>OX344762.1:64869279-67337879 GCA_947034895.1 Rhytidiadelphus loreus
CTCTTTGCATTCGATCTGTCTCGTTAGGGGCGATCCTCGAAGCTGGCCAAAATCCATCAAGTAACACCTCACGCACTTGAAGAGGAGCATCCCAAGCACTTCTAACGCCTTTCCAATAATCTTGTAGTGGGCCATTCTTCCGCCTAAACTCTCCAGTGTAATCGTCATTTGCCATTTTGTTCCAATGTCCAACATAACCATTCAAGCCCTTCTTTATGTCATCAAGAGCTTTCATCGGTTGAGGAGCCAAAGGTAGAGGACTACCACTTGGCACTATGGGAAGTCCATCTTCACTCTCAATCCACAACCTAATTCCTTTGCCATGCTCTGGCAACCACTTATCGTCTGTACACAAATTCTTATACTCCATCAAAGGCCATCCTGAAGAATCCATGAAAAACTTAAATTGTTGGGACTTCGAATGTCCTTCAAGGTAGTCCCCGCGAGAGCCCAAGTAACCCTCCACAAATTTTTTGAAATCAGGAAGCTCCTCAATGAGATGAGGAATCACGGGATGTGTTTCACAATCCATAAAGGATTTCATGAGCAAAGGAAGTGTTGGGTAGTTATTTGTCTTCAATCTTGAAGACCATCGACCAAAAAGAGCATCAATGTCTTCGTGAGTGTGTCCTACAATGAGGAAGTTGATGTACACCTCACGAAAAATGCCTTTATATACAAGCAAAGAGCAAAAGGCAAAAACATATCGATTCTTGTTGTCCTCTGAAGCATTATCCAATTGCAATACTAATACTGGTGGGAGAGGTTGAGCCGGAATCGGTTCTTGTAGAGGTGGAAGGAGGGAGTCCAAGCAATTCTCTGCTCCAATTAGAAGTGCCTTCGTCAAGGTGGATTGGTCTCTCTCGATAGAAAATAACGTGCGCGATGAATTCTTTGGCGGTCCTTCCAAATCACGCAACAACCTTGCAATGGATCCAATGGTATGATTTGAATCAAATGGGTAAATGCCCAAACCGTAGTGTGCATATCGCACATCTCCATGACCATGAGCAATCATACCTATAACAGCAACGGGCATTTTCATGAAGGACTCTGTCACTTTGGTCTTGTGAGAAAAGTGTGGAGAAGACGTCTTTGAATGATCCATTTTATCATGAATGATGCACAACATCTTCTCTGGGTATGTCTCGGAAAAATACCGATTTCCGTAGTAGTATTCCCTATGGGCCTTCTGCCCGGCAACATGGATATTCAAAAGATTAGTCCACTTATTTTGTGTCTCCGAACACACACAAGCACTCCTCAATTGCTTGTATGTATCACAGAGGCCACACCTAGCGAAAGTGTCTCCACGAGCCTTTGCAACAAATTCTGGGAAAGAAGCACGGCGAATGTTGCTCAAGCCACTAGAAGAAATTGGTTGCAAGTCAAGTGATGCATTACACTCATTGATTTTTGGTAATTGCTCACTCCAACGAAATGCAGAAGGTAGAACCATTGATGGGACTTTCTCCCCAGATTCTAATGTTCTTGTCTTGTGTGGCATTTTATTTGCATCAGACTCAATAAGTTGTCGAAGTGTGGCGGTAGCTTGAAGAGTATGCATGCGGGGCTTCTTGGATCCCACATTTCCATGGACCTCAGATTGCTTTCCAACTCTGGCCTTTTCTTTATACCTATAGTAGGTAGCTTTTGCAATCCCATGAATGATCCACCACGCTGTGGGACACACTTCCCTACCTTTCAAAGTTATCCACTCCTTGCCATCAACGTCTTTGTGGATTTGCCTATGCACCTCTAAAAGTGTCTTGTTGCGAGCCTTGAAGTCATAACCTCCATAGAGGTCCGTCCGAATTGCTTGAATTTGCTCACGAGGAAAAGGCTGCACACAATTTCTACTGCAACATGTTTTCGTGGAAATTGTTGTGATGGATTCCATAGTGAGGAGAAACTCTCTCTTAGGAGGCACAACAGGATCAACCTTCTCACGAGTTGTTTCATATGATCGAACCCCTTTACGAACTCTTCTGTTTGAGGCGTTTGCAGCCATGTTGTATATATAGGTCTGGTCATGGTCATACAAATTTACACCATCGTGGAGAAACACTCGTTTAATGTGCCAAGAGCGCAACGACCACATATTTGCAGACGAGAACAACTCTTCATTCAAAGACTCTGCAATCTGAATGGCAACTCGATCATCACCAAGAGGCTTCTTATCCATGTCAATGATCAAGTCCGGGTCAACATTTTGACAAACACCCCTTGCGACGTCCAACCCCTCTTCATTTCTTAGAGTGACGGGCAATGACACCCATTTTGCACGAGGAATTCCTTCGCAGGCCTGAACACCAGCTGCAAGTGTAGGAACTGGATTTACAAACTCATGAGGTCTATGAAAATCCATTCTGAAAATACGAAGACAAATAGTTAGAATTATCGTCGACTCGAGGATGACAAATTTCAATGTAGAAAGTCAATATACAGGAAAAGTAAATCCCTCAGTACATGGCAAATGCAAAGTAAGAGAAAATGATACAGATGTTTCAGCATATAGTGTAAAGGACAGAGGTCAATACTACATCGTCGACTCGATGATAAAGTATACCCACGATTCTAGGGTTTATAGTAGGATTCCAATTTATCATCGAATCGATGATAATTTATTATTTCACAATAAACCACACATGTACTGTGATTGCTACCAGTTGATTTCGATAATGATGTTGGATTGTTTAGCAATTTCTTGACAATAGTAATCTCTCTGACAAGAGGAAAATTATCGTCGACTCGAGGATAATATACTGACTCTCAACCTAGAAGCTATTCGGTAACTTCACTGTTAATTATGATAATATACTTCTTAAGTTTGTCTAGCAGACGGGGTCTTATCATATCGTCGAGTCGATGATAATTTTTTCTGATTCAGAATCACAATATTGTTGTCAGTTTGTTATCCTCGAGTCGATGATCCCGAGAAATGCGGCTAAATATTCGGAAGCCTCCATGTTCATACGTTCTTCACATTTTCGTCATGAGGAAATGATTACACCTGAGAGGCTGCACTACAAAAATGTTTCCATACTCCCATCCTATACAGTATTGTCAAAACCAATGACATAGTGCACACTATCAACCTCCACATCTCTCTACATTCACTACAAGGTTATTATGTAAACCCAATGCAGTTCAATAACAACGCAAATGACATAATGACTCCGATGACATAATGACTTTGTCAATGCCAACTGGAGAAACCTATAATACATCACATACAAACAAAACAACATCAAGTAGGAACCATAAATGAGCAACACCATTCATTTAGTGCAGAAAATCATACCCAAACACAATAACTCGACGACAACATGCACTACTCTTCACTCCAAACGACTGAAAATGATGCGCATCAGTTGGTAGTGTTGAACTTGCTTCCGAATACGGAGGGAGAGAAAGAGAGAGAGGGCGGGAGTGAGATATGGCGGGATGTATGAGGCGGGAAACACAAATTCAAACGGAAGTTTCCAAGTTTAGACTTAGATCCGCTTTCAACTTTGGCCGATATTCCCGTCTCTAAAAGGTGCTTCCATTAACGATGTCACCTAATTTTGGACACGGAGAAGTCCTTCCAAGAAGGCTGCTCTAGTCCACGGATTCTACAATTGGAGGAAATTCCGTGGTTGCTAGCCTGCGAGCGGGAAAAAAATTCTAAAGAAGTAAAATAAATAAAAAAAAATAAAAGATTCATTGGTGTCAAAAAAAAAAAAAAAAAAGCAAAAGATAGGAACCTATGACCCTGGATTTAGTTAATTTTTTAGTAACATAAATGTTAGTTGATTTTCCTAAATTTCGAATGAATTACAAACCTTTGAAAATAAAGAAAATTGTAGTATGCAAATTTTATAGATTTCTATAAAAAAGTGTAAACAAAAATGAATCCTGAAGCACATGTAGGCACTAAACATTCGAAGCAATCTTTGTTTTTTTGTTTGTTATGTTCAAACCTCCCAAATTGAAGGATCCCCCGATTGCATGTTGCGTACCGTTAGAAAGCCCTCGGCGACGACATTTTTTTGTGACGTTTTGACACATAGTGCAAAAATTCTTTAATTTTGAAGTTATTTATGGATTAAAAAAATTTTAAAATTATTTTTTTTCTTGATTTCAATGTGCTTGGTTCCGTTAGAAAACCCTTTGCAAAGAGGCCGTGGTGCATACATTTTGTTTCTTGATGTTTAGACTCATGATACACGAATGAAGTCATTCGTACATTACAAAATTTAGAAAATTACTTTTAAGTTTGTTTTCATTGTGGCAACGACACAGGACCCTCTAGTAATAATTAAAATCAATACAAAATACACTGGCTTATAAGATTTGTCAATCTCACAAGTCCAATTTCTACATGTAAAAGTTTGGAAAGCATATGTACAAGTTTGCAAATACACTTTAGATTTGTAATCTATAAATTTCTTTTGCTCTTGACCATTTTCTAAAAACATATACAAGAATGAAAATATATAAAATTACAACAGGCGCTCTACTTTAAATTCGAACACCTATAAACTCATGAGTTTTTCACGTGAAAGAATTTGGAAAGCATATGTACAAGTTGCAAATAATTTTAGATTTGTAATCCATTAAAATCTTTGATTTGCTCTTGATCATTTTCTAAAAACATATAGAAGAATGAAAATAACTAAATTCATGACAAATATAAAATATAAGTGACGAAGAAATTATGTGGTCATGAATGCAACATCCTTCAAGTATTAGTAACTTATTCGAAGCATTTGGCATCTTCTTATATGTGCATTGTATGGGATATAGAGTTTGATTAGTTTTTCTTAAATACAGGGCATGAGTCATTTTCTTTTGCAAGCATCAAAATTGGATAATAAACAATAGTGACCCTTTCCTTGCGCAAAATAACTTTTACTATTTAATTTCATTAGGCCATGTGTAACTGTTGTAGTTTAAGAAACGAAAGGCCAAAAAATAAAAGAGAAATTGAAAACAAGAAAATAAAAGAAATATTTCGATGTTGTAAAGTACAGAATAATTAAAATTTCATGAGGAAACTAATTTTATGCTACTTGTTTGCAATCTTCAATCCGCCAAAGAATTCTACTTTCATATGCCATATGTTATTGTCTAGAAATCGTAACTTCTAATTGAAATAAAATAATTTAGAAGATATATATATACACTTGATGGCTTTTAATTAGGACTTCAAGGCTTATAAACTGCAACGCTTGGTTCATTTGCGTACAAAAATGCATGAAAGTACCATAAATTAATTATTTCCATGAATTCTAAATGTTCAATTAATCTTGAACTTCTACATACTTTTATGATTCCATTTACTTAATTTATCCCATGGCTTGTGGGCTTTGGTATTTGTTAACTACAGCGCCTGGTTCAATTAAATAAAAGTTCCTTGGTGTACAAAAATGCATGAAAGTACCATAAATTAATTATTTCCATGAATTCTAAATGTTCAATTAATCTTGAACTTCTACATACTTTTATGATTCCATTTACTTAATTTATCCCATGGCTTGTGGGCTTTGGTATTTGTTAACTACAGCGCCTGGTTCAATTAAATAAAAGTTCCTTGGTGTACAAAAATGCATGAAAGTACCATAAATTAATTATTTCCATGAATTCTAAATGTTCAATTAATCTTGAACTTCTACATATTTTTATGATTCCATTTACTTAATTTATCCCATGGCTTGTGGGCTTTGGTATTTGTTAACTACAGCGCCTGGTTCAATTAAATAAAAGTTCCTTGGCGTACAAAAATGCATGAAAGTACCATAAATTAATTATTTCCATGAATTCTAAATGTTCAACTAATTTTGAACTTCTACATATTTTTATGATTCCATTTACTTAATTTATCCCATGGCTTGTGGGCTTTGGTATTTGTTAACTACAGCGCCTGGTTCAATTAAATAAAAGTTCCTTGGCGTACAAAAATGCATGAAAGTACCATAAATTAATTATTTCCATGAATTCTAAATGTTCAACTAATTTTGAACTTCTACATATTTTTATGATTCCATTTACTTAATTTATCCCATGGCTTGTGGGCTTTGGTATTTGTTAACTACAGTGCCTGGTTCAATTAAATAAAAGTTCCTTGGTGTACAAAAATGCATGAAAGTACCATAAATTAATTATTTCCATGAATTCTAAATGTTCAACTAATTTTGAACTTCTACATATTTTTATGATTCCATTTACTTAATTTATTGATTTCCATGGCTTCTAGGCTAACCTTCAGTATTTGTTAACTAGGGTAGAGGGCTCATTGAAAGATATGATTCTTGGAATACAAAAATCCATATAAGTACTTTGATTTTGTATAAGTATTTTTTCTAAATATTTCTTAGTGTTCGTATAAATCCCCAAACTATAAAAACTCATTAAAGGTTTGCGGTTGTAAATATTGTCAAAAGTTGAAAGTTTATTTAGAAAATAATTATAAATTGAATACATTGAGTGCAAGCTATTTTTTTTTATACATTATATATAACAAAAATGGTACAGTCCATCGTATTTTGGGTGCAGGAAATGTCAAATGTCATGAAGAAAGATTGAAAGAGCATGTAGATTTTAAATAATAGAAGTTTTGAAAGAAAACAAGGAGAGCACTATCAATTATGCCAAACATAAGTCACAAATCATTGTACCAAGTGGCACACATTCAATATCTAGTACAATCATGAATGACAATTATAACAGTGAATGTCTATTTATGGTGACTAACTATTTTGAATGAGTGGTGAAACGGAACAAGTTAATTTAAACTACTAGTACGTATGATTGTGAATTTGAATTATTTGTTGTATTAATTAACTATATAATTTAAATCCATAAATATTCATTTGCCATCCAATGCAATTCTGATAAGTTTGTGAACTTCATTTAGCACGAAACGAAATCAACAAAATATTCATTTGCATTTCTGCTACAAAATACATGCTAAAGATATCTGAATTGTGGAACTTCAATTTTAATAAGGTACTAGTAGCATTATTTATATGTGTTTAGAATTATATTTTAAAGTATTTTCATTCTTGTAAAATTATTTGAAGGCCATTTTTGAACAATATAATCTATGATTCTAAAAAATTAATTTAAAAAAAAAATTATAATTGATTCATTCTAATTTCTAAAGAACAAAGTCTTACTTATTTGGAAATAGTCTATTTCATTGGTTTATATTTTTCAATGGACACTTTGTAATTACTGTAGAGTAGAAAAAAAATAAAACCATTTAGGATTCACAATTAAGGATAATTAAGAACCAAAATTCCTCTAAAAAAAAAATAGTGTGGAATCAACTTTTGTTTAGGTGGAGGACTAAAGTTTATTTGGAAGAATTTTGGACTAACATTTGATCTTGCCTTTACATTCTCTAATTTTCTTAAATACATACCTAACTTGGATTCTTTTTTCATCAATTTCTCAGAACATCATGCAATTAAAAGTACAACAAATTCTAACGTAAGTTCTTTATCTTTTTTTTGGACTTGATAAATTTTCAATGTGTTCTTTCTCGCAAGACACTAAATCATGCTCTATTATGAAGTGGGCCAATAGAGTAATTTGGGGGTTCATTGGGGTACAATAAAAATTAAATCCTCATATTTTGAGTTCTGGGTATGGTCTCTACAGTGTGAAAAGTTTAGTTCTTCTTCAACAATCAATATTCAAAAATTATAAATATAACCTATAGGTTTCAAGTACTTAACGTCTTCAAATACTTTAAGTAATGGCACTTGTAGAACTAAAATAATTACATAGAACTGAATTGTTTTCAATGAAAACCTTTTTAATACATGGTATACATTTTTATACCTCATACGGCCAAAACACATGTGCAAATTGCTTAACTTTAGAAAAATAAAAATACTGTACAAGATGTTCTTTTTTTTTAAAGAATTTCGAAGATAAATAGTTGCATTTCTATTCTATATAGAAGAATTCACTGTCATGCATTGGACATTTAGTGTCCATGGTAGCGTTACAAGGCTAAGTGGTTCACAATCAAAGGTTACAACATACATAAACTCTTACGCGCTTTTACGTTTATATTCTGGACGATGAACAGAGGTCTTGCAAGCGTTGTTTCATCCAACTACCTTGTCATTAAAACAGATGTAATACTTGAATCTTGAGAAAACAAGCTTCTTTTATGCACAATTTCATGAAATTCTGGTGAATGGTGTTACTTTTCAAAGATATAAGCAATTTGGTAAATGGTGTTACTGTACAAAGGTATAAGCAAAAATGTGTCCAAATTTCAAAAAGAATCTATTTGTTAAGGGGTTAAATATCGATGAAGAAGTTAGACCTTCGTACGAAGGTAGGTTCGCCCCTCAAAGCGAATATACCCTTAGGTTCGGGTAATTATCAACCTCAGGCGGGTATAGATACTGCTACAATAGGCGTGTATGATTGACAACACGCCGGGTATGCTTAATAGAGGGCGGGTATGAGTGACAGGGGCGGGTATGAGTGGTTTAGTTGGGTATAAGTGACAGGGGCGGGTATGAGTAGTTTAGTCGGGTATGAGTGAGGGGGGCGGGCCTCGGCCCTATGTCCTAGGGGGATTCGGGGTTCCGCCGAGCAGGCCATGCCCTGCCCGGCCAAGAAATAAAAGGAGCTCCCTGTATTGAACTGATTTTTGGAAATTTCTGCACTACCCTGAAGTAATTTGGGGCCGCTGATTGCAAATATGAGTTCAGAATTTCAAAAAAAAAATTTGTGTAAAAAATAAAAAATTTCAGTGTTTTGCTACGGGCAAGGGCAGGCAGGCGGAACCCTGAATCCCTCTGGGACATAGGGCCGGGGGGGGGCAGGTGTGGTTGAGGGGGGCGGGTGTGGTTGAGGGGGGCGGGTATGATTGAGGGGGGCGGATATGGAAGCGGGTATGGGCGGGTACGGGCGGGTATGCGGGCGGGTACGGGCGGGTACAGGCGGGAATGAGTGTCGGGCATTAGGGTTTGGCACTCCGTGTTGGCGCTCCGTGTTGGCGCTGCGGTTTTTGTTTTCTGCCGTGCTGCTTGGTCTTCCTCCGTTCTTTGCTGCGGTTCTTGAACTTTGTCGTGAGAAGTTCCTGATCTTGTGGAGTGAGGTCTTGGCAAAGGTTGGAGTGAGCTCTTGGCGGAGGTTGGAATAGCTTGAAGGATTTGGAGGAGCTCAGCGTTGCTTGGCGGAATCGGTTCAACTTTGAAGCAGCTTGGAAGAGCGCAGATGTGTGAGGTATAGTCTTTCTCGCCTTCGATTTTAGGGCTTTGATTCAGGTGATCTTCTGTGCGTTGTTTGAGGGACGCCTTGTGCAAGCTCAAGCAAGCTGTGTTGTTTTCGATCGCCTTGTGTGATCTTCCGTGAGTATACCTGTGCGACGTGGGTTTCGTTGTTTTGAATCGCTTGTGTGTGATCTTCTATGAGTAGTGTGTGACAGGCTGTGAGATCTTCTGTTCAGATTTGTTCTTCCGTGAGTAGTGTGTGACAGGCTGTGAGATCTTCCGTGAGCAAGTTCCTATTCAGATGTTATATGAATGCACAAACCTCAAGCAAGCTGTGAGATCTCCTGTTCAGATGTGTTCTTCCGTGAGTAGTGTTTGACAGGCTGCGAGATCTTCCGTGAGCAAGCTCCTGTTGGAGGGGTTATATGAATGCACAAACCTCAAGCAAGCTGTGAGATCTCCTGTTCAGATGGTGCTTGTCAATGTTTGGAACTCTATTTTTTATGTTTTGCTGTGAATTTGTTGTTGGGATACCAGGAAATTTTCCAATGCACGACAAATTTTGTTAAATTTTTTTGACATGCTTGCACGTTTGTAGGTCAGTGTGACAAAAACACAATTGTGTTGTTGATCAGCGTGTACATACACTTTGTCGATTTCTGGCTCCAGGTAAGTCATTTGCTTGAATAGGAATTAGGGTTTAGGCATCCAAATTAGGGTTTAGAGTTTACCAAACACGACAACAATAACCTGCACGAGAATATATCCCCGATGCGATGATAAAACCCTTTCTTCAAAAGGCAGATATGGTCACAAGAGTGGGAAATGGAGTCATCCACTAATAGAACAGGAACAGAGAACTCCGTCAATTATCCTCGACTCGAGGATAACATACAACCCGATGACACCTACAATTTTCAATCTATAAAACTCACAATTCACTAAAAGAAATTAAATTTATAGTCTAATAAAACTTACAAAGCAAAAATCTAAAACAAAGATTATCCCCGAATCGACGATAATCCGAGTGATTTATAGGTTCAAATCAAACAAACGAACATAGGATTCTAACTTATAAAAATACCAATGAACAACACTAAAAAACAAATTTTAAAATTTTAAAAATTAAATCATAAATAGTTTAGGCACACCTAAATTGTAAGAGCTTATCCTCGAGTCGGTGATAATAGAACCGATAACATAGCAAACAAGAGTTGCAAAGATTAGATTGTTCGTATCGTCGTATGGTGATAAAAACAGACGATATGATGCACGCCATTATTAAAAAAGGATAAAAAACTGACAAATAAACAATCCGGCCAAAATAAATAAGAAGGAAATTATCATCGATACGATGATAATCAAACTCATGAGCAACTACCACGACCCACTGTAGAAATTAGAATTAATGCAATCCCAGAAATCACCAAACACAACACAATCACAAGAAAAAGCACAGGGACGAAAGCATTCGAAAACTATTGAAACATTTTAAAATAAGTGAAACAAAATACTAAGAATTCATTATCCTCGCATCGACGATAATGAATCACTGAATGACCTACATGTAAATTGATTGCAGGTACAACACGATGGAACCAACAGATGGGTATGACTACTTGGCAAGCAGGCACCATCTAGTTCCTTTTGAGAATCCAATGAAGGACGAACCCTTCATTGCCGAGATGGAGGACACGTATGGAACACTCTGGGAGTTTAAGGACTACATCTCGACGTGGTCATTCGGAGTGAATCGGTTCAAGAATTACGTCTTCCTCCGTTACCGTGTCCGAGGGACAACTACGTTCATGCCCTGGAACATTAAAGAAAAAATCACGTTAATTGAGGAGCACAATCAAGACTACGTTGTCATAGTGCTCCATGAGTGCGATGACAAAGGAAATCCTGGAGATCATTCTCACTCAATTGTCATTGACGTAAATTCAGAGCACGCAAAATTTGATCTGGACAGCCTCATGGACTTTCTCAAGGGATCACAAATGGAGTCCCTGAACGACCAATTTGTGAAATCAGGATACGTTCCTTGGCTGAACACCACGGCAAAGTCGATTGCCGCGAGACTGCGTATAATATTCCAGACGCTAGATCGATATGCACTTGAACATGTCGAGGCGGAACCGGCAATAGGTCGCGCCGCTGCTCAAGGACGACGGAAGGAGGCCGAGTCACTAACAACACCAGCAACTGTCGGGGGGGTGTCGGGAGGGAGAGTCTCAAGGCCGGGGCAAACCAGATCCGAGCCTCAAAAACGAGACTCAGCACCCTTTGAAGAAGCAGGGCCATCCAAGAAAAGAAGGAAAAGTCATCCAGGTGGACCTGCTGGTGCAGGTAGTTTGGGATCAGCATTGACGACAGTGTCGGCTGGTCCAACAACTTCGTCAGCTCTAGTGCTTGAATATGAGAAGTTTGCAGAGATTCAGAAGAACTTATGGGCGGAGCACAAAAACTGCTTCCTATTCGACGATCAATCCTTGCAGGTTGACATCGACCAATGCATATTGGCTCTTCCCCAGTATGTCATTCGGACCCTACAACGGGACATTGTCGATGCGAACAAGAAAGAACTCATTCAGTACATTGACATCAAACAACGGCAGAAGCTGTGTCTCACTCCAGTTGACGGCAAGAATAGATTATTGAAGAAAAAGCCTGAGAACTGGGATGATATTAAGAATGGTCGATTCATGATTATCAACGGCCAGCACAACATAACAGCTTCCCAAGAACTCCAAGAAGGAGGATGTGGAGAGGCGAGGAAGGTAGAACTTCAGAGATGGGATGCTTATATAGTGTGGACGCTCGATCCCGCTAAGCTCAGGGGTATCTCGAAGTTCTACAACATCACCAATCATTTGGACCACGCCCAACCAACCTGGGGGAACCAAATGATCAGCTGCAGGCAGATATGGATGGCTTACAAGCGGCCAACAGACACCCGTAGCGAAGCTCAGACACGGAAAAATGAAGCCGTGTTTCACCTGAGCAATTTCAAGGTACAGCCACATTATCACTGATTCGGTGATAATAAGAACCATCAATTCGAATGAACAATCCATAGAAACATTTCATTGGTCATTGAACAAAAATAGAATACGATTCAGCCAGTGTTAATTTCACTTAGCAAGTGTTAATGTGATTGTTTCAATATGCTAACCTCATCCTCGAGTCGAGGATAACCTGTTCTGGCTATTCAATACGATATGTTCATTCTAACATTATGTACTACCGGATCTTGCAGAGTTTTACTGACGCGGTAATCGAGAGGTTCCAGAATATTAATCCCGAGAGGGATGGTGCCTTAATTAATGGAACCGCGGATCTGAAACCTAAAATCTAGATCATTACGTTGCCTAATGATCTTTGGGCAATGTAGGAGACTTTTCTCACAAAGCACTCCCAGGGCGAATTGATTGATCCATTCTACTTGACAATGCACAAGGACGTGAAGGGATTCAAGCTGAAGAATCACTCTCTGAAAAGAGAGTTCTTCAAACATTTTGGGCACTTCACTGACAAAGACTACGGGGTCAATGTGCAGCACCTGATCGGTCAAACCCCGGGGCGGAAGGCTTTGTACCCGAAAGTATCCGTCGGGGTTCCCAAATTTATTGTTCCTGACAATATGACGCACAAAGACTGGGTGGATCGGAGGAAGCGCAAAAAAGTTGTGCTTCAGGACTTGATGGCAATTAAGCCAGCCTTAAAAAATTTTAATAGTGCGGGTAATGTTGTCCATGAGACGTGGCACTCTTGGAAGGCAAGGCATAGGTTCACTTCAGCCTCGTGGGATTTCCTGCTCACGCACCCGAAGGCAAAGTACTTCAAACGGCGTCTGCACAACGATGCATGGCTGAAGCGGGCGAAGGACCTCGAGAAGCAGTTTCCCGAGGTCCATCACATGTTCATGCGGTTCATGAAGCTAAAGTACCAACTTCCTGAACCTGCTGGAGGGGTGCAGATCAGGGGGATAGATTACAGCGCGAAGGCGTTGATGACGAGTTCCAGTTACCAATACCACCCCTTGGAGGTCAACCTGGCTGTCGTGGATATGAGAGAAATCCCTATCCACAAACAAGGAGGCAACCCCATGGAGCCCTTCCTCCACTTCTTGAAGAATAAACTCGAGCCAGAAATGACAACGCCAAACGTGTGGCTATTCATTTTGAAGCGAAGAGACGAAATCAAGACTGCAACAGTTTTTGCAGGTTTGCACCTCAACGAGTACGAGTGTGCGATGTCGAAGTACGTACTGAGCCGAGCAGAGCTGTTAGACAACATCTCAACGCGCGCGACCGCTCCAGACGTGCCACTCCTGTTCCTTTTCAAAAAAGGAAACAAATTTGCGGAAGCGGCTCGTACCTTGTTCAAGACGAGGTATGTGACGTTGGACCACAACGTGTACTACTACGAATTCGGTAGGAACACGGAGGACAAGTGGAGATTCGAGGCCTCCGAACTCCAAATGGAGTTCTACCTCGACATCTTGCAGCTATTTGCGCAGCCCAAGGAAAACGTTTTGGGCATCTACACGGGAGCCAAGTTCATGCTGGTCGCCAAGATATAAGACATTGCCACATAGGCTTCTGTTATCACCGTGTCGGGGATAAGACTCCTAGAATATTCAATTTGAATGTCATTACTACATGTTTTTTCATCTATCTCGTGTGGTTCACAGGCCGGACTTATCCTCGAATCGAGGATACCCTTTGTCCTAGTTAATGACATGTCCTGTGTGTGGCAGATGTTCGGGGCGTTCTTCTACGGATTTGTTGATAAGGAAGACGTCAAGACCTACCTCATCGTCTCATACTTGGCAAATAAGATGGACAAAAATGATTTCATGATGTCCAATTCACCTTATTCGATGCTGTATGAGAAGCCACCTTCACGTGAACCTGTCGCGGATGACTCGAGCCCCCTCGCATCGCCACCGATGACTCTCGTGTCTCCGACGGTTCATAGTGACAGAGAGACTGATGGACCGCAGCCAAGATCTGACCCCGTTGTCGAGGGTATCGATGAGTATGGAACAAACACGTTCCAAATTTTCACGTGGATGGCCTCTCCTGGAGTCACACCCACTGATAGAACCGATCCTGCGGTTGAGGAAACGGCGACGGAGCCGGCTGCCCCTCCAAGGTCCACTCGACGTGCAAGGACCAATACACCTCTAGATACCTCAGCGCCTGCTAGTTCCTCCACGCCTGTAGGGTCCGATACACCGGCTGCACCTGTCAATGAGTTTCCGGTTGATGAGGGCATGGAGACGGACTCCGAGTTCAATCGGCAGCATGCAGCGAGCGGAGGAGCGGGGCAAAGGGAAACTCAAGGGCAGGAGGATGTCGACGCTCTCGGCGACGAACCCCTCATTACGCAAGAGGGCACACAAGAGAAAGCGCCTGAGATCATTGACCTGGGCGATGACGATGACGAATTAGATCACCCTCGAGAATCGGACGAGGACGAAGAAGATCTAGACGGCCCTCCCAAGGTGATGGAAGTGAAGCCTCTCGTTTTACCTTCTGGCTCTGTTGTGAAGGTGGAGAAGGACTTCTGGAAAAATGAGGAGGAGAGGAGGCAGAGGAAGATCGACCGTTTCAAGCAAAGAGAGGCCGAGAAATTGGAAAAGGAGGTGAAGGACAAGGCATTGGCTGAGGCCAGTGCGAAGATTGTTCAAATGCAGTTGGATTCGCGGAGAGAGATGGACAGTATCACTTCTCAGCTTGCAGAGCTGAAGAAAATGATTAGTTCACAAGGGAGTCAAGGAGTGCCAGATTCCTCTCCTGCATCTCAGGCTCCTCCGCCACCACCTCCTCTTTCCTCATTCACTGATCCATCAGGGCATAATGAGGTTATCCAGTCAACCCCGGCATCTCAAATGCCAAACGTCTCCTCCCAAGACCACAGCAAGGGCGAGGCCCTCCCTCAACTCCGCAACGTCGCAAAGCCTGCTCATGATTATCCTCGACTCGGTGATACTGCCGAAGCGGTCCCTGGACCATTGAGCGGCAAAAGTCCACAGCTCCCGTGTCAGGTATCGGAGCAGGTCATGCCGGAAATCCAACCGCCTTCTGATCTTGACGATGAGGAGAGAGTGGACTACGGAGAAGACGAGAAGGATCCAGAGGACGATATCCCGATGGAATCTGGGGGCGGGTCGTTGGAGGTCCCTATAGAAGGGAGGACTGATTCTCGACCGACTGATACTACACAGGTACAGACCTCTGACCCTTATAAATTCGATTAATTTAAGGAATTCTCCTGGTCCAGTGTGTTCGTAGTTTCCCGAACTTAATTGTACTCTCGCTTCGTGACAGGAATGCGAGCCCCGTCCTTGATTACCTGGCGCAGACGGCGCTGACGGAGATTCCGTCTGTACAATAGTGTAGCATAGTGTTGACTCTGCATTTTTGGCGGCTTAGTAGAAAGACGAGTTTTCGACATGTATTATATAATCTATGTAAATAAAATACGCGCGTTTATTTATATAAGGTGCAAGTCCATCTAATTGTATCCCACTGTCCATGTTTTTTTGGCTCAGCTTTAAAAACATGAAAGCGTACACCATCTACTACAAATGAAAGCACTTCCTCTCGGGAGCCCCCGGTCGATTAGTGGAATTAAATGCATCTCTCAGCTTTCTGGCTCTGCAACTTCTACATTTAACCAGGTACCTCCCATTCTTCGTTGTTTTGTTTTGATCAGGTAGAATCGGAGGGGTCGAAAGAGGTGGAGGCCAGGATTGAACGTCCTATGATGCCTCCACCGAGGAAGAAATGGTTGAACATTGTCTTCGACCTGAACGGTGTGTTGTGCCAGACGGCGCAAAAATCATACGGGGAGAAAATGAAGCCCTACAGGCTCGAAGACAATGTTCTCTGCCATCGGAACCCCACGATCATTGGCCCCAAGGCGGTTTTCGCTCGGCAGAATCTCGGCGAATTCCTCCGACAGGCTTCAGAGATTGCACATAGGGTCATTGTGTGGACCACCATGTTGAAGCGCAACGCTGAACCGATCGCGGGGCACTTGTTCTCGGGCTGCAAAACCCCTTACAATATCCTAGGTCAAGAGCAGAGCACGAAAATAGAAATCGCTAAGGGAAAATACTTCCATTTGAATAAACAAGTGCATTTCATGAAAGTGCTTTCGAACAGTCTGTTCACGAGTAATGGTGGGGGGCCGACCATAGACTCGTCCAACACCCTTCTCATTGACGATAGCCCTCACAAGAGTATCTGCAATGAGAATGGGAACGCGATATTCCTCAAGTCCTGGGATCACACCTACCGGAGGGACGACATTCTTTTGGGCATCCTCCTTCCTTGGCTTCGGCGGTTGCATTCATCTTGTCCGGACGGCGGATTGTTGAAATATGTCAACGAAAACCGAATCGGTTTAAACCCGCTCGAACGTGATGACTATAACATGAAGGAGGTCATAGAGGGCATGATGGAGTCGGCCGAGATCATGGGTTCGCGATTTGATCTCCGGGGTATAGGCCTAGTGATAGAAAAGAAACGCAGCCGGAAAAAATAGACTTCCGTAATGACGCGCATTCAGGGGCCCAAGCATATCGTATTTTGTATTTTGTATTTTATATTCATGTATTCAACATTTATAAATTGTAAATAATATATGGAGTTCTTTTTCATCATTTCTTCTATTCTTCGCTTCATCTTGGACTTTGCGCTGTATTCCGTGTTTTATTCCTTTAACAACCGGAGGAAAATGTGTGTGGGTTTCCACAATCCACACATTTACCTATTGCAGGTTGAAGGTCTCTGTTTTGTTAAAACAACGAAAAGGCAGAAGCTCACGAGGAGTCTCCTCTCCGGTTCCGTGAAGTCGGTGTCCACCAAGTCCGAATCGGAAGGCGGGAGCTGCAATACGGTTCCCCTGTCTAAGCCCTACATATTGCGTTCAGCCACAGACGCCGCCTCGGCCGCCATAGACTATTTGAAGGGGAACGTCGAGGACGGGGTCGTAGACAGCCCCTCCAGTCGCGGACCCGGTAGGACACCCATTTGCTCCCCTTCGCCGTTGAAGCGGGCATCCTTGAGTCGTGGGCCGTCGTTGTCGCCAGGTTTGCGGACGAACGGAGGGACGAGCCGCAAACTGCAACTTCCTCTCGAAGACACACTCGGTCATCCTCGAGGCGAGGATGTCGTCTCCGATCCGTCCGCACTGCCTACTGTCCTCAAGGTTGGAGTGATGTCATCGGATGGGGTTGAGGACGAGATGACGATTCCAAGTCCCGGGCCGTGTGCTGCGAGACGCTTACCTCGACTTGACGATAACTGGACTTCCTCTTCCAAGTTGACGATCCCCAGACGGTTACCGTCCGCCGACAGTCTTTTCCGTCATCGAAATCTTAGAGAACTTTGACAGTCTCTGGGCTCTACATCAACTAGTACTGGGTTTCCGTACGGAAACAATGCGAAAGTATCGCTGCCAACCGTGCCTCCGCGAGGATCAAAGTCTCATTCAGCTTCGGCAGTTCTTCATGCCACATACAATTCCAAAAGGAAAGCCAATGGATCTCATAGTCTAGGGCTATGTGATGCTGTGGATAGTGCAAGCAGGCCGCAATATCATTCTCGACTCGAGGATATCTTGAGAGGCCGCGCAATGCTGAAGGCAAAAGAGATTGAGAAGAGCAATTGTACATCCAAGAGCAATACTTAGGATAGCGTGTCTACTTTTTGAAGCCTCCTGCTTCTATGATTTTTTTCTATAATTACCGTGGTAAATACACATTGAAAAGTGCTTATAAAAGTGCAAGACTTCATGTAAGACAACCATCCGATTCTAAGCCTTGCTTACTATAAATAGAATGTAAATTTTAGACATAAAAAAATTTTAGAAAAAAAATAATATGTTTCTTCAATTGTACTTCGATTATACAAAATTGTATATCTTGATCATTGGTATCGTAGACTTCAATGCATTTTGGGAGCAAAAGTCACATACTCTATGTATTTTCTAAGGACCAAGTGAATTGAATATATTGAACTTGCCACTACAAGTTACTTCTCTTTTACTGGAGCATATCGTTTGAATGTATGACTTCTCGTGTGATCGTGCACATCCGCACCTTTGGTTTAAGACATTTAAGTCAAAGTTCATAATTCTTGTCGACAATCGGCTCAATTTTTCATAGGGTTCAACAACTCTATGCTCTACACAACAGCGCTACTCGTTTTCAAAGTCTCAAAATGACCATTTCGTCTCATTTTAACGAATAAGGCCTTGGAATATGTTACGGCGTTCCGTAGCCTGCATTCCCGTTGCAATGAACGTTGGGCGCAGGAATTCTATATAAACCTAGCTCCTCCTCATTTCTTGCCCTCTTTCAGTTGCTCCGCATCTGGTTGATAGTGAGAGCAAGTGTGGTGAGTTAGGGTTACAGCGATAGGAGAGGTGAGACGGATGGCAGGGGTTAGTACGTGGTATATAGTACCGGCCTGGAAGATTAGTTCGGTAATTCCGGAAGATTAGCTGCACTTGCGGCAGTTAGAGGACGACTTGAACGTCTTAGAGTGTGCAGGTTTGCTGAAGAAACCCTGGAACGTCCAGAGTGACCAGGTCCTCTTGGAGTTGGCGGCAAGTGCTCCGAATCAGTACGACCAGACCGTACGAGGGCATCCGGACCAGTGGACGGAGGAGTTGTGGGCGGAGGTGTACGGGTTCTCACGAACCGGAAACGGATTCGCTGCCCAGACGAACCAGTACCACCAGCACAAGTTTGTGAATCCGCCACACTCGAAGGAAGGCTACGCTATCAAGGACTGCCGAGACGAGAGGCACAGGCGACTGCTCCGATTCCTGCTTCCAATCCTGTATCCGGAAAAGAGTTCCTGGGTTACGGTAACCATGGCCAACACGATCTTTGGAGCGTTTCAAGACCGGGTCGTTAACTGGGGCCGGATCGTGGCAAGCGTAGTGGGGCGCTGCACCAGAAACTTGGCGAAGAACAAGCCGAACCCGCTCAGCACGTACCTCCTCCACCTGTACCAGCACCGGGAACTGCTGACGGAAGACGAGGCGACAGATTATGAGACCGGGCTCATCATGCTTCAGTGCAACTGCTCTGATGACGAGGAGCCGGAGATGCAGGAGTCTGAGAACGAGGAGGAGAAAGCCAAGCCGGAAGATAAGGACGAAAAGCCAGATCCGGAACCAAAGCAGACGCAAAGGGAGAAGGAGGAAAGGGAGCAGGCATCGGCAAGCAAAAGACGGAAGTCTACGGATCCGGCAGCCAGAGGTAAATTTCCGGGTCCGTTCCTCACCCAGGATAAACAGGAATGGGAAGGACCACGGTTCTTCGAGTGCGGAGAAGAGTGGATCCGGACCGCGAAGGATTACCACGACAGGCTCACGGAGATCATACTCCGGTCCGCGGAAGTGGTACACTGCGAACCGGAAAACCTTCTAGACGCGTTGAAGGCGTTACTGGCCGAGTCGGAGTGGAACGAGATGAGGACGGAAATCCGGAACCTGAAGACGGAAAGGGACGAGCAGAAGGGGAAGCTGACCTGGACGGAAGGGGAGCTGCACCAGTCTCAAGAGGCGACGCAGAAGGCTTACTAGGCGTTCCAGACCTTCCAGAAGTGGATGGTGAGTCCAATCGACCTCTACCACAAGGCAGCCCTTTACGATGAGATACAAAAGACGTCCGCGGCCCTCACCAACACGAAGATAGTCTAAGTGATGGTGGAGATGTCGGGTAGAATGGAGGCGTCGTTGAAGGAATTCTAGTCCATGATGGCGAACATGGATCTGAACAAGCCTCTCGACTTCGGGGGATTTCTGGAAGTTCCGGATGTCATCGCAACTCCGGCAACGCAACCTCCTATCTCGCCCATCAAACCGACAGGTCAGTTTGGGTCACTGATCAACATCGTCACTTCAGGGGGACAGGGTTCCGGACTTCTGGGTCCGGATATGCCAGTCCGGAGTAGTCTGGATGCCCGGATCGAGCTTGTGCAAAATCCGGCGCGTACGCATCCGGAGCAATTTTAGGATATCGAGCCGCCTCCACCGGCCCCTATGCCTACACCGGATCCGGCTCCCATTGAGATCTCGGAGGAGGCAGAAATTGAGGAGGATCCGAAGTCATTGGAGAAGGCGGACCGGTCTTTAGTCCATACGAACGAGACGGATTCTGACAGTCCCCCTGTCCGGAAGACATCCATTATCACCCAGGCGTCTCTCCAAACACCCCAAGGCAAAACCAGCACTCGGGGGCAGTTAGGGTTTGATAGTAGTTCGAAGAAACCAAGAAAGGGAAAGTAGTTAGTTAGACTGGTAGTGTTTTCAGTTACCATTTTGTTAGACTAGGAGTTCCGGGTCTCTTGCAGAACCCGGATTCCGGATTTTCAGGGTTAAGTTTCAGTTAATCTTATCTGCCCGGACCTTTAGGGCAGTTTAGGATTGGGCTTAGTGGTACTTTCCGCGGGTTTTCCGGCATGTTGTTTTTCTTATAAAAGGAAGGGACCGCTTGTGGTCCTTCATTCCTTTTCTTGCTATTCCTTATTTTTGAGCAGTAAATATATGTTTGCGTTTTATTGTCTTTTTACTCATTGCCTTAGTTTTCTTGTGGGTCCTTGCTTTCCTTTTCCTTGGGAGTTTTTAAGGTGGTTTGGGCGCATACTTGATAGTTTTGGCTAAAGAGTAGAGAGGTGGTAAGGAGGAGTCCGGATTCAGGGTTTCCCGGGTCTATGAACTGTGTGTTTATCCAGAGAAGGGGTTTTAGCATTGTGCAGGAAGTTGTGCAGAGTCCGGCGTTGGTGGTATGGGTGCGAGTCCGGAAGGCTAGGGAGGGTTCCGTGCGGAGATAAGCAACTGTCTGTGGAAAACCCCCGCTCACCCAGAAAGTTCCGCCAGTTTGCAAACACAAGTTGAAGTTCTAGTACCGGACCCTGTCTCAGTTTCCGGGTAAGTCCTGTATCTGTCGTTGTAGCATGGGGTGTCGGGTTGTATTCTGAGTGACCTGCTTCTGGAGAAATCCGAAGTTGTGAGGGTCAGCCAGTCTGTTCCTTGTTTGTGACGGAAAGTTCTTTGGGTACATGTCATTAGGAAGTTAGATTTTGTGAGATACAGGGAGTGGTGTTGCCCTTATCCCTCTTAAAAAATAAGAAAGGACCCTCTGAGGGTAAAACAGAGGTATCAAAAACCGTGTGTTTGAGTTATGGATCTGGTGACGGAAATGATCCGGATCCGGTAGAAAGTCCAGAAAGAGATAGAATCCGGGTGGGGAGTGATATTTTGAAGTAGTCACATTAACCAGATTAGAAGGAATTTAAAACACCCTCTGGGGTTCCCTGGGACGATATTCCATGTCATCTTACCACGTTGTTGTGGTTAAGAGCGTTTACTACAAAACTACACGTACGACAATATTCACCATCGGCTAAACAACAAATTTGAATATTTCCTTTACCTTGAACTTAGAGCTTGGTGTCATTGGCAATTTGGACAATATGAGCACCTTTGGGAATGGATCGAAAGTTGGAAAACCATTCAAACTTGTCTATCATATGTTCACTCGCTCTGCTGTCAGCAAACCACGCATCAATAGAAGATTCGACTGTAAAAGCATAACTGGATAATGTTAATGTGATGACGAAAGCAAAATCCTCATCTAAAACGGATTTGGAATCTTCATTGGAATTGCTAGTAATATGTTAACTTTCAATAAGATTTGCCTCACTAAGTCCACCATCGATTTTTTGAGGATCCTTGCCATTTGTACTTTTCTTCTTCGGCTTTGGACAATCTGTTGACCAATGGCCAAGTTCGTGACAGTTATAACACTTGGTACGTGCCTTGAGGTCTTGAATGTAAGTCAAGTCTTTTTGATACTGTTCCTTCTTGGAGGATGGACGATTTTGCGAAATCAAAGCTGAGTGGGTAAAGAAAGCCTGATCATTGTTAGTATCGGTACCACCTTGCCGAAGCAGTAAGCTCTCATGCCGAATAAGGTGTTCTTCTAGATTATTGATTTTTTGGTTTCCTCCGGAACATTGGACCAAGCAGCGATAATACTATTGTAACTAGGAGGAAGGCTACATATGATCTTTGAAATAATCATTTTATCGAGAACAGTATAGCCTAGATCGGCAAGAATCACTGCCATCTCGGTAATGCTTTGGATATGAGATGAAATATCATATGTTCGCTTCATATTATAATAAAAAAACTTGCCCTGTAACATGAATATACTCTTAGGAGTTTTGCTAAGATGTAAGGAATAAAGCTTTTGCCACATGGAGACTATTGTCTTACAACTAATGAGTTTACCAAGAATCTTCTGAGAGATAGACTTACTAATAAACATTCTAGCATTAGCATTCTTTTCATCCCATGCTTCAATTTGAATGAGCTCCTCGGGGTGATGATCACTGGATTACCGGGAATCAGATATTTCTCTAAGCCAGAAACAACTCCTAAAACTTTCTTAGCTTCAAAAATGATCTCCATACGATATTTCTATATAGAGAACTGAGTGCCGTCAAACATTTTTACAGGGATCTTATTGTGCGTATCCATGAAGGAAGGATTCAAGAAAAACAAAATTCAAGAATATCAAGAAAGTACCAAAAAACACAATAGGAAGCTTATTTAATTGAATTGAAGGATCAAAGCTAAAAGAACTGGAAGAACGAAAACTAAAAGAATGAAAATAAAATTTGCTTAAACGCTTGACTACGCTCTAATTGTCTCCGACTAACTACCCTCCATCTCGGGATCTGATTACCAGTACTAACTACGCTCCAGCTCAGGGATCTAATCACCAATACAAGTAAGTCTTTGCCTAACTCCGCTCCAGCTCGGAGATCTAATCACCAATACAAGCAAGTCTCTGCCAAACTACGCTCCAGCTCAGGGATTTGATCTACTAGTATGAGCAAGTTTGGACCTCAGTACGCTCTGTCTCGGGCAAAATTTATAGGAGGAGAAATAGAAAAATCTACAGGTCCTACATGATTTTAAAGAAGAGTGGACGTCATTGAGATGAAGGAGATTCGATAGGAGCTTGCAAAAAAAAGATGACGCTAATGCTCAGATCTGCTAAGGGAAGATGAAAAGGCACAGATAAGTACTTAAGGCCCATAACCTAAAAGGATCTAAATTAATTCTAGTACCAGAGCTCAACCAAAATGCAGGTCTAGTATAAGCTCATCTTTACTTAGAAATGCATGTGATGCATAGTTGTATTACAATCCTATAGTAATCCTCAGAGCTTAATGTGTATAACACATTCTTTCTCTCACAACAGACACTCTCTAACTGCAACAAACAACCAAAGGTATTCCTACAAGAGACAGAGATCTAATAGCCTACAGAAACAAACATTAGATGAAACCCTAAGTAGAACATGGATGGATTTCATCTACCAATAGAAATATAGTTATGATCCTTAGGGATGAAACTAAAATAGTAGGTCAATAGTGCTTGTCTCTTACTTTTTTAACTTCTTCTTTGAAACTTTTATGAAATTTAGAGAATCCTAACTCTTTAGCATAAAGAGTATTTTGTAGGATTGACAATTTGAAAAAAATCATTACAAAATGCTATTTAGAAGAGTATTTTGGAAGTTATATACAAATTAAAGTTGTAGACTTTGAGTTTTAGGTTCCATCCATATGGTTAGATTAACCAATGCTATCAACAATATTTTTTTATAAATTTTGAAAAGGAAATTTCCAAAATTCCTTCTAAATTTCATTTCAAGAAAAATATTATCATATTTGAGTCATTAGATGAGATTTGGGGGGTCGGGAGGGCCGTTTCAGGCTTTTCCTGGCATTGTTCCCCTGACAGTCCAGAAACGGCCGTTGCCAATTTTATTTTTTATTTTTTTTGAAAAAAATTCCTTTTTTGAAAATTTCAAAATGAAACAATGAGTTGAATTTTTTTATTTTTTTTCTGCAAAAAAAAATTTGACATAACAGGCAATACTTGCAAATTGCTAAAGAATGTTGTGGGATAGTTCCCAACCTAAGGGAACTCATAGCCCTCCAGAGGGGCTAAATCCCCTCTAATGACTATTTGTTGGCCGGAATGGATTTGAAATGAAGTTCTCTTGACATGGTAAAATTTTGAAATTTTTGTGTTCTTTATATCTATGACCTCGTTTTTGCAACACTACAAGAAAATGAGACCCTAATCAATAGAAATTCAATGCATTTACGACAATTCTTTTTTGGGCTTTGTTGATCTAGCAATCCTCTAAACATCAATCAAGATGATTATGTTGATTTGACCCAAAAAATTAATTTCCTCAATTGTTTCATCATTCCTCTAAACATCATTTTTATTTTTCCACATATTGTAGTAGTAGAGTAGGGTCGGAAAAAAATAATTATTTAAAAGTAAGCCCAAAAACAAATAAAATGAAGAAGAGAAATTGTTGAATTCAATAAAAATTAATTGATCAAGATGTGGGAAAAAATGAAAATGTCTATTGTTAGTGGGAAAGTCCAAAATGAAGTCCAATCAAGAAATTTTTAGGTGGCAAGGTGAAGGATTTACTTCATTGACATTTGATGGAAATGAAAGGTAGAGAAGTCACTTTTATAATGAAATCCATTGTTCCTCAAAGGGTATGGGATAACTTAAAGACAAGAGCTTCATCTCTAATTGTCAAAACATAGGAATTGTGTGCAAAGTTGGATTTCAAACCTCATTTTGGCATAGTAGAATAACTTTTTTCAAAAAACTTTGAAAGAAAAAAGCTATGAAATCAAGCCAAATTTTATTTCCAAAAATTTGTTTGAGATCTCAAGCCTCTATTCAAAAGTTATGGATAAATTTCAGAGAGGATGTTGACTGAACTATCAAAGAAAATGTCCCTTTTAGTTTTGAATGCAATTTTGGCTTGATCAAGCACTTGACATACTTCCACATTTATAATTTTAGAAAAATGTGTACTTTAGTAACACCAAATCCAACCATTAGATAGGACAACAATTTGATAAAGTATCTTTAGAAATTAAAATGATTTTCATCCAAGCAATAATGAGAAAGAAATGTCAGTTTCAGTATGTTAGTTGTCTATAAATTGGTTGTCAAAGTACTCAAGGGGGTTAAAGAGCTTCAAGTTTTATCTAGTCTTATTAGATGAGCACATATGAATAATCCACCCATTTTTTTCAACAGGATGACAACCTTTCCAAATCCCTGACATTTTTCCTACGAGCGCATGTTAAAAAAAACTTCCCTGTTTTGTACTTGATTAATCTCTTTTCTACACCATTCCTAGATAATTTGGGGCCTCTAATTGCAAATATGAATTCATAATTTCCAAATTTTATCATGCATGGCAAATAAAAAAGTCATGTGTTTTTCACATGGAATAAAGATAGGGATGGGTGAAGGGGTTGATTCACCTCCAACAAATTTTTCCCATGATTGTGTGGAGGGGTGAAGATGGAAAGCTACAAGTATATATAGGAAAAAGCATTACAAGTGGCTACACTCTAGGGTAGGGTGGTTGCAAGAAAGACCAAACAATTTTGGTAGTGTTTTACCAAAACTGCACTTTTCTGTACTTAGTACTATGAGTATTGCAATACTATGAAATAGAACAATCTCAATCATTGATTTAAAAAATTGATAGCTAATAGTACTTTTGACTACTTGTAAGTACTGAAAAAAATACTATTTGAGAAAAAAGATAGTTTGTCATAGAAAATAAATATAACTAGGTATAAATTAATAGTAATTAGAAAATCATGAACAAAATCCCTCTAAATTTGACCATTTGTAAAAACTTGATAGTGATCACATTTCACTAAAAGATAGAAGTTGAAACCATTTTAAGTGTTCAGAATGCTATACACAATAGACTTCTATTTGCACACATGTGAAAGACAAAAAATAGATTTTAAGAAAATTCCTTGGGTAGGCATATGCCCGACTAATGTAAGAATAGCCCACAAAAATTTCAAGTGTACATCATAATTTTTGGATACTCTAGAGTACTAAACCCCAAATAAAGCGTAAAGTGTGACAAGTTAACTGAATTGAATTTTAATTATAAAATGTTTTTTCAATTTAAAAAAAAAATAAGGAATCTAATGACTTCCAAGTTTGCCATCTCCAATAAAAATTATAAGTATGTTGGCTTCATTTTCCAAAAGTTATATCCAATGGCAACTTTGTCACTCCAATTGTGACTCAAAATAGTATCAGTCACTTTTTTGCAATCACCCAGTCTCGGGGGGGTCATTTAGAGTGTCCATTAGAAACCACGTGTGAACAAAACTTTGGACCCCCTATATACTTTTTGAATTTTAAATAAAACAAAATTTTAAAAATATGAATAGATTTTTCTACTTTGAAAGTTTATATTTTGAATTATTGATATTTTTATTTGTTACTAATAATTAGTTACAAATTTTTGAAGTAAAAAGATACACTATAGAACTGAAAAATAACTTTCACACCCCTATATTATATAAGAAAAAATTGTCTAAAAAATGAACAAAAAATTCCTAAAAATAATTCATTATTGAAAGCTCATTTTGAGTTGAATATTGACTCAATGGTCAACTAAATGTGTCCTCCATAATTATTTGAGTTGAAAAACATGTCATTTTAGTTCATTTTCAACCTCTTCTAGAAATCATTTCATATTTTATTTGAGTTGGAAATTTTGGCAATAGAAAGCTATAGTCATTATTAAACAATGTTCAAAATTTTAGGTTGAAATCATAGTTTATTAGAAACCACTTGTTTGCACGTGGGTTGTTATAGTAGAACTAAGTGCACCCCCCAAGCATCCAGTAAAACACTCATGGCTTAGGCTAAGGAATAGACTCCTTTTTGCACCTACTATTCACAACACTTCTACAAAAACTTCACGACAACAACTCTCACATCTGAAAACTTGTACAAATGACAATTAATTCAAGTAGCATAATACCTTGAAATGTAGCTATCACTACCAAAAAATGAAGGCATATACAACTTGTCTACTATGACTTCACCAATAAAAATGACTGCAAATCAACTGCAAAACAGTCGTTTTGTAGTCGTTTTTCTAGATGAAGTCATAGTGGACAAGTCGTATATGCCCTCATTTTCTTTAGTGTATATGCGAAACTACTATCATTGCAAGTTCTCCAACGATAGGGCTCTCCAACAATGATGATGGTGAAGTTAGCAATGACAACAACAATGAAATTGGTAGTATAAGGATGAACGTAGGAAAAGC
Organism: Rhytidiadelphus loreus; assembly: GCA_947034895.1. Classification (NCBI taxonomy): domain Eukaryota; kingdom Viridiplantae; phylum Streptophyta; class Bryopsida; order Hypnales; family Hylocomiaceae; genus Rhytidiadelphus; species Rhytidiadelphus loreus. The sequence goes on from OX344762.1 coordinate 64,896,754, forward strand.
AAAAGCAAAACTTCTCTCGTGAAATCTTCTTCACATCCATACTTCACCTTCAAAGGAGAAGAGTGGCCATTCTCAATCTTCAAAGAATGGAACCTTTGCAAGCCAAGAAGAGCCACCAAGAGATTGTCATGTCTCCCCATAGTCTCTAAAAGCATGTCCACCCATCTACCAAAACAAATGGCCGGTAGAAAGTGACTTGCACAACTGACCTACTCATCTACCAAAATAGATGATTGGCTTCTCCAATCGGTTGGCAAATGTCAATAAAGTGGCAAATGAGGGTTGTTTTGCAAGTTGGAACTTGGCCTCCTCGCGACCTATAGAACAACATGAAACAAAGATAAAAATGGCTTTCCGGAACTTTGGGTGACAAAGTATTTTACATCTTTTCCTATTTTTCACCTTGGTGAAAGCTTTCCTTTCCTTTTAGGATCACTTTCGCGATCACTCTCTCTTGCCACTGTAATGGAAGTTTTACCTCCTAGTCACTTAAGCTTTGCTTCTTAAGAGGTTATGGGTGGGGTGGACTTGTTTAACTTGGCTTGCAAAATGGATGGCCCCCCATTTTCCAAGCCAAATCACCACCCCATTTTGCAAAATGGGAAGTGATACCCTAAACATTGAAAATGGGGTGAAGGTCTCACAACTCCTAATGAACTTTTCCTTTCATTTGCACCCAAAACTAAGTACTCTGTAAATAACTACTAACAAGAATAAATGAAAAATTGGCCAATTTAACCCCTTAATGCCTCAATCTTTTTTCTAATTTTGACACATTTTTGCTTATATCTTTCTACATAAATATCATTTACAACAATTTCATGAAATTGATGATTAAGGAAGGTTGTCTTCTCAAGATTCAAGTGTTACATTGGATGAATGAAAAGTTAGTTGGACAAAACAGCACCTCGAAGCCCTCTGTTCATCGTCCACTTTCTAGACATCGACGCAGTTAGGGGTTAATAAAAGGAGCTCCACTCAATTCATAAAGTGTCTGAATAGGGCGGATTTGCCTTTCATCACTGAGGGTCAACATCCTGCACCCCTTTCCACCTTTCCAAATGAACGAAGGTGCTCCCATGCCCCATTGCACATCGCAACTAACAAAAACAATACTAATTCGAGACGACGCCATTAATGCCCCTCATTCATAATGCACCCGCGCACTGTAGAATCATACGCAAACGCGCCGGAATAGGAAATTCCCCCTCCGCGTCATCTAGGCAAAACGTACATAAAGTATTCGGTTCCCAAGCCGCCCAACGCTTGACTTGGCACCACCAAGTCCAATTGCAGTTTGGAATATTCGGAACCGAAATCTAGACATGCCTCGGCGCACTCTGGTTCCGTCACGGCGGCCGCGGCGAACGCGGGTGTGCGCTAACAAGTGCATTCGCCTTCGGCGCAGTCGTGCTTGGGAATCTGAGAGTCCACACCTCTTTCAACTGGTATTCGCGCGCTCTAGTACTTTCCACCTCGTGTGCTAGTGCCGGAGCGCGAAGATCGATACCACTGTTAGTTTGCACGGCCGCAGTCATGTGTTGTGCCCGTGTTGTGTCGGCATATTGAGCATCGGTAACGCTGGTTTACAGTTGGTTCGTTACGTTGAGTCCGCTTCGATGTGCAACGAGAGAGATATATATTTAGAAAGAGGTGTGTGGAGGCCGCTCTGGTGAATTTCAGCGTTGAGTTTGCAGTTTGTGACGCGTGTGAGAATTGGGATTTAGCTCGGGATCCAGAAGCTGTAGATGTATTGTGGAAGCTGCGCGCTCATGAGGAACAGGACGATGGAACAGTGGAGTCGAATTTCTGAACTCTGAAGGTGATGATTGATGCGGGGATTGATTACTCAAGGACGTATGCGGTTTGAGAGTACTGAGGTGACGAGGAAGCTGATCGAGGCGTGACGGGCGTAGGATTCAAAATTTGGACAATCACGCGCGGAATGGTACTGAAGGAAAGGAGCATGACTTCAGCATTGCCGGTTAGAGTTTGAGTTGGGATTCGACTGGGAACATGGCGCTCGCTGGTGTCGCTTACGTCGTCATGGTGGCGATCATTTGTGAAGTCTGTAGGACTCCTCTCGTTGCCGCTCAGAACGGAGGTAAGATTGTCGCACGTTATTGGGTTGAACGCCGGGAGACTGAGATTTTCACTGAGAGAATCGTGGGGGGAGCTAAGCAGGGGTGTTTTAGCCTCTTTGAATTACCAGTTGGTGGGGCTGAATTTTTAGCTATTGTTTTCGTGAGTTAGGTTAGTACAAAACTTATTTCAGTGTCGGAATCTTCAATTTTCTCAAAGGAATTTTTGTCCCCAATTGAGCAACCTTTGTCCGCGGGTCTGGACGGTCTTTCCAGTGTTTGTAGTTCCCGAATTTGCTACTTACATTTTGCATGGTTAGCCTGTCTGCTCACGGACGTGTGTCTGCAGAGAGCAACAACACGGTGCCAGGTCTGCCAGGTCCATTCGCAGCGCGAATTGCATGTGGTGCCACCGAAGACACAATTGCGGCCGACACCGGCTTCGCGTGGTCCAAAGACTTCGGCTACACCGGTGGCCGAGCCGCGCCTCTCAACACCACCGACCGAATCAATCCGCAGCTCAATACATTGCGCTACTTTGACGTCTCGGATGGACCGGAGAACTGCTACAACATCAGCGTGCCCAGCGGTCACTACTTGACAAGGTTCGTTCATTTCCCCTGCACCCCCGGGGAGCAATTCAATTACCTGAGACTTCCTACTCAAATTCAGGGCGACATTAGTAGGTTTAAGAGTAGTTTTGGAGGCAAAATTTCCTAATATTGAGTGCTTCCGAATAGGAACAGTGGGAACACTAGCAGAATGCTGAGGGATTGAAAGGAGGGATTTGTGGGGAGTTTGAAGGATCGCTCTCATCAATTCCTCAACAACATATTCTGGTATTGTAAAACCAATAAGAAGGTGCAAAAGTGTTGGAAACCTTGAAATCCGATGTCTCTTAATTTTCGAATTAGAGGAAGATGAGCGTATGAGAAAGTATGCAAATGAGTCTCAAATGACAAAACATGAAGATGAGTTTTCAACGTTGAAGAGTTTAGGAAGAATGCGACCGTCTGCCCAACGATGAGAACCTCGCGACGATGGAATTGGCAACTCTGAATCCCAATACTGCAGCCACTCTTTGCCGGTTTCCACAATTTCTCACCAATTCTGTTCTGGCTATGGGGACAGATTTTTCTTTTCCTTCGGCGAAACCGACAACGCCAACCGGGAGCCCTTGTTCGAGGTCTCCTTAGAGGGAACGCTCGTCTACTCTTTCTCCCCCGGCTGGAGCTCCACACCCGACTCCCAATACGCCGACGCGCTTCTTCACGTCACCGACGGCGCGGTCACCATCTGCTTCCACAGCTCCGGCCACGGCAACCCCTCAATCGCGTCCCTGGAAATTCTGCAGCTCTACATCGACGCCTACAACATGGGCGCATCGTCGGACCTGAACGTGGTGATGCGCACCGTTAAGCGCATCTCGGCTGGTGCTCCTCGATCCGGCTACGGCGCTCGCCTCAACGCCGACGTCTGGGGCGGCGACCGGTACTGGGCGACTGACCAGGACCTCTTCGCCCCAGGCTCAGTCGTGGAAGTAATTCGCGTCACGAAAAATATCAGCAACTACAACAACCCGCCGAATATCTACCCGCAGGCGATCTACCAGTCTGCGACCACGACTGGCCCGTCGGTGACACTGAGTTACACGCTTTCGGTGCAGCCCCACCAGAACTACTCCATTTGGATCCACTTTGCAGAGATTCAAACGGGGTTTACCATGCCCGGACAGCGCGTGTTCAACGTCACGGCTAACAATGAGATCTTGTTTCATGACGTTGACGTGGTGAAACTCGCGGGCGGGCCACTACGGGCGCTCATTTTGAACGCCACCGTCATGGTCGACACCAGAAGTCTGACCATAGCGTTCGTCCCCGTCGTGGGATCCATTGCGGTGAACGCCTTCGAAGTTTATGAAATCATCCCGCGGCAGTACGCGACCTTGAATGACTATGGTACGAGCACGTAACCCTAACCGTAATTCAATTCTTTTGAGGTGTTCTATGTGTGCATCCGTGGTACTGTTCATCTGAAGAAAGACGAGTTATGATTTGGGTTCAATCAATCTGAGCATCTGAGAATGATGAGTAAGCTTAGTACTTCTGCTCAAGGTGTGAGCATTGAGAATTGCCACCTAGATTGTAACAAAGGATTACAAAGGGTTTAGGGTTCAAGGTATATGCAGTCAGAATTGCCACCTATAATGTGCTGAGGGCATTTGTTTTAAGTGGTGATTATGGGTGCTCATGCCATATCACGAGTTTCAATTTGAGGAGCTATTGAAGTGGATGATGTCAGGGGTTTCCTTTAGCAAAATATTGTATGAGGGTGTGTCAAAAGTACATATAAGAGGATTGGAGCACATTTGATACCTTTAATTAGCATTAGGTGCCCTTGGATGTACAAGCTTGTTTCAAGAATGTTATTATTAACTTGTTGGCAATGGGGTTGCTCGATTGCAGTGTGGACACTTCAAGAAATCAAACAAAGCTTGCAACTGCCATCACGGTTGGGGTGGAATGGTGACCCGTGTGTGCCTTCGGTGCATACTTGGAGTGGGATCTCTTGTGAGTTCGATTCTGTGGCCGGCGCTTGGTCCATCGTTGATGTGTAAGTTCCTAATTGAATGATGCTCAAACCTACTTGGATACATAATATTTTTATGGGTGATGAAATGACTTGTCAAAACTGCTTCATTTTAACTTTGACCCCTATTTTTGTATGTCATAGATTTTTGAGAATTAGAGTATAGTAGTCAAGGTGATTATGTGGCTTCATAACATTGTCAAATGGGGTCTCTTTGTTGAATTGAATAATGCATCAAAATGAAGCTTGTTTATCTTATTTGCTTAGAATATTCTTGTTAATAGTTTAACAACTGTACTATGGGAGTGTCCTGAGTTAATAATGTTATGTTGATTAATAGGCAAGATTAATATCAAGATTATTGCAACCTTCAATCACAATCCTTAAGTTTTCTACTAGTAAACATAATCCTCGCCAGTGGTGAAGACATAATCGAGGTTTAATAGCCTTTAATCAATTATCTGGCGTTGTTGATGAGTGTGACCGTGGGGTTTGGGATTCAGAAATTTGGGTGAACAAGGAGTTCGGGGGAAACTGGGTGACAATTGGGTGGCATTGCAACAGCTTCAATCACTGTAAGTTATTCGTCCCTTGGTGCACTCGATTCTCTTGTTGCAATTTTAAGTGTCAGAGTTCTGAAACAGGGTTTGTTTGAACAGGAATTTGAGCAACAATCTGTTGGTGGGTGCAATTCCTTCCTCTTTCAGCAACATGACTAACCTTGGCACTCTGTAAGTTTCTTGAACATTTCACGCAAAAGTTATGCATTTGTGAATAGGGTGTTAAAAGTTGCATGACTTCAACTACGAGATTCACATCTTCTTTTCATTTTGAACCCTGAACAGTTCTGAATCCCAGACTTTTATTAGAAATACTATAATTTCATTTGAGAATCGCCTCTTTTTTGAGATATCCTTTATGTTCAGCTCCAATTTTCATGATGTATTTTTTCTTTGACCTCTAAGTAATTGTGTTTAATAATCAATATGTACATCTCACCATCATAAACCTGTTGAACCACGATGTATTCAATATTTTAATCATTTCAATATAGAGTTATAAATACAAAGGTTGGACAAGGATCATAAATTCATCCAACTTTGAAAGTTGAACAAGAAATAAAGTGAAATATATCTCTTTTGATTAGTTGCAACCAAATGTGCATTTAGTGACAAAACCTTGCAAAGGTATTGGAACCTATCTTGTGTCTAAAAATGGAAGATTACTAAAAACAAAATGGAGCATAAAACTCTATGGCTCAATTGCTAAGAGCAAGTGTTGTCTCCTAATGTGTTTTTGGAATGTAATTTGATGGTGGATCATGGCACAGGGACCTTTCGCATAATCGTTTGAATGGATCGATACCTAGCAGTCTAGGACTACTTCCTAAGATCAAACAATTGTAAGCATTTTACATATTGTTCCTTTTGAGTGTGGTTGTTTATGTAATCAAAGGAGTAAATATCAAACATTTTAAGAGATTTGTGCATCATCACCACTCACTCATCTTGATGATGATTTTGTTACAGGTTGTTGAATGATAACCAATTGACTGGAGAGTTGCCACCAGATGTGGGAGCTCTTTCAATTCGAGGTGCAATTGTAAAGTATATCTCTTGGCCCTTCTCATCTATTGTACTCTCGTACATTATCTCCATTAGAGGAAATTCTTTAGTCATCAAGTCTCTTATTAGTTCCTTGTATTTTGCTCTTGCTCATTGCATTAAAAAATTAGACTCCTTCATTCAACAGTGATAATTCAAAAGTTGAAAACGCAACCCTACTTCAACCCAACTTAACCCCTGTGCGGATACCAGTTCACTCAACCCAAACTCAGAACCCAATAATCTTTGCAGCTCTCCCATTTGTAAAGGTTTTGAAACCAAATTCGTAAAGTACCTTTTTTTTGCCCCTAGGAACCAAGGATTAATGATTGAGAACTGACCAACTTTCATTGATCATAGTTTCAAACTAAAATTCAGATGAGGGCAAATTTTGTATTTCTAGAATCAGTGAAGAGCATAGCAGGTGTTGGTTGATAAATAAATAAAATTGAATTACAGAAAGGTCCATGTATGACCTAAAGTGAAAACATGCCTTGCATTGTTTGCAGCGTTGCAAACAACCCTGGATTATGCGGCGTGGGAGTGGGACCATGCCAGATCATGTCAATCGGTGAGAAGTTTGGGCTTTTCTTCAGCCTCGCCCTTGGCTTGACGATCATGGCCGCTGGTGCGTTCTACTGCTGGAAGAAGAAAGTGGCCATTACCCGAGTTCAACGACTCCGTAAGTTCGATTGCAATGAAATCCTTTTTCCCTTGTTTCAGTCATACTAGGGTAAGTCAATTTTAGAGGAAAAGTACAGGAAATAGTGAGGTAGGTACTGTAGCTTGTAACTCTCTTCCAAAATTGAATTACCTAGCATCATTCCAAACAACTCATGATCTTACGTCTACATGTTTTTTTCTAATTGTACTGCACTACAACTCTCGTAAGTTTTGAATAATCCTGAAGAGCTAGGAGGGTTGACAGCATTATTGTTAAGTTGCTCAACGCAATCAAGAACATTTAGAGTTGAGTTTTTTGGTTATGAAAGGGCTTAGAATGAGAAGGACCAAGGGTTTGAATTCTCTTCTGTTTAGTCAATGAGATCGTAACACGGTTGTCTTGAACATTGGACTTGACATTTTGGAACTATTACTTAGGTAGGAGTGTGATACTCGTACCTTGGGGAAGACAAATGTTACGAAGTGAAGGCAGAAATTATGAGCTATAACTAGGCTTGTTCATAGCAAACCAGAATCTCCATGTATTCAAAACAAATCCAGTTTGCAATTATGTAAGCTTGTCTTCAAATCATTCCAATGACCTAATTCACTCTTCTTGTGTTGCTTGCAGCTCGAGATGCACCGTATGCGAAGGCACGCACAACGTTCGTGCGTGACGTGCAAATGGCGAGGACGACGCTCACAAATCACTTCAGTCGACCTTCACCTTCTTATCATGAAGCTACTCCTCTCAATCCCCGTTGAAGAACCTTTGATTTCTTTGGCTTTTACAACTTTCTTACCATTATTGGTCGATCGCCTCAACGATGGACCCAATGGCTTCATCAATGCCCTCCATCCACAAGGTAGCAAAATTCCATTTTTGAGGTTTGTAAAATATTCACCCACTTTACTTTGGCTTTCGAAGAGAGCCAAAGAGAGCCATACATGTCGGTGCTCTACATTGCCACTAGGTTTTTCATGAACATAAGCTGTTTGTAGATAGTAAACTTGGTTTGTGGATGTTTTTTATCCACAACCAACTAGGGCTTTGCTAGAGAGAGACCTTGTGGGAGGATGAACTCATTGCATGCTCATCTCTCCCATACAAGCTACTGTCTGATGCTTACTTAGCTTGGAGCTGCTTCTTGTAGAATGCCTTTCGAGATTTTGGAAAGACTCTGGGAGGCTTATGGGATAGTTGTCACAAGTGGACGCTTGAACGGTGTCCGCACATGAGTGACGAGTCAGGCAATCACATCGGTGGATTCAGATTTCTGCGTATTGAGATGCAATTAAGTTGCGACTTTGGTGTTGTAAAACTCAAGACTAGATTTCTAGCCCAGCACACTTATGACTAAACAGATAGAAAGTTAAAGAGAGCACCTGCATGTGCTGGTAATGCGGATCTGTCGTGTATAGAAAAACGTCTGATTTCATGAAGATGCAAAGCTCTGATACCTCTTTGTTGAAAATGGGTACTCTCTGATCCCCTTAATCTGTGTGCTTGGGAGATAGTTGTATTACATGTCATTGGGGTCTACCGAAGGATAAAGGTTCCACTGAGGAGGTCTCGAGGGCCTGGCTACTGTTTTGGATTACAGAAAGCAAAGTCTAGTATTAACCCGTACAAGATTGGGAAGCCCATATTCAACTTTTGCATTTTTCAGGCAGACCATTATAAAGTAAAAAACTATTATCTTTTAAAATTATTTTAAGGGAATGAGTGTCATGACAATAGCTTTTTAGTGCATTGTTATGTGCCCAATTCAGTTTTTCAACTAGGCAATTGTTGAATTTTGAGGTGACATTACAAAAAATCTGAGGCCAAAACAAGGTCATTTAATGTCAACTCTAGTGCAAATATATGAAAAATAGAAATAAATAAATAATTTGGAATCACCAAACTAATGTGGTACTACTAGTGCTATGTCAAATCCTAGAAGAAAAAAAAATTTAATACTTTTTAAAGTGTAATTGCATCTACTTTATGTTGTCTTGTGGCCTTGTTCAAGCCTCAAATTTTTGTAATGAATGTGCTTTTAGCCTCAAACCGGGTACCTAAAAGAATATTTTATTTTGACAAGTTCTTTTTATCTCTAAAAGACTGAGGCTTCAAGGAAACATTGTCAAAAACTACAAGGTTTTGGTATGTTATTCAAAAATGAAAAATGAAACTGTTTTTTGACACTTTAATCGTCTAAAACTTCATTAAAATATTTTATCAAAATGTAGAAAAAAATTCAGCCCATTTAACCATGCAGATTGAAAGATTATAACATTTGAAGTGAAAAAAAACTTTTTTACATTCCCGCAAAACAAAGTCAACAAACTTTGAGCCCTTCTAGAGTATAATTTATTAGAGAAAAAATGAAGCCTCTAGAGGGCTGCTCCAACGGCAGCTGAACTACCTTCCCATCTTTTTTTTTGGCAACAAAAAAAAAATTCCCCTAAAATCGCCCACCTCAAACCTAGAGTTTTCAATGCTGCCAGTGGCACACAAACCCAATTTTAGATTTATTTTTTCTCACAAAAAAAAAAATAGTCACAAAAAACAACCTTTCTGGAACATCCTTGGATCAGGCACTGATGTGATTAAGTCTTTGCTTTTTGAGAGCCACTACTAGATCATAAATCAATCAAAAATCAGCACTTATCCTATAACCTCTTGGATATTTGTATAATTGAAAAAAGGCTTACAAGCTATTATACCATTTAAAATCTAAATCCAAGCTTTGCTGTAAGAAATGTAAACCAATCGTTTTCATAACACTATGTACAAAGGTGGAGTAATAAACTCCAAAGTTCATACAAAAGCAACTTATAAGTGTAGGACAAAACATCATTGCATACTTATCACCAAGTAAAAGAATGCAGCATGAGAGTTTTGGAGTAGGAATTTTTTGTAGCTTGTCAAAAATCCTCCAAGAGTCTATGGACCTCACTTGTACCCATTCCACAACATGACAAAAAGGAATGTTAATGAGGTACACAAGGTGTCTACAGTCCATAGTGCGTGTTATTGCAGTCACAAGGAGTTAAGAAAACAGAAGTAACAAAACTTAAAACAAAATCACATCAATCAACATATCTGTAAAACCTGGTTGTAGAATGTGAAGAAGAAGCCATTTTCTGTGTATAACTATTCCGCCACAGCAAGTAAGTTTGAGAATACCAGCTCCTTCAAAGTCAGCTGAACTCCTGCGGGGTCACTTCGATAGAGCTCCACAGCATACCAAACCAAAATCCCAAGCTGGTCTTTCTCAACAATAACTTTAGACAGTATGCAACTACGTTAGCATGCTAGCAGACCATCATAATAAAGTCCAAAACTAGGTTTGGGCTTGTTAAGATATATTGAAAAAAGTTGATGTATGATCTATAATCCAATCAATAGTAAATTTTTCATCTAACTGTAAGTCCGTCTTACTTCTACTATTAATTTTGTTGTCATTTTCCAACCGTCCATTGCAGGACAAGTATTAGAAATGAAAGCTAATTTGTCTGTTGTGCAGGTTTAGCTATCATTGCAACTTCATTTAAGGGAACAACATAAAGTAGCTAAATGGAGGCTATTTTGAACATTAAATCATGATTAAGCCATCACATTAGAAAGATTTTGTAAAATCCCATTAACCCTAGAAGGACCAAGCCTTGTTTACACCACGAAACATAACAATCGTCAAAGAGTTTGACCAGATGAGTGGGATGGGGGGGATTGAAGGAAATCACTATTGAAGATGGTGGCCAGAGTAGGGGCGATGCTCATTTGTTGGCTACATGTACAGATCGGAGCACTTAAAGTATGCCGAGGCAAGTATTAGAACACCCTTTTTGATGGACAGTATCTGTCCACTTGGTCCCTTTAGGGTTAACTCCACAATGGGAGGGAAGGAGGGATTCATTCTTCATTTTTTTCATTTTTCATTTTTCTTTCTATATTTTTTTCTTTTATTCCTGGCACTTCTTTTATTTAACAACCTTACGTGATTCATTTACACATGATGTTCTCTAACTCATAATAGAGTATGAGCTAAAATAGACATCAAGTATCAAATTAAAAATTGAATCTTGATGTTGAAATCTAGAGAACAAAAAAAAGAAAAAAGAATTTAGTCGTTGGGTCTGATTGCTCCGGCAATATTCACCCAAGATTACTTTCCTTTACAGCTAGATTCCGGCCAGGGACTACTTTGAAAAACAATAGCCTTGTTTGGTCACTCCGGAGCAGCCCTCCGGAGGCCTCATTTTTCTCTAATGTTTTGCTCTCTACAAAAATGTGGATTTTGACCATTGATAAGTATATAATATTAGGTTCACTCATGAAAAAACTTAGAAGCAATTATCAAATTTAGCTTATTCTAAATCACCTTACAATGCAAAGAGGCTAAGTGAATTGGCAATACATTGGTCACTTTTTGATGATTTCTTGTGCAATGAAGAATTTTTTATTTGAAATCCAAACAATGAAAAGTTAAAGACAAACACTTGGAATATGTGGAAAAAATTTCAAGAATTTTGACTTCACAGATTGCAAGATAATAGGACTTGAAGTTAGAAGAAAATGTTTTTTCTTGAAGCCACCCCAACACAGCTTACAAAGTTTGACTCCTCTTAGAATGTGATTTGAGGACTAAAATTTTCTTTTTTTTGGACAATTGTATTCCATATTTTATTATTTACATACTTGCCAAATTTCAAAAGTTGATGAGCTTTTTGCAAAAGATTTTCCTAAAGATTCTTAAATTGCTTGAGTTGTTCTAAAAATTCAAGGCAACATAACTTTTGATCCATGCACAGGATCAGAAAAAAAATTAGTTTTTCATGAAGGAGGTACATGTTTAAACATCGTATCCAAATTTCATAAATATTTGACCAAAAAGGACTTCATAGGAACCTACCCAAGATTTCTTGTGTACATTGAATGGACATTTGGTCCTTTGGAGGTTAACCATGAAACCATATAGCTAACTCATTGAAGTATATTACTTCAAAATTTCAAAGTGAAAAAACTCACTAATTGTAAGATATTTACCTCAAAAAATTTGAAATTTTTTTTTTACAACTTTGCACTTGAATAGTTCATCTATCAAAAAAATTCTAGAAAAATGTATGTGTTCACAATAGTGATTTGCTTTGAAATTTAGTTGAAAATCCTTGAAAAAAAAAATACAAAAAGGTTTTCATGTTGCCCAACTCGTCCATGTTGAGAACACAAAGACCAAATTGGACATAACCTTGTAGCCATTGATCCAAATTCTATGAAATTTAACTTGCGTTTATAACAATACTTGTATGTATCTATACACAAAACTGCAAAATTCCAACATTAAGATCAAAAAATTGAGATTGCAATTGCTTGCCTAAAATTGATAAATGCCCTCCAAACATTCCTCTATCATTTAGGGTTTTAAATGTGATGTCTCTATTCTTGAAGGACTAGGATTGATTTTGAGTACACATATTCTTGGCACTTCAAAAAATTAATGATTTACTCATATGGTGTCCCAAGAAATGCTAGCTATGACAATGTGGAATCTTTTTTTAACTCCCAACAAATTGAAAGAGAACTTGGATTATTAATTAATAAGTAGTCATGATAATTTGTCAATATGATAATTTCAAAATGAAAATTTAGATATGCAAACAAAAAGACTTTGATTGGTCAAAAAGGAACATCAAAGACATATTTATACCATAGTAATTACATCTAATTGCATCCAAAGGAGTAATTGAATATTTTTTGTTATTAAATTGCCTAATCTTTATTAGATATTATTGGAAATCAAAAGGATATTCCAAATTGTCTTAACCCCTAAAATACCAAGGCATTTTCTGGCTCCAAAACCATTGAAAACTGCCATTTCTGTTGTGATCACCCAAGAAACCAAAAAAAACATTTTTTTTAGGATCTAACCATAGGATCTTGTAAATAACTTGTCTTGTATCATGTGGTAAAATTTTCATGAAGTTTGACCGTACGGATTAGAAGATATTAGCATTTGAAGTTTAAAAAATAAGTTTTTTTGAATGCTGGCCTGCAATTTCAGATGACTTTGACCGCCATTTGTGGATTTTTTTGGCACTACACACCATAAAGTTAAAAAATTTTATGTTGAGTATTTGAGTTGGGAGTTGTAGATAAAAATTTCAAAATGTCAAAACTTGATTTTCACATATAAAGAAATTGTTGAGTAGAAGTAGGTTCAAAATTGAACAAGACTCTAAATTGTTAATAGCTCTAAGATGGAATTGAAACATTATAATCCCAATGGTAAGATTCTTCTTGCAAGCAAACTTTACCCTACCAAAAAAATAAAATTGAAAAAAATAAAAATTGCACTCAGAAAGGAATTCTAAAAGTTTTTTTTTCTGAAGATGAGTAGATTGCCCGAAAAATGAGATTGTCCATAGCTTTCTCATTGTTAGTCCAAATAGAATGAATCAAAGCTTCAAATTTAGACAAAAACATAATCTTTCAGAAAAAAATTAAAAATTAAGAAAAATATTTTTTTGGTGTTTTTTTATTTAAGCCCAGCGAACTGCTTTTTAAACTTTGGGCGGCAAAACTTTTGCTCCCAGGCACCAATTGGAAAAAAATTTGTATTTTTAGAAAGCTGATGTGATTTCCTATCTTCAAAAAAAGTTTTAAGAAATTAGGTCAAAATTTGAGGTCACACGAGCCTGCCCAAAATCCCAAGTGTCCCCCAAGGGTACTTTGGTACTTTAGGGGTTAAGTTTGTATTCATTTTATTTTTTTTATACAAATAAAAATTGAATTCATTGAAAAAAGAAGTAACAAACAAGCAACTTGCTTAAAAAATGGTCCAAGAAAGATGGAAACAACCCTAAAAATCAAAACAAACTAGATTCAAAACAAGAGAGCTAAGTGCATCCATTGTATAGCCAGTATTTGAGTTCAATATCGGAATAGCTGCAATGGGCGCTTTCAAAACGTATTAATCACCCACCAACGGTACTACTACCACTAATATGAAACTTGTGGGCTCTGTATCTTATGGATGGTACTTTGACATTTTCTTAGAGAGCCTTTGTATACTCACACAAGAATGTAGATTCTCTATTTCTTTGACATTGGTGAAGTAGGATTTAAAAGTTTTGTTCTCTAAACGTCAAAACTTTTTTAATCTGACCGTCTTCTCCCATTCAAAGACTAAAGCAGGTACATCCAAAACCAACAAAGTAATTAAGAAAACTGATACAATGTACATAAATCCTACATTTAGGCACATAACATTGGTTTTGGATACAATGTTGTTTTGGAGTATGGATACCTTACTGAAGATTCAACTCTACAAGCAATATAGAGTTTTGGATCACAGTGGGCATTAAGGAGTCACACTGGAAATTTTGAGCTCTGTAGCCAGGGCAAGATTGGGGCTACACTGGGCTAGTTTAGCCCCATTTTTGTACCACTAATTGGGGTTAAAAATAGGAAGAGAGCTAAAAAATTTAGCAATTTTAACTCCATTTTTGTTCTACTAACTGGGGCTAAAATAGGAAGAGAGCTAAAAAATTTAGCAATTTTAACTCCATTTTTGTTCCACTAATTAGGGATAAATTTCTTGTGAGAGATGTCACAAGAAGCTCACACGAGTGTGGCAAGGGCTAGAAATTGGTGGTTCAGCCCTTCTCAATCTTCTATCTCAAGGGGCTAGAAGATCCAAAGTTCCCAGTGTCAAGTCATGGCACAATCCTTGCTTGTGGATTGTCCTTTTCTCCCAATCCAAATTGTGTCTGTCCTTGAAGACGAGGTCTAACCCAATTAACCCCTCAACACCTTGATCTTTTTTCTAGTTTTGGCACATTTTTGCTTATATCTTTCTACAAAAATATCATTTACCGGAATTTCATGAAATTGATCATTAAGGATGGTTGTCTTTCTAAAATTCAAGTGTTACATTGAATGAATGAAAAAGGTAGTTGGACAAAACAACGCCTAGAAGCCCTCTGTTCATCGTTCAAAATATAGACATCAGAGCGCTCAAGGTTAAGTGTAGTTAGTAGAGGCTCTGGACTGTGTAAAGATCAAGAACCACACTATAATATAGGTAGGGATGTTACATGTTCTTCAATGGCACTGGGAACTTTGGATCTTTTAACTCCTTAGGATAGAAGATCAAGAGGGGATGAACCACCAATTTCTAGCCCTTGCTACACCCGTGTGAGCTTCTTGTGATGTCTCTCACAAGAAATTTATCCCTGGTTAGTGGAACAAAAATGGAGCTAAAATTGCCAAATTTTTTAGCCCTCTTCCCATTTTTAGCCCCAGTTAGTGATACAAAAATGAGGCTAAATTAGCCCAATGTAGCCCCATTCTTGCCCCAGCTATAGAGCTCAAAGTTTTTTAGCCCTGGCAAGCACAAGCTTCGATAACTTGGACATACGATCTAGGGCCACAGTCAGAAGACATGGAAGTGAACGATGTAGTATCAGTTAACACTATGGAGAAGGATCAGGGCCAATTACATATGTATTAAGGTAGAATTACCTATCACCCCTCTGATTTGCAATCTGACTATGTTGGGGTTAATTTCAAGAAGGGCACATATTTTTCAGAGGTGTGTTTTTGTTTCATGGATCAAACCCAAATGGAATTATAATTTTTCAATTAAAATTGTAATTTCTGTAAATTTTTGAAGTGGTCAGCCCTGAAATTACAAAACCACTTGTAGAGTGAGGTTGAAATTGTCCCCTAAACAACCCATTATCGTCTAATCAAGTACTAGATATTCTTTATTAATGGAGTGACACGTAAACCCTTGTTGTCATAAAATCCCTGATTCTGTCATAGAATTCTCTGATTTTGTCATAAAGGAAGGGAATTGGAGGAGATTTTAGGCAAAATTGGGGCCAAAGTTGGTGACGGAATAGGCCTGATCTATTGATGGAATTGGGCTGTAGAACGGTAATGGGTGTTTTGACCTTATAGGCCACCCAGTCAGGAAGAAAAGCTTCCATGTTCGGCCACAAGTCTAGTAAGCAAAACCAGGGCACCAGAAATGAAATTTCCAAGTGTTGATAGATTAGCCTATGAAGTGCAGAGACCTTCACATGGACCCCCTTCGTACTCGTACTCTCCCGTTGGGGGGATTTCAGCCAGGTCTGGACTGGGTAAAGATCAAGAACCACACTGTAATATTATACAGAAGTTTTTGGCACAACATTTGCATAATCAGAGCAATATGATCAGTCAGGTGTCATTTTACTGCGTGTAGAGTCAGGTGGCCGTATTCCATGAGTCTTCTTATGCATTTTCTGGACACCATGTGAATAAACTCAGCATTTTCAAAGTGCAAAAGACTTTAACTGGGGGGGTCATCCAATTTTTTTGCATGATCTTTCATGTTGAGTTAGGAAGAGTATTCAATTGAGTTTTTATTCTAACTAGTGTTTATTTTTATGTAGTTGAGAACTAATTCAAAAAAACGGATGGCAAAATTTGCCATTTTAGTGTATTTTGCTCCCCGCTCTCAATTTGAAATTTCTCCACAAAAATGGTATTCTTTGAGTTTGAGCCCAACTAATGAAATGAAGGCCCTCTATTCTAGTTTCTACTCTAGCTTGAATTTTGGAAAAATTTGTAATATTGAATATTTTATTGCAATTTGCAATTTGGATGTATTTTCAATGTCTACTGATTCCTAATTATAGAATTACATGGGAAATGATTTTGCACCATGATGTTTGTCACTGTAATGTACACACATTGTGAAATTTTCAGATTTTCTAGAATAATTTTCTATTCGATGTGATTTTTTCTTCACTTTCTGTTCAAAAATTCTCATAAAAAGCATTTTTTCTCAAAAAAATCTCAATCTTTTTGGGAGTGGAGAAGACATGTGATTTCATCTCTGAAAAATAAATATAATTTTTTGCATACAAATCTATGTCAAAAATGGCAACAAACTGAGTGATGAGCAAGGAGGCTTGATTAAGAGTTAAGCAACCCTAAATTCTCATAAGACAAGCAAGAATCTGCAGAGATTAATTTTAGAAAAAGTCATAAACTTCCCAATTAGGTCACAAACCTTCCGCCTTGCCCCAACTATGGCAGTTATGTCCACTCATGTGCTGTACTGTAGACTCTGAAGTGTCCTCTGTGTGATTACTTTATGCAGTGAATCACCCTAAAATCTTGCTTAGAAAATTGAACTACAAATTATAGGAGGGGGTTGCACAATTGCTCAGTCATTTACAGTCACTCCTACAAATGCTGTGAAAACCGTACAGATGCAGTTTCGTGTGATGTAGACTTTTTATGTTGACAATCGCCCATCAAAAGTGGTTAATTCTAGAATAATTTAGGGTGAAAAAGGTAATTGTACTTTAGAATATTTAGTAATGAATGATGATGAACCTCATATTGGAAGTGAAGTGTAGTTAATGAGATGCAGTAATTATTAATTATAAGTTGGAACTAAATTGAATTAAGATGTGTTTTGCATGATTTAGAGAGCGCCATGAACACTTTAAGTTGTCATTTGATTCATTCACTAACGTTTTTATATTCTTTACAGCTGCAGTCTATGAGCGTAATGAGCAACTAATGCACTTTTGCCTTATAAAAATCACCAAAAATTTATTTTTACTGCAATTTTTTTGATAAAAAGTGGAATAACAACTCTTCTTTCTCTAGGCAAGAAAAAAAAATTATATACTTTCGGTTTCACTGGCTACTCCAAACAGGCCTACATTTCCTTACATGCACCATTACTAAGCCTTCTACCTTAGGGTGAGCTGATCCACGTGTGTAACCTAAGATTCTCTTCTGTACTTAGCACGCTTCTTAATTCTGTTTTGGACACAATTGAAAGAAAATTCATTGCAACGGAGTCACCGCAGTCATGACTCTTCGCAAGGAGGGCAAGTAAGGTAGGAGGCTCTTAAAGCGTGCACTTAAGGGCTGGTTTGCCTTTTTCATGTTGTTTCTTGTATGGGATTATTTTTAGTTCATTTTTCAGACAAAGAAAAATAGATTTTGATTGTAACTCAAGTTGTTTTGTATTTTTTGAAGCATTTTTGAATTACTTATGAATTTTCAAACAAGATGAGTCATAGGGCCCTATTTCTGACCATAGGTCTTCCATAAATCGTTCACTTACAGCTTTTAGAGAGAAATGGAGAAAGCAAAGCAAATGATTGGCTCTTACAATAAATAACATTTTTTTTATTGATCCATTCAATGACAGTAAAAGGTCCATTTGAAGACCACCTCAAATCCATTACAGGTGAGCCTACATGAGCGGTTTAACCCAGTAACGCCATGCCTATGACCATGGGTCCACAACTTCCTTGCCTGGCACTTAGTTTGTGACCATTTTCGACTTGGAAATGTTTGAAGTTTTTTACATTTATTTTTCAAAGATGAAGGCACATGTCTTCTTAATCTTACAAAAAAAATTAGATTTTTTTAACGAAATTAGATTTTTATAAGAATTTTTGAAGAAAAAGTGAATAGAAAATCATATCAAATTGAAATTTATTTCAAAAAATCTGAAAATTTCACCATGGGTGTACATTTTAGTGACAAACATCATGGTGTAAACTCAAGTATAGTGTACATCTATAATTAGAATATAGAGAACATCAAAATTACTTTCAAAGTTCAAATCCCAATAAAATATTCAATATTGCGAATTCTTCTAAAATTCCAATTGGAGTAGATACTAGAGTAGGTGCACTTCATTTCTTCAGTTGGGCTCAAATTCAAAAATCATCATTTTCAAGGAGAAAATTTGGATTTAGAGAAAGGGACAAAATACACTAAAATGGCAAATTTTGCCATCCGTTTTTTTTCCTTCTTTCTCATTCACCTGAAGACAAACACTATCATGATTGCAAAGTAAAGTGGATATTATTCCCAACCCAAAATACAAGGTGCACAAACTAAAAGCGGATGAAAAAATCCATTCTGGAGCTCTCCAGCTCAATTTCTATTCATCCAAATGCCACTGAATGGCGCCGGCGGCGTTACTGGGTTAAATGACCCTCCAACATTAGAGCCTCCTACCTTACCCCGCTGCCAAACAATGGCAATTTCTTACCACGCCCAACTCTACCAGTACGCATTTGGTGGCAAATTGTCTTCTCAAACGGACCCCTTAAAAGTAAGCAATTCGGGAGGAAATTGTTAGCACTTTGAAATTTGATTTGAACGAAGTTGAATTTTCAATTTTGCAAACTAACAACTCATTCCAACTTCTTCCTAAAATTGTATGCCCACTATTCTTAAGAATCTCAAATCAATTTTAGTAACATCTATTATAAGTACTTTGAAAATTGATAATTTATTCATAGTTTCTAAAAATGCATTCCAAGAGAATGTAGAATCCTCTTTTGACTACCAACAAAAACCTACTTAGGTGAAAACACCCCAAACCCTATCTCTAAACACATTTCTCACGATAGCCATAATTAGCACAGGGAGAATTGACCCTATCATTGCCCCGGTCAACTTTGGTTTGAAAAGAAAGCCCCTTATGTTGTGCCAATTTTTTGGTAATTGTTGCATCTCCCACGAGTAATTTAGGGCCCCTAATTGCAAATATGAATTATTTCAAAAAAAATTTAAACCTTGCAAATAAAAAATTCCAGGGTCAATTCACCCTGGCCCCATAATTACAAGTGCTTCTTAAAATTCACGTCTTAATTCTTGCCTACAATGTAGTGCCACTATTAATGGGAATTTCTAATTGCCTCCATCGTACTGCCCATGAGAATTTACGATCAGTTAACGTATCTTTTCAGCCCTTTAAAAATTCGTCGTTTATTGAGACAATAATCAGAATGCGCATTTTAAGAAAATCTAAAATCTTTCTTTCACTACCAACAAGAGCCCACAAAAGTAATTCATTATATTAAGGCAATTCACGATGCTTTGCTTAAGTGCGAAATTATTATCTTTTCCTTAGGGCAGTTTCTCTTTGAAAAAATAGGTCTCCCTTCTCTAATCCAAAATATATTATTTTACTGTGCAGCAAAAAACAGTTTTTACAAACTCAGGTATCGGCGGGTACCAGTGCACAAAAAATTTACAGGGCAATCTGAAGCATTTCTTCGCTATACAGTCACCGCGGCACTCCATCCTATATACTCGCACAATCCAGGTGAAGTTCCAAAATGCAACGGCGTACTAAAATAAACCCTTCAATCACTACAAAATCCACCATCGACTAGCTAAGCCGCAATTCACAGATAGTGAGATCATGAACTCATCAAACAACCTGATCAATCTCATTAGTGATGAATAATCCTCTGCAACAGCCCCAGCTTCTTCTTTTGCCCTCCAGGGCTGACGGTTCCATCTGCGTTGAGACTCCCATTGCCATCGCGAAGTTTAGTTCCCTCGTCCGAAGATGACGAAGACGACGAGGAGCTGGAGTTTCTGTGCAAAAGACTTCCCAGACCATCCTGATGGCGGTGCTTGTGGCCATGCGTGATGAGGTTGAAATCACCGGGGTTGACAAACTCTCCAACAGGCGCCTCGCAGTAGCTGCAAAACGAACACAATCTTGAATCAAACGAAAGCACTGTAGCATCGAATGCATAAGCACTAGTTTAGGAAACCATTCCCTCATAAAAAAGACAGATTCTAGTCGCTTAACTGAACCTCAGATCTATACCAGTAGTAGTTTTTAGGTGAAATTTATTGGACACCTAAGCGTCTCTTTGATTGAAACACCCCGTTTTAATGAATATGACCATAAATAGCAGAGTTTCAAAAGCTTAATGTCAGAGCTAGAGAATTGAATACTTACTTTCCAGTGGGGACCTCAACCATGCGCGTAACCGGAACCTCCCTCACAACAGGCACTACAACCCGCTCCTCCACATCCTCCGTGATGACCCGCGGCACCTGTAAGAAAAGTCCATTACATTGGACACTCCAGTTAAAATGGCAACAATTTGTACAATCGTACTTATTAAATCCACATTTGTTCAAGTTATCAAAGGAATAATCGCTTTGAGCATCAAATTGGGGGAAATCAAATGTTTGCATTACCTGTTCGATTCTGGGCACATCCACGTATTCCACTTCAGGGACCATATCCGTCACTTCCCGCTCTTCTTCCACCACGCGGTACACGATCTCGATCCTCGTCTTGGGCACTTGCCGCACCACCGGCACGCGATCAATCCTCTCGATCTCGTCGTAGATAATTCTCGTCTTTGGGACAACGATGATCCGCTCCTCTTGATGCACTTCCTTCACGAAGTCCGTCTTCTCCACGGTCTTCATCTCCGGGTAGCGTTGAATGACTTGCACCCGAGTCTCGAATTCCTTGGGCTGCAATTAATTAACCAAAGCTAGCTATGGTCAGAACCGTACCGGCATTGTGATTGAAGATCGGCAAGCTCTCAATGCCTGTAATGTGAACCTTGTTCATTACAATGACGGGTTCATGTGGAATTAAGGATGTTGCTTTGGTCGCCCTATTGACACCTTACATCTATACCATTCCCATTTTAAGCTTCTAAGCACTTGAACAACATAATGACGCTCTGAAACATATATGCCATTCAATAGTGGTCATGAAATTTTCGAAACACCTCAAAATCACAACTTTGGCGCTCTTATACACAACATACCAAGGATTGATACCATAATGTCGAACCAGGGTACAACCAGGGCAAGCTAGATCTATTTTGCGTAGGACAGTGGGACTTACGAGGTCTCGGATGTTGGGGTTGGGGCAATAAGCTTCGCCTTCGTGTGTGACAAGGGTGCGGGTTCGCAACTTGGCCATTTCCTCTTCAGTGTGACCCAGCATTCCGCCATTGTGATTGTGGAGATCCAAGAGACCTCTGTCTGCAACAAGAACGTTGTCGCCGTTGTTGAAGGGAGCCACTCCTGGATGATCGACACGACCAGTGGCTGCTGCTTTGACAGCGTCTGCTGCTCGGCCTGCAGGACCCTTGCCTTCTAGGCGCCCTTCCTCGGCACCCAAAGCTGCACGCTCAGCTGCAGTAGCCATAATTTTACACTTCGCCTTACTCTGCACAACACCTGCAGCACAAGAACCCGGACAAATTAAAACCTTTACCTGCAGAGCCCTTTTGGAGGACTTTGCGTTACAACGGATCACCACAACCACAGAAATAGGAACAGGTGCTTACAACGACACGGTCCTTAAAATATTCTCATACTGCTAAAGTGTAAGATAAGAGTCAAATATATATTGTACCAAAACTAGCATCACAGCAACAGAAGTGGGAGCAGGCTGGTGCTTGGAATGACATTATAATTCTTATGGCATTGCAATAGAAAGCATCAGAACACCTCATTTTTGTACTTCAGTTTTCTAATACCATTTTAACGACACTAACACGTACATTGTTATATTACAACCACAGTTCTTACAACAGCGGATCCCAGAGTCGTTCCAACTGCCGTTCTAAGTTACTCTCCAGAACTTTGAAAACGCAAAGGCTAGCTAGGTCAGATACTCAAACGAGACGTGGACGACACAATTGGTTGAGTTGCAAAACTCAAGCATGACCGAGTTGAGAGCCTTCAAAGTATCATATTGCAATACAAGAGTCCCCCACAATATTGTACTCCGATCAACCCAATGACAACCTTTTCAAAAACGACATCGACAGATCAACCTCGGAATAAAATACAAAGGACCAACTAACACCAGCACCTGTAAAACTCGAAAGCTGCGACTGTAGGAGACCGAGAACAAGATGAAACTTCACGACGGGGACTGATAACTGCAGTGGTTTCCAAAGGGCTGGGTGATTGAGAAGAATGGGATTGAGGAGAGCATCGATGAGAATTGCTTATAAGACACAAGGGCTCCGTCTGTTTACAAGAGAGCAGGAATCAGAGGATGCCACGCACTCGGTATTTGGCACGCCGCCGGTGTTCCCGTGAGGCGTCATTCTATATACGGCTTGATGTCGAAATCGCTCCATGTGCCATCTGGGCTTTCTGGAATGGTCCGATCTGGGTTTGTAACATCTGGACCGTCCAAGCGCAACGTCATTTCTAGTAGATCGTTGATTTGAATTGCGCACTGACTTCTCCGTACTGCTGAGGTACCGGTAGCCCTGTTATCACGCTCTGTAATATCACATCCTCTTAATTGCCTGCTCTGATTTCTTGTGTCAAAACCGATTTGGAGGAGGACTAGAACCCCGGCCCTTCGGCCAGGGTGAATTGACCCCCTCATTGCCCCACCCCCTCATTGCCCCTCCAGGGCAAACCCTGGAATTTTTTTTTGCAAGGCTTAATTTTTTTTGAAATTCTGAATTCATATTTGCAATCAGAGGCCCCAAATTACTCTGTTGGGATGCAAGAATTATCAAAAAATTGGCACAACATAGGGGGCTTTTTTTTCAAACCTAAGTTGACTGGGGCAATGAGGGGGGCAATTCTCCCTGTGCCGGCCCTTCCCCCTTTCCAAAATTTCCACCTTGGGGAATGTCTGCTGCCCAGAGCTTATTGTTTACCATGGATGATCTCATTTGAAAATTTTAATTTCATATTTGGGATCATGTGGAAGCACAAAGTTGACCAACATAGAAGAGGGGGAACATTTTATACATGAATGCTCGGGATTGGGCAGTTGAAAAAATGGGAGCCTCTTCAAAATCAAAAAAGGACGTTCAGCCGTGGCTAGGCAGTTGACATAACTAGCTCTCAAAAAGTCACTTTGCATTAACTTTCTCATACCGATATTACAAGCCCTAGCTCAATATTATATTTTAGTAATCACTAGTATGTCCTATGTTGTTGGCACATTATAATAAAAATAAAAGTAATTCTGTAATTTTTTAATTCATAAAAATTTCAAACTTCAATATCTTTTTTGTCGTGAGTTGGAATGTCATGAAACAAAGTTCATGCACCCCTGCTCACAAAGAACTTCTAACGATATCAAGGACACAATTAGGGGATGCAAGGTCCAAAAGACCTCATCACGACAAACAAAACAAAAACAAACAACCTCATTTGAGGTATAGATTGTAGGGGTGGAACTCACTCAAACTTTTCACTTAGGAAAAATTGTAAGAACTCATTATTAACAATCACATAACATTTTCAAAACTAATTCATCATCATCAACAATGTTAACCCTAAAAGTGCCTAAGTCTTTTCTAGGGTGTTTTTCCTATGAAAAAAGAGCATGGGCTTCTAGTTATCTCCAATGAAGTAAAAAAAAATTATTTCAAAATCTGAATGCATAGATGTTTAAAGAGCTTGCTTGTTAGTAAGCATACCAATTTTGAGTGTGAAATTGCATGAGAGTTGTGAGATTATAACAAGAGAAATGTACAGATTCTATTTTTAGTATATTGTCCTTCCCTACAATGTTTCAAAAATTTGGCGTATAAATTTTGGGGGGGATAGGAGATGACATGAACAACTACAAATAGTGTTAGTATACTAAAATACACTTTCATAAAACTTCATTTCACATGAAAAGCTATCAAACTCATTACACAATCTACCTTACATTTCTTGAAATGCAATTTTTTTAATAAGTAGAAATTGCAAATAATTCCAAATCAACACTTGTAAGTTAACATTTTCAATGGTGAAAATCATGAAAACACTTTACACTTTACATCTGGACCATTTTCAAAGCAAATGGATAACTACAATTTCTTAGATCTCAAATCAAGTGAAATTGGCAAGCTTTGCTCAAAGACAAGAAATCGAGTAAAATTTGCAAGCTTTACTCTTTCATTGATGGTACATATATGCCTTTGAGGACCTCTCAAAAATAGAATATTTTCATTTTTCATTGAAAAATATATACTTCCAATAGTTAACCTTCAATATTGCCTGTTAAATTTTTTTAATTGGTCAAACGAATTTAAATACCCACACCAAAATAAACGTAAAATTTTGGAGTGACCGTATATAGTTGCTCAAGCATTTAGGGGTTAAAGATGGACCAATTCACAACTTTGTAATCAATATAATTAAATTTTTTATGCTTGAAAGATTCCAAATTACCAACAAAAATTAATACATTTAAAATTAACCAAATTCAGAATAGTAGGATTTTTTTTTGCATTTGTTCAATAAGGTGAAGAATTTAGTTAGACTTGACATTGCAAAACATGCTAGGGGGCTATATAGAGTTGCCCAAGGTATTATAAGGATATTCATAAAAATGTGATGATAAAGATCTTAAGTCCTTATGACGAGGCAACATATTTATGAACATTTAGTAGATGCAAATATATACTATACTACCATATATACCAGCACATTTGATTTTGTCTATTTCATCCACCTAAATGTTTGTAGGTTCTTGTATTAGTTATTTATCATTAGGACATAAAGATATTTAAAATTCTTCTTCATAAAATAATCTATTGTTTGTAGAACCCAAGTATATTCACTTCAAATATTAACTTTTCCAATTCAAAAAATGGCCTCTAAAAAATGATTTCAATACATAAGAAAATCTTTTTAAAGCTAAACTAAATCATTGTAAGTAGATTTTAGCATTCTAAATTTATAGAAATAAATCTCTTATAGGTTATTCTAATATCCAATAGTATTGATTTTAGATAGGTTCACTTGCTAGCCTAGCTCAAGCTTCATTCACTAGAATATCCTTTGAACCCCTAAATGCCTGGGCAACCAAATATGGTCGATCTGAAATTTCGGGTTCATTTTGCAGCGGGCAGTTAAATTCATTTGACCGGTTTAAATTTTTTTCGGTCATTTTTTGGGGTTAACTATTAAAAACTTTCATTTTTCACTGAAAAACGTACATATTTGATTGTTGAGAGGTCTCCAAAGCCATATATGTCCATTAGTGAAAGAATAAAGCTTGCTAATTTTACTTCATTTTTCAACTTTGAGCAATTTCACTTGATTTGAGATCTAAAAACTTGTATTTATCAGTTTGCTTTGAATATGGTCCCAATGGAAAGAGTAAAGTGTTTTCATTAGTATTTCACTTTCAAGCTTTGGTTGGAATAGTTTGGCAAAGGATCATTAGTTAAATATTCATTTTGAATTGTTTAAAATTTTTCTTGATGAGGAATAGTTTACTTTTGTATGTGCAAGTTGTTGCAAGATATAGTATATTGTGAAATACAAAGTTTTAATGGAGAAAACATGCACGGTTACTCCCATATTGTAACATGTTTGGCAATTCATCTACCAAACCAACATTTAGTTGTTTTCAAGATAATAGTGACTTGAGGGAGCATCTATATGGAGCTTCTACTTCAACATTGGAAGCTTGGTTTTTGCTCAATAGTTTTGATCCAAATGCAAGCATGTATCTTTGAATGGATATCTTAGAACATTACACTTGGAGAGGCAACAAGTGCATAGATGAGATTTGAGGCCATGAGAGGGCCATTTCAAGCCTATTCTCCAACTACAACTCTGATGGTCAGAATAAAAAATAAAAAAATATTCAATAATATTATCTATCATAGTAGTTTTCTGACCATGTTAGTTTTTTATGTGGCAAAGTTCCCAATCATTTGTAAATAAAAGTTTTTTCTATTTAAAAAAATCTTTTATTATGTCATTAAACTGTCCTGTGCAATTCAAGCCTTGTAGTTCATTGAATTTTATTTATTTATTGGCCACTATTCCCAACTGTTCAGAAACTTACGGCCTTGTTCAAGACCTCCATTTCATCTAATGACATCTTCAAAACAAATATGAAATTATCAACAATTGGTTGTATGTATAATGTTCTTTCCACAGAGTTAGAAATTTGTTTTTTGAGAATTTTGTTGCATTTAGTAACTAAAGGAGCTTGCTCATTTGAGGATTTACGAGCATTTCATAAATACAAAGTTGGACTACCAATCATGTTATTAATAAATCTAATCTTGAAAAGGACTATGTAATGGAACTTTGATTAATTTGTCATGGCATCCAAGGTTGTGTAATTGATGCTAAAATTGTTGTCGGTGACTACAAAGGAAGGCAAGTTCTAATTCCAAGGATATAATTAATGTCCTTAGAATCTAATTGTTCATTTTCATTTTGTCAACATCAATTTTTCATAGCTTCAACATTTGCTACGGCTATAAATAAGGCTCAAGGTCAATCATTCAACTTTGTTGGTATTCTCTTTCAACAACTGTGTTTTATACATGGTCAATTGTATGTGGCCATGTCTAGAGTGAGTAAAAAGAAAAATTTGAAGTTCATAGTATGACTCACAAAATGCCCAAATGGTGAATTTTGATTTGTGACAAAAAATGTTGTCTACAAGGAAGTAATACAAATTTGAAAAGATGAAATTTGTTCTTCCAACTAATTAAGGTGTATCAAAATGGCTACATTTTAGCATTATAGTTTAGCATTTATCAAATATTAAAACATTTGTATGTAATAGAAGCATAGAATGACGGATTATACACATAATTAATCCCATTAAAGCCTAAAGGACAAATGCCATTTTACTATAAAAAAAAAAGCACTCAAAACTACCATTTTTGATGTATTCATCCAAGAAAAAAATTTGAAATCTAACTGCAGGATCTTGTATTTTATTTGTCTGAGATCATTGTGTGGTAAACATTTCATGAAGTTTGAACATAGAAATTGAAAGATATTAGCCTTCAAAGTTGGAAATAAAAATTTGAATGCTAGGATCTTGTACTTTATTTGTCTGAGATCATGTGGTAAACATTTCATGAAGTTTGACCATAGAAATTGGAAGATATTAGCCTCCAAAGTTGGAGATAAAAATTTGAATGCTAACCTACAATTTCAGATGACTTTGACTGCCACTTGTAGAATTTTTTTGCACTATAGACTTTGAATTAAAAAATTTAGTGTTGAAGAATTGAGTAGAAAGTTTAGGATTTTTTTTCAAAAAACACACTTGATTATCATTCTTTAAGAAATTATTAAGTAGAAGTAGGTTCAAGATTGAAAGAAAAACTAAATTGTTGATAGCTCTATGATGGCATTGAAACACAATAATCCCAATGGTAAGATTGTTCTAGCAAGCAAATTTTCTTGTCAAACAATTTTTTTTCAAAAATTGTGAAAATTGCATTTAGAAATGAATCCTATAAGTTATTTTTTGATAAAGATGCTTAGCTAGATTGCCTGAAAAACAAGATTGTCTATAACTTTCACATCGCTCATCTAAATGGAATGAATCAAAGCTTCACATATAGACAAAAAAAATATCTCTAAGAAACAATTTAAGAAAAATATATTATTTGAAGTTGAAGTTCTTTTATTGCCTAGTTATGTGAAAATTATGTTTAAGATGGCATAACTTTTGCTCCTGGGCACCAATTCAAATAAAAGTAATATTTCCAAAAAGCTAATAAGTTTTTCTATTTTATGATAAAGTGTAAAAAAAATTCACCAAAAATTGAGGTTATAGGGAACCTACCTAAAATTTGAAGAGTCTGTCAAGGGGATTTTTGGTCCTCTAGGAATTAAACCAATGAATCATATTGGACAGATGGATGCCCGAGACAAATATGGAATTCAAAAGGTTTATTTGTGGGTTTGGGGGACAAAAAATTATATTAGTAATTGTTATATAATATTTCTATTTGCTATGAAAAATATCCTTTTGAATGGTTCTTGTAACAATAACCACATCAAAAGGGAGAGACATTTTTTAGATAGTCCACAGTATTGTAAAGAGGTTCCAATCCAATGGGGATATTAGAGGGATAGATAGATAGGTTGTTTTTAAGGTATTAAGATAACAAGGTTTGATTATAACCACCTTTCCAATATTGTCAAGTATGCTTATGTTCAAGTTTCATCAATATGACCTTAACATATGTGTATATGCTTGTAGAATGTCTTCAACATTATTTGTGGCAATACATGGTTGTAAAATAATAGAGCTTTTAGTGTATGGTTTTAGATCTTTTAAATTTAAAGGTACCTAAACATGCATATGTAGGATACTTTAAATGTTGTTTAAATCTAGTTTGACTTTTAATCCATAAACAACACTATCACTATATTTCAACTGATGAATGACAAAGAAATGTTTTATGTGGGACAAAAGCGCAATAATTAATCCTCCAAATTTTGTGTTAAAAGGGGAAGTCTTCTCACTATAAGAAAATGGGGGTATAAATGACTTGTCCACAATGATTGCAAATTAATCATTTTGCAGTGACTTTGAAGTCATTGTTGTCAGTGTAATCATTGCGGACAAGTTATGTATAATTCCATTTTTTTGTAGTGTCTACAGTAGATTGAGTACCAAAATTGGATTTTTTTTAAACTACAATAATTCACACAATATCCAAATGGATGATTTCTATAATCACCAATCCATTTTTTAATGGTGAAATTTATCAAAGTGATTGAACATCGAAAGATTTTTAAAATTTATATTTTTCTTTGTAACATAATTTGTAATTATAATTTTTTCTCCATTTATGCATATTTGCTTAAGCAAATGGTTTCCGAGCTTTCTACCATAGTTAGCACTTCGTATAATGTTATCGTACCTAACTGCTGACTACATTTATGAATTGAAAATTTGGAAGGATTTTATTTAGCAAATGAGATTTATTTTACTTTGTGTCGGTTGCACGGTTGCACTTATACTAGTTTGGAATTCTATTTATTTGTGGATATCAAATCTTGTATGCTAATGTCCGTTGAAGCTGATGAATTTCATTTTTCTATTGCCATTTTGTATATTTAATGATGTGAGGAAAATAGAAAAATTACAATCATACTACTGTTTTTAGAAGTTTCAACTTCCAAGTAAGTTCGAGTTTGTTTTTAAATTTCTTCACAACTTTTACTCTTAACTAGCTTACGCCATTTTATTCCGGCATTAAACTGTTATACACATTATTACCGTCGGCCTCATTATTTATATATATATTCAGCGTCTTTATCATTTACAGTAATTTGATCAAAAACTTATTTTTCAATTGAAAATAGATGAAATTTGCTGAACTGTACAGACATACACTTCCAATTGCTCACAATTGCCCAGTATTTCTCAAGATTTCACTGGTACTTCCACTTTCCTCATAAACTTTGCACAGATGCGTAAACTAAAGGACTCAAAAAGATAAAAGTTTAAAAAATTTCCAGTATTCTTTTCACTCCAAACCATCATCCCAGATTCAAGGATACTGACATTTAACAAAATAATATTAAGATAACATAATATACAAACAATTCAAAGTGTGTACAGTACAACACCGAGTACAACACCCATAACATCGTCCATTCACATCCTCTACTTCTTAACCACCACGAACCACCGAAAAAATTGGACAATGTCGCTCACAAATGTCACATTACTCTACTCTACAATGCAAAAGAATGATTTCAGACTTCTACTCTCTAACATTCTCTACAGAACTTTAGTCGGAATTCACATAAACGTCGACGTCGTCGACTCTCTCTGATCATCCTCAACTTGCTTCCGAGCTTAACAACCCCAGAAGCATCACCCAATATCAAGTTGCTCTTCAAATTTCTCTGCAACGGAGAAATTTCACATCGAAATCTTCAGGGCCAGAAATTAACTTCTTAAGCTTCTACTGGTGCAAAACTCTGCGCAACAAGCTTTTCTTCTTGCGCCGACCTCCAGCATTGAGCACAGTTCCGTCAGGATTCACACCATTACCGATTCCATGATCTACAATTTCATCGTCCGACGAAGACGATGACGAGGAGCTGCTCCTAGATTTACTTCTGTGGAGCAGCCCACCAAGCCCACCCCCAGCACCACCAGTGGTGCCCTTGTGGATCAGATTGAAATCTCCAGGGGTGACAAACGAACCCGCCGGCGCTTCGCAGTAATTCCCAGTGGGCACCTCCACCATGCGCGTCACTGGAACCTCCCTCACCGTGGGCACCATCACACGCTCCTCGATATCTTCCGTGATGACGCGAGGCACCATCTCGATACGAGGCACGTCGACGTAGTCAACCTCTTGCACCATGTCGACTACTTCGCGCTCCTCCGGGACCACGCGGTAGTGGATCTCGATCCTCGTCTTTGGAACTTGGCGGACGACCGGAACCCGATCGATGCGCTCGATGTCGTCGTGGATGACGCGAGTTCTGGGGACGATGATAGTGCGCTCCTCGTGGTGAATCTCTTTCACAAAGTCGGTCTTTTCTACAGTTTTCATCTCCGGGTAGCGCTGGATGACTTGCACGCGAGTCTCAAACTCCTTGGGCTGCACGCATTCGTTCAGAAAGAGTTAGAGTTGTCAGATCTAGGTTTCACAAATGTAGCATTTTTCATTTACATGATTTAGTGATAGACGTGTCGGGTTTGATGTCTTACTAGCCGAATGTTCGACGATCCTGTTCAAAATGTTGTAGCATATTGTACGGTATGTAAATGTGGTAACATTGTCTTTACTGTTTTTGAGTATGTTCGTGGTTCTGAACTGTTTTCAATTTACACATGAGAAGTGTAGGAATTACAGCTCACAAACGGAATGTACTTAAAGAAAAAAAGGAAAATGGATGACACACCAATGTTAGCGAGATATCGACGTTCTAAACAGAGGAATGGTGACAGTTGGATTCAGCTGAGGAGTGAGGAATTCAAGCATGCTAACAGGTTTCTTGAGTTGCACAATTGCTACTTACCAGATCCCTAACGTTGGGGTTGGGGCAGTACGCATCGCCTTCGGCAGTGATGTGCGTTTTGGTCCTCAAGCGGGCCATTTCTTCCTCCGTGTTTCCCAACATGCCTCCGCGGTGGCCTTCGTGGTTTCCGAGGATTCCTCCGTGGTGATGGCCCGGCCTTCTGTCGTGGTGTCCAGTTACTCCTCCGAGGTGGCGATCATGATCGCGATCTAGGAGGTCTCGATCATGGTCGAAAGGGCCGGTTCCAGTGTGTCCAAGACCTCTATCTCCAACAGTGTTGCCAAGCGGGCCAGTTCCAGCGTGCCCTGGAAGACCATCGTCTCTGCCAGTTGCGATGTTCCTCAGTCCTTCAACTACTTGACCTCCGGGACCCTTGCCCTCCAGCCGGGCTTCCTGGGCTCCAATTGCAGCACGCTCCGTTGCTGTGGCCATTCTGTATCTCCTGATCGGAACTGGATAAACTGTAAACTAGAAAACTGCAAACAACGCACAGAAACATTGTAAGCAGCATGCAAGAGCCCAATCAGCAAAACAGTAGTTCAGAAACAATATTGAGGTTATATAAAATTTGTCAGTTCCTGAACACCAAAATGTGACCTTTGCGCTCACGAAGCTCTCAGAAAAACAGGATCGGTATCGATCAAAGGCTGAACTAGGTACCTGAATAATGAATTCGACGCAGGCAGCAGAAGTGCTTGACGGATTGATTGAATACTGTCGTCGACGGACCTTGGAAGGTAGAACGGCAAAAAAGCAGCAAACTAAACGACGTTCCTAGGGAATCCTGTACACAAAAAAATCAAGATGAGAAGCTTGATTTCGAGAACTGGCTATATAATCCCAGGGAGCTTCTTCAATTTTTTTGCGTGATTCGCCTGTTCAGTGTCTCTGCTCGAGAGTGTTACAACAAGGTGTCCAAGTGTCGCTAACTCCAAGAATCCCGCGGCACTGAATGTTGATGAGTCACTAATTGGTTTGTCGACACTTGAGATTCGGAGTGATATCACACTGTTCCAAGTCCACTCAAATTTTGATTTCGTTCGAAGGAACTGGTGGCTTGCACACATGAAGTCTTTTACTGGAGTATTTGCTCGCCTGTCCAGTTTTTCACTCTTGAAATTGCTTCTTTTTTTCTAACCTGACTATCTGAGTGCTTGATCGATACTCCAGGTGCGAATGACTTACGGTAACAGTAAAATTGATAATGCCTGTACACAACAAAAGCAATGTAGTGGTAGATCTTAGTTAGATGAAACTGGAGTCAATACTACAGTAGAAGTACCCATGCATACTGAAGTTAACGGAGGACGCGCAACGCTGGAAAACTTGCTCAGGCAGACTATTCTGGAAAGTGGTACCAACATCCTTTCACAGCTCAGTTAAAACGGTGCTGCAATTTTGAGTTAACTGGGTGCATTGTGCAGGAAATTAGTACAATATGTAATATTTTAGCATGCACCATATTCAAATAGTCACTTTGGTAAATTGGAGATTCTTGGATGAGAAGCATAAATTGATATAGTCACATTGTCCAAAAATAGACAAGATTGTTTTCTCAGCATATTTGAATGCACTTTTTCCACATCCAATAGCTCATGGAGTAAGCTCTTGCAAACATTCATCGTCCACCCACTAGATGTTGGCTCTCTTTGCAACAAGAATCTTAGGTAAGGTGCAACAAGAACTTGCAATTAGTTACATATGAATTTTTTCATTTTCTCCAAAATCAATTCAATATAAAAACCTCTAGCAAAATACCAATCAAGATGCTCTGGAATAATTACTATTTCAAAATAGAAATGCAAGGTTAACAAATTCTAAGCATGAGAATGAATAACTAAGTAATAAAATATTCATATGGATCCATAATCATCACTATATCTATAATGCAACCCTAAAACCTAGATTTGGATGACACAAGATGAATATCATTAGATTGAAGATGAATTCAATTAGAATGTGAGAACCCACAAGAGACAATACTTTAAAAATTCATATCTTCTTCCTGCAATGTCCAAAAATTGTCCACTAAAGTGTGGTAAAATCCCCTTTCATTTGCCAATAAGATGATCCAATGAAAGTAAATTGATGTTAAGTAATAAAAACAATTTTCAGATGCTATTATCAATGATGCAAATACCTTAATAGCAAGCTTTACATCAATTTAATTAATTTGGCGATTTAACTCCGAAAAGGCAAAACTCACCAGGTCAAAAAAGCCAACAGTAGGGGTATACTGTAGAGATTTCGAGTTTTTTTTTTGTGCAACATTTTACCAATTCCGTTGAAGCCAAAGCTTGTGAGTCGCTGAATCGTACTCCGAGTAGTAAATTATAAAATTCAAATCGATGAATATAGTTTGAAGAAGCGTGAATACTAGACGTGCACTTGGGCAAACAGCAGAACCCGAAGAAATTTACAGTACAGTACGCTGCTTCAGTGAGATATAGTTGACGGATTCGGCTCCCAATTCTCCCCGGATTCTTCTTTCCGGGGTAACAAGGTCGGAATAAGGTAACTGTCAATCTTCCGTTTTGGTGCCCAAGTACGAACAAGTCCTTGAGTTGCACAATGGCTACGAAAACCGTGCACTCCGTCCACATGGCAGCGCAGACACCCATCTATGGCGGGCACTTTTAGAGCATTCCTAGGTGTCCGTACACCCTTGGACCTCACCAATATCCTCCCGAAATTCGGCCGCCAACCTCTCCCCAACTCTAAATGTGGAGCTCCACTTGACCCTTTTCCTGCAGCATTCCAGGATCCTTTGACAAATGTGGCGATGGTTTCTGACCGCATGCTTCTCCCCATTACGACAGAGTGTGCTCTGCTAGACAGCCTGTGTCGCTGGCCGGGTGGGTGACACATGGACCATTGCGTTTGTGCCGAGGGAAGCTTGTGTCAACAAGTGTTGCACTTCGA
The DNA here is from genome assembly GCA_947034895.1 of Rhytidiadelphus loreus. Taxonomy (NCBI): domain Eukaryota; kingdom Viridiplantae; phylum Streptophyta; class Bryopsida; order Hypnales; family Hylocomiaceae; genus Rhytidiadelphus; species Rhytidiadelphus loreus. The sequence continues at coordinate 64,931,199 of OX344762.1, forward strand.
ATTCTCCACATCGGTCTCGCCGTCACATGCACTCACTTGCGCTCACTGCTCGCTTGCGGCCTGCTTCTGCGCTAAATGAGAAGGAGTCCAACCCCCACTTCAGGGGGAAACACCAGAACCCGTCAAAATAAGCAATTCAGCATGGTTGGTTGGAGGCACCTTTTAGTAGAAAAAACATATTTGTAGTAATAGCAATTGAAAATCATGATTTTGTATTTTACAAAAAATAGAATTTTTTGGATTAAGGCATCTAATTTCTATGAATTTTCAAACTATTACTCCCTAGAGCACTGTAAACTGCATTATAGAAAAACTGCTTTTTACCATTTCTAGAAACAAAATTTAGAAAAATCAACAGTCAACCAATTGGAGTTAAGTGTGGGAAGAAAAGTCTATTGTGCACGAGTAGGTAGATGGACGGTATTGAGTGTTTTCATCTTAACCTTAAAGGTTTAAAAACATCATTGCTTTTGATATGTTATAGATCTAAATGTCAATAAGGTATAGAAATCTCAACCATATAATCTTGTAGTGTACGTATTATAGATGACGTGAATTAAATTTGGAGTCATTTGGCCACATAGATTGTAAGATTATAATGTTTAAGTGTTGAAAAAGGATGTTGACATTTTCCTCACAATATGGTCAAGTGAAATTCAATTTCTAAACCTACTCAAATGAAAAAAACTTTAAACTATAAAGTGCTTCAAAACTAGCATACAAACACATTGGTGAAAGAAAATATCATTCAGATGCCTCATAGTGTCTACAAAATGGCTTTAAAATGTCAAAAAGTTGCAATAAAAAACATCTAAGGTTAAACCTCCTTCTATTGAAATGCTTCTCAGAAACTCATAACTTCTTAGATTGATATGAGATTTTAACCAGACAAACTAGACTAATGTGTGCAATTTTCCAAACAAACATTATTAGAAACGGACATCGTATGAAGATCATAAGAAGTCGTCGAAGTTCACTATACTTAAAATATATCTAGATTTTGAACTTTGAATGGCTTCCAAAAATTCAAAAGAACTTAGATTGACATGAAAATATTACCACAATAACTAAAATTCAAGAGGAATCTAATCAAACAAATTCTATCGAAAAAAAACATTGGATGAAGGAGATACAAGCCTCTAAAGTTTCAGCCATCAAAATGCAGCTTGATGAACTGATATTGAATTCGTGAACTTCGAATGGCTTCCAAAAAATCATTACATCTTAGATTGGTTTGAAATTTTTACCAAAAACTAGAATAGAAAGTGTAGATTTTTCAATAAGTTTAATTAAATTTAGATATTGGATGCAAAAATTAAAACACTTCAAATTAGGCTTCCAAACTATATGGGGACACATTTGATTACTTGGGACACTTAGGGGTTAACCTCGAAAGGATGGACCCATCACCATCTTTCATTCTATTTGCTGCAATTTTGGAACTATATATGAATGAAAAATGTCATTTTTATTTTTTAGAGATGAAATCACATGTCATACTTTTATGAATTATAAATTTTTTTATTTCTTTTGTAAATTTTTTAAATCACACTGAATTATTTAAAAATAAATAAAACCTTATCAAATACAAACTCTATTAAAAAAATCTTAAGATTTCACTGTACATATTTATTATAGTGTAGTACATCATGGTATAAAACCAAAGTTATAGTGTCATTCTAAAATTAAAAAATCAACAAACCATAGTCATAGGACCAAAGTTCAAATTGCAATTAAATATTGAATTTTAAGAATTTTCAATTGGAATAGAAACTACACTTGATAAATTCATTCTATTAGTTGTGCACAAATTCAAAAAAGATAATTTTTATGGCTAAATTTCACATCAAGAGTATTGGGCAAGAAAGTAGTAAAAATACACTACAAGGGTCATCTATGTATTAAAAGAATCTTCTTTTTTTGAAAAATCAATAATACAATAGGAGGGAATACTCAATACTATTCATTTAAAATGCATTCATGCACTTGTTCAAAAAAAATTGGATGAAAAAATATTTTTTTCCATCCTATCAGTGTTCCTAAATTCATCCAAAGGATACAAAATATCTTCAACATCATTAGGATTAATCCTAATGATTTTGTTTTGTTTTTTCTTTGGTAGAGCAATATACACTCTAGAAATTAGGCAAGTAAAAAGAAATCATCCACTTTTTTCATCCATCCATCCATCATGTATATGCTTTCATCTATAAATTACTTAAAATAAATAAACTTCATCCAAAAATTGGTGAACTTCAAATACTTTGGAGATGGTTTGGCAAATTCATCCACTTTTCTTGCCTTTTTTATATTGTTGAAGTAGCCTCCAAGAAATCCAAGTAAAATACTAGCAAAAATTTGCTCACTTTAATTCACTACTTAACCCTCAAAAGCCTAGGTGTCCCCCAAATGGGCTTTGGATGACATAAAACATTTATAGGAAAGGAAAAAAAATAGTTTTTCATTCCAAATTTTTGTGGACTTGGTTAAGCACTTTTGAAAAAAGATGCTGTTGGAAATCTTTTCTTTGTGGTATTGTTGAATTTTCTATATATTAGGAGAATGTTTAATCTATGGATCACCATCTCACCCGCCATGTCATTCATTTTGGCAACTTCAATCTCTATGCTCATGATGTGTATTTGAGCCATAAACATGATCTTTTTGAATTTGATCCCAAATAATGAAATAAAAATAACAACATAATGTTTCTATTCCAATTTCAAAATTTCAAAATTTCCTAAAATTGAGTAGTTTATTGCAATTTAAACTTTGGGCCTACAACCACAATCTATTGATTATCAAATCATAGAAAGCAAATAAACCCTTCCTCAAAGTGCATAGTCAGTGTGCCACGCGGTGGAGTCCCAAAGGTCCACAAAAATGCCAAAAAAGAAATAGAATTTTTTTTATTATTATTTTTTAAATCCAGAAAATACATAAGTACTCGGATTTGTGTCATGGATAATATTTTACTGTATGATATTCTATACTATCATATACAATTATGGAGAAATTTTCATAGATTTGGAGCTAATTTTGTATTTGATATTAGTTTGCTTCATTTTGTTGATTTGTTCCTAAGAAAATCATGTTAATTTCAATTTTTTTCAAAAAAATCTGAAATTTTTATAACTCATAAATGACTCATTTAAGAATAAACAATCACAACATAGGAACATACAAAGTGTGAGGATTTTGTAACTTATTTCTATGGTCTTAGGCCTATCCTTTCAAGGTTACTTATCCCTTAATCCTGAAAGAACAAGACCTATCACCCTCCAAAAAAGAACAAGATCTAGATTACCAAGGTACTTTGCCAAAAATGATTTGATATTTGGACCAATAGGTGCATTCTTCATTTCTACAATAATCTTGAAAGTCATTCAACTACCTTTTAGCCTCATTGTTCTTGTAGGATTCAAAAAGAGAGCCTATGACCCTCATTGAAATCAAACCTCAAAATCAACCACTTAGCCAATTTCTAATTTATAGAGATGGGTTGAGCGTCTTGTATTTCAAAAAACATTTAAGTAGGAAAAAATGCATGGTATAATCCATCCATATATGTTCATCTATAAAATCATTTATTACTAATAGCCTTCATTCAAATATTGTTGGGTTTTAATATTCTATTGAGAATAAATTGACAATTTCTCATCAACATTGAATGCTTATATCCTTATATTATCCATTTTAATGTCATTTTTAAAAATATTTTTATTGTTGGAGGTTGAGAGCGTTTCAAATTACCATGAATTTTTGAAGAAAAAATGAAAAAAATTCATATAGACACCATAGGTGGTTCCTTTCCATTGCATTGACCAATTTGAATCTTATTTCTGTATCATAATTAGGCACCTCACAAGGTTGGTTGAGAAAATCGATTTTAGGTATTAAGTCGAACTTTTTTTTGTTTGAATTTTTTAAATATATACAATTATCGATATTTTTAATTTTAATTTTTGGTGAAAGTGAATCAATTTTAACTTCCTATGCTGCCTAAAATTTCCAGATTTCTACATTAATATTCATGGCTGAAATTCTATAAAAGGGTCAAAATTAGATCCATCAACATTTAATAATTTAAAGGGGCTTTGATAAAATGTGCTATAAAATTTGGTATTTTTGCAATTTTTCAAAATTTATCAAGAGAAAAAATTATACTATACATTTATGATTAGAAAATATCTCTACATCAAATCTGGCAAAACATTTATAAATGTTTTTGTTTATTTATTTTTTATTAGAAACACATAAACAATTTCCATTGATAAAAGGAAACAATACACAAAACCAAAGGAGAACTTATAAATGTTTTTCAAATCAATTCAAATCATTTCACTGACAAAATTATAAAAAATACATTTTTATATTTTTTACATATGATTCTTTTTTATAGTTGGCGAAATTTTCATTTTACATCAGTTAGAACAAAATAGTCATTACATGTATTTTTAGGCCTTTAAGAGATTGTTTTGGGTTGGATCCCAATGTTGTGAACCACGATAGGGCAGTTAAATTATTAAATAATAATAATAATTCTAAAAAAAATTCTAAATTATTATTATTTAATTAAATATTAATAAAAAAAAAATTTAAAAAAATTTAATATTATTCGACGTGGCAATCTCTTAGCCACATCAAACTATAGCTATGGCCAAGTTTTCATAGTCTGGGAATTGTAGGGAACTCACAATCTTCTTCTAGAGGTCCAAAAAAACATCTAATGCAAAGATTTTTACATTAAAACTTCATTGCTTTCCCTCATAGTAAGATTTAAATACTCCATTTTTTCATCGAAAAAGTTAGAATACGAAAATTTTCAATGTATGATACAACAAAACTATCTAAAGACAATTTATTTTCCTTTATCTAAGAAAAAAAACAAAATTAGAGGGAAAAATCACCATCTAAAAAAATTATGTGAACATTATGCAATGGATAAAAAACATTTTGCATGGGTCATTAAATAGGGTCTATTGGGCCTAGTTCTCAAAAAAGCTTAATATTGCATTTAATCTCTAAAGTTCTTTCACCTAGAAAAGTTCAAAATTCCCTTAAAAAGATTTGTTCCAAACATATTGTAAGTATTTGCTTAATTTTTAATTTTTTTTGTAGATTCAACCATTAGATCTTTTAGTTAATTCATTTAAATACATCCTTACAACATTTTGGAATGAGAAGACTTAGCCAATTGCGAGATCATAACATGTAACTCCAAAATTAAGTCTTGGTAATCCTTTCCAAAGTCAAACTTTAATCTTTTGCAATTTATAGGGAAAAATGGGCATGTATTCTAAAACCTTATCTAGTTGATAATTTGTTTGATAATTGAGTTGAGAACATATGAAAAAAATATGACAAAAAGAAGTGAGATTTTGATTCTTTAAAAATTATTAGAAATGGAGAGGTATAAAATGTCAGAGAAAAATCAATTGTTTATAGCTTTAACATGGAATGAATTATGTAGTTTATACCGAAACTAAAGATGTTTTAGAAAACTATATAAGTTTATTTTTTAATTTGAAAATTGTGAAAATTGAGTTCAAAATAAACATTAAATGCTATTTTTTCTCCTAACTACTTACAAAATAGAATCCTTCAGGTGATTTACCTCATTCATAATTACAAAATGATTAAAATCTATATTTATATCTTTTAAAAAATACTTTTATATCCCAAAAAATTGCTCAAAGAATCATAACTTTTGCAATTTTTGTTAGAATTTCATGAAATGAAGCTTTATATATACACCAAGTTCTATAAGAGCTACATTAAAATCTTAAAAGAGTCAATGAGAAATATCAAGGTACTAGAGCTTGCCCAAATCAACCAAAGCTTAAACAAAATCTATACTTTCTTTCTTATGAAAGGATTTTAGGAATAATGTTGAAAATACCAAATGTTTGAAAATAATTTGTTTTCCTATTCTAAAGTTCACATGTAGAAAGAATTTAGATTTATAATAATAATAACAATGATGTTGGTTTGAAGACCATCATAAACAAAGAGGCTGTTCGGGGTAGTTTGACTAGTAATGTGTACTTGTTCTATATTTAAACAATATTATTGTACAATAATTTGTAAATCTTTTAGAAAGCACTATGCCTTGTTCTTTAAAAGGGGAAGTCATAGGAACTCATTATTTAACACAAACAAAGTTAACAAACAAATTCGGAATTAGAGACCCTTTAGTAGGTAGGAAGGATAACAAGATAAAAATTAAGCAAACATAAATTAGACTGAGGTAGTTTTTACATATATCTCTACAAAGTGTAACCAAATAAAATATCATATTGTATTGTAGAACTACACTATTCTAGAGATCTTTACAATTTGCACTTTAAAAAATAGGATTTTATACTTTAGGATTTTTCATGGTTTGGGAGAAAGCTTTAAAGTAAATTATAAAAAATATAACTATTTAGGGTTATATTTAAATCAATAAAATTTTAAAACTCATGAAATTCTTTCCAAAAAATTTCAAAATAAAACTCATTCCACTTATTAGAGAATCTTGAAGCATTTTATTCACCTAAAGCAATCACAGTATTTTTTAATATGGCCCAAACATGAAAATCTAAAAAAATGATTTCTTGCAATGAATTTACACTCAAAAACTAGAAGTTCCTATTGTAGTTTCGACCAATAATCACTCCATTACAGTCACCTAAGACATTGATTGTCATTTTTTTTTAAAACCCTGTAATGGCGTCATTCCCTAGGTGCCTTTAATAGGTCTCTTGATCGTAATGGGTTGTTCCATCTTATAATAATCAGAGGTCTGTAATAATAATCAAAATATTTTTGAAGGAAGGAATAGGAAGAAAAGAAGGAATATTTATGTCAATAGTAGAAAGGAAGGCTTACAACCTAAACTTATTAGGGTAGTCTCTAAGTCTCTTCTATCACAAACTAGCCAGGCAACCTTGATTGTACAACAAAATATGAATGGAATGAACTAAAGTACAAAATTCTGCAATACAACAACATTTAGATCTAACTTTTACTTGTAAGGGATGATTTAGTCAATTAACTTACCATTCACTTAGATGTCATGTTTTACAAGTTGGAGAACAAGACCTTGAGTAAACTCAAGAATGACGCATTTTGTGGACATGTAATTGAGAACACGGGCGTTGCCTTTGAATGTAGTCACTAGAATTGTGATGATGCAACTACCCTCCTTCATATGCTTCAAAGTGTGTTTGATTTAAAAGAAGCTATCGAGGAACATTAAGATAGAAGATACTATTTATCACTATAAGCACTAGAAGAAAAACACGTCTGGCACAACCAACTACTATGCAACTAGTGCCCTATGCAACTGTCATGCAACTAGTTTCCTCTCTATTTGCACCAAATCTAATGTAGTTGTTTTGTGTCATTGTTTTACAACATTCATTCATTGTTTTAGTTGCAAAGTAGTCATTCTGTAGTTGCAAAAAAAGACTAGGAAACAACTAGTGTCCTATGCAACTATTATGCAACTGTAAAATGACCATAGTTGTTTCTTAGTTGCACTCTAGTTGTTTCCTAGTTGCTTTCAAAGTTCATTCCCATTTGTGTTATATCAATTGACCCATATCAATTGTAAAGAGTACCATTAGATTGAACATATAAGACTTGTAAGTTGTTATAGTCTTATGTAATGAATTCTTTTGATAGAATTCTAAGATTTCTATAATTTGTGGGTTTCTACAATTTGTAGATTTTGTATATAAGAATTTAAAAAATAATTAAAATTCAAGAAATTTTTGTAATCTAGGAAATTGAATTTTGAAATCTAGGAAGAAGGTAGATCTGAAATTTTGAAATCTAGGAAGAGGGTAGATTTGAAATCTAGAAATCTAGAAAAAGGTAGATTTGAAATTCAAAAATCTAAGAAAAAGGTAGTTCTAAAATTCTAAAATCTAGAAAGGAGGTAGATCTGAAAATTTGAAATCTACAAATCATTGAGATTTATATTTTAAAATTTACAAATCTACAAGTTGCAAGCAAGTTGCAAACAAGTTGCAAGCAAGTTGCAAACAAGTTGCAAGCAAGTTGCAAACAAGTTGCAAGCAAGTTGCAAGCAAGTTGCAAACAAGTTGCAAACAAGTTGCAAACAAGTTGCAAACAAGTTGCACACAAGGATGAAGTTCTTTGTATGGTGTCGGATGACAAAAAACCTTGCAACTAGGCTGCAACTAATGCGACTTGTCCACTGCAACTAAGGACTCTACATTGTCACCTAGTTGCAAACGTCCTATGCAACTACAAAATGAGTTGCATACTGTAGTTGCAAAACCCCTCATTTTCTTCTAGTGAAGAAACCCGCGTTTTAGTTGGCATTTTGTAATTTTTTCAGACGGAATTTAGGTGACGTGGGGAAAAACAACTTGTGTTTTTTCACGTCCAAGTTGACATCCAGATGTTATATTGGATGTGAAAAAACACAAGTTGTTTTTCCCGATGTCACCTAAAATTTGTTTGAAAAAATTACAAAACACCAACTAAAACGCGGGGTTCTTATAGTGTATGTCACATTCAACATTTTAATAGATGTAGAGGTGTGATTCTTGAGAGACATGCAAATGATAATAGATAGTTAGGTACAAGAGCCAAATAAGTTGAAATCACTATGAATGTCTTTTTATGCAAACATTCAAAGGAAAAAGTAGTAGAGCATTGTAGAATGGACATAGAGGGAAGGATTTTTTTTTCAAAGATGAGAGTGTTGAACACTAAATAAACAAAACAAAAATTGAGAACGATAAAGTAGTAATCTTTACTAGGCAAGACAATTTAATATATACAAAAAAATGGTAATTGTACTAGATGAGATCTATCGAATATCTAATGAATGAATGTAAATAGTAATGGGGTTTATTTTCTACACTCCCCCTCACTCACAACTTCATTTTTCTAAGATGTGAGCGTTTTTATCTACACTCCCCCTTGCTCATTGTGTAGGGCCTTGACGATGTTGCATCAATCATTTTTACTTGTTGATGCTGTGAAAGAGCTACATGATTATGGGGATAGTTTAATAATTGTTGTTGGTGAGTCTCATTAAGGTAAACCAACCTATGACAGGCCAAGTGCCTAACACATACATCTATAAGATGACCCATTACAGTTTTCCATCAATCTGTGCCAGGTTTTTTCTAATTAATGTAAGCAAAACTTCATTAGGTAGGTTGATGGCTGAAATCAATGTTTTGTATGATGGTTATGGAGATGTTAGAGATTGTTTTAGGGACTTGTCCCTTTCTAGTGTAATTCATTACATGAACTAACTTTTTTTATTCCTTTATGTCATGTCCATGTTAGAAAATATTTCAACCATGTTAGGAAATATTGTAGCTGCATTGGATGGTTTGATGACCACCATGGGTATAGTTTTTGATGGTTGTGGAATAGTCTAGAGATTGTTTTGAGCCATTTGGCCAGTTCACTTCAAAAATCTGTAACAAATTCATACTTTGTCAAAAAAATAAAATTTCAATTGTTCTACCAATTTTTCATATTTGCCTTTATATGAAGAAAAAAAAATTCAAAATTTCAAATATGTCAACAAGGCAAACCAGGCAATCTGCCTATCATAGGCTAATTTACCTTATACTATGTGATTGTCAAATCTTGGTTGAAGAGATAATAGACTAATATTGTGATATTTGAATGTCTTGCAAGTTGAACTAATCTTCATGTTGGTGTAGTTCTTGGCATTTATTGTAAGATAGATTAGCGAGAATATACTTGAAGTGTGTTTTTATGTTCTAAAGGTGATACATATGGGAAAATCAAGAAAATTCTATAGTAGATAATATTGACGGAGGTCTCTAAAGTTCTCACACCAATACTAGTACGGTTTCTGTTGGAAGTAGGAACAATAGTAGTAGTTCAAGTGAGGCGTACTTAAGGTACTACTTTGATAGACTAGGTGAGTGGTGTGATAACAGAAGCTCAAAACGAAATTTTAAATGTTCAAATTTTAGACACAAGGAAACTAAACAAGTGTTATGGATCAATGGTTGGACTACCCCCAGTTGGATGAAAGTGAGGTTATAAAATCAGGAGAAAATGGAACGATGCCTATACTTTGTTGATTGGATATAAAGTCATTGTATAAGAGAGGTTTTGTGAGAAAATCATCATATCGCACAGAGGTTGGAACGTGAGATACATGTAACATGCCGGCCTTGGAAGCCTTTCAAATAAAATGTGATTGAATATCTATGTGTTTAGTCTGTGAATGCATGACATGATTCTCTATTAGTTTTATACATGATTGATTGTTGCTTAGAAGTAGGGTGGGTGCATCTTTGTACAAACCTAGTTCATCTAAAAGTCTGCGGAAGTAAAAAATGTCTTTGGCAACATAAGTAAGTACTTGATATTCAGACTCCGTACTAGACATGGAAACTATAGGTTGTAATTTTCTAGATTAAAAAAACTTGATTCTCCTAATTTGCGAATGATTCCCAAGATTGATTTTCTAGAGTCCAAATTTCTACCCCAATAAGTGTCGACATAGGTGTGATACATATTGTTGTTTTCAGAAGGCATAAAGATCCTATAGTTTATAGTTTCATTGAGATACTTTAAAATCTTTTTAGTGGTTTGAAAGTGTACTACCTCAGGTTGCTCTATATACCTGGAGACACAATTCACTACATAACAAATGTCTGGTCTAGTGTGAAACAAGTAGAACAAACTGCCTACGAGAGATCTATATGCCATTAGATCAACTTTGTCGGTTTCCATATATTTTTGTAACTAGATCTTTGGGTCAATAGGGAGATTGGTCGGTTTGCATTTTTGAAAGTCGAATTCTTTCAGAAGCTTCTATATATAAGTTTTTTGACTAATAAATATTCCATCTTTTAGCTTGTAAATTTCGGTGTCGAGATACTAGCTGGCCTCGCCAAGATCTGTCATCTCAAACTTGTTTTGCAGTTTGAGATGATAGATTTATTAAAGATTATCTCTTGTAATGACTAAATCATCCGTGTATAAAAGTAGAATTGTCAATTTTTCGTTTTTTGTTGAAAAATAAAGATTGGAGTCGTCATTACATGTGTTTTGGCTCTTCGGGAGGGTTGCGAGTTTCCAACTCAAAACCCACTTGAGAACCGCCGAAACCTGTTGTTCCCCACTTGCGTTGACTTGGCCGAGAGACTACTAGGTCATTTTTTTCGAGAAAAAAAAAATATTGTTTATCATTTTAAGGACTTGAATTTCTTTTTTTTCTTTTTTTTTCAAAAAAAAAAAGTTTGACACCGGAATTCGAGAAGACCGAGGGGAATGGAGTTGAGAACATGCCCGAACGGCCCTCCACCCCCCTCCAATCTCATCTAATGTCTCACTACAAACTAGTCCTTGTGCAAGGAGTCACGAATTTATTCATTCATACCATACTTTTGGTGTCTACTTTAACCCATATAAAGCTTTATTAATCTTGCAAACCATTAGATGAAATTGGAGGGGGCTGGAGGGCCGTTCTAGACTTGTTCCCAGCTCCGTTCCCTCCAGTCTTCTCGAACACTGGTGTTAGACTTTTCTTTTTGAAAAAAGAATTTTTTTAAGTCCATAAAATGAGAAACAAAGTTAAGCTTTTTTTTTTTTTTTTTCGAAAAAACTGACCTGGCAGTCTTTCGGCCAGGTCAGCACAGGCAGGGAACAGCGGGTTTCGGCGGTTCTTAGGTGGATTTCGAGTTGAGAACTCACAGCCTTCCCAAGCTGCCAAAACACATGTAATGCTTAGTCAAATCTCCTACAAGTGGAAATCAATCAAGCATGCTAAGGAGTATGCCATTTAAGAATGTCATTATAACCTCCATTTTTAGAAGGGGCCATTTGTTTTTGGCAGCTAAAGCTAGGATAATCAATACAGTAGACCGCTTGACAACTAGAGCAAAAATATCATTATAGTTTATTCCATGTTGTTACTAAAAGTCGCATGTTCCTTGACTTTATTAATTCTTCCATGCGCATATTGCTTTATTTTGAAGATCCATTTGGCTGTTAAAGGTTTCTTGCCTTTTGGTCGATCCGAAGTTTGATATCTAATAATAAAATCTATTCACTACACAAAATAGTGAAATTAGGTTGCCCCGCACTAATTTCTCATATCTAACACTTTCAGATATGGTCAACTATAGTCTAGGGCAACCTAATTTCACTATTTTGTGTAGATGAAACCCATGTTTTTTTGTGATAAACCCTGATTTTTTCTAATGCATTTTTTTTTATGTCTAAGTTGACATTTAGCTGTTTTTATGTTTTTAATGGTGTTCATTAGATCATTTGGACGTCATAAAAAACACAAAAATAGGTAAATGTCAACTTAGACATTAAAAAAAATGCGTCAGAAAAAATCAGGGCTTGCTACTAAAAACATGGGTTTCTTCATTTTGGATGGCACTTTCCCAATTGGTTTGTTGGTTTGCAGTATGGAAGTCAATTGGTTACTCCAAATACTCTAATACTAACATCTAAAAGTCCTTTAATTTAATAGAAGGTTTGTGATTGCAGCTTCTCTCTCAGGTCCAATTGCCTTATCAACTGGTGCAAGTTTTGGGGGCGGTGAATTTGATGGATGGTTGCCTTGGTCTATAAGCATCAAACTAGGGGTCAAGTTAGGAGCTAAACTAGATGTTGAACTAGTAGATGGGCCAATATTAGGATGTGATATGCTAACTAGGTCATACAATATAAAGTTGCCTTGTTGTATGGCTGACTCTAATCCCTGAAATTTGGGTAAATCAATAGTTTGTGGATTTTGCATGTCTAAGTTTGAAAAATGAATGTTGTCATCAATGAGATTGGTGGTTTCTAGATACTGATAGCCCACTCTAGTTTCGTCAAAAATAACATCTCAGCTAATGAATAATTTTTGGCAGATGTGATCATGAAGCTTGTAAGCTTTTGTTTCCATGTCAAATCCTAGGAATAGGCATCTCTGAGTTTTGCTATCTAGTTTGTGGTGATGTTCTTTTGGAATATGGACATGAGCAAGGCATCCAAAAATACATAGATTAGAAATATCAAGTTTTGTACCTTTGTATTTGGCTTCAAGAATTTCTCCATTATTGGCCCTTGTTGGGTTATGATTAAAATTAGATAAGTAGTTATGGCTATGGCCTCTATCCAGATAAAAAGCCATAGTTGGCAATCATGCAACATACTCCGCGCGTTCCATGATTGTTCAATTGTGCCTTTTTAATACTTTGTTTTATTGAGGTGTGTGAACTTGTATGAGTTCCTTTTGTATTCCATTGGGTCAATGGGAGAACAATAATTTAAAAATTCCTCTTATAAGTATTCACCTCCCTAATCATACCACAATACTTCAGTCTTGTTACCAGTTTCAAGTTCAATTTGTTGCTTGAAATGACAAAACTTTGTAAAAACTTCATTTTTATGCTTCAAAAAATATGTCCAACTTTTTCTTAAATAGTCATTTGTAAATATAAGAATATAGTGTGAACCTCCCAAGGAAGATTATGCCATTGTGGCATTGGACCCATAATATCAGTATGAATTTTGTGTCTTAGTTTAAAGGATTGTGTTGATAACATACAAAGAAACCTTTCCATTGTTTTCTCCCTACAAGATAATATTGGCAAATTTTTCATTGGGAATTGATAAGTGGAATTTTGATTACATTCTTTGAACAAGACAATAGATGTAAGCCTACATGACTTAGATGACCTATACGGTGGTGCCATAAATATATGGTATTTGTATGATTTGTTGCTAACGCAAGAGCTATTGGTTTAAAGCAACATAGAACATTTAATGAGTGATGTTACCTAAAAGCTATAATTTGATCGGAAGCATTTACAATCTAGTAGTAATGGTTTGAAAAAATTACTCGGTAACCAGAGTTGACAAGAGCACCTACCAAAACCAAAGTCTTTGTCATACTAGGAACATATTGATATTCTTTGAGTTTTATTTCTCTAAAATTTGTATGCATAGTGGCTGTACCAGAGTCCTTCACGACATCAGATTCACCTCCTCTAGTTCTAATTTCATTTATCTATAATCTTCATGAATTGGATTGGAGATCTAATTTGTGAAAATCTGTAGCTACATGCACTAATGCTCCAACATCTAAATACCACAGTCTATAATCCCAATTGTAATAAGGGTCATAGTATTGTTGAGCAATCTTTGACTGAGAGAATTTAACGAAATTCTCAAAACCTGTACCTAGTGGTGTACTAGTGTAGTCGATATGGTCTTAGATAGTTTTGCCTCGGAAATACTCTACCTCTAAAGGCCACCTACTGCCATGTCCTCGATTCAATGTTGGTGGTGCCTGGTTGTATTGACGCCTATTTGTTGAAACTCGTTGCTAGGACCTCTATATTGCCAAGTTGTTGTTTACAGTGTTTGCATCAATGGAACTCTGATAACATGCTAGTACTAAGTTGCTCAAAAGTCATTGAAGCATTTAGATGCGTTGGAGTCTGAATAGTACTTTTGAAGGATCGCAGCAGTCCGTTTAAAATGATTTGATTTACATTTCAATTTGAGAGTTTTTCGCCCATGCTATTAAGTTTGTTCTTGATCTCCCTTGCTTTCTTGATATATTGTTCAACTAAACTTTTCTAATTCATCTTGAAAGATTGTAGCTAACTCATCAACGTAAGACTATGATTGATCCCCAGATTGAAATTGGTCTTTTAGCGCTTTCCATGCTAGTGCTGGATTGATGTATTCTGCAATCAAATCTACAAGATCATTATAAATGAATAGTATAATTCGTCCGTAGGCTAATACCTTCTTTTGCTTTAATTGAGCCTTAGTGAGCACTTCTCCATTGATGGTTACCAAAAACACATTATAAGTATGTTCTACTTTTGCAACTACCTATTAGCCCTTTGCCCTCAATATGACTCTCATTTTGAAAGCCCATATGTAGTAGTTGGACAAGCCTTTTAGCTTGTCCCTTTTCTAATCGTAACACTCATACTATTTGCCATCTTTGTTTATGCAACTTGGAAGCAAATCTTCACTAAGCTTTATTTCTCTATGAACTAAGTGTCTATCAATTGCATCAATCAAATTTCTTCTTCTAAGATCGCTTTGATACTATGTTGAAGACTAAACAAACAAAACAAAAATTGAGAATGATCTAGTGGCAATCTTTATATATAAAAGAATGGTAACTGTACTAGATGACATCTATTGAATATCTAACAAATGAATGTGAACAATAATGAGGTTTTATATTCTATAGAGAGGCCTATACATTTAACTAAAAATCTTTCTTATATCACATCGACATCGTCATCGAAAGCTCCTACAAAAACATTGATCCTCACTACACCATCCATACTTGCAGTAGTACCACCACCGTACCCATGTTAAGAAGAGGATTGCCATAGCCCTTGTGGAGTTTTCATGAATCAATATCGTCCCATTCTCACGCATCTTTGAGTTGACAAGCTCTTCCTCTCACCAACCTTACTATTTTGTTCGAAACAAATTGAAGGGATAAGAAACAAACAAAAGCAATCATAGTATTGTTCGGTGGCAAGCATGCAAACACGAGACAAAGTAGTCTAACAATCTAACATTACTTCTACTTCAAATGTAGAATACTTGGTGTTGTTCACCGCCTAATTTAGAATTTGTTATTAAAATTGTTCCATCTAAATTGTAGACTAATATGTAAATTCTTCGGACATGAGAGACCATGGTACACCTAAAATTAGGTTTTTGAAAAATTGTAGTTCATTCATATATATATAGTGTACAAAACATATACGTTATGAGAGTCCTAAATTCTCTTTCAATTGCAATAATATCCTACCTAAATTAATTGGGTGATTTTAGGTATTGATTCTATGTATTCTAGAAAACCACAAAATTATCATGTTAATTATCCAACCACTTGACTTAGTTTTTCTTCTAGATCTGTAGAAACATTTTAATAAAGCTCAATTTCCATATGAGAGAGGCATTTTCTATCTATATTTGATATTACTTTCAAATCAAGTTTTTCAATGTAAAAGCACCAATGAAAATGTCCAAAGTTTAAGGATATCAAAAAAAGGCAGAGAGAAAGAACTTTAACCAATTGAAGTTGTTGGTGTACATTACAAGAAATCTGGACCTTATATGCAAGGCCGATAGACTGCATGAAAATTTACAATTAGGAAAAAAAATATTCAAAAAAATTTGTGAATTAAAAAAAATTGGCCCACATAATCATCTGGTGTGTTTTATAGGACTAGGGACTCAAAAAAAATTTAAACTTTAAAAAAAACTTAGAAATAAAAACTAAAAAAAATTCCCTTGGATTTGCACATAAGCACATCTGCCAAAAGTCAAACAACCCTATAGAGGCCCTAGATTTTCTCTAATGTGTGAAGAATCTATTTGTTTAGGGTCCCATGTTGGAATTTGAAAAATTGGTTTGAGTGACACTTAGACCATGTACCTATACAAGAAGGAATACTTTATGACTATCTAATCTAATTTGAGAAAAGAAAGGGAGTAGGTTGTGAGTTGGGTAATTAATTAGAGTTGTGAAAGAGTGTGTGATGAACTTAGGGTCAAATTAGAGGTACTTTGAAGAGTATTATTTGTTTTTAGGATAATTTGTGTATAATGGGAAGTATTTGATTGCTTTCTAACTTCTAATTGTATAGTAGTATATAAGTGGCATATTCAATGGCAATATTATTGATGTTAGAAAGTGCATTTTTTATAGCCAAAATGGAGATTTCAAGACATTGGTGAAGTAGTTGTATGGATGGCATATAAGTCGTGCCATTGAGACTTGCAGTAATTTCCATTAGTGGTTGTGTATTTCAACCTAGGTTCTAAGTGTTGTAATGAGTGAATGGTAATTATTGAGCTTATGTGCTATAGAGTTGTGGAAAATCTATTATTATTACAATTTTTGAAATTGATGAATTGAATTTTTATTACTCTTAATGGCAAGTAAAGTTTCCATAATCAAAATTTAGTTTGTTCTTGTCAAAGAATTGTTGATCTAACATAGCCAACTCAATAGGCTATAATTTCATATCTATATTTGGCAAGCCTTCCAACTTCTTATCTTCTATTTTTACGCACAAAATGTATCCTATAAATAGTGTATTGACCAATTTTTAGTAGAAGGAAGGAAAAAGTTGACTAAACTTGGGTTTGGCATGCCTATCTTTGACATGGTAGGATGGAATCCTTAGACAATGTTTAGAGAGGCTTGGAGTACTTCTCCTCCATTTTGATCATTTGTCTAATTTTGACCAGGGCTTTTTTTTTGGCTTTTAGGTGCCAAATTGCACCAGAACAAAAAAATCTGGCTAAAAAAGGTTAAAAAAATGCCAAAAAAATTGGATGAAATTGCCAAACAACTTTGAAATTTAAAAGAATATTAGATGAAATTGCCTAATTGTGGATGAATACTATACTATACATCCAATAAGTAGATGAATGTTGCAATTTGGAGCACCACTAGAACATTTTATATCGCCATTATGGCACTTCTTCAAAAATGAAAAAAAAAATCCTGATTTTGACCATATTGGGGTTGATTGCTCTTAGCAAATGAAAGGAGTCTCCAATGCACAAAAAAATGCATCATTAGATATCAAATGACCATTACAAATAAAGAATTAGATTTAGAATTGTTCTACTAAGTTAAGGTGTATTTGCACTTGATGTTAAGAGTGTTGTTAAGATATTTAATCCAATTCAAGAGTGCACAAAAATGCATTCATAAGTAAGACCCTCAATAAAACTACTCTTTAACATAAGTGCAAACATACTTTAAGTACAACACATTGATGTAGGTAGTCAATGTGAATATATAGATGTAGGTGCATTAATTTGTCCTAATAGTGCATGTGACATTAATTTACCAAAGTCACACTATTTTGAATTAGTGAAGGTTGAAATATTACTTTATTGAACCAATATCCAAAAACATGAAATTTTGCAGTGATACTAATCTTCAAGGTTATGCTCATTTTCCCCTCACTATTAGGATGAATTTGTGTAGCCCTTGATGGCTATTGTCATCTACTTCAGACCATTCAAGATAAGTTACAAAATTCCCATGACAATTTCAGACATGAATAGATCAACAAAGCTAACTAAATTAGTCCAGTTGGTCTTATTGGGAAGTATTAACCAAATGTTGGCGATGTCAATAACAAACAACTAATAAGGTAACCACACCTAAAATTGACCACTCCTAAAAACCAACCCCTACTTTTGAAGGGTCTTATTGGGAAGTATTAACCAAATGTTGGCGATGTCATTAATAAACAACTAATAAGGTAACCACACCTAAAATTGACCACTCCTAAAAACCAACCCCTACTAAAAACCAACCTCTACTTTTGAAGGGAAACTAAATACTAAAGATGCCCAAAATGGTGAACATTAAGAAAAGCAAGTCTAATGTAGAGTTGGGGTCATTTTGGCAGTAATGAATGAATCTATTTATAATAATGAGGAAGAAGTGGCGACCTTGCAAGTGGTCAATTTTGGGTACACTTTCTTTTGTTTTAACTTCTTCTCTATACATGTTTTGATACAACTTGTGTCATTTCTTAATGTGCATCAAATGGATTTTGGCATCACCTACATGACACTTTAAGCCTAGTACACCTTGCATCTTTGAAAATTTGTAATTAATTCACAATGCTTCCAAAAATTATGGAACCATTTTCATTTTCATTCATAATCCTTCACCAATGTGCTGAAATTGTTCATTTTTAGAGCATCCAAGAGAATGGCCAGGCAACCTTTGATGTGACTATCCATTGCCTTCTCCATCACCTTTTCATTATAATATTATAATAATATTACTAGCTCTTTTGGTTATATGATAAAATATAAAGCAATAGACACTCAATAGGCAAATAAAATTCCAACAGGTGGGATGGATGTCTTTCATTTTTTCAGCAAAGTGGTTGGGTGAGGGGCACTCACCTCCTCTTCCTTCCACAAATGGCAACATGAGATCACTATTGCTACAAGCATACCTACATAAAATAGCTCCAAAATAAGCAAAATCATTGCATGTGTTCATAAGTATTTTAGCTGAACCAAGAGTTGGAGTTGGAGAAAAACATAGAACAAAACTACCCTTAACCAGGAGTTAGAATTTGAGAAAAACATAGGACAAAACTGCTTGGAGTACCAAAACTCCGGTTGGTGGTTTTTTTTTCTGTTCCTAATCTTATTAGTCTCTGACACCAATTGTATTTTACAACTGGGGACGACCTTCAGGATTAACTCTATTGAACAAAAGAAACCACACATCTGGTTCCATGTGGGCTCTTCGTCATTTAGACGTCAAAAATGTAAACCTGCAGGCTGTCGTGGTGTCGCTGTCACGTGTGCAAAGACAACCTGAAAATTCATGACATGATGGACAGCTTATGAAATTGGGTTTGAGTTTGCATTCTGGAGATCACAAATGAAATGCTAGGATTCACTTCAGTTTTTGCAAGATTGACTGCGGACTACCATCATCGAATGTTCTACAAATGGCATTCGGAACGTCATCACCGTGAAAGAGACGAGGACCAAAACTGGAACCAGTCAGTCATAATAAAATTAGTATAGATAAGGTCTTCAACCACACAGGATAAACCAATTATCCGACTCCAGAAGAATCAAGAGTGAAAATAATCAACATCGGTAAAGATGGAACACCAAAAGTCCAACCCAAATCTCAGATGTGGATTAAGAAAAGTGAGGTACAAACTGAAATCCAGTTCAAATTTTCGACGTCTCAGCAGCTAGGCGGACCAAGCGAATTGCCTAGAAGAGCTGGGTACCCTTGCCCTTCTTGTCTCCTCCAATCTCGAAATGCTTGCAGCGCTGCAGTACGTAACATTATATCTTAGACCAAAACAGCACAAATGTCGCAACGTAAAACCTATGAAGGTAGGCAGAGAAATATGCAGGAAACTTCTGGAAATAACCAGAGAACTCTCACAGCAAAACACTCGCACAGGTAAAGGCAATGAACACACGAGTATAGAGGGATGAATTTTAAGAAATGATTACCTTGATGGGATGTTGTGTCACATGCTTGCAAGACTGGCACTGCAATCTGAGCACAATCTTCTTTGTGGTCTTAGCCTGCAGACATTAATTACCAATACCACAATCCTCAATGCTGATTACCAATGAGGCTCAAGTAGATCCTAGTGCAAGAGAACATCATACAAACATAGTTCCGACAGGGTAGAGTAGACTTAGCTAACCTTCTTGTGAAAAACGGGCTTAGTCTGACCACCGTAGCCTGACTGCTTCCTGTCATAACGCCTCTTTCCTGTCACAAATTCCCGACCAAGTTGGAAAATCTGCGGAAATCTAGACGTTGGAGACATTTGAGTAACAAACCCTAACCGAAGTTCAGCTTCCCGATCTCCCTTCACTAGTAACCAAAGTGATAATCGATATGCAGATCCTTTAGACACCCTAACCAATTCAGTAAATAATCAGATCATCAAACCCTCTAAATCTCCAAAGCCTTAATCGAGTTTGTGTCGACTCATGGCATAAACAGTTTACAATGAAATTGAGGAGATACCTTGGGCGTACAAGCTATCCTTGCCCTTCTTGTACTGCGTCACCTTGTGAAGAGTGTGCTTCTTGCATGCCTTCCCCGGGCAGAAGGACTTCTTTGTCTTCGGAACGTTCACCTGTTAACAAAAGACCACGAAACTATAGCATAAGCAATCCTGACGAACCAAGCAAGCAAACAGAAAGATCCCCATCCTCCTTCGCAAACTCCCTTCTCAACAAAGCGCATTCCCGTTGCCTCGCTTTAAAAAAAAAAACGATCTTCAGAGCATAGCCACGGTCGTTCCATACTCAAATCGCAATGCCCAACCCTAACTACTGCAATTCACCCCCAATGAAAAATCGACTCGCTGCTAAAATTTCAGGGGTGCTTTCCAGAACGACGAGGTGAAGTTTCGAAGCGCAGAACGAAGATTACCATGGTGGCAGCGACGTGAAAGCTCCTGCTGCGACACAATGCTCCTGGCAACAACCGCTGCAATCGAAAAGAAAGAAAACGGGGACTTGCCGCAGGGTTTAGGGTTCGTCGCCGAGAGCGGGTTGCCCGCTCGCAATCACGGCTGACCCGACCCGCTCATGAGACGCCCGGGCTTCGAGGAAGGACTTGGAACGTCGATGTGCTTTTGCATTTTTTTAAGCCAACAATTCACACAGTTCCAAAATAGTTGATTCCCACGGTGACCAACTCGTTGTTTAACCTTTGAATGTGAGGCCGGTCACCGTGAAAATCATCCATTTTGTCACTGTGTGAATTGATGATTTAAAAAAATGGAAAAGTATTCATTAGAAGACAAACTATTGTCTATTCCTGTCCACACAAATTTTGGAGGATGAATAGTTGCATTTATGTCTTATATGGAGAGATTCTTTGTCATTCATCGGCCAAAAAACGTCCTCCACGGCATTTATGGGTTAAGGGTTAACCGTGAAACACCTGTGAAGCTCCACATGGGGTTTTGAATGACAATCGGAAACTGATGGACAAGGCAAACTAAAACAACATTTTTCCATTCAAAGAATAACATTGTCATAGGTGACATGAAGTTTTTATTATTAAATCAAATATGTGTGCCACAAATTAAAAAAAGATGTCTTTTTAGTGTATTTGAAACTCCTACTTCTTTGCTCTTGATATGAATTTGAGCCATGCAAATGATCTTTTGGAAATTTGAATCCAACTAATGAAATGAAGTATATTGAGTCTAGTTCTTATTCTAATTTAAATTTTCAAAAACTCATTGTAGTCTGAACATTGGGCCCATTACCATAGTCTCTTGGTTTAGTTATTTATAGGACACAAAAAAATTTATTTACACTATAACATTTTTAACTATAAACACACACACATGGATGAATTTTCAAATTTGGGAAATTGATTTTGAATTAGATATGAATTTTATTCACTTTTTCTTCAAAAATTCATGGTAATTTGAAACCTTCACTAATAAATCTGAAAATTTTAAGACCTATAGAAGACATGTAATTTCATCTTTGAAATATAAAATAGTTACCCCTCAAATTTAGTTGCAATGTAAAAGAAAAGAAAAGCAATGGATATTGAGAAAGATTACATAGTCATAGACTCCATCCTTCTAAGGTTAAGGACCAAATGCTCAAATCATTTGGATCATGTTTTACAACTTTTGATAGAAAGTCATCATTAACTGCTAAGCACTCAAGCAACCATTTTTTGGTCACTACTTAACTTTGGGCAACATTTTTGGGCAAAAAGAAAAAAAAAATTTAATATATTTTTTATTTTAAAAGACTGGATTGTCTTTCAATATTTATATTCAAAACTAAGATTGCTATGGTCAAACAAAAATTATAAGAGAAATAGCACAAAGTATTTAGAATTTGCCTAGTGTTGATAAATTTATTATTTGGGAAAAATTGTTGATGTTCTCATTATTAGATCTTATGCATTTTTGCACAAATCAATAGAAACCACAATTTTGACCAATCAAAAAAATTCAAATGCTAAAGATAGAAGTTATATTTTTGGTGAATTTTTGAAATTACATTTTGAAATTTCATTTGAAGAGAATCTAACTTAGGGGGTGCATTTAGTTCTACTACAACAAACCACATGCAAACAAGTGGTTTCTAATAAACTCGAGAATAAACTATAATTTCAACCTAAAATTTTGAGTATTGTTTAATATAGCTATAGGTTTCTATTGCCAAAATTTCCAACTCAAATAAAATATGAAATGATTTCTAAAAGAGGTTGAAAATGAACTACAATGGCATATTTTTCAACTCAAATAATTATAGAGAATTCATTAAGATGACCATTGAATCAATATTCAATTCAAAATGAGCTTTCAATAGGAAGTTATTTTTCAAAAAAAAATTGTTCATTTTTTAGACAATTTTTTCTTATACAATATAGCGGTGTGGAAGTTATTTTTTAGATCTAGAGTGCATTTTTTTACTTGAAATTTTTTTAACTAACTATTATTAACAAATAAAAATATCAATAATTCAAAACATAAACTTTCAAAGTAGGAAAATCTATTCATATTTTTTATTTTTTTTAAATTTAAAACTCAAAAAGTATATAGGGGTTCAGAGTTTTGTTTGCACGTGGTTTCTATTGGACACTCTAAGTGATCCCCTCAAGGAATCTAAAAATAGTTTTATAATTTGACTGTACAAATACTTCTACTTTCATGCTTCATATTTTCTTTTTTGATGAAAACTTCAAAAAAATTATAGAACTTATATTTTATAACACATTTGTCTTTTGTCCGAATCCCTAAGGCTTTACGATATCCCTATAAATCCCTTTAAATCTAAATCCCCAAGGCTTAGGGATCTAGATTTGTCTTTTGTCCAAATCCCTTAAATCTAAATCATAAATACGATAAATAGATGTTTGTTGCACAGTGTTCATTCTTAGAAATTTGTGTGAAAGGGGAAGTTTTGCACAATAGTTTGACCTCAAATGAGTTCTCTTAGGTAATTTCATTACGTGGTACTAAAAATGATGATTTCTAAAGTGACTAGCCCAACCTTTTGGGATAAACTTTGCCCAATTCTAGTTGTAATTTTGGTGTAAGTGTTTAATAATGAGACCACCATGACACATAATTATGGATATTGAAGAAATTTTTCTTCATTTTAGGTGATAAAATCTTATATCATAAAATCATGGCTTAAATTCATGTGCAATTATTGTAAACAAGACTATTTTAAATCAAATTTTCATTTGGAATGAATGAAATTTACAAATAAGCAAGAATAACATACACTCATGTAGTGCAAATGGTACACTAAATTTAAAACAAGTTTAAAAAAATAAATAAATGGTTTTTTAATTTTTTTTCAATTTAATTAAACTTATTAGTGAAAATACTTTCAATATAAAGAAGATTTTTTGAAGATTTTCTAGTAAGTAGAATGAAAATTCTTTTTTAGAATTTTATAGTAAGAATTTCACTAATTTTAAAATTTTATGGAGTGAAATTTTGCAAACTAAAATATAACTCTAAATGTTTATGTTTTTTTTATAAATTATTCCAAAAATCTCCAAAAATTGTGGAAAACTGAAAAGTGTATAAAATGTAAACATGTTGGTTTTATTATTTTTTGAAGATTTTTGATAAATCTAACTATTTAGGATCATATTTCAATTGATAAAATTTAAAAATTTGTAAGATTCTTACTGCAAAATTTCCAAAAGAAACATTAGAAGAGAATTCGGGCCAGGGGAAGGCCGTTTCAGGCCTATTCCCCTGGCTATGAACCAAATGAACGCAGTCAGATAAAATAATAATTAAAAAAAATTTTAAAAATTTTAAAAAATTCAAAAATTCAAAAATTCAAATAAAATTCAAAAATTATTTATTTATTTATTTATTTTAAATAATTAAATATTACAATTTGATGTGGTTGAGTTCCCTGCGTTAGAAATCTCAGGGAACTCACGGCCATGTGAAGGAGCTGAATTTCCCCTAATGTCTCATTCCACTTGTTAAAAAATTTACTTGTGTTATAAATATTTTCACTAATAAATTTGAGTTAAATTTATATTATGTCTAAGTTTTATTTAAATTTTTGAAATATCGACTTGTACAAGTGTATCATCTATACTTCAACATGTCCAAATTTTCCCATAAAAATTTAATTTTAGGATTAGTCATGGCAATTTTTGAAGTGTCTACAAACTTATGAGAGCCACTATAACTTTTAGTTAATTATGTTTTCTAAGTAAATTTAAAATCTAAATGAAAAAGAAGACATTATGAAACTAGAGATGGTCTTGAAAGATATCTTTAACATTTAACCTGTTAAAAATTAAATCATGACTACTCAAAGTGAGAATATGTTTTTGTGAAGGGTTGTTGTCTAGGAGTCAAATAAGATTCCCTACTACCTTGCAATAATTTAATTGTTCAACTATTGGAAGATCAAAATTTTCCTTTGTAGCATTAAAAATTCTCAAATTTTGAACCCCCCATAAATGTAGTCTGATTCACCTTTTTTTATCTATTGAAATGTTTAGAAATTTTCACTTCAAATTTTTATACCAAATCATTAGAAGTAGTTTCATTCCAAATCTACTTCAATTATTACAATCCATTTTAAGGGACTTAGAAAAAAAAAATGCTAAAAATATGAAATCAACCAAATATCATTGAATAAACTAAAACTAAAAACATTTTTGTAAATCTTCTATGTATCCATCCATTAATCTTTGTTGATTTGTTTGTTTAATCTCTAAAGTTTTGTAGTGTTTTGAAGCCTAAAAATACTTCAAAAAACTTATTCCCAAAGCATGGATTAAATCTTCATCTTTTATAATTTTACAATGAATCCAACTCCATGATGTTTCAATGAACTTGATTAAGTATACCCTCTTCAAATTCTAAAGTAAAAATCTCTACTAATTGAAAGATACCTAAACTTCAAAAATACAATTTTTCCAAGCACCTTCTAAAGAATTTTTTCATTATTTGTTGTAAAACATTTGTTGGTCAATTAACTTGTATATTTTGACAACATGTTGGAAATTGAGTTGAGAATAAATAGATTAATTAACCCAAAAAATGCTCATGTATACTCTTTAAGAAAAATGATATTCAGTGGAGGGAACTTCAAGATGAAAGAATAACCTATATTGCTAACAACGTTGGCTTGAAATTGAGAATTGTCAAGCCCAATGGCAAAAAAGTCTTTAGTAAGGCATATCATATATTTCTAACTTTATTCTAAAATTTAAAAATTGAATATAACTTCAAAGTTATTTTTCACTTCATTGTTCTCAAAACAATATCCTTCGTTAACTCCTAAAGGACCAATATATTTAGAGGCATAAAACTACTTCAAAATACTAGTCCTCAAAGCAAGGTTAAAGTCTTTATCAATAATTACTTTTCAACAAATCCAACTGTAGGATCTTTTAGTTGACTTGTTCAAGTATATTGTTCTAAAATTTTAGAGCAAATATTTCCACCAATTGCAAGTTCAATGTGCTTGAACTTCAAAATGTAGGCTTTTCTAGCCCTTCCAAAAGGTGAAGTTCTATCTTTCAACATTTAAAAAGAAAAACTTTGATACGTCTAATAATTTGTGCATTTTTTCAATATGTTGGAAAATGGTTTGAAGGCATGTGAAAAAAATTTAACCCAAAAAACTTTCATATTCATCTTTTAAAAAATTGTAAAGTAGAAGGTGGTATTGTATGAAAGAAAAAACTATTATACTAATAACTTTTATAAGAAATTGAAAGTTGTTAATTCCAATGGTGAGAATGTTCTAGTAAACAATTAATGTCCTTTATTTTTATTTTTATTTCAAAATTTCAAAATTGAGGGAAAAGATGACTTTATTTGTTTTTCTACCTTCATTGCTTGCAAAATAAAACTCTTCATAATTCTCACCTCATTATTTGGAATTGAATGGTTCTAATGTTTTTGAGTAGGTATCAATCTTACTTCCCGCGCTTGTGTTCGGCCGCTGTGATAATTTCTTGTGCTGTGCTAGTTTGCGTCGCGGTGTTTGTCCTTTCTTTTGTCCGGTTTGTCCTGGTCTATTTGTTGTCTGTTTTGGTCTGTCCCGCTAGGTCACATGTGGCTAGTGTTTGTAATTTACCTTTTGCAATGAAATTTTGTTTCATTTGTTCCAAAAACAAAAACAAAAACTTATTAGCCTTGAATTGGTGACTAAGGAGTAACTTCGATGCAGTCAAACTGTCTGATATTCAATCAAGCTTGGTTGGTGCAGCCGAGGAATTTGTTGGAGAATAATTACATAACAATGTTATAGTGGTCCCTTTTGCTCCCCCGAAACTGGGAACCCCCAAACATCAAGAATTACCCAACAGCATATGAATTCCAGGAAAAGCATCCGCTCCACAAAATTCAGTGCCCGGCATTGAAATTTTTTTCCACTGTAGCAATTATGACCTCTGTCAAACACCTGTTGACTTTTTTGAGTTTTTTGGGGCCAACTCAACAAACCCATCCCCCAAGGCTAGCTCTAATCAAAGTTACATTCACAAACAACCAATTATACAATTGAGATTATAACTAAATTCTCTCCCACACATTTAGGGGGGAATTATACTTCCAGCTTGGAGGAAGATATTGAGTAGCTTAACAATGTTATGACATTTCCCACTTAGTTACAGAACGTAGACTCAACTGGAATAGTGACCAAAGTCATGTCGATCAAGAAAAATGCTTTAAAATATAGTGGTTGATAAGCTGGTTTGATTGCGTCAGAAGTAATACAGGATTGTAAGCAAACAAAAAAGGACTAGGAAATTCTTAATTTTAACCCCTAAAAATCCAAGGGGTTTGGACAAAACACAAATGTATTATAAAATATAAGTTCTATAGCTTTTTTGAAGTTTGTATCAAAAGAAGCTATAGAACTTATATTTTATAATACAAAATAATGTGAAGCATGAAAAGTAGAAAGTATATGTATGGTCAAAATTATAAAATTATTTTTAGATTCTCTTAAAATGAATTTTGAAGATATAACTTCAAAAATTCACCAAAAATACAATTTCTATTTTTAGCATTTGAATTTCTTTTTGATTGGCCAAAATTGTGGTTTCTTTTGATTTGTGAAAAAGTGCATAAGATCTAATAATGAGAACACCAACACTTTTCCCAAATAGTAAGTTTTTCAATAGTAGCCAATTCTAAACTCTTAGTGTTGTTTCTCTTATAATTTTTGTTTGATCGTAGCAATCTTAGTTTTGAATATAGCGATCTTATTTTTGAATATACATATTGAAAGACAACCCAATCTCCAAAAAGAAAAGAATTGAAAATTTATTTTTTTTCGCCAAAAAAATTCGCCGATAAAATTGTCGCTCAAGCGCTTGGCGGTTAAGGCATACTGTGATTGCTAGAGAGAAGTCACTTCCAGAGGTTGAGGGTGTAAATTACAAATCTAGGAGGAAAAAGTCACGCACTCTGGTGGTGTTGATTAAAAATCCTACTATTATATTGATAGGCCACTAAAACACTAATTACATTGCTGGAGAAAACACAGTGCCACGGTGGACCGAACTCAGGCTGTAACATGGAAATCGAACGAATTTCATCCTTTCTCGAGATCTGCTGCTCCGCAGCTCGCAAATGGCAGCATGGGAATCGGCGTCAGGTAATTATATTAAAACCAAACCGGAGAAACCAAGGCATGCAAGTGGGCACAACTGCAAAGAAGTTATAATATCCAACGTTCGTTACGCTTTCCGCTACCTAGAAACAGAGCAATATTGTATTTGTACCGAGAAACTACAACAGAAAGTTTGTGGGGGGGGGGGGTTGTAACTGCAATGTGCAAAAAAAAACCCGGGGGGGTTGACGCCCTGCCGTTCTCCCTGTGTGCAGGCCACTGGCTTTCAATTACCACAGATCAAAATGGAAATCGTTTGGTAAGATCAAGGGACCAGTGCAAGATTGTTAGGATTGTCACTCGTACAATGTACCGGATTTGAAACTGTATAGATCATGCATTCAAAGCACTTGCAGTATAATCTTGAATTAAGGATAATATGCACTTCTGTGTCGAAGTCCGACACATGCAGCGTGCACAAGCTCCCGTGCCCGACCATGCAAATTCGTTTTTCTATTGTTAATTTCTGACTACTTCATCGATTAAATGACTACGGATGGTGGGCAAGGCTATCCACTTCCATGCAGTGAGGATCGGAGAATTCAAATCCAATATATTCGGCAGCTAACGCAGAAACGTTCATACCCCTTTAATTTTACAAGAAGGTCGAGTCGATACGCATTCCACAGATGTGGCCCCCGAATTCGCTCACAGGCTTTTCCGATCCGTCTGGTAAAACACAATGTCGCCCTCATCAGCCACGAAGTGATCCTCCTTGAAGCTCTTGCGCAAGATGGGAACGAGGTGTACAGGCACAATCCCCGACCTCTGGGGCTCCCTATAATATTCCCCCAATAAAGGCTTCACCGCCTCCGTGGCCTCACACAAATGGTAATGCGGAATCCCCGGAAACAGATGATGCACCACATGCGTGCCAATGTCATGGTGCACTTTATTGAACCACCCGTAGTCCCGATCAATTGTGGACAAGCCGCCTTGCATGTAGCTCCACTCCTGGCCACGGTACCACGGCACCTTCTTCTGGTAGCCATGGTGATGCAGGTACGTCACAGCGTCCAGCCATGCCACGTTCACGAGATAGGGCACCAAGTAGAGCTTGAGCAGCCACAGGAAGCCGAAGTAGTTCCCAGCTGATGTCAAAACAGTCACCATAACCAGCCAGCATGCCGTGGAGGTTGTCACTTGACCCCACTCGCTCCTCTGGAACAAGGCGCTAGTCGGGAGGTAATGCGTGCCCGTCTTACCGGGACTGCGTAACCAAAGGTAAGCAGGGTAAGCAAAGAGCGGCAGCGGGAACTGCGTGCGCCCAAACTTGGTGAGGAAGTCGATGGTGTTGTAGATGCTCTCCGTCATGGGGTACCACGACTCGTCGTTCTCGACGTGACCGTGGTTGGCGTGGTGCGTCCGGTGCCTGATGCGCCAGCCGTGGTAGGGCACCAGAATGAAGGAGTGCACGACATGTCCCACGAAGCGGTTTACCGTCTTGTTGCTGGAGAAGCTGCCGTGACCGCAGTCGTGGCCCAGCACGAAAAGAGCCCAGAACATGGTCCCTTGAGCAAACCAGTAAAAAGGCCATAGAAGCCACGAGTCGAGAAAAGCTGCAATGGTGAAGAGCGTGAGCACAACGGCGACGTCATTGAAGACGTAACAGAAGGAACGAGGCATGCTGCGCTCCCAGCAATGCTGAGGAATCGCAGCCCGGATCTGACCGAGTGTGAAAGGCGGCTTCTTGGAGGCGTCGAAGTCTAGGACTTCATCGAGAGTGGGCTTGGAAACTTCAACTGGAATTACTCCAGCCACTTCGCCATCCTCGTGAATCAGCGGCACTGGGTTGTTGCTTTGATCCATTGGGAAGATCGATCAAGCCGGGCTTCCTGGACCACATCAATCGACAACCCAGGATAATGCAGTCTCTCCTTTCAGGAGCAAGTGAGTATCAGCAGAAATGAGTAGGATTATTTATCAAGAGGCCCAGGGATGGGATCCGAGTTCGACCGATCTCACCGATGCAGATTGGTTGGTGTTGGAATTACCACCCCATTTTGTACCTTCCCCTGACTATGGGGTGGTAGGGTGCACCCTGCATCCGTAAAGATTAAGAAATTTGAGATTGAAATAATAACCCTGACTGTCCACTCCTTGTCGATGCAACCTAGGGGCGAACTCTAACTTGGTAACTAAGTAACTGGCCCGGTAACTGGCTGCCGTAACCTGGTGAAAAGAGTTCTAAAAACGTGGCATGAGACGTCGATAGTTACAATGTAAACTTAGATTCTGTGCAACCGAGCCAGATGATGCGCATCATTTTTTCCTCCACAAACGTAGACCCAATTCCATGCTCTGGAATTCTTCCGCCTGTGTCCCCCATTCAAGTATGCATGGTGTCTGACTAGCGCAACTCATTGTGATTGACCTCCGGTCTGCGAGACTGACAGCAGTGTGAACTGTGAACTGCACAAAGCACTACTACTTGAATCAGACGCGCGCCTAGCTTGGTTGTTCAAGTGCCACAAGGGGTAACTTGTACATGGTGACGTACAAGTTACGTATTACAATAAGTAAGCTGTCAAGTGCATTCGGTACATGATGGTAACTTTCATGCACGTTGAGAGTGTCTGGACTGCATAAATGGATGTTGATGATGAAAAGGAGAGACGTAGCAGCTTGAAAATCATTTAAAAAAACACCCTTCAGCTACCTACATGGAGATGAAGACCAGAGTACAGTACCTGGGAGGAAAAGGATTCATGACCGTTCAACTAGTATTCTGCTAAGTTGACATGTTCACACGGAGATCCTTATCGACAGGCAGAAGGCAGGGGATTCGGCAGTTTTGAATGTTTCCAAGATGGAAAGTCCTTCAACAACTTGAAGGCAGTGGAATGAACTATAAACTCCATTTAAGCTTAATCTTTAATTTATAATGGACTGGTGTGCCGGCTTGTCCTGATCAAATCACCAGGAGCCAGGAGCAGAGGCCGTTGGATTTTTGAAGGCTTTCAAATTCCAAGTCGGTTTCAAGGCGTATGGCCGTGAAATATGAACGGCATCCTCAGTGATGTTTGCTACCTGGTAAATCGGAGTTGCTTAAGTACTTTAGTGCCGTACGGTGTATAATGTCTTGTAGATAACTTTACAAGTGGCACTATTTGTAAACATCTTTACAAATGATGTCATCGAAATCCTCTTCTCTGTTATTAATGTCTCTATTTGAACGATCTTAATTCAAATAACCTGTTGCGGATTGAGTACCTGGATTTTGTTGATGGCTGAACGGTCACGGTAGAACAAAACCAGCAGGGCCTTCTCAAGTAGCTTTTTTCCTTCTTCAAGTGTCATGTTCTCCTTCCACTCGCTGCGGAAGATAGGTTGTGCCAAGTGGATACCAAACCCAGTTGCAATGTGCTGATCCACGTAATGTACTCCGATCATGTTCACCTGAATTGTAGATCACCAGTCAGCATCTACACAACACATTTTGAACATTATTGAATCTCAAGAATTTTGAGGATTTCTGTTAAGTTGCCACAGGAGTGTTTAAGTTGATAATCTTGAGTGGCTCCAGGTCTACCTTGTTCAAAGCCTTCCTGCATTTTCCAGAATGTGTAGAAGCAGTGACCCTATCTCTCTCTCTCTCTCTCTCTTCATATGTATGAGATTCACAGAAAGTTCTTTTGTTCAAGATTTGTGTATTGACATACTAGTTAAATGAGAACATATTTAGTTTGAGCTCCACTTACAGATCCCAGATATTTAACGCCATTCTTGACGCCGCCGAGGATAAGGCTATTCCAGAGAGGGTCAAACTTGTTGCGGCGATTGTACATGACACGAGTGAGGAAATTGTGTATGTCCAATGGCCCCAAGTTATTTCCATCATCCCACATTGCATCAGTTACTCTGTCATCAGTCACAATTGCACTAATTAAGTCGGAGGGCCCTCAGCATATGACTCTGGTACTTACAATAGTGGCTGCACTCGAAGTTTAATCAATCACAACACATAAAATTGTGCCAATAACCGAAATTCGGTTCAAGGATGTTCTTCATGGGATCGTCATATCAAACACTTCATTACAATTGCAGTGAGTTGCGATTCAGTACATGAGTCTGTCAAGAAGTTGAGTGATGGCTTGGAAATCACTTATTTCACCAGTGGCTCCAAGCAGCGTGTTATTGCTCACAGCCTTCAAACGCTCTAGACTTTTGTACCGCGTCGTTGACCCATATGATCCTGTGTTCCAAATCCACCAGATCCCACAGGCATTAGAAGAAAAATTGCAGATTTGGTCTCTGAGTTCTGGAATTCAGTTCCTAAGTAGTCGACTATCCATGTGTCTAAAGTCATAAACTTATCAAGACTTTAGAACATAACATACTAACAGTTCGGGTAGGATCCCTTCGACTCCAACAAAAATTGGGACCCGATTAGTGAGGTGTCAATAGACAACGTAATTAAAATACCTCTCAAAGAATCCGGAAAGAGCGATTCCGTCTTCTCGTGAGATGTCCAAAAAATCCAAGGGTAACTCCTTAAATTATAAAAGGCTTTAAGTATGTACTATCAGGGTATTATTTGCGACAAACATATCTGTCATCATACAAAACAAATATCTTGAAGGGTGATGCTCACGTGAATACTTGGAATTAAGAGTCTTGGGGGATCATATGCCTTGGGAGCCCACTAGAATTTCTTCTAATGTGTAATTATTCGAGACTCAACACAACAGATAGAACGCCGTGAAGACGTGGTAATCTCGAAAATCTCGGAAAATGGCATTATAACCAAAGAAAGTTCATTTTAGGTGTGCTTACCAGCAGTATCGGCAGCTATGAGAACTCCATCTTTGTACTTCAGGCCCAACACAGACGTGCCCGTCACATATGGCTGCCTGTGCATCAGTCAGAAGTGGAGATCACGGTTTTATCCTCCTAGCAAGAAAACCTTGGCTCAGGACTTTCATCGAGAACAAGGTCGAAAGACTCAGCAATTCAGGACCCAGATTCTACAAAATTTTAACCTCTTCTGGAAAAAGAAAACTATCAAAGAAAGAGGAAAGAAAAAATCAAAATCAGACAGACTTTCTCAAGCCCTCATGGAGTTATTGTCTACATTTTTGGTGATTCAATTTTATTTCACTACCTTTGTCGATGGAGCAAGGGGTTGTATTCACATTTTTCATAATTTTTTACAAACCTCTACAATAAAACAATTTAATCCGATTTTCATATTGAGATATTTTATACTTTGATTACAGGATATGACATACTCTTGTTTCTCAAGCTTGTCATGTTAAGGAGGGATAACAATGTGAATGGAGAAAGAATGTACTGAGTGTGGGTGATGGGGCTGGCGGGTGTGGGCATGAGTGTAAAAGGATTGGTTGACCCAATCAGAGATCTTCCGATGTACATCTGTTCCTGCTCCTCCTCAGCGTCTTGATTTTTCCACCTCATTGGACTTCCAAGCGTTTGCGCGAAGCTGCAGAAAGACTCTTATCAAAGTATCTCACAATTTGGGAGTGTGTTTACTGCCACCAGTAAATAATAAGTTTGATTCAACCTTTCCTGTTGAAGCAGGATGAATTAATTAGGACTAAGGTCTGCGACTGACTACAATGAGCATTTAGGTAGATCGATTTGGAGGATTAGATAGATATATTCATTTAAAATTTTCTCCAGTCTGAAATTCGTGGATCTACTGCCCAAAATACGCAAGGTAACTCGCACCTTTAGGTGCAGAAAAGAGCAAGAACCGAGCACCTGACGTTTCTTGCATTGCAGAATCAAAGGCATCAAAGTCATAATTATATCCCATCATGAACAACATTCCGGCTCACTCCACTCATTATAACCCTAATTCTCAACCTCCTTAGGATATTGCTCACCCTATTGTGACTGTACCCAATTCCGACCGGGACCCAATTCCAACCAAATGAAAAGCGTAAATAGATTTCAGAATACAAATGTGTGATTGTTGTACATGCCTTAACTTTACAATCATGCAAGTTAAGGCATGTACTACAGTCACAGATTTGTTTTCTACAATCAATGAGGGCTTTTCATTTGGTTGGAATTGGGTCCCGGTTGGAATTGGGTGGAGCCACCCTACACAAATAGAATGAAACTCTTCAAAACATTAAATCACTGAAACACTCTAGAAAGCTGCTGCATAGGAATTACAGAAAGTACATCTAACTGCATGCAGAACCCTAACATTTGCATATGCACTGTACATCTTGTCAGACTGACCAGGAAATTCGAGAATGTTTCTTCTTACTCCCTCTTTCAAGATGAAGGTTTAGACAAAGATCAAATTAGTGACACAGATTGTTCGATCTTTTAAGCGCCTGCGATGAAGCGGACCACTGAGATTCAAAAATGGGGCTCAGAGCAACTAACAATATTCAGCCAAGAAAGAATCAGCAGGGCATCAACGGATTTACAGATATTCTGGGTTGTTCAAGATTAGTACTTACCGGTATCATATGTGAAGTGGCCAGCGCTCCTCCTTCAAACGTGTAACTGTAGAGTGCATGCATGGACGGCAGAGTAACTGTACCGTACCGAGTAACGGAATAGCGTTGGCAGAAAAAGATTGAGATTGAAGCTGTTTCTGCCAGATCCTGGCCTTACTGGAGGTTAATCCTATCTCTTGATCAGCAGGGTCTCATCAGCCAATTGTCTCAGGAGTCAGGACTGAGGACCTGATTACATTTAGTTCATGTCTTGCTGGCTGCCATCGCTTTCCACCAGTTTTAGGAGGACCGTACGTTATGAACACCATACTAACTATATTATGAGTACACTTAAGGTACGGAGTGGAATTCGTAGGTAAGCCTGTTGCCTCTCAAGGTTGGAAAATGGACCTTACTGACCTTGCATAACCCTAAAAAGTTGGTCTGGTCCAGAAATTTCTGATCGCCCACTCAACCTCTCACATTCTGTAATTGCACATTCCCTGCATATCCCAAGAATCTCTCATGTTTTGTACAATGATCGCACAACTTCCACATGTCAAAGTGCATTTAGAAGCCCATTTATCCCTCCAGAGATTGCAATTACAGAGGGTTGTCCTCCTATCCCCAGGAATCCAAGTTGGCTCACATTCAAAGTGGGACGTCTTTAGTTAAAGAATGTCGTGAATAGGGCTTATCTGTTTCACCGAAGATCCCAGAGGTTGCACTTTATCATAAGCTTTCGGCTGAGTCAGGCTTCATGCCAACCCGGAGGCCAGGGTGAACTGACCCGCGGGCAAACCCTGAAATTATTTACTTTTTGCACATTATTTTTTTTGCAAAATTTTAATTCATTTTTGCGATCAGAGACCCCAAATTAGTTGAGAGAGTTCAAGAGTGTACCCTAGAACGGCCCAAAATAGGGGGCTTTTTTTTACATGCACTCCTGGTAAGGCCGAGCGAGGGGGTCAATCCACCCCGATCAACCCGGAATGGTTATGAAGTCACCGTTACGCATTGTAGGCTACACGTTATGTCAACTAGACTCCCGAGAACTACCTGGATGAGGGAACGCTGAAAAAGTGGACATTGATATGCATTAGGGTGCCAGGGATAATGTCAAAGCCATGTAGAAAGCGATGATTTACCTCGGGATTTGCAGAGCCTCTGTCGCCAAAACTTCTGCTCGCAATGTCTTGTGGTTTCTTTTGTGAGCAATAGGTACTGCTGAAATTACAGTGTCATTTGTTCGAATTATGGCGGAACTTCAGAGGAGCCCGCAGAATAGCAGCTCCCAACAGAGTGCACAGGTGCCAAGGAAAACAGCGCATGTCAAATTGCTCGAGGTGAGAAATTTGTTCCGTATCCTTCAAGCTGCCAATTACTTAAGGTTTTTATCTGTATTCAATCGACGTATTGCTTTTGGGATTTCTCATTCACTTCAGCATTATTAGTGCAACCCATGGATGTTGAGGAACGAATTGTCGCAGAACCTCACATCCAG
Source organism: Rhytidiadelphus loreus (assembly GCA_947034895.1). Taxonomy (NCBI): domain Eukaryota; kingdom Viridiplantae; phylum Streptophyta; class Bryopsida; order Hypnales; family Hylocomiaceae; genus Rhytidiadelphus; species Rhytidiadelphus loreus. Next base: position 64,967,322 of record OX344762.1, read on the forward strand.
AGCAACGCTGTAGAGGCCTTATTTTCTCCATGAAACGAGAAAGTGAACTCCACGACGAATTGTGAACATATTACGACCCTAACAAGAAAATGCACCACCACGCCCTATTCCGCTACCTGATGTGTTTTTTCTTGATAGTCATCCCAGAGGAGAATTTGATGTACAGAGGAATTTGAAGGACCTCTCGCTTGAGGAATTGATTGCAGTGGCTGACAGAATCAGGACTCCAGTCATCACCAGCCTGCGCTTATTTGTCACGGCACACGATTCGCGCGATGGTAATACTTTCTTCTGTTTTCTTTGAAGAGCTTTCCTCTCTGTCACCGGGCTCTCCGTTGTCACCACTTTGTCTCTCCTTCGACGTCCATTCCTTTCGTACGACCATGAAGATTGCCTCCTGAAGCCCTAGTTAGAGATGCAAGCATGATGTCCATGTCCGATGTCCAACATGTTACTTTAAAATTCAAACTGCAAGCAGTCGAAAAGCATTCTGGGACGTTCTGCGCTTTTCTAACGGAGTTGTGGATTTTGTCATAATCAGTTAACAATCGTTTCACCTTGCTGGACCGAAAGACCACTCAAACTTGCTTACATCTTTCAAGGTGAGCCTTCCGCTCCCTCGCGTTTTGTTTCTTCTGATTTCTCACTTGCACATTAATCACCGGTAATTACTTAAAATTGTAAGAAATTGCTTTCTTTCTTTGGGTAGTCGATTAGGGCTTAGAAGAAACATTCAGATCCACATTCCCTATCACATCACAATAGGAATATTATAACTTGCCTTGCTAGCAACGAAGCAGGTTTCCCCTATACAAACTAGTTTTCACCATGAGCAATATGATGGCTACAACAGGGCCTTAGCGCAAGCTGTTGCGGGCTGGCTGCAGCAGCTGGAACTCGGATTGCGGTTGTGGAATCGAGAACTTAAACTACTTGCCGATGCCCTCTGTAAGTAACGAGTAGGACCTACTCTATCCAAGTCTTACTCCACTGAGTCAGGATTTTGCAAACCGATTCAATAAGTAGTCGAATTAATGAGGACTCGATGAGATTTCAGAAGCAATTCGGTCGTTCTGGTCAGAAGCCATGATCGTTTGTCCAGTTGCCATGAGGTGGACGTTGATAGACTCGCAAATTGTGCAAGCTAGCTTTTCTTCCTTCTGAACACAATGCTAGCTGGTCTTGCAGGTTCCACGAAAACTTTGCGACGATTATCCTTCGCCAACAGTGGACTCGGAGACACTAGATTCCAGATTCTGGTAAGGTCCCAAGACACTTGTGTTAATTTGAATCTCCTGCGTGATATGTATCTTCTGCTCAAGATAAATAGGCGCTGTTCATATCAGCAAGGATGCACTTGTCTCTATGTAACACAACAAATGTTTCCAAATGAAAAGTGGTGCAGGCGAGAAGCCTCCGAGAATGTGTCCCTTTGAACACTTTGAACTTGTCAGGATGTGGACTAACAGATCTGAGCGTACCATATGTCGTCAACATCGTTAAGGTTAGTCAGTGCCCTTGTATGCTATTGTTTCTCATCCGATGGTCAAACTTAACGATACCTTGGTGAAAATGCGACTCTTCAAATATACGAGCTTTACAAGCGTGTAATTACCTCAATAATAGTACATCTCGCTTAAGTTGTGATAAGTGCAAACAGGGAAGCCCAAATGGTGGACGAGCAAAGTCGGAAGAAGAGCACAATCCTGGCCAGTTGAGTCCTGAGCAAGCTTTGGTATGTCAACAGAAGCTGCAGAGGGCACAGAAAACTAGTCAAGAGTGGAGTTCAAAGCAATTTCCACTCCAAGGGAAGTGGGCACCTCCAACACTTTTGGAGGTTTGAATACTCACTGCGACATATCTCGATTTTGAAGGTGCAATAGCAAAGTTTTAGCAACTTTAGAGTCTACCTTGGAACTAGTTGAGAAACAGATGGATACAAAGATGATAGAACTAGGCAGGGATCTCATTCAACGACATTTAAAAACCTGGCTGAGTTACTCAAACATAAATCTATATCTTCATTAACCCGAGGGTTTGATCTTATCAAGCTCAGTCAAGCTACTGTACAGCTAGAAAGACATATACATTTCGAAACTCTTCAAAAATTCTAATGCCCCAAACATACTCACCATGATGGCAATGGCGTGGATGCAGAATAGTGTTAGTAATCAAAAACATTCCGATTGGCAAACAAGTTTACGGCAATCTGGAATGTGTCACAGTACCTGCGTCCCATCCAAGGAAATCGTTGATGGCGCTCTGGGACTCAGATCTCTCGATCTTTCATACAATCAATTCACGGATGATCTTGCTGACGGGCTTTGCCCAATTCTGTATGGAGAGGCACCACTCTCAGGTACGGAGCATAAAACCTACAACTTTGATAAGAAAATTGATTTCTAAATCTGTTATTTTCTAGTATGAGCCTCCCATGAGTACTCGCAAAAACCCACAGCTGGATAGTTACTACTTGGATGTTCCTAATAAACGGGTTTGTAGAGTAATAATATTAACAGGACAGAATTAAAACTACCGCCACATGCTGAATTAGATTCTGTGTCGCTTTTATGATATCAAGATACACCTCACCTTAGCACAAGGACTCATCAAATGATGCATATTAACTGCTGTGCAACATGGGGTGAAGCTTTGCATTTGCAGTGCAATCAACTGACACGAGAAGGGGCCAAGACATTTGGGGCAGTCATGAAAGAGAGGAGAGTGCTACAGTTAGTTGACCTTCGGGACAACAAGCAAGGAGTATCGACTATAACACATTCTGCAGATGATGTTATTGCTGCTGCTAAGAGCATTCCATGCCTTATTTCCCTAAAGGAAGCTTGCGGTTCATCCTCGCAAATCGTTGATCCCAACTTCCGGGGGTCGACAATTGGCAAATACAGAAAAAGCATTCTTGCAAAGCCCAAGTATGTCCGTAAGAAACAAGTCACGGGTAGCGTATCTCAGAGAAGGAAGACCTTAAGCGAGACAGTAGACCTCAGACCAGTCTGCAGCAGTCCCGGAGTCGTTGAGATCAATAAACTGCCATTGAGGCCAAAATCTGCACCTGAACAGATTCCCAAGCCCTTGGTCGGCACACCAAGAATGTTTAGACAAACGAATCCGATCAAAAGCTTCATAGTACGGAGAGCACTGGACTCAGAACATGAGTTTACCTGCCAAAGAATGTCTAACAATCAGAGGGACTCAAGGTTCAAACAAGGTCACGATTTGACAAGACACAAGAGTGAGTCCTCAATCCCAAGGCCAAAATCTGTCTCTGATGGTGTTCGGACACCTTTGTGCACCACACGTAAAACCCCGCGAGAGAAACTGCGTTATAAAAATTCTGGATCCGGCGGAAGTGTTCCAGGTAGTGCTCGCAATAAATTACATAAATCCATGTCTGATGAGATCGCTCCTTGGGAGCAGCTCGTAAGCCGAGATGAAGATGTTACTACCGCCAATGCACGTCCGCATTCACGTTCACCATCACCCTCAAGTATTAAAACAGAATCTGAAAGGAAATGTGAAGCTCAAGAAGAACAAAGAAGCCGTAAACCAGAACGAAAATTGAAAAAGAAGAAAAAGAGGAACCAAACCGTTCAATTTCCTAGTTCTGGGAAGGCTACATATCGCACGGTCACTTCTTTGGTTCCTCTTTTAGGTCCCCAAAGCATGCAGACTTCTACGGAGAAACAGAAAAGGAAGCCAAAGATAAAGCCAAACGTGGTAAAGCGTAGGGAACTTCTCTTTCAGAATGGAATCGAGGCAACAACTGCCGAAGCTCACGAGAAGTCATTAACTGGTGAAGCTGTGAAGGAGACAACAACTCCGCTTGTCTCAAATGAACAGAAGGACCAATTGCCTGCGCCAGTTGCAGTGGAAGAAGACTCGCAATGGAACAGCTTCATGTCTGAGATGACCAAGGCTCTTCTCAATCTTAATGCTAGGCCGCCTAATCTTCCTGAGATTGTTAAGACAAAAGTTTAAGGCCGACGCTGTTAAAGAAAACAGCTCATTTCTCGAACTGCCATTTGCAGTGACAGATGAAAGGTTGCTATCACTGATTCTCAGTCTTGAAAAAGAATGGCAGCCACTGCTCTAAGGTCATCTTGAAGGCGTTTGAGCAGGTTTTCAATATTCTGTCAGGATCTTCTCAGGAGATCATTGGCACTGTACAGTACATCTGAGCGCACCGGATAAGATGCGCAAGTAAAAGCTTGATCTAGCCTAAATAGTAGATTTATACGAGTGATAGTATCCACGTGAAGTTAACGTACAAATGATAATTCGTCAGATGTAACGTATCTGTGCTTATGAGGTGTTGGACAACCCCTTCGGATCATCAGACTCAGATTTGAAAATACTTAACAAGGGCTCACCAAGCCGCTGCACAACCTGGACAGAAGGTGCATGAGTTGTATATCAGAAGTGGACGATTAGACGTAGTAAACTTTGAATGCAGATATTTTGCACTAATGAGGCTTTTAGCACACTCACAAGCTAGCCAAATGAAGATGGCTCTGGTCAACTAATATGTTAGACATTGATTTGCTCACACATACTACCGTCACTGCAAGCGCCGGTTGGAAAGTTTGCACTGCCATAGTCATCGTCAGTTATGCTGGAAGCACATTCCTGCAAATTATGTCGGTGATTGCAACATGCACACTCTTCGGGCCTCGTGACAAAAGGCCACAGAACCTGCGGGCACGTACTTCCCATTACCACATACTGAATCAGCGCTATCAGTTCTGCTGTCTCAACGATGAAAATTTGCCACCGCTAGGTCAATCAAATCTGCAAAATGATGGACCTCGACCAAATGAATCATTTACAAAAGACACGTCCAGAAAATATCAGATGACAAATTGGAATTTACCTTTCATCCATTGACTTTCCTCTGTGGTTTCGGTAATGCAGGTTCACAACTCATGAAGGCATTGGAGAGAACGACAATTGCAAAGTTGTGACACGAAAAAATGAAGGTTCATGCATGAAGTATGCAAAACCGATAAAACAAAGAATCTTCGTCAACTACAACAACCATGCTGACCTGCTATATATTCTACATAAAACCCTAATCCTGACCACCAAAGCAACTCTTGGTTGGCCAATGCAGGCTCACCTACGTAAATTCATACTTGAGACTTCCAACAGAAAAACGTTGACCACCATCGCTACGAAACGTATTTGGAAATACACTCTCGAAAAGATATGGCAAACACTCAGATGGTGTGCGGCGGTGCAGGAAGCAACTGAACAACGGGTTCAGATGTCAATATTGACAACCTCATAGCAGAGTCAATAGTTGCAGGCTCCGCCATGGCACCATTCCCCGTATCTCCACATGCCAGCTTCTTGGAAATTGGTGAGATGACCGTGACACCAAGATCTTCCAGTGATAATAAGTGACGGAGAGTAAAAGGGCTGGTCCACATAAACGTGTTCATTGCAGGTGCAACAAACATAGGCTTTGAAAAATCCCAAGCGCGTACAATGCAGGTGAGAAGATTATCACATAAACCTCCTGCAACCTGCCAATTCCTGGAAGAGTTAGATCTGGGTACGGGTATTCAAGTTCTGAAAGGGCAGGGTTTGGAAATTCAATACTCATAAATATCAGGCTGCAAGAAAAGAAAAAGAAAAGAAAATTGTACATGACCGATTCTTCCTACCTTCGCAAGCGTATTTGCAGAGAGAGGTGCAATGAGCATGGCATCGGCCCATTTGCGTAGCTCTATGTGGAGCACATCGTCTCCAATTTTGTTCCAGCTTGACCACTCATCATCATCTGTATACAGCTTGACACTGGCCGGCAGGCCTTTTTGGTCGATAAAATGCAAAGAAGGTTTCGTAGCCACTGCTCTTACTTCCGCCCAGTCGGATAGACTATCAGCAAGAATCCCAAACTTGATTGCCGCTACACTGCCACTTGCCGCCAAGATGATGCGAGGTTTCCTACTCACGATTCGCTTCTCCAAACCAAACGACGGAGAGGCCTCTGGTACCTTAGGCTCAGGCACCTTGTCTGAGATAAAATCATTTGCATCAGACGTCACAGACTCCATGTCCAATTAGAATCTGAACAATTTTCCTTCCGCATGACACCCCTTCAAATCGCCAGGTTATGCTGGAGATGGAGAGGAAGATTCGGAGGTGAACTTAGCGGATTTACTAGCTCTGAGCTTTTCCTTGAACTGCTTGCTTGCCTCAAAATTGGCCTTGCGCTTCACTTGTTTCTGCAGATAAAGAGGACACATGACAGGAAAAGGATAATGAGAAATTACCTCCTCACACAAAAATCCATGATTGCAACCAAACCTCACACTCAAGTAGTTTCAACATGTGTACGACACAATCGATCCAATCTCCTTCAATACTGTAATCCCGAGATCGTACAAAAGAGCACAATTTCAAGTCCTGACCTCTTCACGAAAACAATTGTCCAACTGAATTTTCAGGTCATTGCATGCTCCAAAGAATTTCTGAACAGGGTGATCCTCATGGCATTTCTTAAAATTCACGATCAGCTGCGACACCACAGCCAGTATCCACTTATTAGTCGCAAGACAGAGAAACATCGAATAGCGTCCTAAAGTCAGACCCTCCAAAGCGAAAGAGAGCATCCAGTTAAAGAAATACGTGTTGCAGCATCTTAACCAAAATGGAAACATTTCAGAGGTAGAAAAAGCACAAATATTAAGTCATACGGAAGGAACAGAGGAAAGGCGAACAAGAAGATCACAAGTGTTCATAACGCCAGCTCTCCAATCCAGCTACCGAGGTCTATTTGCATCGTAACAAATTAAAATAGTCACAAATAAGTCAGATCTCAGTAGAAAATAGTACCTCAGCACAGGCCGGGTGCTTGTGCAAGGTAAGAGGGGGATGCATTTGGTGCACTCAGAATCCAGCCGCGCAGCCTCCTATCATCAAATACACGATCCTCCAAAAGAGACTCCCGCAAACCGTGCCCTAAAAACACAAGAATTGAGAACTTCCACTGCGACAAACAGAGAAATCCGCCACGCTCCTTTCAAACGTAGCCACCAAGCACGACTTTTCAACTACAATGTTCAAAGTTAAAATAGAAAATTCTCAAATTATTCAAAAAAACTCAAAACCCTTCCTTAACACTGTCAAGAAGCAATGCTGATGCTGATGCCGAACCCGAAAACCCTTACCAAACAGAAAACCTCAAGAATCGAGCAGCGTCAGGCGGATTCACTCACTCGTAGCTATGGCAAATCCATACAAAGCGAAATCGAATGACGATAAGGTCACAGGACGAAGAAAGCGACCTAATCAATAATCGGCAAATGCGACGACATCCCTGCAAAATCTCGGTATTCACGTTGACATTACCTGAAAGAAAATTGATGAGAACGAAGTGAGCGGAAGATCGAAAACAAGAAGGAGGGCGGGGGCGATGTTCGGAATTTGAATCTGATCACATTTAAATTTTTGGCAAATTTTAGCCAAAATCTTACCTTGTTGGGGGGTAAGGTAACATGCTCTGAAAGCGCCCATTTACGGGCTGTTCCACCTTTTTCATATGCTTATGGAGACCGTAAGAATTTTGGATTATTTTTCAGAGAAAGACAAATGAATTCGCCGGAGAATCCAAGTGGTTTCGTAATTTTCCAAGCATTTTTGAATTACTTATGGATTTTTAAAGATTTCAGGCGTAGGCACCTATTTGTGACCATAGGTCTCCCAAAATGCGTCCACTTGCAACTTATAAAGAAATTTGCAGAAATCAAAGACAATGATTGGCTCTTACAATAGAAAAACAATTTTTCCTTGATGCATTCAATTGCTAAAGTGGTCCATTTAAAGATCACTCCATCTCCATTTTCCACCTAAAAATAGGAGCGGTTTGAAGAAGATGTGCGCTTTTAGAACACACTACCTTAATGGCTATGATTACGATAGAAATTAACCCTAAAACATGACCACTAATTTCAAGCCTCACTCTGGTTGCTACCATTTTGCAATTAGATATGAATGAAAAATTTGATATTTATTTTTCAGAGGTAAAATCAAGTATATGTCTAGTATAAGTCATAAGATTTTCAAATTTTTTGGAGAAATTTTCAAATTACCATGAATTTCTTTTTGAAAAAATGAAGAAAATTCATATTGAATATAGAATATTCTCGAAAAATCTAAAATTTTCACTATAGATGTACATTATAGTATATAACATCATGGTATAAACCAAAGTTACTACATCATTCTAAATTTTTTAAATCAACAGACTATGTTTATTGGACCAAAATTCATATTGCTGTATAATATTGAAATTTATCAACTTTTAGAATTTCTAATTGGAGTAGAAACTACAATTCATAAGCTTCATTTCATTAGCTGAGCTCAAATTCAAAAAGATTATTTATACAGAAAGAAATGGTCAAAATCACACTACAAAGGTAATCTATGGATTGAGCATCTTTTTCTTTAAAAAAGTCAATAATATCATAATGAAGGAATCTACAATACTATTAACTAAAAATGTACTCAAGCAACTTCCATAAAAAAATTATGGGATAAAAAATCATTCTTTTTCATTCTATAATCTCTAGTGAAATCATCTATTGGACACTTAGTCTCCAAAATAGCATTGTAGGATTAAGAGAAGAATGCGGATGTAATCAAAAGAAATATCTAAATGATTGAACAATTTGTCAATTGTGGATGAAAGGATATAAATGGCAATATTGTAGATGAAAGTATGTAAGTGATTAATGGGATGGATGATTTGTTGTAACTCAATTGCACTTCATATTGGGTACCTTACTACCAACAAGAGAACAAAATCTAAACGTTGGTGATAGAAGCTCTGAGCAACCATCCAATCTTATGTTAAGTACAAGCCTCTATAGTCCTTCAACACTTGAATCCTTTGGAAAATTTTGGCATATCTTTGCTTATAGCTTTTGTACAAATATATCAATTACCTTGATTTTATTAAATTGGTTATAATTGTAGTTTTTCTTTTAAAGTTTCAAGTATTACTTTGGATGAATGCAAATCTATTGAAACAAAACATTGTCATTAAGCACTTTGTTCATCATTCAAAATATGAACTTCAAAGCACTTAGAGATTATTTAAGATTGCATGAGCCTATGCAACAAACTTGAGATGGAAGAACCCCTACAACGTAATTCAAGAAAAAACTATATTGACATTATTGGCACTACTATAGTCAAGTTTGCCTATATTAATTAATTTTTGCCAAATTCTATAAAGATTTTAAAAGATTTTTTTAAATTACAAAAAACTATATCTAAAAGAATCATTTTGCTAGAATTTGTGTGTTTATTTTTAGAATTATTTTATGCCAAAATGTACTACTATACTAAAATATACTACCATCATAATAGCTCAGTATGCTGTAATTGATCGTTTTGGGGGGTGCCTAATAATTACATTAAACAAATTATAAAAGTACTTAGAATGTTGAAATATCTCTCTAAAAGTACCTAACTCTTAAAATTTTAATTCCATTAAAAAAAATTAAGGAAAATGAATTCCCTCTAAAGAAATTAAAATGTCATTCCAAATGTCATCACTACTAAACCATATAATAGAAGATGAAGAGTAACCTTGCCCCTGAGACCATTGTGAATAAAGAGACTTTTGGAAATAGAGTTGACTTGCTAGCCAAAAGTGCAATTGTAATTGACTTTGTTCAATGATACTAAACCCTATAGTGTAGATAATCTACATTACAATGACTTTAAAGGCACCCAATGAAATACAATAAAGGAGATTACTATGATATACTAGAGCAAATACCTAAAACAAAAGGTGGAGATACCAAGGGGAAAATGTGTGAGCCTAAATAAGAACTAAACAAGTCTTCATTTGCCTAACCTCACAAAAATAATAATGTGCCTAAGTTAGGTTTTATGCTTTAAGTTAAATTTATTTAGGGATGTTTGCCCAAGATGTCATGATAGCCATAATTTGTCCTATTAGCTCATATCACTGTGATCTATTTTGAATTATGAAAGAGGAAGATTATTGAAATGTATCGATTTTCATAAAAAAAATGAAATACAATTATTGTAACATTGATTTTACTTGTATCATTGATTTTACACGTGAATATGTGACAATGATTTCATACCCTCACTAATAGGATAAATTATAGTAATTGAGAAGTTGATGATGATTAGGTGTGTTTTATAAATTTATTTGGACCAAATCACAAAAGATTCTCCTAGCTCTCAAAAGTTTTTTATACTTTAAAACTTCACTAATTGAGAAACTATAATTTTCAACAAAATTTAGACATTGTTGTTCAAATAGTAATTATATATTATTGAATTTCCTTTATAAAAAATCGATATTTTTTAATTTAATCAAATTAAAAGTTTCAAACAAACCTCTTGTAATAATATTTTTTAAGATTCTCTAATATAAAGACAAGAATCAGATTTCAAATTACATAAATAAAAAATTCCTAAACTTCAAAATTACCTTGAATGAAATATTACTAAATGGGAAAAAAAAATCAATGTCAATAGTTGAAGGTGAATATTGAAGTATCTATTCATGATGAGATTCTTGAACAAAAATATCATTAACCCTAGAATGCAAGGTTGGTCCTTGTGGAAATATCCTTTTTGATATTGTTGTCGGGTAGAGAGGGTTTGCCTAGGAAAAATACCGAGTTTCTAGTTGCAACTGGATTGGCCAAGAACATGAAGTACCCCATAATCACATGAAAAAGAAGGTATATAAAGACAATGTACATGGGCATTCAAGTTAAATATAATACTATATATTTGTAGAAAAATCATATGAGTCATGTACAATACCATATATTCATATAGAAGTCATATAAATTGTGCATTATTTTGTGTATTTGTAAAAGAGTCATATAAAATCATATACAAGTCATATAAAAAAACTTGAAAGTATAGCCAACATCGGTAAATGAGTGCCAAAGCCTCTTCAATTTTCCAAATCAAGACTATAATAGCTCTTCAAAAAGCTAACACAAAATTCTATAACTATTATGAATTTCAAAATCAAATCTTGTATTGTCCAACTATGATAGCCAATTGAAGTTCCTTTGTCCAAAATTTGATGACAACTAATCACCTCTTTACTTCTAAATTCACATATTTCACTTCCTAACTCCAAAATAAGAATTTTATAGCTTCCAAGAAAACTAAAACTTCAATATACATTCATACCAAATCTTAAAACTAGATACCTTCTAAAAAAACTCCTATAAGCAATCAAAATCTCTACCCTTGAATTCGGCGGCAACTAATCTTCCTTTGCCTCAACAAGCATATGTAACTCACATATAAAAACTCTAAACTAAGAGTTTTATAACTTTTTAGAAAGTTAACAAATCAATACATAATTACATCGAATCAAAAAAATAGATACTTTCTAACCAAACTATTATGGATGTTCAAAAAATTTCCCCTTGAATTCTATAGCAGTTGACATTTTTTCACCCCATCAACCGTAAATTTCATATACAAACTCCAAATCAAGAGAATCGTAATATTTAGGAATTAAATTAAAAAGGAGAACATCTTCCTAAATTTTCATTACAAAACTTGTAACAAACTAATTGCTATGACTCTACAAACACATGGTATGGTAGAACCCCAAAAAACTATCCAACGGAAGAAGAAGAAGGCCGCCTTGTCCACCTAAACAAGTGGATTTCCACCTATGCCATGCTAGGGGAGGACAGTCTCACTACATTTGGGGTACACACATGTGGTGGAGTGATATTTTGACCCCCTATTTACTTTTCAATAAATTATAATTTCATCCTAAAATTTTGAACTTTGTTTAATATTGACAAAAATTTCAATTCCACATAACATAAGATATATTGTCTAGAAAGGGTTGAAAATGAACTAAAATGACATGTTCTCCAACGAAAATATTTATAGAACTCACATGAAGATGACTATTGCATCAATATTCAACCTAAATAAACTTTCAATAGAAAGCTATTCTATAGAATTTTTTTTTCATTTTTCAAATTTTTTTTTCTTATATAATATAGAGGTGTGAAAGTTATTTTCAGCTTTACAGTGTATCTTTTTCCTTAAAAAAATTATAAATAATTACTATTAGCATAAATAAATACCAGTAATTCAAAACATAAACTTTTAAAGTAGTAAAATCTATCCATAATTTTTTTTTGAAAAATAAATAAATATACCAATGTATTACTTGTTTTACTTTTTTTGCCGCACGTGGGTTGCTAAAACGTGGGGAGTGTCCTCCCTGGGATGCCATGCCACATGGACTAGATTACATCTATTCATATCTCCTAAGTGGAATTACAATCCTTCAAAAAGTAAAACAAGCTTCACTTTTTATTTCAACAACTTCTGAAAAGCTAAATAAAACATAGAATTATCTCAAAAGAAGGGAAAGAAATTAAAAAATAGGTCCCACAACCAACAAATGGAGGCGATAAAAGCCTTAAAAAAGTAGAATTAGCTACTAAGTCGCAAACTTGGTTGGTTGGTTAAGTTTAAGTCTCCTTGTTCTGTTTAGATTTTAGCCACTGATTGGACTCATTGAGTGCCACAAACAGCTTGTGACTTGGTACTACTAGCAAGACAATGCATTAAAATTGCACAGTCAACTTGCTACCAAATCCCTTGAGTTGTGACAATATGCAAGACGTCCGAGACAAATTAACAAGCTTTGCCATTGAACTAAATTGTGGTTCTCACCCCAATCCCTCCCTTTTTCTTCCATATTCAAATTCTCCAAGTGAACTCAATCAAACTCAATTAAAATAACTCTAATAAATATTTTTTTATAATAGAAAAAATTGCATTGAGACATCATGTATATCATTTACTTTTAAAAAAAAGAGCATTTATTGGAGGTCAAACTACTATACAAGACCTCTCCTTGCTACATAAATTCCAAAGATGAAAATTTGTACTTGTCTAACACATTAGAAGGGATTTGAGGGCAAAACAACCCGTTTTAGGCCTATTTCCGATGATGTTCCCATGGCAGTAAAAGAACGCAACATGGTCAAAATTTAAAATTTAAATTTAAAATTTTTAAATATAGTATTTCTAAAATATAAAAAAAAGTTGAAAAAAAAAGTCAAAAATAAATAAAAAATGACATGGCACGGTCTCAACTACATCAGACTACGCAGTTGATAGCGTTCCCAATGTAGCCGAGATAGATTTCAGAGCTAGGAACTCAGAGGCTTCTAGAGACCTCAAACTTCATCTAATGTAGAAGGATTCTCTATTATGCTTCAAACACTTTTAGGCCACCATGTTGTTACAAGGTTAAAGACCAAACTAGCTTAGAAACAAAAGGAAAGACCTAAAGAAGGATGGTTATTTTGGTACAATTTTCAAGTTCAACTCCTAAAGGACATTGTCGACGGTTTTTGTCCTTTGAGTAGGGTTGTAGGATGGAAAAAACATTTCTTCATCCAATTTTTTGGGGGGAATTGCTTGAATGCATGTTCTCTAAATAACATTGCATATTCTTTTATTATGGTATTATCGACTTTTTTAAAGAAGAAGATGTTTAATCTACATATCACCCTTATAGTGAATTTAGGCCAATTCTTGTTCTTTACTTTTGATGTGAATTTTAGACATAAAATGATATTTTTTTGAATTTGAGGCCAACTAATGAAATTAAGTCTATCAAGTTCAGTTTCTATTCCAATTAGAAAATTAGAAAATCTTAAAATTCAATGTTTTATTGCAATTTGAACTTTGTGTTTATAACCATGATTTGCTAATTTTTTAGTTTTAGAATGATATGATAACTTTGTATTATACCATGATGTTCTACACTACAAATTAAACCAATGCTAAATTTCTTTGATTTTTGAGCAAATTTCGTATTTGATATGAATTTTCTTCATTTTTTTCTTAAAAAATTCACAACAATTTTAAATTTTCACCAAAAAATATGGAATTTGTAGGACTTGTAGAAGATTTTGGATTTCATCTCCATGAAATAAATATAGAAAAATTCATTCATATATAGTTGCAAAATGGAAACAAAAATAGGATTGCAAATCTTGAAGCCATGGTCATAGGCTCATCCTTTTAGGGATTAATTGGATTATAAGTTTTATATCCTCTTAACCCTAATGTGGCTTAATTTATGATTGTATAGTCAAACCTCAAAATCTCATGCTTTGTATCCCTATTCATAAGTGAATTTTTTTAGTCCTACTTTTCAACAATAAAATCACATGTTCATTACAAGTTATAATTTTTTTTTAAATGTAAGTACACTCTATGGGTTTGTAGAAATTTACAGTATGTCAAAAAGATTTGCGTCACTCCATGTTTAGAAATGTGGTTATGGATCTGTAGAAAGAAAATTTTAAAAATAGTAATTTAGACTATTTTAGCCTATTAGAGGCCCCTTAGTGAGAAAAAGTAAAAGTAAGCTTTAAATTAAAGTCTAAATGCATGAATAAGTGTAAATAGGTCATTGAACTAGGATGGATGAAAATTAATAAAAATAATAAAAATAAAAAATAAAAACATTTGGATGAATGAGATGTGACTTAGGTCACACCCCTTCATATTGCCACCGGTTCGTATTTTTGGAAACCTATAAACAATTAAAAAAGGAAGCCATTCATGGCAAATGTGTAAGTCCCAATTATATTGAAATATATATTTATTCTCGTGATTATTATTCTTGTGTGTTGAATTGTATTCATTATTATTATATGCGTGAGAAATTAGAGTTTGTATGTGTTTGTATTGGATTATGTACTGTATTGCAATTGTGGAATTGCGAATTGATCTGGGCGCTGAAGAAATTCTAGTGGGAGCTAGAAAGACCGAAATTGCACGGAAGAACCTGTCTGATCAAGAGTGCAGCAAGCGAGAGTGGCAAGATCTGAAATTGCGAGGCTGATTGGGGAGAATCTGGTGAAGGGGAAGCAAGATCAGAAATTGATTGCCAAAGTGAATTATCGGAGTGGCTGTTTGGCAAAATTGAAGGAACCTGAGCGGCAGCCTGAGCGGAGCGATCGTCATTTGCAAAGATTGGGGTGACTACTGGAGATTGTTCGGACGAAAAACGGAAGCCAGAAGAACGTAGAAAATCTCGAATTGTGGAATTCGAGAGAAGTCCAGCGCTAAGGAGCCCGTAACTGAAACACCAGCCCCGCCAGGTACAAAATCAAAATCAAGAATTCTTTATTTTAATTCTTACTGATGTCTTAGTCAATGGTGAACATCTGCTTGAGAGATTGAAATAGGATTCAATTGACAAATCGGTACTGAAATCCATTGCAAAGTTTTGTCGCAACATCTTGAGCTGCGGAGATTTTCGAATCTTGGATTGTTCCCCCCGATCGGAGCAGTTTCTAAATCCAATTGTGCAAACACGTCGTCGGAATAAGATTCCTCACGAAATTGAAATTATGGGAGGTGTTTGCGGTAAGACTGTGCACTGGAAGCAATAACTTGCAACAATCCTTCAGCAGGATTTCTCCAATTCATTAAATCTGTGATTAGGAAGGGGATGGTTGGCTTGGGATCGTACCTGGATTCACAAATTCTCGCACGGCATTCGGGAAGAGTCATAATCGAATTCTAAAAACAAATCAATCAAATCGTAAGTTGTGGAGCTTTTGCGCCTGGACTAAATTCTTTTCAAAATCATCCAAAACGCAAAATTTGTCTTAATCTAGTCTTCATGAGGCCATGAGGGATGCACTGATTAGCATCATGCACAAATCAAATCAAAATTCGTGACCAAAATTGAGTTTGGGGTGAATCGAAATTGAAGCGCGCGGCAGTTGCAACGTGAAGCAGACTCCCTGGCCGAATTAGGGATTTGCCGCACGGCCATAGGGTCTGTTACCCACAAGAATAGGTCCAAACTCATTTTTTCCACAGTTTTCCATGGTTAAAGGCCTTGCAGTGGTAATGGGGTTACTGTCCTTGGTTTTGGGCTGTTTTTTGCACGAGTTTGGGGTTTGGTTTCGCGACTTTAGGGTTCCCTGGGGTGGTCTTGGGCTCCTTAGTCCACGGGCTTGGACCAGTTGTGGATGGTCTTTGGGCTTGGGCTGCGAGGGTTAAGCCCTGAAGTTATTAATTAGTTTATTAAATTATTTAAATTATTTTATTTATGGATTGATTAATTAATTAATTAATTATTATTTATTAAGTTGTTTCATGCTTTGGGGTCCTTGGTGACTTGTTGTTATCTTATTCAAATCTTAACATTAGGATTTGTGTATTTGAATTAATTATTATTTATGTGGTGGTCATAGGTTCTATATGTTTAGTTCAAATTGTAAATTGTTCCAATGTATGTTTTGTATATTTTCAAAGATTAATAATGTGGTTTTGGACTCATTTGACATAATTTAACCAAGAAGAACTATTTGACATCATCATACATTGCAACTGGGACTCATTTGACGTATGATACGGAAACGCTAGTCATACCTGCATGATCGCGTTAGCTGTAGATTGACTGGACATATTTGACATAAAAACATAAAATAAGCATATAATGAATGAAGCATATTATCAATACTATCTTGTGTGATTAGGTCCTAGTGCATGCATCATATAAGATTTATTTGACAAAACCTGATTTATTTGACAAGGAATGATTTGACATCCCTTA
Source organism: Rhytidiadelphus loreus (assembly GCA_947034895.1). Classification (NCBI taxonomy): domain Eukaryota; kingdom Viridiplantae; phylum Streptophyta; class Bryopsida; order Hypnales; family Hylocomiaceae; genus Rhytidiadelphus; species Rhytidiadelphus loreus. The sequence continues at coordinate 64,983,982 of OX344762.1, forward strand.
GAACACTATATAGGACCGGGACTTTATACATACTTTGGTAATGGACTGGCCAACAAATTTTACCTAGGAATAAGAGTGATTTAACATAATGCTAAACTTGCAAGTATAAATCTATTTTTAAGTGACTTTTAGTCATAATACGTTAGACTGATTTAACCTTTCCCTAGAACAAAGAACCCCTATACTAGTGTTTCCTGGGTTTTGTGGAAGTGCAAAATCTAGATTACAGGATCGTAGTAGAAACTTCACTTTAAAATTTCCATCCTATTAGTTTGGCTCAGAAGCAAAAGAAATCACTTCAAATGTCAAATTTAAGTTTTAAGGAGATAAAACTCAAATACAAAAACATAATGTATAAGTATTTTTTTTATACACTATTCCTTAGAAAATCAAAAGACAACTAGTATAACTTGACAGTGTTCTTTAAAATGAAAAATGATTGTATAACCATCCCAAAAGCATTTTTTGTACCTAACATCTTTAAAGAACAAATTCATGAAGAATGTGACCCTGATCATCAAGGTAGTCAACCAAAAGTTATCACAACCTTAGATGAAAAGGTGCATTATTTGTTTCTACAATTTTCCTAAGAGTCATTCATTGGACACTTAATTTTAATCTTTCATGTCCTCACTAGGTTAAATATACCACTAGATATTTACAAATTCAATTTATACAATTAATAATGCTGAGTTTATGAAAATTATAGTCAGCTTGATGTTTGTCACTTATTATCTTTACCAAATCATCCATTCACACTTTCCTTAAGACTTACAAAAGTTTTTTTTGGTTGTTGAAGTAGATAAATTAATTGAAATCACTTTGTTCATTGCAAATATTTTGGTTCATTAGATGATAAATTAAAAAAATTTAGAATAGCAAAGGCAAATCAAAGAGTATTCCAATCAACTCAATATAAAAAAATATAGGTGTATTGTAAGGGATCAAAGCAAAAAAATTCAATTGTCTACTATAGACAACAAGGTTGTTATTTTATGAGCGTGAGTTTGTGAGCCTATGAGCCTACAATTTTTTTAAGTGAAGACCTATGATTTTGTGAATAGTCAAACCTATGACCATGGACATTAAAATACTAGAGAATTAGGGTATGGTTGAAGTATTGAACTAATCTTTTTATTTTGTCAATAATGGAAAGTATAGGAGATTAGATGGTGCACATTGTAATATAGAGAAGAAATTTTAAGCCATAACAAGTAAATCACAATATAAATTGGAAGTTAACGAAAAAGAAATACTAACCATATAAGTATATAAAGTAAGGTCCAACATATGAAAAATTAGATTCAACAAGAGTAAAGTAATTAGAAATAGAATCACATAGAAGATAAAGATATAGACTGAGAATGGCCACTACTATCAATTGATGATGGCTCACCATCTATTTCTATAGTTGTGACATCTAAAAACTGCAAAACCTTAGGATCTAAAGTAACAATTGATGCAGATTTTCCATAAAGGGATAATTTTCTAAGTGCAAGCAAATTCAATAGCTAATGCCTCAACATACTAGGGTAATATGTATGGTTTCTCTGGACTTGGGAAAAATATGGGCAAGGAATAAAAGGGTTGGTGTACTATCTTAGTGGATATCATATTAAAGAAACAAAATACAGTATTAGAGATGTTTTAAGACAAGATGATGCTTGAAAGTGAACTCAAACTTTTAGCCAAATTTCAAACAAAATCTCATATACACAAATAGGTCCTCAAGAGTTGAATAAAAAAGTTGGAAATACATAGTACATGTTTCTACACTTAGTTATGAATATAAAATTGCACTTACTAATCGTATAGAAAATTCATCTCATCACCAATAAGGGTGATAGATTTCCCCGCAGCGAGCCCCAACCACAAAATTATATATATATATATATATATATATATATATATATATATATATATATATATATATATATATATATATATATATATATATATATATATATATATATATATATATATAATTTTTTAAATTTATTTTTTGGTGCACAAGTAGGGGGCTCCCTTCAGCACCAAGGGGTTCCAACCAGCAAAAGGGGATTGATCATAAAATCTAAATCTCAATGAAATGAGCTCATTCCATTTCAAAACAATCCCAATCACCAATCACCAATTTTTTTTCTTTTTAAAAATCTAGTGAAGTTCAACAAATAGCGGATTAGGATAACAAGTCTCGGGGGGGGGACACTTAGTAGTTAGTTCTACTACAACAAACCACATGTGAACAAGTGGTTTCTAATAAACTATAATTTCAACCTAAAGTTTTGAGTATTTTTTAATAATGACTATAGGTTTCTATTGTCAAGATTTCCAACTCAAATAAAAAAAAAAAAATGATTTCTAAAAGAGGTTGAAAATGAACTAAAATGGCATGTTTTTCAACTCAAATAATTATAGAGAACACATTTAGATTACCATTGAATCAATATTCAACTCAAAATGAGCTTTCAATAGAGAGTTATTTTTCAAAAAAAATTGTTCATTTTTTAGGCAATTTTTTCTTATATAATATAAGGTTGTGAAAGTTATTTTTTAGTTCTACAGTGTTTTTTACTTCAAAAATTTGTAACTAATTATTATTAACAAATGAAAATATCAATAATTCAAAATATAAACTTTCAAAGTAGGAAAATCTATCCATATTTATTTATTTAATTTATATTTAAAATTCAAAAAATAAATAGGGGGTCCAAAGTTTTGTTTGCACGTGGTTAATAATGGATACTCTAAGTGCCCCCCCCCCCAACAACAAGTGCTTGATCCTCCCCTCAAGGCAAAGAGGTCCCAAAAAACAAGAGGACAATGATCAACCAAACAACCATCTCATCAAGACGGAAGAGTTGGATCCTCCCAGGAAGTCCTACAAGTGGACAATGATCAAATCAACAATTTGGTGTAACTAAGATTATTCCTTACAAAAATTAATATCCCTATCAACCTAATATTTTCTTCCAAAATCTTAACAAGTCCAATTACTAGCACATCAAGATAGAAGTGCAAATACACTTCCATCGGCTCCAATAGGACATGTTGCTACAAGGCTATGATGAACAAAAATGAAATTTGGTGCGGCTAAGCTCTTTCTGCACATAATGAATTCCTATCAACAATTTTTTTTTCTAAAATCTAAACAAGTCCACCAACCTAAAAATCAAGAGGGAAATGTTGGTACCTTCCCATTGGCTTGAAGAGAAACCACAATGCTATAAGATAGTGATCAATCAAAGTCAAACTTAGTGTGACATAGATCATTAGATATAAAAATAATCCTTATCAATGAATTTTTTTTTCCTTCTAAAATCTAAATAAATTCAACAACAATACATCAAGAAAAAATTATTGGTACCCTACCATTGGCCTCAAGAAGATCACTCTACTACAAAATAATGATCAACCAAAATGAAATGAAATTTGACAAAGCTCTTTCTATATAGAATCAATCCCTCCATTGTCCTCAAGAGGTTCCAAGCCATTTTTTTTATTAATGTTCATCAAAAATGAAATTTAGTGTGTCTAAGTTCGTTCCATATAAATTGAATTCCTATCAACCAAATTTATAAAAAAGATCTAAATAAGTCCAATGGCCAATAGATCAAGATTGAAGTTAATTGCAAATAGTAGGTTAATCACAAAGATTTGTATTACTTATTTCATTACTTCTACAAATTAAACCCAAAAGACGACAAGTTCACACATTCTCCAAGCTTCAACTTCAATGAAATGAAGCACCTCCTTATTAGGGTAGGTGTCATCAAGGTTCTAAACAAGAATCTTCAACATACCTAAAATACCAAGAATCTATGAGTACTTGAAGTTTGAGACTTAAAGACTTTAGACTCAAGTTACACATTTCACTTCAAAAGCATTAATTCTTTTCCAAAACAAATATTGTAATTCAATGGAATATTATATATAACATTATTTCCATCTCCATTCATCTTTCGCATCAATTGAATTCTTCATCTTTGTAACATTTTTTTTTTCATTTTTTATAAAGTGCCAAAGTAACAATATTAAATGTCATAGCAATCCTCCAAATTTCAACATTCATTAATATATTAGATAGAAAATATCACATTTAGTACATATCACATATCCATAATTCTATTTTCATCCAAGATTTTTTTTAATTTGATGTTTTCTAGCGGTTTCTTGCCCTTTCAATACCATTTTGTTCCAAAGGTGTGGTGTTGGAACCATTACTTTGGTGCAAATGACTTCCAAATTGCCCCAAAACACACTTCTTTGTAATGTATACTTCCAATATTCTAGACAATATTGAAAATTAGAATTTTTAATTGAATTCTAAATAACCACGATAATATGTCTATGATAATAGGTATTGAAATTTACTGAAAATAATAAAATTTGACCCAAATTTTTAGGTAAAACACTTTTTTAGAAATATTATTATTGAGTTTTCTAATGTAGTAATGTTTTTTCAAATTTATAAGCTCAATGCTTAGGTAGTACCCACTCAAGGCTTACAGGCTCGTGCTTGCATGCTCACATAATAGCACTGCTGCTATAGAGAGTAAAGAAACATTCATGCTCTTATCAATTTTATTTTAGTTCAATTGAGCCCATGTATTACCAAGATAATTTCTAGAAAGTATTACTCCAAGATGTAAGACATTGATTGGAACTTTGGTAAATAAGTGCTAACTATTTTAGAACCATTGCTTTCTATCATAATATAGACACTTTTACTCACAATACACCATTGTGTCATAAACAACTCCATCACTTTACAATTTTAACTACATTAAGCAAGCAGATTTGCTATTAGAAGATTGCATAAGTCTCACATTGGGAAAATAATGACAATGGATAAGATAAGAATGTCAAAAATCATCTTTTATTGAATTCCATCTCATACTTTTGGATAGAAAATGAACAAATGTAGTATTCAAAATGATGAGCAGTAAAAGGAAAATAATAAGATAATTGCACCTAACTGTGACTTATTTCCAAAATACAAAACTTCTATTCATTAGAATTTAGGGGCAATTTCAAGTATAAATGTATTGGGGGCTTTGAAAATTCATTATTTATTCAAATTGTGTCCAAAATATGCATTCTAAGAGAATTAAAAACCCTCTTTTGCCTACCAACAAGATTCAACAAACTTGTGGAATTAAATAATAGAAACTATGTTAAAAAAACTTACTCAGAAAAATTTAGGTGTTATTAATATAAGGTGGAGTTGGAAGATCTATTTTATAATGATTGAATTCATTTATGATATTGCAAACTAGGTGTTAACTTTACAAAGGAATTTTTTTCCATCAAATTCCTTTCAAAGTTAAGTTTTTTCTTGGAGAATGTTTGATATTAGGAATCATCCTATTAAATGCAAATTTGATAGATGTTAGATTCACCTAGATTACACTTAAAACCTCCTACAATGTTCACCTTTAAAAATTTATAACTAATTCATGATGCCCCCTAAAATTGCACAACCACTTGAATCTTGCTTCAAATAGATTAGTCAATGTACAAAAATCACTCTTAGATATCCATTGCATGCTTCTAGTGAAAATGAGTTATTTAGACAATTTTAGGTACAAGGTACAAAGTCCTAAAACAACTTGGGTTTTATAGGCACTCTCTAATACAAGACTCTATATTGTACAGTATAAGGTAGAAAAAACTATTGTGGTCAAATGAGTCATACTTAGTGGACACCTAGGGAATGGCCCCATTATGTATTTTTTTAGTATGTGAGATTTAGGTCACAATGCAAGTCTTACATGATTGATAGTAATGGAGTGATTAGTGACTTCATTAGGAACTTCCAACTTTTGAGTGTAAATTCATTGTAAGAATTGACTTTTTAGACCTTATATGTTAGAAAATATTATGACTGCTTTAGGTGAACATGAACATCATGGATTCAAATTTTGTTGGTTATGGGTAGTCTACAGACTGTTTTGAGCCATGATGCACTAAACACTTCAAAAATTCATAGCAAATTCATACTTTGTCAAATAAAAATATATAATTTCAATTGCTCTAACTGCTTCCCACATGGGAAAAAATTTGAAAAAATTCACCAATGACATGAGGCCAAACTCCTAATTTTAACCACAATGGATTGTTTACCTTGTTCAATGTACCCAGTGAACACTTCACGACATGGACTCTATTAGAACCTATTGTCATTCCGACTTCAAAAATTCATAACTAATTCCACAAGAGTCCAAAAAATATGAATAAAAGTGAATGATTTAGATGCAACTTCCATTTACCTTTCACAAAAAATCCTTGGAGGTGTGCAAGACCTTTAAATGGCTAGATCAGCACCCGTCCCTTTGTTACTTTCTATAGATTACCACATGATGCTGTGGTAGGCAGTCATCTCATCACAATTTTATACAGAAATTGTGAACAAACTGCGATACAGGTAGCGGGATTTGGAAGAAAGCTTTTTTCTGGCTGTCTGCCAATACTGGAAAAAAAAATCTTCTTTCTCCTGCAGAGAGTGCCAGTACTGTTACAAAATCCGTTATATATGATCCCTCCCAAACCAGGGACGTCATGAACAATTCTTTCCAACCTACAGTGGAGCATCATTGTGTGCAGTCAAAGAAGGAATGTTTTGACCACAGCTTTGGAGAAAGCTGCAAAGAAGGCTGACCAGAATCTGCTGGCCAGAAGTTGATAACATGGAGTTCGTACCTTGGATCAGTTGTATGTAAGGTAACCACCAGAGGTTTCAAATGCGATTTTTAAGTAATTAGCCTTTGAAGCTGCTAAAACACACTGCTACCTGTGAAAAAAGTTCAAATCCAGCAATGCAGATTTTGGTGGCTAAAAAGCGCTCCTGTGGAAGTTTTGTCTAGTGAAGCCACATTTGAGAACATTAGTCACGCTACTAGAATGGAGGTCTGAATGGAGGTCTGCACATGCAAGTATCTGAGATCATAGACCTTACTCTTTGTTTATGAAGATCTTAAGACTGATTTTGCTCTGCTTCTTCTGATTATATGTAATCATAACCTGACTCACCTGGGACATGGACAGAAGTGTGGAGAATGATCTATCGGTCACAAAATTTGCAATCAGCAGATGGATTCAATGGTGGCTGGTACAATGGCAGAAACTAACCATCATGCCAAGCTCTCTGTTTTTTGAAAATTGGCACCTAAAAATAACATTCGAATTCAAGATCATGTTTCCTACTCGCAATTTCATTGTCACCTTCACATCCCTTGTTTACTGTATGCAAGGAAACAATGTTTTGCAGTCACTGAAATAATGTTTCGCAAACAGTAAACTGAAGGCTCGAGAGGCTTGCATTACAATGCATTTCATGGCCTTACACCTTCGAGAGTATCTGTAACTTACTGTGAGTCCTAAACTCCCAGGCACACCACTGTCTCATTTTAATTCAATACATTGAGAACCGAGATGAAGCAAGATGGTAGATCTTTGCTGCTGGCAAGTGCTCAGCACATCTCAACACTCTCCAGTTATGTGCCAATTTTTCAGGGGCTAATCTACACGGTCCAGAACCATTAGTTTTGATTTCTTAATTTGCTTAAGGCATTATCACACATCTATGAGAATAATGTTACAGTTGATCTTCCATTTGAATAAACCTCATGGAAGTAACACCACAATCTGTATCCTCCAACAGTATGGTGGAAATCAACCACTCAAGTGAAACCTCTGATCGATCAACCAAACCTGAATGTTCCAAATTCAATAAACGACTTGGCAGTATGCCTCGTACCCTTCTCAAGATCGACTCCCAGTTACAAAGACTGGATAGATGCTTTCCAAAAGCTAGCAATGACGTCCCTCCCAATCAATTGGGCTCACACTCTGGAAGACAAACAAACAAATCGTCCCAGCAATGAGTAGTACGTTGAGCACTCAATGAACCCGCCATGGTAGACACATTGAACCTCGGCAGCACATACATTGGTGTCAGCAATTTTACCCCCCCAAAAAATATATCATTGATGAATGAGTGGCACAGACTCAATATTTACATTTACGATGATCGATCATTGTCGTGGGTTGCTCCCCGAAAATCTATTCTAAAGTCGACCTTCTTCGATCCGATTGGAAAAAAGACGATTTCTTCCAATAATTGCTGCATTCAATTCGCTTCCTCTGTCTGTCTCCATCCGATTCTGATTTCTGCAAAAATATTCTCAAACTCGACATAGCCGGAAGATTCCAATCTTATGGAAAGATGACCTGCGACCTGTTGCTGTTGTGCAAAGGATTGGGTCCCGAGGGCACCATCCTGTCCGACTGAAAGTGCGTCGAATGCTTCGGAGGAAGCCGATAATTGTCGAGAATTGCGCGAGTTTGAGATCTCTCGGTTTCGTTTTTCCTCTGGCAATTGAGCTGCGCGTCGCAGACAACTTGGTCGCTGTCTTGGAACAGTCGACGAAACCGCCCGCGCCGACCTACAAGGACGTTCCAGCTTCGCTCCACACCCACGCCCTGCGCGATCAAATTGAAACTCGCTCAAATGAAAAACTTGCTTTCCGAAACACTTTTGCTAGTGTAAATTCAAATCCGAAGTGGGCAAACATCACACGAACTTACGGGAACTAGAATTGGGTGGTGGATCGCCGCTTCGGAGGTGACGACGCTAGCGTATAGTCGATGTGTAACTGCTGCAAAGCAACCCAGGTTGACAACATTCGATCAAGTTTTCAACCAATCCAAAGCTTCCGAGACACACATTATTCATTTCTAGTTCCAAGAGCAGACAATTTCACTCTGCAGCTAGCTAGCCAGCCAGACGAAGCTCACTCAATCGATCACTTTACATAACTGGAGCCAGCACATCAATCACTCAAAACGTACATTCATCTCTAATTCAAAGAGCAACTAATTTCATCGTGCAGATGGCGAACTAAACCTATGGATCAGCTTCCATATCTGAAGCTAGCCACACCCACGCTTGAGGGGGTACACGACGAGGAAGAGCGAGTGACGAGCGTAAACCTGGTGGGGGTTGGAAAAGGGGTTGAGAAGGGGCGATAAGCGCGGTCAGTGTGAGCACCAGCACCAAAGCAAAACTCCAGCAGATCGCCATGGCAGCAACTTCACATCCGCAACGACAAGAGCAACCTCGTATGTGCACCGACGTAGCGAAAATGAATGCCACCGACAGTGTGTTGAGCACACGCTGTCGCAGGGATATATGAATGAATTTGAGTAGCTGAAGCTCAGGAACCCATCATCTTGGCAATCGATTCAAGACATGGGATCCGTGCCACAGCACACAATGCCAGAAGCTGGCAACATCTGATCGATGGCTCAGAAATCGAACTATGCCTCGATCACCATTGCCGCTCCTCTGTCAACTCTATCATAGATTTCTGCACAGACGCGGGACTCAAAAGTTGAGGATCGCTGTAGCTCATTCCTTAAGTGATCCAAAGCGAGCAGCCACCATCATGATCGTGTCTCCTTGCCGCTTGCTTGTTCCGTCCAATGTGCTCATCACCCCCGACAGATGGAGACAATGGCGTGCGTTAGCCTCCGCCGTAACCCAGACGGCAGCTCCACCTGCATTGGCTTGACCAACACCCCTGGAATGTAATGCAGCTTAGCTTCAGGGCCCAAAAGTCATCGCCGGCAAGCTAGCTAAACCACTCCGGCACGCCCAGCCAGTACAACCCACACTCATCAAGCAAAAGATTGGCAAGCAATCCAGTACTACGAGAATGCTCACACAAGCCACGCCAGCTGCCGTCTTTGGATCTCTCTCTCTCCACAAGGGACACTGCACAACGTACAGACGCAACGTTCGCCACAGATCGAGACTTCGAAAGTAAAGCAAGTTAGCTAGCTAGGGGTAAACTTTGCAAGCGCCTTGGAGTGATACGTGGCCAATTATGCAGAAATCAGTTGGTAAGAGCAGCCCCAACCCAACTGGAAACCACCAGGCCAACGCCATAATGATGGGGCAACTCAAAAAAACACGTCCCAATGCAATCGGTATTGGTAGCTCTTTATTTCTGAGTCCGCCGTTCTCCTTCTCAAACCTAGCACGTTGGCCAAATATGAAGAGTTCACAATTTAGTTCACAACAAGAAAAATCATAATTGTCGTATCTTTTCAAGTACTAAATTATGCGTGCCAATAAATTGGACCTTCCCTTTTTTAATGTAGAATATTTTTCTACTTTTTATAATGAAAAAAAAATCATTTTAGGTTTGGACTGCCGGCTTTGCATTGGGTCAATTTTTTCTTTTCAAGTCACCAGAACAGAATGATATCCACTTCCCTCCACTGAAAAATTCTGGTACTGTCCCAGTTTCCGCTCATGGATTGGGGATGCCCTAACAGAAACATTCTGACTTGCCATGGACTGTGAATCATACGAAGCTCTGACTGCCAAACACTCAAGAATCTGAAATCACCGTTACGATCATAGCTGCTACTAGCTGCGCGCTGCCACTGCAAGCTAAAGCTAAGCTAGCAATGCGAATCACTCTTAGAAAGTGTCTGATTAGCTAGCTGGCTATCTGATATATAAGCTTACTGAAGGTGCGAAACCGAATGTTGCTGGAGGTCATGCATGAGCTAAACTAAAGCTACAGCAGCTTACAGCTTCTGTCGGCTGGAGTGAACCTGAAGGATCATACTGGGATTCAGGTATGGTAGAGTCTGACACACTACATCTCTTTACTCGCTTGCAGGAAGTGAAGAAACGAGCATGCCAAGCCAAGCAAGCCAGAACGAGTTTTAGCTAACTAGCTAGCTAGGAGCCCCAACCGAGGAGACGGGCTTATCATGAATATTGTCACGAACCTGCCTAGCTGCGCCGTGTGTGTGAGCACGGATTTGAATGCCCCTTTTCTCCTTTCTTTTCGCAAAGCCAGGGATTTGGTTCCCATTGCAAGAATATTATCATCTTTACACACTGACCTCTTTATTACGACCTTCTTGATAATGACATTCTACAATTATCCAACACACTTGAGACGCTGTTATTGATTGTGGCCCGTTTATCACACATTCTGAGCATCTCCACACTTTCACTGGGCCAAATCGCTTTTTGCAGGCTCAACCCTCATTCTGGACTCCACCAACAAAATAGTTCTCCATCCTTTCTCTCTATATCTCCATGACCTTTGCATTCTCATTAGTGGGAGTTGCTACAATTGTCAAACTTTTCAAAAAGTGCTACGAAAACATTATCAAACAAGTAAAATACAAGTTCAATGAAGAGATGGATGGGCTCGTTTGGATGGAAGGTCAAGTGCTTATTTGCACAGGGTTGGGTTGACTATTAGAGCCTCCATATCTGTGATGGAGTGGGTTTGGAGGGCAGGCTCTACGTTGGCCAGGTCAAGGGCTCCCCTAGTAAAAGAGTTGAGATGTTGTAACCAAGTTATATTCACAAATCACATTTGGTATTTGAAATTGCTAGACTAAATAGGTCAAAATATACATGAATAAATCACATGAAGAGAAGAAGAAGAAACCTTTAATATAGGGTTAGACCTTTAGAGAACCTATAAAAGTAGCCAAGAAAAGGGTTTGCAATAAATAAAACAAAAATTAAAACCCAAATGTGGATGAAATTTCATTCAAGTTTGTTTTTGAACACACAAAATGGGAATTTCTTTCAAGTTTGAATTTGGCAGTACTTGTCTGCTATTTTTAACACATTTTAATCCCCAGATTTGAATCAAGCGTGTCAAGATTAGCATAGAGACGTCTCCTGACAAAGGTGGTTTCTTCCGGTACTGTACATGTTTTCTACTGAGATCAAGTGAACGTATTATTTTAGTTAAAATATTAAACATCTTAGACAAGACGGAAGATACGCTCCAGTTGCACAGTATGTTAGTCTGTCCCCTATGCACCCATGATCGAATTATCTCTTCGCATACAACAATTAAATAATTTGTTTTTGTTTTTTTGTTTTTTTAAAACCAGTGACCACTAAAAAGAGAATTATTATTTTTTTATACTCTAAGTTCCATTTCAGTTGCACTCGACCACTTATTAAACTCTGAACTCTCTGCAGTGGAGAAAATCCAGCTGTGATTATGAGCTGTGAAGGAAATGGCGCCGGCACAGAAAAGTAACTCCGGAAAAGAGAATCACAAAAGTTAATATTTTCTTAGTAATCTAACCCAGTAGAAATCAATTGGGGTTCAGTTGGGGTACTCGGGTCGGTCATCGAATTGGATAATAATATATCTGGGTCCCTGACAAATGACAAATGAGAGTCAGAATAGTGAAAGCATTTAATGCTGCATTAGAGTGATCCATGATTCCATCTGCTGCGCGCGCCTTTCCCTTTTTCTTTGATGAGCTCGGGATGTGGGGATCCGTGTCGACGCTGCTGCTGCAGTTAATAAAATAAGTTGTTAAACGTCGTGTACGTTGTCCTCGTCGTCACTCAGTCGTCCTCTCACCTCCTCACTCGAGTCCTCACTGCAATGAAGGTCTTTTTGGGGCTTTCTTTATTGAATACGCGGGGCCAAAGGCGGCTCCAGCACTCCGTCCTTCATGCACTTGGCAGCTCCTTCCCAGACAGCAAGAGCGAGCGAGCGAGCGAGTCGTATTGAATCTCGAGCGGAGGCCATCAGCCCAAGTGAAGTGAGGGCGCCAGTTAGCATTCAAACTGACATTCTCAGTCCCAGCTAGCAACAGGCCCTTTTGCTTTTACTGCTCAGAATGTTCCCAGTGCACGATGTAATAAGTTTTGGGGTGGAGTGAGAGCATCATCCGCATCCTCGTCCTCGTTCTCGTTCGTGGGTTTATTTTTTATTTGTTTTTTGAAACGAATGAAACGAAATTCTACTGCAAGGGGCAAAGTACAAGACCGGCAGCCACAAGTGGCCTAACGGAACACATCAAAACCACAAATAGACCACACAAACACATAAACAGAAACCTAAACACAATAGAGGCAGCGCCCCTTATGAGGTGCAACACACAGTGCAGCTGGCTAGTGCCCATCTTGATTGTTTGTGGAGCTTGAGAACATTGCCAACGTTTCTTGTCAAAGGTGACCAGCTTGGGCATGACCCATGTGCAATTGTGGCACAGATGGGTGCCCAACCAAGGTTGCTACAAGTCCAATCATGCTAAAGTCGCCCCTCCAAATACCAAGACACTATTCTTGCCAAACACATTGACTACACCTTTCAAAGTTTGTTAGCAATTGTTTTGTCCTATTCTTTATTGTTCACATTGATTTCAACATCAAATTTCAATGATCCTAAAGTTCTGGAAGGATCAAAATAGTAATTTTGGACCAGCCTAAAAGTTCAAGTCGCACAATGATTTTCAATGGGGAGTGAGCATGACAAGGATGAATAGGGAGTGAGGCAAGATTGGAAGTGATTGTGCCTCAAAGCCCAAGGGAGCCTGTTTGGTGAAAAATGTTGGCGATGCTTTGATATGCTCAAATTTGATGTCTAGTTTTGGAAGAGTCCTCAAATTTCTTGTCTCCTACAATGGCTCATCAAATGTGTTTTAGATTGATTAGTCACGAACTAAAGTGGAATAAAGATAAAGTTGACTAAACTTAAATTTGAAGTGTCATTGCTTGACACGCCAAAATTGAGTACAAGGAGAAAAATTTGAAGGGCCCATGAGCACTTATCATCCATGTTTGGCAAGTGTTAAACCTTCCAAGGGCAAAGGTGAAGATGCATTAACCCTTAAAGGACAAACCCTTGAAGGGCATAGTTTTAGGGTCAAACTTGAATTTCACATATTATTGGATTTTAAATGTTTTAAGACTAACTAAAAAATACATATCTCCAATGATCTAATTTCTTATTCCATTTAAATTTTTTCTAAAATTTCTAAAATTGTAATTTTTGCAACACTTTGAAGATAAGATCTTCAAAGCTTCAAATTCACTACTTTTGAATTTCTCTATCAAATTTCTCTTTGTGTTAGGTTAAAAAATACACAAAATTTACCTTGTGTTTATCACTATCATCTCCAGTTTTTCTAAAATTTTCATACAATTTAAAAAAAGATGTAATTATTGGGATTTTTACAAAGCAATTCATTTTTTTAAATCATATAAATTTCATCTAAATGTTTTTAATTATGAAAAAATGAAGTTACTTTTTGAATCTCTCTCTCTCTATTTACATGAGATTACATCAAATGTTTGAAATGTGTATTTTAATATAGAAAACTAATGAAGTTTGACCAAACATAAACATGAAACGTCCTTTAAGGATTAAGTTATTGAATTGACTCTATGAGGTCATAGCCCCCTATACTAGACCCGTTATGGCCAAATCTACTTGTCATAATTAGATCTTTTTTTGGCCAGCCTTCCACTTGATGTCTCCCACCATTAGTAACCAAATGCATTTCATAAATTAGGAGCTGACCAAATAACAAGTGGAATAGGAAATAAGATTGACAAAACTTAGATTTGACATGTCCATCCTTGACACATTAATAGGACTAATCACTTGAAGAAATTTAGAAGGGCCCGTAATGCTTCTCATCCCATTTGGTCATGTATTAAACCTTCGTAGTACTGAATAATAGATGTTATGAGTTAGCCAAATTAAATCTATTGTGAGGCTCGTCATATGACAACATTCAAATTGACATTTTGCCATGCAAAATTGAAGAAAGCAAATGCCTTTGTTCCAATTGCTCGTTGTAAGTTATTAGGTTAACTCTTTGATCTTTAAAGGACATTTCATGTTTTTGTTTGGTCAAACTTCATTAGTTTTTTATATTAAATTAACATTTCAAATATTTGATATTTTCACATGTGATAATATATGTCTTACATTTATCATTAGTTTTTCATAATTAAAAAAATTAAAAAAGATTTATATGATTTTAAATAATTTATTTATAAAAATATAAATAATTACAAATATACTTTGAATAGTATGAAAATTTTAAAATAAATATGATATTGATAAAAATCATGGTGTAATTGGTGTAATTGGTGTACTCACACAAAGATAAATTTGATAGAAAAATTCAAATGTGGAGTATTTGATACTTTAAAAATGCTATCCAATGTCTTTTATAGCTAAGGTGGTGTGTATAAAAAATGTCTTCATTCCAGAAGTATCCTCAAATTCTTAGGGCCACATTAGAAGCTCTACTTCATCCACAACACACAATTTAGGATGAAAATATTTTTTTTATATATTATTTGTATGAGTATACATTTACCTCAATAACATTGTATTTATTACAGCAAGGTCATATTTTCAAGATTCAAGCATTGTATTGGCTAATAGAGACAATAATTAGACGAAACATTGGCATAAAGCATTTTTTTCATCATTTTGAATATGAACTTTGGAGTGCTAAGGGATTAAACTTGAAATGGCTCAAAGGACAACTCAATATTCTATAAGGAGAAAGTTCTTTAAGGAAAAAAAAATCATGGAGTATCTAATTTGGTAACATTCTTTCATAGTATTTAGCAAAAATTGTAAAGAGAGACACTTCTAGTTTTTTAATTTTTTTCCAAAAGATGGTATCAATTAAGAAGAAAAAAGGAGGAAACACAATCAATCTAGTTCCGGCCCTTGGATGGTTCAACCTAGGAGGCAAGTTGAGTGACAAGTGACAAAGAGGCCTATGAAAGCTACTTGAGCAAAAAATCTTATTCTCCCCCCCCCCAAGTGTCGAGAAAATCCTAACAAATGGTTTCTTGTTCTAGTGGTGAAATTGTAAAAGGTGAGGATTATGTTGGGCCATTATAGTTCTAGCTAAAATAGTATCTCTCCAAGTTTGGTGGTAGATTTGGTACATGTTGAGACTTTCTTGTGTGAAGATGAAGCGATTACGGGTTGAATGTCAGACCAAACAATCGAGAGAATGTCAGACCTAAAACTATCGTTGGCGATATTGAAGAGGACATTGGAGGGCAAGTATTGTCCCCCAGAGGAGTGGGAGTCAAGAGGGATGCAAGTGAGGACCTTGCACCACGAGGGGAGCCCGTTGAGTCCAAGATTGCGCCGAATATTCTTGAATTCTAGCCAAACTTTGTGAGCATGACAACAAGCGTAAAACATATGTTCTACAGTTTTGTGAGCATGAGATCAACAACATTACAGGTTTGGAAGAAGTCTATAACCGAGCTTCGATTTGAGACATCTTCTAGTTGATTGCAACACAAATATAAAATGATATGATGTTTTTTAGGTTCATTGGCCTTTGTTTTAAACATTTTTGGATAGTAAAAAAATAGATAGTTTTACAAATGTATAGATGGGGAATAATAATGATAATATTTACCATCTCTAAATACATATATAATACCATGTGATATGTTTACAAGAAAAGAATCCTAGAAACAAGTCATCAATATTTGTAGCCGAAATACTCTATAATTCTAAATGAATTATTAGACACTTGTTCATTCATTAGGTGTAATTCATAAATGACTTCCAACCATAAATGTCATTATCAATTTGTTGCTATCACATTTGTTATTTCTAAGTTTAATTCTTAATCAATTCATATACAAGCTCATATGGCCACATTGAGCTATTTAAATTTTGATATCAAAACAACTATATTTTATTTGGATTTGTAATAGGGGATGATAAATAGACAATGTATGAACAAAATACATGAAATAAATAAGGGCATCTTAACATGACCTTACGTCCTACATCATTTAATGTCTATAGATATTCCTTTATTGTAAATTATTGTTAGTGTTCCATGTCCAATGGTAAAAAAAAACATGTAATTGTTTAAAATGGAAATGAAAACAAAAACATCATAGTCTCGAGTAATTTATTATCCTCTCAAAAAATACCCGTTCTATACATTCAAATGATACGATTGTATCAAGTACACTCCAATTTTTTTTTTCTACTAGATGTTCAACCAACATGTTCATGTGATTTACAGTAAACATGTGATTGCCATGTGCCTATTCCACCACTGTCTAGGAGGTCCTATATTCGCCACCAAATGATCTTAAAATTGTCCATTCTCAATTTATGAGAAATTAGGTTGTTTGTGTCAAGATTGTGAGGTGTATGTGGTAGAATCGAAGGTATAAGTGGCAACAAAAGGCCTTTCAAAGTTGCTTTTAGGAGCAATGAAATTTTGGCAGCAACTTCCTGCCAAAGGAAGTGTCTATAACAGGCTCTTGGCATGACAACTAATATTTTGGATTTTGTTAGCTTTAGGATGGATCATGACCATTATCAATTCTCTACTCTTTCAATTTAGAGGAGCCTAGTGGTCATTCATTATATATGCATTTTCTGGCTACACTCTCCAAAACTATAGAAATTACACACTCACCTGGAAAAATCTGAAATCACTTCCTACTGACTTTGTTCATAATTATGTTTGCCTGGACTTAGAAAAATTGATCTTCTCTCACACCTCTGAGGGATCAAAGTGGAAATTGTGATGACAATAGGGTTGGCTACCTGAATAGGATACCTAAGCTATAGATGGAATTCTGACATTCTTCATCACATCGCTGCTAACTTACATTTGGGAGCATTGGGAGCAGAGCTTTTTTTTTCGTTTTTGTAAAATCGCCTTAAAGGCGAAATGCATTGGAGGCTTTGAAGTGCGAGGGGCGATAGTGTGGGTCCAGCCAGTTTTTTGCAGTGGCGACAGTGAACTTCTAAGTGTCTACAGATATGGCGATTTTGCAGCACAGTGTTTCGTGCAATTGGCGATGTGCTAACAGAAACTACTGCAGATGAGGCGAAATGACACATACATTTGGGGCAAATATGGCGATTACAAATCAAGAATCATAACATGAATGGCGAATTTTCAACTACCATTGAAATTACAGGAGATTACATGACAATGTAATAATATAAATAAGTGCACTACTGAAAATTCTATAGTACAAATTGTCTACCTTCCACGCATGACCTGCACACACACACACACACTCCGATGCCTAAATAAGAATGTGTATAAATTTAAATAAACAACCTAACAAACTAAAACTTTTCTATGTACTTTAGTGGACCTGCACACACACACACATACTCCGATGCCTTAGTAAGAATGTGCACAGACATGGTAAAAAAAGAGAATAGTGGCAAGTACTTATGTACACATTCAAGCACAATGGCAAGCTACAAAACCTGCACATTCAAGCACAACAGCAAGTAGAAGCAGAAGCATAAAACCATGAGAAGAGGCAACATAAAGGTATGCAATGAAGCCAATAAAAAGAGAAACGCTGAGCAAAAGAAAGTGGCATCGGTAAGCTTAGCGGCACTCCTTCACAGAAGTGCGCCAATCCTGCAAGAAGAAGATCCCACAGGATCAATTTCCATTGCAATTTGCACATTGAAATGCTTCATAAAATGAACAACAAAGAAGTTACTCAAAGCAACTCCAACAACCCAAATTCATAACCTAGGAACTGAATCTGCAACACTGCCAAATCTAACCTGCAATGCTCCAGAACTATGCATGGGACAAATACCGACCTTGCTGGCCAGCTTTAAACCAATCCTCAAACACCCTCTGATAGGGAAAACTCTCCAATGTGAAAACTCTTTGGGAATACATCCCAACTGCCACCTCCAAGTTATCCACTAGGGTGGCCCTCAATTTGGATTTGAGGAAGGTAAGTGATGAGAATGTGCGCTCATCCTCTACAGATCCAATCACATGAGTTACAGCTATCTCTGCTAGCTTTATGAACTCCGAGAAGTTCTTAGTGAGGCTGTTATTGCTATGTAGAACCCTCCAAACTTTCGTGAGCGGGTTAACATCAAAAGGAGGCAGCAATGCAGCCCGGGCATTCGACTTCATGCAAACCTTGAACAAGCCCCGTTGTGACATTAGCTGGTCACGGTCGATCAAGGGTTTCAACAGTAGCTTCTCACTGCCGGAACCCAAAGTTTTACCATGTCCATATGCGTCGACGAGAACTCGCAGGTGTGCATCGAACTGGTCGTCTGCATTGGCCTCACACCAGAACTGCGGGTACATGATACCCAACGCGCTCATCACGTTCTGGGCCGGAAATCGGTTGTCGAGCTCCTGCACTAGCTTTGCCGCAGCTCCTACGAAGATCCAACCCACTGCAGGAGTCAGTAACTAAGATTCCCGAAGCAACTCAAATACCAACTGAAGCAGGAACAACAAAGGTAATTCAAACAACAACTGAAGTAAGCAGAAACTCAAGCTAACGGTAACTCAAGCAAACAAATAAGAACTGAAGTAAGCAAGAACTCAAGCAACTGAAGTAAGCAAAAACTCAAGCAACTGAAGTATAACTCAAACAATAGTTATAAGTTGAAGCAGAAAAACTCACCCGTACATTCCTCTTTCACTCGAGAAATTAAATTTGCCCAAACAATCCGATCCACTGGCGCCAAATTGTGCTCAGCATGTACCTGTTCCCCGTGACAGACAAAAACAAGTACTGCAGACCCATCGTTGAGGTCAGTAATCCATTTTGAGATGGATTTGTTCGTGGCTACAATCCAATAGATTTTGGAAGGCCCATAATTCATCCGTGGAGAAGCAAGTGCCTGGATCTTGGTACATGCTATACAAAGACCCTTGACAAATCTTCACAGCTGCAATGAAATCGCAGATGAAGACGTCTCTCTTTTGCGCAAAGGTTACAAGGTTGTCCACTGCATCCAAAAGCGGCAGTAACGCCACCATCCCCAACAAAGTATACGGGTCCAAGAGTACACGAAGGCAAACCTGAGCACACGATGGGAGAAATTCAGGTCAGCCTTTAAAGCAAAGGCCCGAATTTGGAAGCTCAAATCCAAGCCGAACCAATCCAACAACAAACTACGTACTGGAAGCCACCAAAAAAAAATGGAAGTGAAACATCAACTCTTACCTCGGCCTTGTCGTTATCGTCCAGATCAGCTGTCATGCTGTAGATCAGCGTGCGGTACTCAGAAAGAAGGCGCCGCAAAGGCTCAATAAAAGAGACCCACCGCGTTTCTACTCGTTTTAGCATCTTCAATCCTTTGGTCTGAGTTAGCTCCGCCAGTGCCTTGAACTGTGTGAGGCGCTTGGGACTCCTATTGAAGTAGGCATGAGTCATTTGCAAGACCTTGCTAATTGAATGAAAGATTCCCAAGGTCTCCAAAGTCCTGAAAGCCAAATTGCACCTGTGTGCAACACAATGCACGCCATGGCTGAAGGTGCATATTGCTCCCTAATTTGCACAGTGACACCAGTACGCATGCCACAAAGCGTGGAGACACTGTCACAACCGAAACTGATTAATTTTGAAGCCACCGCCTTCTTCTCCAAGCCACTGCCAGTAACAATCGCCTCCACAATCAACTTCGTCAAATTATCAACAGTAGCAGGGCAATCAATTCGTTGCAACGACACAAGTAAGGGCATGCGCACCCAATCACGAACTATGTAGCAGTGGACGGATAAATATGATCCGTTGTCAACAGCAGTGGCCTCATCCACCGTCACCGCCAAGAAATTAGCGCTCTCCACCAATTTCTGAATCTCCTCCACAACAAGCTTGTACATGAAAGACGCCATAATCCATGCACTACTGTCACACCAGTGAGCAGCAGGTAAATCTGGGACACCTAACAATTTGTATAAACTTTCACGTGCCTCATATTCTAGCATTGGCCTACCACTCTGAAGGATTTGGAATAGGGTAGAAAACTGAACCCTTTTCTTCCGCGATTCTAGTGTTGTACAGAGGTTCACTTGCTCCAAGACAGAGGACGGTGGCTTGGCAGCCCAAAGCCGCATGTTTTTTCTATGCTTGCACTGGGATGCAATGTAGTGCTCCCCTTTCTTCACACCGTACTGTGGAAGGTCTCTTTTGGCAGTGCGTTTCCCGTCGTGCTTCCAAAGAGTATCTGATTTGGGAGCCATCACACACGATTTGCGATCAAACTCAGAGCACACCTTACAGCGAACCATGTGCAGAACACCATCGGGAGCTAGCATGGCCTCAGCCCAAGGCAATTTCGCGGCCCACTCCGACTGAAACTTCCGATGTCGATCGTAGCGCTGTTGGGCTTGGCTTTTTGCAGTTTCAGCCTTCCCTTTGACAGTACTTCCTTTCTTCCGCGGGGGAGAATCGACCTCCTCATCGTCTTCATCACTGGCAGCAGCAACCTCCTTCAAGCCGGAATTATCTTCGGACGAGTCAGATAAGGTGATCACCGGCTACCTTGAATTCAGAATGCGAGTGTCTCCCGATCCGGTTGAAGATCCAGGCGCTCTGTCAATGGAAGTGGGATTCTCACTTACCGATTTGAACGTGCTAGAGTCCGAAGACGGATAATCACCTAAACCGTTTGATTCAGCGCTGGGCATGTCGGGGAAGCGGCTATCAAGGACAATGCACAAAGGCTGCCCTGGCTGCGACCCCCGCGTGCTTGTAAAATACGTCTGCAACGTCGCCTTCTTGCTCGCCTTCCGTCGTGTAGCACTCGTGAGTGTCTTCACTTGCTTCTCCCACCGCGAGGCCGCTTCCGCTAGTTCAACATTCTTCTTCTGCAATTCTGCAAGTTCTGCTCTCGAGCCTGCCAACATTTCAACAGAAGTATCATCGCTGGAATCCATGACAGCAAACTTGAGCAAGAAAGACACGATGGGAGAACGACCCACGGTGAAAACACAGAAATGACCCAACACATCTATGACCCGTGAAGAGGAGCATTAGTACCTGCTGCGGCCGCACCAAAGTGAAGCTTGAAGATCCCGCAAAACCTGTACCTGAACCCTGCAATCAACAACAGCAATTCACAAACGTAGTGGCAACAAATTCGCAGACCCTCAACCAGGAGTGGCGAATAGGTCTACAGTACAAGCGCGGAGTGGCGATTACTGAAGAGATTAAGAGAGCAGGAGGTGGCAACGCCCAGGAGATAATGAGTGAGAAGGTGGCGATGCTCCAAAATTATGAGGAAGAACGTGGCGACGATGGGAAAACAATGGTGGCGGGAGATGGCGATGGATTAGGGTTACGGCGATACCCGCCATCTCACCGCCGCCCCACGCCGGGTTTCCTGGCGAACTCACTGATTATACCCACCCCAGTTGGTGCCCCTCTGGCTGCCGGGGTATCAACCTCGATGCCGGGGGGCGAACTTTTCAAAAAAATTTAAATTTTTTACTAAGGGCTATTCGCCCAACCAAAATTAAGAGTGCAAAATGGCACTCAAAAGCCAAATTTAGCAGCTCTGATTGGGAGCTTAACTTATGCAAGAAAACAATTTTCAGGAGTTGCGTTGTGTTTAGAGCCATGTGAGAAACTTGTGTTGTAAGGTAACAGGCTCAGAAACCGCTCATTTAAGACCTGGTCAACCTTTTTCATATAGTTTTTTAGATGTAAGTATCTTTTATTCATTTTTCAGGCAAAGAGAAGAAGATGGGGAATCTAACACAAGTGGTTTCGTAATTTTTGGAGCTTTTATAAATTACTTATGAATGGAAAGTGGCATAGGGTCCTAATTGTGATTGGTAGGCCTTGAAAATCTGCTCATACTTAGTTTGGAAAAAAATCAGACTTTGTTCAAAAACTAACATTTTAACGTATAAAAAGTGGGGAAGATGGTCTCTAAAAGCGACCGTTTCTAAATCTGAAATGAATGCTTGAATAAAACATTATTTCAGATTTTTTTGACATTAATAAGAAGGTAGCTGGACTACAAAATATTATTTTGAATGAAAATTAAAAACAACTATCTACATGATTAGGAATGAACCCATTGCGACTTTAAAACCGTCCATCTGAGGACTGTAAACCAAACTTTCTCATACTTTGAAGTAACCACAAGTCCATTTTACTAATATCAAGGATCCATTTCAGAGCCCCCTACTGAGCGGTTCAAAATGCCTGAACTGTTCGAGCCCTCTCCTATAGAGTACATCTGACAATTCCTCACTCCATTCCTTTCTCTTGCTTCATCCTCACACTCTCACCTGCTCAGAAATGGCCACCAACTGAGTCTGTCCTGAAATTCTCCACACTCAGTGGACAGGCTTTCTCTTTGGATTTCAGAGCATGATTAGTTTTAACTAATGATAGCTTAAGTTAGTAGCAGGTAATCTGCTAATGGCAGGCAGGAATTGAGGCTTCCACATCTCACGGTGGCTTAGGTGGATCAAACCGATGTACAGAATCAGACTTCCAGGACAAAGTACTCCCCTTCCACACTACTGCACTGCTGCAGCCTAGTGTGTGATGTTGTAGTATTATCCTGTATGACAGCAACGGCAACCACGGAAAAGCCTGGCCTGGCCCGGCCCAAGTGAGGAAAGATGATCCGTCCCCTACTCACTCAGTCTGAAAATTCCAGTTCACTTGTACTCCCCAATTAATTGATTAACTTACAGAATGAATGAAAACCCATCTCTCTCTCTCTCTCTCTCTCTCTCTCTCTCTCTCTCTCTCTCTCCTGTCATTTGCACCAAGGAATTATAAGCTTATATTACTTCTACCTCAGTTTGTGGTACCTGTAAGCTAAAACGTTCAGTTCAGTTCTGTTCTGTTCTGGCTGCTGAACGGTGGATGGAGACGCAGGGCTGACAACCTGTGAAATGAATCTGCATAATCTTGTACTCGACCAAGTACTTGATAACTACTTTCTGATGCCAACACTCATTCATTTCATAACCATGCATAATTGCATATGATTCAGGAATGTCGGAGACTCTGAGGTGGAAACACTCTAAGTAAGCTCATCAGGGCTCCATTGTTGTGCAATCCAGGCCTTCACATCGCAGTAAGTGAAGACTTAAGAGGCTCAATTTGAGGTCTTATGATAGTTGGCAAGTAGAGTGTGAAGAGATGGATTATGGTCATTCGGGCAGCAGTTAGTGGCATTTTGATTTTTCTCATTCAATGTTTTGTCTGAAATGACGTGATAAGATGTGTTGCTGGGCTTTGTCGGTATCTTCGTTTAGTGGCAACTCCAGCTCTACTCCACACAAAATTTGTGCCCCATAACAAGGGAGGGAGAGAAAGAGAGTGGATTGTAATTAAATTGGGGAGGATTCAGTTCTCGGCAAATGAGTTTCTTATTATTCACAGTAAGATAAGTTCAGTACCCTTATCTGTCACAAGGGATACTTCAAGGCTTCAAGCAGGTTGCTGTCAATTGATTGACAGATCCAATAACTTAGTTGTCCATTCTCAAAAATCGCTCTCTACTTCAGTGTTATCTACGGTATAGCATACAACAACAGGGGGTGCTTTTTGATGGTTATACATCACAATCACGTGTACACTCTTTGTGCAAAATACACACCTTGATGTCAAGACGTACAAGGCTCTTGTATTCACAGGAGCTCCAGCTAGTAGCACCCCCACATTCAAAGAGACCCCTCCATGCACCTTGCACTATAATTTAGTCTTTGCAAATATTGACCATAATTTGTACCTTCAAAGACCATTTGCAAGGAAATTAGTTGCATTGCAAATATCTCCAATTGAAAACATCATAGGTCTAATCATTAGACAACTGACCCTTTAGATCCCATTGGACATGAATGTGGTTGCTAAATTGTGTAGTATATAAATGAATAAAAATCAAGAAGAATTTGGAGTCTAATTGGGAAGGGAGGTCCCTCATATTTTGGGTGGAGCATCATTTGTAAATTAACCTCTAAAGGATCAAATTGCATTTTTTGGCAACATAGCTATTTTAGGTAGCTTACTACAAATGGAATTGTTATTTTTTTTCTTTGAATTTTTCACACAACATGTGCCCAAGGAGTAGCTTTAAGGCCCAACAATTTTATTAATTTTTTATTACATGGTTAAATATTTATTGTATCATATGTAGTTTGCATTGCTCGGTTGCATAGCTAAAAAAACTTCTTTGAAAATCGATTTTTTAAGAAATAAAAATTTGAAATTGGTTTTCTAGATTTATATATATGTGGAAAGATTTAAATCATTCCATTTTGATTAATGAGATGAAAGTTACAAGGAGTTTTAGTTGTGGGTAGTTTGTAGGTAGTAATGGAATCTCTACTCTAAATAAATTTTAAGTCCTTCATTTGACTCAATTTTCAATATTTTTGGAAAATAAAATAAAAATAAAGGATGTAGATTGTTTATTACAACATTACATTGGGGTTGGCATTTTTCAATTCCATAAATAAATTCTTAACAATTTTGTATTTTGAATCGTACTCTACTTCTTTCTACTTAATATTTTTTTCCTATATGTTGTATAATTCCAAATGATCTAAATTTTTTCAAACATGTAGCCAACTTACCTTGAAGGATGAATCTAAGGAATTACAACCATTTCCAACATTTTTCATACAAATGTGCCCTTGTGAAGTGCATTTTTTTTTTTTGCATGTCCCCCAAAAAGATTTTTGTCACTTCAAACGCTAATATCTTGCAATCTACATGGTGGAAGTTTCAGAATTTTTTTCCACATCTTCTCAATCTAGCATACTACAAGAGCCTATGGTTACATGTGTCCAATTTTTTTTTATATCTTCTAAAATATGGTACTTGTACTAGAAATGACAATTTTGGAGTGTTTTGGGTGAAAACATAGTCAAAAACCTTTAGGGGTTAAAGTCCCATTTGGAGAATACATGACTGTATTAACTTGAAAGTCATTGTGGAATATATAGAAAAAAGTGTAAAAGATGCGAGATATACAAAACACATGTGCACCTGAGGGAAATAGTAAGCAAATTGAAGGGCATTTTAGATTGGAATAGTGACAAAAGAATGTCTAGTTGGCTTGCCACTATTGAGATAGAGTAGAGCTTGAAAGAAAATAATATAGTGTTTATGTCTTTGTACAATGGAGTTTTGTAGGATTTTAAGACATTTTTGTATCCATTGACTCTTGATGTGATACTTGCATCCTATACTTCTACTATTGTAAATTTTAATGAATGAAGAATAAAACATTCAAGAACTTATAGGAATTTGCAATGAAATATTTCTTTTATCTAATATTTGTTTATTTTATGTGTAAATCTCTTAATTATTTCCTTTTGCAATAGATGTACATATTCACACGTGGTTCCATTCTTTCTAAAAACATTACCACTATGTATTAATAATCCAAAACTTCTATTTTTTGCCTTTTATTATCTTTGTGACTATGCTAAGGCATTGTATTTCATACTTTTTTGTTCATCACACTAAAACAAAACCTATTTATATGCTCACTTAAATCACAATTTCAATGTACATGGTGGATCATGATCATTTTTTACACTTGACATGTCTATCACATATTCTTTCTATTTCATGTATATTGTGGGATTTTACACATCTACTTAGATTTCTTCTAAAACTCGTGATCTACGAAAATTCCCTTAGTATTCTTATTTTGGCCCAAACTACCTTAGTTCCAAAAAGATTTACTCCTTCCTCTTAATTAACATTTTGTAGCCGTTTATTTTTCATAGATTACTTTAACTTTAAATAGCCAAATAGTTATTTTTTGTATTCATCTAAAAAACAAATGCCTTTCATCAAATTTGTTGGTGTACAATTTTTATTAATGGCATTCCATATTACATTAAAGTCATTTAAATGGGACACTGCATCAAAAACAATATAAATGTGTTGTAGATATTGCAATATTTTGTTTTTGTTGAGAAAATTTATATCGACATTCAAATTTTTTAGTTTTTCTCTTGATCAAGACTATAAAAACAAGACTTTTCAAAGTTTAGGTATTTTCTATTTGAAATATTTAAAGTATTTCTTAAAATGAGTTGTACATTGAATTTGGAAGTTGTGAACTTTGAATGCCAAATTTAACTACTTCTAGACTATTCAATGAATTTTGGACTAAACATCCAAAGATCTTTGAATAATAACATCGGCAGATCCCCAATGTTTGTATAGATCTCTTGATGTTTTATATTGATCGCTTGATGTTTTGCATAGATCTCCTAATGTTTTAGATTATTTCATGATGACCAATTTTTTTTCTTCCAATGATTATTATGGATTATGGATTTTCAAAAGTCTAAAAGTAGTTAAATGTGACATTTGATTATAATTATTCCCTTTCTCCCTCTAAAAAACTCCAAATCATGCACAATTTATGTTCCACTAAAATCTTTGTTTATTGATTTTGATCATTGAGTAAGCGTTGGCCATGTTGGATGACTTCATAGAGGCAAGTGGCAAGCAATTTGGGAACATTCTTCTTCTAGCAAACTTGGCCTTGCCCACATGAGGCATCTTGTACTTGTTGCTTCCTCTAATAGTCATGTTGACGATGGCTTCGGTGACCACTTGGGCACTATAAAGATTTGTTTATGAAGTGGGTTAGGTTTCCTTGTTGCAAGTGTTTAGGTTGGGAGCATATATTTCTAAAATCCCATTGTTGCCACCAACCTATAAATCATCAAGAATGATGAGCTGGCAATATTCATGAATGATTCTCAAGTATGATACTTTCTGCGTGGATTTTAGGTGCTTGAACGATGGCACCTAAGCTAGAGATTTTGCATAGATCTTAGGGTTGGATTACTAGCTCTTGAATGCATGTATAACTAGTACAAAGACTAAAAATACAATTAATTCCTTGTGGGGAAGGTTTTCTAGAGGGACAAAACAAGTATTAAATGATACAAAAATTTGATTTACATCAAAATGATCTACACTATTATATACAAAGATTGTGCTTAAATCTTGAGATATTGAAGCATCTTCACTTCACTTCAAAATTTAATAGTTAATTTCTAATTTTCACCCTAAAAATTAAAAATTAAACAACTTATAGAAGCCATTAGAATTCATCTTTGAAAAAAACGATACTCATCTTTGAAAGTATACAAAATTTTGAGTTTTGAATATACAACTACAAACTTCATCCTTAAGAATATTCACCGTTAGGATTCATAACTTAACCTTGACATGGATGAAATTTTTGCATTAAAGAATTAGGATTGAAGGGCAATTTAGTGATTGGGGTTATTTTTGCTTAATATGAAAGTACACTCCTATGAGTTGACGAAGTTTGCAAAGGACCAAGTTGATTACTAGAGTTGGTAATGCCTTTACCAACATTGACAATAATGACAATTGTCATGCACTTCTATGTGAATAGAAGAGAGACAAGTGAAGGAGTAGAATTGTTTTGGTGTCATTGAAGTAATCTCAAGTGTATTGATATTGTAAATAAGATGCTTCTAGTTCTTGAATAGAGTTTTTTGAGCAAAGTCATGATCTAAATTGGTCATACAAAATATCATTGCAATTGAAACATTCTCAACAATCTCTCTTCAATGATATATTGTGAGTCCAATTTGAGGTTTCTCCTATGATGTTGAATTTTAAGTTGCAAAACATGTTTAACTTTACTACTTTGCAAAGACATTAATAGTGTATCTCAAGCTCACTAATTATGCACAATATTTGGAGGGCACAGTCCTTGGTGATCTTGCTTAGGAGGTCGTCTAGTACATAGTTGTAAAGTAGGTTGTATTGTTCATTGGAAAGATTCTCTCTTTGCACCTTCTAACACACTTATCTCCATTCCTTCCTTTATTGGAAAGAAGTTTTAAAGCTAATTGTTTGAGGTGAAGTTGTAACGTCGATAGGGATGGATTCCTATGAAAAATCCATATTTGTATTGAATAAAATATTCATTCTTGAAAAAAAAATCTTTTTGTTTTGCATTCTTCCTTACGTTTATTTGTGCACACATTTAGTTCAGTTTCTCCATAAATTCTCTATATCCTACAAGCTAAAATGTTTAAGTTATTTGTTATAGGTACCTCTATTGCAGTCTACAATATTCTCAAATATGAAAATGAATTTAGTGATTGTCTTAAAACCAACACTCCTAATATTCTAATTGCCAAACCTCACAATTTTAGCTCATAAAATTACATCATAGGAAGGCCAAATTATGATGGATGCTATATGAAGGTCAAAAGAAAATAATAAAGTTGCCACCAAATTACGCCAAGAAAATTGCAAATTAGCAAACAATGACCTTATATAATACAAATGCAAGGATTTGGATGATGAAGCAAAGGATTGCAACACGGAGCGGGCGGAGTCGCAATGAATTGCCATTGCAACATTGGAGGTGATAAGCTCCACACCACAGTAAACATGGCATCGCTTTATGCCATACCAAGGTCATACATGTGCCAATTCTATCTTTGACAGAGTTTTCTATTCTAATTTGACATTGATTTTTTCTATTGGGATGTCTGTCAATGTCAGTTGGGATGCGTCAAGATTTGTGTCAACTAAAAATATATATAATTTTGGATGGCTTGTTTTTCCAAAAAATTATTTATTTAGTTTTTAGTTTTTTGACGAATGTTGGGGTTGAATCTTGATGTTTCATTGGTCATCTATCAGAAGTGCGAAGTGATGTTTTTGTAAAAATGGCTCCAAGTGATGCAATTCAAGTTTCACATACACCTCCCATATTGCAGTGTCATTATTACCCTTTCCCCTTGGAGTGTGGCGTGTAGATTTGGAATATAGTTAGACTTTTGGAATGGAGTTGTTTAGTAGGAAGCAATCATGCCTTCTCTATCATTGTTCTATATTTGGTTTCTCAGAGTTGTTGTAGGAATACTAATATCTACCATTTGAAATACCTCTAGGAGAAAAATTTGGTTTGGGGTGTCTACAATTTGGCCAAGTGTTCTTATACAAGTTGACTTAGAAAAAAGACCATTTCGTGATCTACGCCTACTAGAGATAATTGAACGTTTGGATACTCTCACAAATATGGTGTTGAATTTAGTGGTCATTTCAGCCTTCATTGACAACATTGATCAACACAAGAGCATTAATCTACCATTTGACCAATCTATTGATCATGCGTAGTGATCATGCTTCTAGAACATCATTTTTTATGTTGTGAGTGAGGCTTTAGATGAAACTCAACCAGATTGAAATGTACATTTTTATTTGTTGCTACGAAATGTGGAGCAAGTTTTTCTATCTTGACATGACATTGGCTTTTCCATTGGGATGTCCATTAAGATCCATCACAATGCAATTTGATGCATCAAGATTACGTCAACCAAATTTACCTATTATTATTTTTCCATGATCCTGACAAATGTTGGGGTTATATCCTAATGTTTTATTGGTTAGTTGTCTGATCAACATAAATTTGTTGATGATCAATGCGACCAAAACAACAGATTGGGTAGGATTTTCTACTAGTGTGTCCAAATGTGACAATAATAACTCTAACGTGGAGGATTTCATCAATGTTGGTTTTGAATTTGTAGAAAGACAAAAGATGGGGATGAAAATGAATCTCTTAGAGAAGTACATGAAAAAACAAACAAGATTAGGAATTGACCTGTCTATGTCATAATTGCAAATGGAGAAGAAACAATTGTAAAGTAATGGACTCGTTTTCGCAGATAAAATGTATTATCTAAAATCTCAAAAGATATCTTGTTCTACTTCCACTACAACCGTTGTTGGAAGACTTGCACAATAGATAAGCATTCTAGGGGTTTAGAGTCAAGAGAGTTGGCTAGCTTAAATTTTAGCACATGCAAGACTTAAATGGAAAATTGTTTGGATTGTCCTTAAAAGATGTAATAATGCTAGAATAGAACTATATGGCACCTGCAATGTTTATACCTTGCCTCACATTTGAATACAATGTCATGGCACACTACACTTCAACAAGAGGTCTCATTAGATTGAACTAAACTCTTTATTGAGTTGTATGAAGTTTGAATTGGGAAGACCTAGATGAAGAACCAAAACCTCTCCTAAAAAAACTATCATATCCAACTTATGTGTGTAATGAATAAACAAGGAAGATGTTGCAAGTTGAATTGCTCCATTAACCCCTAAATGCCCAAGGGGACTGAAGGTGTCCTCACACAGTTTTAAGTCTAATTCAAAGTATTGTTACTTTTGCATCCAATGTCCAAATTCAATAAAAAAAAATTGTTGATAAATTGACTCTCTCTCTTCTAGTTTGAGTGGTAAGATTTTCAATTCAATCCAAAATGTATGGATTTTTTGTAAGCCAATTGAAGTTCAAAGGTTCAATTTGAATTCATTTGATGGCTACAACTTTAGGGGCTTGTATCTCCTTCATTCAATGTTTGTTTTCAATGGATTTTGTTGTGTTATGTTTTCTTTGAAGTCTAGTTGTTGTGGTAAAATTTTCATGTCAATCCAATTTGTTTTGAATATTTGGAAGTCATTCAAAATTCAAAATTTGGACATTTTTGGATTATATTGAACTTCGGTGGCTTCTTTCTTATTCATACAATGTTCGTTTTTAATAATTGTTTTTGGTAAAGTTGCACATACTAGTCTAGTTTGTGTGGATAACATTTCATATCAATCCAAGAAGTTATGTGTGACTAAGAAGTATTTTAGTAGAAGGAGGTTCAATCTTAGTGGGGTTTTTTTGCAACTTTTTTTGCAACTTTTTTTGTTATTTTTTGACATTTCAAAGCCATTTTGCAAACACAATGAGTCAATTGAATGATATTTTCTTCCACCAATGTGTTTGTATGCTGGCTTTGAATCACTTTATAGTTAAATTTTTTTTCATTTGAGTAGGTTTAGAAATCGAATTTCACCTCCAACTGTGTTGGTAGGAAAATTTTAGCATCCTTTTTCAACACTACAACATTATAATTTTTGCAATCTATGTGGCCAAATGACTCCAAATTTGATTCACATACATACACTACAAGATTGTACACTTGAGATTTCTACACCTTAGTGACATTTAGATCCATTTATGATAACACTTCAAAAGCAATGATGTCTTTGAACCCCAAAAGACCTTGGGCTTGTAGTGGTTAACCTCTGCATATATCATTCTTGAACATCCCACAATGGTCCTCTTGTGAAGCAAGAATACAGGACCTTTGGGACTCTCCATTGCGAGCCTCTCAACCAATAAATCATTGCTAAATCTTCAATTCAAGTAGCTTGCAAGTGTATAT
This sequence comes from Rhytidiadelphus loreus, assembly GCA_947034895.1. Lineage (NCBI taxonomy): Eukaryota > Viridiplantae > Streptophyta > Bryopsida > Hypnales > Hylocomiaceae > Rhytidiadelphus > Rhytidiadelphus loreus. The sequence continues at coordinate 65,015,869 of OX344762.1, forward strand.
TGAAGCATATTCTTTAATGAGTGAGGTGGCCAAGGATCTGAAGGAACCCTTCAAAATTGTTATAAATCATGGTTTCAAAAGCTAATTTTGAATAACTACAGCCCATACTGAAAAATTGCATACAAAATTTGTGACGACCTCAGCCATATGCTGCGCTTTAATTATCTTCTGTGCATTTAGAGCGTCGCCAAGGCCATCAGTTGCCAGATTGTTCCCAAGATAGTTGCTACAATGGGCCAAAAGTCCAGGTAGCATTATATATTATGGTTACAGAATCTCTACTCCCCATTGGTCTCTAGTATCATGACCGACTGTTTTTCTAGTGACCAATTCCTCGACATTAGCCGGATTCAATTCTCCAACACGCTCCAACCTGGGCAAAAGATCAGAGCATTAGAGAGATTTTTTAAGGTACCAGCGCAAGTATGCATCATAAAGAAAAGCATGACAAGTTACATCTGAACATTGCTACGATGGAAAGATCCGAAATGCTCAGAAGTTCCTCAAACAATCTAATTTTATTGAAAACCTTGTTAATATACAAGTGCTTACTTCCATATATCCTGCACGACCTTCATGACTTCTGCTAAGAGTTCATCTCCACAACCTGACCACCCATCACAATCTCATCAAGGATTGTGTGGACCTGGCAAAACAAAGTGTCAAGTAGTCAAAGCCAGCTAATAAGCGAGAAGCCGAGACAGGCATTGATCAAAAGTTGAGCTAAGTTACGACGTAACACATCAGTTGACAAAGCATACGGAAAGTAAGGATTGAACAAAAAGGTTCTAATTGCATCTACACATGCTCCCTAAACACCTGATCGTCGTTGGGGTCACAGACCCTCACGCTAAGAGTTTAACAAACAAGAAGTCGACTCAAACTTTGAGTTACAACCTTACAACCTTCAACGGCTTCGATCGACGGTGAATTTAAGTCCCACGGCATGATTCAAGAGATAGTCAAAAACAACGTCAAACGTACACAAAGAGTCTATCTACCTTATTAAAGTTGTAGACAATATCAAGCTCACAGACATTCTTGAAACAACGATTCAATGTTTCCACAAACACTGCAAGATCCCAAAACAAGCCATCATCAACTCATGTAAGCTTTCTCTACATAAATCACATATAGATAAATTGAACGAGTTTCACATTTTGTTTAAAAGATAAAACAACGGGGGCAAAAAATCTAGACCTGTATCAAGAGAGAGCATACCTTGAATTAGGTCAAGAATCCCCAGTTCACTTTCAGCATTGTCAATAACAAACACAAAGTAGAGAGTTGTGAAATACTTGTATACTAACTTCGTATCCTGCAATGTCATCTGGTGCTCAGAACTCAAACAGTGCTGACACGTAATCTGAAACAAATTGAACGCTGGGCCAGAAAGATGAGGAGAGGGAACTCACAGGTCCAAAGATGTCCCTAGCTTCAACAAAGCTACACAAATTGTCAGCTCTGCAGGACAAAACTGCACAACACTTCGACATGAATGAACAAAATTGTACGTGGAAACGGATCGCAAACCCTAAAACCTCTCTAAAACCCTGACTACGAACCACGACAACATCCTCCTGCAAAATCATAAACAAGTAAGGACAATCATCGCACCACGGGTAATCGCGATTCAGAAATAAGTCGATATTCATGGTTGATATTCCTGTCCCATAACAAGGGAGAGTCAGAGAGAGTTGTCCATTCTCAAAATCGCTCTCTACTTCAGTGTTGTCTACGGTATAGCATACAACAACAGGGGTTGCTTTTTGATGGTTATACATCACAATCACCTGTACACTCTTTGTTGCAAAATACACAAGGCTCTTGTATTCGCAGGAGCTCCAGCTAGTAGCACTGCACATTCAAAGAGAACCCTCCATGCACCTTGAACTATAATTCAGTCTTTGCAAATATTGACCACAATTTTCACCTTCAAAGACCATTCTGGCCTGTCTTTGCAAGATAATTAGTTTCGTTGCAAATATATCATCGTAGGTCTAATCATCAGATAGTTAACCTGTGAAGGTCCCACTAGACTTGGAAGTGGTTGTAAAATTGTGGAATATATAAACGAATAAAAATCCACGAAGAATTGGAGTCTAATTGGGAAGGAGGTCCCTCATGTTTTGGGTGTAAATTAAAATCCTATTTGGAAAATACACGACCATATTAATTTAAAAATCACTGTAGAACACATAGAAAGAAGTGTAAAAGATGTGAGATGTACAAGCTACATGTGCACCTAAGGGAACACCAAAAAAAAAAGTTGAAGAGCATTTTGGAAGGAACAATGACAAAAGAATGTCTATTTGGCTTGCTACATGACAATAGAATAAGGCTTGAAAAAAAATATGAAGTCTTCATATTTGTACAATAAAGGTTTGTCTATTATTAAAGATTTGAGGGATTGGGGATTGCAAGAAATACATGGTGATTTTGTTGTGTTTTGAGTAGCACTTTGTGATTTTTTTGGAATACTTTAAAATTAGAAAAATAATTTTAAAGTTTTCTAAAAAACATAGCTAATGTACACACCTTTAAGATGAAGGTAAACACAAAAGGAAAAGCATAGAAAATTTCTCTAGTTAGGAGAACTAGAAAAGTGCCATATCTCAAGAAAATATAAATTTTGATGTATAATTGGTTGAAAATAGGAAAATTAATTAATTAAAAAATTAAAAATTAGCCATTTGTCACAACTATGTGGAGGTGGTCATGCACTTGAAAAGAACCACTAAAAGAATATTTTATATGTTTCAAAATGAAAGCAAAATGAAGCTCATTTTGTAGACTTCTATACAATAGACAATTAACTATTCTTATAATTACTTTGGATTGTAGCTATAAGTCTATTAGATGACCATTCCCTCTAAATTTGAGCTCAAATTTTATTTTTTGGGGTACTAAATAGTACTAAAACCCTCTAACTTTGCAAGTGTGATATGAAATTGGGGGCTATTTTTGGAAATTACAAAAAAAATATTCAATGTTTTTAATAATCATGAGTACATTAGCTATAAATCTTGAGTCATTTGGAGCGAGAATCCAAAAATTATAGCCAAAAAACAAACAAGCAAGCAAGCTATGATGCAAAATAGGATGGAGGATTTTGCACCCAATTTTATGACATTTCAGTGTATCCATCAACTCTTCATGTGGTACTCACATCCTATATCTTTGTTGTTGTAAGCTTTGGCGAATGAAGAATATTGCATTCAAAACTTATAGGCATTTTCAATGAAAGATTCTTTAAACCCATTTGTTTTATGTATAAAGCCCATATTTCTTGGTTCAATAGATGATTGTATGTATCCGCATGTGGTTCTATTCTTTCTAACAATATTACTACCAAGTGTTCATAATCCAAAACTTTACATTCTTGCCTTTTTTTCTCTTTAAGACTATACTAAGACAATGTATTTCACCCTTTTTTGCACATCACATACAAAACCTATTTATATGGGCAATTTCATTAAAATGGCACCATTACACTACTTTGGCAGTTTTTATGGTTTAGATTGTGCGGTTTGAAATCTATACCAATCCTATATTTCTGAAATTTATAAAAGATTTTTCAAATCTAAAACCTTCCTAGATGTCACTTTCATAGTTCATACTGGGCAATTTGAAAATGGCACATGAAATACCGCCATTTTAACGAAATTGCCCATTTATACTCATTTTTATCACAATTTCAATTCAAATGGTGAATCATGATCATTTTTTTGTTCATGACATGTCCATTACATATTCTTCCATTTCATATGGTGGGATTCTGTACATCCATCTAGTTTTTTTTAAACCAATGATTTAAAAAAATTCTTTCAATATTCTTACTCTAGCCAAAACTACCTCAAGACCAAAAGGGATTAACTCCCTCCTCCTAATTAACATTTGACAATAGTTTTTTTTTATAGTCATTTAAAAAAAAAATGCTTTTCATCTAATAAGTTGATGTACAATTCTTGTTAATGGTATTTTCATATTTTGTGAAATCAAGCCATGTTATTCAATTTGATTTTAAATAGTGCATAGCATTAAAAAAACAATTTGATTGTATTGTAGATATTGTAATTTTTTGTTTTTTGTTTTGAAAACTTCATGTTGTCATTCAAAGTTATCAAGACTAGAAAAACAAGACCTTTTAAGTTTAATTATTTTCTATTTGAAAATTTTGAATTATTTAAATTGTCATTGCTTCATTTGAAATTCAAAATTTTCAAATAGAAAATAATTCAAAATAATTTAAAATGTCATTGCTTCATTTGCAATTCATGGCGGTTATGGCTGAACGAGCACCCGGAGTCCTGGAATTCGCTCTAGATTACAGGGAGCGAGCAGAAAACACTGTAGCTAGTCTGCAACCAAAGCTTCGTGCATGTGATCGAGGTAATTAGGATTATGATCTTGTGTTCGTCATGTCGTGACTGTCAATCTTGTTGTGATGGGTCCTTTATTTCATCTGTCCATTCGCTTTGTGTATTGCATGATGGATGTATCCGTCTAAAATTTCGCCACATTTGGCTATCACTGCCATATTTGCGAATGGTTGGTTCTGGTGTTTGTGCTTGTTCCTATGTTGCACGCAGCTGAATTACGTGGTCTAGGGCGTAGTCCGTGTTCTGAGGATATCAAAGTTTGTCAGAGATGGTTCATCTGTAGTGATATCTCCTGGCAACCAAAGCTTTGTGCATTCGATCGAGGTAATGGAATTTCGTTTACTCACCATGTGATCCTGTTGTGATGATTCCTATCTTACGTCTGTTCATTCCCTTGGTGTCTCGCACATAGTATGCGTCTATTATAGCCCTGCTGCGTTTGTCTGTGAGTGATACACATGCGAATGTTCATTCCTGGTGTTGGTGCTTGTGCATAAGTGACCGTATTACACAAAGCTGAATCACGGAGTTTAGGGTTTAGTCCTTGGTAGTGTTGATCGGAGATAGGTCACAAGCAGCAACATCCCGACATGGACCTAATTTTGTGAGCTGCAGGTGATATTTTTTTGAGTGCTGTAACAATTTCAGTGTTCAATTGCGCAATGCTCTAGAAGATTGTGTTGAATTTGATGACTGATTCTTTCGATCTAGTCGGGGTTCTAGTCTCCAATTAGGGCGTGACTGCAGAGCTGAATGGAGTTATTGCTGGACTGACTCCAGCTAGGTGGGCAAGGCCGGTAGACACAGACATGACTATCCTTCCAGGGTTGTCAGAATCTGTCGATTCGACGTGATAGAGATGCAGAAGATGGGGTTGCAAATTGATCAAGAGGGATGGTTTTGGAATGAGATGAGGATTGAGAATTTATCAGGGAAACATGACATGTGAGACTCCACCTTGTGTTGGTGGTCCAGTTAGAGGTCGTAACTGCTTGAAGTGATAAATCTACAGTGAAATTGTGGGTTTCTGTTCGATTTATTCGTGGTAATTTGAAATAATCTCGTTATAGAAGCAAGCACTGAGCAGATTACTTGCTGCATCCCAGGGTTCGTAGATGCTTCTATATTGATTTTTTACTTCTCTTTTTTCCCCCCCGCGTAGCGCAAAACAGTAGAATCGTGGTTGGAGGGGATACCATATGAACTGCTGCCTAGAGTAAGGGGGATCTGCAGTGGTACTGGTTTACACAAGCTAAGTTATACGAATAATTTCATTGTGCACTGAGTGAGGATCATATCAACACACGCATTATACGAATTCGTCCAATGTAGGCATACAAATGGACTCTTGATTCTCGCCGGCCTAATAAAAGAGACTATATTTAGCACTGGCATAGCACTGTATCGATTTTCTTAGTTATCCTTGCCAACCCCCGACGGGCCTTCTGCCCAAGTTCCTCTGTATCATATTCACACGGTTTCAAGGAGACGTGGTAGCTTCTGCGTGGGAATCGATTCCCGCTGAATTACGGGAGAGTTTGCACAATAGTGTACAATAAATCGATTGCCTCGGTAATGTCTGTACAGACTATGGTACCTAGGCTGCCGACTAATTCCAATTTTTTAGGGACTAAAATGATTTCTATCGCTTGAGCAGAGGTCAACGGAAAAGCTTACATAGTTATCCTTAAAGTCGCCACTGCTTCAGCACATATTCATGGCATTATTCCTTAGATTCATCCCTGTCCCCCAAAACATAGTCATCATTAGAGAGAGTTGAGTGTAATAGGTAGCTTTTTCAGATGATCACGACTCTTCCACGAATAGATTGAAATCCATTTTATTTTAGAACTAACTTCAAGTTTGTCGGCAAGCCCATGCATAGTGTCCTGGCTTACAGACAATTCTGTGGCGAAATTGTTGTGTAGAGTAGTAGCTGGGTTACTTCGTGGTCATGTGCATCTGATGAAGATGAACTTGGCCAAAAGGACACTCGGGAGTTCACAGGGCAACCCTCTCTCACAATACTTATGGAGGGACAGTGAATTCCTCAACCGTAACAAAAATATCACTGACCCCCGAACCAGTACGAGCAATGGCAGGCTAAATTTTTTGTTTCTACATTTTATCCGCGTTGAGAGCTTTATGCTGGAATCTTTCGGGTCACCGTGTCTCGGGGGGCACTGGGAATGTTCGTGTCTCTTGAGCTAAAGTGGTCCCTGTGGAGGTGTACATACGAGCTTCTTGCAAAATCGTTTAGTCCTCTGGAATCAAGAGTTAGGGTGTACCTGTTCTTGCGAGGTCCTGTCCCACTGTCATTTGACGTGGATGCTTGGAAGCTAGCAAATTTCATTTCGATGATTGAGCCGTTTTTAAGCAGCGTCTGTCCATGCTGAATTCCAGAGCTTGGGTCATACTTACCAAATTCTGGTTATGAAGGTAAGGCAGTCTTTGAGAGAAAGATGATTTTAAAACGGGACTGCACTTGTATGGAATACGGTGACACAGCCATGTTAAATGACAACCACGGTAGCAACCATGACAAATCCAATTATTCAGCTCCTAGCTTCCTTATGACTTGGCACTGGGAATTTTTTAGGGAAAAATACAATGAGATTCCTACAATTGCTATGCCGGGTGAGGTTCTAAGGTCTTCGCTCTTAGTCAGTGTCTGGAACACGGAGAATTGTTTTGTGACCCTTGTGAAGCTATGAATACCGAAGGGTTCAATATATGGTTCCCTGCACTAGTTGGGGGTCTTGCTGTGGTCTCTTGGTGGCCGCCCTTTGGGACGTTCTTAGACGCAAAACTTGGTGTTTTGCTTCCCGGTTTTGGCCGGGCGTTCTTGAAGAAGTGGGATTAGAAAATTCTTGTCTATCTCGTGTTGAAGTGGAAGAGAAGCAGCGGGAAGTAACTGACATGCTCTCCGCCCTCTCAACACAGATAACAAGAGCTTTAGTACCAGTGAAGCAGTCCATGGGCAGAGACCGCCAGTGTTCCAGCTCTTCTGGGTCGTCCAACTGTGGTGTAATATGCAAGTTTGATTTAGAATCGCAGACAGGAAATAATCCTGCATGTACCGGTACTCCTATAACCTTCACGGCGACCGCTTACTTTCCTGATGACACGCCTAGTGTTGTCATCCGTCCTACCAAGAATTTTTTCAAAAGGTATGCAAAAGGGACAGTGAAACGGTGGAGGTCGTCCAGAATCCTTCAGGGACCGATGCCTATTGAGTCATGTGTGCTTGCTGAGATTGGAGAACTGGCGAGAAATTGTATGCTTGACGATAACAGATGCGTTTTTCAACTTGGGAATTGGGCAATCCTCTATTGTAACGGTAAGACACATATGAATTCTAGGTTCTGTCTGGAGTATGCATTCTCTGTAGCTGATCTCTACAATGGATGATATGCAAACAAGTATGAAATAATCTGTATGTGGTGTATGTGGTTCTTTTTAATGATTAATGAATCCTCAATCTTAAAGTCCCAGTGCTTGAATGCAGTTGGCGAAGTTCATCTTCACGTACTGAAGGAAGGCGACGTGCCAGTGAATGTTGAGGCAAGGTGGCAACCTGAAAGTAAGTAACTCTTTACTCTTCACTCTGAGAATGACCTAATTGTCTCGAGTCTAATATCACATTTATAATGAATAGATCGGCGTGTCGGTGCACTGGCATAGAATTTAATTGATTCCTCTTGAAATGCTTGATGTCAAGGTGAATTTGGTGCCTTTCAACCATTTTTGTTGGAAGAATTAAGGTTTACCATGAGCTCTTGCTCTTGATTTCAAACTAGGCTTAGAGAGATGGCATCGTGGTTTGTTTTTTCTGTTCAGGGGCAGACATCACAATGCGAGGATTGTATTTGAACGGGGCCCAGGTCAAAGTAGCAACAAAACATACTCGCATTATTCTTAGAAGTGATGGTCCAGCAATTCAGGTGATCTCCAGCATCTCCCATCATTTTCTCATGAGGATGATGATGCAGGATCTAGGCATTTTGATTCTTTGTGTTCTCTTAAACATGTTCAATTTCATTGCTTTGCAAGGGTATGCGTGACTTCTGTATATGAAATATCATAGGTGGCAGCCACTTGAGTCACTTCTATTGATGTCTATCTCTGTGCATATTAGGGAGCCGGAGGCCTAGACGAACTCCACTTGCCCACCGAGGAGGTGGACTTTCCAGGAGAAGATTCAGTCATCTATGCTTCCAAAGTTGTTGAGGCTGATGGAATCTCATTTTTAGTGAGGAGTGAGGCTAGTTTTATCCTTCCTCCTCGAGGAACATTCGCCCTAATAGGTTTGTCACATCTTCCATAGCATTTGGTATTTTTTAACATTTTTGCAGCTGGAAATTTCCTAAGTGGGTGCTATTGTCACATTTTGTGTATTCCAGAGACTCTGTGCGGTCAATTGCAACGTATCTCAATCTTTGCAAAGGAGATGATCAATTATTTTCTACAAACTGAAGATCGCCGACCCGAAACTACAGTAATCTGTGGTCATTCTTTGAACGAATTTATTGGTTGCACAGAGTTACAGAGGATTGCTCGAGCATATATTTAATTCTGTTCGAAAACCGAGTCAGGACATCTAGCAAAATGATGTACATGTTTTCTTTGCATTCAGAAGTAAAGGTTTCAAAGTCAAACGTGTGCAAATCATAATTGGAAATCGTTTATCCCATGATTGTCAATGCGCTATGTTTCTACTGCGGGTCAGAGTTGAGATTTGATCACGGGCATCTTGAACTCATTGTTGAACATTGGAACGGGTAAGTGGCTTTTGCGATTAGTTACAAGATGGGATACTTGACAGAGAGATTGATAATGATATCACGAGAAGCTCATCATAATAGGACACAGATACTTAACCCTATTCTACCTGCATCTTTGAGAAGAGATTTCAAGATCGAACAGACTCTTCACTAACTTATCAATTTCGCTTGCAGTGTGTTGGAGATTGAGTTGCTCGAGTACAGGAAGGAGGTGCTCCACTACCTCCAGGAGCTACAAGCATCCGGAATCGTTGAACGTGCTGGTCCTCCATCCCTAGACTCTCACTTGATTTTTATCAGGGACGAGCATTACTTGGAATTTTGGCAAGAAGGACTGCAAGTTTTGAATGAAGTCATTCATCGAAATTCAAACGACTCACATTGTCATACACATATCAGGTACATCGAAGAAGTGGTATCTTCAAGTCTCAACCTCGCCGTTTTTACATGATTCGTTTTAGCACTCCAGAGCTTATTATGACTTACCAAACCCGAACTTGGATCTGGGATTTGCCGTATTCGGGGAGGTATCAAGTTCTTACTTGGGGAGTTTGAGATTGCACTACAAGACCTCGACCTTGCTTATGTCAACACGGGAGGACTCCGATCCACTGTACTCCTTGATCGTGCTTTAGTCAAGTGTATGCTTGGCAGATATTCAGAGGCTATGCAAGACGTTGTTGCAGTCATTGCACTCAACCGAACGTGAATGACTTCCAGGAACTTGAGACATGCATTCAGCAGATTCTCCACCAGCAGAGAGCATTCCGAATAGTCGCTCAGTCTGGTCCTTTATGTCAGCGATCTCTGCTGCCTGACCAAGACAATTCTATGGTGGAAATGTAAGATATCCCGCAGTGGGGTCCTTGCTTCAGTAATCTTTTATGTAGAGGTAGTATACTTTTTTTTCCAATCAAATGCCTGGTCTTGGAGGTGGAATTATGATACGAATTTCTGTAGCCCATTAAAATTTTAAATTTTTTCTTAAAAACGGACCTGACTTACTCACTGGAGACTAGTGGCATTCTGGCGAGAGTGAATCTTTTCGCCCCATATCTGACGCTGGCACTGCTGGAGGTTCGGCATCTGATCCTCCAAAACGTGCGACTAAGTTTTGTCGATTGTTTCATGTTTTGAACATTTTATGGATATGAATTTTGAAATTATGGCGTTTTGTGATCATTATCTAGTTACGGGAGGATTATTTGGTACTTTACTATGCGCCATAACATCTTTTTATGATTGTAACTGAGGAATGCTACATTGCAGAATCCATGGGTGTAGCTCGAGCCGCTGATTGGTCCATAGCATTTATAGCGAAGGCATTAAAATTGCAACTCAAGCTCACTAATTATGCACAATCTTTGGAGATGAACCCTCGCTACCATATCAGACGGATCAGCTTCGTTACCACCGTATTGGAAGAGGAATGCGACCCCGTTGGTATCGTGAAACCGCTGAGCATGGAGGACCAAGAGTTGTGAATTGGCAGGCTCGTACGCAAGATTAGCAATGAGATCTTCAAGTACGCGAAACCCTAGTCTCCTTGTCTGGAAGACTTTGCCCGTACAAGAACATCTCGCTCACCTTATGTAGTAATGTAACAGATGATAACTCACCTGTATGGCCTCATCCACTTTCCTGTTACCGACACGTCTCCTTTCGAAGCGCCATGTTAACGAAGCATTCCGCTATCGACAGAGAAGTCCAGATGTTTTTGTACGGTGAAATTCATGGAGATCGAAACTACTTGCCCTGGTGCTCACACGATTACACAAAAGAATTGGTTATATCTGAAGCAAAGTCCACTTACCTAGTGTTTTGGCTTGTGCAATGGGACATTGTGGATATGTCGGATTATGTTAGCAGTGACGGACAGGGTGATCCCGACCGGGGTTTATGTTCGAATCCAAGAGCCGTAGAGCGCCAGGATGACTCGTTTCACGGTATTCGCCTTAGTGAGAAGCGGAATTCACCCTGGGTTGCCGAAGTGGCCGCTGCAGATGCCAATGACCTTACCAGGCACCGGTACGCATGTCCCCACATCAAGAGCTCAGTTCTTTAGCGATTAGTTCTGCTCTTGTTGGTGGACCAGGGGACTTTATTGTTATTAAATTGACAGATGCTGTGCATTGTACAGTTGGAAGGATGCATGGACAATCTCTAGAATGAGCATACCGGCGAACTGCAAGCCTCATACCTCGCATCACAGGGAAACCGGCAGGGCGTCACCCCCCCGGTGTTTTTTTGCACAATGCAGTTATACCCCCCCAAACTTTCTTAAAACAGAAAGTTTGGGGGGGTTGTAACTGCAATGTGCAAAAGAAACACCGGGGGGTGACGCCCTGCCGTTCTCCCTGTGCATCAGATTCTGCCTCTGAACTCGGATGGTTCTGTTAATGTGGTCTGGATCTGATAAGCAGCTGAAGCTTCGTCAATGGCACCAGGTTTCATGCTCCTGCAGAATGTTTTTTTGAGTGAAGTGTGCAGAACGGATATGCATCTCCAACATGGACGGTGCCCTATTACATCAGCTCACGCCATGCATGATGCAGATAGTCGAGTTTAATTGAACTGCAGGTCCCGGGTACGCAACTCCTGTATTATATGCGAGGGTCATCGGCATTAAAACAGCTTAAAGGATGGCTTTTGTAAAAATAAAGTGAAATTAAAAAGACCAAAATGTTGGGTGAAGACAAAATTAAATAAAATAGCTACAAAAAATTCTGGGTTGCATATTTGTTAAAAAAAAATCTTCATAGTGTATATGAAGAAAATTTGAAAGAGCTATTTTGTTAATCTTGTAGAGCCCTAATGGGAGTATTAGAAGTAGATTTCACAATAGTATTTGCTAATACTACAAGGTCCTTGTACTTCTGCATTTTTAGCTTCATCTGCCACAACTTTCAAACCTGCATGTATAGATCAAATACTAAAATTCATCTCATTGTCATATAAGATTCATTTGAGCTTGCAAAAACAAAACCATTGACTATTCCTCACTGCAAGACTAATTACTCTGCAAAAAATTGCAATATTCACATCCTAATCAAGTTCCTAATCATGATCCTCATTACATTCTACAACAAATCAAGAATTATAAAAGTGCAAGTAGAAAAGAGAAATAAAAGAATGCAACAAATAGGGATTACCAAGCCTTAAGAGAAAAATGGAGAAGTAACTTTGCAATATCCACTCTATGAAGATGTCACAAACACCAAGCACCAAGCTTGGCTAAAAAATTTGGTTTGTGCTCAACTTTTTAAATGTTCAACTTTGATGACAACCAAATCTAAACAATGTGAAGGATTGAAGGTCATCAACATTTATTGATGCCACTATTGATAAAGCTCTAATTTTTCTACTTTCTGATCCTATATAAATGCAACACAATGCACTAGAAGAAAATGAGGGGTTTTGCAACTACAGTATGCAATTCATTTTGTAGTTGCATAGGACGTTTGCAACTAGGTGACAATGTAGAGTCCGTAGTTGTAGTGGACAAGTCGCATTAGTTGTAGTTTAGTTGCAAGGTTTTTTGTCATCCAACACCATACAAAGAACTTCATCCTTGTGTGCAATTTGTGTGCAACTTGCTTGCAACTTGTAGATTTGTAAATTTTAAAATATAAATCTCAATGATTTGTAGATTTCAAATTTTCAGATCTACCTCCTTTCTAGATTTTAGAATTTCAGAACTACCTTTTTCTTAGATTTTTGAATTTCAAATCTACCTTTTTCTAGATTTCAAAATTTCAGATCTACCTTCTTCCTAGATTTCAAAATTCAATTTCCTAGATTATAAAATTTCTTGAATTTTAATTATTTTTTAAATTCTTATATACAAAATCTACAAATTGTAGAAACCCACAAATTATAGAAATCTTAGAATTCTATCAAAAGAATTCATTACATCAGACTATAACAACTTACAAGTCTTATATGTTCAATCTAATGGTACTCTTTACAATTGATATAGGTCAATTGATATAACACGAATGGGAATGAACTTTGAAAGCAACTAGGAAACAACTAGAGTGCAACTAAGAAACAACTAGCGTACAACTAGGAAACAACTATGGTCATTTTACAGTTGCATAATAGTTGCATAGGACACTAGTTGTTTCCTAGTCTTTTTTTGCAACTAGTGAATGACTACTTTGCAACTAAAACAATGAATGAATGTTGTAAAACAATGACACAAAACAACTACATTAGATTTGGTGCAAATAGAGAGGAAGCTAGTTGCATGACAGTTGCATAGGGCACTAGTTGCATAGTAGTTGGTTGTGCCGGACGTGTTTTTCTTCTAGTGTTACATTTGAAGGAAGATGAATATTATGATACTTCACTCTTTAGAATTGTAGATAATAAGATGCACCCTTGCTGGAAACTACACCAATATGTTGAATGTTCAAAATTAAACATCAAGCAACAAAAATCTGTCTCCTAAAAAATTAAGTGCACAAATATAGCAAGTACTTCTTCAAATACAAAACAACTCATAATACGAAGGCAAATTTAATAAATTATCAAGATTAAGAAGGTAACTTAATTAACTATTTCACTCTCAATTAACATATCCAATAGGTGAATTTAGACCTCTATATAAGTTACTGAAACTACATCTACTCCATTCAGCCATCATGCTTGTGCAATTATCAAGAATAATGTTGATTAATCTCACTTCCTCTAAGTTTAAGCTTGAGCTAATAAGTTCTTCCAGATGAGAGACATCATTGAGTAAGGTAGGAGGTCCACAAACTGACAATCTAATGGCTGATATTGAATCATATTAAGTTTTGGTGGTATTTTTGGAAGAAAACAAACAAACGTATATCTAAGCTGAACTAGATGTAATCTTTTCTGGGAAATACGTATCAATGGGAGTTTAAACAAGGTCACATTCATACCAACTAGAGATAGTACCAGACCCTAAAAGCATTAAAATTCCATCCCTAAACTTCAAATCAGCATACAAGCCCCACATTTGGAACAAACGAATTCAGCAGACTTGAAAATACATAATTGACATGCAGTGCCTAAACGAGCCCAACCATTAACCCTTCACCGGCCAAGGCCTCACCATTCAAAAAACAACCTTGTTCTTCAAGTGTTATAAGTCTAAATGTGATTAAGGTATGAAAATCTCAACCATAAAATCTTGTAGTGTGCATGTTGTAGATGGTGTAAATCAAATTTGGGATCATTTGATTGTATAGATTGAGAGTTTATAATGTTTTAGTATTGAAAAAAGATGCTGAAATTTTCCTAAAAATACCTTTTAGGGTGAAATTCGATTTCTAACCTATTCAAATGAAAAAACTTGAAACTACAAAGTGATTCAGAAACAAAAGACAAACACTTTGATGAGAAAAAAAATCATTCAATTGACTCATTGCGTTTCCAAAATTGTATTGAAATGTCAAAAAACAGTGAAAAAAGCTCAAGAAAAAAGTAGCAAAAAAACACATCTATGGCTAAACCTACCTCTACTAAAATGCTTCTCAGTAAATCATAACTTCTTGGATTGATATTAAATCCATACCACAAGAACTAGACTAGTGTGCGCAACTTTTCCAACAAAAATTATTGAAAACAAACCCTATTTGAAGAAGTTATAAGCCGCCGAGGTTCAAAGGTAATGCAAAAATGTCTAGATTTTGAACTTCGAATTGCTCCCAAGCATTCAAAACAACTTAGATTGACCTAAAATTTTTACCACAATAACTAGACTTCAAGGGGAACATAATCCAACCAATTTTTATTGAAAACAAACATTGGATGAAGGAGATACAAGCCCCCAAAGTTTTGGCCTTCAAATGTAACACTAGAAGAAAAACACGTCCGGCACAACCAACTACTATGCAACTAGTGCCCTATGCAACTGTCATGTAACTAGCTTCCTCTCTATTTGCACCAAATCTAATGTAGTTGTTTTGTGTCATTGTTTTACAACATTCATTCATTGTTTTAGTTGCAAAGTAGTCATTCACTAGTTGCAAAAAAAGACTAGGAAACAACTAGTGTCCTATGCAACTATTATGCAACTGTAAAATGACCATAGTTGTTTCCTAGTTGTACGCTAGTTGTTTCTTAGTTGCACTCTAGTTGTTTCCTAGTTGCTTTCAAAGTTCATTCCCATTCGTGTTATATCAATTGACCTATATCAATTGTAAAGAGTACCATTAGATTGAACATATAAGACTTGTAAGTTGTTATAGTCTGATGTAATGAATTCTTTTGATAGAATTCTAAGATTTCTATAATTTGTGGGTTTCTACAATTTGTAGATTTTGTATATAAGAATTTAAAAAATAATTAAAATTCAAGAAATTTTATAATCTAGGAAATTGAATTTTGAAATCTAGGAAGAAGGTAGATCTGAAATTTTGAAATCTAGAAAAAGGTAGATTTGAAATTCAAAAATCTAAGAAAAAGGTAGTTCTGAAATTCTAAAATCTAGAAAGGAGGTAGATCTGAAAATTTGAAATCTACAAATCATTGAGATTTATATTTTAAAATTTACAAATCTACAAGTTGCAAGCAAGTTGCACACAAATTGCACACAAGGATGAAGTTCTTTGTATGGTGTTGGATGACAAAAAACCTTGCAACTAAACTACAACTAATGCGACTTGTCCACTACAACTACGGACTCTACATTGTCACCTAGTTGCAAACGTCCTATGCAACTACAAAATGAATTGCATACTGTAGTTGCAAAACCCCTCATTTTCTTCTAGTGTAATTTGGTGAATTCAAATTGAACATGTGAACTTCGATTGACTTCCAAGAAATCAATACATCTTGTGTTGATCTGAAAATTGTACCACATAAACTAGAAGCAAGAGCGCAACTTTACCAACAAGTTTTATTGAATTTGGACATGAGATGCAAAAGTTAAAGCACTTTGAATTTTCTATGAGGACACTTTTTGTCCCCTCCAGCGATGAGGGGTTAACAACAAAGTTCAAAAACAAAGCCAAGCATGATCACTTTCAAAACAATGATCCAAAGAGCAAACACAAAAGTGACAATAAAGGTGCACAAGTTGGCTCAAAAATACAAACCCTAATCCAAGCAGGAAGATAGAAACAGTAACTTATGTTAATGTAAAATTTTGAACTTAATCAAGAGCATGAACGAATTATCACCTAACGTGATCCTTCACGTCGTTCACAGTGACGCTCTACAACAATACTCCAAATGTGATCCTTGACAACGATTGTCAAATGAAATCAAGCCTCCAAAAATATTGCCACATCCCTCCAAATCCATTGCTGCACCTATCCAAATTGATTCTTACACCCCTCCAAATCGAAAACAATAGTACACAAAAACATGAGAGAAAATTATTGAGGTGAAATGAGGGAAGAAGCGATGGAAAAAAGCGATAGAAGCTTGGGCGGAAGAAAGCGGCAGCAGAAAACAGACTGAATTGAAAACAAAGATACTAACGGCACTAGGGTTTAGAATACACCTGCTGCCATATACCCTTGGAATCCCTTAAGATATACGGTTTTCAATATTGTTGATTGTCATCCCCTCAAGGTGCATTGGATACGATGAAACATATTTGGTCATTAATAGCACATATCTCAGCCCAACAACCAATATCCCAATATAAATCATCAATCTTCTAGCTCAACTATCACACCTAAAGTTGCCTATGTATAATTTTAAAAAATTAATACAAAAAGTTTCCTCCAATTAAAATTAAAATTCATTTGTCACATGTTATTTGTATTAAAATTTTATTAAAAAGACCCAAAAGTTGGGTAGCTTGTTTCATGATATATGTATTAAAAAAACTCATATAATTAGATTTATAATGCTATTATTATCCTCAAAAATACTCATTTAATGTATATATTTACATTTTTGGATTCCTTGTTGAAAGGGCTAGAAGACTTTTCTAAATTAAAACAAATAACATCTCTTGAAATTAGACTAAAATGCATTATAAGTAATTAAAATGAAGGCCATATAATATGGGAGTTGCATACCCGGGCTGCAGGTTCCATTACTGATGACAAGGACGTTCGAGGTTTACAGTTGTCCATTACTCTAAAACTCTAAGACTTCCTGGTATGATTTGCAAACATTCATAATCGTTTAATGTCACGAAACAGAGTTTTGAAAAGCGCTCTTTCTTTGAATTCCTCGATTGGCATTCAATTCTTTTGGGAATGACTTTGTATTGCATCAATGTGTGCAATCAGTAAAAGCACTTGTGACAAATGCCATTGTAACTTTAAAAGTTATTGTGCGATTACAGACGTCCCTTTTCCGAGTTAAGGCTAGGGGATGATGAGAACGTACAGGTGGTGATATTTCCTGTCATGGAGTTAGTGTTAGTGCTACTCTTTCTTTGTGCACAGTCCAATTTATGTTTATAATATCTTTCCATCTCTTCTCAAATCAGGGCGTTTCTGCAGAAATGAACGGAGTTAAATTTGGGCACACTCGAGGTGCACAAAGGTGGTCATGGGTAAATCTCCAGCTTGTGTCGTTGGTCCAGTTAGCGTACTTGTTGAAATGATAAACCTAAATTGGTTTAGTAATGTAACATATCTCTGTTCTGTTTTTTCGTTCTATAATTTCTACTTCGAGAAATCCGTCGGCGCTGAGAAGAAGCATTTTTGGATTCCACAATAAATTGTGAAAATCTCATAAAGGTCAGTGTTGGATGAAGGTCAATCCAGCACTCGATGACCTACTAACACTGTTCACTCTCACAAGTTACGCAAATTTTAAGCTACCATGCCTCCACATCCGAGTACGAAGTACGAAGTATCATGATGGGCCAGCAAAACAGTAATCCGTAATCAGAAGAGGCGAACCGGCAGTGCTTTCTTGATTCCATTATGATAGGTGCTTTCTTGTTTTCCCGTTTAGGCACAGGTGTTAGGTGCTAACTGTGGTACTGTAGCGAATGTAGCACTCTTGTATGCGCGCGTGATACTGAGACTGTGTGAGCTCTCTAAGCGTATTTGTAGTAACGGTGTACATTTGCGACCAAGCATGGCGCAGAGGGAACAATGTAAGGCGGCACACTCAGTATAATATACGCTTGTTTTAACTGCCAGGAGTGTGTGAGTATTTGCTGCTGTGTTTGGATTTGAGTACGTTGTCAGTCTGGTATGACTCCTTTGTCGCAGTAAGTTCAACAGCCAAGGTGAAGGCGCCGCTGATATAAGTATAGAACAAGCCCAAACTACAATTGACCTTCAATCGTCACTATCTATGGCCGGTTGGACATTTCAGTGCAATTTCCATAGATAGTATTGGTTTAACCCCTTAATGTGTTCTGCTCCTGGTTTTCTTATGACTAGGCACTGGGAGATTTTTCGTGAAAAACTACAATGAGATTCTTGAGAAAGTTATGTCTCTAAGGTGCTATGATCTTCGCTCGTAACCAATGTGTGGAGCACCAAGAAGTGTTTTGTGATTCTTATGAAGCTATGTACGGTTTCCTGCACTGGTTAGGGGTCTCGTTATCCATGTCTTGGTGGCAGTCCTTTTGACGTTTTTAGTTTTTATCCCATGATTGGCGGTGCGCTATGTTCCAGCTGCAGGTCAGAGTTGAGATTTGATCACGAGCATCTTGAACTCATTGTTGAGCACTGGACGGGGAATTGACCATTTGCGATTAGATTCAAGACAGGATCTTTGACAGAGAAGCACATCATAATAGGACACAGATACTCAGCCCCGTTCTACCTCCATGCATTCTTGAGAAGTATTAGATATACAAGATAATATATACAGTACGTAGTACACTAAGTTTACTTACAGTTGTGACTTTACACATAAAGTTGTGACTATTGACAAGTACCTTTTGGTACAAGCCTTAAGGATGTAAAGTATCATCTTTATTAATTATTAAATATATAGACAATAATAATTCTACAAGAAGAAATTTCCCTATGCACTGAACAGGTTTTACACTAACTTATCAATTTCACTTGCAGTGCGTGGCTCGATTAGAGAAAGGAGGTGCTCTAGTATCTTCAGGAGCTACGAGCATCGGAGTTGTCGAAGGTAATCGTCCTCAGCCCCACCCCTCATCTGATGAATTGCATCCGGGAGGAGTCCTTTGGGACATTTTTAGACGCAAAACTTGGAGTTTTGTTATCTTGGCCTTGACTTCTATGATAAGATTCGAGTCTCCACAAGGTCAACCCATGCTCTTGAGGTGTGGCTAATTGTGATTGTGACACTCATTTACCAAAGTCACACTCCTGTATTTGGAATTAGTGCAAGTTGAGATATTACTTGTGTTGAACGTTGTTCCACCTAGAATATAATTTGTGGTGACACTAATATTTTAGGTGACATTGATATTCCTCCTCACAA
This sequence comes from Rhytidiadelphus loreus, assembly GCA_947034895.1. NCBI lineage: Eukaryota > Viridiplantae > Streptophyta > Bryopsida > Hypnales > Hylocomiaceae > Rhytidiadelphus > Rhytidiadelphus loreus. The sequence goes on from OX344762.1 coordinate 65,035,397, forward strand.
ATAGGGCAAATCAAAGTAGTCAAACTATCTTTGATAGACTCTTCATTTACTTTCATTGGCATTTGGACCAATGTAGTTTTTATTCAATTACCAATATGCCCAATCGCCTAGTGTTGTTGCCACAACATAATAAAACTATTTTTAGATTCTCTTCAAATGAATTTTGAAGACATAACTTCAAAAATTTATCAAAAATACAATTTCTATTTTTAACATTTGAATTTTTTTATTGGTCAAAATTGTGGTTTCTATTAATTTGTGAAGAAATACAAAAAGATCTAGTAATGAGAACACCAACACTTTCTCCAAATAATAAAATTTTCAATACTAAGCAAATTCTAAATACTTTGTGCTATTTCTCTTATAATTTTTTTGATTGTAGCAATCTTATTTTTGAATGGAAATATTGGAAGGCAACCCAATCTTTAAGAATAAAATAAAATAAAATAAATAAATAATTGAAAAAAAGTTTTTTCCATCCAAAAATGCTACCCGAAGTTGGACAACAATCAGAAAATGGTCACTTGTCGAGTTCTTAGGGGTTAATGTATATACTAGTGTGCTATGTGTTGTTCACTTGCTACAATCAAAATAAAAGTAAAAGCAATTTTCAAAAAAATTTAATTCATAAAAACTTCAAAATTCAATATCTTTCACGTTGTAGGTCCAAATACCATAAAACAAAGCATGTGCACCCCTCCTTGGAAGGTGTTTTTCAATAGTACCAAGAATACAAACGGGGGATGCATAATTCCAAGATCTTATTGTAATAAACAAACAAGAGAAAAAAAACATTTGCAAATCTCAATGTAGTAAACAAATAAAAGAAGAAAAAATTTACAAATTTCATTGTGATAAACAAATAAAACAAAACAAACATCTTCATTTAAGGTATAGACTAGTGTACCTTTTGTAATTGCTACAACCAAAATAAAAATAAAAGGAATTTTTTAATTTTTTAATTAATAAAAATTTCAAAATTCAATGTTTTTTCATTCTTGACTTGGAACACCACAAAACAAAGTTTGGACACCCTTCTTTGCTAAGAGCTTTCCAATGATACCATAAATGTAATTAACTAGAGGATGCACGGTCTAGGAGATCTCACCATAACAAACAAACAAATAAAACAAATAAACTCATTTAAGGTATGGACTAGTGTGCCCTATACCATTACCACAACTAAAATAAAAGTAAGAGTAATTTTCTAATTTTTTAATTCAAAAACTTTAAAATTCAAAAACTTTCACATCGTAGGTTCAAATGTCACAAAACAAAGCCTATTCACCCCTTCTTGTAAATAACTTTCTTACAATATCAAAATGCAACTAGGGGATGTATAGTTCTAAAGATCTCACTGTAGCAAACAAAAAAACAAAACAAAATAAATAGACTCATTTAACCTTGAAGTACTCCAATGTCCAATTTTGGAACGACTAATAGATTGAAACTCAAGTTTCATCTTCATTACTACTTGGATGAAAGTCATCTTAATTTAAGGAGATACTTTATCAAGTTGTTGTCCTATCTAATGGTTGGATTTGGTGTTACTAGAGTACATCTTTTTCTAAAATTACAAATGTCGAAGTATGTCAAGTGGTTGACCAAGCCTAAATTGCATTGACTCTAATTCAAAATTGGATTTGTAAAAATGAGGTCATAGATTTAAAGAACACAAAAATTTCAAAAAATCACCATCTGAAGAGAACCTCATTTCATATCCAATCCAACAAATTTTACTCAAAAAATGATAATATTTTGTTTGTAATTGAATTTAGAAGGAATTTGAAAATTTTCCTTCCAAAATATAAAAAATATTGGTGATAGCATTCATTACATGTGTTTTGGCTCTCGGGTAGGGCTGCGAGTTTCCAACTCGAAACCCCCCTGAGAACTGCTGAAACCCGCCGAAACCCGCCTTTGCTGATCTGGTTGAGAGACTGCTAGGTCAGTTTTAAAAAAAAAAAAAAAAAATTTAACTTTGTTTCTCATTTTAAGGACTTAAATATACATATATACATATATATATATATACACACACACACACACATATAAATAAATATATATATGTATATATATATATTTATATATATATTTTATATTATATATATATATATATATATATATATATATATTTTTTTTTTTTTTTTATTTTTTTTTTTATTTTATTTTTTATTTTTTATTTATTATTATTTATTATTTATTATTATTATTATTATTATTTTTTTTAATTTTTATTTTATTTTTATACATATATATTTTTTCAAAAAAAATAAAATCTGACAGCAGCGTTTTTTCACTGCTGGGGGAACAATGCCGGGAACGGCCCTGAAACGGCCCTCTGGGACCCCAAAATTTCATCTAATGGGTGAATCTAACCATATGGATGGAGTCTAAAACTCAAAATCTACAACTTGTATTCAAACATCAATTCCAAAATATTCTTCCAAATAGTACTTTAAAATGATTTTTCATTTTAAAACTCTAGACCTTTGAACGCCGGGCCAGTCACCGTGGAAATCATTTGTTTTCTCACCATGTGGGTTGTTGGCTTAAAAAAATGAAAAAGTCCTCATTGGAAGACAAACTACTCTAAAAGACATTCCCTTTCAACACAAATTTTGAAGGATGAATAGTTGCACTTCTGTCCCACATGCAGAGATTCTTTATCATCCATGGGACACCAAACGTCCTCCCAGATGTTCAAGGGTTAAGGTGTGATTATGATTATTCAAGTCCAAGATGGTAACTATTGAGAATATTCATAAGAGGCTCCGTTGTCGGAACTAAGTAGGAAGAAGCCGAGCGTGCGACGGAGACGCTCTCTGAAGTCTGGAGTCCGTTTTACAGGAGGCTTCCGATGACGGAGGTAGCGCGCCTCAATTCTGCAGTTCACTGCAATGATACTGCTGTAGTCACATGGAAGATTTCAACAGGCTCACTCCGACGTCGGAGACTCTCGGCGAGTGTGGCGTGCGGGAGTTGACTGCGGGATTCGGGGGCATAATGGTACAGTACTGTCACAAGGAGATTATTTCAGTTACCATCATGGAAATGTAACAGAGTTTACCGCTTTGCAAGTGGTAATGGTAGTGTGTTTATCACTTTGAAAGTGGTAAAGGTGTGTAGTTTACTGCAATAATTATAGTAGTAAACTGAAATAATCTCCTTGTGTGTAGAAGCTCCAATGTCAGGTCGTTTCAGGACCACATCTGCAACCACATCTGCAACCACATCTGCAACCATATTTTCAATTGAGAGTTAAAACTTATAGCATTTTCAAATCAATTAGTATGGAAACTCTACATCGGTCACTTACTATAGTAGTTTTGGACGGCCAGGGAGAACTGACCCCCTCGCTCGGCCCTGTGGGCAAACCCTGGAATTATTTATTTTCCGCACATGAATTTTTTTGCAAAATTTTAATTCATTTTTGCGATCAGAGACCCCAAATTAGTCTATGGACGTCGAAAGTATACCCTAGAACGGCCCAAAATAGGGGGCTTTTTTTTTACATGCACCCTTGGTAAGGACGAGCGAGGGGGTCAATCCACCCTGATCTTTTGGACGTCCTCCTTCCTTTAGTTACTGCATAACATAAATAAATACCCCTTGCGGTTTCAAGTTACTTCATGCTACTATCTCCTGTCTTGTGCTCCGATGTCTCTCTCGACGAGCCCTTGTTGTTCTTGCTCTGTATTAGTGTATGTCTTACCTCCCGGTTGCTCTTGTTGTTACGTTACCTCTTGCTACGATGGGCCCTTGCCTCGTTCTGTCTCTTTCTGCAGGTATCCTTGCTATTCTTGTTCTAAACCCTTGCCCAGGTGAGCCATCACTTTGTTGTTGATCCTCTGATTCGAACGCAGGCTTCACTTGGGTGCTCAGGATGTGTTCCAGTCTTGTGCGCAGGTCGGTGGCCACTCATTCTTGCCTTGAGGCCCAGACACTTCTCCAATTGGGTACTCACTCCGACGCGCTTCGTTCGTTTCTTTGTTAGTTGGCTTGGTGTTTTTTATTGAGGGAAGAAGTAAGGTTAAATTAGGGATCTGCACTTCTGCTTCCTGCCAAGTACGCCCTTCAAGGCACATCAGTCCCACTTTGACAGCTGGAAGGCACAGCTCAGGTAATTTTGACAATGTTACATTTTTCAATTTTCAATTTTCTTTTTCGCTATAGGTCTCCAAGAATTTGGCTGAGGCTACCACTTCTTGCGAGTTTTGCATAAATTTCTGTTATTTTCGTAGCTGCCATACAGTTTTTGTCAATTTACATCAACATTTCAGCAATTTTTTAGTGACTGAAATCTGTCTAAACAATTTCATTTTTCTCCTCAAGCTTTCTATAAGCTTGTAGCTTTTTCAATAAACTGGTGATATCTAGCCAAAATATGAATCGCTGTCACTTTTTCAATGTGCTGTGGCATGTACCCGAGAAGCTAGCTAGCAGTGAGGAAGTTCCACAACATGCTTGATATTATGGTGTTCCAGTTGTGGGCTGTGGATCTCTTGAACGTATGATTTCCTCTCCCGTATGCCCATGCAGAAATGCCGTAGCCTTGTTCTTGCTCTTGATTCTTGCTTTGGCGTGTGGTTTCAGAGCTTTATCGATGCTGCAGGCGAGTGGTCAACTTCTGTGCATTTTGTTGAACCCGTTTGCCTTGATTCCCGTCTAACTGGTACTAATTCAAATTGGTACGCCCTAATTTGCAATTCTCGATTTGGTACTCACTCAGATAGTGTACGATCTTCTGTATATGTAATTCTGTCGTAGTTGGCTTGAGTTTTTCTTTGAAGAGGGCTTTGGGTTTTTTAGGACTTGCACCTTTGCTTCAAGCTGACTGTGGAGCGGCTTGGAGACCCAGGTAGTGAGTGCAACCACAGTACACAAATTGCTTCAAGAGGATGGTTTGTTGTCTTGCAGAATTATAGCTAGTATGTATTAGATGATGGGTGATCCAGGCACGTCCGACACAATGCTCCCGCACCCGACCTTTGGAATTCCGCGGAGGCATGAATTCCAAGGGCAAGCTCCCAGTTCTGCCCATGAACCAAGTGTACCCTCTTTCTCGAATAACCTCCATCGCCAATCTCCTCCGTTTTTTCAACCCTCGCACCGCCCTGCTGAGTCTTTCAGGTACAGAAATATGAAAACTCTGGCTCTCGTACAAAATTGTGCTGTCATACATCGTTGAAGAATGATGTGCTTGGAGCTCAGAAGTGTGCGCTTTTGAGTAATGGTTGTTTCTCTGTCAGGCAAAATGGATGTGAAGAGTGGAGTAGCCGAGATTCTCAACTTGGCGCTGGACCACCCACTGGACTCCGCGACTGTGCTGAGGACCAAGTCCCGGGTCTTTTCTGCCCTTCTGAAGACAAGTGTGATGTGATGACAAGAGCTAGGGTTGGTGAAGGTGATTTTCCTAATTGCTTTTGTCAATTTGTCATCTTGTAAATATTATAACTAGTGCATAAAACCAATTAAGACTCAATTAAGAAAAAGCCTTTAATGATATTATTATTTGAGTTATTGAGTGCGCTGTGACTTTTGGTGCAGATGATTTGGTTACATTCCCAGAAGGTGAACATGATGCTGTGACCCTGACTGCTAGAGATCTTGCGAGTCTACAACCCGGGAAGTTTCTGACTGACAACACAATCGACTTTTATATAAAGTGAGTAATTTCGTTCCAAGTATATCTGTTAAATTTTTTGGTTGCGCAACTTGATAATTGACGGTGACGGTGGCGACGTTTGATTTCCTATTGATTTTATCCCAGCAAGTCTTTGGATTGATTAGAATAAATACTGTTCTAGGCACGATAGTTTAACATATTGGCTGCTATCATTGCAGGTACTTGAAAGAAAAGTCAGTTTCTCCTGGGAACCAAAATGAATTTCATTTCTTCAACAGCTTTTTTTTCACAAAGCTTTTAGAGAAAAGTTCGTCCACGGGCATTGATGAGTGCAAGGTTGATTATCAGCAATTACGGATGTGGACTGCGGATGTGAACCTATTTGAGAAGGACTACGTTTTTATACCTATTGTTGAAAGGTGATGGTCATATTTTCAAGTGTTGGTTGCATATTTTGAGAGATTTTTATTTCAGAAATGCATTTGGTTATCAACATGCATTTGAAATCAATGGCCATGTAAAACCTAACCTTGCTTGTATAGAGAATAATAGCAAGAGCATCAAGTGCATATGTCTCATGCTAAGGAGATAATTTAGTCTTACGTTTTTAATTGGTGAATATTTTTTGAATGCCAGTTTGCATTGGAGCCTCATTGTCATTTGTCATCTTAAGAGCCTAAATCCAAGTTTACATGGTAAGGATGTACTTTTAAGGATGCTTTTGATGCTACTATGCTAGTATATCTCTATAGGTTTTTTTGGTTTTTTTAATCTTATCTAATTGGTTGTTCTTGATAGTTGAGAAGAAGGGCCCACCTTATATACTTCATTTGGACCCAATTGAAGGGAAACATGAGCACTTTGAAGGTCAAGTCCGAAGGTGAGTTTTTAGATAAGATCTTGTTTTGAGAAGCATACAAATGGTTGTTCTAGTGTCACATGATTTTCTATGAATTGTATTTTTGAAGATTTGGCAAATTTTCCAATGTAATCATGCATAAAGTGGTCACTATATACTCACTACATCATGTCATAGTTGTCACTTACTAATGCTTGATCCATAGACTATATTGACATCCTAAGCTACAATGAACTCTATAGCAAGAACTCAAGGGGTCATTGTCATTGTAAATGGAAAAGAAATGTTTATTTTGTAATTTGCAACAAATTTTCAATTGACTAAAAAATGATTGTTGCTACACATGATGAATATGGGTGTTATTTGCCATGTGTAGTTATATATTACAAGCATGGGTGGAAAGAATGAGAGCTTTAGATAATATGGATGTACTACATTCATTGGTTCAAATGAAGTATATTCAAGCTAAGGTATGGACTCTAACACCTTGTATATTTGTGACATAAATAGAAGTATCTGTTGGAGGCATGATTGTTTTTCTTAAAATCTTACGATTTGGATGAGAGCTTGCATAATGAAGCTCTCATTTTGAGTTTGACTATGTTTTATAGGTTCCACAACAAGACAACAACTATGATTGCGGTTTGTATGTCCTACATTACATTGAAGTATTTCTCTCCAAGTCGTCATCACAAGACTTGAGTTTCTCATCAAGTGAAGGAGGTGCAAACTTTACTAGACAAAACTTCAAAATGGAGGTTTTTGACAAACGCAATTATATTCAAGGCCTCATCTTCAAACTTGGTGGAATGGTACAAGTTGAGGATGGCAATCTCTTTGACACTCGAGCTAAGCATGTAGACAAAGTTGGATTGGTGCATTCTCCTAGACGTCAACATCAAATTCCTCATAAACTTGTGAAGGAAACCAAGAGCAAGAAATGGAAAGAAATAGAGACCTTAATATTGCTTCAATGCATGGTTGATGGGGACGGTTTTTGCAATGGGAAGTTGGGTGCTATGCATTGGGATCTCATTGTTGAAGCAATTAACTTGAAGAGTAATGGTGGGCTTTTAAGGTCTAAGGAACAATGTCAAAATCGCTTTGACACTTTATTGAAGGCTTACAAGGATTTGAAAGCCTATTGTGAGAAGACTGGCAAGAAATTTTGTGAGGTAACAGATGATGAAAAGCGGAGTTTGAAATTGGCGACACCATTGGAGAATGAAGGATGGTACAATAATCTCCACACAATCTATTGTTGGCGTTCTTCTTTAAGATGCAAGGGTGGAAAGCGTCAGAAATTCAATCTCGATGGTGATATTGATACTAGTGAGCTTGTATCAAGTCACCTCAATTCATCCAAACATTGTCTAAAACCTTTGGACCTAATTGGAAACTTAGAATTTGGTGAAATGGTACAAGTTCAGAATGACAATCTTTTTGACACTCAACCTAAGCATCAAGACAAAGTTGGATTGGTACATTCCCTAAAATGTCAACATCAAGGTTCACCTAAACTTATGAAAGAAACCAAGAGCAAGAAATGGAAAGAAATAGAGACCTCAATATTGCTTCAATACATGGTTGATGGGGACGACTTTTGCAATGGGAAGTTGGGTGCTATGCATTGGGATCTCATTGCTGAAGCTATTAACTTGAAGAGCAATGGTAGGCCTTTAAGGTCTAAGGAACAATGTCAAAATCGCTTTGACACTTTATTGAAGGCTTACAAGGATTTGAAAGCCTATTGTGAGAAGACTGGCAGGAAATTTTGTGAGGTAATGGATGATGAAAAGCAGAGTTTGAAATTGGCGACATCATTGAAGAAGAAAGATGAAGGATGGTACAATAATCTCCACACAATCTATTGTCGGCTTTGCAAGTTTGGAAAGTGTCAAAAACTCAAGCTTGATGATGATATTGAAAATAGCAAGCTTACATCAAGTCCACTCAAGCTACTAGGAGAATGGTCAACACCTTTGAATCTAATTGGAAGTTCAGATTCAAAGAAAACATCTTCAAGACAAGCTGTAAGTTTGGACTCCCCTCATGTTTGATGTGCACCATTTTTGTTTCAGCAACAAATGGATTATTACATTTATAATGTTTATCATTGCATAACTTAGCCTAATTAAAGGTTGATTCTATGAAGTGAGCTTCTAGTGGAGTTAAATCATTGTCTTAAAACTGATAATATTGCGTCGAATTTGGAGTAAGATTTACTTGAAGTCTTGAAGTAGATTGCAATTTCTTGACATGAGTTGACTTGTTTGTGGCATTATTACAATGTCTTGAAAAGCAGGCATTCGTGAAAGCGCGAGATCACCAGCTGCCATCACTCACTCAGATGCCCTCTTCAGCATGGATACCCGAATACCGGTCTCACAACACAAGCACGGACAAAGTAACTTCATTTGAACCACAAGATATCAACAGTGGTAAGAATTGCACTTCGGACAATATTCATGTCGCAGGATCTGTACAATGCGACGGGCATAAAACCAAGCAAACTTCGTTGGAACTCCGATGGATGCCGGTAGGTTTTGTGCCACCGTTGATGGAATCAGGGAGGGACCTGGAAACGAACCTCGATCTTCAGCCTTCCACCTCATATGGGAGTGATGTGTTGAGAGGAACTGTTGGAAACTTTCCAGACGATAATCTGTGGCTTTGTAATCAACTCCCCCGACGGAACGTGGATTTTAGGGACTTGACATGCGCTGGTGAGTATAATGCCAATTTCATGTGAAGGTAAAGTAATAGCCAGAGAAACGTCTCTTCGTGTCCAATAAGCATGAGAAGGCGAACTGGCACAAGTCCAAGATCGTATTTGGTCCAGCCCAAAATTCTAACCATTTCCTTCATTTGTGTGGTCCAGGATTCGAAGTGACTCCTGCTGAAACAAGCTTGCCCACCTCAGATGACAATGACCGTAACAAGCACCGGTACACAGTTGCCAACATCAAGATTTCAAATCTCTTGCGATTAGTTCTGCTCTTGTTGGTGGACCAGGGGACTTTGTTGTTATTAAATTGACACATGTTGTGCATTGTACAGTTGGAGTGATGCAACGACAATCCCGAGAATGCCCATACCAACGGACAACAAACCTCAGACACCGCCTCGGACACCACCTAGATCTAGCAGGAAGCCTGGTATTTCCAGACACCACGGGGTGCGCTTCCGACCTGATTTGAGGAAATGGGTGGCAGAAATCCGAGGGGCAGAATGGAAGGCCGTGGACCACAAAGTTTGGCTGGGCAGGTTTGACACCGAGCAAGCCGCAGCTCGAGCTATTGATTTAGCCCGCAAGCTCCTGAAGTGCAAGAGGCGAAAACCGCTCAACTTCCCGTGTGAGAAGCTGGAGGCATACTCGACCACCATCCCTCCGCACCTAATCCTCACGGACTTGACCGACACCACCATGTTTAAGCAAGTCACAAGATTTCTCAAGCACGAGTGCAAGGAGTACGCGGCCAGTTTCAGTGCTAGCCCTAGCGAACACATCATTCCAGCCTTAGATCAACAGAACAGCTTTGGAGGCGAATTCTTCAACCCAACTTCCATTGTCAACCCGGCGGCTCAAGGGTACGAAAATATGCTGTCCTTCAATAGCTCAGACCTCGTCGACATTGATGATGATTCGGAGTGGGACTTTCCGGACATGATTCTAGAGCCGTACAGCGGTTAGTTGGAAGGAAGCCCGGCTAGAGCAAGGAAGTTGGAACATCCAAATGAGAGTGATCCTCAATTTCATCAAGGATCCAAGGTTCTAGAAGAAGCTCGGAATCATAACTTATTCCGAGCATGAGATGCCATTGTCTATTATATGGGATTTAACGAACCCTATCCTCATGTTGACTCTCCAAGGCTCTTTGCAACAATACCGCTCCAAGGAATTCGGTTGCAGGATATGCGACGACGTTGTCCAAGTGGGTGATGGGCAGGAACACAATTACAATTCTTTTACCAGACAAGTCGATTGCGTTAATCGTCCCATCTTGGGCGAACAGAAGAAATCCATTACCAGAAGGAGCCTCAGACAGAGACTTCCCAGGAACCGGTCCTTCATGATACAAATTGACTCAAATCATGGTTCGGGTCCAACTTGACTGATTAGACTGAACGTGAATCACTGGTCCAGTATTAGATTTTTATTGCATGAGTGTAGGTTACGCCCCTGAATGCAGATAGTAAAACCTCTGCAAACTTTATATTACTCGATGATGTATGTTTGCGTTCGTCAGATCCCCATCCGCTGGAATCGTTGCTCCTCGGTGTTGGCTTCATATTTAGCTCGGGCTTCATGCTTCGCTTTGTTTGGGAATTTAGGCTTCCAGCTACCATTTGCTTCTGTAAATGCGAGTGTGATTCGAGAAGAGGTTTAATTCAAAGCCATTGATATCAAGGGAGGAATTCAGAGGGTTCAGACTTGACCTGAGATGACATTGAGGTGCCTTGGACTAGTCGTGTCTATATTTAGAATACGGTCAATTTGTAAGTTAGATTTGCAACTCGGACTCGTTCTCTGTAGGTTTAGGCTGCAGATGCGCGTGTTATTTCTTGCAATGAAATTGCTCATGTGCATTTAAAAGCTCAGACTACCTTTCCCGTTTGCATCGAGAGGAATGTTTCTTTTTGAAGAAATGTTTCTAGAGGAAATTGTGTGCCGCTCCTGAAGCTTTACAAGATTTCTGTGACATCGAAACGCATTCTCTCTCTATTGATGATACATCCTCCTTTTTTGCCGCAGTTGGTGGGCGCCTTTCTACTCGTCTCATTTCTACTGTCTCCACTTGTGATTTTATGAGATTCGAGGATTTCTCTGTGGGAAAGTTGACTATTATTATCTTCCAGATTTCCTGGGAGATGATTGTGTGTTAGCTGCAGTGCGATCGATGGTGACTTGACCTAGGAAGGCAAGAATTGAAGCTCTTGGCAATTACCTTATAAGCAACACTCAGCTGTAAAATGACACGTTGGTCACCTCATCAGAGAATCGGGTTTGGACCATGTGCACTCTAATGCCGGACCTTCAAAGTATGATACTCATTCTTTTTCTCCAACTGATTTGCTTACAACAATTACTTGCGGATTTGCAATTACTCTTTCTGTGTATAGTACCATATGATTCTTCGTGGGCGATCCAATTTATGCCTATAATATCTTTCCATCTCTTCTCAAATCAGAGCGCCTCTACTCAGCTGAATAGAGTTACATTTGGGCACACTCGAGGTGCACATAGGTGGGCATGGGTACATCTCCAACTTGTGTCGTGAGTACCATGCCTACTTCATGTGAAAGGTAAAGTTAAGTTAATAGCCAAAGAAACCTCTCTTCAGATGCAAGTGTACACCGTGTCCAATAAGTACCCGCTCAACCTCCCGTGTGAAAAGCTGGAGGCATACTCGAGGCAAATAGCTTTGCAAATTTAAGTGCGCACATCATTGAATCAATCCTCTACTGGCTACACGTGAAAATCCCATCCTTCAGGGCGACAGCTTACTTTCCAGATGACACACCTACCGTGCAGTGAAGTCATTCAGAATTTATTCAAACTTTGAAATTTTGTTAAAATGGCGATTCAAGGGACATGAGATTTTGTGGAAGACGATGGTGGGGGCAATGCCATAAGTAAATGAGTAGTAATTTGGGCATGCATGGGACACAATGGATGCTTGATATGAGATGAATAAGTGCCTCAATACACTTCAGTCTTTGTTCCTTCATGTACAAATGTCAATGGAATACCGCCATTTTAACGAAATTGCCTATAAAGGGGATAACTCAACAAGGGATTGAAACGGGGAAGCCGTCCATAATCCTGCAGGCGTGCTAGCTTTTAGGGTTTAGGATGACGGATGACTTCCTCGTTTCAACTTGCGAAGCGTTGGTCCATTCCTGCTAGCTGAGATTGACGAATTTGCGTACGAGAACTTGTAGTCCTGAGCCATTCTGCGCCAAAAAATCATTCTTGTGGAGGACGGTCTATTGGCAATCCAAGAATGAAATGGAATGATCCTGAGTCGCAAACCTGACTTCAAATGTATATTTAGAACTTGCAAACGTTGCATCGAGTTTAGTTCATATTTTTGACGCACTAGAATAATCAAACATCCATTGATTCTTGCTAGCAATTAGAGGATCTTTATACCCCTGAAAATTATTTGCAATTAGATATGAAACACTCCAAGCATACACCTTTCTTAATTCAAGCCAATCTGAAAGGTTGTTCTATTCTCTCTGATGGCACACTCTGAAGTAGCACATTCCTTGCTTTTTCTGAAAATCTGTCATGTTATGTACTAATCTGATTGGACAACTCCCACATGATATGTTGTAAGCACAAGTTGTAAGTGCATTCAGAAGCCCATTTGTCCCCAGAGGTAGCTTTTCACTGCAGTTTCTTCAGTTCTGGCTTAAAAGTTTGTGACATATATCGTCAAGAAGGTCTAATTTCAAGTCACAAACTAGGACAGGCATGGATTTATGTCTCAGGCCGTGCTTTCTGAAACGTGCCAAAGTATTGGAGAACCGCCAATTTAACCAAATTGATGGGGGTTTCAGATGCCCAAGACTCCGATCCTCCACTCACAAAATGAAAACCATTTAATTCTACAATTAACTTCAAGTTGGTCGGCAGACCCAATAGTACTGTCCTGGCTTACAAACAATTCTGTGGCGAAATCATTCTGTGCATGAACTGCTGGGCTAGTCCTGCATATGATCAGGATGATTTTGGGCAGAAGGAGACCAAGAGTTGACAATGGACCCCTCCCTCACAAGAGTTTTGGAGGGGAAGCGAATTCCACAACCGTATGAATGATCTCACTGTCTTTCCATACCAGTACGAGCAATTGCAGACTAAATTTTGAATTTTAGCATTTTATCTGCGTTGAGCTATGTCGGGTCACCGGGTCCCTTGGGCTGCAGAATGGCTTGTTTGCCAAGTGAAAATGCTCACGGGGGGAGTTTAATGTCGTTACAGTAGCGAAGCAAGAAAAAATCCGCTACTAAGAGTTGGATTTACAGTAACATTGGGGATCCGTTAATCAAAGGGTACCTTTGTGATTTAAGGGTACTAACTAAATGAAAATTGTAGAATTTCATTGAAATGGCATATTCAATGCGCCATTTTCAGACCGCCCAGTCTGAACTGTAAAAGTGCCATTTCAGATTGGTATAGATTTCAAACATCTTGGACAAATATAGATTTCAGAAATGTAGGACTAATATATATTGCGGACCGTGTGGTTTGAACTATAAAAATACCATTTAGGACTGGTATAAATTTTAGATATCTAGGAAAGATATAGATCTCAAACATCTAAGATAGGTGTACATTTCAGACCACCCAGTTTGAATTGTAAAAACTGCCAAAGTTGCGGAAGGGCGCCATTTTAATGAAATTCCCCATATATACTCAAATACCACACTAACTGCACTGCAGTTTCTATGCATCAAAGATTTGATGAGTATCCGGAGATCTCAAAAAATTTGGGCACAGTCTCCTCATCTCGATTGTGGTAATGCAAGCTGTAAATAGACTTCCAGTCATCTGCATTGTAGAATTTTTCAATCAGTTCTCATCATCCATAGCCTCACATCATGCAACAATTCTTCATTTGTCTAATCTCAGGCAATCAAATCAGCACAGCAAGAAAAAGTAGCACAGAACACCACTTGTTCTTGTCTATTAATTTCGAAACACCCCCAAACAGAGATCTAGTCCTAATTAGATGCAATTGTGCATGTTGTATTTTGGACTGAGTTAAGTCAACACAAAACAATTGAAAACATTACATTGCGATCAGCTGAGGATTGGAGACAAATTTTCATTTACTTGCTAATAGATGAAGGCAGATAGGAAGGCCTAGCACAGAACATATGTACAAATCCTTGCATCACAAAACACCATAATTTCAATGTTCATATCCATAAAATGATAAATTCATGAACCCAATTAACCAAACCTACTCGCATGTTTTGATTGGAGAATCAGATGCTGAACCTCCAGCAGTGCCAGCGTCCAATATGGGGCAAAGAGATCCAATCTCGCCAAAATGCCACTCATCTATAGTGAGTAAAGTCAGATCCGCCCTTTCAAACAACAAAAAAAGTTGAATGACTATGGTGAAGAAGTCTTGGTCAATACATGGTTATTTGAGGCAACTGGTGGGATGTTGGACAAGATGGAAAGACAATAAAATAATGGTCTCAAGAAGTCTTGACAGGTTGTAGTGTAAACACCAACTAGAGAAGTCTTCTAGCCAACTTCACATATTCAAGTCCACTAATGAACTTTACTAATAAGAGAGTTTTGGCCAACCACAATAGGAATTGTGACCCCTAATGGTCCCCATGGACATACTTTGTAAGTTTTGGACTATGGAGAACTTTGAGAAGTTGTAACTTTTGCATCTGGTGCCCAACTTCATCAAAAATCATTGGAAAAAATGCATCTACTTGTCTAGTAAAATGTTCATATCAATCCAAGACTTATTGAATTTTTGGGACTCATTTAAATACATAGGGTTCAAATTTGGTTCACCAACTTGCATTTTGATGGCTACAACTTTGGGGCTTGTTTTTCCTTCATTCAATGTCTGGGGAAGAACAAAATTTATAATTTTCAGTTGTTGTCACTACAAAAATGTGTTTTTCTTGAAAAAAGTGCCTCCAAGTAGGTTGACTATCATATTTTGACATTTTGGAGTGTTTTTATCTTATCCACTTTTTGCCTCTAGATGCCCATGGTCTTTTTTTAGTTTATTGGAATTTTTTCTAAATTGAATACAAAGTCAACATTTTGATTATTTCATAAAAGAAACTCAAATTCTAACTATACAAATTCAAACTAGACATATTAGAGATCACATGGAGAAAGAAAACACAACAATATCACTTTGGATTAAAAGATTACAATGTTTGATCATGAAGGTGTTAAAATCGTGAAAGTAATTGAAGTCTTTGAATTCTTTATATACATGTCAATTCTAAAATGGAGGTCATCCAATTAAATATGAGGTTAAAAAAAATAACATGTATAATCACAATCAATTTACAGCTTTTCAAAATCTACAACTATTTTTAATGAATTTTATTGTAAATTTTTCTCGAAGATGTATTGTAGTGATTTGAGGTTCATTTTCAAGAGTCATTGACACTTAGAAAATTAAGGTTTCTAATGGCCTCCTTGCAAAAAATCTTGAATAAAAAAATCATAAACATTCATTTTCCAAATTGGATTTTTGATGCTAAAATTAGTCTTCAACATGAATTTGTCTCTAAACACTCCTAAAATTAATAACTTCGTAAATTGAGCTACAAAATTGAGCAATATTAGTTGGATCTTGCCGTAAACCAGAGAGATGAATGTTTATGAATTGGAAACCATGGCAATATAGTCAGATTATTAAATTATCAAAATATATTAAAATATTAAAAAAATGTTTGAAAAAAAATACTTAAAAATTAATTAATTAAAATTATCTGACTTGGCAGTCTCTTGGTCATGTCAGATTGTGCCAATTTATTGCTCCAATGAAGTTCCCACAATTTGGGAATTCTAAGGAACTCATAGTCTTGCGGAGGTCCAAAAACACATCTAATGTGAGCAATTTTATGAGTTGGATCTCTATTAGCATGTTGACCATCCCTAGATCAAAATTAACAACTAAACTCAAAATTTTAATGGTCAAACAATAATGAGTAGTTGCACTGCACTACCAAAATTGTCACAAATTAATAATATTTTAATGAATTTGGAGTTCTCTAGAGGCCAAGTTTCTTGTCTAGGGTGTGGTTGCCTAAGAAACTTGACCTTTGGAAAACTCCCCTTACAAAAAATGTTGTCACATAGGCATCTATATTCTTTTTGCATCCATGCTTCAAGTTCTCCACCAAACAAGTCTTGGCCATCATTAGGGGAGATTTGAGGGGTCTGGAAGACTACGAGTTCCTAGGGAGTTCATTGACTGTGAATTCTCTGTGAACTGTAATTTGACATGGCCAGGAGGCGGCCATGTCAGATATTAATATTTTTTTCAAAAAAAAACATTTTTGTATTATTTTTGTATTTATTATTATTATTATTATTATTATTAAATATTTTAAAATTTTGATTGTACTTTGATGTTCACAACAAGGGGAACAACCCCAAAACAGGCTTCCAGACCCCGCAAATCTCCTCTAAACCCAATTTAGTGAAGAACAAAATTTGCTTCAATTATATTCCTCTATTTTCCTACATTTCTTGACTGGTGCACTTCTCTACTACAGTGTAAGCAACTTTTAACTCAATGACCTTTTGCATTCTTTCTCATTGCAATTATTTTTGTTTTGAATCATCATATCAACATTTCCAGAATAGATTGTTTCTCCCTTATTTCTTACCCCATAAATGATGTTGTGGCCATTTTCTAGTCAATAAATGACAAAAAATCTTTATATATAGGATGGGAGTACAACCATTCATCCTCAAAATTTTGCATGAAAAGGGGAGGTCTTGTATAGTAGTTTGACTTTCAATAAAAGCTTTTAGGTTTTTGTAAGCCAACAACTGACACTACCAAAAGGAATGATTTCCACAGTCACCAACCCATCCTTTAAGGGTAAAAAAACCCATAAAAAATTCCAAATTGTTTTAAATATAACATAGCAAAGGTTCACCATCATTACCAAGTTTAGTGTTCCAAACAAATTTGTCACTGTTTCATTGAGTACATTGATTTTTTCTATTAGTGCATGTTACGAAATGAATTTATATATGGTTATAATTTTTTACAAAGGAAGAATATTTATATCAATGATATATATGTGTGATGATTCTTTACCACCAGTGCACAAGCACTTGCGGTAAAAGTATTCTTCCCTTGTAAAAAGCTTTGACTATATATAAGATCATTTTGCAACACACACTAATAAGACAAATCAATGGTCAAAAGAATGTTACAACCCATAATCCTTTTCTTCTTTCTAAATCCTTGGATAAAAAGTAGAGCTATTAACCCTTTATGTACTAAGAATTCATGATTTTAAATTGGGGACTTTGATTGATCATATTGAAGAAAATATAATCTAAATGGAAAATTTTATTATATCATTAACTTGAGTGAAGAACTTTGCACGCATTGGTTAAAAAAAATATTATTAGAATAAATAAAAATCCCCATATAAACTCTTCAAAATTGCTCTAAAAACATGAATCCCAATTTGGGCTTCTTAGTACATAAAGGGTTAACATTTGTAGGTGTCTTTTGTAGGTGCACTCCGCACAAATGCTCTAGCCTTTAGGATCTATGGGAGTTGTGATCAACTATGGGAATTTGCAAGCCTACACAACTCCAATGCATGGAACAATCATATGCTTTCTACACTTATACAGAGTACACCTGCAATTGTAAACCCAAAACATTTGTAATTAATCCCTAAATGCAACCTCTAAATGCCCAAGGTCTTTTTTGAGCTTCTAGAAATATGCTCTGAATTGAATAAAAAGTCAAAATTTTGATAAGTTGTATCAATTTTTTTTAAATTATAACAAAACAAATACAAACTAGATATGTTAAAGATAACATGGGAAAAGAAAACACAAAAATATCACTTATAGATAAGAAAATTATAATGTTTGATCATGAGGGTCTTAAAACCATGGAAGTGATTTGAAGTCTTTCAATCCTCTTTTGACATGGTAAATCTGAAAAAATGGTCACCAATAAAATAAGAAGATAAAGGGCATGACATGCATAACCTCAATCAATTTACGGCTTCTAAAAATCTATTCTACAATTTTTCTAAATGAATTTCTAATGTAATTTTTTCTCCAATATGTAGTGTATTTGAGGCTCATTTCTAAGAGCCTTCAACACTAGAAAATCAAGATTTGCAGTGAACTTCTTTGTACAAAATCTTGAATAGAAAAATCATAATCATTCATTTTCAAAATCGGATTTTTGATGCTAAAACTAGACTTCAAAAATAATTAAAAATGTATATAAACTTCCAAAAATAGTAACTTGATTAGGTTTTATTGAACTTCAAAATATTGTTGACACCAAAATTTGGTGCCTTCGGCATTCAAGGATTAAGTTTTAAAAATTCACATGTCCCATCATGCTCTTGGGCTTCCTGCCTCTCGAACATTATATAATCCATTATATTTCATTATGTCTACGTGATAAAAATCTATATTTCTCCCATGACTTTCAAGTACCCTTAGCCTCTACTAAGAAGGTTGGATTTTCTTACCCACTCCATTCAACATGCAATTGCTGTGGATAGGGATTTAAAAAAATAAATTATTGGGCAATGCAAAAAAACAATCCATATCTGAAGTTAGGTTGTTTGTTTTGTTTGTTTATTATAGTGAGATCTCCAAAACTGTGTGTTCCTTGGTCGCATTCTTGGTACTGTGGAAAAGCTCTTAATGAGGAGGGTGCAAAGACTTTGTTTTGTGGCGTTGGGAGCTGTAGTGTGAAAGTTATGATTTTTTGAAGTATTCATGACTTAGAAAATTATTTAATGTTTATTTTGGTTGTGGCAATGGCATTGGGTACATTTGGCATTCTTTGTACCATCATAAAGTCCTCGGTGAGGAGGGGTGCACGACCTTTGTTTCATGACATTTGGATTCATGGTAGAAAAGATATTGAAATTTGAAGTTTTTATGGATTAGAAAATTAGAAAATTCCTTTTACTTTTATTTTATTATATCATGGCGCATAAAAGTTATGAATTTTTGAGTTATTTTTTAATTTAAAAAATTAGAAAATTACTTTTACTTTGATTTTGGTTGTGGCAATGGCTCATGGCACAATAGTCTTTCTTGAAGTGATGGAGTTGTTTACATAAATGGTATAAACGTGCAAATTGCGGATGAAATTGTTGGTTTGCTACATGGCATATTATAAAGACAATATTGCTCTTTTCTATAGCAATAATAAAACAAGTATATGCTTCTAATAGTCACAACTCTCGCTGGCTGTATTTACAAAGGAAACAGTGCCACAACCAAAATAGAGGGAGTAGTTTATAGTCCTGTAAGCGGGGTATAAATATACAGAACATAAGTTAACCATGAATAATGGGTGGACACCTAAGAATTAACAGATAAAAGGCTAACATAGTGAGTGAAAATATATGACAACATCTTTTGGATGTAAAGTAGAACCACCCATCACCAACCACAACCCCATCAACAGTCAATAGTAAGAGTGATTCATGAGACTTTGAGATTAATTTCCAAACATGAGTTTCTTTATTTCCTATCATCAATTCCTCCATTCTTTTCATGACACATCTGCTTGGTTTAGAGTGCCAAAGTGAACAAGAAGTAGTCTATGAAATGAGGGGTTTTGGAATAGTCTACACATTGAACATGGGTCCAGACCAACTTTTGCCTTCCAAAATTCATAGTAATTTCAGTTCAAGCCATAAAATTACCAAATTTTGGCAATCCCCTCATTTCTATCTCTGCACCTGTGGAAAATATTTCCTTTGCCTTAGTACACTCCACATCGTGTCCCCAGTTGCTTATTTGGTCAGTTATGAATGCTTTTACTACAAGTTATGTACCGACTCTTCTACATTTTCAGCGAAATATATCGCTCAAAAAACACGATTTATCTCGGTTAACCATGACACTGCTTAAATTTTTTTAAGCAATTCGAGGTCGAAAAGCCTGGAATTGGATCTGTGCCGAGTCCTCCACATCCTCAATTCATCGGATATGATCGAATGTGGTCCTCTGCGCAGGATGTGACTCCAAGCAATGGTGTATGAGTTTCTTCAAGGCTTCAGGCCGGAACGTCTTGTAGGGTGAGATTGTCTTAGCTAGCTAGGGACGTCTGGTGTGCGAGCTCAAGCCTTGGTGCCAGTACCCCTCGAACGGCAGCATCCCTGTGAGGATCTGGTAGCAAACCATGCCGGAAGAATACACATCGACCTTAAGCGGGCACTCACGCACTCCAGCATCATGCTGGTTTAGGGTTCGAACTTCTCCACCTCCACCCACTCGACTGCATAATTGCAGAAACAGTCCCCAAAATTTCCCTCCGAAACCCCACCTCCCCGACTGCCGCCACAAACTCCAGCCCATTTCTCCGATCCACCTCCTGCAACGCCAGCTTCCAATCCTTCACACTCACCCGAGGATCTATTTGCGCCCAGGCGTCCCACGTCTGAAACCATCTCTCTCTTCGCTCCGCATCCCCGAACTCCTTGCACGACAAGCCTAAAAACAAAGGTAAAATCTTGCATTTACTCGAGTGCACCAGCGCCGAAAGCTCCAGCATGGGCCACTTCCGATAGAAAAAATCCTCCGACACCACCACGATCCCGATTTCACACTGCGACATGGCTTGGAGGATTTCTCGCGGGAAGACATCGTCCTTGGGAAGGCTGTCGGAACGCTTGCCGAAGAAGGGCGTGTGGTGGAGTTGCTTCTCCAAGTCCAAGCACATTCGATACACGAAGTTCTTTTGGGCTCCGCTGTGACTTACGAAGATCCGGTGATTGGATTGGAGCGGAAACTTCAGGACGGTTGCGAGGAGACGAGTCCGACGACCCTCCTCGGACGGCACCAGGGGGGATGGAGTGCCAGCATTTTCGATAATTTTGGATGCTCTTTGCTCCTGCAGAGAGAGAACTTCTTTCCTCGAATCCAGCAACTCAATCTCTGACCAACTGCAAGCGAGTTGGTCATGCTCAGAACCTAATTGCTCCGAAAGTTTTTTCTTAACCATGCAGGTTGAATAAACTTGTCTATTGTCAGTGGAGCTTCTCATGATATTGCTAGCATGTTCTACATCAATCGTCTCATGTTCTAGATAACTAATTCCAACTAGGCACAGGCTTACCCTTCCAATGTTCAACACTGAGTTCAAGTTGCTCGGGATCAAATTTCAACTTTGGGTTTCTGATGGTTTTTACAAGCTTGAATTTGAAACAATCACATATAATCATGCTAAACGCAGCGTTCAACAAATAGCTCAAGATTCTATACATTAGTCTCATGTCATCCCGTGAATTTAAAATGAGCTAACTTTCCTCTTATGCAATTGCTTAGAATCATTTGAAGTCATCAGCCATTGAATTTATCCACCAAAAGACCTACCGGTTTGCTGCACGTTCGTGTTGGCAATCTTCAGCTCCAAACAACAATGATCGGAGCATCTTCTTCGCAAAATTCGAGATCCGTAGCCATTGAGTCCAAACAGCCTCTGAAATATTCAAGCAATATCCGTAGATGTGTACATTAAAAATGATCATTCCCAAACTACAAAGCGATTTAAATACGTGCAAAGTAAGATTAGCACTTCGGCTAAAGAGCACTTCTCATATTCAAACGTCTAGTGACCCACTCATGACCCACTTATGCAATGTGTACTTGCTACTCATTCCCAACATTATCCATCAAAACTGCGTATTTTAAGTTTCAATAATGCAAAACACAATTAGAATTGTTCGGAGTGAGTATGGATCAAGTAAGATTTTGTAGCTCAATTCAAAACGTTCTTTCATACTCGATATTCTTGCTTAGCACGGTATCATTCAAATTTCCAAATCACAAATATGTAAACGAAGCACAAATGCTATGGAAGATGTGACAAACCTGTTAGGGCGTTTTTTTCTTGTGGAGGAAGGATAAAAGAAGCCTCACTCCTCACAATGAGTGAGGCCCCATAAACCACAACAACTTTGGAAGCATAGATGAGTGAATCTTCTCCTGGAACGTGAAATTCTCCAGTAGGCAAGAGGAGTTCGTCCAGGTCTCCAGCTCCCTGATATGCAGAGGGAATTGATTTCTGTGAATGCAACTTTTCATTGTATTTTCCATTCGTGATTTCAACTAACTACTCACGCCAAGATGTAATTTGGTCGACCACGTTTTGGAGCACATAAAGAATAATCAACCAGACTGCATCATGGTATCATCGCCCTCTAGGGAAATCGATAGAGCCCCTAGATGGCAGCCTCTTAATGTCTAAGGGTTAAACGTCGAAGCGGACATCTTGCGTCCGATGAATGACAAAAATCCAGTGTGGTTGATGTAGGAAAGGCTAGGGGAGGACACTCTCACTACATTTGGGGTACCTACGTGCAGCGGTGGAAAAAGTAATTCATGTAATTCACCTTGAATAAACTATAATTTCATTCTAAAATTTTGAGCTTTGTTTAACAATGACTAAAGGTTTCTATTGACAAAAAATTCAATTCCAAATAACATAAGATATATTGTCTAGAAAGGGTTGAAAAATGAACTAAAATGGCATGTTCTCCAACTAAAATATTTATAGAGCTCACATGAAGATGACTATTGCATCAATATTCAACCAAAATAAACTTTCAATAGAAAGCTATTCTATATAATTTTTTTTTCATTTTTCAAATTTTTTTTCTTATATAATATAGAGGTGTGAAAGTTATTTTCAGCTTTACAGTGTATCTTTTTTCTTCAAAAATTTATAACTAATTACTATTAGCACAAAAAAATACCAATAATTCAAAACATAAACTTATAAAGTAGTAAAATCTATCCATAATTTTTTTTTTGAAAAAGAAATTAAATTTTAAGGTGTATTACTTGTTTTACTTTTTCCGCCGCACGTAGTTTGCTAAAACATAGGGAGTGTCCTCCCCGGGAGGAAAGGTCTTTTTCATCCGGTTTTTTTTTGTGAAAGTGATAATGGAGATGTACTCCATCAAAGAAACCCCAAAATTGGTCCGAGATGACCTTAAACTACCCCGGGTGATGGAACGGGTGATAGGGACTTCCATTGGAATCCATAAGGTTCCCGGTTCAACTCCCCATGCCGATGTTGCTCGTGTGGGGGCTCTTCGTGCTGGCGCACGAGGAGGGGGTTTGTCCCTCCACTTGTTCTTGACGAGGATACCCAAGGCATGTAATTCCCGTACAAACTGGGTTGCCTTGGATGTTGTGTCGTGTCAGTCCAACTGCACTCCTCGAAGGCTGTATGTTTCACAAAAAAAAAAAAAAAAAAAATAGGATCAGTGAAAGTTTTTTTTTAATTTCTAGATGCTGCAAATTGTAAGAAAACTTCACGGAGATTCTCATGGACGATGTTAGAGGCTTGTTGCCCTTCCTGCAATTTCCATGAGGGCAGCAACCAATGAAGGTTTTTGGAAGACTTTACAAAATATGGGCACTTTGCCCTGCACTATAGCAGGCAAGTTCCTTATCTACAGTTCTTGATTTCAGCAGTTGCCATCCCTCCTATTGTTCACAGCTGCCTTGCAAGACTACTACGCTTGGATGCACTTCACGAATGCCGGAGCCTATTCCAGTGTCATTTTTCATTCTCGTCTTCAGTAATTGCAATGATCTTGATTGGTAGTAGGCTCCGTCTTGTTACGAACTTGTGGAATGAGCTTTGATGTACAAGGAAGTTGTGTTTGATGTATCCAACATTGACCAAGAGATTCGATAGCAATTTTAGAAGAAGAGATTTCTTCAATCTAATGTGCAGGTAAATGAAAACTACAACCCAAATCAATGCAGCTCAGTGGTACATGTCTATGAGGGATTACCATTCATAAGATTTTGTATGTGTTTATTAGCCGTAGAGTTTGTTGTAGCATGAAAGTAAAATGCAGGATGCAAAAAACATGCAAATTCAGAGCTCTGCTTTTAATATGAAGTTTTCAAGTATTGCAATCAAATAGGCAATTTCGTTAAAATGGCGGTATTCCAATATAATGGCACCACATTCCATTAAAATGGCACTGCATTTGTTAGAAAATAACACTACATTCCGGTAAAATGGCACCACATTCCATTAAAATGGCAAAAAACTGCCGCCATTTTAACGAAATTGCCTATTCAAGTCTTCTGCATGCACATACCTCACTACCATTTCTTGAAATGACATTCAAATTTCAAAAACTTGAGTCTAGAAACTGAGCATAGTAACTTCCACATCAACAATTATGAAACGAAGGACATGAAAAGCACCAAAATCGTCACTGTAGCCAGAGATGTGGTCCAACTCTAGGTTACTACTGCTGCTCCGGTTGCTGCAGAGAAACTACTGCCCGAAAACTGCCTTTTTGCAACACTGTTGACAATGTTTTATTCCCACGGTTAGACACTAAATGTTGAACAGTCCACAGCCCGACAGTCTTCATAATGACGACGCTCCTGTGGCGGTGCAGGAAGTCGGCCGCACGCCGCACGCCCCACGGCCGTGTGGATTTTAATTTGGTTGGCAAAATGTAATTCATCACTGACAGTATTGTCAGTACGCCGATTGAGCTTGAAATTGTTTTATTAACGAGAGAAGTGAGCTGGCTACCCCGGAGTGTGAAATCAGAAAACAGAAATATTGCAGGGATGAGAGAACACCATGGAGCACTTGTGTCGACACCGAGTGAAGGGTAGTTGAGCAGAGCGTTGATTATGATTAGTGGTGTTTGGTTTCCCGTAGAACCCAATCGATTTTCGGTGTAGATAGTAGATCTACTTTCCCTCTTCTACGTCGTCGAGCGCTTCAGAGGCTGTACTTTGGTGGGGTCAAGAATACTAAGTTAGGGTTAGGGTTTTCGAGATCTAGATCTCAGATCTAGAAAATTTCAGCGATGGTGTCGTATGCGGATTCGGTAAGAATGGAGCACGCTCCGACGAGGCCAACAGTGTCTGGGGAAGCCAGACTGAAAGCTGCGGCAGTGCAGGAGGAAAAAGGCGTGGAGCCGGAGCTAGTAGCTGCGGTCACTAGTATGGGCCGATTCGACAAGATTCATCCGACTATCGCAGTTCCTGGAGAGAAACTACCTGAGGGATTCTCGAGGAGTAGCGCCGGATTTCTACTCAACAACAAGATCCTCCGTGTGAAGGTGAACCAGCAGCGGGTGCGCAGCGAGACAGAGTTCTTGCAGAAACATTCGATAGTTGCATATTTTGTAGGAGGTAAGCCGGTTCATGATGTTTTCTCGCTGTGGATCCGGAGTCTCCAAGTCTCTGTCGGTGATTGGGTGGGATTGGGTCGAGATCTTGGCCGTGGTTTTTTTTAGATCTTGAGCAAGAACCACACTACTACTCAAAAATTATTGATGCTCACCCCCCACAGATCGAGGTGGGGGATGTGCATCCTCCAGACGTGGATGCCGGGTTTCAATGCACACAAACCCTCCGGGTTTAAAGTCCCGACCTGGGTTACCTTAAAGGACGTACCTGGTGAATTTATTGGGGTGGCTTCGGAGATTGCGGCTGGGTTGGGAGATTTGCTGGGAACGGACAATCGAAATAAGTTTTCTACTGACTAGAGGTTCTGCATTGGACTCCCTTCTGGAAATGGTTGGATCACTGCGATAGGAGTTCCGAATGATTTCACGGGCGAAGAAGTCATTATCAAGATCGACTACAATAATTTGCCTATTCGGTGTTGGGTGTGCCTGGCTACGGACCACCTAGCGAAGGATTGCCTGGGACGCAGCGCAAAATCCAAGGTGGGCGGGCAAGGCAAATCTGTACCTGAAGCAGACAAGTCGCAGGCACCGGAAGTGGACAAGTCGAAGGCACCTGAAGTGAAAGTTCCCGAGCGGGCTGGTCGTCCGGCGTCGGAGGTGCTGCCAGGTCCGCCGCCCCTAGTCCCTGGACAAATGCTCGCAAGGTTGGGGGCGAATTTGAATGTACCTAATACAGCAGCGGCCTCTTCGAGCTCTGTACAGGGGGAATTGGACCTAATTTCCTCCCCAGGAGGTCGGCCGGCAGTGGATCAGGAGCGTAGAGGAGAATCGACGCCGTCGGGTGGATGGTGCACCCCTCTGTCTCGTGAGACACCCGAGTTCGAATGGAACGGGTGGGAAAAGTTTATAGAGGCCCAAAAATACGAGGCCCGAGTGTGGATAACCAAATAACGCGTGCAAGGGTTGCACCAATCTCCTCGCCAGCCATCATCCAGTCCAAGGCGGGGGAATTTTCTCATCTTGCATCTGGACTGAGAGCTTCAACTTCAACACCTAGCAAAAGAGCCAAGACTCCCCAGCCTCGATTGTCGATCAAGCTTAAGTTTGGTCTGGATCGTACAGGGTCGGCAAGGAATCGAAGCGGCCAGACAGTTAACCGTCATTCACAAAGTAGGGGCGCAGCCTCCCCCGCCAACTCGAACTTGCCTGCTGATCAGCCCCGTTCAGTCGAGGGGCCGGAGAGGAGCCTGATCGTGGTTGAAGAACGAGCACCAAGGAAGTCGATCGCCAGCGCCGGGGCGGAGCAACAGCCTGACACTACCCCCAACATCCCACGGGTGATTGCTGACTGTGTCGTTGGCTTAGGGGAAGTCGAACAACCGGTCCCTGCGATCCAGAATTCACTCCAAATTGTGGTATCTAAGGACCTCGGTCTGTTTGACATTGTTATTCCTAGCCAAGAGGAGGATAATCTTGAGTTTGACACTGAAGAGGAGAACGATGGAAGGGAACATGGTGGGAGAGACGTGATTATGGTAGCTACGCAGGCGGAGGTTCCACCTAGTACCCGCTTAAAGTTCGACCTCAACGGAATAGCACCAGGACCATCAGCATCAGTACCAGGAGCTAGTAATGAAGGAGCTTCAGTTTCAAGACCCCCCAAAATGCTTGCAAGATTAGACGGCATGGGTCAAGGTGAGCATGTGTCCCATGCCTCTACACCCAGGACCCCTAGTTTATCATGGCCAATAGACTCCCTTCCTAAACATCTTCATTTAGAATTTATGGTTTGGTATCAGGAGAAGTTTGGTACAATTCCCAATGGAGGGGGGTTCACTCCTCAACCGAGCAGGCTCACAGGCTCTCAACTTCAGAGGAGGACTGACATTGCCGAAGCAGCTAAGAGGAAACGTGCCATAATTTTACACTCTAGTAGGAATACCCCCACTGGCTCTAGGGAAGGTGGATCTCAGGCTAGAAGTACTTCTGTGGTGAATGCAGGCTCTAGGGGGCCACTTTTGTTCCAACCCCCCAACCCTCATTATGATTGTGACACTTCTTTCTCAAAACCTTCAGGGCGCTAATTGCCCTTCGAAGGTTGATATATTGAAGAATTATTTCTGGTCAATGAAGTCTAGTTTGGATATTCTTTGCTTTCAAGAGCATCGGTTAAGAGGTGACAAACTTTTGGCTTTGGGGAACGCCATTTGGCCAAGGGCCAAATTCTTTTGTAAGGAAGCTTCCATTGGGTATGGCCATAGTATTGGTGAGGTTGGAGCAGGAAAAGGAGGGGTTTGTATGTGGGTCTCCCCTACCATCCAACATTTAGTGACGGAATCTGGGTTCTCTCGATGTGGCAGAGCCCAATGGGTAAGATTAGGTGGTACCTCTGGGGGAGACGTGGCCATACTTAATGTGTACGCCTCGACTTCGGCAAGGGAAAGGTCGGAGCTATGGAGAGAGCTGGCCTTGGGATTAGACAAAGGATGTAAGTGGTTGTTGTGCGGTGATTGGAATTTTGTTGAACACCCTTCCGATAAGTCAAGAAGTTGTGGCAAGCTTATATCCGTAAGTGAGCGCCTTGCTTTTAATTCGCTTGTAAGGGCACTCAATGTAGAGGAATGTTTTCCCAATACTAGTCCTATTAAGTTCACATGGGACAACAGGAGACAAGACAACCTTAGGATTCTTGCAAGGCTAGATCGCATATATTCATTTCAACCTATTGGGGGGCAACCAAGCTCGATATTGGAGTATTTTATCAAAGGAGATAGCAACCACTCTGACCATTTGCCAGTGTGGGGAAAATTTGCACTCAAAGCTTCTTCCCCTAGGAGATCCTCCTATAAAATGAGTTCTAGGTTCCTAGAGGATGTAGAGGTCAAAACCAAGATCACTCATATCTGGCAGGATTCCCCAAATAGTGGGTTTTTTGGGAAACTCCGCAAGTCGGTCAAGATATACAAAGAATATTGTTTGAGGGCCGCCAAGCGCCAACGAGAGGAAGAGGCCCACCTAAGATCACAACTTGCTGAGGCAGTGGAGGCCTTACAAGCAGATCCAAGGAATCCTGTTCTTCAAGCTCTACTTAGCGACATAGGTGAGAAACTTGGAGCGGTTGAAAAGAAGCAAGTGGAAGGACTCAAGGTGCAAAACTGGGTTAAATGGAAACGAGTTGGTGATTCTTGTTCAAAGGAGTTTTTCCAAACTCATAAAGACCGGGGGAATGGAGCAAGAATTACAGAACTTGAAGATTCTAATGGGGTGATTCACACTGATCAATCTGACCTTGAACGTATTTGTTTAGAGTATTATACTAAGTTGTACACCGCCCCCTTCCCAACAACAGGCCGAGCTGAGGCCTTAGAAGCTTGTCTCAGCGGAATATCTAACCGCCTTACGGAGTCGATGAAGTCTCCTCTAGTGGCTCCCGTGACTTTGGAGGAATTGGAAGTAGCACTTAAGAGTATGGACTCCAGTAAGGCACCCGGTCCAGACGGGGTGATTACGGGCTTTTTCAAAAGTTATTGGAATGTAATCAAGATGGATTATCTTACTATGATACATAAGGCCATCCAAGACGAAGTTATGCCACCAGGGGCCACACGAGGTTTGATATCCCTATTGCACAAAGGCGGTGAAAGGAATAAGTTGACAAATTGGCGCCCTATCACGCTATTGAATGTGGCTTATAAACTATATGCAAAAGTTTTGCAATGCTGCCTTCAACCGGTGTTGATGGAAATAATCTCTCCAGATCAGTCGGCGTTTTTGCCTATGCGTTTTATATTGGATAATATCCTTCTCACTCATGAGACCTTGGATTGGGCCCAACACTCAGGTCAACCTTTGCTTTTTCTAAAACTCGATTTTAGTAAAGCCTACGACATGGTTGACCTCGGTTTTCTCACTAGGGCCATGGTTGACCTCGGTTTTCTCACTAGGGCCATGCTTGCCCTTGGTTTTCCAAATGCCTTTGTGTCTATGGTAATGCTACTCTTTCAAAATGCTCAAGCAGCTGTTAAGGTAAACGGAGTTGAGTCCCCAGCATTTCCTATTCAGAGAGGGGTGCGTCAAGGTTGCCCATTGGCGCCCTACCTCTTCCTTATAGTTACGGAAGTTCTAAACACAATGGTCAAATTAAAAGTCACAGAAGGAATGGTTAAAGGCATCAAACTTCCGATAGGTGATCGGCAACAAGTTATGGCTCAATATGCCGATGATACCTCTCTGACTCTTCTTGATGAAGAAGCCCCAGTCTTAGCCACTATGGCAATTTTGGACACCTTCTGTGAGGGTTCCGGCTTAATTTTAAACTGGGATAAGTCGTGTGGGTATTGGAGAGCCCCAGGGTCAACATGGCGCCCACCTTGGACCAACCAACTCCATATGACGTGGGCGGAGGACGGAGATGTGTGTAAACTTCTAGGGTCCTTATTCGGATTATCATTGAGTTCGGGAGAAGTGGACACTTTTCTTCTAGAAAGAATACAGAAGAAGCTAGTATTTTGGTGTACAGCCAAGATTAATACTACTGGTCGGATAGTAGTGGTGAATCATGTACTGCTCTCATCTTTGTACTTTTTTATTTCTATTTGGGCGGGCACTCTTACAGGGGTGGCCAAATGCAAGAGTTTGATAATGACTTTCATGTGGTCTGGTACGTTACACCGGTCGAGAGCCAAGGTATCATGGATACAATGTTGCCAAACCAAGGATAAAGGAGGCATTGGACTCATTAATCCTACAGATGCTCTGGTTGCACTCATGGTCAAATGGGTGGTAAAAGCTTGCGAGCCAAACCCCTCCAATCTCCATATATTGCTGCAATTTCGTTTGTCATGCTTCCAACCTTATAGTGGAGGTAGGTGGTCCCCTAGTATAGAGTTCTTTACCATCCCTAGATTCCAGGCTAAGCACGGCTCTAAGACATGGAACAGGTCATGTGACGCTTGGCGAAAGCTAGTGGGCGAAGTGGAGGCGGTGCCCCCAACAACTCCAGAAGAGCTTCGAGGTGAATCTTTTTGGTGGTCCTCGTTTTCTTCTCAGATAGGACCAGGCTTTGCTAGGACCAGGGCAGCTAAACTTCACACAGCTGGTTTGCGCACAGTGGGTGACGCATGGTCGAATGGACGGTTCCTAACACATGAAGAGGCAAGTACAAAGTTTGGACTACTAGTGCAAGAGGCTGGAGCTTGGGAGGCGACTATCCGCTCCCTTCATCACATTTGGGGGCCCTTACTAACCTCAGAGCTTCCCCCGCCGAAGAAGGGAGATTGGTTAGGTTGTTTTAATTCGGATAATGACATTCTGCCTCTTTTTGTGCTTCGTATTGAGGGGAGCTTTGTAATTCAACTAGGAGGCCCGACCAAAACTTAGTCTATTCCCACGGAGGAAAAGCTCTTCGAGGTGCGGGTCGCTTCAAGCACGTTAGCCAATTGGAAGCCTCCCCCTACGATGTGGCTGGATAATATCGGGTGTTTTCAAGCCAATGGCTCCTTCCACAGAGTTCGTGTGGTTGAAGTGTGCCGGGGCTCAAGGAAGCTGGAGGTACTATTATTTTATGGACATATTGATCGTCTTCTTTGGGACCCGAAGGAATTTCACTGGCGAAGTAATCAAGGCCCGGTCCCCTTTATGGAGTTCAATGCCAGACTTGGTCGTGAATTACTCAGGGAGAAGCATGTGATTCCCAATGTAGTTGAGAAGAAATGGCAGGGGATTTTACCGACTTCTCATAGATTGCGTTGGAAGATGGTGTGGACTAAGGTTTGGACGCCCAAAGAAGCCGGCTTGCTTTGGTTGGTATGGCATCGCGCTGTTGCTGTTAACGCTTGGCGTGGGCGGATCCATCATGCGCTTGACACGGGCTGCCCCGTGTGCCCTAGTAGGACCCATGAATCGGTCTTACATAGATTCTGGGAATGTCCTTCTGCTCGTAAGGCTTGGCAATGGGGGATCCATATCATGAATGTGATTATCACTCATAAGGATGCCATTGGACCATGGCGTCCCCTCACCTGGAAACAAGGAATTTTTTCAGATCGCATTCTTCGCCGGTTTAACACTGTTAGTAGTATCTGGGTTATACTCCGTACTGTCATCATGTGGGTTTTATGGATCGAGCGTAACGATGCGGTCTTCAACAACGTTCATTGGCACCCTGTCAAACTCATGCAGTGCATTTGGCTTGGGTTGATTGATTACGGGCGGGCGGATTGGGACAAGGTCTGCAAAGGTCGGTCTAGTTGCCCCGCTAGGCAGGAGTTAGTTAAAAGTAGGTTTGTTACCAAGTGGACGCAGAGCTCGGTGTTTGCTGAGATGGTTGATGGTTCTCCTAGTTGGAGGCTCTCTGGGCCTAGGGCCGGTTTTGTGTTTCAACCGCCTTAGGCGGTCCCCGCCCGCCGGGTGGCCGGTTTTTCTTGTATTTTAGTCCGGTCTAGGTCTGCTACTTGCCCCCCAGGCCGCTTGCGGCTGGGTTCTGTTTTCTTTTTCTCTTGCAGTAAAGGTTTCCTTTATTTGTGTCAAAAAAAACAAACAATCTACAGCCTGTCTTTTCCCCGCGGTGACCAGTCCGACGTTTAAGGGTTTAATTGTCAAGCCTATTATTATAGTTTGAAGAAGTCTGTACAGACATTTCCGTCGACAGAAGATACAGTGAAGCGGAAGCTCGGCGTTTGGTAGGTCGGATTCCTCCAACTATTGGTGCCGACAGTGTTGCGCTACAATAGTGGTGTACAGTGTGTCCGCGTGAATTTTTTGGATTCAAACATATCGTCGATGTGGCAATCAACTGTAGGATTTTTGCTGCAAAACCTGTTTTTGCTATTTGTAAGTCTAGGTCCATTGAGTTAAGTAATTTACTATAATAGGCAAATTTGGCAAATCTAAGTTCAAGCTCAGTCTAAGGTAAAATCCTATGGCCTCATTTCTCTTCTCATGAGTAATGATAATTGAACTTTATTTTGTGCTTGTTATCAAACCTCACATGGAAAACTTAAAGAAATCTGGAATTATATCTGGTAATTGTACATCCTGCATTCATTTGTGTTAATCACAATGATTTCTGCTAATTGCTCTCTACATCAATTAGTAGATTTCAATTCAAATAATCACTTTGCATTTCATGAACAAGAACCCTAATTTTTGCTTACAAATTGATTTCTAGAGAACCATCAAGCATGAATTAGAATTCAAATTGAGCATCTTGCATTACCTCAACAGAAACCCTATTGTAACTCAACCTTGTAAATCATTTTTCAAAGAATTATCGACCATGGCACCCTACAATTTTTAAACTAACAAGTGAGAAAAAAATACACTCACCGAAGGGGAATAAAAAAGAAAAGTGCACCCATTCAAACATTCTTTGCCTACACTGCACTGTCATCATTCTCAAGCAAGATTGAAGAACAATGAAAGTCAAAACGCCCAATACTCCATAGGAATACTAACAACATTAAAGCAATTTTGTAATAAAATTTATTTCAAATCATGGAATTCAGAATATTTGAATGAAATTGAGAATAGTGAAGGATTGTACATTGTACTTGGGTGTAGAATGTACAATCCTTCCCTCCCTTAGACCTTAGTGTCACCAAGTGAGTAATCCTTCATGAAACTAGTAGATTTCAAAAGTGAAGATATTGTTTCTAGAACAAGATTGACGTGCAAAACCCTAAACTACAACGTGGCTCTTCAGGATTGGTGCATTTGAAAGTGTCACTTTCGTTGTTGGTAAACAATATTTATGCATTGGGCTATTATTTTATACAATTCAAGGGGTTTTTTCAATAAAATTTCTTGTACTATTTTTTTCAACTATCCATAGAATATCACTTTGATGTGAGATTTTGTCCTTCCAAAACCCATTGGTCTACATGATAAAAATTAGTCTCTATTTCTCCCATAACTCCAAAATATAAGAAGGTTGGATTTGATACCTTCTACATTCAACATCTAATTATTGTTATCCAATCTACATTCAACATCAGATTATTATTATTAGGCAATGCAAAAATCAATCTTTGTTGGAGTGTAGTTATTTACATCCACATAAATGGATGAAATATGAAAAATTTGGATGGAAATTTAAATTATTAATCTAAAAGAGTGTGCATAGATCCATAAAAGAGCAATAGTCCTTAGAATATGTAGCTAATCAGTGATTTCATCCACTGAAAATGGAGGAATACATCACTTAATATTCCCTCCAATAAAATTTGTATATAGTCAATTTCGTTAAAATGGCGGCAGTTTTTTGCCATTTTACTGGAATGTAGTGTTATTTTCTAACAAATGCAGTGCCATTTTAATGGAATGTGGTGCCATTATACTGGAATACCGCCATTTTAACGAAATTGCCTATGTATTTCTTTTGTGCGAACTATCGCTCCAATAACACCCTCGGGCTGAGGGCATCTTCTCTCTCAGACAACCAAAACAGCTTTCTCGGCACAGGATTGACGAACAGTAGTATTCCAATCCCAGGCTTTTCGACCTGGAATTGCCATCAACTTCATCACGATGTCACTGAATGTGGGTCTCAGCGCAGGATTTGAGTTCAAACATTGGTGTATGAGTTTCTTCAAAGCTTCAGGAACGTCTCGTAGGATGAGATTGTCCAAGGGACGTCTGGCGCGCAAGCTCAAGCCTTGGTGCCAGTACTCCTCGAACGGCGGCTCCCCTGTGAGGATCTCGAAGTAAACCATGCCGAAAGTATACACATCTGCCTTACTCGGGAACTCACGCACTTCGAGCATCTCAGGAGCCTTATAAAGACTGGTGCCAGCCATGCGCGTCTCCCCAAGTGAAAACTGAATTCGACTGTGGACCAGTCCAAAGTCTGCAAGTTTCACCAAGTAATTATACTCTGGTCGAAATGCAGAGACCGAATCCGCAAGGGGCAAGGGTGTGCACAGGATGTTCTGGCATTTGAGGTCGCGGTGGGCGACGTTGCGGCCATGAATGTACGCCATGGCCTCACCAATTTGGAGCATGATGTCAACGGCCACTGGCAATGTGAAGGGAGTTGACCCTTCCGGAAGTCCGTTGAGGTGCGAGTCGATGATGGAACGAAGATCATGCTTCAGCTCCGTTGCAGGCACACCTGTAATTTGATGCAAGGGTTTGCAGATATTGGGATGCGTTATCCCCGCTAGCACGGCTGACTCTTGTTCGATTATTGATCTGCTCAGGTCATGATAACTGCCTCTCTTCACGGCCACCTGCAATCCATTCTCGATCTTCAACTCTTGTGATTCGTCCTTTCGGTTCCATTCCTTTAGGGTACTTCCTTTCTCGTGACGTCGAGTTGCGTGTTCTGGCTGGAGGCAATCGAATTGGTACCAAAAGGTTGATTCTTCCTCGCCGCAGAGCGCCAGCCCTGCAATCCCGAATTTCATCCATTCCATCATATCGATCAGCAATAGATCGATTCTCCAGATGCTAGATTAAAATAAAATAGGTATTCATGTCATCAAATCTGACTAGTACTTCACAACTAGATAATTTCTAGCTCTGGATGGAGATGGCTTAACTTCGTGTTGCGGTAGCTCTCTATGACCTACTCATATTCGTTATGCAAATGGCGGATTTCAGTGAATACCTTACAATAGATCTTAACTTTACCTGGTTTTCAGACTTGATCGAAATTTTGGCACTATGAAACAAGCCATTTCGATGAATACGACGTACTGTTTATCAATAATATGTGATTGAAAGTAGAAGTCAAAGAACTACTAATGCTACGATGAGAGTACCAGGTAGTTCCCTGGGGGTTTTCCTTAGACAGATCAACCTCAGCAATAACACGAAACTCGATAGACTCCGAGTTCACCTGTTTCTTTAGATAGTCCCATATTAGCATCGGCAGATCTCAAAACTTCGGACATAACCTCCTCATCTCCATTGTGGTAATGGAAGTTGTCGACAGACTTCCGCTCATCTGCATTGTAGAATTTCTCAGTCAGTTCTCATCGTCCATAGCCTCCACATCATGCAACAATTCTTCATTCGTCTAATCTCAGGCAATCGATCAACATAGCAAGAAAAAGGTATCACAGAACGCGACTTGTTCTCATTTACTTATTCGTAGCGCACCAACAACAACAACAACAACAACAAACAGAGATGTAGTCTTAATTAGATACAATCGTGCATGTCGTATTTCGCACTGAGTTATGTCAACACAAAACGATCGAAAACATTACATTGCGATCATCTGAGGACTGGAGACAAATTTTCATTTACTTACTGATAGATGAAGGCACATAGGGACGACTAGCACAGAACGTATGTACAAATCCTTGCTTAAAAATGACCAAACCATATTCAAAACCAGCCTTGGATTAATTCACTCGATTAAATACAACATGCTCAATTCCCACTACACATGTAAAGAGAGTGTGGCACAAAGTCAACTTCCAAACGATCCTCACATACTGAGATAAATAATGCATGAAACCCAAAACCCGAAACTTCAAAATGAATTGTAAAATTTGCTTTGATCAAACCTGAAACCAACCAACATTCTTACATGCATTCATTGATGACGAATCCACTGTCGAATCTCCACCGAAGCCGAATATCTCAGAAATGGTGGGAAACACTCTATCGACCCCAGATGCTCTCAGCGTCTGCGTCTGACGCGAGGTCTGAGGCTTCTCGTTCACCGGTATGCTCATTCTAAGGTTTGCCCTTGCATCACTGCCACTGTACAATGCACAGCATGTGTCAATTTTTTCATCAAAACAAAATCAATTATTTCACCAACATAAGCAAAACTAATCGCAAAAGAACTGAACTTTTGAAATGCATACCGGTGCCTGCTCGGGCCGTTCCCATCTGAGGTGGGAGAGCTTGTTCCAGCAGCGGCCACTTCGGAAATCCAGGGTGAGCGAAAGTCTGGAATCCTAGTCTGAAAGTCTGAAAGTTCACTAGGGCTATCATTGAAGCTGGCGGCGTACTGTTTGCATTCATGTTTGATGAAGAGTGTAATTTCATTAAACGTGCTCTGCGTGGTTAAGTCCGTGAGGATGAGGTGTGGAGGGATGGTAGTCGAGTATGCTTTCAGCTTCTCACACGGGAGATTCGGAGGGTGCTTCTTGCTGCACTTCAGGAGGTTGCGGGCTAAATCCACAGCTCGAGCTGCGGCTTGTTCGGTGTCAAACGTGCCCAGCCATATTTTCTTGTCCACGGCCTTCCATTGTGCCACTCGAATCTCCGCTACCCACTTCCGGAGATCGGGACGGAAGCGCACCCCGTAGAACTGGGAAGTACCTGGACGGCGGCCAGACCTAGGCACAATCTGACGCGAGGTCTGAGGCTTGTAGTTTGCCGGTGTGCTCATTCTAGGGTTTGTCCTTGCATCACTACCACTGTTCAACGCACAGCATGTGTCAATTTTTTCATCAAAACGAAATCAATTACTTCTCCAACAAAAGCAAAACCAATCGCAAAAGAATTGAACTTTTGAAATGCGTACCGGTGCCTGCTCAGGCCATTGCCATCTGAGGTGGGAGAGCTTGTTCCTGCAGCACTCACTTCGGCAATCCACGGCGAGCGAACACTGTGAAACTCTCTTAAGCCATCTTGGTGCTCGACGGCTGCTGGATTCGAACATAACCTCCGGTCGGGATCACCCAGCCACCGGTCAGGATCACCCCGCTCCGTCGCAAATGTCGACGGAGAGTCCGAGAAATGGTATGTGAGGTTGGATCCCAAGTCATAGTTAAAGCTCTTAAAGCTTGAGCTTCCTCTAATGCTTTCTTGTATCTCAATCGCCAGCTTCCGGAACCGTCCGCCCGCTATTTTCAAACCGCCTTTCTTTGCAGTATATGGAGCTCTCACCTCTTCTGCATCGCTGCTGCTTTGACGCGAGGTCTGGGGCTTGTAGTTCGCCGGTATGCTCATTCTAGGGTTTATCCTTGCATCACTGCCACTGTACAATGCACAGCATGTGTCAATTTTTCCATCAAAATGAAATCAATTACTTCACCAACACAAGCAAAACTAATCCCCAAAGAACTGAACTTTTGAAATGCGTACCGGTGCCTGTTCAGGCCATTGCCATCTGCACCGCCCACTTCGGCAATCCAGGGTGAATTCCGGTTCTCAGTAAGGCGAATACCGTAAAACTGTTTCTTGTTAATATCCTTGCCCTCTACGGCTGCTGGATTCGAACATAACCCCCGGTGGGGATCACCCTGCCCGTCGCTGCGAACTTGCCGCATATCCACAACGTCCCATTGCACAAGCCAAAACGCTCGGTAAGGCGACCTCGCTTCTGGTAAAACCAATAGTTTTATGTAATCGTGCGGGCGACGGCGCCAGCAGCTTCGAATTCCTGCAGTTCCATCGTATAGAAACAGAGTCTGGACGTCTCCGTCGGCAGCGGAATGCTTCGTTAACATGGCACTTCGACAGGAGACGTGTCGGTAACGGGACAGTGGATGTGGCCCTGTCCTCTGAACACGTGAGTCATCGTCTATTACATTGCTATATAAGGTGTGCGAGATTTTCTTGTACGAGAGAAGCTTTCGCGACAAGGAGACTAGGGTTTCGCGTACTTGAAGATCATTTTGCAAATCTCCCGTAGGGGCCTGAGCCTGCCAATTCAGCAACTCTTGATCCTCCGCGCTCAGCGGTTCCACGACACCATCGGGGTCGCATTCCCCTTCCAATAAGGTGACCATGAAGCTGATTCGTCTGACATAGTAGCGAGGGTTCATCTCCAAAGATTGCGCATAATTAGTGAGCTTGAGCTGCAAATTTAATGCCTCCGCTATA
The DNA here is from genome assembly GCA_947034895.1 of Rhytidiadelphus loreus. Classification (NCBI taxonomy): domain Eukaryota; kingdom Viridiplantae; phylum Streptophyta; class Bryopsida; order Hypnales; family Hylocomiaceae; genus Rhytidiadelphus; species Rhytidiadelphus loreus. The sequence continues at coordinate 65,073,601 of OX344762.1, forward strand.
GATGTCACGGACCAATCAGCGCCTCGAGCGACTCCCATGGATTCTGCAGTGTAGCATTCCTCTGTTACAATCATAAAAGATATCATGACGCGAAGGAAAGTACCAAATAATCCTCCTGTAACTAGATAATTTTTTAAAAAACACCATAATGTCAAAGTTCATATCCATAAGATGATCAAAACATGAAACCAATCAACCAAACTTACTCGCACGTTTTGATGGAGGATCAGATGCTGAACTTCCAGCAGTGCCGGCGTCAGATATGGGGCGAAGAGATCCGATCTCGCCAGAATGCCACTCGTCTCCAGTGAGTAAGTCCGGTCTGTCCTTCCAAATTAAACAACGACAAAATAGGTTTAATGAGTTACAGAAATCCGTTTCCTCCACCTCAAAAACCATGCATTGGATTGAAAAACACAGTATACTGACTACCTCCACTTTAAGGATGACTGAGGCAAGGACCCCACCGCGGGATTTCTTACATTTCCACCATAGAATTGTCTAGGTCAGGCAGCAGTGGTCGCTGACGTGAACGACGCGACTTAGTGACTATTTGCAACGCTCTCTGTTGGTGGAGAATCTGCTGAATGCATGCGTGAAGTTCCTGGATGTCATTCACGTTCGGGTTGAGTGTAATAACTGCAACAACGTCCTGCATGGCCTCTGAATATCTGCCAAGCATACACTTGACTAAAGCACGTTCAAGCAGGACTGTGGATTGGTGCCCTCCAGTGTTGAGATGAGCAAGGTCGTAGTCTTGGAGTGCACTCTCAAAGTCCCCAAGTAAGAACTGGATACCTCCTCGAACTCTGCAAATCCCACCACCAAGTTCGAGTTTGATAAGTCAAAACATGGTCAGGAGTGCAAAAAAGCATCATCAAGAAAAGACGAGGTTTAGAGTTCAAGATATGTCATACCTGATGTATGTATGAGAATGTGAGTCGTTTGGATTCCGATGAATGACTTCATTCAAAACTCGCAGTCCTTCTTGCCAACATTCCAAGTAATGCCCGTCCCTGACGAAAATCAAGTGAGAGTGGGGGGGTGGAGAACCAGCAGGTTCGATGATTCCGGATGCTCTTTGCTCCTGCAGACGGAGGAGCACTTCTCTCCTTGTATTGAGCAACTCAATCTGTGACAAACTGCAAGCGAGTTCATAAGTTAGTATGGTCAATTTTGTTAAAATGGCGGTATTCCACACGCCATTTTAATGGAATACCTTCTACAAAAGAAAACAAGTGTACCGCGATAGGGTCATATATGTGCCAATTTTATGCCTAGCACATTCAAATCACTCCTAGTTCACGTTTTTCCACTCCCCTCGAACAATCTTTCCATTGTTTTCATTCTTTCAATGGTTTCATTTTGTGCCATTTTAGTGGAATATTGCCATTTTAACGAAATTGACCATTAGTGCTTAGAACCTGGTTAATCCTAAAGTTTCTTCTTAAGGATGCAGGTAGAATAAACTTGTCCACGTAATTTCTATTGTTAGTGGAGTTTCTCATGATATTGCTAGCTAGCATGTTCTACATCAAGCATCTCGTGTTCTAACTGATTGCAATTAGTACAGACATACCCCTTCCAATGTTCAACACTGAGTTCAAGTTTGTCGGGATCAGATTCCAACTCTGGGCTGCAGTACATACAAAGCACATTAATGATGATTGATTTCTAATGGTTTCTACAAGCTTGAGCTTGAAACAAAAATATATAATCATGCTAAACACAGCGTTCAACACATAGCTCAAGAATCTACACATCAGCAGCATGTCATCCCCTGAATCTAAAATGAGCTAGTTTTCCTCTGATGCAATTGCTTAGAAGTATTTGAAGTCGTCAGCCATTGAATTTATCCACCAGAAGACTTACCGGTTTGCGGCACGTTCAGGTTGGCAATCTTCAGCTCCAAACAACAATGATCGGAGCATCTTCTTCGCAGAATTTGAGATCCGTAGCCATCGAGTCCAAACAGCCTCTGAAATATTCAAGCAATATCCGTAGACGTGTACATTAAAAATGATCATTTCAATACTACAAAGCGAACTAAATACGTGCAAAGTAAGATTAGCACTTTCGCTAAAGAGCACTTCTCGCACTTTGGCTTAAGAACATCTAGTGACCTAGCTACTCGTGTACTACTTCTTACTCATTCTCAACATTATCCATCAAAACTACGTACTTTGAGTTTTAAGAACGTACAACACAATCAGAATTGCTCGGAGTACGTATTGATCAAGTGAGATTCTGTAGCTAAATTCGAAATGTTCTTTCATACTCGATATTCTTCCTTAGCACGCCATCATTCAAATTTCCAAATCACAAATATGTAAACGAAGCACAAATGCTATGGAAGATGTGACAAACCTATTAGGGCGTTCTTTTCTCGTGGAGGAAGGATAAAAGAAGCCTCACTCCTCACGATGAGTGAGACCCCATCCACCACAACAACTTTGGAAGCATAGATGAGTGAATCTTCTCGGGGAACGTAAAATTCCCCAGTAGGCAAGTGGAGTTCGTCAAAGCCTCCAGCTCCCTGATATGCACAGAGATAGCCATCAGCGGAATTGATTTCTGTGAATGCAGCTTTTCATTGTATTTTCCATTCATGTTTTCAACTAACTACTAATGCCAAGATGTAAGGTCGAACACGTTTTAGAGCACACAAAGAACAATCAACACGACTGCAGACTCGGTATCATCGTCCTCTACGGAAATCGATAGAGCCGCTAGACATAAATTGACTCTCAAGTGACTACCACCTAAGTTATCTCATGTCTTTCTCAACAGAAATTACTCATGCCTTTGCAAAGCAATGACGCTGAGCATGTTTAAGAGCACATAAAGAATTGAAATGCCGAGATCATGCATCATCCGCTTGAGAAAGTTATTGGAGCTGCTGGAGATCACCTGAGTTGCTGGACCAGTACTTCGAAGAATTTCGCTGGTTCGCTTGGTCCCAACTTTGACCTGGGACCCGGTCAAATACAATCCACGCATCGTGATGCCCGTCTCTGAATGGACAAAACATCATGAGAAACCACATCTCATGTCAGCATTCTTTGTTCAAGAACAAGAGCCTGACAAGAGCTCGCGGTAAATTCCACTTTTACCCACTAGAATTGCTACATGGAACCATTCATTATTATAGATTTTCTACAATTCCAAAAAGACACAACTAAACGAAATAACATGGATGCACAAAGTTGATCCAGGTTGAATTTGGGGTTAGACTCTTGATTCACTTACTTCCATCTTGCCATCTTGCCTCAACGTTCATTGGCACATCGCCTTCCTTCAATAAGTGCATTTGAACTTCGCCAGCTGCATTCAAGCATTGTGGAAGTATAAGATCAAATACAAATATCCTACGCATCAGCTAGCACATAGAGTGCATGAAGAATACACAATTGGGACTCAAAGTCGAGATCTATGCAATTGGGACTCATAAGAATTACACAGGGTTTTTAGAAAGTTCAAACAATATGGATAGGTGTTAAAATTATCGAAACTCTAATATAACTGACCCACATAATGTGTACGGATGGTGAGAGTCTTTTACAACAACTCTAGCACACGTGAGCTCCAATGTATCCAACATTGCATCTCTCTCCTTTACAATCTGCAGTCTTTTTAATTTTAAAACTAACGATCAAGAACATCAGCCTTAATAGCTCAAGCTAATCAATGGGAACTGTTCGTAACGGATATTTCGTTAAAATGGCAATATTCCACAAACTTGGCACTTTTAGGTTTAGACCATGTGGTCTAAAATCTATACCAGTCCTAGACTTTAGACCATGTGGTCTAAAATCTATACCAGTTTTAGAAAATGAATGGAAAAATGGCAGAAGAATACCGCCATTTTAACGAAATATCCATTTCGTAGAATGATTGAATAACATTCATCCAACAAGAGGTCAACGTTCGTAAGATCTCACCGTTATGATACAGAATTGCCCAATTCCCGAGTTGAAAAACGCATCTGTTCTCTTTTTGCAGACAATATTTGGCAAGTTCGACAATCTCAGCAAGTACCCCTGCATCAATGGCAATTGACGCCTGCAGGATTATTGAGGACTTTAACCGTTTCACTCGCCCATTTGCATGCCTTTTATACAGCTTCTTGGTAGGACGGGTGACATCTTTGGACGTGCCATCAGGAAAGTATGATGTAAAATTGATGATGGGCCTACAATCCACACCCTGCAATGTCTCTCCGGGGTACATATGATTCTCAAAAGAGGAACTGATGGAGTGCGTCCCCTGAACAGCGCTTGTCCCAGTCATGCGAATAACATGTGTAGCATGGTGTGGATTGATCGTTGTCTGCGCTTCGATGTCAACTACAACTGTTGCACCACAGTTTGGCGACTTAGGTGATACAGGTAAATTCATCCCTCTCGCGATTTCGTTCAGTTTTTCAGATATCTCTCGGTGTTGATCTTCCGCCTCTGCACTAGACTGATATCGACTGTCTAAGCCCACTTCTTTTAGAATGCACGGGCTACCTCTGGACACATATAACCAGAATCTGCGTCTAATAAAATCCCAAAGGGCGGCTACTACGAGACTGATAAGAAAACCCACAACTATTGCAGGAAACCACACATTGAACCGTTCAGAACGGAAGAGAGACATGGCTTCCTATACGTCACAGAGAACTTTGTGCTTTTGCAAACACGGATGAAAGATCCAAGAGCTAGCAACCTTATCAGGCATACCTTTCGCAGAAGTTTAAATGGTGAGGGTTTCTAAAACCCTTTGGGAATTAAAAAAGAAACTAGGACCACAAAACTCGGATTAGTCATGTTTGCTAATCTGTGTTCCATACCGGGGAAGCCCTCTTGCCTCGGAAGTCAATTCGAGTTTACAGTAAAAATCCAATATGGAAATTGGACAAATGTCCTTCAGTGTCCAGACTCAATCCTAGCCTAGTGTATCCTCGTGTATCCCATTCAATCATCTCAGGACATTGACTACGGAATCCTTCAAACCGTCCAACAGGTGGTGGGCATTTTGGATTTCTCCTGCATTTCAACCTCAATCATTGGCGAACGAAATCTCCTTTCTATCACAGACACACTCACCTTCCTCACCAGGATTAATTGGGTACCACCCAAGCAAATTGTGGTACTCAGAGAAAATGACAGCGATAAGAAAGTGGATCACTCGTCGGCCTAAACTTCCTAGCGTTCAAACATCCACGAGAAGTATCAAGTACAGTACAAGAAGAGCTCTTTGCAAGTAAGATAAGATGCATGTATCTCTATCTCTTAACTTCAAATGACTGAACACATAATGTCCTACACTGCCTGCAGTGGGACTCATACTGCAAATGCTCTAATGAATGAAACCACCTTGCCAGGAGCTCGAATGGAAGCTAACTTATACCTTTCTAAGTGGCCAATTACTTACGCCCGACAGTTCTAACTTACCTGGTGCTTCACTTCATACCTTCCTCGTCTTCTCTCATGCTGGTAAAGTCACGGCCGCCCGAAAAGAATCCTGCATAAAGTTCTTCGATGATCAAATCTAAACATCTACTGCAGTCGGCTGGTGCGCGCATGATGCTTGGAATCCGCCCTTAATTGGCAGGCCTAATATTTTAGTATTAAGAAGTCTGTACCGACATTTCCGCAGAAGTCGGCTTTAGGAAACTGCCGCGTCACTTCGAAATCGTCGACCGAAGATAAAGCTTACAGTAAAGCGGAACTTGGATGGGCAATTTCGTTAAAATGGTTAAATTCTGCAACTTTGGCAGTTTTTACACTTCACATCGGGCGGTCTGAAATGTATAACTGTCCTAGATATCTGAAATCTATAAGGGTCATAGATGGCATTTTCACAATTCAAACCGCACAGTATGAAATCTATATAAGTCCTAGATGTCACTTCATGGTTCAAACCTTGTGGTCTAAAAAAGGCATATGGAATACCACCACTTTAACAAAATTTCCCATTTGGGTGCGAGCTTACTTGGAATTCAATAGGTCGGCTACTCAATCCAACTAAGGTAAAACTACCCAATTCCGTCACCCTACAGTTAGCCCCAATTCTGTCCACTCAACTTTTCAACTTCTCAACTTCTCAACTTCTCAATTCCGTCAACAAAATCAGCCAAATCAGCCCAGAATTCTGACAAAAGTAGCACATTAATGTAATTAACGATAACGTGTCAACCCTTGATTGGTGGATTGTTAAGTACTAATAGATACATAGAAAGGCGGTTTTGGGTTGTTGATAAGACATTTAGGGTTGTTGATAAGACATTTAAGACTCTAGTCTAGAGACGGTTTTGTAATTTCAGGCTAATTACTTCAAAAATTCACAGAAATTACAGTTTTGATCGAAAAATTATAATTCCACTTGGGTTTGATTTGTGAAACATTTGCACACCTCTGAAAAATATGTACCCCTCTTGAAGTTGACCCCAACATATTCAGATTGCTAATCTGGGTGGTGATAGGTAGTTCACGAGGTAGTTCTACCTTAAGTCATCTAATTGATAGTGTTGAGAAAGTGGTGAATATGAGCATGAATTTTTGGGATTTTTTTGTCACCAATGTAACAATCAATTGTAGGATAAGAAAAGACTATTTTTTTCAGTTTTAAATTCTATTGAGCATTTTGAATTACATAATTTACCATTACAAGAATAATTTGGCAAAATCTAGGTCCAAGCATGGATGGAATAATTGGCTAAAAGTTGTTCCCAAAAAATCTGAAATTTTCTACAACTAGGCTTGTCACTAGTAAGCTTCAATTCTAAACTAGGTCAATTTTTGGCAACAAATCACCAAGAAAATTTAGGTTGGTGTAAATGCCCCCCAGTAGATTAGGGTTTAATCCATTATTTTATTTCATTTTTTATTTTGGCACATAGAAATAACCCTCTGTATTTGCTACCATCATAAGCTTTTAAATCTTACCTATGTTACAAAATTTCACTACCCTTCTATATCCTCAAAGAGAAATGTCAAATGTTAAATGCTACTAATTCTTTAAAATATCTTTTGTGGATATACCTCTCCAACTGTTAAAATAGTCCAAAAGCTTACAAGTTAGAATATATATTATTTGTTAATAGCCAAAACATTAAATATATATTATTTGTTATAGGCTACAATGTTCTATATGTTAGAAATCTTCTATTCCCTACTTGTGATATAGAAACTTAACTCATAATTAAAGTGTTATGCAAAAGAAAATGGATGCACTATCTTTATAAATAGAAAATTTAAACAATAAACTTACAATTATTTCACTTGAAAAAGATGGTCTTATTGTAAGAAATTAGACTTTTTGAAGTGAAATTTTAATGAAAAAGGAGGAATTAAAAGAATATGAACAAATAAAAAACAAAGAGATTATTGAGATCAAAGACATGATAAATTGTGTATCTAATGAAGTAATTCATTTCAAGAATGAAGTTATTACTTTGAATACAACATTAAAAGATATAATAGTGGATATTGAAGACTTTAATATGCAACTAACAATTCATAATATTTTGCCAAAATACATATAAAAGAATTTTATTTTGCTAAGTATCCTTGTAATTCTTCGTAGTACAAATAAATATGTAAATGAAAAAGGCAAATGGGATTAATATCAATTCAATGAAGCCAATGTTGTATGTGAAAATAATCAATGAAAATAATTTAGATTATGCACCATGTATTGATATATTAAAGAAGGTTTGTATTTTTGAGAAAAATCAACAAATTATAAATTCCAGTATTGGCTTGGAGTTAATTCATAGAAAATCTATTGTGGTTAAAAATGGAAAAATTAAAGACACGATTATTAATTTGAACTTAAAAAATGAAAAGAAATCAAATATTAAAAGCCATACAAATAGTGCTATGCTTCACACTTATAAAAGCATATTTATTGAAAATAATTTTAAGAATATTTCAAAGATCAGTGAATGTTAAGAGTATAAATTTGGGGGATATTGATTTCTAATTTTAAAAATATAGATACTTAATTGCAAGAATGATAAGTTTGAAAATTCATATAATTTTGGAGTTGAGGTATGCACTTTATATATCTTTGCCTAAAAATAATAATGTACTTAATTTTTTCAATCAATTTATCAATGATAACATGTTTTATGATGATTTTTGTATTTGGAAATTTGAAATAAATCCATGTGTATGAGATCATCGTGGAATTTTCTTAAAACATTAAAAAAAATTTTAACATAGAAACAACAAAAATCTTAAAATAGTGAATTAAAATCAAAATAAACAACAACAACAAAATATTTAAAATTTTAAATAACTAGCAATTTATAAGTCTATATTCCTATAAATTGACTTTGTAAAAAAATTGACTTCTTGAGTTAATACCTATAAAATATTTTGGAAATATTTTTAGTTTTTTTGAAAAATGATTTTGATATTTTTCATAATTATTGGATATATGCTACCTTAGCATAAAACAAAATAGTTTACACTTTAACAACTTTGATAGATTATTCTAAATTCAATATGTAGAGAAAATATCACAAATTAAAAAAGTATATATTCAGAAGTGTAGCTTGCGGGGATGCAAACATTTGAATCTAAGGCTATATAGAATGAGGGAAATTTAATTCAAATTTTTGTGATGAACAATTTCCAATTTTAAAGTGTTAATTCAAGGTTTTTAGCCTATTGGATGTATGTTGGATTGCCGATTAGATGTTTTAAAGTGTCCAAATGGAAAAGGAAATTAGTAGATGAAAAGTAGTTGGTTCCAAGTGGAATTGTCACTTGAAGTTGGATTTTAAGGGTTGCATAGTTTCATATGTAGTCGGAATGGTGGGGAATGAGAGGTGTTTTAACTTCTTTCTAAGTTGGAATTGTCACCCATTGTTGAACTAAGGATTGCGTATCTGTTATTTTATTTTTTTAAATTTGGTGATTAATGTGAGAAGTTTTTATACTAAATATTGTTGTCTGTGCGGTTGTGCAATTTGAAAATTGTTGAAGAAGTGTGTTATATGCATGTATGTGTGATTCAAATGCTAAAAGTTTGTATTGTGTTGTATGAGCCTAATTGGAGTTATTGAGATCATCAATTGTGTATTTTAGTTGGTTGTTGTCGTTGTAGTGTGGTGTAAATGATTGTTTAACCCCTAAAGGACCATTGTCCCCTCGGGGGACAAAATGGATTTCGGGCAAGTTCCTATGATCTCAATTTTTAGTGAATTTTTTTGAAACTTTTTCATAAGATAATAAAACTTATGAGCTTTGTGGGAATATAAATTTTATTTCAATTGGTGCCCGGGAACAAAAGTTATGGCATCTTAAACATAATTTTCACATCACCGGGCAGAAAAATAAATCTACAAAAATTTGAAATTAATTTTTTAATTTTTTTCTTCTTAAAGATCGTATTTTTGTCTACATGTGAAGCTTTAATTCATTCTATTTGGATTAGTAATGTGAAAGTTATAAACAATCTTGTTTTTCGGGCAATTTGAGCATCTTCTTGAAAAAATAACTTATAGGATTCAATTCTGAATGCAATTTTCACAATTTTTCAACAAAAATTGTTTGACAAGGTTAAGTTTTCTATTTAGAACAATCTCACCATTGAGATTATTGTGTTTCAATCCCATTTTAGAGCTATTAACGATTTAGTTTTTCTTTCAATCTTGGACCTACTTTTACTGAACAATTTTTTAAAGAATGATCATCAATCATGTTTTTTTTTAATTTTTTTTTCTAGACTTTCAACTCAATTCTTCAACACAAATTTTTTTTAATTCAAGGTCCATGGTGTAAATTTTTTCCACAAATGGCATTCAAAGTCATCTGAAATTGCAGGCTAGTGTTCAAAAAAACTTTCTTTTTTCAACTTTGAATGCTAATATCTTCCAATCTGTACGGTAAAACTCCATGAAATTTTTATTACATGATCCTCAACTAAGAAAGTACAAGATCCTATGGTTAGATTCTAAATACAAGTATTTATTTATTTATTTTTGGATGAATGCAGCAGAATTGGCAGTTTTGAGTAGTTTTTGACAGAAGAATGGCCTTGGTCCTTTAGGGGTTAAGGAATAAAAATGAAAATTTGTGTATGAAGATAATTGAAGAACATTGTGAGATTTTTTGGTTTTAGTTGGAGTCTGTTGTTGATTCTTTGAATGTGTGAAGTGTAATCCAATTGGTGTGTTATGCTTGCATTCCTAAGTTGTTGCCGGATTCAAATCTCCTTATCTTTGGGTTGTGCTATTCAAATTGGGAAACAAAACTATTAGCTTGTTGATCCTGCATGATAGTGTCCTTAGAATCAAACCTATTATACTAAAGGGGTAATTCTTAAGAGGGTCATTGTTCAACTTCAACAGTCTACAACTAACAAAACCATCCATTATGGTCAATTTCATCAAAATGGCGGTATTCCGCATGCCATTTTAATGGAATATCTTCTACAAATGGAGAATAAGTGTGCCACGATAGGGTCATACATGTGCCAATTTTATGCCTAGCACATTCAAATCATTCCTAGTTTACGCATTTCCACTCCCCTTGGACAATCTTTCCATTGTTTTCATTCTTTCAGTGGTTTCATTTTGTGCCATTTTAATGGAATACCGCCATTTTAACGAAATTGACCATCCAAACAATTCCATAAAAAATTAGGAATTCAAATGAAGAGCTTTCTTTCAAAGTTGTTATTCCTCAAGTGTACACCCCACAATTGTGAATGTTTGCAAAATAACAATAGGATGTTGTAGGATTTAGAATTTAGAATTTAGGATTAGGTGTAACCTTGGATGTCCTTGAAGTTAGTAATGGAACATGTACATTTCTTAACCCTGGAACAACAATGAAATTCCAAAGTGGCTGATGGATGACTTTCAAGGTTACTTTAAATGAAGAATGCACCTATTGATCCAAAAATTGGATCATTTTTGACAAATACCTCGGTAATATGTGTCCTTTTTTTAGGGTTAACTCAACCCTTCATAGTATGGTACAGAGCCGCTGGTCTCAACATCCCCAAGTCTGTAATTAGGTTACCTATTCTGAAATTTTGCAGCCAAAGATTGCTCACAAGGTGAGTGACTAGAGCTTGAATTCCACCGCATTGCCTTGGTATCTTGTGTCACAAGTGTTGCTTTGCAGCTGACTCACCACATAATCATCTCCCAGAAACCCAACAAGACAACTTTTATGGAAGAGTGGGGATCCTAGAATCACCCTGAAATCACAAAATGAAGGAATAAGGGAGAACCACCCATAACCGAGTGAATAAGCAATTCTAAATATGATTTGGAGTAGTGTAGGGGGAAGTAAATATTTTTCAGAGGTGGAAGGATAGAAATGACAGGGATTGCATAAACTTTGGTAATTTTATCACTTGAATTATAATTACTATAAATTTTGAAAGGCAAAAAGTACTTCGGCCACTGCCAATCTCTAGACTCTTCCAATTCCGATCACTGAAAAACTATAGTCTTACTAAATGCTTTCATCTTTCTTACTCACTACTTTGGAACATGTGTCATGAATCTATTAGTCTCAATTTCGAAAAGAAGAAAACAAAACATTCTAGCTATGGTTGGAAATAAGTCAGTCTATAGGTTTGTTATTGGATCCTGATCAGGAATGGGTGGCTTCCCCTTACCAGATATCAGCAAGACAGCAGGGAAGCAGAAACAATGGAGCTTAGATGGTGATGGACCAAGAAGTTGAGATGACTAATATTCCTCTCATATTGAACCACATGCGTTTGATTTACGGTAGTAGTATCGAACAGAGAGCTTTTCAAGGCCACGTTGCTGGATGGAAAATCATGGTCTCCTTACTTAGTTTCGTTAACAGGAAACTGATCAGTTTCAATCCCCATCACCAAACTTCATTGGAACCAAAAAAATTGAAAACCATAGCTTGGTCTCTGGTGCCACATTACATCACAGACATGTATTTTCAAAATATTTCAAAAGCAAAACATGTATAGGTAACGTCTCTTCAGAATTTCCTTCTGATACAGTACATCCATCAATTCACTGCAGCAAAAAGTAGTAATGCATCATCACTATGTTGAGAATGCATTTGGGGGTTGAAAGAATCTCATAAAGTTTCTGGGGTGTGAAAGTTGAATCAGTTTCTACACAAAGGAAGTAAGGGACACTCCTCTAGGTGCGAACAGGATGTTTGTCAGTGTTTTCTTTAATTTAAGAAAAATGAGCCATTTCATTGAGAGAAAAGAACACTGAACTTGTATGGGCAGGAGCAACCTTGCAGTGGAGAAGGAGTTGGAGGTCCAAAGCTAAATTACAATCCACATCTTACATGGACAATTATCCATAATTATTGTAAATGTACACACTGGTAGCCTACACACTAAAGTTGACTAAACCCTCAACAAAGCATTAAGGTAGAACTACCTATCACCCCCCTGATTTGCAATCTGACTATTTTGGGGTTAATTTTAAGAAGGGCACATATTTTTCAGAGGTGTGTTTTTGTTTCACGGATCAAACCCAAGTGGAATTATAATTTTCCCATTAAAATTGTAATTTCTGTGAATTTTTGAAGTGGTCAGTCCTGAAATTACAAAACCATTTATAGAGTGGGGTCAAAATTGTCCCATAAACAACCCATTACCGCCTAATCAAGTACTAGATATTCTCTATTAATGGAGTGACACGTAACCCTTGTTGTCATAAAAATCCTTGATTCTGTCATAGAATTCTCTGATTTTGTCATAAAAGGAAGGGAATTGGAGGGGATTTTAGGCGGAATTGGGGCCAAAGTTGATGACGGAATTGGGCTGGTCTACTTGATGGAATTGGACTACAGAACGGTAATGGGTGTTTTGACCTTAGATGGGATTCCGGGGGGCTGGAGGTCCGTTTCGGCGTTGTTCTCAGCTCCATTCCCCGGGAACCCCATCGAATGCGACGACAGATTTTTTTTTTTTTTTAAATTAAAATAAAATAAAATTAAGTCCTTAAAATGAAAAACAAAGTTTATTTTATTTTTTTCGAAAACTCTGACCTAGCAGTCGCTTGGCCAGGTCAGCACACGCAGGGAACGGCGGGTATCGATGGTTTTCAGACTGGTTTTGATTGGGGAACTCACAGCCCTTCCCAATGGCTGAATCCCATCTAATGTAAGGTCCCAACTTCACACTAAGCCAAGGCCAAGAGCAATGATTCTAGTAGACGACAGGGGAGTATGTGATTGGGTCAGAGCAAAAAAACTAAGGTATGCGCACCTCTAATTGACACTAACTACAATGGAACATAGTTTATGAAAGAGGACTCCAATGCATTTTGCACTATTTGAACACCTTACAAAAAAGTTACAAACTTTCAAAATGTTGTCTCTGGATGTACCCCAAACCAACACTAAGCTCTCACTAACTCTCATGTTTTGACTATGTACATCCTATATTGTATCATCAACATCTAGGTATTTAAAGCCTTGTGATGCTTTGGGGTCCAAATTTAGGTGTTGCATTTTGGTAGGGTTGAGTATGGGTGTACATTGGTACATTCCTTCTGGAGGCAGCATATGGCCATGGCATGACAAGGTCAATTAGGGTAGAAGATGACCAACTATGAAATTTCATTACTCAACCTAGGGAAACATGCATTGGGAGGATAACAAGCTTTTGAAACAGTGCTATGGTAGGAGGCTTTGAAATGGAGCGGGCATTAAAAATGAACCCTAAAAATGACTCTAAAATGGACAAACGGTAGATCATAAATTGACCTCCACAGTCATTGAATGAATCAAGGAAAAAGCATTATTAATTGCAAGAGCCAATCATTCTCTTTGCTTTCCCATTTTTCTTTAAAAGTTGCAAGGGAACATTTTATGGAAGACCTAGGGACATAAATAGGGACCTATGACACAACTCCTTTGAGAATCCATAAGTAATTCAAAAATGCTTCAAAAAATATGAAACCACTTGTGTCTGAAAAATGAGATAAAAAAAATTTCATGTAAGAAAATACATGAAAAGGGCAGATCATCACTTAGATGAGCCATTTCTGAGCCTCCTACCTTACATGAAACTCATCTTCTTTGTTTCCTGAAATTCACACCCCATGAATCCTTGTTTCCGTGAAATCCATGAAATTTCATGCTCATGGTAGTGCTGTGTTTTTGGTTATTCAGGAATCCACAATCCGCAATACTTGTGTGGTCCTGAACTCGGATGGTTCTGTTAATGTGGTCGCTGATAAGCAGCTGAAGCTGTCGTCAATGGCACCAGGTTCCGTGCTCCTGCAAATGGTTTTGGGTGAAGTTTGTGGAATGGATGTGCATATATCTCCAACATGGTTGCCATACTTCCCATCATCCAAGGCCATGTTGCAGTTGGTCAAGTGCATGCCACAGCTGGTTGTATCACAGATGTAAGGTAGGAGGTCCTTAAATCGACTGGGTTCTAAATGTATCTCCTATCTAGGGTTGAGTGACATGCTCCTTGAAATATCTATTACTGTCATTGATGAGGTAGGTAGGCTTAAATGAGCGATTTTTGAACCTCCTACCTTACTAGGGTCATCACATTACTGTTGATTCTTGTGAGCAATTGGAGGATTTTTATACACCCTGAAAATTATTTGCATGAACCTTGGTGTACGACTCTATGCATACATGTTTCTTAACCTTGGAATGCTGTTGGGGAGAATAAGTTCTGTTTTGTTTGGATGACTTCATCTAAGACTGTACGATGAAAAAAAACTATTATTTCATCCAATTTTTGTTGTTGCTTGAGTACATTTTCAGTGAATAATAATATTGCAAACTTCCTCATTGACTTTTCTAAGGAAGAAGATGCTTAATCCATGGATCACCTTGGTAGTGTGTTTTGATCATTTCTTGCTATTTATTCTTGATGCAAATTTTAGCCATACAAATTATATATTTTCTTAATTTGAGTCCAACTGTTGAAATGAAGCTTATCAAGTGAAGTTCTTACTCCTACTAAATTTTTTGAAAAATGACTTTGGGCCTAGAACCATAGTTTGTTGATTTTCTAATTTTAGAGTGCCATGGTAACTTTGGTTTATACCAACATTATAAAAAATTTGAACCTTGCCAAAGGTCATTTTGACTTCGGGCAGTAGTGTGTTTACAAAGAAAATAAAATTAAAAAATTATTTCAAAAAAACTAATAATGAATGAAAAGAATATTTTTGAAATCACCAAACTGACATGCCACTACTAGTGCCACGTTAGTTCCTAGAATTTAAAATAAATAAATTATTGTTCATTATTTTATTTTTTAATAATTTTTTGGATGTAATTGCACTACTACATGCAATCTCATGGCCCTTTCACTAATAGAAAATCTAAAATTTTTGTTGTTTTGGTCGCGTTGATTAGGGTTAGTTTTTTGCTAATTTTGACAGAAATCTATTGAAAACATCAAATTTCTGTCAAAATCAGCAAAAAACAGACCAAAATCAACATGACCAAAACAACAAAAATTTCAGATTTTTTGCTAGGTTCCAATTTTTCCTAATGGATGTTATAAACTACAATACAATATAACTTCCATGAATTAATGAATCTGAGATCAAAGGAAAATATTGCTTTAGAGAGGGCTTGTGGCATTAATTACATCTAAATTTTTTTTAGTGGCTACAATGTTATGACTCTAATAGATTGAATCAATTATAAATTAATAATATTATTGTACCACGCTATATTAACCCCTAAATGCCCGAGGCACCAAAATTAGGTGTTTGCAAAACTTTGAAGTTAAATCAAACCTAACCAAGTTGCTATTTTTAGTAATTTATATTTTTAGAAAGTTCTTCTTGAAGTCTAGTTTTAGCATCAAAAATCCGATCTTGAAAATAAATGATAGTGATTTTTCTATTCAAGATTTTATGCAAGGGTACCCATTGCAATCTTGACTTCCCGTAGTGTTGAGAGCTCTTGTAAATGAGCCTCATATACACTAGATCTTGGAGAAAAAATCACATTCAAAATTCATTTAAAAAAATTATACAATAGATTTTGAGAAGCCATAAATTGATTTGGGGTTATACATGTTGGGCCCTTTAACCTCATATATTTTTGGTCACCAACTTTTTAGATTTGACTTATGAAAAGAGGATTGAAAGACTTCACATCACTTTTGCAGTTTTAACACCTTTATAGTCAAACATTATAATCTTTTACTCCATAAGTGATATTGTTGTGTATTCTTTTCCTATGAGATCTGTCAAGTTTGAATTTGTACAGTTACAATTCAAAAAGAATTGATACAACTTATCAAAATGTTGGCATTTTGTTCAATTTAGAGCAAATTCCAAGAAGCTCAAAATAGGCCTTGGGCATTCAAGATTTAAGTACTGTAGATTGCAATTTTGTGGCACCTTGTTGCACTTCCTCACTCTGAGAGAATCTATAGTGAAAGTCTTGTCATTGCATTTATTTGGCACATCACTTATTGCTCTTCTGGCCCACCACTTTTGGCTTTCAGTTAATGTAGCTCAAAATCATGTTCACAAGAAACATCTAGATTTCACAATCAATGGAAGTGTCTTTTCCTTTTTTTTGTTAGATTGGAAGTGTCTTAAGATATGATTTCTTCTTTGAAAAATAAATATAAAATTTCTCATTCATATTTAATTGCAAAATGGAAGAAAACAAAGTGATGGATAGTGAGGCTTGAAATCAACAATCATGTGCTCGTCTTTGCAAGGATAATTCAAGACAATTATCTTTCAAATGGCACTCTGAAGTTGCACAAGCCTTGTTTATCCTAAGAAATTGTCATTGTTTAGTTGTCCTAATCTAAATGGACAACTCTCACATTTATTATATTAAGTATGGAGTGTCACAATCCTTGTCACAAAATCCATCACATTTTAATTCCAAGAAATATCATCCAATTATTTCATACAATGTCGTGATGAAATCCTATTTCAATATTCTCCAAAATATTGCTTGAATTGTCCTAGTATTCTTGGGTCTTAACTAAGGTAAACCAACCTTTGACAAGCAAACCACCCATGGTAGGCAATTAGACTCTTACATCAACCCATGACAAATGTTTTCTAATAAATGGGATTATGACTACACTAGGTTGGTTTGTGGCCAAAATCAATGCCTTGGGTGATGGTGATGAAGTTATTAGTGATTGCTTTAGGAACTTCTACTTTTTCAATGTAAATAAATCATTAGTTGAAGTGATTTTTTAATTCCTTCATGTTGTGGCCATGTTAAGAAATATTGTGACTACTTTAAGTGGTTGGATGATCATTATTATAAATACACTTTTTGTTGATTTTGGAGTAGTTTGAAGACTGTTTTGGGCCAATTGGAAAATAAAAAATTCATAACAAATTTGTACTTTGTAAAAAAAAAATCCACCGATTGCTCTCTCTCTTCATATCTCACATTTATCTTTGTATGCAAAATAATTTGAATTTTTTTGCTAATGGCAATAGGGTAAACCACTCATTTTGCATGTCATAGGTTGGTTTACCTTAGTATGTTGTAAACACAAGTTGTAAGAGCATTCAAAAGTCCATTTGTCTCCACAAGCTATAGCCCTTTGAGAAGGCTAAGTATCACATGTAGCTTTTTAATTGCACTTTCTTTAAATTGGTACAATTCTAGCATAAAAATTGTGACATATCATAACATTTAGTAGCCTTTAGAGAGGTTGCCTTTCCTCTCTAGAGGCTTCATCCACAAAAAACATCCAAAGGGGAATTCAAGTAACTATGCACCCAAAAGTGGTTGTACACACATTTGGTTTGCCATTAGTTATCCCTTTTTCTTTCAAAATGAATAGGTCGTTGATTTTCTTTTTTAAAAATGCTTCCCCTTCCAGAATGCCGTCAATTTTTCAAAATTTCTTAAGCCATTGATCTTTGAGATTTAATCTGAGTCATCCATCCAAATACGAATATGGATATGGAATCAAAATATGAATATGATACCAAGATACAAATACTTGATATTGGAATACGATACAATATATAGATACAGGATATGGGATTTTCATTGTTCCATATTGTTTGTCATGTTAACCTCGTTCAAAAAATTACAAGTAGGAGGGGAATGAAGAATTAAGAAATTAATTTTAATTAATAATTTTTAAAACCTGAGGTGGGGAAGCAGGGGGAATTCACATTAATTAATTAATTAAAATTTTGAGTGCATAGTGACAGAAGTGTCACTATGCCCCCCAAAGTGGCTGTAACAGCCACAAACACACACTATCGTGGGAGTACATTATTTTATGGTGTGCATATAAGTTTAGTTGTGAACTTGATTATAGAAATGTCACAACTTTTCAAATACAATTGTCAGTTCATTTTACTACACCGAGTACTCTCATTTCATTTACTATTTTACAACTTAAAAGAAAATAGTACACAGTGAGGGGTACCCACCTTCAGAATCTGGAAAACCATTTGAAACCCAAATGTGTACAGTCAGTAAGCTTAGTATGTCTACGATACAACCTCCACTAAAAGGATGACTGACAAGTTTACACTTGACTACTAAAGCACGTTCAAGCAGGACTGTGGATTGGTGCCCTCCAGTGTTGAGATGAGCAAGGTCGTAGTCTTGGAGTGCACTCTCAAAGTCCCCAAGTAAGAACTGGATACCTCCTCGAACTCTGCAAATCCCACCACCAAGTTCGAGTTTGATAAGTCAAAACATGGTCAGGAGTGCAAAAAAGCGTCATCAAGAATAACAACAAGGTTTAGAGTTCAAGATATGTCGTACCTGACATGAGAATGTGAGTCGTTTGAATTCCGGCCGATGAATGATTTCATTCAAAACTCGCAGTCCTTCTTGCCAACATTCCAAGTAATGCCCGTCCCTGATGAAAATCAACTGAGAATGGGGGGATAGAGGAGCACTTCTTTCCTCGTATTGAGCAACGCAATCTCCGACAAACTGCAAGCGAGTAGATAATTTTAAAGCTTAGAACCTGGTCATTCGAAAGTTTGTTTTTAGGGATGTAGGTTGAATAAACTTGTCCACTTCATTTCTATTGTCAATGAAGCTTTTCTATGATATTGCTAGCATATTCTACAGCAAGCATCTCATGTTCTAACTAATTGCAACAGGCACAGACTTACCCCTTCCAAAGTTGAAGTCACTGGGATACAACAACTGACTTCTCAAATTAGAGGTCCTCCTGGCTGCACTATAAAGCACTAATTAATCTTGATTGATTTCTGATGGTTTCTACAAGCCTGAGATTGAAACAATCATATATAATCATGCTAAACGCAGCGTTCAACAAATTGCTCAAGAATCTATATATTAGTCTCATGTCATCCTGTGAATTTAAAATGAGTTAACTTTCCTCTTATGCAATTGCCTAAAAGCATTTGAAGTCATCAGCCATTGAATTTATCAACCAGAAGACCTACCGTTCGCAATCAGCTCGGTACAATGAGAGCCCCATGCTCTTCACAGAATTCGAGATCCGTAGCCACTGAGTCCAAACAGCCTCTGAAATATTCAAGCAATATCAGTAGAAGAGTACATTAAAAATGATCATCCCAAAACTACAAAGCGATATAAATACGTGCAAAGTAAGATCAGCACTTCGGCTAAAGAGCACTTCTCATATTCAAACGTCTAGTGACCTACTCGTGTACTACTTCTTACTCAATCTCAACATTATCCATCAAAACTACGTACTTTGAGTTTTAAGAACGCACAACACAATCAGAATTGTTTGGAGTACGTATCGATCAAGTGAGATTCTGTCGCTAAAATTCGAAATGTTCTTTCATACTCGGTATTCTTCCTTAGCACGCCATCATTCAATTTTCCGGATCACAAAAATGTAAACGAAGCACAAATGCTATGGAAGATGTGACAAACCTATTAGGGCGTTCTTTTCTCGTGGAGGAAGGATAAAAGAAGCCTCACTCCTCACGATGAGTGAGACCCATCCACCACAACAACTTTGGAAGCATAGATGAGTGAATCTCCGGGAACGTCAAATTCCTTGGTAGGCAAGTGGAGTTCGTCTAGGTCTCCAGCTCCCTGATATGCACAGAGATAGCCACCAGTGGAATTGATTGGAGTGAATGCAGCTTCTCATTGAATTTTCCATTCACGTTTTATAATAACTATTGATACCAAGATGCAAGAGCAAAAACGTTTTAGAGCACACAAAGAGCAATCAACAAGACTGTAGACTCAGTATCAGCGTCTTCTAGGGAAATTGATAGAGCCGCTAGACATCAATAGAAGTGACTCAAGTGTCTGCCACCTATATTTCATGTCTTTCTCTATAGAAATTACTCATGATTTTGCAAAGCAGTGAGGTTGAACATGTTTAAGAGCACATAAAGAATCGAAATGCCAAGATCATGCATCTTCATCCCCTTGAGAAAATTACTGGAGCTCCTGGAGATCACCTGGGTTGTTGGACCAGCACTTCGAAGAATTTCGCTGCTTCGTTTGGTCCCAGCTTTGACCTGGGACCCGGTCAAATACAATCCACGCATTGTGATGCCCGTCTCTGAATGGGCAAAACATGATGAGAAACCACTTCTCATATCAGCATTCTTTGTTCATCAAGAACAAGAGCCTGACAAGAGCTCACAGTAAGTTCCACTTTTACCCACTAGAATCGCTACATGGAACCATTCATAATTATAGATTTTCCACAATTCCGAAAGGACGCACTATTAAACGAGGATGCACACAGCTGATCCATGTTAAATTTGGAGGGAAGACTCTCAATTCACTTACTGCCATCTTGCCATCTTGCGTCAACGTTCACTGGCACGTCGCCTTCCTTCAATAAGTGCAACTCAACTTCGCCAGCTGCATTCAAGCATTGGAAGTATAACATCAAATTTAGAGAACATTCACATCACCTAGCACCTAAAGTGCATGAATAATACACAATTGGGACTCATAGTCAAGAGATCTACACAACTGGAACTCATAAGAATTACACAGGCTGCAAACAACTGCAAATATGTTCAGACTATCGTAACTCTAAAGGAACTTGACACAAGTGAACAGAAACACATACACATGAATGGTGACAGTCTCTTACAGCAACTACAGCACACAGGAGCTCTTTGTGTCCAACACTACATCTCTCTCCTTTACGTTTTGTTCTCTTTAATTGTAAACTATACAGCGAGTAAAAACATCAGGCTCAAGTAAAGCCTTAATAGCTCAAGCTAATCAACGAGAACTGTTCTTAGAATGACTTGGTAACATTCATCCAACAAGAGGTCAACGTTCTTAAGATCTCACCGTTATGATAAAGAATTGCCCAATTCCCGAGTTGAAAAACGCATCTGTTCTCTTTTTGCATACAATGCTTGGCAAGTTCGACAATCTCAGCAAGCACCCATGGATCAATGACAATCGACGCCTGCAGGATTATTGAGGACTTTATCCGTTTCACCGTCCCATTTGCATGCCTTTCATACAGCCTCTTGACAGGACGGGTGACATCTTTGGACGTGCCATCAGGAAAGAATGACGTAAAAACGATGTTAGTGGGCCTACAATCCACGCCCTGGAATGTCTCTCCGGGGTGCTTATGATTCTCAGAAGAGGTAGTGATGGAGTACGTCCTCTCAACAGCACTTGTCCTAGTCATGCAAATTCCAGGTGTAGCATGGTGTGGATTGATTTCTGTTTGTGCTTCAACATCGAATGCGCCGGTTGTTGCACCAGAGTTTGACGACTTAGGTGAAACAAGTAAATTCATCACTCTTGCAAATATGGTTAGCTTTTCAGATATCTCTCGGTGGTGATCTTCCGCCTCTGTACGAGACTGATATCGACTGGCTAGGCCCACTTCTCTGAGAATGCTTGGGCAAAATCTGGATACAAAAAGCCAGAATCTACGTCTAACAAAGTCCCAAAGGGCAGCTGCTATGAGACCAATAACAAGAGCCCCAACTAGTGCAGGAAACCATATATTGAACAATTCATAACGGGTGAGAGACATGGCTTCCTAAGCGTCACAGAGAACTTCGTGCCTTTGCAAACAAGGATGAAAGACCCAAGAGTTCGCAACCTTATCAGGCATACCTTTCGTAGGAAGTTTAAATATATGGTAAGGTTTTCTAAAAGCCTCTAGAGATTAGAAAAGAAACTAGGACCATAAAACACGGATTAGTCATGTTTGCTAATCTGTGTTCCATATCGGGGAGGCCCTCTGCTCTCGGAAATTCAATTTGAGTTTACAGTAGAAATCCAATATGGAAATTGGACAAATGTCTTTCAGTGTCCCAACTCAATCCTAGTGTATCCCGTTCTACCATATGTGGACCTTGACCATATGAAATTCTTCAAAACGACCACAGGTGGACATTTTAGATTTCTCAACGTGTGTTTCAACCTCCATCATCAGTGAACGAAATCTCCTTTCGATCAGAGACAGACTCAGCTTCCTCGCCAGGATTAGCTGGGTACCACCCATGCAACTTGCGGTACTCAGAGAAAATGACAGAAACAAAGTGGATCACTCGTCGGCCTAAAACTTCCTAGCCTTCAAACATCCACGAGAAGTATCAAGTACAAGAAGAGCTCTTTGCAAGTAAGATAAGATGCATGTATCTCTATCTCTTAACTTCAAATGACTGAACACATAATGTCCTACACTGCCTGCAGCGAGACTCATATACCAAATGCTCCAAGAATGAAACCACCTTGCCACGAGCTCGAATGGAAGCAGTCTTATACCTTTCTACGCCCGAAAGTTTCAAACTTAACCTGGTGCTTCAATGCCTACCTTCCTCGTCTTCTTTCATGCTGGTAAAGTTTATTCACGGTCACCAGAAAGAATCCTGCATAGAAGTCTACGATGATCAAATAATTGATCTAAACATCTACTTAGTCGGAGCAGCTGGTGCAGTATCACATAGACATAGGGACGAGGAAGATGCCAAGAGTACTGTTACTGTTACGGCTGGGGAGAGGTCTAACAATAGGCCATTATTTTGGATTTTGGAGTCATTGATCATTTTGTACATTGTGACCCCGATTCATGATGCATTGAATCCGCCCTTCACTAATGTCTGTACAGACTTCTTCAAACTACGGAATCTGTACAGACATTTCCGCAGCAGTCGGCTTCAGGAAACTGCCGATTCACTTCGAAATCGTCGACGAAAGATAAGCTTACAGTAAAGCGGAATTGATGCCGACTGTGTTGCTCCAGTGGTGTACGACCTGAATGGGCCAGGGCTGAACCAAATATTGTTTTTGTTTTTGTTTTGGCATCACGATAAGCATTAAAATCTTACCTATGTTACCCCCTTCTAGATCCTCAAAGAGAAATCTTAGATGAACTTTGAAGTCCCACATAATATTGTTTACCAATGCCTGAGGCACGGATCCCTTTTACATCCTTGAAAAGAGGACCCCTACAGTGAGCAACATTGTCTTATGTGGCTCCTCAACCAACCCCAATCTGTGAATTCATTCATAAGTCCCTTCTAGGTATCTAGCAAAGTATAATACCTTTCCCACTGTTTCCAACATGGGGAAAGCCATTGCCTAGTTATATAAGATTATGTAGTGTTCCCTTAGGAGATAAAATGGATTTGGGGTAGGCTCCTATGGTCTCTATTTTTGTCATATTTTTATGAAACTTTTTTTGAAGATGGGAAAAAAAATTAGGTTTTGGATAATAAATATAATTTTTATTTGAATTGGTGCTCAGAAGCAAAAGTTATGTACACCCTAAATCCAAAACGGGATACATCAGGCAACACAAAAAAATAAGATTTTAAGTCAAAAATAAAACTTTAAAATTTAGCTTCTCATAGAAACTACTTTTTTCTACATTGAGAGGTTTGATTTATTGACTATTTGGATTAGTGACGAGGAAGTTATAGAGGATCTAGTTTTTTAGACAATCTAAGCATCTTCTTGAAAAAATAACTTAAAGGATTCATATTTTTAACTCATTTTTTTTTAAATTCAAAAAAAAATGTTTGACATGGTTTAGTTCACTTGTTAGAATAATCTCACCAATGGGAGTATTCTGTTTCAATTCCATCTTAGATCTATCAACAAGTTTAGTTTTTCCTTCTATCTCATTCGTACATACTTCTACTTAATAATTTTTTAAAGAATGAAAATCAAATGTGTGTTTTTTGAATTTTTCTTCCCTAAACTTTCAGCTCAATTCTTTAATATATATATTTTTTAATTCAATATTGGAAGTGCAAAAATTTTAAACTAAGAAGATTCAAAGCCTCAAAATCTAATCATGTAAGGTGCAAAAAAAATAGTTTTCTTCACTTTAGAAGCACTGAATATCTTGCAATCCATGTGGCCAAAGTTTTTGAAATTTCTTTTACACATTTCCACACTAATCTAGTGCTAGATAAAATTATTACCATGGAAAATGCCTACAACTTAGGTACCTATAACAAAGACACCTATGATATAATTAGATACCTATAATATAAACATCCTATAACCATGGAAGGTGCCTATAACATAAGTACCTATAACATAGACACCTATGATATAAATATCCTATAACTAGAAGGTGTTTATAATGTAGGTACTACCTATAACATAAGAGCCTAGGCTCCTAAGTTCATAGGTTCAGGATCCTAGGCTCACATGCTAGCAACCGTGGCTATTAAAATAGCCCCAAAGCTAATAAGTTAGAACATCTATAATTGTGTATGTTTGCAAGTGACAACATGGCATTGTAGGATTTAAAATAAAGGATTTAGGTTTAGATGTAACCTTGGATGTCCACAATGTTCACAATGGGACCAACAATTCATTTAACCTTGAAAGAACAATGAGGCCCAAAAGTGGCCGATGGATGACTTTCAAGATTCATGAGTATTCTAGAAGTGAAATGGAGAATGCACCTATTCATCCAAACATTGCATCATTGTTTACAAAGCAGTTTGCATTAGAAGAAATATCAGCCCTCCAGAGGGCTACTCCAGAGTGACAAGCCAAGCTATTTCAGAGCGTGGCTTGTCACTCCAGAACTGTCCCACAGTGAGCAGGCTGACTACTCGCCAAAACAGTAAGTAATTGTCATAAATTTAATTTCTTTTTTTTTACATTTCTTTTTAAGATTAAAATTTCTTTTTTTAAAATTTATTCATAAATTTCGGTTCCTGTGCCACTATCGCTGCAAGTACAGCTGGGTGGAAATAGGGGAAAAACGAATTTTTGAGCAAAAAAAAGTAAATTTCAGGGTACCTCGGAGAGCTGTGGAGCAGCCCTCCGGAGGCCTGAAATTTTCTCTAATGGTGATAAGTGTCGTTCTTTCAGGGTTAACTCGGCCTTCACAGTATCGCTGGTCCCAACGTCTCTAACGTATTGTGAAATTTGACAGCTGAAGATTGCTCACCAGGTGAGTGACTAGAGCTTGAATTCCACCGCGTTGCCTTGGTATCTTGTGTCACAAGTGTTGCTTTGCAGCTGACTCACCACACAATCATCTCCCAGAAACCCAACAAGACAACTTTTACGGAAGAGTGGGGATCCTGGAATCACCCTAAAATCACAAAATGAAGGATTACCGGATAATTATCAGCAAGACAGCAGGGAAGCAGAAACAATGGAGCTTATGTTAGATGGCCATGGACCAAGAAGTTGAGACAATTCCAGTGAATGAACCTTCTCATGTATAACCGCATGGGTTTGATTTACGGTAGTTGTATCGAACAGAGAGCTTTTCAAGGCCACATTGCTGGATGGAAAATCATGGGCTCCTTACTTATCAGTTTCGTTTCCAGGAAACTGATCAGTTTCAATCCCCATCACCAAACTTCATTGCAACCAAAAAAAACTGAAAACCATAGCTTGGTCTCTGGTGCCGCATTACATCACGGACATGTATTTTCAAAATATTTCAAAAGCAAAACATGTATAGGTAACGTCTCTTCAGAATTTCCTTCTGATACAGTACATCCATCAATTCACTGCAGCAAAAGTAGTAATGCATCATCACTATGTTGAGAATGCTTTTGGGGGTCGAAAGAATCTCAAAAAGCTTCTGGAGTGATAAAGTTGAATCAGTTTCTACACAAAGGAACACTCCTCTAGGTGTAAACAGGATGTTAGTCAGCGTTCTGATTGAGCGAAATGAGTCATTTCATTGAGAGAAAAGAACACTGAACTTGTATGGCAGGAGAAACCTTGCAGTGGAGAAGGGAGTTGGAGGTCCAAAGCTACATTACAATCCACATATTGCATGGACAATTAACCATAATTATTGTAAATGTACACACTGGTAGCCTACACACTAAACCCTCAACCCTCAACCAAGGCCCCAGCTTCACACTAAGCAAAGGCCAAGAGCAATGTTTCCAGCAGAAGGCAGAAGTGTGAGAAGCCTGGGGTCTGAGCAAAAAATTTGCCGAGGTTATACAATCTGCATTTTGGGTCTTGTAATTCATGATCAGTCTCAGCAGTCAAATTCACGACAAGAGGCTACTCAGTCAATGGATTCTCCTACATTGACATGACTCTTGCTGAACATTGTGGACTTCAATTGAGTGTGACAAAAAGAAATAAGATATGTACACCTCTAATCATCAATGATTACAATTGAGCATAGTTATTATTATTAAACATAAATTATTTTCATTGCAATAGAAAAAGGATTCCAATGCATTTTAGCATGCACTATTTCGACACCTTATGGATAAGTTATACATTTTCGAAGTGTTATCTCTAGATGCACCCAAAACCAACACCAAGCTCTCACTAACTCTCATGTTTTGACTGTGTACATCTTGTATTGCGACATCCACAGTCTAGATATGTAAGGTATTAGGATGCTTTAGGGTCCAAATGAAGGTGTCGCATTTTGGCAGGGTTGAGTATGGGTGTACATTCGTACATTCCTTGCGGAGGCAGCATATGGCCATGACCTGACGAGGACGATTAGGGTAGAAGATGACCAACTATGAAATTTCATTACTCCACCTCGGGAAACGTGCATTGGGAGGATAACAAGCGTTAGCAACAGTGCAAGATGAAATTCTTCTTCCTTGTTTCCTGAAATTCACACTCCATGGGGACTACCCAAGAGCCAGCTCCGACGTCGTCTCAGATGGTGGGTTCTCTGCTTCTAATCTCAATTGTTCACTCATTATGTCTGCACTTGTGCTTTTAGGGGAATCCCCAGGTTTTCCCTTCGGAGAAAATGAATTTTCCCGTCTAGAAGATGATTTTGTGTTAGCTGCAGTGCAATCAATAGTGAATTTTCAATATGAAGGCAAGTCAGTGGAATTAACGCTTTAGACAGTCAGCTTATGAGCAACAATGAGCTGCAGAGTACCACTTTAGTGGGTTGCAAACTTTGGTGGATGCGTGGTGAAGTAGACTGCTGATGAACCACGGAGTAGCCAATCCAAACATTCAGCTAGAAGTCTTGTCTGAAGACCCTAATTTTGACTTTTGTGTTAAGCAATGAACAATGGGGAAGAGGTGCACAGGTGACAACGGTGACTTTCAATTCAAGGGAATGCAATTATCTACCTCGCGGAGATGGGTAACACAATTAGGGTTGACGACAATTAGGGTTGAAGTGCTTCGCCAAGTTTGCCATATATACATTCCCGTTCACGGTTGAAGTGCTTCACCATTAATTGCATGCGGCATTCAACCAAGTCTGAGATCCCCTATCAGGTCTCTTTATCAGATATTTAGGGTTTGGGACTGGTGCTCTCTACCTGAGGAGGACCTTCGCTGTGTAATCCTGTTTTTTCCCCACTTACAACTACTAGCATGAGAACAGAAGAGCCACCATCTTGCTACTTAGCTCAAGCCCATTTTCAATTTCCAAAACTTCTGTCATTCTTCACGGAATTCCATGCTCATGGTAGTGCTGTGTTTCTGGTTATGCAGGAATCCACAATCAGCAATACTTGCGTAGTGCTGAACTCGGATGGTTCTGTTAATGTGGTCGCTGATAAGCAACTGAAGCTGTCGTCAATGGCACCAGGTTCCGTGCTCCTGCAAATGGTTTTGGGTGAAGTTTGCGGAACGGACGTGCATCTCCAACATGGTCGTCTTGACACGGTGCCGTATCCCATCATCCCAGGCCATGTTGCAGTTGGTCGAGTGTATGCCACAGCTGGTTGCATCACAGATGTCGAGGGCTCCCAGGTTTGCAGACGCCCGAAATCTCATGTTATCACAATTATAAACCGTCGTTTCATATGATGGATGTGTTGGTATCCTCGTCTGGATGTCTAATGATTCTTTGGAAACTCAATGTAGGCATGTGAAGCATCATTGAACATAATATTTGGTAGAAGCAAAGAACTGATGGTCTTTTAACTGATGTATTAAATGCACTCCCTGTGTCTCATCTTCTTTGAGTGGAATGGAATATTTTTTCTATGTGGTTCTTCTCTCAAGAGGATTCCAACACATTTGAATATGCTGTTTGGATATGTTATGAAAAATTTCGGAAGTTTTAAAGTTTTGCTCATAGGATGAGTAAAAGCCTTGGTGGGCTTTTACTCTGCAGTTGCTGTACATATCAGATTCACTAGATTCGAACTATGTTCTTTTTAAGCGACATTTACTCCTCTCTTGGATTAGTCACTGCCTTACTTGATTCGTGAATGAGTGAAGCTGTGAAGGGTTCACAAAGCTTCAGTTTTTCAAAATTCTGATCCTCATGGATTGTTTGATGGGAGATTTGTGCAGATTGGGCAAGGAGATATTGTAACCTATCTGGACGTGATCGATACGTGCAACTCTTGCGTGACCTGTTTGGTATGCCTTCGTTTCCTTTCTCGAGACTATCTTACTTTTAGTTTTGGTTCATGGTTTGAAAATGACAAATTCAATGCCTCAATCCAGATGAGGCCATATTTGTATCACTAAAATCGGTGAAGAACATTGTATGTATCGGTGCTAAACAAAAGTTGATTGAACAAAACAACAGTCCCCATTTGATTTACTCAGAACTGCTAAAAATAACATGAGGCCAACTGTTGGGCCTCTGAATATGTCAGGAGTTAGAAAACAATATATGGCAGAGTTGATATTGACTCCCGCAGCAGCTAATATGCTGAACTGAACTGAATCTACGAAGTACTACGTGTCCGAGCACATTCGTCCCCTTTGTTGTTGATTCAAACCTTGGATGCGTCTTCCGCCAAGACTCGGCAATTTTGGGACATTTGCGATCGTGTATGTCCAGAATATGTTACACTCCAGCACAAGGGGAGCTGGATAAGGGGAATGCTGCATCAGAAGTAGCTTCAAGTCGTTACTTGAGCTTGTGATGATATTGTTACGAGTCTGCATAGAAAATGACTTGAGCATAACTGTGGCTGGTGAATTTCAGGTGGACAAGCAAACAACAAGGTGTCCGCGAAGGCGAGTGCTTGGCATCACATGCAATGCTGACCCATGCAGCATTCAAGGCTTGTTAGGTGGCTGGTCCTCCTTCATATACCTTCCTCCAAACACAAAGATCATTCGACTACCTCAAGCATTGCCAGCAAAGGTCTTTATGGCAGGCGGCTGCGGGTATTAGTCCAAACCTGCTACCAATCTGTGCTATCATTCTTTAATCCCTAAAGGACTAGGAAGCACAAATTGAGCCGCATGTTTCTTGAGCAGTTTTGAGCAGGTATTATGGGGAATTTTTTTGGTTCAGTTTTATTTATTCGTTTACCAACACGTGCGACGTTCTTCGCTGATTCTGATGACATAAACGTTGCCCCTCATTTCAATTAATTATTCCACAATATGATCAGTCGGATTGGCGTTTTACAACAATGAATCTTTGATCCTTTAGGGGTTAACTTGTCAAAGTTGATGTTTGCTGCCCTTCGGTGCATTAGGCAAGCTTTGTCTTGTCGTGCCGGTTGTTGATCTGTTAGCATTTGTGGCAGTTTGTGATCACAATGTGTACGCTATCCTCTGAAAGATAGGTGTAGATTAACATTTTTTGCGATGTAGACTACCTACAGCATTGCATGCAGTTGACCGAGCCAATATTCGGCTCATGGATCGAGTGATCGTCCAGGGTTCAGGTCCTGTTGGACTTTTGGCAGCCATTTTAGCTCGACTTAGTGGGGCTCTTCAGGTTAGTAATTGCTTACTCAAATTTTGTTTCATTGTTGAAACCTAGTGTCGTCAATGCCCATTGTTTCTGTGTAAGCTACATTGGGAACCACTTCTTCATCGTCTCTTTATGCTCATCCTCTTGGTTTTCATGTGAGGTGTGCAGGTCATAGTGGTGGGAGCTCCCGCACACAGACTCAAGGTTGTGAAGGAATTCGGTATCGACCACACTATCAACCTCGAGGAGGTTTGTTTCCAGCACTATCAATTAATGGTGATCCTTGGTCTTAAAGCGTCTGCCAGTCTCACTATTAGGATAATGTATGGCAGTGCTGACCACAAAAACTGAAATCTATTCTGGCAGCTGCTCAATTCTGACAACAGAGGGCTGGATCTGAAATCCAACAGATCTTCCAAATTGTCATTAAATTCATTCACTTGGAGAACCATGTTCCTATTCTTCAAATTGCATAAGAGATCTGACATCACAGAAAGCCAACGTGTTCATTGACCTTGAGTTCTTAAACTCGAAGTACCCAAACTTAAAATTAGAAGTACATTTGAAAGTTAATAGCTGATTACATTACCTTCCAAAACGTGTTTCTATCATTGGAAAGAATGTATGGTAGGACGTGGTTTCTTCTCTCTGCTGGGTACATTCTGTTACCTTCCATGGAGCTTCCTAACTAAATTACTGCAACTCATATAGACATGGAAGTGGACACATTTGGCCATTTAAGCTCTTACGGGTTAAGTGGGAGGGTTG
Source organism: Rhytidiadelphus loreus (assembly GCA_947034895.1). Taxonomy (NCBI): domain Eukaryota; kingdom Viridiplantae; phylum Streptophyta; class Bryopsida; order Hypnales; family Hylocomiaceae; genus Rhytidiadelphus; species Rhytidiadelphus loreus. The sequence continues at coordinate 65,104,384 of OX344762.1, forward strand.
AATATGCGTAAGCCCACATTCTAAGTGAACTCCACAACAGGAGATGATGAACTTGGGCTCCAATCTTCCAGTCACAGATTAACTCGATTTCTGTTGATGCCAAGTGATACTGCCTATATATATATCTGACAAATGCTTATTGTGTACATTGTTTATAATGTTTATTTTGTAGTTTCGGGACTCAGGGAAACGGCTAGCAGTAGTGCAAGAGCTAACCAGCGGTCACCTCGGCGACGTGGTGATCGAGGCCACAGGGCGACCTGAGGCCGTCACGGAGGGTCTGATGCTGTGTCGTGACGGAGGCACTTACATTGTGGTGGGGCAGTACACGGACAACGGCGATGTTCCTTTGAACCCTCACCACATGATCAACCGCAAGCATCTCACGGTCAAGGGCTGCTGGGGCTCCGACTTCAGCCACTTCTACCGAGGCGTCCAGTTCATGACCAAGCATGCGGACAGCCTCCCTTGGGAGCTCATCGTCAGCCAAGTCTTCGACCTCAACGATGCCAAGCAGGCTCTGGCAGCTGTGGAGAGGCTGGAAGTCTTCAAGGCCTTGCTCCAGCCATCGTGAGACAGTCAGTGCCTAGCTAAGTAAGTCCACACAACTTCGGCAACTTGCTCTTCACAGTTATTTCCTTTGTAATGCCTGTCTTCTGTGTGACTTGGAGCTTTCACTCCATCGCCAAATGTAGTCACAGGTATGTAAGTTAAATAGCTGCAGCCCATATCTGGCCGAGTGTTTCCAAATTGCTTGAGCAAGCCAATTGGTGTGGTTGTAAACATTGATGGGGTAGTAGATCATTACCACAATAGACATTATTTACGCCCTTCAGCAGAGAGTCTCTCTGTTAAGTTATGGCAATCTTCAACCGTGTCATGATCGTCATGTGGACAAGATGAACTTTTATATATGTTAGTATAAATGGCTTCACCTTTGGAGTTGGGCCTATACAATCACAAAATTGAGGGCAAGTGTACTGTACACTGTGGAGCTTATGAGGTTTGATTGGAGAACTGCTATTGGTATCTCTCATGTCGGCAACGGAACTTCCAGTTCATGTAGTGATAATTTTGTTGTGAGTTATAATGAATAAACTCCGCCCAGATATCTGTTCCCATGTCATGGGAGTAATTGAACGTGGAATGGAATGTTATAGTCTAGTATGTCAACATGTATAAGACTTTGTTCTAAAACCTGTAACCAAATTAATTGACCTAACATGTAATATCCTTATCTCTTTAAAGTTCTAACATTTAAATAACCTCTAATTCATTTTCACTTGGACTATTTCACTATGTCCTAACAAATTAGACATTTTATATTTCCACGTATACAAGTTCTTAATAATAATTTGAATTCAAATAACCAAGATAAATTGAGATTTTCGAGGGATAATGTTACTACCGCTACACCAATTACACTGTATGTTGTGAACAATCATAATTACAAGAGATTACAATAGTATCTATTTTTTTTCCAAATTCAAAGTGGTATTGTTGACTACCTTGAAGGGTATATAAGGTAACAGGTCCATAAATTGACCATTTAAGAGCTGGAACTGATTTTGGGGGGGAAGTGAAACTTCTTGAAATTGATTTTTCAGTAAATTATCCTTGAAAAGTCAAGTGAAATTGGCACCTAACCCAAGTTGTTTCATATGTTTTGGAGCTTTCTGGAATTAGTTATGAATTTTTGAAGTTCAAATACAATGGGGGCTCTAAAATCGCCCACCTCCTGAAATGTACACTATTTGTACATTGCAGATACCATGAAAAAGAAACATGTACAAACAGTGTACATTTCAGGAGGTGGGCGATTTTAGAGCCTGAGCGCTTTATGGACCTGTTACCTTATTATACAGAGCTTGTAATCTCCTTTGAAATGACATCATTGTTTGTTGTGGGTTGTGACATTAACTTGCCACTTGCCACAACTTAATAAGCTTACCTGCACTATATGGCACACACTTGTTGGAGCTTGATAACTATCCTATGAACTTATGATTGCCAAGCCACTAGCAAATCAGGGTTCTACAAGGAAACAAGCAGCTGCAGCTACAACAGGCTTAGTCCTTGCAGCACCGGCTTGGCTTGCTTTTCGAGGAGGGTCTTCCTCCAACCGACTTCCTGTCACATGTAAGCTAAGTAAGCTAAGTTATTGTAGCTTCTGTCCATGCAAGGCCTCCTCCTCCCTCCAATCCTACAAATCCATGGCCAACACACACACACACACTGCCCAAGAACTGGCTAAGCTTAGCGCCCCTGTTGAAGGAAGGAGCTGAGAAGCCCTCCCATCCAGGAAACCGACTTGAAGGGTAAAGGTAACTTAACAAGTTAGCAAGTCAGGAAGGAAGGAAGGCAGGAAGGGTTGTGTTTTTTTGTTTTTTCATTATGGCCATGATGGGCAAAGAAAGTGGGAACTGCTTGATTGCAGATCCCCAATCTCATCATTGTCAGGTTGGGTCTTCATCACCCTGTACTTTACTTCCTTCCTGCTGCACATCCTCGCTCGCTCGCTCGCTCGAACTCCACAACAGGGCCACTACCCAGCTGCCACAGCAGTGAGCATGCATCCATCCATCCATCCATGCAGCAAGCAAGGTGATGGACGGACAGATGGATGCCATGCACACACACAACCAACCGGAGCAGCAATACCTTTAACTTAGGTGGTGGTTTTCTTTAAAAGAAAGCTCTGGAATGAAACTGAAATTCACTTCACCTCACCTCACCTCACCTAAGTGAAGGTGTTGATTCATTTGCTTTGCCTTGCCTTGCCTTGCCTTGCTTTAGGTCAACACTTGGGTTCACTTTGTCAGACACTGGAGAGCAAGAGGGATCCACATGCAATGGCAATGGCATGGCATGGCATGGCTTTCAATCCAAGGTGGGTGGGTGCTTGCATGCATGCATGCAAGCAAGAGGAAAGACAGTGTCAGGGAAGCAGTTGGAAGGAATAACTTACTTAGGGTCTGACAGTCAGTATCAATTCACACACAAGACAAGAGGAGACGGTTCGTTTTGGTTTCAACCAGTGTTTAACTTATTAGGTGGGTATCTATCTAGGCATATGAAATTGCCATGAACATTGCACTGGAACATCCAGTACAGTAGTTTCTCAAATCTCCGTTTCATACAAAATGGCATGCTGTGAACACGCATTGCATTGTAACATCTTAAGTTTGTAGTTTTTGAAATGTCCATTTAGTCAATACCCACCCACTCCACATTGCTTTCAACATCTGACCATGATCAAGTCCACTTCCTTTGTTCCATGACATACATAAATAAACATAAGCTTATGTATCCATGAAACTTGTGTGCATGCATGTGCCCCCCTTAGGAAAACCCAAACCTAACGTAAAGCACTCCCAGGAAGTGCACCATTCATTTCCCGGGAGGATTGCGGAGCGTAATACTGAGCTGGCGATGGGTTCTCTCCGTAACCGGGGATTACGTGTTCTTCATCGAACTTGCACTCTCATCCCACGATTCCATCCAATTGCTCGTGCTTTGTGCTGGACAATGACCGCTTGTCGTTGGGGATTACTGAAATTAAAGTGCCGATGAGGAGGGCGGAGCCCGACGAGGAGGCACTTTAATTTCAGTAATCCCCGACTTCTCAGGCATTGCCCTATACGTAATGCTTGAAATTAGTATGCCCCCATAGATGGATGGATGGATGGATGGATGGAGAGGTAGGTCTCTCTACTGTAGCTATCTAGCCTTCCCTTCCCTGCATCTTCTAATCCCCAGTTCCCGACCACTAAGCTTATCCCATGCCGGCCATGGCAGGCGTCTTATTTATTCCCAACGGAAGCCACAGTTGTCCTCTTGAGTGCATGCCATGTTTCTGTCTGTCTGGCAGAGGTGCGTAAAAACCCAAGCTGGCTGGTTATTCTTCAGCCAGTGGGCAGGAGGGAGCTCCTACTCAGATCACATGGACTGGACTGGACTGGACTGGAAAGAAGAGAAAAAGAAAAGAAGAGCTGGAAACCAGTCGGTCTCATTCATTAATTCAGGGCAGGCACTCAGGCAGAGAGAATAGGCACAGCCTGAACCAACCAACCAATATGGCTCTTTTGGGAAAGGAACAGTGACCATTAACCCTTGAACGTCGGGTTGGTCACCATGGAAATCATCGTGTGAATTATTGGCCTAATTAAAAAAATAAAATAAAAGTCCTCATTGGAAGACAAACTACTGTAGAAGACATTTCCTTTCCACACAAATCTTGGAAGATGAATAGTTGCATTTTTGTCCCAGTCACCATGGAGAGATTCTTTGTCATCCATCGGACACCAAACGAGAGAAGAAAAAAAAGGAAAAAAACCAATCAATTAGGCTCCATGGGTGGCAAGCTAAGGGAGAGATGCCACTCCCGCTTGTGAAGAGTACCAAAAAAAAAAAAAAAAAAAAAACATTGTGTCACCAGGTGTCACCAAACCCCTGGCCGATTATCAACTTACAATCCTCACTACAAGTGGAGTAGTAGGAGAGAATTTGGCTTCTATGGGCCACACCGGCTAAGGGGACATCCTTCCATGCCACAGAGCTCATCTCAGTGGTGCTAATGAAAACGGTGTCAAAGATGTGCCTGTTCCGAGTGCACCATATCCGCCATAAGATTGGCAAACGAAGAATGTCAGACACCAGCCGGCCATGTTGGTCTTGCTGTGGGCTGGGGTGTAAAGACATGTGGCTGATAACTTAAGTTATAACTTATGCGGTTTGAAATTCAATAAGATAAGTGAGTGAGCAAGCCAAGAAGGACGTGGTGGGAGTCATCAGGGATGGGATTCGCCAGGAAGTTTGGGAGCTCAATTCATGACCCATGGGCGGGGGCAGGGCCAAATTCGCAGACACTGCAGCAAGGGAATCAGCTGAAGGTCTCCATCTTGGGGGGATGGTTTTCACTACAGTACTGTAAGTTACTGTGTGCCCCGTGTGTGTTTTGTAGAGGTTAGTGCACTCAAAAGCTATACCAAAAAATATATACTAAAGAAATACAAAGTAGTCGATCTGCTCTAAAAAGGCAACCGGGTTCTAAAAGCGATCTTGGTACATTTTGCTTTCGTCAATGTACCTAAAGTGTGTAGCATTTCAGGAGGTGGTCGTTTTTAGTGACCACTATGTTTCAACTTCAAAAATTCACAACTAGTTCCACAAAGGTCCAAAAAAAAGGTCCAAAAAATATGAAACAAACAACTTGGGTTAGCTAGATGCCAATTCCATTTTTCTTCCTACAAAAGGTTACTGAAAATTGTTTCAATGGATTTAGCTTCCCCGAAAAGGCAATCAGCTCTTAAATGGTTGCTTTAAGAGCAAACTAGTTGAGTACCGCATTTTTAGTGGATGAAATTGTTGATTTGCAACATATTCTACGGACAATAATTGCTCTTTGTAGATGAATGTTCACCCTTTTGGACAGATAATTTAAGTTTCATCTTCATTTTGCATGTTTCATCCATTTATATGGATGTGAACAATTGCATTTCTCCAAGAAAGATCACTTTCTACACTAACCAAAAGAAAAAAGAAAAAAGAAATTGTGCCACTACCTACAGTTGATGGTGTAACCTACTCCAATATCAACAAATTATCCGCTAATAAAAGTTCCTTAACTATGTTTTCATCAAAAACGCTCCAAAACTGTCATTTCTAATACAAGTATAAAATTTTAGAAGAAGAAACATTTTTGGACACATGTAACTGTAGGATCTTGGAGTATGCTGGTTTGAAAAGATGTGGAAATTTTTTTTGAGAAATTTCCACCAAATGGTTTGCAAGATATTAGCATTTGAAGTGACAAAAATCGGGGGGGGGGGCCCTACTAAAACTTAAGCAACTTCACTTCACAAGGTCAAATTTGTATGAAAAAATATCCATATTGGTGGTGCTTCCTTATATTCATTCTTCGAGGCAAGTTGGCTACATGCTTGAAAATTTTAAAATCATTTGAAATTTTACAACATATAGGAAAAAAAATAGTAAGTAGAAAGAAGTAGAGAATGATTCAAAAGACTAAATTGTCAAGAATTTAGTTATGGAATTGAAAATTGACAACCCCGATGGTTGTAATGTTGTAATAAGCAATCTACATCCTATGATCTTTTTTTTCCAAAAAATGTTGAAAATTGAGTTAAATAAAGGACTTCAAATTTTATTTAGAGAAGAAGTTCACAAACTAAAACTCCTCGTAACTTTCATCTCATTAATCAAAATGGAATGATTTAAAGCTTTCCACGTTTGATACATAAATCTAGAAGACCAAGTTCAAATTTGTATTTCTTAAAAAAGTGATTTTTTCTTATCTTCCCAGGTTGTCTAAGTTCAGAAAGAAACTAAATATCACACAATAACTTTTTAACCATGTAGTCAAAAGTTATGAAATTTTTTGGGCCTTAAAGTAAAACCTTGTCCACATATTGTGTGAAAATTTCAAAGAAAAAAAAAAGAAAAATTCCACTCATAGTGAACTGCCCAATATTGTTATGTTGCCAAGAAATACAGTTTGATCCTTTGGGGGTTAATGCAATTTAAAAAAGTAAAAGTGACATATGTCATTCATTGATTGGTCATTGACTCTAAAGGAAAAAATATGGAATCTAAAGTTTTCTTATTTTGATAACAAAGTGTCAAAATTGTTTCTTGGCAATGGTGCCAACTTGAGGGGCAAATTCAACCTATATTAAGTGGGTTTTCTTTTTTTTATCAAAACTAGTGTCACTTGTCCTCTTGTGATTAATTTAGGGTGTTGGGAACCTCTCAAAATCTTACTTGGAAATTCAATTTCAGCTCTTCTAAGCCAAAACTTACCCTCAATTATATTATCAAAATGGTCAAGACTAGATGAAACTCTAGTTTTTCCTTCCTTCAATTAAATCAAGTTGTGAAGAGGAACTCTAACAAATAGGTTGAAGTGAATGAAGCATTTGTTGGGATAGATCAATTTACCTAAGCTTGGCATGCACCTATCTATGAAAGAAGATTCTATCCTTAATAAATTTGCTCAAAACATGAATCCTATCTTGTCTCAAATTTGAGTCCAAACTATTGGATATTCCATACAAGGCTGTAGAAAGTAAGTCAAAAGACCACGATACCCTTGCAAGGTGATGTCTAGCTCGATGTAAGGGATGACATTAGCTAAGAGAATCTACTTCATTAATCACACCTAAAATGGACTCCATCATACTGTAGAGGTGGCAACCTTAGAAGTGGTTCATTTGGGGATACACTTTGGATTGTTTTAACTTCTTCGAAGAGAAGAAAGCCGCGTTGGATTGCCCAAAATCTGCATTAAATTCCCCTAAAATTGCGTTAAATTCAACAAAAAACATCATATGGTTTTTGTTGAAAATCATGTTGAGAATGCAAAAAATTGTGTTACAACATAGGGAAATGCAAAATCTATGTTGGATTCTACAATATCTATGTTTCTCTTGGTTTTCACAGCATTTTCACAGCGTTTTCAACATAGTTTTCAACAAAAACCATATGATGTTTTTTGTTGAATCCAACGCAGATTTTGGGCAATCCAATGCAGTTTTCTTCTAGTGTTCTCTATGACATGTTTGATACTACTAGTGTCATTTCTTCATGTTCATTAAATGTATTTTGGCATCATCTAAATGACACTTTTAGTAGCCCCAACACCTTGCATCCACTAGAAGAAAATTGCATTTTAGCCAACAAAAGTTGGAAGACAGTTTTGCTGACTATAAAGCAGTTTTCAAAAAATCGCGTTGATAGTAACACAATTTTTTGAAAACTGCGTCATAGTCAGCAAAACTATCTTCCAACTTTTGTTGGCTAAAATGCAATTTTCTTTTAGTGATCTTTGAAAATTTGTAACTAATTCACAGTGCATCCAAAAATTATGGAACCACTTGCATTTTGATTCACAGTCCTTCACCAATGTTCAAAAATTGTTGTTCATTTTCTAAAGCATATTGAATATGCCACACAGCTCATTCGTATGATTTTTGGTGTAGTTACCTTAGTCAAAATGTGCACTTCAATTCATTCCTAAAATCCTCACTAGCATCACTCTTAATTATCACCACGATGAGAACATGGCTGACCCTCCGTTTAAAGTTCATTTCATAAAGCTCATCATGAAGCACCTCATGTACGCGAACGTAGACTTCAAATCAATTCGGGCTTTGGAGTTGTGTCTGTTTCAAAAATTCCTGTTCCAATTGTCGTCAGTGTAGTACCTGCCATGCAACATGAAGTTTGAGTGTCTTGTTTCCAAAGTCTTTCCCATTTGCTCTTTTTTTGTCATTGGACCTTTCCACAAAAGATGACAATTATTTTTTTTCCAAGGCATGATTCATCATATTGGACTTCCACCTCTTTTTCACTCCTTTTAGAATCACAAAGCCATTAAAGTTAAGTTCGCATTGCATCCAGTTGGTGATGGAAGCAGATGCTTTTGACAACTCTGTGCGCATTGTGTGTCGTGGTCACTGAGAGTGTCATCCTTTAATCTTTTCTCAGTATAAATAATGCTGTAAGTTGTCCTTGAAATTGCATCAGACTCGGTTCAGGCAAGTGCTTGGATGAAATAATTTCAAAGGTCAGTCATTGTGCTGAAATAGTAAGTAGCATCCTTGTCCAATGAAGTGTTCAGACCTAGGTTTTGTCCACTTCTTCAAAACACACAAGGTCACCAACCAATGTAACGAACTCAGCACACAAGATGGAGAAATTTAATTTGGGGCATGCCTGTGGAGTAGCTCCAAACTTCTCTAGTGGAAGAGTGCTCTTGGTTTGTTGCAACGTAGAGGAAAGTGTTGCAAGGATTAGGACTACGGGCAAATCTGAAGCTGTGTCCAATGAATTGGAAGTCACATACATTGATTTGATGACGTGGAAGTATTTTGGGAGGATGAAAGACTGGACAAAGTGTCATTGTTCACGCTTTCTCTAGCATCTTGTCTGAATGAGGACGAGGCCTCACAAAATGAGTTTCAATTCAGTCTTGTAAATGAGAGACACTTTTTCCAATAAGGTAGTATGCTCTAAAAGCGACCATTTAAGGGCTGGTCTGCCTTTTTCATAGTCTTCTGTGGACAGAGATATTTTTCAATCATTTTTCAGAGAAAGAAAAATGGATGTGGAACCTAACACAAGTGGTTTTGTATTTTTTCAAGCATTTTTTAATTACTTACAAATTTTCAAAGATTCAAGGCATAGGCACCTATTTGTGACCATAGGTCTCCCAAAATTTGTCCACTTGCAACTTGTAAAGAGATGTACAGAAATCAAAGGCAATGATAGGCTCTTGCAATAAAAAAATAATTTTTCCTCAATGCATTCAATTGCTACAGTGGTTCATTCAAGGATCACCTCATCTCCATTCTCCACCCCCAAAAAGGGCGGTTTGAATGGGGATTTTTAGAGCATACTACCTTGGCTTTTTCAAATTTCTCTTCAATATTTGCATCATATAGTTTCTTTAATTTCCTAATTGATTTTTTATGCCCCTAGGATACTCAAAAACAACATAGCACCATATTTGTAAGTTTATGTTTCTTACCTCATGGCTGTATCAAATTTTTTGTTTCCAAAATTTTCATTGAATATGAACATGCTAATGCAAACATTTATGGTAAACAATATCAATCCTCAATAGTATCATCATATAATTATATGTTTTCATGTACATTATGGTGAATTTCTTTTTCATTACATCACTTACAATTTATAAAATTTGCTTATAGAATTAATCCCTAAAGGACCAAGTGATTGTTCAACATATGCAAGAGATCTTGAGTAGTTACACACAAAGTCAATTTTGGTTGAATGTTCACAAAATTTTGACACAAGGTGTGAACATGTACCCCGTTAGTGAGAAAATAATTCTTTTTCTAATCAAAAGTTATGCTACCTTAAACTTTTCAAGTAGCCTAAGTAACTTCAAGCAACATATGCAAATACCCTCCTCTACTTTTGAAATTTGGTAGGTATATACCTTATATGATACAAGATGCAAATATCAAACAAATAATCATGTGTAGTGTAAGAAACTCACTTTAGGAGAAGTTAAAGTCTATTGGCCCTATTAGACAAGGTTGGAAAAAAAAACTTTTTCATTCAATCAAAGTTACTGAATTTTTTTTACACATTCCGATAGTAGTCTTGTAAAAATTTGTATGGTTGAATTTTAAAAAAATATCTTTTGTTTTCATTTTTTTCTTAGTGCCCTAAAAAGAGACAATTTTTCACAATGCCTGCCAAAACGTGCATTCGTTCTTTAGGGGTTAACACATGTTATTTATTGGCAATTTGCAACATTTGTTTAAAAAAACAATAAAAGCATTATTTAATCATTCTGATTCATTTGTAATCAAATTATATATTTTCAACCCAAGAAGATCAATTGATTTTTGTATTATATACCAACAATGAAAGAAAGTTTCAAATTGAAGTAGATAGATTGCTTCTGCTATTTGATGAGTTTCTGTATTTCCAAGTGTACCAGTGTGCCATATGTTGTTGCTACAACCAAAATAAAAGTAAAAGTAATTTTCTATAATTTAAGATCCTAAAGTAACTAAAAAATCCATAACTTTCCCACCATAGGTTCAAACACCACAAAACAAAGTCCGTACACCCCTCTTCACAAAGAACTTTTTAATAGTTTCAAGAATGAGACTAAGGAATGCACGGCCAGGAGATAAAAAAAAAACTATTTAAGGTATGAATCATAGACAATTTACACTAAGTGCTTTAATTGCTTACCAAAAAAACATACATCTTTGATGAGAAAAACAACAATTAAGTTTTTCATTCAAGGATGTGAAAAAATTTACAAATGAAGATTTACAAAAATTTGAACTTCAAATAGAATTTTAATTTTTACAATGTACAATGAACAATCTTTTTACAATAATTTTAGTATATTCAGTGTAATCTTGAGAGGTAAGAATCTAATTCTTCTTCCTTGACAAAATGATTTAACCCATTTGTAGCCTTTAAATTTTCTTAAATTAAGAAATTTTTAAATTATTATTCTTTTGAAAATCATGATATTAGATTCTCAAATGTCAACTATTGTATTCATTCTATTTTTAGTTCACTTTAGAGGTAGCCGGCAACACGTGCAACACTCCTCATCTATTTTTGAAATTTGGCATGCATGTAACAAATATGATATAGTATGCACTATTTAAAAAACACTATTGTATGCAATGCACTACAGGAAGAGTTGAATTCTATTAACCCCTAAAGAACCATAAGGTCACCATTTGGCTTATGAAAATTTGAAATGTGAACCTCACTAACAATCTATGAACAACAAAGAGACCCTAAGTGATTTTTTCCATTGAGTCGGTTGATGCAATCTGATCAAGAAATGATCGAGTGTGTGATTTTGAGAATAGAGAAGGCACCAAGGGCCATCAATTCACATTCTCATATCTTTTTCTCCACACTTCAAAATGATTTGAAATAAATTACATGTGAATATTAATACAATACACACCCATGGAAAAAAAAATTATAATTTTTGGAGCACTTTTGAGCATTCCGATTTCAACATATGTACAAACTACTGCTTGACTAAACTTCTTTCATCAATCTTGTCAACAATGACATTTTCTCAAAAATTATGCGATTTTGTCAATCTTCTTTTTGTATGAAAGTTACATAAGTCTATTTTGTTTCAATGGTGGCAATCATCAAAATTATTTGACACAAATGAGGAATTATGCTTGCTACAAGAGCTAGTCAAGAAAATAAGAGCTATGCTCAAACACACATGGTCCTTTGGGAGGTAACCTTGTTGAAGAGGTCAAAAACTCAATCCCTAAAAGTGTAAATACCATTTTTTGGCAACATAGTGATTTGGGGCAGCTTGCTACAAATGGAATTTTTATTTTTTTCCTTTGAATTTTTCACAAATGTTCCCAAGGAGTAGCTTTGAAGTGCAACACTTTTAATAACTTTTGACTACATGGTTAAAAAATTATTTTATAATATGTAAATTTCATTGCTCAGTGGGCAACTCGGGTAGCTTAAAAAAATCACTTTTTTAAGATATCAAAGTTTGAAATTGGTTTCTTAGGTTTACATATACATGAAAAGCTTTTAATCATTCCATTTTGATTAATGAAATGAAAGTTATGAGGAGTTTTAATTTGCAAGCAATTATAGATTCACTTCTTTCAAATAAAATTTGAAGTCCTTTATTTAACTCAATCTTCAATACTTTTGAAAAAAAATTAAAACATTGGATTTAGATTGTTTATTGCAACATTGTAATCATTGGATTGACATTTTTCAATTCTATATCTAAATTCTCAACAATTTAGTATTTTAAATTGTACTCTATTTTTTTCTATTTATTATTATAGTTGAGTATGAAAATTAAACATTTTTTACTGAAATTTTTTATATGTATTTCCAAATTATTTTTTCAACATATTATAGAAAGTTGCAAGTTGTAGGATCTACACATTTTTGTGTAAAAAGTTTGAAAGATGATATCTAATCATTTGGGAAGAGTTGAAAATACTTCTTTTTGAAATTCAATTGATTTAATCTTGCAATTGGTAAGGTTTCTCATTCTAAAACTTTAGGAGGGTGTACTTTAATAAGTTTGCTAAAGGATCCTATGGTTGAATTTGTTAATGAATAAATATAGATGAAGATTTTAGCTTTGCTTTGAGCTATATAAGTACTTTGAAGTAGTTTTGGGTATAGAAATATCGAATACCTTTAGGGGTCAAGATAAACTTCAAAAGTTGTAATCTTGTGATCTATACCATCAAAGTTTTGAATTCTTTTTCAGATGATTCTACAATACTAGTAGTCTAGTACACTTTTATGCAATTTATTTTAAGTTTTAAGTTTTTTTCAATTTTTGCTCAAAATGCATTATAAAATTGTAGTTTAGAATATTTTTGGATGATAGATAGACCCAACCTTTATAGGAATTAATTATTTCCCCAAAACAAAGTCTAATAGGCAAAAATCTTCAAGCATGATTAGTATCTCAACAATTTGTTAGTTGAGCCATTGTATTCATGCGTTTCCTACGCAAATATTTCACAAGGCTTCTCTGTTACTCTATATTGTGTTTCTTTTATTAACCTTTAAATCGAGTCATGAAGTTCCTTCATGTAACATAAGCTTTGTCAACAAAATGGAATATCACTAAATAGGTGCAACACTCACAATTATTGTAATTTTTACAGACTGTAGATAGACAAATGTATGTATCATTATTCAAAAGTACTCACCAAAGTTGTATGCATTCCTAAACTTAGATTAAGTATAACTTTGTGAATGCCTCAAAACAAAAGTGGATGGCTCTAATAAACTACACATCTGCCTTACAACTACTAAAAAATCCTTAGCATTGTCCACTTATAGCTATGGCACTAGCCTTCATCTTAGTTGTTAGGCAAAGGGTGAGAATATCACTTAGGATATTATATAATTTCAAAAATTCAAGATAAAAATTATATTTATTAAATTTCTAAATTTGAATATTTTGCAAGGACCACGTCTATTCCAGGATTTTATTTTTATAATGAATAAAAAAATGGATTATCTTTTGAATAGGTGTATTCTGCGTTGCAATTGCAATTACCTAACTTTGCTTACGATGAGATGGATATACAAAGTATAAAATATTATAGTAATATTAAAATTTTATATTTTAAAATTGTAGCGATGTTTTCGTGATCAAATCTTTGACCATGTTAAAAAAATAAAAATAAAAATAAACCTTTGACCATGTGTTTGTGGAAATCACTTCAATTCCTAAAAACGTTGTTATAGACTTTTTGAATTTTCAAATGTAGAATGATATTGAATTTTGGTTAGACTATGGTGTTCCTTATTGTATTAAACACATTCAATAGATTTTCTAGTGTACTTTGTGTTTGATATGGATTTCTTCCCTTTCTCTTCAAATAATTCACAGTAACTTAGTATTTTCAGTGTGATACACTCAAATACTGTAGTACATTGGATCTTCCTAATAAAGTGTTCAAAACTGATTCCATAGAAGCAGATTTTGCACCATATCTCTGTGAAGAAGAAGAGCAACTCTCGTTTATGACCAGCATGAATGAAGAGTCTGTTGGGGACAGTTCTACTAACTTATCAATTTTTAAGAACCCATAATAGACCAATTTATGCTGCCATCAAACAGAGTAAATGCTAAGGCATCCCCATTCACTGATAAGTTAGAATTGGAAGCCAGCCAGTGCATCTGACATGTATTCATTGTGCAACATGCCTCCCTGTCAATACACACTGGTTCGTATTGCAATAAAGTTTCCTTAAATTTGTCATGGCAAACTCCGACAATCATCCGTTGGCAAAAACATCCGGTCAGTAACGTACCTTACCAGGCCAGCCTAACCTAAACCCTAAACCCTAAACAGCCCTGGCTTGATTAAGTTTAGGGTTTAGGGTATTACCAAGTGATGCCCTGCCAGTAATTCCGTGCATAGTTCATCAAGCAACCTATTGTCTTTCCAACTACGATACCGTACTGTACGTATGCATTGGAATTCCAATGAAAAAACAAACAATTTTCAATGAAACCACGACACTCCAACACCCATTTTTCTCCAGAGAATAAAATGACAATTTGGTGACCAATGTTGAAGAACCCAATTGTCCCTATTCCCACTTACAATGGCTGACTGTCATGGAAAGTCCATGATTGATGTGTCAATTAAGGTGAGTGAGGTAGCTGTACGTTGCAGCAGTTGTCAAGTTGGGTACCATCCAGGGATGGACCCCCTCAGGGAATTTTCTCTCTGCCCCCACCCCGACCCCGACCCCAACCGAGATTTCTTCGTGATTTTTCACTGATCCATAAAGATTTTCTACTTCATCCCATCAACATCTGATGGATCATGTCGAGCTACCAGGAGTAAAGAAAAGAAAAGAAAAGCCAGCAAAAAGGACCCAAAAAAGAGGGGGAGAAACAGAAGCAAGACTTTTTTTTCAGGCTTTCTGGTGCAGGATTGCACCCCAAAAAAATTGCCTAAAAATGCCTTGTGATGATGAAAATGATGAAAATAATGAAATTGTCAAATTGTGGATGAAAATATGATATTTTTTTATCTAATTTGTGGATGAAATGTTGATATTTTCTATCCAATCTGTGGATGAAATGTTGAAATTTGGAGCACCACTATAACATTTTATATTGGCACTTTGGCACTTCTTAAAAAATGAAAAAAGGAGCCCTAAACCAAAGCAAATTTATGATAACTTATTTAACAAGTCACCTAATTGGGGTTGTCCATTCGAACAAGCTTCATGGTGCCTATGTGAGAAAGATTTTGAAATTCAACTTTGAGCTTTTAGGTAGGACTGAAAAATGATATTATTTATATAATTATTATTAATTGCACATAAAAAAATTATATTAGAGAGGAATCCGTAAAAAAATTATTGAGAATTAAAAAAAAAAAATTGAATGGATTTCTTTTGCTTTAAAATGTATAGATGCTTTTAGTCCTTTTATAACTTATGCAATGGGCACGTAGTTTTGGCTCACATTTGAGTTTGATGTTATCGGAGTAAGTTTAAAGTAATGTGTATAAAAGATATGGTTCCATATACTTGAGAATGTCTTGTCTATGAAATCATCACAAAATAAAGGCATTATGAATTGTATCAATTTTTCATTTAGTAGTATTAGAAAGTTTTTTCGATGTACAACAATGTCTGCATAATCTTGTTATTTCTGAAAATTCATTGCTCATTCTATGTCCTTATAAAAAACACCTTGTAATCGAGAGCTATCCTATATAAGGCTATTAGATTTTTAATTTCAATTTTTGATTGTCAAGATTGAGAAGTATAAGTAGTGTTGCCTCATATAACTTAAAGTGATGTACATTTTATTACAATTGTCCATAAAAGGTTCGAATTTTCTTAAAGTTAAGCCCACTTTACATTTTAGACAAGCTACTAGGGTGTAAGTTTGATTAAATTTTAATGAAGCTTGGTGTATATATGTATTTTACTACTGTATTTTTTTATTTTAATTTCTATACCATTTTGATATACCCTTCCAAAGTTATACCCAAATATTCCTTAAAAGGTTTTATGTGGAATTAGGGACATACATGCCAACTGCAAAAAATACTTTTTTCCAACTACACAAAATTGGATTCAATTTCCTATATTTATTTGTATATGAAAAACGTTGAATCTTTCTATCTTGGTTATTGAGATGAAAGTTATAAAGAGTATTATTTAATTAGAAGTCATAGAATCTCTTCTCAAAACAAAATATAAAGTTTATTTTTGAATCATTTTCAATATTGTTAAATAAATAAATAAATAAAATAGGATGCATATTTTTCATTAAAACATTACCACTATTGGTATTGGCATTCTTGAAATCTATAAAAGTTATCAAAAATTTAATTAGTATTTCCTATCATATTGTAAGTTTGTAATTCCTTGTTTTTACATGATAGAATGTAAATGGGATTTTTTGTTGAATTTCCTCATATAGATAATCAAATTTTATTTTTTCATGGTCTTTTTTATTACAATTTACATGATATAATCACTTTTTAATAATACAAATTTAAAAGATGAAACCTCTTCGTGTAAAAAAAAGCTTGTTTGTTAACTTTGACTAATAAGATAATGCAATACTCGAGGTCAAAGTTTTCAAAAGAATTCCACACATTCTCATAATAATCTAATAAAATCTTGTAAGGTTGTACTTAAAATATTTCAATTTATTTTAATTTTATGCTCAATGCACAAGATATGGCATTTTCAAGCACTTTTTTTCAAAATATAATCACAAATTTGAAGGGTTAACACATTCCATGTTATTCTTTTATTCTCTATGGTCCCATTATCCCTTCAAGGGATAAATGAAAATTTAGGCATGTTCCCATGGGCAAATTTTTTCGTAAGATAGAAAAATATATTAGATTTTTAGGAATATAATTTTTATTTTCAAATAGTGTATGGGAGAAAAAGTTATGCATCCTAAACACAAATTTCAAAATTTATTCATCATAATTTCAAACCAAATTCATCACCAGTTTCACTATATTCTCCTATTTGTTTTTCTTTCAACCAAATAGAATGTGTGTGGTCTTTTAAACCATAAATGCTCATGGCATCATATTTTAGTAGGGAATAAAGTTTGAAGCTAAATAAAATCTTATCAAATTACTATTTTTGGTATTCTTTATATTTGAATATCCATTATTGTCTATTTCAAGCATAAAAAATCTGTTTAAAAGAAAATTGCTTATAATATTCTATGGAAGATTTTGTGCAAGGGTTGTCATTGCAAATTTAGATTTTTTTAGTGTTAGAGGCCCTTAGAGATGAACCTCAAATACATCGGATCTTGGGGAAAAAACAAATTGTAAATTCACTTAAAAAAATTGTGTAGTAGATTTTAAGAAGTTGTAAATTGATTATGGTAATGTATGTTATTTTCTTTAACCTTGTAATTTTTTATGACCTCAATTTAAGATTTGACATGTAAAAAGAGGATTGAAAAAATTCAAATCACTTTCACAGTTTTTGCACCCTCTTCGTCAAACATTATAATCATTCAATCTATAAGTGATATTAATGTGTTTTCTTTTCCTATAATTTTCAATCAGGTAGTGACTGCCTCTTTTGAGTAGATTGTGACTCATAGTGCTCACATTGAATTAATTCAAAATGTAATTAAATTTTGTTTTAATACCCCCTTTCCAACCATATTTATATTTTTCAGGCCAACTTGTATGGGCAAACGATATGGGTTAATGGGCCATGTATTTTGTATCCATATTTCTTGTATGTATTCATATCGGACTATGTAATGTATCCTAATCATGTATCGTATTTGTATCCATATATCTTAATTTTCAAGATCAATGGTGTCAAAGGGGAGGGGAGAACGGGAAATCATTTTCTCATAATCAAGGACTCTCATTTTTTCTAGTGAGGGAGAGGTTTGTTAATTGAAACTAGGTGCATCGCCTCTTTTTAGTGGATTGAGTGGATTGTGACCCATAACATGCCTAATTTGAATGTTTAAGATTACAATTTTGAAAAAATTGATTAAACTTATAAAAACTTGGGCTTTTCACTTAGTTTTGTGCAAACCCCACGAAGCTCAAAAAAGACCAGAGTGACAATCTTATGATCACATATGTAATTTCTACAATACATGTACAAAATTTAGTACTAAAAGGTAAAAAACATGACTACAAAAATGATTAAGTGGGAGTGAGTGGGAGTGCCACTATGGTGAGCTACAAGGTGGGTACCCCCCAAATTGCCACTCAATTTTGCTATTGTGCCTAGTTTAGGTAGGAATACCATAAACAGTTAAAATAAGCATTTCAGCCTATAAGATATGGGAAATTCATTGAGAAATTCATCTTAATGTGTGCACAAATAAGGATGAGGAAGAATGCAAAAAAGAATCTTCAAAAATGAATATTTTATTGAATATAAATGTGGATTTCTCATACGGACCCCATTCTTGTCTCATAGCTTCACCTAAAACGGTTTCCCTTGAAACTTGTTCCTAATAAAGTCTAAGCCAATCAAATTTTAGCAAATCGAATCTTTTCAAATCAACATCAAAGCTAGCTATTGTTGGTTTTAGAACACCCTATGGTGCCATTAGGAGGGGGGGTGCCATTTATAGTATTCCTACCTTACTATTCTAAAGATGTCTAAAATTTCACAACTTCTTGTTGGCATTTTCACTGAAAGTAAAGGTTCCAATGCACCTTAGTGCAACGTTTGGATCTTACGTGTAGAAGTTAAGAAGGGTCCAAATTTTTTGGGGTAGATTATCATAAGTCATTTCTTCCACATAGGTACATATTGAAATTGGAGATGTACATAGAGTGATGATAGCAGTTTTAAGGTGTACCCACTTTAACTTAGACAATGACAATGAAGGGGTTAATTGGTCCACCTTGTATCACATGTTCAGTTGGGGAGCAATCATACTGTATCAGTAGGATAGTTACTGATTATAGTGAAAATTTAATAAGTGTCATGTATATTTGAATTCAACGTAAGTATCTCGGGTCAGGGACAATTTTCCTGGAGCCACCTCTCCTTTTCCCCTTTTCTAACGTAACTTACAGCTTCATATTTGTTGACATTGCGTAATGAGTAACAGGTACAATTATGATTCTATCTGTGAGTTAACACTGTGAACTAGATCTTTTGACTCTTTGCACATGTATGGTGGCATCTACTTTCATACTAGCAACTTCAAATTGCAATGAATTGTCGCGCTCACATCAAGGAAGAACACTCGCTCATCACGCTTTAGGTATTCATTGTGAGCAATGGATGAAATAATTTGATGATATTTTTTGGGGATGAAAATGTAACAAATTTTGTAATTGGAATTGTGACAAAAATAAGACCTCAAAAATTACAATGGAATTCAAAGAGAAAAAAGATCCAACCTATTTCCATACTTCAATGAAGATTTGGGTCTCAAATTACACCACGAAATTGTTGTGGTCATGCATTTGGCAATCAATGTACACATAATTGTAGAGAGTTTTGTAGTTTAAGGTTAAATTGGTGAAAGCCACACTATTTTTATTTGGTGCTAGGCAAAATATTGCTGAAGTCAGCACAATTTTCACAACATTCTGTCTATATTAGTCTTAAAATTGAAGCTCCCTAGCTATCTCAGGAAGAAATATACCTCCTTTTGTGGAATTGGGGGAATAAATATTTATTTAATACAATGTTATGAGAGAATGTGATCTCAGAAATTGTGCTTAATCCTACAATGCTTAAATCCCTTCTTAGAATTGTGTACATTTTTGCTAATATCTTTGTACAAATATATATCGTTTATCCCATTTTCACCAAATTAATCTTAAAGAAATTTTGCCTTTCACAGATTCCAATATTTTCTTAGAAGAATGAGAAGTTATTTGGATGTATCTTAACCCCTCACCGCCCACAGTCAAACGTGGCAGCAAGGGTACTTTTGGACCATGGCACAGAAAAGTCCCGGATGCGTGAGATTGGGGTGGAATCTGCTCAAAATAACCAGGCGGATTGAAAGTGGGCTTGCTGCTCTATGTGTGTGTGTGTTTCTGATTGAGATTCCAACGGTTAGATTTTCAACAATTTCCATCCGATGTCCGGAGAAAAAATCAAAACTTCTGCTTTTTCGAACTATGGCGAGTGCTTCAAGATTGCTGGCAAACGGAGCACTTATTGTCAAGCCTCACAAATTTGAGCATATGCTGAGAAAACACTCACGAATGTTTTTCTGAAATTGTGCGACAATCCATGCATCACAAAAATTACTACATGGATTGCAAGGCGCGGCCTGAGGCCAGGGCCACCGGCAGTGACCGGAAAAGCTCCGAAATGGTGACCAGTCAGGGCGGTGAAGCAATTATCTTCAGCCAGAAACGCAAACGGGGGATCACACAAAACAAACTTTGCCCACAATTGACCAAAAGACTCTCAAAATTTCAAAAACGATTGCACAATGTGTGTTGAGTACATGACACGCCTCAAAAATTCTGACAATCCTCAAAGTCCAAAACTTGGAATACACTGTTCTACAGTACGTCCTCGACGAGGCTCAAACTATCCTATCGACGAGGCTCAAACTATCGACACTGCTCAAAACTGACCTCCGTAACTACTCTACTGTCTACTATGAATCCTCAATTGGAGTGGGTCAAACATGACACACATAGAATTGAGTCGGACATCCGAAGCCCAACCGTTGAAGACCGGCAGACATCGGTCACTTTTCCCAAACTGCCATGTCCGATTTCAGACCAGGTGCATTCTTTTCCGATCAAACTCACGAAAAATTCACGGTAATCCATTGGAAATGCCACGCTCGTATGCACAACAAAACCCTAAACCACCGCATTTAAATGGATGCTCAATTTTCTCCTCATGCGGCGTATAGTTAGGCTCTATCGAATTCCCCGTGGACAGTTTTGGTCCCCTCGGGCGGTGAGGGGTTAAGAGTGCAAAGTCTATCTATGTTGGCATTGAAACAAAGATATGTTGTCCTTAAATTGTTTCAAGTGGTAAGATCAACTTGAAAAAATATTCGTGGAATACTTTTACAAATTTGTTTCTTTGTTTCTTTTTGAAACAAAATGGACAAATCATACCATTAGACATGATAAATCATATATCAAACCAAGGATGAAGAAGAAAATGTACACTAAGATAATCAAACACATTAGAGAATAGTTTAACCATAATCTAACTCATCTTTGACCAAAAGAAGGATTGAGAGCTTGCATCCAAACTCCTTGATTAGGGAGAAGTGCTAGAGCTAATAATAACAAGTGAGTCTATAAGATCGGAATGGATCCGAATGAAAATTTTACATTTATATTGAATAAAATATTCTATTCTAAGTGGGTTTTTTTTTTCATTTGCCTCATCCCTATATTGCACACATTGAGCTCAATTTCTCAACAAATTTTTCATATCCTACATGTTGAAATGCTTAAGTTACCATAAATAGGCATTAGATGGTTTTTGAGGCCTCTAAGAGACTTTGGGTTCCCTTGCTGTGAGAACGCAAGGAACAAGACAGCTGGCCTGCCACCTCAGCGTCCTACATGGTTGAGAGGTGACCTGGTCATTTCCGTTTTGTTTTTGTTTTTTTAAACTTCTTTTACCATTTGATGAATTTCAATTTTCAATTTTTTTTTTCCGACAGTCGGCTATCCTTCACTGCAGGGAACAATGAGGGGAACAGCCTTGAAATGGGCTTTCCCAGGCCTCAAAAAACATATAATGTACCTCCACCATATCACCAAGGTACTTTAAAATGGAGAGCACACTCTTTGTAAGACTTCTCCAACCATGTGAGGACAAATATAGGGGAGATTAATTCATGTGAGGTAATTTAAAAAAATTGTAACATAGGATTATGATTGTCTAGAAAACAAGATATAACTAATATAGTGTACTTGGTATTCACAAATGTTTGAAAATATTAGATATATATATAAAGTAGGATATACTCATCATGGATAATTTTATGTGGTACGTAGGGTTTTATAGCAAAACTAAATTAGTAATATATCACACATTCAATGAATTATTTTGTGTTAAAGGACCTTGAAATTTGGTGTTTTGAGATGCATATATTCATTAAGCTATTGACTTTTAAGACATGAACGGATAACTTTTGAATTTGTTCTATTTTGCTAAATGTTTCCCCTACATTGACATTAGACTCTCCTCTTGAACCTAAGGATTGCTATTATATGAGCTTACAAGCATGAGTCCATGAGTCTAAAAGATCATACACCTATGTTATAGGTGTTTATATTGTAAAATCTTCCATAATTATAGTATAACTCTATTATAGATACCTATATTATAGGTGTTTATATTGTAAAAACTTTCCATGATTATAGTATAACTCTATTATAGATACCTATATTATAGGTGTTTATAATATAAGCATCTTCAATGGTTGTAGGATATGGTCTTCTTATACATATGCTCAAGGCTCACATGCTTACATTTACATGCTCATGTGAGCAGAAAATGATGTTCAGATCAACAAAAAATCATCAATTTCTGGTTAATGTGGGCACTGTATCGACCATTTTCACAATTTTTTGTTGATTTGGCACAAGGTAACAAAATGGTTAAATTTTTTTGTTAATTTTGGTAGTACAACGTCCAAATCAACAAAACTATAAACACTTTTTTGTTCATTTTCACAATTTTTTGTTGAATTGGCACAAGGTAACAAAATGGTTAAATTTTTTTGTTACTTTTGGTAGGTCAACGTCCAAATCAACAAAACAATCAACAATTTAACACTTTTTTACTCACAATTCTGTGTTTTTTGAACTCAGCAGACTTTGGTGACCTTTTGGGCATAGTAAAACACTTTTTTTGAAAAAACTTTGAACTAAGAAAGGTTAGACAATAAAGCTAAATTTCACCTCCAAAAATCCGTTTAACATTTGAAGTCTCCAATCAAAAGTTATAGACAAAATTCAGAGCGGGTGTTTAAAAATGTCAACAAAAAGGTCCATTTCAACCCCGCTCTGAATTTTATTTATAACTTTTAATTGGAGACTTCAAATGTCAAATGGATTTTTGGAGGTGAAAATTAGCCTAATTATCTAACTTTTCTTAGTTCAAAGTTTCTTGAAAAAAAGTATTTTACTATGCCCAAATGGTCACCAAAATCTGCTGTTCTTACAAAACACACAAAATTATTAATTCAAGAACTACATGTCTATTGTAGAGTTTGAATTACATTTATATTGTTTTTGCATTTTTTTTTTTTTTTTGTAAGAACAGCAGGATTTGGTGACCGTTTTGGCATAGTAAAATATGTTTTTTCAAGAAACTTTGAACTAAGAAAAGTTAGACAATCAAGCTAACTTTCACCTCCAAAAATCCGTTTAACATTTAAAGTCTCCAATCAAAAGTTATGGACAAAATTCAGAGCGGGGTTGAAATGAAATTTTTCGTTGACATTTTTAAACACCCGCTCTGAATTTTGTTCATAACTTTTTATTGGAGACTTCAAATGTCAAACGGATTTTTGGAGGTGAAAGTCAGCTTGAGTATCTAACTTTTCTTAGTTCAAAGTTTTTTCAAAAAAAGTGTTTTACTATGCCAAAATGGTCACCAAAGTCTGCTGTTCTTACAAAAAAAATGGAAAACAATATAAATGTAATTCTAATTTTCATTATCACATGTAGAATTCGGGTTGGCTCAATGGTTAGAGTCTTGGACCCCAACCGTGAGGTCCAAGGTTTGAACCTCCACGGTGGTGACTGCCTACGTGGCATTGGTGTACCACATGGCGGGTTGCCATGTGGTGCGACGTGGCTCTGCCATGTGGCATTTTTAAAAAATTAATTTTTTAATTTTAAAGGAAAAAAAAAAAAAAAAATCATTGACCAAATTAACAAAAATTGTAACAAAAAAATCAACACTTTCTTGTTTCATAATGTCCAAGTCAACACGTCCAAATCAACAGAAAATGAACTAACAAAATCAACACTTTCTTGTCTATTTTTTGTTGATTTGGACGTAGATTTTCTTGTAGTCTTCACGCACTAGTAACATTGCTTACTTGCGCAATCAATAGTTGATTCAATTAATTTTTTTGAAGCCTTTTTTTGGCAATGGATATCATTAATTAGATGATGAAGTATATGTAACTTAGTTGTTTGCTTTTGCTCTTTCTTTTTTGATCATTTTGCATTTTTTGTTATGTTGATGATTGTAGGAAAGGTTGAATGCATGTTTTGAATTTAAGACTGGGCCAAATTTGTATGTGAAAGTTGTAAATGCCAATTTATTTTTGGTAGGAATGTTTAAACTTTTAGCTAAAATTAATACTTCAAACTAACATAGAGTGTAATAAAGATAATTAATTTTTCAATTAAAATGACTTATGGCATGTCAAAAATTGGGGCAACTTAGAAAATTAGGTAAACATAGGGGGCCAAAAATATATCCTCAAACAATACCCCTCTTTAAACCCTAAAAGCTCAAGGCCTTTTCGGGTTAAAAACATCATTTCCTTTGGAAGTGTTATAGATTCAATGTCACTAAAATATAGAAATCTCAACTACACAATCTTGTAGTGTGCATGTTGTAGACGATGTGAATCAAATTTGGAGTGATTTGGCCACATAGATTGCAAGATTAAAATGTTTTAGTGTTTAAAAAGGATGCTAAATTTTTTGTAGCAACACATTTTGAGGTGAAATTCAATTTCTAAACTTATTTAAATGAAAAAACTTTAACTAGAAAGTGATTCAAAATTGGCATACAAACACATTGGTGAAAGAAAATATCATTCAATTGACTCATTTGGTCTGCAAAATGGCATTGAAATGTCAAAAATTAGCAAAAAAAAGTTGCAAAAAGCACATCTCAAGCTAATCCTCCTTCTACTAAAATATTTCTCAGTCACTCGTAACTTTTGGATTGATATGAAATTTTAGCCACATAAACTAGACTAGTATGCACAACTTTCCAAAAAAATTATATTGGAAATGGACACTATATGAAGAAGAAACAAGCTACCAAAGTTCACCTAAATCCAAGAATTTATGGATTTTGAACTTCAAATTGCTTTCAAACATTCAAAATAATTTGTATTGACATGAAAAATTTACTACAAAAACTAGATTGCAAGGGAAATGCAACCCAACAAATTTTATTGAAAAAAAATATTGGATGAAGGAGATACAAGATTCCAAAGTTGCAGCCATCAAATGCAGTTTGGTGAACTCAAATTGAACCTCTAAACTTTGATTGGCTTACAAAAAACCAGCACATCTTGGATTGCTTTGAAAATTTGCCCCAAAACTAGAAGAGAGAACAAAAATTTCCCAACAAGTTTGATTGAATTTAGACATTGGATGCGAAAGTTACAACACTTTGAATTGAACTCTCAATTGGACTTGAAACTATGTGAGGACACTTTTGGTGCCTTGGGGCGTTTAGGGGTTAATTCCTAAATGCCTAGGATCTTTGGGGGGTTAAAAACATCATTGCTTTTGATGAAGTGTTACAAGTCTAAATGTCACGAAGGTACAAAAATCTCTATTGTACAATCTTGTAGTGTACATGATGTAGATTACATGAATCAACTTGTCCACATAGATTGCAAGGTTATAATGTTTTAGTGTTGAAAAAGGATGCTAAAATTTTCCTAGCAACTAATTTAATTTAATTTGGAGGTGAAATTCAATTTCTAAGCCTACTCAAATGAAAAAAACTTTAAACTATAAAATACTTCAAAACCAACATACAAACACATTGGTGAGAGAAAGTATCATTCAATTGACTCATTGTGTTTGTAAAATGTCTTTGAAATGTCAAAAATTAGCAAAAAAAGGTTGCAAAAAACACATCTAAGGCTAAACCTCTTTTTATTACAATATTTTTCAAACACTCATAATTTTTTGGATTGTTATGAAATTTTAACCACACAAACTTGACTAGTATGCGTAATATTCCCCATATTTGTTTATTGGAAGCGTACATTGTGTGAAGAAGAAACAAGCTGCCAAAGCTCACCTGAATCCAAAAATGTATGGATTTTGAATTTTGAATTGCTTCCAAACATTCAAAACAACTTGGATTGACATGAAAATTGTATTGTAGTAACTAGGCTTCAAGGGGAGCACGACCCATCAAAATTTATTGAAACCAAACATTGTGTGAAGGAGATACAAGCCCCTAAAAATGGAGCCATGAAAATGTAATTTAGTGAACTCAAATTGAAGCTGTGAACTTTGAATGGCTTCCAAAAAATCAATACATTTTAGATTGATTTGAAATTTTACCACACAAACTAGAAAAGAAAGCGCAAATTTTCCAACATGCTATTTTTTTATATTAAATTTGGACTCTGGATGTGAAAGTAACAACACTTCAAATTGGACTTCTAGATTATGTGAGGACACTTTTGGTTCACTCTGGTGCTTGGGGGGTAATACCTCAACTTTGAACTCAAGAGATGCCCAATTTTTACGAGTGTGCTCCTTGAACTTTGCCAAAAATGATCCTATTTTTGGCCCACTAATGCAGGCCCAAAAATTCTTGAGTCATACATAAATCTTGTGAAATGTACTTCACAAAAAAAAATTGGCTTGCACTAGGCTGGTCTAGAGTTATGCCTATCATAGGCTCAATTACCTTAGGTGCATCAGTTTCATTTCTACAGTACTGTTGAAAGTCATCCATCTGACCTGAGATTCCTTCTCAGGTTAATATCGACCTTGAGGGACAAAAATTCTTGAAACCTTAACTTATAATTAGTGATTTTTCCAACCCCTTTCCATTCTCCAATACCCATATTCCTATAACTTGCTTTTGGTTTGGAGTCTGAACCAAGTTTTCATAATGCCAGAGTTCACCTGATCAAAAAGAGAACTAAGTTAAGGTAGTCGGTTCATAAACCGACCATCTAAGCACTGTAACTGAATTTTGGGCAGGTCAAACTGCTCAAAATATTTTTGAATAAATTTTCCTTGAAAGAGAAGAAGAATTGGCATCTAACCCAAGTTGTTTCATATTTTTTGGATCATTTTTGAATTAGTTATGAATTTTCAAACGAGATGTGTTGTAGGTCCCTATTTGTGATCCTAGGTCTTTCATAAAGTGTTCACTGCGACTTCTAAACAGAAATGGGAAAAGAAAGGAAACTGATTGGCTCTTGCAATAATAAATAGTATTTTTCTTGATTCATTTAATGACAATGAAGGTCAATTCAAGAACCACCTCCAGCCCATTCCAGTAACATTTATAGGGGCGGTTCTAAATGCCCGAACGGAGTTCGAGCCTCCTACCTTACATATGATATCTGTAACATACTCCTTATTAGTACCAGCAACAACGCCCCCACTGATGAGTGCCATATAAGTTATGTAAGTTTATATAAGACTATTATAAGTTGCTGTACCAGTTAAGTTAGTTCTCCAAGCTCTACAACTGCAAATATTCTCCAAGATACTATTTAATAATAAGTTTAAAATTTAAAATTTAACCCGGATCCTGCCTGCAATTGGAGTACAGGATCCAGAAGTAATAAGGAGGGGCAAGTATTCGGTGATTCTGAAATAATAATAAGTTAATCAGGGATGGAAAAGACTGGAATAATAAAGTAATGCGAGTCTCCATCACAGCAGGGACGGAAGTGAGTGTACACCGCGTCACGGCCGTTAACTTACTACTCACTCACTAGTAGGTTACGAAGTTAGCAGTGCTCACTAGTAGGGGTGTACTCACTACTGTAGTAGTATGCTACTAGCAGGGTATAGTATACCAATATGTATACCGAACTTCAAAAAGACTACAGTAAGGACTAGGTAGTGTGAAAATAGAGTCTTGTTATGAGAAATAGTATATTGAGTCATGGGAGGGGCAAGCTGGGAATGTTTTTTCTCATAGCAAGATTGGCTACTTTCACATCACCAAACATCACTTTCATAGTTGAGTCATTGAAGTGGTCAAATCTTAATCAACTATGCTCAATTAAGGGTCCAAAAAGAAGTCCGCTTTGTAACTTTCGGACAACCTAACAATCATTAATGGAAAAATGATATGAGCCTCTCCTCATCTAATGAGAGGGTGTCATTAATTGCAATGTGTTGCAACAACATAGTTACGCCAATGCAAAGTTTTGAGGTTTAAACTAATAATATTGTGGAGAATCAAGTTGAAAATCAACGGGGAAAGTCAATCATTTTAAAAACAAACAATCTTAAAAAAAATTGTTATATTGGAGTAGATTCCAGGTGGTCTTAAGGGAAATTAAAGTGAATTGTTGCTAATTCTAAAATTGAATTGAAACATGTCAATCCTACTAATAGTGAGATTATTGTAGAAACAAGTTTACCTTGCATGAAATTTTTAGTTTGGGAAAATTGTGAAAATTGACTTCAAGAACAAATCATATTTGATATTTTTCAAGAAGCCATGCAATGATTGCCTGCCAAACAAGTATCTTCATAACTTTCACATCACTAATGTAAAGACTATACATATTATTTTTTAATTTCTTTTAAAAAAAATCTTCAAAAAATTACAATAAAAATTGACATCCTTGGAACCAACCTAAAAAACTAAGATATACATTTGATGACTTTGAACTCTAGGAGTTAACTCCTTTATGACCAAAAGTAGTCCAAATTCTCCAAATTGAAAAGATGTATGAGAATGCAACTTGTAATAATAATTTAATAATGAATTTTAAACAAAAGTGATAAAACATGATGCTTAAATCATATCTATAGTATTAGATCTTCTATAATTGTACAATACAATATTATAGATTACAACCAAAAATTGAAGATTCTTTCTAATAAAAATGAATTATAGATTAAATTTGTCTACTTTGTAGAAGATTTTTTTTCCTTTAGTTCAAGATATTAAGTTCTAATTGTGGTAATTTTTTAAGATTTCCATTTTACTTATTTATTCATGTTGCATTGCAGGGCTATTTTGAATTAGAAAGTAACTTTGGGAGGAGAAACATACTTATAGCCTTCAAGATGTGAAATATTTGCAAAACAAAGTTTTCAAAATCTAATTTGTACAAATATTAGAAATCTAATACAACAATCTACAAACAATTGGAGGGATGCTAAAACCAAGGTTATGTGTGCTCGGGACATATTTGTGTTCATTTGTTGTTCAAAATTTGAAACACCCGGACCTTTGGGGGTTAATTTTTGTAGCACTTCGATCATTAATTTAATCTTTATTTTTTTTAACTCGAATGATATTGAGAAAAGATTAAAATCATCCCATGAAGGTTCCCTATAGCCCAAAAAATCCAGTGAAGGGTGTGGGAAATCAGATTTTTGTTCCAAACAGACGCACACCAACCTGATGCTGGATCCTTTTCAAAATTTACATTCATGGGATCGGAGAAAAGATCCGTAAAAAAAAATCAAATACCAGTACAACCGTAAGTTACTAGTCAGTATCCCACTGAAGCCCGTCTCTTTCTCTCTCAGAGGTCTGCTTCTTCTTTTTCCTTCGTCCCTTTCTTTGCAAAGAGCTACTCAGCTATGGCTGTTCGCAGCAGGCTGCCTTTCCCGTTGTTGCCCTCTCTTCCTCTCCTCACTCCCCCGCCAACACGCTTCTTCAATTCCAGGCGTAGACACACAAAGCACCGCATTGCAACACGCATCTCCCTGAGCTTCTCCGTTTCCAATTAGGCCTAGTGATCGCAGAGAACGACGAACTTGCAGATTATAATATCACATCGGGTTCAAGTTTTCCTTTGCTAGCTGCGGTTTGTTGTTGGAGCATCCTTAAGATTTTTGGATTCTTAAGAAAGGCGGTGATACTGGCTGGAGACGGGAGTTGACCTCAGCTGGCCTCGCGCTAGCTGGCCTTGAGAGTTGACGTGTATTATGTATCCGTACTGATCACTTGATCACTTGCCGCGTCGTGATTGTGCGACGTGCCGTCATACATTTGGAATAATAGGCATGCGCTCGGCGTTTTCTTTAAGGACAACAAGGAAGCGAGCACGTCAAGATAGCACATCGGCAGGTAGAGTTTCAAAATTCACGTTCACTCATTTGTTGTGCTCAGATAACCTAGTCGATCTGAAGCGCATGCTAGTTTTTGGCTTGCTTGCAGACCGGGAAACAACAATATGCGTGCGAAGATGGATTTTTTTCGTCGTTTTCAGTTAACTATGTTTCCTTGATTGACAACAGTTATTCGCCTGGCAGCAGAATGAATGTTTATTAGTTAAGATCGTTTGGTTTAATCAGAGTTGTTACAATTTGATTTTACACTTTTTTTTGTAGTTGCTAGTTTCAAATTTACTTGCTCGAAATGTATGTGTTCTGCTTCGTGTGGTAATTGATGCTGTGTGCTATTTTTACAGTAATTGATGCTAAGAGTAGTCAGAGGATGGATGGTTGTGGTTGTTGTAATGGTGAGATACTGACATCACGGTTGACCGGATGATGTTGTTCGGTACATGGCAGCTGCGGGGAGTGCGAGAAGGCGCGGTTGGATTTGGTTCTTGGTGGAGGAGGAAATGCTGAGTTTTCGGTGTCTGGTTTTCGGATGATGCTGTAGGGCTGTTTCAGGGATGAGTCGATCTTGCACCAGTTGCCTTACCGCTTGTAGCCCTGGCCAGAATTTTATCTGTGGAGTTTGTTCTGTGCGCCCTGGATAGCAAAGGGGTTAGAAGTCGAGGTGTAGTATCGCGGTTGTGTGGGAGAGGGGAGTTTAAGCAGACTTCAATCAAAGAAATATGTTTGTGTGAGAGACGGATTACGTTGATGGCAACACTTCTGATGCGTTCTCCCGAGCTAGCTGATGCGGAGAAGCTGGCGGAGTGCGCGTGGCCGCACAATGAGAAGGCGCTGGGCCAGGAAGGACAACAGAAGGCATCTGGGGAGGGACGGAGCAGGGCAAGAAAGGGAAAGGCGGGGCAGAAGAAGCAACCACAGCGAGGTCTGGGAGTAGCACAGCTGGAGAAGCTGAGGTTGCAGGAACAGAGTAAGCAAGAAGCTGCATGTCTTGCGTCGTTGCAGACCTTGCCGTCCCTGGGGTTCACAGATCAAAATCAGAATGGGGGCATGTACTTCCGCCATATTAAAGGTGCTATCTCCCACCATCTTACCCACGGCCGCGGCAGTGCCCTGGCGTTTGGGAATGGTCGTTTTGGACCACCTGACAAGCTGGCCGAGTATCTTGCTAGAGATGGTCACAGGCATGTTGGGAAAGATGCCATGGACGGGGATGTATTTCGGACGTTCATGTCGTTAGCGTCTACTGACCATTCCAGATCAGTATCTTACTCTCGGCACGAACGGGGTCCTTGTGTTTCCATCATGCTGCCTCGCCGTAAAGATGACTGTGAGATGCCTTTCCTTTGCAATGACCCGCAGCCGGGAAATAATGTGCATGCATCTCCCTCCAGTATCAATTATTCTGGCACTGACGGGTCACCCACCAGGCGAGCACCTTGTGCCCTGGCGTGTGTCGCTTCTCCTCCAAACTCTAGCGTCAGGAAGCCGTCCTTCTTTTCCAGTGCACTGCTGAGCCGGGCAAGTCCAGTCGATAGTCATCCATCCAACGCGGAAATAGGTGACGAGAAGCGATCGTCGACAGAACTGGACTATGAGGCTGTGCCACATGGTTTTTCCCCTGTGTCTAACAAAGGTGCAATGGAGGTCGGGATGATCAATGCCAAGCTTCTCCCAGTATTTGTGAAGGCTGGTGCAGGGGCCCCGATATTCACTTTGACCAACCTAAAATGTTTCGAATCTTCTTCAGGTCCTGCAAATGTAGGTCGCCATCCACCAGAAAGCACCAATGAACCTGTGGTGGTGCGTCTCTCCCTTCTCTTTTGCTGCCAGTGGTACAGTATGACGTTGATACTTCTTATTTGCTATTGATTGGTTTACTTCAATTGTAATGCCGATCTGTTGCATAGATTGAATTCTTGATAATGTATACTCGGAAGGGGATATAAATATTTAGCTAGTTGGAAACTACGAGGTGTTTGCTAGCGAACTTCAATTTCTTGGCCGATGCAGCCCGTTCTTTTTGTGTCCACGGGCATGAAAATTCAGTCCGCTTTGATGTGAATAATGCGGTAGAAGTTGATTCTGAGTGACTAAAGGAACTTTGCAAAGTCTAAGTCATGGTGGTTTACTTCATATCGTCCTTTCTTCTTTACTTCATAATCGTTTGATATTAGTGCTGACAAGTGACGGAATCTCAAGTTCGCAATTTTAACGCTGGAAACATGGTTGTTGGGAAGCAGGTGGGCGTTACAGCAAATTGCGAACCTAAGGAGCTCCCTTCTGTCCAAAGCTTTTCAAGCAACCCCTCTTGGTCTGCCCTAAACAAGGTCTGCCTCCATCGTCCAACGCTCCTGTCATGTTATATATTCTAGCCGACTGCTAGTGCAATGCTTAGGATTTCGATCGAGTCACGATTTGCGGGTCAATTGCTTTGCCGTGCATTCAAACATGACTTTCTTGACGCGACTTGTTTCAAGCAATGAGCTTCATGAGGTTTCTTAATCGGTGGTGGTGTCTGTATGGACAGTCGTGTGGGTGGAAACAACCGTGGCAGGCTCTCCATGAGAGCACGCGTAAACTACTACATTCCAATAATCTGGATCTCAATGCTCTCACTGGTGAGATTGATGCAGCAGACAAGAACTGTGGTAGCGCGAGTGTAGCTCTTGGTCAAAAGAGTGCCATTGAGGCAAACCATTCTGAGGGCCTCACACGGTTTGTTATCTTCAGAACCACTTGGTTACGATATTGTCAGCGATAATACAAGTTTTGCGTAACTATATAGGTTCGTAAAGTAAATGCTGGCGAGGGTGATTTCTTGTTGTATTCTGTGGGAATTGGAATAGGTATTACCTTTCGTGGTAGTTGCTCCTGTTTATATAACTATGGGTGTCTCTCCTCTTCGAGGTGCGCACTTTATATGAATGATTCATTACGTAGTTTGTCCAATATTGCAGAATCGCATCGGAAGACTGCTCACCTCGTCCTTTTAAGATCAGAAGGTGTGGAACTTGGGACGAGAATCGAGCGTGTAAAGAAATTCAGTTATTTACTGGGTCCAACCATCGGAGGTCGGGTGATTTTCTTACTCTGGGACTTTCAAGTTATCCTGGCAGTCCTCAGCATGAAGCGGAAGTAAATAGTCAAGAAGTGATGGCTCCTAAAGCAATCAAAGAAGATATATATTCCAAAGAAGGTCTCGACGTTCTGCAGCTTCTCATGTGCACTCCAAGGCAGACACAGGTTACACTCTTCCACCTACTAGTAGTATCCACTTCATTTGCACTTCTGCAAAAGAACGAAGTTGGTAGAAAATGTGCAGACTGAGAAAAATTGTAGATGTCCTGAAACGAAGCGTGTATAAGGCGACTTAGCCGGAGGTTACCCTTCAGGAATTCGTGAGCTCAAATACGTGGGAATATGAACCTCATGCAACCTATTGAAGCTGATGGGAGCATGAAGAAGCATGCAAACTGATTGTCTTGTGAGCTTGCATCTGTCTGATTCAATTTGAAAGTTAGGATTTGGACGGATTAGTCCGTGAAGATGTTAGTACATGCGAACTAAAATGAACTTTCTGGGTGCAGCAATCGAGATCCCGCTCCTCTTCTCCAAGCGACGAGTTCATCAGTGGTGAGGGACCAACAACACGTGCACGCCTCAGCTACAGTTTCTCTTCACTATCTTCTGGTATCTTGCCTGAGCATTGCCACAGGCCAACTGGAAGAAAAATAGAAGAGTCCTTGGATCTCAGGTTGAAATTGGCGTTATAACTCCCACTGACATCTTTGGATTGGCTGAATGGTTAACATGCTGGTGATAGTCAATCAGGCTGTGAAGATGGTGCTGGGAAGTCCTATTTCGTGCCGTTGTACATTTAATGACCCGTGATAGGAAAACAGAAATTTTCATATGTACAGAAGTCTTGCATTTCTATTATCTTTTGTAAAAGAATGGAGTAACGATAGGGGTGTCAGAGTTCTGGAACACTACCTCAAGCATGGAGGTGATTTGGGCAACGCTATTTGAAAGTTCTTCGAGGGGTCTACCACTTTGAGATGAGATTCGTGCAGGGCCAGATTTGGGAAGAAACGGCAGAGTCGCGTGGCTGAAATTACAAATTATGCCACTCCCTAAAATACATATCCAGTGTTTGCTTTTATCTGGCCTTGCTATACCGGTAATATATTAGGAGGGGAGGGACTTTACAGAGAGTTACCTAAAGCTATTTTCAGTAGGAAAGTTCTTTGGGGTCTTCCCGAACTACTCGTTTGTTAGGTAGGGTGGAATAGTTGTGTCGATAGATCTTAAGGTTTCTTGATTTCTTGGAACTTTGAAATCCTCCTGGTGTGATGTGCATTTCTATGGTGAGATTTCAAATACTTTTTAATGCTTCTCATTTGTCATTTGATTCTCGATGTACCAGTCGGTGCTGCTGAATCGAGTTTTGGGAAGGCATGATCTGAGTTGATGGAATATCATAATCTTGAAATGCCTTCACTCAAAAGTGTACTTTGGAAGCTAGTAATCGAATTCACATTTCTATTCTTCGAGAATGTAGAGAAAGATTTATTCTCAAATTAGGAATATACCCAAATACCAAAGATTATAGTTTCATAATGAGAAAACAGTTGAAAATGACAGTAATGAGTTCACTACCTTATCTTTTGGCTCCAGCTAGTACATGTCCTTTCCTACATTGCTTTGGTCGGTGGACCCTGATGTTCAGCCGTGCCTGTTCCATGCCACCATGCTTCACTGTTGAGATCTAGATTGCCCATGCTGGGTACAAGCTGCAAAGCAAATGACCAAATGATAAAAGGTAATAATTTGGGACGACTTGCAAATCAACTTCATTTCCCCCCAAAAAAACTTGTGTGCATTCATTCTCATGCTGTCACAAGCAGCAAATTAAAAACAGTATCACATGCACTGTTACGACAAATCAGTGCAACTACTAAGCTGCTTAGTTGCTGTTAGCAAATGCCTAAAATGACATGAAATTTGAAATGAAATTACTGCCAGTAACTTAACTCTCAAGATTAGTAGTAGTAGTAGTAACTTAATAAGGTTTTTGAAAAATCTGCAGCTGGACGGACTTCAGTTGTCAAGAACTGTCTTAACTTAATTGCCAGGCCAGGCCAGCCAGAAGTGGGAATTTGTGATCCAGTCAGTTTCGGCTCGAATGAATATTAATTGAACGATTTTCAGTTACAGTAAGAAGTTATTGGATTTCCAGGAAATCTAGGATCAGGGTTGGATCTACAGTACTTAGATTTCGTGGAGACCTCACTATGATCACCAGCCTGTCCCAAGGCCGCTAATCAAGCTCATGGCAAGTGTGCAGGAAGTTCAGTTGTGCAACTGGCAGTTTCTTGCACTCTAGGGGCTGTACCAATAATGAGGGGAGAAGAAGCGGTGGGTATAGGAGCCGACCCATACCTGATCACTTAAGCAATTACACAGATTTGGAGCGTAGATTTTTTAATGCCAAAATTTCCCCAAGTACAGAAATAGAATTTGGAAGGACTGCATATTTTTTCAGAATTTTATTACACAAAATGTAGTTACTATGAATTTTTTTAGTGAAAGATTCTCCTCAACCTACAATGGTGATATAGACCTTTGTATTTTTTAATCACAAGCTCATTGCAAAACCGACCCAAGGCTGGTTGCAATATTGACAGCATTGCACCCAATCATAATGTGCCAGAATTGCTCCTCAAACTATGCGACAACTTCACAAAACTACAGTAGTCTATGGTTGATAATACAACAATCTATAGGTTAGGTGTAGGAGGTGATCAAGTATGGGTCGGCTACCATATGTGCACCTAGAATCACCACTAAATCACTTATTATTATATGACAAGAGTCATTTTTAGTGGGTCTTATTGACAAGCAAAAAAACATTTCCAACAAAATCTAGATTGCATTATTTGATACTATATGAATAAATTATGAATTTTCAAAGTGCTTAACATGGGTGTACCATACATTATCATTGGGCTTTGATGTTTAGGTGGTGAATATCTTCATAGTTAATATCTTTATTGATACGTGATAGTTTTTTTAATTGGGGATGATTTTGGATGTTCTAACTTTAAGAAGATTGTGAACTACACTAATGATGATAAATAGTGTTAGCCATACTAACTATTTTAGAAATGCTATAAATTTTTACTTTTGATGAATATTTTTACTGAGTGTATAGATCCTAATATCATTTTAAGTGGGAGAACTTTACACCTATAGTTGGTAAAAATATTCATCAACAGTAAAAACTTATAGCTCTTTTAAATCAATTAGTGTAGGTAACACTATTTATCATCATTAGTGTAGTGAAATTTGGAGAGGAGGTGGTTGGATTTTCAAACTATGAGATAAAAATTGATAAAAAGAAATTTCAAGAAAAAATTATAGTTTCAATATAAATAAATAGAGGCAATAACCAAGGTAGGTAAATGAATCCCGGTTGAGTATGGAAAATGAAGGATAATTGTTGGTGAAGCTCCAAAACTCCTTGAATGTTGGTATGCCCTATGTAGTCAATATTAGTATCTATACTTTTTAGACTCTATTTTAGGTTGTCCTACATTGATTTTTCAACATTTTATGGTAATTTATAAGTTGGAATAATCCAAAAGTAATCAAGCCTAATTGCAATCCCTATCATTACATTTCATTTCCCTATCTATCATCCAAATGAATTGAAAATTGTATTCAATTTCAAAAACAAACAAAAATCATTATTAAATGGGAGTTGTAAAGTTTATACATATGGCAAAATATTCACTTATTGCTTATTTTTACCATGTAACGGTTTGCTTTGTGTACCCAAAAATGTTGTCTCAACTACAATGTCAGTCCATTGCACTGTGTCAAACAACTTCAACTTTTAAATATAATAAAGTATGGTTTCACAAAATATGGTTCTAGTTGCCTACATTTGTAATGTATCAAGAAAAAAAATTCATCACAATCAAAGAATTTTAAGAATTTTTAATGAATTTTTTAGTTGAAAAAATAAGTTTTGTCCTAAGCACCTAGAATCCTCAAAAACAAGCATTTGGAATATAAAATAATTTTATTTTAATACCATTTTTGGATGTGACTTACATTATGTGGTTCAATACATGAAATAATTAATTTTATTAATAAAAACTTAATAAATTGTGCACTATGATGCTTGCAAATCCCAAAATTCAACGATTTTTCTCACCTCTAAGAAAAGATCCAAAAGAATTCAATATTATTAAAAAAAATTCATTAGGAATATACATCTTCATCCTGTTGAGGTGCAAGACTTTTTTATTTTTATTTTAGAGTCTTCTTACTTCATCAAAATGAATAAAATAGACAAATTTTGGAAGTTTAAAACAAAAATAACCTAATTAGTGTGTCCAAAAAGTAATATGCAAAGCAAACCATTACCCCACAAGCTTCTCAAATGACATTTTTATTATAATTGTACTGGGGTAGGAAATAATGGAGACAGAAGATGAGAATAGTTTCCACATGTAGTCTACAATATGAAACCACATGTTTTTACTTTGACCACTTGTATTGTATCTTTCTCAATAATACAAGTTGACCTATCCATGTGAAGAACACCCCTTGATTTTTCATTATTTTGTAAAAAAAATTATAAATTTAACAAGCTTGAGTATCTACAGGGACCAAAGGACCAACAAATAGGCTTTCAACCTCATCATCACATTCTTGATCAACCAGGCAGCTACTTTATGTTAAGACTACTTTATGTTAAGACTCTCTAGCTAGATTAACATTAAAGGAGTAAGTATTATATATTTTTGTAAGCTTAGGAGACAAAACACTATAGCAACTATATAGTCAAAGTCTTTGGATAACGTATAATTCTAATTTGATTATGGCTAGTTCAGATACCAAAGTCTAACTAGCTTTTGTAAGAATGCATGGATTGTCACTTTGAAGAAGCTAAATAACTTGAATCAACATACCATTTTATATACATCCATTTACCTAACTAGTTTGCCAATCATTTTGAACCATGCTTGAATGCTTATTTGGACAATATTAAATACAATTAACGTGTACCCCTT
Organism: Rhytidiadelphus loreus; assembly: GCA_947034895.1. Taxonomy (NCBI): domain Eukaryota; kingdom Viridiplantae; phylum Streptophyta; class Bryopsida; order Hypnales; family Hylocomiaceae; genus Rhytidiadelphus; species Rhytidiadelphus loreus. The sequence continues at coordinate 65,142,524 of OX344762.1, forward strand.
ACAAATGCACCGTTGAACCCCGAAGTGTTATCTTCACTTTGGGTACATCTCCCAAATCAATTATGTACCTATGGCAGAAGAAACAATTTTAGAACCAAACTTTGTTCCTTCCTAACTTTTGCATATTGTATTCAAATGTCATGTTCTTTGGTGCCTTGGAACCTCCTTTCACTTGCTAACAAGGACATATGATAAATTTAATCAGTCTAATAATAATAATTAGGCACAGCGGTGGTTTCGGGGTATCCACCTTACTGTACTGGCCTTACTACACAATTTGCACGAATCTAAACTCCCTGTCTCCATAGTCTAAGTTATACAGTGTCCTGCAGATGCTTAGGAATGTTTTCAACAATATAAATTGAAAGCCAGGAATGATCCGAGGTCATTTGGTCTTTAATTTTTACCGTCAAACACATCCACCTCGCCTGAGAAGCCTGAACTCCGAATCTATGTTATCCCAGGCAGGTAGGCACCAACTTAGGCAGGTGGGCTACAAATCTAAACAAAAGATCCACTCACTTGCAACCAGATTCACTGACTGACAACCAGGCGGAATGGCGGAACTGAACGGAAGATAAAAAAAAAAGAACAGCCAGAGGATGTTTGAATCAATGTCGGAGAGTATCACACTGACATTGTAATTCAGGCTCCCTTCCATTAATTCAAAAGGCAGAGGTCCTCTCTGTCTGTCTGTCTTCTCCTTACAAATTCATTCTGCAATTTGTGGCAGCAGCAGCAGCACGAAAACCAAAAAACAGAAAACGAAACCAAAAGACAAAAGGGTATAAGTTATTACTGTAGACTCTAGCTAGAGGTGAAGTATTTTCGTTGTTATTCAATTCTGAAGAGCTGAAAATTCAACGAACATGTACTGTACGCCGGCCTTACATGCACAGGTAAATCACTCCCATGAAAATGTCGACTAGAGAGTGGCGACGGTTTTCGGTGGATTGCTTTCTCTTCCTTGGGTAATGCAATTGTACTATGAATATCTTTCTTGGTGTTTTCATGTGAAAAATAACCCAACTTTTGAAGGAACCATTAAGAGTAGTCACATCTAGCTTCTCCAAGAACTAAACTTCTATGAAGAATGAGAAGTTGTGGAGTGAAAAGAGGAATCACATAGGGAGCTATTCTCCATGAAGAAGGTGTGACACCTTTTTTTGTGTCATTGCAAGAACGAGAATGGACACAAGAGAAGTGTTCACGTGCAGAAGAGGACGCACAATGTATAATTAGATGTGTCGATGCTCTCACCTATATGTCGATGCTAAGCGTCGATGTATGAGTGTTGATGTTGAGCGAGGTGAATAAGCATCAATGATGAGTAGGGAGAATGTGGTGTCAACTAGGATAAATAGGACAAGCACCCATTTCCACCAACTACCTAATTTTGTCATCATACTTCTAATCCCAATTCCGTCCAAAACTCATCCAAATTTATTCATTTTTTTTACAAAATTAGTACATTGATGCCAACAAGTGGTAACATATCAATCCTTTATTGGTGAATACTTAAGTGCCAATAGATATATGAAAAGGCGGTTAATATGGGTTGTACATGGGATGTTTATGACTCCACTCCATGGACGGTTTTGTAATTCAAAGGTAGACCACTTCAGAAATTCACAGAAATTACAATTTTAGTAAAAAAAAAGTATGTTTACACTTGAGTTTGATTCGTGAAACAAGCTCACATGCACCTCTGAAAAATATGTGCCCATGAAAAATATGTGCCCCTCTTGGAGTTGGTCCCGAGATATTTAGATTGCAAATCAAGGTGGTAATAGGCTTGTCTACCTTTTTTTTTTAAGTACCTTACCTCACGTTGAGTTTGAAATCTTAACCTCTTTGAGTTTTCTTTTCTTTTCCTGCTGTCTTCAGTTAAGGCGACCGTCCTCTGCCTATGGAATTGCCATCTCTGGCTGCATTATTGTCGATGAATAGGGCAACAGGCCAATGCGACAGCTCAAGCTATCAATGTCATTCACCTTTTCCTTCTGCACTCCAGGAGTATCTCACTGCCGTCTGTGAACCCGAAGTTAAAATATGATCCTATTCTCCAACTCAGTCCGCTGGTAGCGTCCGGTACAGAATTATCAAGCTTGCAGATGGTCGATACTCGATACCCCAGACTCCAGACGACCCACCCAAATAATTGAATAAGTTAGTGCAACAAGGGAAAAACAAAACTGACTGAAATCAATTGCTGATAGAAAAAACTGCATGACTGTGTTTGTTAATTGGGAGGAAGGCGCCTTAACTTAGAATCGGGATCCATGGGTTCCACCATCAATGGTGCAAAAACAGGAGAAAGTGGAGCATGGCATGGCCTCCGAAGGTAAGGTAAGGTAGGCTGCTCTTCAAGCGACCTTTGAAGATCGAACTGATTTGCATTTGGGGGGAAGCGAAACTCCTGCAAACAATTTCCAGTCCATTTTAGTAGGAAGGAAAATGGAATCGGCATCGAAGTAGCCCAAGTCGTTTCATTATTTTCGGACCTTCCGTCGTGGAATTAGTTACCAATTTTTGAAGTTGAAACGAAGTGGTCACTAACTAAAAGCGACCTCTTGAAATAATGTACACTATGTTGGTCCATTGAAGAAAGCAAAATGTACCTTTGTGTTTCAAGTCGTTTTTAGAGGACATGATTCCTTAGATTAGGGCCATAATACACAAATGGTTGGTGCATACCAACAAAGATTTACATTCTAGCTTTAGACAATCATGCTTTCTATACAATTAATGTCAATCCCATCATCAAGGATTAAGATAGAGGATACTACCATATTGCATTTGCAATGCTAGAGGCATTTAACCCTTAAGTGCTCCAACGTCCATATTCTGGACGATGAATAGAGGGCTTGCAGGTGTTGTTTCATCCAACTCCCTTCTCATTCATCCAATGTAACACTTGAATCTTGAAAAAGACAACCTTCTTTTATGCCCAATTTCATGAAATTTTGGTAAATGGTATTACTGTACAAAGATATAAGCAAAAATGTGCCAAATTTTGAAAAATTATTGAGGTGTTAAGGGGTTAAACCAATATGTAGAAGTGTCATTCTTGAGAGATCAGTTATGGAGAGCTCTTAGGGCACTGCAACCAAGCTTTTCAGATTCAGTTTTTCTCGCTAGGAATGACTTCTTTATACAATCGTTCAAAGTGGGAGGATGAAGATCACTAATAATAGTGATAAAAATTCCTGTTTCCATTTAAAGATCAATGGGCATAGACAATTAGCCAGATTGCAAATTGAAGGACAACCAAGTGCATGAATAAATGAGTTGCTGTTGCAGGGTTCAATGGTTCAGTATAGGAAACAAGATCAGGTCCCTAACGGTTTCGAATTCTCTACTTTATTCCGACAGTGATTAATCACTGCTGCTCCCCATACAACACCCGGAAAATGCGCACATAACTATCCTGAATGGAATGGAAAACTTTGAAGCTTGAAGAATTGCATCCCCTGGAGTAGTTATAAAAAGGAACTGGGGTACAATCTACAGCTTCAACTTGAAATTTTTGGTGTTTTTGGTGTTCTCGGTGTTCTTGGTGTTTTTGGTGATTTTGGTGATCTTGGCCTCAGCAGAGTAGGGTGAGCAGACATGATGATGGCCAAATACTCTGGATTTCGTTTCAGAAAACCACTGAACTCCTCCCAGCTGATTTTTCCGTCACGATTTAGATCTAATGTGTCAAAAAGTTTCAATACCTGCAAATCAGCCAGTGAAATAGTGTTATTTATGGACAAGTATCGATTCAGTAAAATTTAGAAGAGAAGCAAAGAATTGTAGCTCCCCTAACATGGCAGCGAGTTTCGAAACCTAAACTTCATCGACATCCTGGTCCTTAATCCATTTCCAGCAAACTTTCTATCAAAATGTTAGCGTAACTACCATGATTATCCCTACATTGGCAAAGAGGAGTAGCAGCATGATGGATGGGGCTATTTTAGCATATGTACCGTTATTGGGGGCAGCTCAGGGAAGATGGCAAGCAAACTCTTCTCCACCTCGTCACGGGAAAGGGTGCCATCACCATTCACATCGCAAGCTTTGAATGCAGCCTCCATTGTGCTTGCAAATGACGTGTGGGTAGACACAAAGGCTAACCCTGCCAAAAACTGCTCATACATAGTGGTTTACTTTAGAACCTTGGTTTGTCGCTAAACTGATCTTTAGAAAATACATATACATTTAAAGAGAGTCCACTAGTGGAAAGTATGTCATGTTCCAACCAGAGAGTCCGCCCAACTTGACTGGAATTGGTCACTCATGATCTGTTCCAGTTGAGTTTGGTGTACTGCCAGGTTGGAATCGTACTTGACTTCCCAGAATGTTGAGACCCTACTGATATAACTCAGCAACATAACAAACATTTGAAACAAAATTAGATGAGGAAGGCAGCAGGGGTTTCGTTTACATACCTCTCGAAAGTTGATATCGCCGTGCCCATCTTTGTCAAAAAGTTGGAACACCTGTTTAGTAATTTCTGAGTTTGGAAGGTCAAGTGCCGTAAGGAATTCATCATATGTAACTAAGCCACTGCAATTACAACAAAAGTAGTCACAGGCCAGTGTTGGGACGCACACAAAACTAACAACCCTTGTGCAATTAGCTGCTAGTCAACATCCATAATTGTACATTACCACGTGCAACGCGAGATGCAGAGCGAGGAAGCAGTGACCAATTTCTTGAGGACATAAAACACAAGTGAAAATCCTGTCCTATTCCAGTCAAAAAGTCCATCTGTTAGAAATGGTCACTACTGCAAGGACATTGAAAACCTATTGCAAATCCCATTTAAAGTACCTATGTTTGACATCCATTGCACTGAACTTGGTCAAATAGTTCTGGGCTGTGGCATAGTCCAGCCGAAATAGCTTCTCCATGCGCGCAAACTCAACCATCGAACTTCCAGAAGGCTGCTTAAGCTTCTGTGCAGCCAGCGATAATTTGATATCCAGAAAGGTATGCTCTGTGCATACAACACCTAATGCTTTGGCCATCTCGCTACGCACCCTATTTGCAAAATCATGGGGATTTTTCATCTCCTTCACTGTTGGCACCATCACCGGTAAATACTCCACCTGCAAAAATTACCACAAAAAAACAGTGCACACTGTCGTTACACTACTGGAAATCAAAGTCCTGGGCTGTGGCGTAGTTATCACATCATGTTGCAACCAGGGAAGTCCATCCAACTTCACTAGAATTGGTCACTAATGACCAGTTCCAATCAAGTTGTCATTACACAGATCACACAATTCATGACAGTTTTAAGACATGCTTCAACATATGCAATCCTCTGTCCATGACCAAAGTGGGAGTTGCAGATATAGAAAGAGAAAATACTGTTGTTTAGTTGAGGGGAGGAGGTAATTAATACCTCCATGAAATTGACAAACTGGGTCATGAGCTGGAACAGAATGATCAGTGGACCTCCTTGGTCACACCAACATGGATTCACATACTTGTGAGGGTATTTGATGACCATGGGCTGCACAGGCAGACCCGGCGTGAAGGCTCCTGTTTTGAAAGAGATTATTGCTTTCCCATTGGTGGTGGTGGCCTCTGGAAACAACATGACGTGCGGCCATTTATTGTCCATCGCCCTTCGCCGAATGTTCCCCGCTGCATGATGCCTAGACTCAGCTGACACTCTGTCCACCGGTATTATCTGCCCAATTCAAATGTCAGCAATCCACTTCCTAATAAAAATCAGTTCAAATGTCAATACTCCACATCCCTAGCAAATTCAGTTCAAAGTCAGCACTCTTGCTCCCCAACTTTCATCAAAACTGCACATGGGATATGAAAATTGCACATTCAAAAAATTATTTTTTAAGAGTAGGCTATGAGTCTCAAAGGATTGGCAATCGCCAGCTGCCTTACCATGCACTTTTTTGAAGTTCATACTAAGAATTGTAGAAGATTGGCAATCACCAAGGCCCTCACTATGCAACATTTTTTTCCCGAAGTGCAAAACTAGTGTGCACATGGCATGTGCAGTTTCAACAAGCATAGTGTCCAAGGCAAAAGACCCTATTTGTACCACTATGTATCAATAGTGTACATTTCAAATGTTCAAATGCACTCTATTGATACATAGTGGTGCAAATATTCACACGGCACAAATAGAGTTTCTTCCTTAATTAATATACAAATCCAGTTCAAAACACAGCAGACATGGACGGGTGCAGGTGACCTACTTGCAGAGCATGTAAAAACATGCCAACAACGAGCATCTCCACATTCTCCTTGGCCGTCACAAGAACAGGCAAGTGCCGGTAAAACACAAAGATGGGGTCTATGAACCCAATATGATTCGACACAATAACAGGCGCCACTGAACGATGAGCAGGCCTCCCCTTGACAGAAATGTAATAATACCCCATCGTGAACATCACGACTCTAGCTCCCAACCTCGCAGGCCACAAAAGAAACCTTCGCCACGGATGGAAAGGCTTGAACAAAGGCTCAGAGACGCCAATCAATGCGAGTTTGATGAACAAGTAGCCCAAGGCCATGAGTGTCAACATGGCCCCCACTCGCAGGAGGAACAAAGGAAAGAGGAGAATGGATTTGAGTCTTTGGATGGGGCTCCAGTTGCTGGACTCGTGGAAAGGGTTCACCGGGGGATCACCTATTGCCGGTCGCTCGCCCAAAGGAAACTCTGGAAGAATCTTTGGTTCATACTCGTCATCATCTGCAGAATCGAAATCTTCGGTTGGAATCGCCATAGTTCTGGAGCTCATTCACATTCTTCTACAACCATGACAACCATGACAACCATGTGTTCAGTAAGCTATTGAAGAATTTTGAAACAACATCATAAGGAGATTGAGCATGGAGAAGGACTTCTCAACGCGTGTACATTCTATATTTGTTCGTGTAAATGACTTTGCTACAGGACCTATACAAGCCAAAAAAAATAGGGGATAGACTTACACTGGAGTCCATGCATGATTAGAATATACACACATAGAACTATTAACTTTGAGATCATGGGGAGGCAAGATAAGCTGGTAATGCAATTCATGGAGATTACATATCAATCACAGGGAGGTTCCCTTGAATTGCCTTCTTGTACCTACTTGCAAGGAACTATCCAATGTATTTGATTCAGCGAATTCAATTAAGTGATTGGAGATTACACTTCATGATTGGCCTACTGAACTGCTATTTCCCCATAATTGACATTCAAAAAACACTCAAACGTCTAGTTCAAATGAAACCCTGTTGATGAACCTCTGCAACATGAGGAGAATCCCTGTCAGTCAAAAGTACGACGCAAAACCTAACGAGACACATCACCTAAATCCAGAACCAAGAGAATTCCAGTTTCCTATTTCCAGGGAAGAATACACCCCACAAACAAAGCTCAGACGAAAATTGAAAAAAATTCACAACAAACACCCAGCGATTCACCGAAACACGTCAAAAGCTAAACCCTTCGCAAAACCCTTCAATTCCACTTCCAGGATTCGAAAAGAAACCACAAAAAAAGAAACGAAAGCAGAGATCGAGAACAAGAGCACCGACAAGGAAAAGAAAGATTCCAAAATCTCACAAACCCAACCGAATTTCACCCAAATAACCTCAAATTCAACCCACACGAAGATTTTAAAGAGAGAATCTCACCGATCTTCTTTAAACTACGGTTCCTAACGCAAGAATGAGTTCTGAAATGATGAGAAAATCAAAAAAGCTGGGTGATCATCATTGGAGCTTGCAGCAGTGCCATGGAAGAGATGATCTCGATTCTACTGCTGCTTGCGATTCAGAGCAAAAAAAAAGAAAGGCATCATTGAAATGGTGTCTGTGATGAAATCCGATGAGTTTTGAGGTGTGTGAATTGTTTGGTTGTTGACAATTTCTTACAAAAGTGCCGGATTTTGCTCCGGAGTGTGCCGGATTCGGCCGTGTCCGCTGAACGAGACCAAGGCGGGATGCATGATTGGATGAATGTAGGATGAGGGGAGGTGGGCGTGGATGAATGTCGGTGTAGGGAGGTTGACAGGATCAATCTGGGTCGGTGTCGATGTGATGAGATTAAGGTAACTGACATATTTCAAGCAACATGTCAATCTTTCCTAGATAGGAGTGGCATTTAGAGCATGGTTGCTTTTTGAGGAGACTATTTTAATCTTGAATTGTCCAATGATTTGAGCAGTCGCTTGGATACCCCAAAGAATAATTTTTTGTAAAGATATTGATTTCAAATGCTTTGGAATTCAATTACAATCTATTTACATTTTTTCTCTAGTTTTAATATAACGTTGAATTATGTAAAATGACTACTATGAGTGTTTTAACCCTTTAACCATTTAAGGACAAGGTGTTTAAATTTTGAACATCATATGAAAGCATACACATCCCAAGCACACAAAAATGAGTTTTTTCATCCATTGATTATTTTAAAGATTCTCAAGTTAAATATTTACCATTTGTATGGTGTAAATTTTAAAGACCTTGATTTGCAAATATTCTATAATTCAACAAGATACTAGTAGGTATGACCTCAAAAAATTACTTTTTCAATTCAAAAAATGACCTTATAAAAAACCACTAATATAAAAAAGTAAAATAAAAATCTTCAAAAATTACTATGATTAGAACTTAACATTTTCAAGTGAAAGGAAGTTTTTTGCAAAAATTATAAATATTCATTGACAATTGACTTTGAAGAATTTTTCAATTTTTGGCTTTAAATTCTATTGCAAAATACTGGTTTATAGTATACTAATTGATCTTACTATAAAGATATAATCTATGGATCATAGTTTAGAACTACTATTTAAAAGTCATCATTAAAGTATTTTTCTAAATTGTATTTTATAATATACCTTCACAATTTTAGAAATATGGAATATCCCATAGTCCTTGCAACGTTAACCCTTAAACGCCCAAGGCCATTTTTCTGTCAAAAACCACTCAAAACTGCCATTTCTACCGCGTTTGTCCAAAAAAATCCAAAAATTATTTTTTTTGGAACTGAACCATAGAATCTTAAAATTTACTTGTTTGAGATCATGTGGTAAAAATTTCAAGAAGTTTGACCGTACAAATTGAGAAATATGAGCATTCAAAGTTGAACAAACAAGTTATTTTGAACACTAGACTGCAATTTTAGATGACTTTGACCACTATTTGTGGAATTTTTTTGCACTATAAAGTTTCAATTTAAAATTTATTGTGCTAAAGATTTGAGTTGAGAATCTAGAAAAAAAAATTCAAAAAATAACAACTTGATTTTACTCTTCAAAAAATTGTCAAGTAGAAGTAGGTCCAAGATTGAAAGAAAAACTAAATTGTTAATAGCTCTTAGATGGAATTGAAATACAATAATCGCAACGGTGAGATTGTTCTAGTAAGCAAGCTTAACCTTTTAAAAAAAGAAAATTGAAAAAATTTGAAAATTGCATTCCTATAAGTTATTTTTTCAAGAATATGTTTAAATTGCCCAAAAAATAAGATTGTTCATAACTTTCACATCACTCATCAAAATGGAATGAATCAAAGCTTCACATGAAGACAAAAATATAATCTACAAGGAAAAAGATTGAAAAATATAATTTCAAATCTTTTGTGGATTTATTTTTCTACTCACTGAGTTAAAATTTGGGTTTTTTGTGGTATAAATTTTGCTTCCGGGCACCAATTGAAATAAAAATTATATTTCCTCAAAGCTTATTAGCTTTTCTATCTTCAAAAAAAGTTTCACAAAATTAAAGTAAAATTTCAGCCCATAGGAACCTACCCAAATTCCAAATTGTCCCTTGAGGGGACAATGGGACTTTAGGGGTTAAAGCTTCAATTTTTTTTTTTTCAAATTTTGCATTATTTTTTTTGTTTTTTAGAATGAATATTTTATCAAATTGGTTATAAAGAAAATTTTATCTTTTAAAGATTTTAATATTGCTTGGGATGAATGAATAGGTATTTGGACCAAACATTGGCATGAAACACTATATTCATTATTTTAAATACAAATGTTAAAGTGCTTAGGGGTTAAATTTGGAATATAACAATAGAAAAAATTACTAAAATTTTGATCACCCATAAATTCATAATCTTTTCCTTCAATTATCCTTATTATTGATCTTTACTAATCCAAATGCAAGTTCTATACATGTTATTAATAATATCTAAATTATATATCCATTTTGTCATTCAAAATCAATAAAAAAAAACCTAGTGGATTACTTTTTTTGATGATTTTCTATGAATGAAAGGATATTAAAAATTCAATCATTTATTCAATTAGAGAGAAACTTACACTTTTGCCTTCAATTTTGTATGAAATATAGAGCCCAAACCGAATTTTGTAAAACATTGATATCAACAAGCAAAAAATGACCTTCAAAAATGGAAAAATTTCAACGTTTGAATGCTAAAGTTGGTGCTCAAAGAAGCATCTTTGATTGTAATAGAATCTAAAAGTATTTCATTTCTTACAAGTCATGTTTTAGGATGACACTTGCATTGTAAATAGGTGACTTTTTAACCCCTAAAAGACTAAGTAACATTTTTTTGGCATCATATCATTTTTGGTCATCCATTTACAAATGAAATTTTCACACAGCATGTGGTCAAGGAATAGCTTTAAGGCTCAACAATTTTCATAACTTTTGATTGCATGGTTAAAAAGTTATTGTATAATATATACTTTCTTCTCAACATGAGCACTCAAGCAACCTAGAAAAAATCATTATTCTGAAGAAATCAAAATTTGAAATTGCTTTCTTAGATTTATATATCAACATAAAAGGCTTTGAATTATTCCATTTTGATTAAAAAGATAAAAGTTACAAGGAGTTTTATTTTACAGGCAATTATAAAACCTCTATTGTACTCTAAAATTTGAAGTCCTTATTGACCTCAATTTTTAATATTTTTGAAAAAAAATTAAAATATAGGATGTAGATTTTTTATTACATTACAATCATTGAGATTGGAATTTTTCAATTCTATAACTATATTCTTAACAATTTAGTATTTTGAATCATACTCTACCTCTTTCTACTTACTATTTTTTTCAAGCATGAAAACAAAATATTTTTGTTCATATTTTCTATATGTATTCCCAACTTATTTCTTCAACATATTATAGAGAGTTGCAAGTATTAAGATCTATATATTTTTTGGTTAAATGTTGAAAGATGAAACCTAATCATGTGGAATACTATTTTGTGAAATACAATTGGTAAGGTCTCTTACTTTGAAATTTTAGGAGGGTATACTCTAACAAGTAAACTAAAGGATCCTACATTTGAATTTGTTAATGAATAAATATAGATGAAGATTTTAGCCTTGCTTTGCATTCCTTTAGGGATTAACCCACCAACCTTAAAAAATTGGTTTGTATCAACTTGCCCAAAGACTTGTCTATAAGCTAAGAGATCCAATTTGTGCCACGTAACAATGGGGAGAACATTTAAAAGTTTGAAATGTACACACCTGATACATAGTAGCACATGCTTCTGCTTATTGTTGAGGTGCTTGTTCCGAATGTTTCACTGCTGTGAATGGGTGGTAGTTGGAGGTCGCTCATAAAGGTGATTCAATCACAACAAATTAGCAATCAAAGAACAGATAAATCTACCCGACTGCCCAACACTTTCTGCAGTAGATATGAATTATCAAAGTCATGATGAAGTATAAGGTACTAATTCCAAGCAATGTCTCTCAACTACCTTGTCAAGTTTTAAATGACACAAATCCATAAGTTTTCCTAATCAAGGGAACAATTTCATGTTTTGTACATGCTCAGAACAAGCAATCCATAAATGATCACACTCATAACCTTAACAATATTTCTCTTGTTTTATAGGATGAACGTGTCATGCCTTTCAAATACCGTATTCTACCTATTTCACATACAACAGATGCAGTCATTCTGTATGAGCAACTGCACTTCCAAAAATTAGCTAAATTGCATCCAACACTAAGACTACCTCCTTCACATAATTCATTGATTATGCAACGGTGCAATTGCACCAGCATAAGAATCATTGTCTCAAAGTGTCTATTCTACTCTATTGTACTCAAGTACATGATTATGGTATTCACAAAGAACAGCCCAATGCAACAAGCTCTTCTTCCAACTGTTTGGCGTTCTGAAACACAATGCCTTTCATTCCCACTGCAATTGCAGCTTCCACATTTTTATGTCTGTAACCAGAAAACTTATTAGAATATCAAAGGTTAAATCAGAATCTAATGCGATCAGAATATTCCCCCAAAAGAAGAAAGAAAGTTGAGAGCAACAACACCCAGATAGTCTCCAGTCTCTCACCTGTCATCAACGAAAACGCAACTTGATGGGTGAAGTTTTAGCTGGCGAGCAGCCTCAAGATATATCTCCAATTCAGGCTTCCTCACCCCTGCGAACAGTCAGAAAGACATCACAAAATCAATTTACCTTGGAAGTTTCTGGAAAATGCTACTGCAGGCATCTGATATACATGTACTATATCCATAACTGGGCTCTACTTTCACATTGCCTACACAACCTAGCGGCCATTCCGACATTCTCATAAACCCTATTCGCTTCGCTTTGTAGGTTTGTGATATACGAGGGTCACCCTAAAACCAAAATCAATTATCTTCCTCTGCAGGGGTTATACATGAAGGACGACACTCTACAGTACGTTGGGTTACCTCCTCCAGGTCAACTATAGTACAAACTAACCCCAGAAATAAACACACAATGAGAATCATACGATCTTACTCAATTAAGGTCTTAAAATGAGCTAAACCTAACATAAACAAAGAACAAGATTATGAGATATAACCTTTCCAAAGCATAGGTAGCACATGAGCTGTATCGAGGTTAAGGTGACGAGCAGTCATACCCATTTGGTAGGAAAGGAAAGTCCAAGGCAAGTAGTTGGAGAGCTGCAGCTTGTCCTCTACCATAGTGTACCAGCAAGGATAGTTGGAGAATGCGTGCATGGTGAAACCGGCAGAAAGCAGCCGCTGCAAAAGCTCCTCCACACCTTCCAAGTAAATGTATCCCTTACGCATACATTCCTTCAACCCTGGACAACATCATCCACATAACAAAGTCAGGATTACTAGGAAATTGTCATACCAAATTATCATACTAAATTGTGCGAATCCAAGGGACTGGTGGCGAGATCGATACTAACCCTGGATGTCAAAATCTCGTCCATCAGCAAAGAATTTCTTGATTAGGTCCTCCTCAGTCAAATGACCGCATTCAAACTCTATCCACGCCGTCGGGTGCTTCGCGGCCAGCAGCTCCTTCATCGTCATTCTGCAAACGGACAACAGGGAACATCACCGTCACCCTCCAACCCTCCAACCCTAAATTGCAATTACAATTGAAAATCTCTCAAAATGCGTGGCACACCATTTCGGGACTGGGCACATCGCAATTCAGAAATCAATTCTCTCGCATACTGACACAAATATGAAAACGGAGAAACGGAAATCGGTCGTTACCCAAAGAAGCCGGAACATCGTCATCCTCACACTCTAGACCCTAAATTTTGAAATCCCAAAATCTCTGGGATACCAATACGGTGTGGACAACTTGCAATTCGGAAACCAATTTACTCACATACTGTAGCGAATCTAGAAACGGAGAAGCAGAAAATCGATCGTTACCCAAAGACCATCATCGTCCTCAAACTCTAAGCCCTAAATTTGAAATCTCTGGGATACAAAATCGGTGTGAACATTTCGCAATTCAGAACCAATTTCACACATTCTATAGCGAATTTACAATAGAGAAACAGACATCGATCGTTACCCAAAGAAAGTCGGAATGTCTTCATAGAAAGGGTCGCGAACAAGAGTGCCCATGACATCGAACAGCAACACGGGCGCCGCGGGATTCCCCATGCCCTTCACCACCACTTGCGATTCACTCGTCAAATTACTCTTGACAACAGGCACGCCACAAGTTCGAGACGAGCTCCAATCCAGCTTCTTCCTCCGCAAGCTGCTGCTGCTGCTGCTGTTGCAAACGAAGTTGCGCAACAAGGGTGCTGCGAGCAGCTTGGAATTCAACGACGCAATGGCTGCATTGGAAGAGATGGCAGGTAACAACATCGTCGTCATGATCAAATGTTCACAGCATTCAAACCAAATTGCATATGAGATTCTAGAGCAACTGAATTGAGTCTGCAACAGAATTTTTCAAAAGCGATAACGGAAGAGGTTCACAAAGCGCCCATTTTCCATTATGTATCCAAAAATCAATCCACAAATTGCCCCAAACATCATCCCCAATTGGTTTTTGCACACATGACTTGCAAGATTTTTTTGCTTCTCTTTTTATAACCAGGATTGGCAGCCTCTACATGAAACCCTAAATGCTCAAGGTCATTTTTGAGCTTCTTGGAATTTGCTCTAAACTGAACCAACAACAAACATTTTGATAAGTTTCATCATTTTTTTTTTGAATTGTAACCATAAAAATTCAAACTAAACATGTTAGAGATCACATGGGAAAAGAAAGCACAACATGGATTGAAAGATTATCATATTTGATTACAAGGGTATTAAAATTGTGAAAGTGATTTGAAGTCTTTTAACTCTCTTTTCATATGTCAAATTTAAAATCAAGGCTACCAAAAAAATATGAAGTTAAAGGACATAATATGCATAACTCCGATCAATATAAGGCTTCTCAAAATCTAGTCTACGATTTTTTTAAATGAATTTCTAAAGTGATTTTTGTCTCCAAGATTTAGTGTAGTTGAGGTTCATTTCCAAAGTCCCTTGACACTAAAAAATCAAGATTTGCAATGGAGACCCTTGCACAAAATCTTAAATAGATAAATCATAATCATTTGTCTTCAAAATCAAATTTTTGATGCTTAAACTAGACTTCAAAAAGAATTTGTCAAATAAAAATAATAACAAAAATAATAACTTCATAAAGTTTTATTTAACTTCAAAGTTTTGTCAATACTAGAATTTCATACCTTGGGCATTTAGGATTAAAAGAGGGCTTCAAAGTCTTAAAACAAATACAATCAAATTCTATTTATGATACTACGATAGTTTTAAGGTAGGATTAGTGAAAAATAATCCTAATAATAGAAGCCAAAATTTTAGGAAAATTATTGTATCCAAAAACAAGAGTTTGTACAATGAAAAAGAATATTGACAAAATTTCTATTTTTAGTATATATTGAACTTTATATTTCATTAAAAATTTGGTAGAGAGGTGCTAACCTTGCCCTACACGTATTGTAGTTCACCTAACTATATATAATTGATTTTGGCAATTAGTGTGGTAGTTTCTAATACAAAACCCTGTCATCTCTTATTGAAATTCAAGTAGTCCTATAAAGTCATCCCTTTCACATACAAAATCATCCCTATTATGACTGACTTTTTACAGTACTTGATGAGCCTGTGGCTCCATTTTTACTTCATGAAGATCCATTCTCCACCCCTTTATTGGGATGATTTGAAGAATGGGGTTGCTTTATCCACACTCTACCTTAGCCATTTACTTTTCATCTATCTATGATCCTAATATCCTAATCTTTGCTCCCTATTTTGTTTAAACATAATGTGGAGGCAATTTATAGGCTCTTCCTTGTCAATTCTTGGATTTATAAGTAACCATATACACTACAAGAAAATGGGGGTATAAATGACTTGTCCACAATGACTTCAAAGTGACTGCAAAATGACTAATTTGTAGTCATTGTTGTTGGTGTTGTCATTGTGGACAAGTCATTTATACCCCCATTTTCTTGTAGTGATATGAACCTTTTACAAGAACAATTTAAAGAGTCCAGTCACTTTTAGGACCTACTACCTTAATGATTCAAGCACAACACCAGTAGCACTTGTTAGTGTCATAATTTAACTTATTTATGACTGCAAAAGAAAGGGAAAAAATTTCAAATTTCAAAATTCTTGCAAATATTTTTGTTGTTCTAAAGATTGATTCATAGCCTCTCTAGTGATTGCAATCAATTCACAAGGAATTTGTATCAACAACATGGGATAGAAATATGTATTATTATTCAATAAAGACTTTGATTTAATGTGCAAACTTCAGTGCAGTTTTCAATCTTCTATACAAAATTTGGTAAGAGATGAGGTGACTCGATACACAACCTTTCAAAATCAAAATTTGTTCTAATATGTGCCTTTTCTATGAGAAGTTGTGGAGCTATGTTAAGACACTCTTCTAAAAGACCAAATTGCGTATTCAATCACCTATTGTTGTGCACACATAATCTTTCATTGTGCACAAATTTACAAGCTTGCAAAAGCAATCACATTACTTGCTATCACATTGACATCCAAATCCTAGCAAAGCATTCCCCAATGCCTATTTCAACTACAACATGACACTCAATTTCTAAAGTGTATTCAATTGTAGAGCATTGTTGGAAATTAATACTACACACAGTAACAAAGCAATTTGAGTAATGTTGCTCCAAATATCTGATAATATGTAGTGAACAATACCAAATGAATTGTAAAGTAGAAGCCAATTATAGTGATAAAAATTAAATGTCAATTATTCATGAAAAAAATTAAGAGGCCTTAAGTTAGCAAACCATTTGCTAAGAGATAAACTAGTTGTAAGCCAAATGAATGTCACTATGACCATTACACTATACAATCAACAAGATTTTATATATTAAATTGTTATTGTTGCATTGATGATTATGCTATGACAAAGACCAATCTGCACTTTACAAAATAAAACAAGAATATGCTTCCACTTTTATTTTGTAACATTGCATAGCTATGGTGAATCTCATGGCTATGACTAATTATGGTGAAGCTCTTCTTTTCATCATCTACTTTGGAAACTTCCTAGAACAACAAAAATTATATATTAGATTGTTTCCAATAAGCGATCTTTGATGCTTTTGCTAAAACAAATAGCAATTGCAAGCTCTCAATTTTGAAACAAGAATATACTTCCATTTCACATGATATTAAAAGAAAATGGCACTTGTGGTCATAGTAGAGCTCTTTTCCTTACCTTTCATTTTATACAAACTTCTACTAGCTACTATTATACTTTCAATGATTTTTGAAGAACGCAATTATCCATTGCTTGCTCTAAATCCTAAAACAAGAATATGATTCCGCTTAACATTGTAATTATATACAATACTACAATTAAATAGTGCTTGCGGCTATAGGAGAACTTACTTGACTGAAAACGAAAATGGACCCGGCAATGCAAATAGTCACCACAACAATACATAGACACATAAAATGACGTTGAAGGGTGTAAATCAAAGATCCAAAGGTTGATCATATCCATTGACTTTTGATCCAACAATGGAAAACAAAAGCATGAGCAATCACAAGTTGAGGCTATGCAACTATACGGTTCTACACAACAATAAGCACACTTATCCTATCTTTGAGGAAAACAAGTTCATAGGAGTAGATTTTCACGAATGGATAGGGGTGAAATCTTTTTTAGTGATGGATGGAGATGGTAAGATTAGTTATCTGGAAAGATTATTTAATAATTAAAAGTAGTTATTTGATAAGGTAATACTATGTAACTTGGAGTTGTTTGCAAATTCATCCTATCTAGATTATTGCCGAAAATGCAAGTCATCATAATAGAAGAGTGTAGGGATAATTTTGGATATACCTAATTTGAGTACTTTGAAAAATCATAGTTTATTAATATGTTGTCCAAAATCTACATGCAAAAGGACACTAGAATTTTTTTTTGACTCCCAACAAGATTCTACAAAAATTTAGGCAGTTTAGTAGTATGAACCATTCTTAAATGATTATTTGTGAGATTTTAGGTGCAATTTCCTTGAGGTATGTGAGGTTGGGGCTCAAGTCCCCTAAGTTTTCACTCATGAATTTTTTGCCATGTGTTCATACTGGTAAATGAATGAAGAAACACTCCACAAAATTTGTTATTTGGGTATTTTATGACAATTTGAGTAAAAATTAATACAATTTAATTCCACTTTTGGAAAATCCAATTTGGATTCTAAGTTCTAAATCCTCGGCTCTAAAGCTTCTACAAAAAGTAGGCATTTCTAAGGGCACCAAGACTTGAAACCTAGGACACAATATGAAGTGCCAAATCTTGATGTTCATCTTTCTCCAATTACATTTTGAGTATTTGGTGGGACTTGAGACAAAATGTTAACCAATTGTCAACACAATTGAATTTGTCCTATATGGAAGAGATTTTCTTTTGAAGCAATATTGCAATTTTAAGTATTTAGACTTCATTGAATCTAACTATGAAGGTCAACCATAATCCCCACTAGCGATTCTATAGAACTTTTCATCCATGCTAAATGATGAGTCATCAAGAGCTTTTTTAATCCAACACTATCAACAATCTACTTTATAGTAAGCCTTAAGTCTACACTTTATATTTGGAGACTATCCCAAATCCTTCAAATCAACTTTTAAATTTAAATTTAGATCAATTTTTGTACTTGATCAATTCTTTCTTGTGATTAAATCTTGTCTTACATCCTAAATACAATGATTATGATTAGTTCAACTAACTATTTATTAGGGGTGTACATATGGAGAGTGTGATTAGGGTCCCTAGAATTTAAAGGTGGGATGAACACAATGTGTTCTAAGGGCATTATCAATGCTCTTAGATTTGGCCTGTGAAATATAACTTTAACTTCTCACTCCTTTGTAATTAGAAGTTGAAATTTTTATCATTGGAAGCGTAATAAAAAAATCCTTTGAATAGGTACAATAAAACTCAAATTTAGACATTGAATAAAGAAAATAAATTGCTTCAAGAGTTAGCTAAAAGACTCAAATTATAGAGGTGTTGGATGGTTACCAATACACTTTGCATTCAAAATTGAAATTATTGGTAAAAAATATTAAAATTCTGCATGCTCTCATGATTAAAAAAAAGTCTTTAAATTTAATCATCAAATTGTTGATTTATTTGTATTTTAAAAAATATTATGATTCATTTTTAGTAAGAAATAGCCTTATGTATTGACTATTAATTTTTATTCTAACTCTTTAATCAATAAAAAAATTTGAAATGATTTTTTTTAATAGAAGCTTGTTCTCTTAGTTTTACTTTTGATATCAAGCAATTTAGCTTTATCAATTAGTTTTATCAACTTAGCATATAACCTGATAAAAAAATGAAATGCTACTTTTTCTAAAAAAATTGGAGTACAAAGTGCATTGTTAACATTAATTTGTCAACTCCTCTATTTTTCTGGGTCTTTCAACTAGCTTTTAAACTGGTTTATTTTTTTGTTGAATATCTAAATTTGAATTTTTCTGTACTTACTTAAAGGACTCTTGAATTTATTTCCAATGATAAAAATTTCAAGTTCTAATTTCAAACAAAGGAGTAAAAAGTTAGGGTTATTCATAACAAGGCAAATTTTAGAGTACATCAAGGATGACCTTAAAGGGTAAAAAAGTCATGAATTGCCTTCAAAGTACTAGAGAATGCACTATGAGGGGCGCATTTTGCGTAAGAGAAAGCCCCTGGGTGAGTTCCTATGCAAAATGTGTCCCACACAATGCATTCCCTGGTGTTAAGAGTAGTTCCTTGCCATTCTTGCATTGTTCCCATGGTAGAATTGACCCCCCTTTATTCATTTGGCATTTTAATTTTTCCTAAAAAATGCCTAAATTGATGGGGATTGCTCCTAATGTGTAGGCATTCAATCATTATTTTTCCTTCTACTCCCTCCAAGGGTGGAAAGTGAATCACATGTAGGGCAATGCCTAAGGAGGAGGAGGAGATTGTGCGGGAAAAAATGCATTGACAAGGAAGGTGGACCCTGACGAGGAGGTGCATTTTTTCTTGCAATCCTAGACATTGCCCAACGTAAAACTGTTGCCAAAAAATTAGATTTCATTGACATCATAGACTAAATTTGGATGAAAAAGTTGTAATACATGGCCAAAAACACGTAATCGGTCATTACGACCTAATTGCTTGCAAAAAACCCCTAGAAATGAGCGGACAATATTTTGACAATGAATCAACTAAAGCGCAATATCTTTTTAAGACCCCTCACATCCGTGAGATCACCGCTGTGAGATCTCACAAGGTTAATCTCACAGGGCTAACCTCAGAAAGTTGATCTCCCCTATGAGAATTGCAAAGGTAGACTATTTTTTTTTTTTTTTAAATTTCAGGACGGATCTTGACCGGACTTTACACTTGGAGAGTCCTCCTTTGTCGGGCGCTTCCCGTAATAGGGCGCCCTCGACGTCGGTCAAGCTACGCCCTCTTCCTCCCTCTCGGGTGCCCTATTTATTTATTACGGGAGGCCCTCCTCATGGGGTCCTCCTCATGTCCCTTTCCAAGGTTCGCTCCTGTGTCGTCGTGTCGTCACTGCCAGGGAAAAGTGCTTTCAAATCCAAGGTTGCAGACCCCGAAAGAACCCCAACCCCAGCCCGGCAGCCCATGTGCTCCCAATTGATGACTCGGGTACACCTCACGTTCCTCTCGTGCTCCACCTCACCCACCCCACCCCACCCCACCCTCAACCAGACGAATTTCCACACACAAATTTTCAGGTATCATTGAAGCTTAACCCTTGAGGACAGACCTATAACCATTGTTTTCAAGCCTCCTTGCTCATCACTCAGTTTGTTGCCATTTTTGACCTAGATTTGTATGCAAAAAATTATGTTTATTTTTCAAAGATGAAATCACATGTCTTCTCCGCTCCCAAAAAATTGAGATTTTTTTGAGAAAAAATGCTTTTTATGAGAATTTTTGAAGATAAAGTGAAGAAAAAATCACATCAAATAGAAAATTATTCCAGAAAATCTGAAAATTTCACCATGTGTTTACATTATAGTGACATGGTGCAAAATCATTTCCCATGTACTTCTATAATTAGAAATCAGTAGACATTGAAAATACATCCAAATTGCAAATTGCAATAAAATATTCAATATTACAAATTTTTCCAAAATTCAAGCTGGAGTAGAAACAAGAATAGAGGGCCTTCATTGCATTAGTTGGGCTCAAACTCAAAGAATATCATTTTTGTGGAGAAATTTCAGATTTAGAGCAAGAGCAAAATACACTAAAATGGCAAATTTTGCCATCCGTTTTTTTGAATTACTTCTCAACTACATAAAAATAAACACTAGTTAGAATAAAAACTCAATTGGATACTCTTCCTAACTCAACATGAAAGGTCATGAAAAAAAATTGGATGAAAACCTCCCGGTTAAGGTCTTCAAATGACCCCGGACTGTCATCCAAATGCCACAACATGGCATTGGCGGCAGTCCAGGGTTAAGCTTAAATTATTGTGGGTGGCGGGTGGGGCTTGTTTACAAGGACAAAAATGGAGGAAACATGCCAAATGTGGATGGAACTTCAATTCTTCATCCAAAAAAGCATACATTCATCCCCTACAACGACAATATTGTAGTTGTTTTTAGAATATGTAGCAATCATCTACTCATCACAAGGGACTATATTGCCTACTGTAGTATTTCCCTCAGTTTCACTCCAATATGTTCGCTCAACTCCCTGCAAACACCGACACTTGCAGCCTCTTCCTAGATTCTCAAATACACGGGATCTTATTACATTCAGCATCCATATTGTATACTAAATACGGTGCATGTCCTTACTTGTACACCTGAAACTACAGTACGTTTTCACGTGAGGGTATCTTTGAATGAAACTGAATGGAGAGACTTTCTTGCAAGTCTGACAGGCAGGAAATGACTTAACTTACCGGCATGTGTGTCACCATTTTTCACCTAAAATAACAAAAGCATAATCGTGTGTATACGATACAGTCGTATTCACTTGTATATAAGATCGTATGTATACGATTACGTATACGATTACATACACGATTTTCACGTGGAAAGCAAACACATTTGGTTCGAATGCAGTTGTATGTATTTCGTTGTGTGGACACAGAATATGAAGTACATGTGCATCATGTTTGAAATACGTGTCCTTGGCAGTCACATGTAGATGAATAGATATTTCATCCACTGGAGGTTGGCTGACGGACTTCACTGTGTCTTGAAGCTGGATTGATTTCATCCGGATTTCACCCACATTCAAGAACCCAAGGCATAACATGAGCTGACGGATATCAAAATGGATATCTCAATGTTGTAAGGCTGTCATGGATTGAAAGCGGGTGATGGATGACTTTCAAAGAAATTGTAGAAACAACTAGTGTGCATGTGCATGGGTCCTAGACTCTTATAATTTATATAGTTAAGTATCACGGTATGTCCTTTCAAGGGTTAAATCAACCTCAAATCCAAGATTTTGCTATAGGATCGGAAGGTGGTACACTTTTTTATTCACCTTGACTTCAATGGTCAAGTGGGATTTCTAAGGCATTGTTGTTACATTGGGGGAGTTAGGATCACTAGATGTCCCGGATAGGTAGACATATTAGATGGTTCGGATGGACCAAAAGGACAATGTGACTATCTTAAATTAGTCACATCATGTAGGTTAGGGTCACCAGATGTCCTTGAATGAGTAGGCAAATAAGATGGTTGGGACTAACTATCCGTCCAATGTGAAAAGCCTATATTCAAAGGCATTTATTGGCCAAACCATTGGTGGTGTCAAAGATGCATACTAAAGCAGGTTTTGAACTATTGACTTTTCCTACATTTCAAACTAGATACCTAAATCATTAAATTAGGTTGTTTGTTTTGTTTGTTTTATTTGATATGTTGAGATTTAAGAAAAATTGTGAGGTGTCTTGATAGTATTTTTGGTATTGTTGGAAAGTTCTTTGCAAAGAGGGGTGACTTTCATTGTTTTGTGGCTTTTGGACCTACGCGGGGACCTACAATATGAAATTTATTGAATTTCAAAGTATTTATGAATTAAAAATTTGAATTAAATTATCTTTTATTTTGAAAAAAACGTAACTTTCACATTGCCAAACACCACAAAACAAGACCTTGGCTTCCTTTGTGCATAAAGCTTTCTATTTGTATAAAGAACACACCTTTCACACTACAACAAAGCCTTTGGACTTCTTCATACATAAAGGGTATTGAATTTCAAAGTTTTTACAAATTAAAAAATTATTTTTACTTTTAATTTGGTTGTGACAACACATGGCACATTATTCTATACCTTTTTGTTTTGTTTGATATGTTAAGAAACCATGAGCCCCCACCAACACTCTTGGTGTCATTGGAAGGAAAACTCTCCACAAGGAGGGGTGCACGGACTTTGTTTCATGGCATTTGGACCTACAATATAAAAGTTATTGATTGTTTAATTAATTTTTAATTAATTTACAAAGTTAAATTATCTATTATTTTGGAAAAAACATAACTTTCACATCACATGTCCAAATGCCATGAATCAAAGCCCTTGCACTCCTTCATGTATGGAGCTTTCTTTTGGTGCTAGTTTTGTGGCATTTGGACCTACAATGAATGTGAAAGTTATGAATCTTTTTAAAGTAAAATGTTGAATTAAATTATCTTTTATTTTGGAAAAACTGTAACTTTTACATTGCATGTCTAAATGATGCAAAACAAAGCCCTTGCAATCCTTTGTGCACAAAAAATATTAAATTTCAAAGTTTTCACAAATTAAAAAATTATTTTTACTTTTTATTTTGGATGTGACAACGACATGGGACATACTGAAATTATAATTTTTTTCTCAAAATGCTAGGTCTCTCCATGAGACTCCTTTTCGTAGTCAAAGGGGCATCAAAGTTCCTTCCTTGGACTTCTCCCTTGACACGCCGCATGTGATAACCAAAGTCCAATTGTCAGCTTCAAATTCGTAGCCTTGATACTCCCTGTTTGTCCCCGCCAGTGCATGGAAATACGTACAAATACGAACGACGATACAGATATTGCAGACGATACGAATACGTAGATACACCGGGCGACCATGTCCTCAACGCACGAGCCCAAGCAGGCGACGAAAGTGCCGCTTTACGTGTCGGATTGTTGTTTGCAATAGAAGATCTGCGTTTGATTCGTCACGGAATCCGCCGCGCAGCAGCGGGCTCGCGCACTTTCACGGCACCATCCGATATTCAACAACGCAGCATTTGCGCTTGATCGCGATGGAAATGGTGCATAGTGGACGAAGATTGTTAGAGATTTGGTGGAGGTTCCATTTGTGAAGGTGCTCGCCTAGGGTTTGGAGGTTCTAAAGTCGTCGAGAAATTCCTTAAGAGCATTTAAATTTATTTTTCTTATGTAGGGCTTGTGAGATTGCTACGCAGGGGATGCAAGAAACGATGGAGATCGCCTGGGAAGATTTTGATTTCTTTCTCAGTAGGTGTGGGAGAGATGCGCTCCAATCTCGTAGATAGGGAGGCCGCAAGGGTTGAGGATTCGGTGTCGGCCAAATTTTTTAAGTTCGTTGGGGGAGGGAAGAGATATTGACACTAACCGACGAGACGAGTGGAGGAAGATGCGCGATTTCAAAGTTTCTTGGCTAGGGTTTGTTAGATGGGGACCAAGGGTGTAGTAGAGAGGGGGGAATGCGAGATGCGAGATGCGGTTCAGGGAAGATTGGTTGAATAGTTCGTTAGGGTAAAGGTGTGAGTAAGGGTTTGGTGAGTTTTTAGGAAATCCATGATGATGGAGACGCCAGTGCCGAGCTTTTGGGACATGGGAGACTCGGCCATGATCGAGGCGTTCATGGGGCCGGCGACGTACGGGATCCCGTCGGGCTTCCCCAACAACGAGACGAATGGGGGATCTGCGCAGGAGGAGCATCTGGGGAACGACAAGGGGCTGGAGCTGAGTGAGACGCTGTTGCTGCGCAGGCTGCACGCGCTGGTGGAAGAGTCGCCGGAGAATTGGACGTACGGCATTTTCTGGCAGCTCTCTACGTCTCCTACAGGCGAGCTGTAAGCCCCTCCCTTTCTGTCTCTCTTCCTATTCTAATTCCTCTTTCAAGCTCTTCAAGCTCAAGCAAGTGAAAGGAAGAAATGACTCTCGCTCTCACCTTCTTACTCTGCCCCTACAGTTTCAACTTCCTTTAGAATCCTTCAAACCGGGATGTATACTAGAATCAACCCTGTCCTTGTGAATAAGGCGTGGGATACGAAACCTGTTAGAGCCCTGAAAACTGTCCGGACCCTGATCCCCCCTGTGAACAACTCATCTCTTCCGATACACTTGGTTGACATTCTATTAGCAAGTGGCGTAAGCTTGCCTTTGCTAAATGTCCGCAGGCATTCATCTTTGAATGGAAACGAGGTAGTCTGTTGCTCCTTCAATAGTGATCTATCCCCCCACCCCCTTCTGAATGGTTGCTTAAGAAATTCCTTTGCATTATGAATTTTTAAGAGCCAAGAAGACGTCTTTATGGACAAAATAAGCTGTCTTGATACGGAATGGAGATTCTTCTGGAGGATGAATAGTAATCTGGTACTTAGGGCTTAGAATTTGATCTAAGAGGTTTTTGTGTTCTTGTATCTAAGAGACCTCTCCACAGTTCTCCCGGGAAAAGAATACTCCTACATCTGTTAATATGCTTCAATTTGATGCTCTACTGTAGTTGTGATTCAACTCCATCCATTCTGATAACTTGTGTAGCCTATTTCAGGCCCCACCTGCACCAATCAATTAATATCAATTAGCTCACTGGGGTCTTAAGGCTTATTTGGAAGCTACCTAACCTGACCTAAGGTAGGAAGCTTGGAAAGCGATTAATCTAAGAGGAAACCAGCTCCTGTGGAGAAATGTGCATAGTGTAGCAGAGTGCGACGCTGCTGAATCATAGAATTTGGATGATTGGTAAATCAGATATGATTTTTTCAAAGTACAAAATGTGTAGGGCTCTAACTGCGTTCCTCCCCTTAACTGTAGAGTATATGTAAACTAAAGAATTCAATAGTATCCCATGTGTTCAATTTGACTAGGGTATGTAGAACTTGGATGATTTTTAAGCCTCCTACCTTATTAGGGGGAGTTACATTACCTCTCAGATTCTTTAGCGAGTTCGCTGAAAGTTTAAAAACGCCTTCTTGGCCGATGAAGAATCTATTAGCTTCCAATGCTTTTGAATTCATTATGATCGACTATTGCCTTTTCAAAGTGAACTTCCTAATTACCTTGGGCAATTGAGGGTTAAGGTCTCCCTTTTCGTGCTGTGCTGGTGTCCTTGCAAAGTGGATTCAAGGACGGAGCATTTACGGCATTTGCAACTTTGAAAAGGTTTTTTGTTTTTGTTTTGTTTTTAACATTTCTGTCCAGATTCACATGGCAAGTGGGGGATTAACCGACGTTAGATACCAAAAGCAATTCCTAAGTCCAAACTATTATTGTTTGGAGTTCACATGGCAAGGGTTTTAATGCTGCGGTTTTGGCTGTGACAGGATGTTGGGTTGGGGAGATGGGTACTTCAAGGGTCCCAAGGAGAATGAGGTTCCTGATACAAAGGGCATGGAACAGGGAGTGAGTGAAGAGGATCAGCAGCTGAGGCGGAAAGTGTTGAGAGAGTTGCAGGCTCTTGTGAGCAATTCTGAAGAAGACATTAGTGACTATGTAACAGACACAGAATGGTTTTACCTAGTCTCGATGTCGCACTCATTTGCCCATGGTGTGGGGTAAGCATTGCAAGTCTAACTCCTTTGCTTCTGATTGCTTTTGATGCCAGGGCTTCTTTATCGCCCTTTTTAGAGCTTAGAGTATTGAATCCACTGATCTGTAGTGGGTGTCTCCAATTTCAACTTCCTCACTGCGAGCATATGATAATGCAGGACCCCGGGTCAAGCATTAGCAACTGATAATCCAGTGTGGCTCACTGAGGCAAACAAGGCCCCCATCCATATCTGCACTCGAGCTCATTTGGCCAAGGTACGACTTTACGATTCTCCTTAGTGTAGTGTGAAGTAAGTTAAGTCTTACTGCATTTGTCAAGAGCCAGTATGATATTGTGACCTTATCCTGAATCATGGCAAGTATTCTCTTGGTGATGCTGTCTAGTAGTTCCTGAAATAGTCTAATTCTATTGAAAACCATCTTCCTTTTGTTTACATTCGATTTTCAATTCTCACTCTGTTCACTGTACAGAAAGTTTTATTCCGGCTTGCTGTCCTAGAACACTACTGATACCTTACTTCTATCATGAGTAGTTTCTGCAGGATGGAATAATTATACCAGAGTAAAAATTTACAGAATAAGAGGCAAAGAAAGGTTTTGGACTGATTAGCTTCTGGTTGGTGGCTTTGTTTTATCTTTTATGCCGCTTCATCAAATGCAGATGGCCGGCATTCAGGTATGGACCGGACTTGAGCATTTTCTGTCTCAGATTTAGTCATGACGGGTGTTTTGTGATATTATTTTCTCTGGTATAAGCTTTTGCAGTTATATGAAATTGTCATCTAATTGACCCAGAGTGCATCATTTGCACGAGGTTTTTGCAGTAGCGTCCCAATTTGTGTATCAGATTCTTATCCGTAAGGTTTTCTTGTACGTGCAGACAATTGTTTGTGTTCCAACAAAGGATGGTGTTGTCGAGCTTGGATCGACAGATCTGGTGAGTCTAGAGAAATCTCCAAGTGAGTTCGTAGTTTTTTGCGCAATATGAGGATCAGTTCATATGTCGCAGCACATGTTCCAAATGGCCGAATCTCCTTTTGAAAATTTCTTCTGATCCATTACGGTTTATGATATTCATGGGCTCTTTGCTTTATTACAGATGTAGCACCTGCTAACATACCTTCTTTTGCTTTTGCAGATAAGGCACAACCCGGAAGTTGTGCACAGTATTAAGATGGCCTTTGACGAGCCATCCTGGGGAGCAAGTCCAAGTCAAGTCATGGCACAGTCCTTGCTTGTGGACAGTGATGCGACGTTCTTCCCTCCCAGTCCAAGCATTGTGTCCTTGAACACGAGGTCCAGCCCAAGCGCAGTCAGTAGAGGCTCTGGACTGGGTAAAGAGCAAGAACCACACTATAATACAGGTAGGAATGTTTCAGGTTCTTCAATGGCAAACACAAGCTTCGATAACTTGGACTATCTGTGGCCGCCGTCAGAAGACATGCAAGTGAACGATGTAGTATCAGTTAACACTATGGAGAAGGACCAGGGTCAATCACGTACGTATTATAGGCCACCCAGTCAGGAAGAGAAGCTTCCGTTTTCTGCCACAAGTCTAGTGAACCAAACCAGGGCACCAGAAGTGAAATTTCCAAGTGTTGATAGATCAGCCTATGAAGTGCAGAGACCTTCACATGGACCCCCTTCGTACTCGTACTCTCCCGTTGGGGGGGATTTCAGCCAGGTCTTAAATTCTTCAGATTTCATGGGGATGAAGCGTCCAGTACAAGAAGAGAAGGTGCGTGTTCCTGGAGCTTCAACGAAGCCTGTTGCTGAGAAGCCTGTTATTCCTGTTTTTAAACCTCCGAAGCAACAACAGATTACCATTTCAGGGCCTCCAGTCAGTGGAAATGGGCGCTCCAGCTTTGATCAGTCAGAACATGATTGCCAAGAATCAGAAGCTGAAATCTCCTTCAAGGAGAGCAGTGCCGTGGAGTTCAGTCTGAATGTGGGTACGAAACCTCCTCGCAAGCGGGGTCGGAAACCGGCTAATGACAGGGAGGAGCCTTTGAGCCATGTCCAGGCCGAAAGGCAACGAAGAGAAAAGCTCAATCAGCGCTTTTATGCTTTGCGAGCTGTGGTGCCAAACGTTTCCAAAGTGGGCACTCTTCCTGTCCTTCCTCTTTTTTTCTCTCTTGTCAAAAGAGTTCATGAACGACTCCAATAGTACCACACCCGTTTATTTCAATTGCTGCAAGACCACTAGTTGTTTTACATCACATAGAACAATGTGATATAAAACAATTAGTGTGTCTCACGCTAATTAAAATGAATGATATAGTTTAATAGTACCCCTGACTGTCAATCCTTCTTGTGTTCACAAGCTTTGAATTCTTGGCACATTTTGCAGTGTTTCTAGCAAACTAGAGCTCAGTATAAAGATCACAGTTGGGACACTAGTTCACATCCACTTGTTGAAATATCCTGTAAACCAAGTGAATCGTAACGCCATTTCAGGTAGTCTCTATAGTAAACGCTGCCAATTTTAACGTAGCTAGATTTTCTTAAATACCTCGGGGAGTGAGATTTCTACTAGGAATCTTTACATTATTACAATGCTCTTTTCATATCATTGCTCTGCTTGATTAGTTTTCTAGCTTGTTGAACTGAAGTTTGGATGTTTGACGGCAGATGGACAAAGCATCCTTGTTGGGGGACGCCATTGCGTACATTAACGAGCTGCAGGGCAAGCTGCAATTAGCAGAGGGTCAAATCAAGGACTTGAAAAGTCATGTGATAGCGTCAAGTGACAGGTCCCAGGAGTTGCTCTCCATTGGCAGGGGCTCCACCAACCACCCCGCAAAAGATGTCTTGAGCAGAAGGCCACAAGGGAGTGCCACCAGCACACCAGTCTCCAGCGGGACCAAACCCATCATCTCCGTGCACATGCTGGGCCAAGAGGCCATGATTCGTGTCAGCGGCTTGAAAGACTCGTATGCCCTTGCGCAGTTGATGATGGCTTTGCAAGAGCGTCGTTTGGAGGTTCAGCACTCAAATACCTCCACCGTCATGGGCGCCATCCTTCTCATTGTAATTGTAAAGGTGAGAGACGACATGCCCTTTAGACTATCTTTACACTTTTCCGTGCACCTACTGTGGGGAGGAATCAGTGATGTCAATTATACTATGGGTTGAAATAGCTCCAAATTTTGAAGACATCTTTGGGTTATGAAGATTCTGAGCTCATATGGCCCATGATCTTTAGAATTATTGTAACACACAATAATTGCATGGGAGAGTGTTGAGGACTTTTTCTTTTTCTGCTCAGAGATACCTATTTCATGTTCTAAAGGTATGCTGGCACTTGGTGTTAAGAGTGGTGTTTGCAAAGTCTTAGGAATGAACCTAGGAGCTAGATTTACTTTGCGAAAGGTATGTTCGCACTTGATGGGAGGAGTGAGGGTTTAGAGATAATATTTGTTGCACTGTTGGACTAGATTCACTTTGCAAACACCAAACTTCACACCAAGTGTAAACATACCCTTAAAGGTTGCATTTTTATCGAGAGAGTATATTTGAAGCTTGAGAAGGATAAAATAATCCTACAAAGATGGAGGGGTCAAAATGACTTTAACCTTTCATTTTATCTTTCTCAAGTTTGAAATGTATCTGCTTTGGCATAAGTGTCCTTAAAAGATTTTGTTTTTTGTTTTTCGATTGTTCCTCTCTACTATTTTGTCATGTTTATGGCTCGATATAAGCCCAGGCGTGGCAGGCTTTCACTTGTTTTCATCTTAATCTTTCATCCCCCAAGAATAAAAACATTGATTTGGAAAACTATGATTCTCAATTGTCTACAAGCAAATAATATCTTCTAATAATAGTTGGTTTTATGTATGCAAATCAGCTTATATTGATGATACTATATGCTTTGAATTGTCTTTTGCTGCAACTTGCTGATTAGATAAATTTATTTTTTGAAACTGTTATTTTTGAGCTGCATAAAACTGGATTCGGAGATTGACTATTGGAATTGGACCATGTGCAGATTGAGCCAACAGAGCATTACACTCAAGAGGAGCTATGTGCAATTCTTGAGAGATCATGTCAACCACACAAGGAAGAGGGTCACGTATAAGCAGGCTTATCAGGACGATCACAATATTTCTTTGTAACGATGCCAACTTTCAATGAGTTTGAACGGGGGTGGTGAACAGATTTTTTTTCCTTCCACAGTTGTCACGAAGAAAGAACCGGTGCGAATTGGTGGCAGGGTCTACTGGGGCAGTTTAGTGTTGAAGATCATCTGCTTGATACAAAGTAAACAATAGGACAGTGATTCAACATCTTGATGAAGTCCTGAGTGACTAGTATATGTACATTATTGGGCGGTTATTTCCAAGTACATGATGTAAACATTTAACTTGTAAGTTAGTTACAGGAGATGGTTTGCAAGATTCAAAAGGTATTGACCAATCATTTGATTGTTCACTGACTGTGCATACATGATATTCGATATATGAGATAAGAGACGAGATGCTTACGAAGATGTGAAATTTTTTACTTATTACATTTTGAAGATGAATTTTCAGGTATTTGAAAAAAGTTTTACAGAGAAAAAAATTTGTTTCTAAAAAACAATTTTAATCTCTGCACATCGGAAGTTATTTGTTCTAATGAGTCAGCAAGTATAAATGCTCGACGAATTTGGCAAGCAGTCTTCACTGGATTCTAACGACCGCGTCACTCATTCAAAATTGTAGTTGCACAGTTCTGTACAGCGACTTTCTGAGAGGTTCATTTTGCGGAGATCCGTCTAATCTGTTGCACCCTTTCAGCTTCTACAGAGAGATCCTGCAGAACTGCTCTCACCTGGTTGCCTAGTATGTGCGACACGTACGAAGCTGCACAATTTAAATCCGTACAACAAAGATGTTAATAATACTGGAACTACTATGAAAGGTAGTACAAGTAGTGCAGCTTCTAGTAGCGGTATTAAAAGATCAAAAGGATTGAGAATATCAAACTGAAATCCAAATCCAAATCCTCACTTCGGAAACATGTTTTCGGTGAAAGCACGATTTAATTCGAGGTATAAGATTGGGTCATGTTGAAATAATTATACGTTCTTTTAAATTCATTCTTATACACAGCTTCAATTTTCTAAAAGAAAACTGAAATGCCACGCTGCAAGGCCACTCCCACTACATAAATACATTATAAATATGTAAGCAATACCTAATGGACCAGGTGGAAGCATTGATGGCAGAACCTCCTGTGTAACCACCACATTGCAACCCATTGACTTGCCATTTACCATTCGTGGTTCTACACCCCAGTAGCCATTGAACATTTTCAAAAATCCAGGCTCATTCCTACAACCACGAAAAATCAGTGACACCACTGTCAACACACAAATTGAAGATAAAACACATAACATTAGAAATAACAGCTTAGAAAATCAAAGCAAATATGCTGCAAGGTATTTTATCTTGTATTGTAGACATAAAAATAAATTGAACACCTGATATTACCACCATAACCTCTCAAAGACTGTCACATATTAAAGGGATACTCACAATAATCAGAGTTAGTGAAATAATATGAAGTGTACTGCGAGGTGAAGGTCAGTGAAACTCACAACTTATATGAGACCGCTTTCCTGCTAGGATCCTCTTCTACTTTCATTTTCATATCAAATGTTCCCGACAAAAACATCATGTTCCAATGCGCGTGCTGCGTTACGAATTTCCCCTCTTCATTAGTCTCCACTTCAACTTTTGACACCGTTTTGAAGATATCAGGATTTTTCTCATAATCTGTAAGGATTCCATATGTAATATCTGGATCCACTGCCATGCTCATGTATCCCTTAATCTCGAAAAAACCATTCTGTCAATGCATTACAAGAATAACACAACGATTAGCGAAACCTCGTTACATACTACGAAATCCCGTTACTACCGACATCAAAGACTTGAAACTGTTCAATCAATCAATTCAATACTATTAACGGTGCGAATCTAACTGCACATTCGCAGCAGGGTCAAAGACAGCCCCTCTGGAAATAACTTGTAGCCAGACCTGCTGAAGAACGCAAAAAACTCAAGAGAACAAAGCCAACGTGTGAGCAAGCGCAGGAACAATGATTCTAATATTTGCAGTAGGATTTTATTTTTTGAAGATACCTTCTTCTCAACTGAGACTTCTGCAGGTCCCGTCGTGCCTCTGCACCAATAAATGATTCAAATGAGTACAACAGAATTGTGAAATTCGACATTGACTCTGAACTACGATACACACAAATATTGTACTGCAAAATAGTAACTCTCCCCAACCAAAACATACTCTTCCTCCAGTTCAAATGGACATATCTCCTAATATCAATCTACCGACATGAGACGCATCTCATAATACACAATGCACTGTAGACTTTATCAGATGAAGGAAGATGAACAAAACAGAATAGGAAATTTTTAGGAACAGAAGTCAATCAGTTCATATTCACCTTCCCATAGGAGACGTGGTGCGTGGGCGGAGCTTCGTCGGTGAAGTGTCCCGATTAGTAGTAGCAGCTCTTGCGGCGTTGATTTCATCTCGACGCCGTCTCACGAGCGTCGGTGATCGCCGGTTGCTGCCGAACGCGTCGCCGGAAGGCTTATTCCGCACCATCTCACCTCGCCGGAAAACTTCTTGCAGCAACGTGAAAACTATTGTAAACTAACTCTAAGCCGGGAATTATAAACCGGGAATCTCTTCCTCCACCAGAGATTCCCACAATCCTAACCTCCAATATCGAAAAAGCCTCTAAATTTCAAACTCCTCTAACTGGCAAACAGCTCAAAACATTCAATCACGCGCTACCTCTCACAAACTTTCTCTTCCACCACACTACCGCTCCAACTCAACGCAAGTCATCCACAGCAATTCCTCAAGTCACATTCTAACGCAGGCACTTCAACTCACCGGTCGTCAAGAAAGCTTAACGTGCAAGTAACTGGGAACTTCGGACTAAAGCAAAATTTCAAGAGAAGAAATTTATCACAAAGCATGCGGAGCGGAATGCATGAGAAGCAGTTCACAACAAGTGAGAGCTCGAGGACAATGAAAAGACTCTCAAGTTGCCGTGCGGACGTGCAAATATATATAAACCTGAGGCAGAGGCAAAGTACTAAAAAGGCAAAGAACCGAGAGCGCGTAGCAATTTGGAAATTGTTACGGACTTTCCTTCTTCATTGTTTTGATTCCTAGTGCGCTCTCGGCATGCATGGCATGGCACGCGAGCTTCGGTGGCGTCACCAGCTTGCTCTACAAGAGGAGCGGACGCAAGGGTCCCTCGCCATCCACACCGGTTATGAACTTTTACAGTGCCAACTCCACCTTCCAATGTGTCACTAAATGAGTTCATGAACAGTGTCTCTCCTATCTCTATCTCTTTAAATTTCTCTAAAAATGCAATTTCCCTAAGACGCCATTTCTCATAAACGTAATTCCTCAAAAATGCTATTTCTCTAGAACGCAATTTCCCTGAATAACAATTTCTCTCAAATGCCATTTCCTAACAACTGACGGACCAACATGATGAATCATCCCGAAGCAATTTCCACACCTGCTGCCTGCCTGCCTGCCTGCAGTGACCTCCACGGAGCGCCTCACTGGGAGACGTGGGAGGCCTGGCGACAACCAAAATGTCGACGCCCCGAACGTTCGCTGAACCTTGGTAAAGGTATTGGAAATTTCAAAAATCATGTGTCCGAGAAAGAGCCTGAATTTTTATTTTTTTTCTCTTTTTTTTTCTTCACAAGAGAGAAAGGAATAGGTCACTCACTCACCGAGGCTCCGGCGAGCACGGGCGGGCACGTGCATGGCAGCAAATGGAGCACGAGCAGCAAGCCCCACAGAAGAGGGACAAATCGCGGCAGGAAGACTTAAGCTTCGCTGCGCCAGCTGCAGCCTTGGGGGAAGCGGAAGCTCCCCGTCGGTTTCCTTGGGATTGGCAGGGAGGCTTGCGTGGCGCTTTACGTTGCCTGCACTCCTGCAGGGTAGTAGAGTTTGAGCGGCTTCCCAGTTCCCACCAGCAGAGCGCAACATGAAGGGAATCTTGAGGGCACTGGACAGGCCCCTGCAAACAGAGAACTCCTGCATTAAGTGACCCTGAAAGGGCGGCCCACTGAAATGAAAAACCGTACATTGCCCTCTTACGATTCTAGTCAGAGTTTTTTTTCTGAAAAACAGTAAGTTGATAGATATATAAGTTAAGGTTGGAGCAACCTCGTGGCGTCATTGTCTAAGTAAGGCAATGTTTCTACGACTTAAATGTAAATATAGCATAGATGGCTTATCATTTTGGTCAATGAAAATAAGTCATCTACAATCCACCTACATTTAAGTTCTGAAAGTACTACCATTTGTAGAAATTGATTCCATTGGGTCCACTAACGCTATTGGATGTTCCTATTTGACGCCTGTTGGTTGAAGGTCTAGATCCGAGGGAGTGAGGTATATCTTTCTCGAGATACTTGGGGGACTTCAATTTTAAAAAAGTGACTACACTTAAAGCACACAAATAATCAATTTAGCATGGTTCCCAATATTACGTAGAAAAACTTTTGTGGGGTTTTGTTGGTAGTCAAAAGGGGATTATAAATTCTCTCATAATACATTTTTTAAACACCGTATGAATAAACTGTGAATTTTCAAAGTGTTGAAAATAGGTGTTTCTAAAATTGACCATAGATTTTCATAAATAGTAAAAGTACATTTAGGCAAGAATTTAGAGTGGTCAATTTTAGAAAGCGGTCAAAATTAGGTGTACTTACTTTAAATTTGGTTGCCATCCCACATTTCAAGGAACGCAAAAGGATCTCCAACAATGGTTAATTTTTAGAAAAGGGGGAAATTTAGCATACACCATATAATTGTAACTTTGTGAGCATGTTTCAATTATCATTCCCTAGGTCTCCCAATGGTATCTTCATAGAATATATTGCTATGGCAACACACTAGTGATGTAGAGTGCAACTTGGATAGGAAGTGTGTAAAGTAGGATCACTCATTAGCATAAAACATGTACCCAAATGTGTGTTTTAATAAATATTAAGAATAATAGATGCTCATTACTTAACCCCTAAAAAACCTCAAGAGGTTAGGACAAAACACAAATGTGTTATAAAATTAAAAAATTATAACTTTTTTGCAGTTTGTATTAAAAAAAATGTGAAGCATGAAAATTAGGAAGTATCGATGCAGTGAAAATTATAAAAATATTTTTAGATTCTTTCCAAATAAATTTATCAAAAATACTATTTCTATATTTAGCTCAAAAATTTACCAAAAATACTATTTCTATCTTTAGCATTTGAATTTGTTTTATTCGCCAAAATTGTGGTTTCTATTGATTTGTAAGAAAATGCATAAGATCTAGTAACACCAACACTTTGTCCAAATAGTAAAAAAAATCAACACTAGGGAAATTCTAAACACTTTGTACCATTTTTGTCATAGTTTTTGTTTGGTACCGTAGTAGCAATCCTAGTTTTAAATATAAATATTGAAAGACAACCCAATTTTTTTTTTAAATTGAAAAAAAAAGCCCAAAACCAAAAAATGGTCACTTGAGCACTTAGGGGATAATATTCAACTATAGAACATTAAGATGTTAACAAATGAAAGTAAAAGTGAATGCAATTGGTTTGAAAATTTTCATTGACGTGTTGTCATGACCCTCACTTCAAGGCATGCATGTGCCACCTTGGTAAGCAAGGGGGTTATTGGGGTGACTTCCCAAGCCTTGCAAGAGATTAGGTGAGAGAAATGAGGAGTCTCAAGCAAACAAGGTGCTCTAGCATTCTCTTCGGGACAAAGTGGATAGTTGACACACATGTTTGGAGAACTAGTGAGAGCACGCGTCCATGGATTCAAGGAATACAAGGATCTGAATTGTAAGTTAAAAGTTATGGCTCCTCCAATTTAACTTTGTTCCATCTACAAATTCAATGTGTGGGACATAAAAGAAGTGGTTCCTTGAGGAATCCCTTGTCCAAATAAGTCATGCTACATATTATTAGATGCTATAAAGACAATGATTTTATAATGCTAAGGCTTACAAAGAGTTTAGGTACCTCACTCATTCTACCAAGTGAGGTAAATTATATGAAGAATTATGTTTTATTGGCAATTATGAAATGTCTAACCCCAAAATAACTATGAAGTTTGTTTCTTAATTCAATTTTGAATTTTTTTTCAAAACAAAAGGTGCATAGATTTTCGGTGGTTTTCTGCAAGATTTTCACCATTGGAATTAGTCTACTAACCCTACTTCAATTTCATGTTAGGATTATTAGCAATTCAATTTTTTTATATTATCTTATACTTCCTTCCCCATAATGATAACTTAACCCCTACATGCCCAAGGTACCAAATTTAGGTGTTGGCAATACTTTGAAGTTAAATAAAAACTTGACCAAGTTGCTATTTTTAATAAATTATATTTTTGAAAAATTCTTTTTAAAGTTTAGTTTTAGCATCAAAAATCCAATTTTTTAAATGAATGATTATGATTTTTATATTCAAGATTTCGTGCAAGGGTGTCTATTGCAAATCTTGATTTTTTAGTGTTGATTGAGGATTCTTGAAAATGAGCCTCAAATACATTAGATCTTAGAGAAAAAATCACATTAGAAATTCATTTCAAAAAATTGTAGAATAGATGTTGAGAAGTTATAAATTTATCAGGGTTATGCATGTTATGTAGGGTTGCTAGTGTACGAGCATGTCAACGTGAACTTGTGAGCGGGAACTTTTTTTTGTAGTAAAAACAAGTTGGGACCTATGACTGTGGATTTATTACATTATAAATTTCAAGAAACATGAAGTCATTTTATTGAAATTTAAGACACTTACAAATGTATTTTGAAGATTTTCTTTGCGACAAGCAAATGTAGTCATTTTTGTTAGACATCATGATATACAAAATCCAAATGAAAATAACAAATGTCCAAGATGTAGTCATAAAATACACAAATCCACTCATAATTCTAAAATTTACACATTATAATTCAACTCAATAGAAATGTCAATCTCAAGAATATAAGTTGTAGTGGACTTGATTGCAAAACCCTCATTTGTTGATGGCTTTGAAGTCTCTCTATCCTTGGAGGCACTACTATCTATAAGATTCAAAATTTTCAAAGCATAAATATCTTTATAGCGTTTTAATTTAGAGTAGCCAAAGTCCACAAATGTTGATGCCATCTACTTAGCAAACATAGGAACTAGGTGAAATTCTTCTCCAAACTGAAGAAAAAACTTTGCGCCTTCATCATCTCATCTACTGACATCAATTCTATAAGATTACAAACAAATGTTAAACAATGTTAAACTTGCAAAACTTAAAACTTGACATAAAAAAAAGAAACAAAAAATTGCTTGCTTATTTGTAGAATTTTGACTTATAAGCAAAATTAACTTGAGAGGCGCCATGGTCGTAATGTCCAAATCTTGGGATATCACAATTGGTAGTGGTGGTTGTGTTTATGATCTGCATGATCAATTTGATCTTGTTTTTGGTATCAAGAACTATATAGTTTACTCCAATAAGCGAAGATGCCTTCGTTAGATGAAGCCTAGATGTATGATTCATCCATATCAATAGACAATGATTTTTGTCTACTCAAAGAACTTCGACTTCTTCAAAAAATGGAAAGGAGCATATATGAATTTAGTGGCTTTCTTAGTTGATTTGTCACTAGAACTCTCGATATTCACATTTGTCAAAGTCATTGGTTGCAATAAACTTGCCACATCCGCAATAAGGACTATGTCACGATGTATCGTTGAGGTTGAAGCTTGACCCACATCTCCTCCCTACACTTGAACAATTAAACCATCTTTGATCCACTAAAGTATCATTGAATACTAATGGCCTCAAAAAACTAAGTTAAAATTTGAAAGCATGATGCACCACGTGCATGACGCACCATGCCTACAACAACCCCGCTGTGCCTTGTCAATTGACTCCAACATAGAATGTTCCTAAATTCTTGAAAAAGGTACAAATTCTAGGGGCCTAGCAAAGGCTTGTCTAAAGTCAGTTGGATTTGACTGACCTAGGAAAAGACTTCAATGCACCCTCAAGAATTGGTAAACAATTGGTTTTTGTTTAAATTTTCATACATCCATTACATTTCATTTTCAAAAAAATATTAAACTTAAATCCAAAACTGTCAAGCTTCATATTCTTTAATTTAAGTCACAATTACTAATTTGAACTAAAATTTGAAACTAAGAATTCAAATTCCACTAGCCTTGAAACAAAACATAGAGGCATCCGTATTGTTTTATTCTCTCAAACTCAACTTTGAGATCTACAACAAAAATAACAAACCTTAATCCAATTCCAAGAGATCTAGGAGAGACTCTTCCAAGGTCAATTGGACCCAACCAACCTTGTAAAAGTCTCTACTCGACCTTCTAAAATCAAATCAAATTTGGGTTTTATTAAGAAATTAAACATGAAATGCATTATTATTAGAAACATAGGAATCCTTGCATTATTCAAAATACCCATCTTAAAACTTGGAATTAGGAAAAGACATTTCCAAATTTGTTTGTTTGTTTTTCAAATACCAAAAATGGGAGGTCCAATTGATACATCCAAGACCTAAAAAGGATTCAACTACGGTTTTGGGAGTGCCAAGTGATACCCTTGTTTTTGGTGCTCAAAATTTAAATTTAAATTTAATTTAATTTTAGACAAAAAAAGGGATCTGGCTGGTACCTCCCAAACCACCGTCGGGTCCAACGGTGGTTTGGGGAGTACCAAGTAGTACCCCTTTTTCTGGTACCAGAAAATAAAAATTTGAATTTTTTTTTAAATTTTTATTTATTTCTCTTCTTGGACCAAAAATAAGAGGTCTAACTAGTACCTCTAAAGAATTTTTTTTTTTTTTTAGACCAAAAATAGGGGGTCCAGCTGGTACCTCTAGAACCACCATGGCACCATTAGACCCGACAATGGTTTGAGGAGTACCTAGTAGCACCCCCGTTCTTTTACCAGAATAAAAAATTTTGAAAATAAATTTTTATTTTATTTTATTGACCAAAAACAAAGGGGCCAGTTGGTACCTTGAAAACCTTAGTCAGGTGTAAGGTAGGAACATTTAAATCAAGGTTGTTTGTCAATATTGGATGGAATGTTTGTTTTGGGTACAATGACAACCCACCACTTTTTTTCATCTTCACACATTGTTTGTGAACATTGGTGTTACATCTCTTCATCTTCGTAATCTCCCTCCTCAAAATTTGAATATTTCATTTTGCTCTGAACTACTTTAATTCAATTTCTTGATATAAGTCTTCACTTTTGATTGCCCTCTGTCAATTAGACTTTACTATTGATTGACAACCATTCAACTTTCTTTCAAGATAATGTATGTTACCACTTAGGACACCTATGTTTTTTTTATTTTCATGCTCAACATAGCCTTTAGAAATGCCATTAGTTTGCTCATGAATCAGCAATGAGATTATGAGATAGTGAGCTTTATAAAATATTGTTAACCCATTACAAAATTTAAACAATGAAAACAATCCAAATCAACACACGTGGAAAACTAGAACAAGTAAATATAAAAACCTACCTGCATCTTCTATTCAAGTATTGCATGTGTAGCTCTCTAGAACACTAGTTGGAATTGTACTACCTTATTTTCATTTTCTTTTATTGTACTATGACAATCATCCATGTTAAACTTTAATCCAAGAAGCTTATTTGTGATTTTTATAGTCTACTTCTATGGCTTTATGCATTTAACTTAATTCTAGCAATCACAAAAACCTCACTCTCAATTTTAACAACATTTCCAAACTAGATCTAAATCACTTTGTAATACCCAATAAGGACAAAGGTTGTTAAAGAGATCATAAGACCTAGTGCTGCTTGGCATAACCTTTGTTCCCTTTTTTTTTACTATTGCTTCTATACTACTAAAGCTAACTCTGCGTTGTTGGGATGTAAGGTAACTTAGCCTATGAAAGGACAACTTTGGCCCAACCTAATGCAAGCAAATAAATTCTTGTAAAGTAAATTTCACAAGACACATGTAAAACTAATTAATTTTTGGGCCTACATTAGGCTGATCTAAAGTTGACTTGTCACAAGTTGAGTAATCTTACAACCACTATGGTTGTCACCCAAAGTTGTTGTATATCCATTAGTGGATTTGAAAGCCAAAATAAGAGTTGTTGCACTTGATAAAAAAATTCTAAAGTAGTTGTCTAAGCTTCCAATGTCCAATTAATCTTCTTTTTCATATTTGCAATGTAGCCCTTCACCAACCAAACAACAAATTCATCGTTAGTAACCTATTTAGATCCATAAATGATAGTATATAATAGTATAACAGTACAACTCTATGAAAATAAAATTTGCATCAAGATTTAATAATGTGTAGGTTGTGCTCAATTTGGAGCACTTTCTAAACAAGTCCTCAACATTTGCGTCAGTAATGTAGGCAATATTTTCAGCAAACGTAGGGTTAAGTCCTCTACTACCTAACCAACTTTTTTTCTTGAAAAAGCTTCTTTGTTTGTGCATTGTGAAAGGCGATCTCCTCTTCACATTGATTGGAATAAACTTGAGTTTATTCAACATCTTCTTTTTATTTCAAATGTTTTGTTTGTTTTGTTTCCATTTTAATCATTTTTTAATCATTATTTTTCATTCATTTTTCATTTTTCATTTCATTTTTCTTCTCATTAAATTTTTTTTCTATTTTTTTCATTTTTCAATCATTATTTTCCATTTTTTTCATTTTTCTTTCCATTTTTCTTTTATTGTGCTCTCATTTTTTTCTTCATTCTCTAATTTAGGAGACATAATTTTTTTTAGTATTGATTTCTTTACATTCCATTGCTTAGTTATTACTTTTTTTATTTATTACTCCACTATTTGTTTTTCAATTTTTTCAATTTTTGGGAAAGATGTCTTTTTTCATTTATATATATTTTTTCCTAAGTTATAATCACTCCATTAGTTTGGAATACATTTGTGAGAAGTCCATGAGACTTGAATGTAGTGGCCTAGCTTCAAATCCTATAAGGCCCAAAATTATGCAAGTGCACAAGATGTCTATAATGAGCTTAAAGCAAAGTGTTGATGTAGAGTAGCATTAGTGAAGGCTAGTTATATCCATGATTGTGTTTATGAGTCATATTAGCCTAATATAGTCTATTGTGTTTTTGAAATAATTTGTGAGTGGCTAAACATAAAAATTGTAGTAGTTGAATTGAATATTGAATTCTGTACCACAATATGAAGTTGTTTTTCTACTAGAAATGGCAAGTTGCAATTTTTGAAAAAAAATCTCCAAATCCACGGTTATAGGAATAGCGATCATAGGTCTTGAAATTTACTAAAAATAGTAAATTTTCTTCTCCATCAAAATTATTTTTCCAAAAAAGATATTTGTTGGTAAAAAAGTTGGATTTTTTTGTTTTTCAAAACTCCTTGCTCACAAGCTCGCCGCTCCAAGCTTGCATGCTAGCGTCGTTGGCTTGTTGTGCCATTTTACCTCATATTTTTTTGGTGATCAGTTTTGTAGATTTGATATGTGAAAATATGATTGAAAGACTTTAAATCACCTTCATAGTATTAACACCTTTGTAATCAAACATTATAATCTTTCAATGTAGAAGTGATATTGTTGTGTTCTCTTCTTTCATTTGATCTCTAACTTGTTGAATTTGAATTTGTACAGTTACAATTAAAAAAAATTAATAAAACTTATCAGAATGTTGTCTTTTTGTTCAATTTAGAGCAAATTCCAAGAAGCTCAGAAAAGACCTTGGGCATTTAGGGGTTAAAGGATGAAAATGAAAACCCTTTTTTCTTGAATATTTTGTAAATTCCCAACTCAATTTTACAACACAATATCAAAATTTTCAT
Organism: Rhytidiadelphus loreus; assembly: GCA_947034895.1. Taxonomy (NCBI): domain Eukaryota; kingdom Viridiplantae; phylum Streptophyta; class Bryopsida; order Hypnales; family Hylocomiaceae; genus Rhytidiadelphus; species Rhytidiadelphus loreus. The sequence continues at coordinate 65,184,966 of OX344762.1, forward strand.
GTAGTAGAAGACAATTGTTTCTTTTTTTTTAAATTTCAAAGTTGAAACTTCATCTTTTGGAACAATAATTGCACTACTTTGAACATTATGATCTTTGAGATGCTAAAGAATTAGGTTTGAAAATTGAAGTTACAAGTAAACAATCAATCAAGTTAGGTGTAAGATCCTACCTAGTAAAAACTTGCAAAAAACATCACAAATTGACCACTCCACTTTGCTTTCATCATGTGTTGTTTTGTGGCAAATTTACTCAAAAACATGTGAAGAACTTTAGAGGTCAAGGTACTTCCCTTGTCACAAAAGCTTACCCACGGAGCACCTCCCCCTAATTGCTTCCCGTACCGGTACGTTAATCCTTTGCAATTCCTTCAATGGTGTACAAATCCAGTTGTGAATTATGTGGTCAAAATGCTGGTGTCGAAAAATGAAAGTAAACTCAAATGCAGTACAATTCGTTTATGCACCAAAATTTCAGGGAAACACAAGCATTGCTAACATTCTATCTTCCCTCGTGCAACCTAGGGGGGCACATTAGGTTAGCACCATGACAAATTTGTATCTCAAACCATAGATAGACATGTTAAGCTAATTTAAACCATAAAAATGGTTTTCTCATCTTCTAAAAGTTGGTTTTCATGATATAGAGGCTAGCATGGATTTTATTACATAAGATATTAGTTTTTGTTCAACATGAGCCAAGTGTAAAGGAGATCATCCATTTTTGACCACCTTTCTATTCTCACAACTTAGGTTGCTTAACTTCCAAAGGACCAAGGTCTTTTTTCTTACCAAAAAACATTCAAAATTGCCATTCTTATAGAAAAAAAATTTAAAAATTGAATTCCCCAACCCCCCCCCCCCAACCCCCAACCCCCATCTAACCATAGGATCTTACACCTAACTAGTATGAGAACATGTGGAAAAAATTTCAGAAATTTTCACAACATAGATTGCAAAATATCTGCGTTTAAAGTGACAAAAAACAAGTTTTTCATCACACTGCGAGACCAGATTTTCAACTTTGAACATTTTTAACTTAAATTTTTTGTACTATAGAGTTTTGAGCCTTAAATCTTTATAGTAAAGAATTGAATTGAGAGTCTAGGATAAAAAAAGAAATCCAAAAAAACTTGATTTTCATTCTTAAAAAAATTGTTAAGTAGAAGTAGATATGAGATAGAAGGAAAATCTAAAATATTAATATCTTTTAGATGGAATTAAAATGCAATAATCCCAATGGTGAGATTGTTCTAGCAAAAAAACGAAACCATGTGAAACATATTTCTTTTGAAAAATTGCAAAAATTGCATTTGGAAATGAATCCTACAAGTTATTTTTTTCAAGAAGATGCTCTAATTGCCTTAAAAACAAAATTGTCTATAATTTTCTCATAACAAATCCAAATGGAATGAATCAAAGCTTTGCGTGTAGACAAAAATATAATTTACAAGGAAAAAAAATTCAAAAAAATTTGAATTTGAAATTTGAATTTTTTTGGCTGCCCCTCGTCCCTTGTTTTGAGGTTATTTGGACATAACATTTGTTCCCGGGCATTGATTTAAAAAAAAATTATATTCCTACAAAGCTTATCAGCATTTCTATCTTCAAAAAAAGTTTCAAAAAATTAGGGCAAAATTTCAGCCCATAGGTACGTGCCCGAAATCCCATTTATCCCTTGAAGCACCAATGGTCTTTTAGACGTTAATTTTGATCAATCATGATGTAAAGGAGATCACCCTTTTCCAATTAGCCTCCCATTCTTGTAGCTTAGACTACTTCATTTCTAATCAACAAAACTTTAGGTGACAACTCACATCCTATAGGATCCACAGGAGAAACACAAATGTCTTATAGGTGTACATTGAGAGCATACAATGATCACAACATGTACATAGATAGCCTTACATCAATTTTGTAACCATCCTATGGTTGGAAATAGGTTTGCCTACATATTGGGAATGGAACAAATAGAATCTTGACAAAAAAAATTCATAGTAATTTTGTTTTTGAGGAAAAAAATTTAGAAAATTATAAAATCCTAATGAAATGTATTTCTCTATACAGGAAATTTTTTCCTTGAACTTCCCGCAAGTTGTAGATAGGCTAAATTGCTTAAGTGATCAAAAATAGGTGATCAACCTCAGGTGACAACTTACGTAGAACATGAGCAACAATATATCTGAGAGGTGTAAATTGAAAGCATATAATGATCACAACATGTAAATTGAAAGTCACAATGATCAACTACATTGATTTTGTAACCAACCTATGGTTGGAAATAGAATGAGACAAATAGAATCATCACGAAAAAAATCTATTTCCAACCATTTATTTCATTCTCAATATGAAGATTCTATTTGTCTCAAGAATGAAACAAATAGAATCTTCATGAAAAAAATTCATGATAATTATGTTTTTGAGAGAAAAAATGTAAAATTTATGCATTCCTTCTTAAATCTATTTCTTTGCTATGAAATTTGAGGGGAATTTTTCCCTCCACCTTTCCCATGTCACAAATAGGTTAAATTACACCTTTCCCATGACACAAATAGGTTAAATTGCTTAAATGGTAAAAAATGGGTGATCATCTTGATCCATTATACATTCTCCTATACGAGAGTGGAGTGATCTATTACGCTTAGTCATTTGTAGGTGACGTATGTTTTCAACTTCGAAAATTACCCATTATATCAAAAATATTATCCATGTCAGAAAGGCGTAAAGAGAAATCCTTTCTGGTTTCTCTTTACGTTTAACCCTTAAACGTCGAAGGGGGGACCCTCAAACTATTCTTCCTTTTCTATTACCGTGTGAATCATTGACCTCCAAAATTGCAAAAGTAGTCATTGGAAGTCAAACTACTGTAGAATATCTTCCCTTTCCAAAACAAATTTAGAGGATGAATAGTTGCACTTCTGTCCTATACAGTTTGATTCCTTGTCATCCATCGGACACAAAACGTCCGCCTCGACGTTCAAGGGTTAAATAAAAATCTTGTTAAGCTACCAAGAAAGAGAGTTCAGAAAAAGCGTAGTTTTGGGGAGCGTGTAGTGCCACCAGAGGAGCCTTCCTGATCAACCCGACTTCCAAGGACAGCTCCAAATCCAAAGGCTGGGGGTGGGTGGGCTAGACATTGCAGTGCTTTACCATAACAATGTACAAAAAGATCTACCCTGTCTCAGAAGAACGTCCAAGGAGAACGAGCTGGAGAATCGCTTCACTCTAATGAAAACAGAGACATGATGAACCTCTAAAGCCAATAATAAACGGAACTCTCACCGAATTTGAAATCAATGCACATCGAGCAGAAAATCTCTCTACCCAAACATTCAATCGAACTCTCTACGTTGATGACAAAGAACATAGTTGATCACTCAAATCTACACCACGATGATTTTTCCAGATTCGGAGTGTCTTTCAGCATCTGCCAATTCCATCTACAGCAAGAAAAAACAAGAGCAACGGTCATGAAAACATATCATGCACTAATAGAGAAGAAAGATGCCCGCACAGAGCAGAGTGGTCCCAGTCACGCTAAGGAGAGAACCTGAAGACATCTGAAGGCAGGCTAGGATGATAATTTAAACGTTTAAATAAAAGAGTCACAATGCGTTAAAAGCTCACGGTAATTTGAGCATGAATCTGAAATGACCAAGCACATGATAATTGCTGAGAGATGCACTGGACTGGGACAAGGAAGATAGTACGCCAGTAAAACTACAGGAAAGCAACTGTATTTATCACTAATGCAACAACAAACGGATCCAAATGTGAAACCCCAGAGCGTAGCTACTGCTGATCATGCTCTCAAGTAAAAAACTAATAGTCGATCTAAATGTCCTCTTCAAAGGATACCCATGCAGGCTCACAACCTACACTAGGCATACTAGGAACATGCTCTGGTATATGTGGCGGCAAAAGCGATATCCTGTCATTGTCACCAAGATTTATAGAAGTACATGCAAAAGTAGAGCAGCCACTAGACTACCGACCGGCCGATCATCCACGGTGAAAATTTTCGATTCTTTCTCAGCTGTGAATTGTGGTGGCATCAGAAAGAATAATAATTATTCAAGAACCCTGAATACGCTTTGATGTAAGGAGAACAATGAACACCCTATTGAATGCATGAATATTTTAAAAAGAGTTATGCATGCTACAACAAATTCAGACAGTCATAAAACTACTAAGGACATGTCTGCATCTGGATATCTGTATACTGCTTCGGAACTGATCCTGACGGTAAGAGGTCAAAAACGATATTCGTTGAGTTAGGGGCGGAACCTAGTGCATGCTTCCAATCGTCCAAATGTTCTCAAAAGGTGTCAATGCCAATACTCTTCCATCACTGCGTCTTCCGTGGAACATCAGTTACATTGATATTCTGATGCAGATCGTGCGAAAAGCGAGGCTTCCCTGCCTAACCAGATATTCGAGCTGGATTTCAACGGGTAGAGGAGCATGGCACGTAGCTAAGCGAGGAGATTATGACGCTTTAATATCCCTGGACAATGAAGCAGGAATGGATTTCAGGTCATCCGTCTGTAACCACCCGTTCTCTCTCATCTGCTGTTCCTTGCCTTTGGCGATCGCCTCCTTCTTTTGCAAGTCCTTCATGTAGCGGTACCCCTTGTTCGTGCCGTAAAGCGTATCGCAATACGTGAACACCGAGGCAAAATTGCTCTGGCTCTTCCCACCAACAAAGTGATGATAATCGTGGTAGTCGGCCCCTCCGTAGAACGGAATGAAGCGCGTCAGATTCCAAGGAAAATCGTATCCGCTGTGCGTATCGAGAGCCTCCAACTGCCGCATCGTAATCCAAATCCAGAAGGTGACGATATGGCCGGGTGCCATTGCTGGCCCCGCAAAGGTCGGAATCCCTAGAATCATAATTTCGGCCCAATGCGCATACGGCGCCGCGTAGCTCATCGGGGTCTGGAACTCATGGTGCATGAAATGCACGTTGTCGTACCACCAACCCTGGTGCAACCACCGGTGCAACCAGTAATTTCCATAATCTTCCACAATCGTGTACATCGCCAATTGCATAAACGCCTCCGTGAGCGTCGGCAGCGGCAGACCGAATCGGATGTTAACAAACTTCACCGCCGGAAAAGAGCAAAGCTGCAGAGGCCCGACCACCGTGAAAAACGACCACATCACAACCTTATAACACCGCCAAGTCTCCGCAGGCTCATTGTGAACCCCGGGCTGCACTTTGTACTTCTCCGCGCTCCGCACCTTCCACACATCCAGCAGCACGTACGGCAACGGCGGGACAGAGAAGATGATAAACAGAAACAGGATGTTGAGGCAATACAACGTGTAATCACTCACATCATGAGTATGGTTCCACCACCACCGCTCCCCAAACGTCAAATCTCTCCCCAAAGCTCCAGCCGCCTCACTGATACTCATGAACGGAATCATCTCTCCCGATCGAAAACACGACTCTCACCAAAAGCTTCTAATCAAACGCAACACAGAACCCCCCGATTCAGCACCGATTGACCAGCAGAAAAAACTCAGAAGAAGCGTGATCAATGCACAGAAAGAAATGCGGAGACGCAGGAGACGCCGCGGGAGCACGCCCAGAAGCGGAGTGGCCGAGGCTCTGCTCTGGTCTGCGTCCCCTGGTGTGGCGGGGTTCTTCACGCCAGAGCTTCTGCTTTTCTTCTTGCTGCATATGGGGTCCTCCAGTGCGGACGCTTCCACCAACGCATTAGGGAATATCATCCTCACCTAGTTTGAACGACATTCATCCGCTCCGGTCCGGTCGTCGTCATTACTTTCTACAGTTGAAGTATCACTGTACGCTTACCGGTATGACATTTCAAGCCATTCATAAACGAAAATAAAAGTAGGAAAAAATTCCATGTCCTGACTGCTCTTTGTAATAAATTGGAACCTACGGAACAGCAAAGATTTTTTGGTATGCTCCAGATGAGATTGGACGGTAACTCTGCCGAGCAAGTAAAAACACAGCCGTCGGGAGGATGAAAAAAATAAAAAAATAAAAAATCCATCATCCAAACTTTTTCTTGGAAGTTGCTTGAGTAGTATTTGCAAATTCCCTCATTATGGTATTATTGACTTTCCCAAAAAAGAAGATGCTTATTTCAAGGATCACCCTTGTAGTGATATATTTCAGTCACTTCTTACAATCTATTCTCAATGTGAAATTTCAGCCATAAAAATGATATTTTTTTTGAATTTCAAACCAACTGTTGAAATGAAGCTTACCAAAGTGCAGTTTCTATTCCAAATTTTAAGAAATTCATAAGTTTCAATATTTTATAGCAATATGAACTATAGGCATGTAACCATGGTTTGTTGATTTTCTAAATTTAGAATGACACAATACCTTTGGTTTATACCATGATGCTATACACTATAATATACATCTATGGCAAAAAAAAAAAAAAAAAAATTTGAGTATATCATGTCATTGATATGAATTTTCTTTCCTTTTTTCTTAAAAAATTCAAAGTAATTGAAAAAAATTCCCCCAAAAATTGATAATTTTGTAATTTGTAGTAGACACATCATTTCATCTCAAAAAAAGTGAGTATCAATTTTTTCATCCATATCTAGTTGCAAAATTGTAGCAAATAGGAGGACAAACAATGAGGTTTGAAATCAAAGGTCATGGACTTGTTCTTCCAGAGTCAATGCATACACGATTCTAACATATTTTTATTTATTTGGGTGATTGTTGTTGGAGGAATTAACTACTAATGCAAGTGCATGCATTATGGACCCTTTTCCAATAGTGTGTCTATCTCCACATATCCCAACATTTTTGCACCTAAAATTTGGAACATACGTAGATAAGGATGTAATTTGGAAAAGGTCCATATTGGGTATGCTAAAAGGAGGGGGCACGAGATCTATTTTTTCTAAAAGGAGTTGAGAATCCAATTGTTGCTATCTACTACTTTCATTCTTATTTTATCCAAAAAGCCTCTCATTGATCAAAGTAGGTTGTATGCTTAGGTACACTAGGAGAAAAGGATGGTTTCTAGGCACCAAGGAACAATCTCAAAGCATGGTGCCCATGACCCTTGTTAGCACTAGCTTGGTGCCAACGTGAGACTTTGGCACTATTCCCTTGACTATTCCTTGGTGCCCCTAAAACTACCATTCTAGTAGTAGTAGGTTGTAGTGACTTGAGACTTTTGATTTATGTTTTGATATTTTTAATTAAGCATCCAATCGTCATCTTCTTCATATCAAGCTTATTTCTTGCAATTCCACCAAATACAATAAGGTTTCTTTGTTTAGAAGCAAACTTGTGTAGTTTAGATAGCTAAAAATCTTTTCAATCTTTACAAGTTTTTTAGGTACTATTTATGAAAGTAGAAAGTTTTTAATCATTCTACTAATATATGTAAATGAAGTGAAAGTTATTACTAATTTCATATAGAGCCAATTATGGCATCTCTTTACAAATATAACATTTGAAATTCTATAAATATTCAAATTTTAGTATATTTAGGGATAAAATAAAATAAAATAAGGTATAAAATTCAATATTTAAAGTCAATTCAAAAGTGTTTGATAGTGATGTATATATTTTCAATTTATTTCTTTGACATGAGACTATTCCTCATATATTAGGAGTGTAAGAAATAGAAATTTCTTACTAAAAGTTTCAAAGATGAACCTACACCTACAAGATGTGTTAAGAAAATCTTGTTTTGTAGATTCTAGGCCTTTAATTTTGAAATTTTTGAGTTTTTTTACTTCAAAATTTTAGAAGATTATTATACTCCAACAAATTTACAAAAAGACCTTATAGCTGAACCTACCAAAAAATTAATAAAAATGAAGAACTTAGCATTGTTTTTAGGAAAAGCCATTTTGGAGGTAGTTTTGTCTATAAATAGTCTAGAAATATGAGGATCAAATACTTGTTATCAATGTATATGCTACATGAAGAAAATCACCTCTCAAATAAAGGTATTTAAGACAATATTTAAGATGCCACGTGGCACAAAAAATAATATATAAAGGGGATGTAGAAGAGGAAAGAAGAAAAATTATACAAATATCCAAGGTAGTTCAAGGTAAATTTAGGGCAATAAATTGAAAGCTTTATCTTCAATCCCTAAAGTTCCAAGGCCTTTTTTCCATCAAAAAATACTCAAAATTGTCTTTTCTAGTGTAAAGAGCAAAAAAATTTAAAATGGTATTTTTTGGCATATCTTAACTAGGATCTTGCATAAGACTAGTACAAGAATGTGTAGAAAAAGTTTCAAACACTTTGACAACATAGATTGCAAGATAAATGCGTTCAAAGTCAAGAAATCATGTTCTTTGGTACCATGGACAACTAGTTTATGAGACTTTGAATCTTCTTAACTTCAGATTTTGCCATTAGAAGAGATTTATGCATTTTAAGAGATTGTGAGTTTCCGGACTGTGGGAACTTTGTGGGAACGTTGCTCTGACATGGTCAAGAGGCGGCCATGTCAGATATTAAATTTTTATTAAATTTTTATTTAAATTTTATTATATTCTGACTATAGGAAGTTGGTTCTCAACAATGGGAACAACCTTGAAACAATCTCCCAAGTACTTGAAATCTCCCCTAATGATAGTAGATTTCGATTTTTTTTTTTTAAATTATCATGAAAAATTGAGTTAAGAATATAGAAGGAAAAAAAAGTTAAGAAAATAGCAAGACTTTCATTCTTAAAAAAAATTGTTGAATAGAAGAACATACGTGATAGAGTCAAAAAAATAAATCATCAATAGTTGTAAGATGGAATTAAAACACACTAATCCCAATGGTGCGATTGTTTCAATAAACAAATTTAACATTATTGAACTTTTTGTTTTGACAAAATGTGAAAATTGAGCTCAAAAACAAATCCTATATGCTATATTTTCAAAAAGATGCTATGATTGCCTACAAAACAAGATGCTTTTCAACTTTCACATTACAAATCCGATTAGAACGAATCAAAGCTTTCCATGTAGACAAAATAAAATCTATGAGAATTTTATTTTCTTAATTTCTAGTTTTTATGAAAAAAAATTGCCTACCTTGTTCCATTATGGGCATATTGTGGTATAACTTTTGCTCCCATGCACCAATTGAAATAAAAAAAGAAACTATTCCTCAAAACCTAATAAGTTTTTCTATCTTTTGAAAAAGTTTCAAAAAAATTTACCAAAAATTGAGCTCATAGGAACTTGCCCAAAATCCATTTTGTCTCTTGAAGGGATAATAGGACTTTAGAGTTTAATGGTTCTAGGAATTAGCATACAAAGAAAAATTCATGTACATTCAGTCTCATAGGGAGCAAATTCTTTAGAACTTGACCCAAGACAATCAAACTCTGGAGTCTTATCAATCCAAATCTGGTAGAAGTTCTTTATCTATTTGTTTTAGGATTGGTACAAATTCACCACGGGTTGAAATGGATTTGTTTTGAATTTGTAGTTTAAGCAAATATATTACATTCAACTATTTCTACACTATTCAATGAATTATGGACAAAATATTTGGAGATCTCCGGATGATAACATTAGGGGATCCCTTGATGTTAGTATAGATCTTCTGATGTTTTGCCTAGATCTACAAATGTTTTACATTATCTTTTGATGACTATTTTTCTTTCTCTCCCGATGACTATTACTAATTATGGACTTTCCAAAGTCCAAAAGTAGTTAAATGTGGCATAAATGCAAATTGCATTGAAACTGATACAAAATTAATACCAAACCATTTTAGTTTATGGTAGATAGTCACTAGTATAGATGTTTAGAAGTTACATGGTAACTTCACCTAATTGTGTTTAAATATGGAATTTAGTAATGTTCCTATTAATAAATTGTTTATTTTTTTGGATCTTATTGGAAATCAAAAGAGTATTCTAGATTTTCTATGTATTTTTTGGACATTGTGTAGATAAATTGTGAATTTTCAAAATGCTGAAACTAGATGTAATCTAAAAAATGACCTTTAGCTCCTATGAATAAAGACTATATGCTTTAGGCAAGTATTTTTAGGGATTGCATTTCAAAAGGGTTTATAGTTAAGTGCAAATACTTTTGACATGGTTCCCTTCGCAATATGGATAGCAATATTTTTTTTGAGTTTCATTTATAATAACCCATTTGAAATCTCAAAGATCCACGTGAAATAAGGTAGGACAATCATCGAATTTTGACATCTATAGGACCCTTGAATTTGTGCTAGTCTCCCACCCATTTTTGCAAAGTGTATAAGTCATTTTCTTTGGGCAAGCTATTGTTAGAGAATGACATCAAATTCACATTTGTTTATGGATGTTTTAAGGTTGATAAAGATATTGTTTAGTAAATGTTGGTTTAGGTGGGCTTAGTTGTGAATAAATTTTTGTTAGAACAAATTCTAGCTTTAGCCAATAAAAAAAATGCTTCCAAAAATGTTGAAGTTGCTTGCTTTTAAAACATTCATCAAATAGTTATTATTAGGGTGCTGGGTCATTGATTTTGAAACTTTTTAATATGGTCATGGCCCCCACCTACTAATGGATTTATATTTTTGCACCAAATGTATTTGAAAATTCATATCAATTTTAGTTTTAGTTTTATTAATAGGATTCCACTTGGATTTTAGTCAATTTCAATTCATTCTTTCTTTGAAAAATACAAGCTACGATAAGCACATTGCACAAAATATCTAGATTGCAAATCCAAGTGGTCATGGGTTGTTGCACTTTACCATTTTCTTCTTTTGAAATGATCATGTGTATGAAAAAGCCATCAATACCTTTAAGTTGTTTGTTTGTTTTGTTTGATTGCATCGCATGGGTGCATTCTTGATATCGTTGGAAAGCTCTTATTGACAAGGGGTGTACAAGCTTTGTTTTGTGGCTTTGTGACCTACGGTGTGAAAGATATTGAATTTCAAAGTTTTTGTGAATAAAAAAAAATTAAAACATTACTTTTATTTTTGTTATATATGTTGAGATCTAAGAAACCACGAGGCTGCACGTAGTGTTCTTGGTACCATTGGAAAGCTCTTTGCAAGAAAGAGTGCATGGACTTTGTTTTGTGGGGTTTGGACATACCGTGCGAAAGTTATTGAATTTCAAAGTTTTTATAAATTAGAAAATAGAATTAAAATTATCTTTTATTTTGAAAAAATCATAACTTTCACATGACATGCCACAAAACAAAGCCCTCACATTCCTTCATGCATAAAAAAATTTAAAAGTTTTTATAAATCAAAATATTAAAAAATTATTTTTACATTTATCTTGGTTGTGGCAATTGCATAGGGGACACTATTCCATACCTTAACCCCTACATGCCCAAGGCATATTTTCAGCTTCCTGAAAATTGCTCTAAATTGAACAAAATGCCAACATTTTGATAAGATGTTTTGATTTTTCTGAAATTGTAACCGTACAAATTCAAACTAGACTTGTTAGAGATTGCATAGAAAAAGAAAGCACAACAATATCACTTATGAAGTAAAAGATTATAACGTTTGATTATGAGGGTGCTAAAATTGCAAAAAGGAATTGAAGTCTTTTTTGCAAGTCAAATCTAAAAAGTTGATGACCAAAAAAATATGAGGTTAACAGTCCTAACTTGAAGAACCCAAATCAATTTACGACTTCTCAAAATTCTCTCTACAACTTTTTTAAATGAATTTTGAATGTGATTTTTTTTACAAGATCTAGTGTATTTGAGGCTCATTTCCAAGAGCTCTTAACACTACGGAAAGTCAAGATTGCACAGGGTACCCATGCATAAAATCTCTTATAGAAAAATCATTGTCATTTATTTTCAAGATCGGACTTTTGGAGGCAAAACTAGACTTCAAGAAGAACATTTAAAAAATATAAACTACTAAAAATAGTAAATTAGCTAAGATTTATTTAGCTTCAAAGTTTTGCAAACACCATATTTTGGTGCATTGGGCATTAGGGGTTAAGTTAGATTTGTTTGTTTTGGTGAGATCTCGTGAACCATGTGTCCCCTGCTTGTGTTCTTGGTACCATTGGGAAGCCCTTTACAAGGACGTGTGCATAAGCTTTGTTTCATGACATTTTGATAAATGGCATAAAACATATTGAACTTTGAATTTTACATGAATTTTAAAAATTAGAAAACTACTTTTACTTTACTTTTATTATACCGTGGCAAGGGCAAAGGGCACACTTATAGATGATGAACAGAATAATCGAAAAGATGGTGGAATAAACAAAGAAGTGAGGATAGAATGGGATAGGAGAGACGACCCATTTCCAACCACTTAAGTAATTATGCATATTTGGAGCGCAGGTTTTTTGAGTGCCCAATTTTTCCAATGTCCAGAAATCCAGAATTTTATTACACAAAGCATAATTACTATGAAATTTTTTAGTGGAAGATTCTCTTTGACCTACAATGGTGATATAGACCTTTCTAAATGTAACTATAGGCTGATTTCCAAATCAACCAAGGGCTGGTTGCAATATGAACAGCCTTGCAGCCAATCATAATGTGCCATAATTGCTCCTTAAATTGCGCCACAATTTCACAGAAACAGAGCAGTTTATTTTAGAGTTGGAACCCCAGGGTTGGTCATGAATGGGTCGGGCATCATATCACGGGAAATGAAAATCATTGTGCAAAATGTCTGGCATGTCAGTATGAGTCATAACAAAGGATGTCAGGCCCATACAGTAAGTAGCCCAGAAGCTCGAGCACCTTTGGAATTAATGTTTTTTTTTGACAGAAGAGTACATCATATAACTTACTTTAGTGTACTTCAGCAAACCTGATGTCATGCAAACATCAGTTTGGGTGAAACTGGCTTTCATTCAAGGCATCAGAGCTGGGCATCAGAGTTGGTTGATGAGTTGGGGCGAAAAAATAGGTCTTGAAAATTGTCCATGTGTTTGAAAAAAAGAAAAAACCAAAAAATTCAGGTTTTGCATGCTTTCAAGGAGACCCCTGTAAGATTACCTTACGTCACAAAATATAATCCCTCGTCTTCCAGAGATGCTCAGGCCACATGTAGACGAGTGCTTGGACAAACGTGATGTTGAAGGTCATTAACCGTTGAATGCATTGAAGAAAGTAAAATGTACCTTTGTGTTAGAAGTCGCTTTTATAGCCAGGTTGCTTTCAGAGCCACCTATCTTAAATCATTTGTTTTGTCACCATGTGAATTGTTGGTTTAAAAAAAATGAAAAAGTACTCATTGGAACTCTTGTAGATGATCTTCCCTTTCCGCACAAATTTAGGAGGATGAATAGTTGCATTTTTGTCCTACAAGGAGAGATTCTTTGTCATTCATTGGCCGAAAAACGTCATTTGTGACGTCTATGGATTAAGGTAGTGTGCTCTTGAAACCATCTTTTTAAGTTTTGATTGCATTTCAGGGGAAGCTAAACTCTTTGAAACAATTTTCAGTAAGGTAGCCAACCTCATTCTGACCATTTAAGCAATTTAGTGTAGTTCCAATATGCATTTGGTGAAGAGAAAAATCCCCCATGTAGAGAAATAGATTTGAAGAGGGTTCTATAAATTTCCCCTTTTTTCCTGTCAAAAACGAAATAATAATGAATTTTTTTTCTTAAAGATTCCTTTCAATCCATTTTTGTTACATAGGGCACCGCATTTCCAACTATAGGCTGATTACAAATTGACCATGCTTGAAAGTAGGTGATAATTGTGGCTTCAAAAGTACATCTTGTCATCATTGTATGAATTCAATGTACAACTCCATGACATTTGTGCTGTGTGAGTTGTCACCTAACCACATGAGCTGTTACAAGTGATCTGAAACAAAGCAGTCTTACTAGCAAAAATAGGTTAGTGGTGGGAAAGAAGTTACTTTCATCGGAAGGAAAATGGAATTAGCATCCAACCCAAGTCATTTCATATTTTTTGAACCTTCATAAAATTAGTTACGAATTTTTGAAGTTGAAACGCACTAGCCACTAAAAACAACCATCTCTCAAAATGTACGCTATTGATACATTGAAGAAAGCGAAATGTACCCTTGTGTCACTATCACTTTTACAGAATGGGTGCTTTTTGAACAAAGTACCATAGCTGAAATAGCATACTTGTCTATTGAATTGTGTTGAGACCTAAGGTTTGTCCACTTCTTCAACCTGCCAAGTCACCAACCAATGTAGCCAGATTAGTGGACAGGATGGAGAAATAAAATTTTGTGATAAGGGGTCTCTTTCTAAACCTGGTTCCCCCCCCCCCCCCCTTCAACGAACTCTAATTAATAATGCCTACTATCTGTGGAATGGAACCTGTTCCTTTATTCCTGCTTTTTCAAACTTTCCTACTCAGCACCTAAGTCACCCAATTCTGCTCAGCTTCATTTCACAGATCTGAGTGGGCAGAGGCATATTGTGAAACCAAAAATAACGGACTCACTGCAGCTCCAAGACCCGATTTCCACCCAAGAAAACCACATGAGTTAGGGCATCCCAAGTCCTCTCTGCCAAGTGCTCCTCCAAATAAATTTCTAACTTTTAAATAGTTCATGATTAAGACTTGAAATTTTTACCATTGGAAGGGCATCTCAAAGCATTATAAATAAGTAAACTATCCCATTATGGACAAAATGGGAGCAAACCCATTGCGGGTAAAATTGTGTACATTCAAGTTCTGCAATGTACACTACCATTTCAATTTTTTTTGACTGCAATGGGTTTGTTCTCATTTTGCCTGTACTCGGGGTATTTTACCTTATAAGAAATCTCAAATTTAGATACTTGAGAATGAAAACAAACCACTTCAAAGGTTGGCATAAGTTATGGTGGAAATGATGGTGCAGAAAACAATGACAAGGAAATGAGGATAGGGCGGGAAATTATGGGCAGGGTGAACTGACCCCCTCATTGCCCCGTTCCTTCGCTAATCGGGGGCCATTGATTGCAAATCTGAATTCAGAATTTGCAAATTTTCTCATCTGATTGCAAATAAAAAATTCCACAGTGTTTTCCCCAGGGGTGAAACGGGGCAACGAGGGGGTCAGTTCACCCTGGCTGGAAATTATGGGAACTGAGAATCATTGTACAGCATGTCATGTCTTGTATGAGCATTGGAACTGCTTAACTTATTAAGGTTTTGTCTTTTTTGGAGAGAAGGCTATGGGTGTGTTGTATGAATAATTTAGTGTATTTCAGCAAGCCCTGGTGACTGTCATGCAGCCATGCAAAGGAAGGCTTTCATTAGTGGGCAGGGCAGCAGAGTGCACTCCAGGTGAAAACCATGTTTTGAATGCTTTCAAGGAGACCCCTGTATCGTACGTCACAAAATATTATGGGAGAAGTACCTATTTTGGACAGTCCCCTGTCATAATTTCTTCATAACATTTAGTAGCCTTCAAAGAGGCTGCCTTTCCCTCCAGTAGCTTTCAAAGAGGCTGCCTTTCCCTCTCTGGAGGCCTCATCCACGAAAAACATCCACATGGGGGAATTAAAGTAAGCTTTAGAACAAGTTACCAGGATTGTGGCAGTAGATTTATGGCGTAAGAGTACACCACCAGTGTTCTTTTTGCTGAGATGATTTTCAGGAAATCTCAAGAATCCTTTTAGTCAAATACCAATGTCATTTACCACTTGCCCATCAAAAAATGTATGATGGCCCAATGAAGGAATTGCTTCAATGACATTTCTGAGAATGAAGGTTAGAGATGTCATTTTTATATTTAAATTAATTGTTCAATATGAATCCTCAAAGGGTATGGGATAATTTGAAAATGAGAGCTTGATCACTCATTGTCAAAATGTCAAAATGATGTTTAATGTAGAATTTCAGACCTCATTTAGTCATGGTAGAATAACTTCTTTCAAACATTTTGAACTAAAAAAATTTGATAAATCAATCTAGATTTCATCTCCAAATTTGTTTTTGAGATTTCAAGCCTCCTATCAAAAGTTATGGACAAAATTTAGTGAGGATGTTTGAAAAGGTAAAGGAAAATGTCCCTTGCAGTCCTTCTCTGAAATTTGTTCATAACTTTTGATTGCAAACTAGAAATCTCAAACAGATTTTTAGATATAAAATTTGACTTGATTTACCAACTTTTTTTAGTTCAGAGTGTTTTGAAAAAGTTATTCTAATATGACTAAATGAGGTCTAAAATCTACTTCAAATACAACTCCTACTTTAATTTGAATTAGCTATGAGTGGTTGAGCTCCTACTAATTCTAATTTACACATCCCACATTGTTTGTTATATTTTTTATCACCCCTATGTAAGGTAGTATACTCTAAAAGCACCCACCTTCTTCAAATGGACCCTATAATTGGGTATAAAATGAACTTGAAGTGATCTTCAACTAGATATGTGTTGAACATTCAATGGGCTAAAGATAGAGTGGGGGTACTTTCAAGTTTGTCAGATTTTGCTTTCGGACTCTTGTAAAGGTATTTTATATGTGGCGTAGTCCAATTTCAAATGTATTAACAACTGCCCATTTCTGTATTCAAAATTGAAGATGGCCAATAATCTAACTTTGTACTAGGAATGTACAATGTACAAAGTTAAATTGATACAAAGGCATGGACGGAAGTGAAGAAAGCAAAGGTCACATTTAGGAACATGCACCACCAATTGCTAGAAAGTGAAGTGATCAATTAAAGAAACATGAGTAGCCCGCATTCCATTACAGAATTTTGATGCCCATTATGTAAGTACTTATTGTAACTATGCAAAGCTTGTCAAAAACCTTAGCATTTAATACCTTCAACTATCAACATTGCCACCAACCAACCATATAGATGCCAACAATGCCAATGAGCATGATCACTAAGGAAAAACATTATGCAAACATTCCTAAATGTAACTTAGTGCTCAATGGCCAAGCTTCTTCTAACTTGTTGAAAGTGAAGCAAGCTATTGGAATTGCAATCATTACATGCTTTTTTCCTACTCTAGAGGGTTGTGAGTTCCCATCTGGAAACCTGCCAAAATCCGTTGTTTGCAAATTATGCTGACCTAGCTAAGCGATTGCCAGGTCACTTTTTTTGAAAATAAAATTAAAAAATAAAACTTTGATTTTCATTTTAAGGATTTAATTTAATTTTTTTGAAAAAAAAGTGTAACATTGGAGTTTGACGAGACCGGAGGGAATGGAGCTGGAAATAGGCCTAAAACGGCCCTCCAGCCCCCCTGGATCTCATTTGATGCCAAAGGTTAGATTTCCGTCCCTTAATCTATTTGATGTTTAGAAGAGAAAACAATAGTCCTTATAGTTTTGCTAAAAACATGGGCTTAGTATACAATTTTAGTTGCATTAAAGATTCTATTGTGATGCAACAATGAAGAACACATAAGAACTATTGGGTTAGACTTGTATGTGAACTAGTAATGCAAGGGCATGTTTTAAAGACATGAAGTCTTACATCACTCTTGTAGAAAACAAAAATTCTTTTAAATACAAGAACACATTACAAATAAAAAGGTAGAATATATTTAAATTTATATTATTTTATTAGGGCTGAAAAAGTACATGGTGGGAGAAATACGAGTGCAAACTTACAATATCTAGTATTTCTTACCTGCTCTAAAAGACACAATTGTAAAGTGTTGCAGCTTGGAGATGATGGAAGAATTTAGTGGAGACTTTGACAACAACGAGGGAGTGACAATAGTGGCGGAAGTGATTACAAGAACTTGTGCAGCTGGGGGTCTAACTAAGAAATTTATGTGGAATTTGACAACTTCCAAGAAGGGGAGGAAGATGATGATGATGATGATATGCTTGATGGTTTTGACTAGACCAAGATGCAAGAAGATGTCAATGAACACAAGAAGACGGAAGAAGACAAGGAATCATCAAAAGGTCACCATTTAGAGGCTTACGTATTGTGCAGCAGAGCCATAGGATGCTGGGAAAATCAAAAGATCCAATACATCGACATGTTCTTTGACCATAGCCAAAAACATGAAACTTGAGCAAGGACAACACATTCAAAAACATTGAAATACCTCCAATGGAAGAAACAAGCTAGAGCTTTCTAAATGTAGAGAACATACATAGGCTTCAGTTACATCATGAAGAATACAATGAAGACTTCCATTTGTCACATCATAGTCCAATTACAATTGAGGTACCTCCACCTTTCTTTCCTACAGTTTCTAAAAATGTCCACAAGAGAATTCTAAAGAATGAAAATTGGTCACAATAATAGTTGGATGAAGCTCTCAAAGATATTGATGATGGCATTCCCATTAGAACCACTACAAGGAACCATGACATTCGTTATACTACATTAAGAGGACATGTCTATGGAACCACAAAAGGAAGAAGAAGAGGGAAGAAAGGAGTCTTACAAGATGAAGAAGAAAGAGCTTTAGTCACTTACTTGCTTGGAATGCAGAATAGGGGCTATTCATTACACATGGGGCAATTGAGAACTAAAGTTCATGCTTTCACTCTAATCAAGGTCACACCATTCAAAGATGGTATTTCAGGACTAGGGTGGGCAAGGTGCTTTTCAACAAGCATCTAGAACTAACCTTCAGAAAGCCACAACTATTAGAGATGAATAGAGCAACAACTTTATGACAAATAATGTGCAGTCATTTTACCAAAACCTGTCAAAACTATATGAGAAACATGCCTATCTACCACACTAGATTTGGAATTGTGATGAATTTGGTGTCTAAGTAGGCAAAGATGGAAGTGGTTATGTTATAGCCAAAACAAGGGTTCCAAACATGAAGAAGGTAATTCCTAATGAAAGGGAATGGCTATTAGTTCTTATATGCATCAATGCTATTGGGAACAAACTTCCTAATTACTACATCTTCAAAGGGAAAAAACAAAAATACAAGAGCGGTGCTAGCGCATGAGTGGCGAGCGGGAAATAGTGAGCGGTGAGCAGTGATTTTGATGGAAAATAAAAAATTCTCTGAAATTTGGAAGAAAATTTGGATGAATGTCGATGAAAAATTGGATGAATGCAAGGTTTAGAGTGGATGAAAGTAGACTCATTAGTTGAGATTTGGGGGGGCTGGAAGGCCGTTTCAGGCCTGTTCCCAATTCCGTTCTTCCCGTTCTCATCGAACGCCAGTCTCAGATATTAAAAAATTCAAAAAACAACAACAACTAAGAACTAAAAATCCTTAAAATGAAAAAAAAAAGTTTTTTTTTTCTTCAAAAAAGTGATCAGCAGTCTCTTGGCCAGGTCAGTGCAACTTGTGAACGGCGGGTTTCCAGGTGGGAAATTGCAGCCCTCTTGAGTAGCAAAAAAAATGTAATGAAAAAGTAAATGAAAATGGATGAAAAAATGGATGAAAACGGATGGAAATGAATAAAAAATAGATGAAAAATCCATAAAAGTGGATGAGTGGAGAGAATGATAATTGAGGAAAGTGGATGACAAAGTGCATAAAAAAGTGGATGCACTATCCATGATGGTGGAAGGTAGAAGTGAATGACAAAAGATGGCAGTGGATGGATAAAGTGGATGCATACACTATATACTGCCTAAATGGAATGAATGGATGAAGTGAATAATAAAAATATATTGTACTACCTAGAATGTTTCCTGAAAGAAATTTATAGAAGAAAGATTGGAACTTCTCGTGAAAATGGATTAATTACAAGAGTACAAGAGGATGATAGTTGGATTCTGGCAAACATCCAATGAATATCCCACAATGAGGAAGAGTCCATTACATGTATAAACGAAGGCATCTACTGTAAGGGGACCTATGACCACGAGTGCACACTGCCCTATGATCATGCAGGACAACTGGACATCATTCATTGATTATTGTTGTTGGTTTTAGGCCAGAATATCATCATTTTGCTAATTGTTTCATCGTGCTGTTCTTCAAATGGAATTACTATGTTAACGCTGAGAGTAGACCACTTGACTTGTAGACCAAAATATTTTGCAGTGCATTGATTAGGGTGTTGTAGAAAATGAATATAAGAAAAATTGTGAAATGCAAAGGGCAATACAAAAGATTTGATACAATTTCCTAATGAAGCAAAATACATAATATACAAGTAGTCCAAGCAGATAGTAACTTGTGCACTTGGCGGTTTAGAGTTTAGGAAAGTAGTAGCCCTTTTAGTCTCTTGACTTTTTAAATAATAAAAGCTAGAAGCATATGAAGAACATCAAGAATTAATTTATTTCTACATAGGGTCTACATGGTCCAGGATTCCACTAAGAAGAACTTGCTTCACGTCATTGAAACTGAAACTTGGAGCATGAATAAAGCCATGTATTGTAAATTGCAAGTTGTAGATAATAGTAAAAATGAAATAAAGATGTTTGCAATTCACCCACTGACCGTGCTTACCTAAAGACTCTGTCTGCATGACTTTGAAGTAAAGACATGTGCACTCTGGGAATGAGGAAATCGTAAGCATGTATTGCTCTGCCCGCGGCTCCGCTCTAGAAATCAAACATTCTATGCAACAAAAACCAGGATGAGGAACCATGGTCACCCTCTTAATTCGAGCATCCAGGGTCATAGCCGAAGCCAAATTGTTTGGATGTTTCACTGTTGGTGGCTTCGAATTCCGACAAATGACCTTTCTCAAGCGTAATTTTCGGTGATCGTTGGGTGTCAATGGAATGGAATAGGTAGATACTAAGTGAATATTGTTCTCGCCACCAAACAATCTGCGAGGTGAAATAACTTCATGCTGAGGAAGCTGGAGTCCAACAACTTCCAAAGTTAATACCTCTTGTTGTGATAATGCGGTGCCCCTTTTGATAGGCCAAATATCAGGAATTGCGGGTTTAGACAACACCTACTTTTGCTTGATACCCTTTACACATCGTTCAATGTCATCATTGCAAAAAAATCCATTCTATCATTCTTGTTCTTCTTGTAATTCTCCATCATCCCAGTATATGTTGATGCGGTTGTAGGTATGCTATTTTGGACAATACGAGTTGTGCATTTTTTCTTCGTAAGGGCTTGAAGAGCAAAGCATGCCTTTGCAGATGTTTTGGGTAGTCTTGTAATGTGCCAGCCCATATTGTCACAATCGCTCTCTTGAATAGCTGACTTATGGAATGAAGGCATTGTAGTATGACTACAAAATTCCTTTGTGATGTCCATATGAGATGGGATGTCTACTTCAATATTCAAAACTACGTCTTTCACAATCGGGTTTAGGATCGGAGCGCTTGTAGAAGTTCTGCAAGATCTTGTCTGGACATGGGGATGTGAAAAATAACTGTATCTAGTCTATGGGAATCATGCTCACTACCCAAAGGTTGGTCTGCCTTTCTCTTATGTGACCCAAATACTTCTTCACTTTCAAGATGAGGCTTCCTA
Source organism: Rhytidiadelphus loreus (assembly GCA_947034895.1). NCBI lineage: Eukaryota > Viridiplantae > Streptophyta > Bryopsida > Hypnales > Hylocomiaceae > Rhytidiadelphus > Rhytidiadelphus loreus. The sequence goes on from OX344762.1 coordinate 65,206,240, forward strand.
TTGAAGAATTTTGCAACATCGGGAAGGCTTGAAAGAGATTCCGTAAGCACCTTCGGATTTCCACTACGTTTAGTTGAACGTTGGGCCACTTGCAGCTGCAATTATTCTTTTCTGTGGCCCTTGCCAACACCATTGCCTTTGAGGTATTGGTAAAACATCACCATTTGCATAAAGGTCCTAACAAAATCATCAATTGTAGCAATGTATAAGTCGCTTTCACAATTTCCTGATTCTTGAAGTCATTTGTTGTGCACGATCTCTGCTAGGTTGTGTGAGTGTTTCTAACTCCACCCTTAAGTCAGAAAATTGCACACAGGTTCTAGCGGCATAAGTTAGTAAATTGTAAGGGTGAAATGTAAACTTAGTGTTCTTTGGCCTTCCAAGCAATGGACACTTTGTTATGTTGATTTTTACCTAATTTAAGTACTTCAAAACACTCTAATAGTTAAGAAATAAAGATTGTTGAGGGTTGTTAATTGTGATTTAAACTTCTAGCTAAACTAAAATTTTACCTAGACTAAATCAAAGGATACAATTTGCCATTTCCAAAATGGTAAAGCAAGTTGGATTCTGATATACCTAATGAAAGTTATGTGTGGATGAAATTCGTACCTAATTCTATCCTAAAAAACTTCATCCGTCAACTAAAATAGCAAAATAATGTAAAATAAATCTAAATTTCAGGGTTGAAGGGTTAATTAAATTATCTGATGGAATTTTTAGAGAAAACCTAGTTTTGACCTATTTTAGGACTTTTCATCCAAAATTAGGTCAAATCTTCATCCACCCTTTTATCCTTCCAAATTAAAGTAATTTAAAAAGTAAAAGGTGTATTTAGAATCTTCAAAAGATTTTCTAAAAGATTATGGTTTCAAAAGATTCCCTAGTCGTGCCTTGAGAATATTCCTAATTGTTCTTTAATTAATCCTAATTCTAAGTTATTATTCTAAATTTAGTGATTTTTTAGGGTTTTATGGTTTTTATGAGTAAAGTGATTAATTAACTTCTTGTTAAGATAAAAGTAAGAATTTAGGACTTTTAGGTGAAAACTTTTAAATGGATGAAAATTCCCCTTGGTTGGATGGAATTCGTTCCTTTAATAATTTTCAAGAGAATAAATAGATAAATTAGGTTTTGACTTCCCCTAATTATTCTAATATTCCCTAAGTTTCTAAATTAAATTAAATTCCTTTTGAGATTCTTTTGGATGAGATTACTATTTTGTTTTCTAAATTAATTCAAAGTTAATCTAATTATTACCTTTACGATTTTAGTTAAATTTTCAAAGGTTTTCTAACAATTTAAATTCTACTAGCTATTGGATTTTTAATGGTTAATTTTGTTAGTTTTAATTTTCTAATCTAAATTTTTAAAGAATGAAAGCAAAAGAAAAGACAAAAGATAAATTTTGAAATCATACCTCGGTGTCAAGAATGTCGATCGTCCCGTCATTGCAAAACACCATCATAATTGTCTCCTCGAAATTCTCCATTGTCTTTCATGAATTTAAAAGAAATCTTAGTATTATTGTTTTTACGCCTATCTAAAAAGTCCAAGTTTGTTAGTTTTGGCAATTTAAAACTAATCCTTTGATTTTAGAAAATTAAATTAAATGATAAATTTAATTCATTTTTCCCAAGTTTTCAATGAATAGTAGTTTTATTCGTTTGCCAAATTTTTAATAGTTTTTAGTTTAATATTCCAAAGATATTAGTTGTCTTTTGTTTTTATCTATTTGGCTTATTAGGCCTAATAAAACAAATTTCCAAACTACAAACAAACAACTAATTTGGCTTTGGAATCCTAATTAATAACTAAAACCAAATGGATGAATAGTATTTTAATAAAATAATAAAAAACAATCAAAAACAAATCTATCGATGAATAGTAAAAAGAATAAATGGAATAAACAAACCCAAACAATTAGCCAAGTGAATAGTTAGATTCCCACCTTAATTGTTGTTTAATCTTTTAAATTCCCTCACGTGTCGAATTCCTTCCTTCTTATTCTTCTTTCGTTCTTCAATATTTCATTTGGCTTCTTTGCAATTTGAATTTGGCTATGGCGTTTGGAGAGAAGTTGGGAGTTCCAAAACCCGAGAGTGTTAGTCACAATTCTTGGTGTTCGATTTTTTCCCAAAAAATCAAAATGTTTGAGCGTGGCAACAACCGCCTATGCCTTTTAGAATAACTACTATATGAGTTTTGGGATTTCCAAACTTACTATATTTTAATCGTGAGTTCAAGAATTGTTTTGGAACCTCCTTTGCTCCCTGGACTGTCTTCTTGAATTCACCGATATCTCCCTGGACTAGTACAGCCCTTGCGGTATGCAGAAGTTCCCACCGTATGGCCGTTGACTGTAGCCGATACCCGACTGGGGTCTACCCGTCTGCTGGCTTGATACTCGCCTGCTGGCTTGATGCCCGACTGCGGGCTTGATACCTGACTGCGGCCTGTCGATCTCAGCCGTCAACTGCGCGCCTAATTCTGACCGTCGGATCTGCCCGATACCCGTCTAGGGTCTGATACCCGTCTGGGCCTGATACCTGCCTGCGGCTTCCCCGTTCCCTTGCTGTGCTCACGTTCCCTTGCTGCACTCACTCCCAACCTTTAAATTGTCCCGACCTTGCCTAAATGTTAATCAAGTGGAGACTGAACTTTTGAATAACATTAAAATTGAACTAGACCAAACATTAAGGACTGAATCTTTTAATCAAAGAACTGCACATAAATACCAAGAAATGAAAGAATTAAAGGAGGTTAATTTTTGGTAACGAGGTAGGGATAAAGGAATTTTTTAAAAGACTTTTAAATGCAATAATGAAACTAGCACTTTGAACGAAAACAAACAAGAATTGATGAATTTAAAAGCAACAACAAGTGACTGTTTTTGGAAGTGAATACCTTCCACCCCGTGCGCTAAGCAAAAGAGAATTAAAACAACGGAACTTTGGACTTTAAATATGTTTTAAGAAGAATCTTATTCCACAGATTCTTAAAGTCAAGGCTTCGCCGTATAATTCGAAGTTTCCAATGGCAAATTTTAACTTTTGAAAGTCAAGGCTTCGCCATGCATTAGTATTTTTTGCACAAGGTAAATTCTAATCCTAAAAGTCAAAGCTCCGCCGTGTGGGAGCAACCCCAGGAATTAATAGTCAAATCAAGTACCCGTTTCCAGGTTTCAAAGTCAAAGCTCCGCCGTGCGGGAGCGACCCCAGGAATTAATGGACAAATCAAAGTTTCAAGTACCCGTTTCAAGGTTTCAAGGTCAAAGCTCCGCCGTGCGGGAGCAACCCCAGGAATAACCAGTATCCAAGGACCAAACTAGTATTTTGAAAACTTAATTCTTAAAGGAGGTACACATGACAGTGTTTAACCGAACATTAAAAACTAATTTCCAAAATTCAAAGCAAAGTTTTAAGTTTAATCACTAAAGGAGGTACACATGACAGTGTTTAACTGAACATTAGCAATCATTCAAACCAAACACCCGTTATACAACGAGTTTTGGCATGTGGTGATGCTCAAAACCTTTTGGCAAAGTCTAGCTTCGCCGCTTTAAAGTTTTAAGTTCACAGACTATTCTCAATTCACACAAATGGTTGGTTAGTATTTTAAAGAACAATAAAATCAACTAGAGTTTGGGAACTACTCCCACAACTCCCAAAATATCAAAGTTTTGGGGCTTGAAGCCTCCAAATTCAAGAAATAAGTTAGTTAACACAAACAACATTAGAGTTAGGGGATTTCCTCCACCTAAACTCTTGAAAAGCAAAGTTTTGGGACTTGAAGCCTCCAAATTCAAACAAGAAAAGAAAACAAAGCTTTGAAGGGGCCCTCCGGACCTTCAAAGTACAAGAGAATAGAAGAAAATAGAAGAAAATAGAAGAAAATAGAAGAAAATAGCCAAATCTTGGCTTAAAAAGTGCTCCGACAAGTGTCGGTAGCACGACAAGAGCAACAACAAGAATGAAACAAAGAATGAGGGCCACGAACAACCTCGAGGAAGGGCCTTATATACTCGCTCCCGCCCCCCCCGGTAAGTTGTTCGTAAATTATCTTTTACTTTCAATCTAGATATTTTGCTAAACTACCTAAACGTATTTTCAAAATAATCTTTGTTTAATGGGAAGGAAGGTTCTCAAGCGAGTTCCTTCTAGGCCCTAAATGGCCTTAGAATCTTTTCCCAAATCAAATATTTGATTTTCCCAAAGATATTTTGAAAACCTACCTAATTAACCGAGATATTTTGTGTTTTAATCTAGGGTTAGTTCTAAATTGTCTTTCTTTAGTCCAAAAGATGGCTTCTTACGCAAGACAAGTATCTTGGGCAAATCCAATCTTCGATTTTACAAGAGATATTTGCAAAATCAACCCAGATTAATCCAAAATTACCTTTTAAAAGTCAAACTAAGGGCTGACCCTCTCTATCTTTTGAGGGACAACTCAAAACTGAAAACAAATTGCGCCATCGCGTTCAAAAGACCCCAATTAGCCTAAGGGACCCCTTACCTCTACCTCTCCAGCCATTTTCAAGTGCAAATTTGAGTCACCGTAACTCAGAACAAAAGTAAAAAAGCTAACTTTTGGAGTTTGCGTCTTTTGATGAAACTGTCGGTCCTGGGTGGTTTAGAATATTCGTGGGAGTAAGAATTGACCCTTGAAACGCTCCATTCAGACACCGCTAGCTCCTGGTTCGCCGGTCAACCCACCACCAAGTTGTAAATTCTTGTAAAATTTGTTGTTGGTCCTAATTCTGGTAGTTGGGAATGTCGGAATGTCTTCAAACTTGACAGGGCTCTTTATTGGCACACAAAACACTATCCTAATTTTTAGTGAGATTTTACCGCAACATTGGTAATTTCTAGGAATTTACGAATGCAGTTTTAAGCGGTTGACTTCCCATGGAGTCATCGTGGAGTTTTGTAAAATCCCGAAACTTTTGGGCAATCTTCTACAAGATGTCCATCAACTAAGGGCAAAACCAAATCTCCAATAAGAATGCTATTTTTAGCAATTCTTTAATAATTTCCACCCGGGGGGAAATTATTCTTGATACCGGGGGAATCTTGGATGATCGGGCTTCTATTTGACCTCCTGGCATGCTTTGACCTAGAAAAGCACCTCTCTGTATGTTCCAATCATCATTTCCTCCATCTTGGTCTATGAATGATTGTATTTCTCAAAATTACCTGCAAACAATAAATCTAACTCTTTCGAGTTGGATTTGGACTGACTCGGACTAGACTCTAACTTTTAACCAGTTTGTTACATGTATACTTATAGGTGTTGTATTACATGAACAAGACACTAGGACTGGTTAACTCTCAAATTCTCACATTGCTCGGAATTACTGACTTAACTACTTATTTATACTAATAAGACCTAAAATTAGTGAAAATGTAACGTCTTACGTGTTGCACGCATTTAAGGCCATTACACACCTCTTTGGTAGGGACTTCTACCAAAACCCACAATAATTGTATTTTTATATGTTTTTTCTTATTTTTCACTTAAAAATTAACTAAAAATCGCGAAAAATAAGTTCAGAGTTCCAAGTGCCAACTTGAGGGCTCACAACCTTCCTCACAGCGTCTGCGAGCTCTACAGCCGTAGCATCAATTTCTACTTCGTTTTGTGTCTGACCACCTTTTAGTGACGCCAATTTTTCGTTTAACTTGTCACGCTCTTTCTGCAATGCAACCAACTTCGACGACGAATTCTTGAGAAGTGTCTGCCCGAACTGAACTTGCGAAGATATCCTCACTAGATCCATCCTCGCAGCATCCTTCTCTACACACAAGCGACTAACATGCGCATCCAATGTAGGAGTTTCTCTTTCTAAAAGGGAAAGATATTCCTCCCACTCCCCAATCGCCATACCTTGGACGGCTACAGTTGACTCTAAGCCAATGGCACTTGCGGCCCCCAAATCTGAAGAGGCTAGCACTCTCTGATCTAACCCTACGGCAATGGTGCGCTCTTCATCTTCGTCATTACCGCTCACCTCCACCACATTCTTATCGCCAGTTTTGATGGCGTCTTGGTTTATCCTCCGCAGTTGATCGTGGCAAGTCCACTCCACATGCACGCACCAATTTACAACTTTCTTGCCCTTCTTCTTCTCGTATGCCAGGCCCTTTGCTTCGGCAAGATTGATCAACCTCGTATTTGGCACCTGAGTACGCTGATGAGTAATCATCCAAAGCCATTCCACCCTCTTCACGAACTCGATATCTTAAGAGTACAAGTAACCGTAGCCATTGTTGCCCACCCTTTGTCCAAACAGCGCGTCCGCTTCCAATTCGTCCAAATGCACTCCAAATTTCAGTCGCTTGGGCGGTATCCCTGTGTTGCTCAAGTCATACGCCTTCTTGAATGCTACTCGCTCAATAGGATCTAATCTATTCAACCAAAGAGATGGTTGTTCCGCATACAATGGCTCAACCCAAGAAAGCGAAGCAGTACCTTCCAGCTTCACCTTCTTCCTCCTGCCTACCCCAGCCTCGCCACTCCCTAACCCTAACCCTTCCGAAAAACTCATTGCAAACACAAGGTACTTGAGTGCGCACACAGAGGTTACTAAAATTCAAAAAACGTGAAAACAGAGTGAAGCAACGAATTCGAACTACAGAACCAAGCTTTGCCGCGACGCCGCAAATGACCCGATATGCAACTGCAGTCAAAAAACAAGTGCAACCCTGGTCCATGCAATCTCAGCCATTGAAATCAAGTGGGGCGCTCACGGACGTCCCAGATCTGTCGCGGATTAACATCCACCTACCTCCAATACCCACCACGTCAGGCCAGGTCAGCCGTAAATGACCAATTAAGGCCCCACAACTGCGCCAATTCAAGCTTTAAGGCAGCCCCAACCACCCATTTATCATCCTAACCGGTCATTAGTCTTTGAACACCCATGAACTCTTGGATTGTCACTCATGAGCCACCCAATCATGCATTCACCTACTTGTGTACTGAGTATTGTAGTGTTTTATTTCTTTACTATGCTATGGGTGTTGCTAGTGTTCGTGCTTATGGTGATAGGATGTTTTTCGCATTGCTATCATTGTTTGCAGAGTTTTACCGTGGTTGTGATTCACATCACAAGTCACGAGGCGTTTTCCCTATGACCACGGTGTCCACCGTTGGTCAGGAGCTATTGGACCTTGGTGTGGTTAGGCTGCTAGCCAATGACATGGTCCATTGTTAACTTATTGCACGCTTTCTCTCATGTTGGCTCGATGTAATCTTGGCACGATGTGTTTGTGCACGACATGTTCTTAACTAGTTTGGAAGGCTCGTTGTTTTTCATTTCTGTATTGTAAACTTTGTTGCGGACTATGTGTTGATTCAATATTAATCCAGTTTTGTGTTTGTGGCGATAAAGTGGGATTGATCACCTACATAATTGTTCTTTTATATCGTTTCCATTGGTGACGCTCGCTTATTGGTCATCATAGGTTTGAATTTAGGAGCAAATTTTTTGGACAGTCAACTTGTAGTTTGGCCGTCCCGTTTTACCCGTCCGAGGTTGTAGGATCTTATCACCTACTTTTATCTAGATCCTTATAGAGCCACTACAGGATATGTCAACGGGCAGGAGTATGAAGATTTGAAGATTGAAGATTAGAAGATTTGATTGAAATCCATAGAAAAACTATTCTCAGTTGCAGTCAGAATCCTCGTGATTTCTCAAAGCAAACTCTCTCAACTCGATAGTGTGTCATCTTGACAAACCAATTCAATAAATGAGTTTAACTTTCAACTTCTACAATTGGACTTAGATCAAAGGGCATGAACTATTTATCTAACTGTGTTGTGAAAGATATATGCTGACTGCTCGAGAAAGTGAGGAAGTCAAGGAACGTTTCCTTTTTTGCGAGGGCAGGGTTTTTTCCAAGCCCACCCAAACCATTCCATCTACCCGTTTATACTGAGGTCCGAGCTCAAAAGTATGTTGCATTAGATCTACAACCAAGTAATCGGGCTAGATTGATAGATCCGCATGTTCTACACTTTTTTTATGATTGTGCACTTGATTCATATTCAGAGCATTCGAATAGTGAGGTAGCATGACTTGAGCTCTATCTCCTTTATGTATCGGCTTTTTAGTATGTTATATTTCCAAAGCCTTGTTGTCCCAATTCTTTTTTGTCTATATATATTTTTTGATTGTGTCTCTGTCTTTGAATTGTTGACATTCTGTTCATTCTGTTGTTAGTGTCATAAAATTCTATACTTGTCAACATGTCATTTTTCCATTTTTTCCATGAATACTAGTTTTTGTGGATTTCTATATAACTCTAAGGAATCCACATTGAACTCTATGTCCCAAGGGTCCATCTCAATCTTATCTACTAAACATTCTTTTATTTAAAAAATGTACTACAATGATTTACGTACCATTGATTTTGAATCCATATACCATGATTTACGCAAGGGTGGCTACCCCACAAAGCCAAGTGGAAACCGATAAAGAATCTTCTATCTTCCCCCTACCAATTATATGTATTTATTTTTGTTTAGATTCTAGTGCTATTCAATGTAATCCACACACTTTTTTGCCTCGGAAGGGATGTTTCACAATGTCATTTGGCCAATGATTGGGTCACTCAAGATACCTAGTATAAGTATTATATTGTAATTTATATTTTAATTTTCTCAATATATGAGCCGTTGAATGGATGCCACACTATATCATGCAAGAAGGATTGGCCTACCGAGTCATCTCGATCCCAACATGACATGCAAAACATATCTACTATGCAAAACTTGAATTTCATTATGTATAGTCTATTAGCTTTATTCTACATTGGGGAATGGGATTGAAACACTACCTTATGGAAGAGGGGACATTCCACGATTCATCTTTCACTGGAACAAAGTTGTACAAAGGTTCGGTTATACACACTTCCACTAGGAAGGTCATGGTTGAACCATCCTTTTTTCTATATGCCTAGCCAAAAGACCTTCAGTCTGCATTCATTTCCCCTACAAAATAAGCATCTACTTCTGCACATGCATATTCAATTTGATTATTTGATGAATACTACGCTTCTAAGGTAGATTCAATGTATAAGTTTTTGAAACCCTTATGGCTTCTTATTGGATTTTTTAATTGATTACAGGTTAATTGACTCAAATTCTTCATCACTGTAGATAGGGTGTGCAAGACAACAATCCTATAGTTTCTTCTACTTAAATTTGGACTTCTTGTAGAACTTTCTTAAGTGCAACCACTCCAACTGTTTATATCTATGGCCTTCCCATGGATCACATCAAAGTTCGTCAAGGGCCTTCAGCTCCGACCCAATCAAATCGCATCTTCTTGTCAATTGTTGTGCATTTTCTTCATGCACATTACGTTATCATCTTTTCACACATCTTTAGTCTTTTGGACTGCGAGACCATTTAATCACACCATTTGCGAAAGTGACATTGTTATTAAATAGTACAAAAATAGGCACAGGCAATCCCTCTCATACTTTTGTGATTAAGCGATCCAATTGTTCATTTTGAAAGTACTACCAGTAGGTGAATTTATAATGCATGGAAGAATTCACGGCAACTAAAAAGAAGATATTGAGCTCATGTATGCCTCATTGGATGTATGCATTGCCTCTATGTTTTTCATAGTGGCGTAAACCATTCCTATACTCTCAATGCAAAGTGAACTCATTAGCCAAGTGTCAATATTCAAGTATGTTAACTTTCTATAGAAATAGTATTCGATTTTAATACTTCTTAACTCAAGTACTTTGACCTCAACTATCCCAACATTGTCTATATGGATGAACAATGACCGTACGGCTTCTGGTTGGTTATACTCGTCTCAAGTCTTCCCGTGTCCGTCCTAGTCTTCAACATTTGGGGTAGACTGTCTGCTTAGCAACCGTTAGGTCGTGCTTCACCCATTCCTTTCACAATTCCACGAGGTGGATGGATTGTCCCCTAGTCAGTTGGCCCTGCCTGAGGCTATCTTCATGCCCGTCCAACCCTTCCACAGGATAGATGGTCTACCTCGTATTCGATCAAATTTGTTGAGGTCAATTACAATGTCTCCAAGTGCAACGATGCTCAAGTCAAGGATAGAGTCCCCAAGTGAAAGCAACTTCTTCAAAAGTGTGGATGGATGCTGTCTGCAAAATCTTTCAGAATCGTCTAGGAATACAAATTGTCCACAACAGTAGGATCCTATTTTTTCGTAGTCGTAGGACTAGGTAAATCATTGGGCATGTTTTTTGTAGACTATGATAGTTTTCCGATCTTGACTTTACGTCTTAATTTCCCTTACATATAAATAATATTCATCATATAGTTTTTTTTACCATCCGAATTCCTATCCATTTCCACATCAAATTTTGCATTGATAATTTCATCCATTTCATCCAATTGTTTTCATCCAGTTCATCCAACTACTTTCATCCATTCAATTTCATTGGAACAAATTATTTATGAATCTTCATCCATTTTGGCCAAAAATTTTACCACAATTTCTGCCACTTTTCTTTAAATGTTAATCACCTTTTTCATAATTCTTCTTCCAATTTTCCTGCTCCCCGCTCCCCAATCCCTGCTCCCCGCTCCCCGCTCATGCACCAGCATTCCTCTAAGTAAAAGGAACCAACTTTAACCCCTAAAGTCCCATTGTCCCTATGAGGGACAAAATGGCATTCAAGCAGGCTCCTATGATTTCAATTTTTACTGAAACTTTTTGAAACTTTCTCATAAGATAGATAAACTCATGAGCTTTGGAGGAATGTAATTTTTATCCAATCGGTGCCCGGGAGCAAAAGTTATGCCACAATAACCTGAAAATGGGGGAGACCGAGCAACAAAAAAAATCCACAAAAAATTGAAATAAAAATTTTAATACTTTTTTCTTGTAGATTATATTTTTTATAAATAAGAAGCTTTGATTCATTCCATTTGGATTAAGGATGTGAAAATTATGGAGTTTATTGTTTTGCGGGCAATCATAGCAACTTGTTGAAAGAAATTTTCTTCTTCCACTTTGAATGCTAATATCTTTCAATCTATACAGTCAAACATTATAAAAATTTTTATAACATGACCTAATACAAGTGTAGAACAAGATCCTGCAGTTAGATTCTAAAAAATGCTTAAAAAATTTATTTCATAGGTGAATATAGCAAAAGTGGTAGTTTTGAGTAATTTTGGTAGAGAAATGGCATTGAGACCTTAGGGGTTAATTATTTTTTGCTTCCTCGGGACGTACTTTAGGTTCCAGAGTTTCAAAAAATGTCTAGTTCCATGACAACAAAGGCACAAATCAAATCAAACTTCAGAAGTTGTCTGTCCTGCAAATGACAACTGAAGAGCATCTCAAGGCACAATTTAGCTGCCATAACCAGTCTTACATTTCAGTCTCCAGAAACAGGCAGAGGAACCGACAGATCTAGAGGCATGAAAGACCCAAAGGAAGTCATTTGTTAAAAAAGAAAAAAGAAAAAAGACCCAAAGGAATAAACTTTAGAGCTGTTAAGAAACGTAGTTTCTAATGTGAACGCTCACCATAATGGTGAGTGACACGTGTCATGAAGATGAATGGGAATCTTGTTTGACGAATAGGAGAAGACAACTATTCATTGTCTCTCTCCTATTCTTCTATTGTATATACTTCAAACACTTATGAAGTTAAGGTATTCTTTGAGTATATTTTGTGTGTCTTAAGTTGCTTTGCGATTTGTTTCGTATTCTATTCTCAACACGTTATCAACACGCTCTCATACTTTAGTCTTTTATTTTCATAAGTTTTGCACTTCCAATTTAGATTTCATTTTTCAGGGGAAGCTTTTGTAGCCCCCCCCCCAAATTTGATCCTCCAACTCCCTTCCTTGCCGGCTCTTCTCCCTCCCCTGCGGCTCTTCTCCTTCCCCTGGCTTCCCTCTGCCCAGCCTCCGCTCCTATTAAACTCCCCTCCGCCTGTAGTTGACCCCCCCCTTTCCTCTCTGTGTGTGCCTTGTACACACCCCGGCTCCCTGCCTGCCTTCCCCGCAGGCCTCCTTCCCCCCAATCCCCCCCTCACATCCTGTGCCTTTCTTCTTTTCTTCCTCCCTTCAGTACCCCCCCTTCTTTACTTCAAGCTCCTTTACTCCAGCACACCTCCTCTTCCAAACTTCAGCTCCCAACTCACTTACTCCAACACCCCCCCCCTTCCAAACCCCAGCTCCCAACTCCTTATTCCAACGCGCACACACACTTTCCAAACCCCAGCTTACAACTTCGTTTTTTTTATTTTTTTATTTTCTTTTAAAATTTTATTTCATATTTCTCTTAATATATATATATTTTTTATTTCATTTTTATATATATTTATGTTATATAAATATATTTCTTTATCCTTATCTTCCTTATTTCTTTACCAATCTGATTTCTTTTTCTTTATCTTACCTATTCTTTTTCTTTTTCTTTACAGTTTTCTTTTCTTTCTCTTTACAGTTTCTTTCTCTTTATCTTCAGGTTTTCTTTTTCTTTTTCTTTTATCTTTATTTCTCACTCCAAACCCTAATTTTTTTTCTTCTTTCAAACCCTAATTTTCTTTTTCAACCCTAATTTCTCCACGAAACCATTTTCATTCTACATTATGGCTACTTCGACATCTTCTGTCGCTACATCTACGACTATTCCGGTGGCTGCTACTATTATTGAGCCACCAAGGCTTCAACCTCTTCTTTTTACACAACTAGCAGCTGACGGCAGCAATTATCTATTATGGGCGAGGACGGTCAAAGCACATATATTTGTTGAGGGACTATCAGACGCTATTAATTTTGACACTATTCCCACTGTAAGTGTCATTGCTTCTACTATCACAGGTTTCACTATTCCTACAGGTTCCAATGTTCCCGCACCCACTGTTTCCGCTTCCATTTCCTGGAAAGCTTTACTTTTGCTTCGTCGCCATGTTGTTCCTGCATTACAACATCAGTATTTAGAGATAGAAAAACCAGATGAGCTTTGGTAGAAGCTCAAGTCTCGTTTTGATCATCAGAAAACGATGTTCCTTCCTAGAACTCTCCACGATTGGACGCATTTACGAGTGTTGGATTTTCCAACACTTGTTGCTTTTAACAATGAATTGTACCGCATCATATCGCAATTACGGTTGTGTGGTCAATCCATTACCGAACAGGAAATGATTGAGAAAACTCTCTCAACATTTCCACCAGTTTCTGCTGTACTTGCCCAGCAGTATAGAAATATGAAATTTGAAAATCACTCAGATCTCATGTCTTTATTACTTCTTGCTGAAAAGCAAAACGAGATCCTTCTACGCAATGCAGAAGCCCGCCCTATTGGGACTATAGTACCAGAGTCTCATGCTGTCAAGGTTTCTCATTTCAAACCTAAGTCACAAAAGTTTAAAAAACATCGTCATAAACAGTCCAGTGGTTATGGTCAAAGTCATGTGCATAAGAAGAATACCAATTCTTCTTCTCAAAACCATGGTAAGCGTCCGTCAGAGATGCGTACTTGCCACAAATGTGGTAGAGTTGGCCATTTGGCCAATGTTTGCCATACATCAGACTATTTTGTCAAGATGTTCCAAGAAAACAAGAAACTTCGAGCTCAGGGTCGTGAAACTCATACCATGGATGCGTCTATGGACCTGTATGGAGCTGAAGATTTTGAAACACATGTTGCTGAGGATACCTCCACTGGTGAGTCTTGTGATGCGCTCCTTGACTCTGCAACCATGCATACTATTTTGCAACATAAACAATTTTTTGATGTTGATAATCTTTCAACTTGGCAAACCAGAAATTTAATAACTATGGCTGGATCGAATGTGTTTCGTTTCCAGGAGGGACCAGCAAAGGTGATTTTGCCTGAGGGCACCACCATAACATGCATGCGTGCTATGTTTTCTCCCTCTGCGCCTCGAAGTCTGATCAGCTATCGAGATATCCGCACCAATGGTTTTCACCTCTCGACCAAAAATCTAGATAGGCGAGAGGCTCTGGTTTTTGTACAAAATAATAAAGTAGTGGAAACAGCCTTTGCTGCGGCTAATGGCTTGTATGGATTCCAATCCGACCACCATCTATATCTAGTTTTGCTTCATCTTCTAAAGATAATAAAATTTCACTGTGGCATGGAAGACTTGGTCATCCAGGCTCCACTTTATTTTGGAAAATTCTTCCATGTGTACTTGGTCATAATTTACAGTCCGCTGATGTAAATTCAATGACACTATGTCAAGCATGTGTACAAGGCAAATTAATTGCCAGACCATCTCTATGGAAGCTGCCCAGTGAATTACTACCAATGCTTTCGAGATTGCATGGTGATATTTGTGGTCCTATAACACCCATGTCTGGACCATTTCGATATTTTTTGGTTTTGGTTGATGCATCAGGCAGACAATCTCATGTCTCCTTACTATCAACCAGAAATTTGGCTTTTGCCAACTTACTTTCTATGCTCATCCGGTTCAAGGCTCATTTTCCTGATTATCCAATCAAAACGCTTCAGATGGATAATGCTCAAGAATTTCGATCCAAATCTTTCGAAGATTATTGTATTGCTACTGGAATTGATTTGACATATTCAGTTCCGTATGAACATGCTCAAAATGGATTGGCGGAGTCTTTCATCAAGCGAATTCAACTTATTACGAGGCCTTTGCTTTTACATGCAAATTTGCCCGCATACATGTGGGGACATGCAGTTCTACATGCTGCAACTTTGATTCGACTTCGTCCTTCATCTGTAGAGACCACTTCATCACAAGAACTTCTTTCAGGACGAGTTCCAAATGTCTCTCATTTGCGAGTATTCGGATGCCGTGTTTGGGTTCCAATTGCGGAACCTCAACGTCATACTATTGGCGCTCATCGCCAAGAAGGCATCTATGTTGGATTTGACTCTCCCAGCATTATTCGATACATTAATCCTTCAACTGGTACATTACTTCGTGCGCGTTTCGCCAACTGTCGGTTTGAAGAAGACGTATTTCCATCTTTAAGAGGAGGAACATTTATTCCAGAGACTTCTTCTGGTATTACATTTCAAGCACCTCAAACACTTATATCAAATCCTAATCCACCATCATCCTTGGCTGAAACTGAAGTTGCCAAAATTTTGCATTTGCAAAAGATTGCGAATCAAATTCCTGATGGTTTTAATGATGCGCCACGAATTACAAAAACTCCATTGAATGAAGCCCGAAATCTTCCTGCTCGAGTTATTGTACCAGATATTACAACTATTTCTACTCCTCAATTTTTGAGCAAACGGACTCGTATACCAGATAAGCAACTACGCAAACGCAAGACAATTTCTGATGCTGCTAATCCTTCTCTATCTATACCAACCACTTCCAATTTTATTCATTCATCTACTTCTAAAGAAGATGTATCTCACTTGAACACAGAATTATCTGTGATGTACTGCAGTACTGGCCACATATGGAATAGAGCAAGTATTGACATGGATGAAAGTTTCATTTCTATGATTGTAGAACATCTTTCTTGCGAGAAAGATGATCCCGAGCCACGTACTATTGAAGAAGCGATGAATCGCTCTGACTGGCTCAAGTGGAAAGATGCTATTGAGGAGGAGTATGAATCTTTGCGCAAGAGACAAGTCTTTGGACCTATCATGAATAATCTTAACTCACGACCTCTTGGATACAAACTTGTTTTTGTACGCAAACGAAATGACAAAGGTCAGATTATTCGCTACAAAGTTCGTCTTGTTGCTCAAGGATTTACACAAAAGTTTGGCATTGACTACGATATCACGTATTCACCAATTATGGATACTATTACCTTCCGATATCTTCTCGGAATGGCAGTTCATACCATTCTTGAGATGTACCTTATGGATGTTGTTACAGCCTACCTTTATGGCTCACTTAATGCAAATATTTATATGAAAATTCCTCCTGGTCTTGAAACCACCAGCCCAAATCCACCTATCTCTGGCAAACATCGTGGCGTGAAATTACAACACGCATTGTATGGTCTTAAACAGTCTGGACGTATGTGGTATCAACGACTGCGACAATTTCTTATTGAACATCATTTCATAAATGATGCATTACTTCCATGTCTCTTTATCAAAAGAGACACAAATGGATTTGTAATTATTGCTGTCTACGTTGATGATTTGAACCTTGTGGGTACCAAATCTGCATGTGCTGCTGCTACTCAGCTTCTTATTCGCGAGTTTGAAATGAAATTACTTGGCAAAACCTCTTTTTGCATTGGTTTACAAGTTCTACATATGCAAGATGGCAACATTTTTCTATCTCAATCTACTTATATCAATCGAATCCTTAAAAGATTCAATATGATTGACGCTTATCTTTTATCTACACCTATGGTTGGTCGAAGTATCAAAGATGATGATCCGTATTGCCCTTGCGAGGAGGAGGAGGAAACATTGGGTGAACAATATCCATACCTCGCAGCGGTCGAAGCACTCTTGTATTTGGCTACATCCACAAGGCTTGATATTACATTTGCAGTTAGTGTCCTTGCAAGGCATAGTTCTCGACCGACACTTCGCCATTGGAAATCAGTAAAGCAAACCATTACTGCTACATCTTCTAATCACGCAGAAATTATCGCTTTACATGAAGCATCTCGAGAATGCATTTGGTTAAGATCGATTGACAAGTTCATTCGAACAAATTGTGGATTATTTTATGATAATTCTCCGACTGTTTTATACGAAGACAATAGTGCTTGTGTTACTCAAATGCAAGCAGGTTTTATTAAAGGTGATCGCACAAAGCATATAGATCCAAAATATTTCACCTTTACTAATGATTTGATTACAGACAAAGTACTTGAGATCAAGAAAATTGCATCAGCAAATAATCTAGCTGATCTTTTTACCAAGGCTCTTCCAACATCTACCCATCGTCGACTTGTCCATGATATTGGAATGCGGCGCCTTAGTATTTTAGAACAAGAAATTCAATAGATTTCCATTATGAAGTTTATTGATCCTTTTGATATCCTTCCATAGATTTTCCCCACAGGGTTTTACTATGAGAATGGATTGATAAAGGAGTTGTACTCTTTTTCCTTCATCTGTGGTTTTATCCTTGAATATAACCAAGGTTTTCCCAGATAAGGTTTTAATGAGGCAACAACCATAAAATCCTACGGGAATTTTCAAATAGAAAAAGGTGGGGTCGTGGTGAGAACCACGGTTTACAATCAATGCTGGAGCTTGTTAACCATCTTGGGGTGCCCTACATCTTGTCACATCACAGCTCAGGGGTAGGGTAGCGGGTAGGCTGTTTATTCCTGCCTCACTAGCAATGCCAAACCGTGAGTTTCCCAAATCAGTCGACGAGGCCGACGAGTATCGAACCTCGGACCGATCGGTTGACCACCGACTTACGAAACCAGCCGACCAAGTCCACGACTTGGCAACAACGACTGGTTTTTGATTGATTTTATACATACCATCGGCTAGTTTATATTAGATTATTATTTTATAATATTTTACTCATATTATGCTGAGCGAGGAGGAGTGTTAAGAAACGTAGTTTCTAATGTGAATGCTCACCATAATGGTGAGTGACACGTGTCATGAAGATGAATGGAAATCTTGTTTGACGAATAGGAGAAGACAACTATTCATTGTCTCTCTCCTATTCTTCTATTGTATATACTTCAAACACTTATGAAGTTAAGGTATTCTTTGAGTATATTTTGTGTGTCTTAAGTTGCTTTGCGATTTGTTTCGTATTCTATTCTCAACAAGAGCGTCCTCAATGGAGACAGTATACTGACGCAATAACGGTAAGAGCATCTCCAATGTGGAGATGGGAACAGGGGCGGTAAAACTTATCGAGATTTTCAAGTGGAGGGAGGTGGAACTCATTTTGTTCCAGCGACTTTAAAAAAAATTCGACCAAATGCAAAGCTGGGCAATCCAAACCTCAAATGGACTTTTTTACAATATAAAAAGAAGGAGAGGAAAAAATTCTATAACAAATTAAAGACCTTTCGTGCTAAAATAAGTGAGTTTCAATTCATTGGCACACATAACAAAGCTTGAAAAAGTATGACAATCATGACTTTTCCTATTGTGAGCCAACTTGGGGGCTCTTCATATTTTACTAATATTGCCAGCCTAGAGATGGAAAAGGCGGGTCCAAGAATAAAGAGTGACCAATGTTGGTTGCATTGGGATTTTTTTTAGTGACCCCATGTTGATTCTTGGTTGCACTAAAATTACTTTAACCCTTTAGGGCCTAAGGAGCCCCAAGCAAACTCTTGAATTCTTCTAGAATCAAATTTGCATATTAAAATTTTATGATTTAATTAAAATTATTATTTTTCCACAAATAAGAATTCATGTCTTCTATCTTATATGATTTTAAATTATTTTTGGGGAAAAAAATGAAATTTATATGATTTTTTAAAGTTTATGTCTTTGAAAAATCATAGTAATTACAAAAAAGCTCCTTTTACCGTGAATTTTTTATTGAAAATAGAGTTCATTATATTAGAAATTATGGTAAAGTTGGCATGTTCTCTTTAGTTATACACAAATAAATTCAATAGAGAAACATGTTCCACAATGCATTTTGAAACTCTAAAATTCCCAACTTCAAATTGCCATAGACAAATCATCATTGCTCCAAATTTGATGGCCAATGGCTTATTGGAAGCGGAATACTTGTGCCCTCACATCTCATTCACACCTCAAGAGCAATTAAGGCCAAGAGAGTGTTCTAATTCCCAAAATTCAATTTAAAAGAACCAAAATTGGCATGCTAGGCCCTAAAGGGTTAAGGAGAGTTGGAAATGAAAAAAATATGCTCCAATGCAACCTCTATCAAGCTCATCACTTTCAAGGGCACATTAGATTTTGGGTCTCACATTTGCATGGTAGTTTTTGTTTTTATACATAGCGTAGCAAGTAAGCCAAGAAGTAAGCCAATAGTTGTGGTGTGATCAAAGGGAATTGTAGCAAAAACCACCAAATGTGCAACTCCTCTAGCCAATCATCCAATATTGTCTCTTGATACTAGGAATGTTAATAGTGTCCACATTAGTAGAACGTAAGGAGCTGTAAGGAATTGAAGTAACGTGCAAGGATTGAGGCATTGTAGCCGGGATTTGCCATGTTAAGAAAACGCTTGCTTCAACTGGCTTTGTATGTACCTTTGTAGTGCTTATAAATTGATTCAAGATTGAGGATGCTCTTAGTAAGGTAATAAGCCAAATTTTAATATTCACATGTCATTTTGATGATCGTGTGCACTTGAAGTTGTCTAATTTAATCCTAGAAGAATGCAGCATCCCATAACTAAGGAATCACCAAAATACTTTAATTATTGGACTAATAGGTGCATTAATGTATAATAGGAAGGGTGAGAGTTTGAGCCACAAAGGGGGCTCAAAACCATTGTTCCAACTTTCAAGATGGTTTCATTTAAGGTAGAAGGTTTATGAAGTGACCTTTTATAAGATGATTTGCAAGTTTTCAATAAATTATCCTTCAAATATTAATTGAATTGACATCCAATACAAGTTATTTCATATTTTTTTTACCTTTAGGGAATTAGTTATAAATTTTGGAAGTTGAAATTACATGAGGCTCTAAAAGTATCCACCTCTTATAAATTCATTGATGGTACATTGATGAAAGTGAAATCTACCTTTGTGTTACAAAATGCTTCTAGAGCTTAGTAGCTTTATAGCCCTCTTAACTTACATTGTTGGCAATTGAATTTACGCATGCAACATTGTAAATTTGAGTTGTAAATCAATTTAGCATTCAAAATTAAAATTTACTTATCAAACAATTCAAATTTTAAATACACTTGTAATAAATTTTGCACACGCAAAGCCAAAAGCATATATATACACACGCGCGTGTGAAAAACATTTACATTGTTAAAGCATCACTCATTGCGCGCTCAACACAAATTTGAGCATGACTTTCAAAAATTAAACTTGTTACACTAAAAATTTATACCAGAGTGAAGGGTACATTGCCTAAAGCAATCTACATTTTTTGTAATTTTTAGAAAAAAATTATTATTTATCATTCAATTCCTCTAATTTGTCACACTTTAGGATTTAGTAGGGATGTAGTTCAATAATGAGTCCAAAATAATGATTTTCACTGAAAAATTCAGAAGTCATGTTCTTCTACTAGGTTTGTAGTTATTTATCAAGGGATTCTTAAAAATGTGAACTCCTTGTCTTCTACATAGATGCAAAGAAGGCTCTTCTGTGCTCATACTTTTAGAAATTCCAAAATACTCTTCTATAAATTTTGTGGGGAAATCTCATCTCTATTAAGTTGTTTATTTTTATTTTATTATTTTGAATGTTTTTAAAATCTGCTAACAATTTAATCAATAAAGCATCTATCTTCTTGAAATTTTTGTTAACATTTTTTGTGCATAACTTTGGGGGAAAGTTTTCTTAGGCCTCAATTTTTGGAATGCATTATTTGCAATGTCCTTCTAATCAATCATATGTTAATTTTAATTTTAATTTTATTCTCCACAAGCTTATAGTATATTGAGTATTATCTCTAAATGCAACAAAATTAGTAGGCGTTACATGATTTCACCCAGGAGTGTGATTAGGTCCACTAAAAAATGAAGTTGGAATGGATGTGTACTTTGAAAGGTGCATGTAGTGCTTTAGATTAATGTTGCTCCTAGGGACATTCTTCTTATATTAGGATTCAGATCTTTTGTAGTCACAACCTACACAATGACGTAACACTGGATTCTTCAAGAACCTCATCCTTGAGCCAAATATTTTCACTGTGAGATTGCCTTTCCATGAACTTCCCATCAGAATCCATTCAATTTTGTTTTTTTATGCATTCTTGTTTGGTTTTTGATTGCATATTTAATATTGATCGTGACACTCAGTCTATTGTGTGTTACATGTTCTTAGTTTATATGATAGCTTCTATGTTGGCCTTCGGAGACATAAAACACATTTGTTGCACTAGAAGAGATTTCGGGGTCCCAGAGGGCCATTTCAGGGCCGTTCCCGGCACTGTTCCCTTGGTAGTGAAAGAACGCCGCTGTCAGATTTTATTTTTTTTGAAAAAAATAAAAAAATAAAAAAATAAAATTTTAAGTCCTTAAAATGAGAAACAAAGTTATTTTTTTATTTTTTTATTTTTTTTATTTTTTTTCAAAAAAACTGACTTGGCAGTCTCTTAGCCAAGTCAGCACAGGCGAGGAACGGCGGGTTTCGGTGGTTCTCCGGGGGGGGTCGAGTTGGGAACTCGTAGCCCTCCCCGAGAGCCAAAACACATGTAATGCTTTTTGTGGATCAAAAAGTTTTTGCCAAAAGAAAAAAGCGGGAAGAATAGGAGTTTATTGCAATGTAGGGAATTTGTTTTGCCGAGTGTTGTTGTGGGCTCACTCAATTTTTTCCAAGTGTCTGGTTTGACAAAAAAATTAGGTGTTGTAACTTTCACACTTGGGATGGCAATTGCATTTAATCACATTACTAATGCCCTTCAATGCCCCCCCTCAAAGAACCATTGAGCAAATACATGATACAATCTTCTAAACTCTTGAAAAAAGATTATACACATGTTAATACACTTTAATTGTGCATATTGTGCATTTTTAATAAATATGCTAGTTTTAAAACCATTTAAAAAGAACCTAAAAGTTTTCAAGTTTTTTGTATTTTCAAGTTGTTGAATTCATGAAAAATTTATAGTTCAAATCTCTACCAAGAACCCTCTTTCTCACAAAATTTAGGGTATACTCTCTTGCAAGTGGGAAGTGTAGTATTTTGAAAGAATCTAATGTATTTGTAAATATATAATAAATATTTTATAATTTTTTTGGAGATAATTACACAAGATTAACATTCTCAAACTATCTTAAATTATTTTGTACCAAGATTTATTTTTTATACTCTTCCAATTTTTTTAAGGTCTCAAAAGTGTCACATGCATCTAATGTGTTTGGGACACAAAATATATGTCACCCTATATCCTATTAACTTTGTCATAAAACCTAAATCAGAAAGTGGTAGAATGATTTTTTGCAGTTTAGGTTTCTAATAATCTTATGAGTTCTTTTCTCCAAATAGATTTAGCTAGCAAAAATTCTATAAACTTCAAGATGTTGTTTCTTGAAAATGGAAACTTCTATTTTGACAATTTTGGTTTCTAAAGTTGCAAAGGCCTAGGAAGCTTCCACTTTGAAAATTCTTAGTAATTACATGTCTTGACAAAAAAAATTGAAAAAATCCATAATTTTCAATTGCAAATACCACAAAAATGTTTTTTTCTTGAAAAAAGTGCCTCTAGCTATATTAAAGTGCTTAACTCTTAAAAGACAAAGAGGTGACCTTGAAAATCATCCCTTTTCATTACTGTGAGAATTAGTGGCTTTAGAAATAGCAAAGGCACTTATTGGAAGTCAAACTACTATAGAAGACCTCCCCTTTTCACAACAAAATTCCGAGGATGAATAGTTGCACTTCTACCCTACTACAAGGATTCCTTGTCATCCATTGGATGCCAAACAT
This sequence comes from Rhytidiadelphus loreus, assembly GCA_947034895.1. Taxonomy (NCBI): domain Eukaryota; kingdom Viridiplantae; phylum Streptophyta; class Bryopsida; order Hypnales; family Hylocomiaceae; genus Rhytidiadelphus; species Rhytidiadelphus loreus. The sequence goes on from OX344762.1 coordinate 65,228,769, forward strand.
CTTCCTCGACGTTTAAGGGTTAATTTGATGAATGGATGTTTGCACCTCATGTAAGTCTTGGCTACTTGCTCTTGCTTTTCGATTCTTGTTGTTATTGAATGTTGCTGAATTGTGAGAAATTGCTCAACGCTCTCACCTCAAAAAATACCAATAATGAGCGAAGTTACATACTCTACACTTGGAAGAATTAATGTGGGTACACCGAAAACACACCGTGTTTAAATTGCAATCCAAAAAAAAAGTACACTAAAACGGATTTGAAGTGTTGAAAAATTGGTCATGCTTTACAAACAACTTTTCATTCATTGAACTTTAATTTAAATTTGTAAGAATCATTTTCAAAACAAATAGAAGGATATTAACCCCTAAAGCTTTTTCAAATCCAAAACAATTTTGGATTGTTTTGGTGACTTGAAATGAAGTAGCAAAAATTATTTTTTTGCATGCATGGATCTCACTTATAGAGTGCCTTGAAGCCTAAATTTTTAGTTTGTCATTGTAGCACAAGTCAAGAATGAGATCATTAGTAAAAATTTCAGGCCTCAAAAAGATTGTGAGTTTTCGAAGGCAGCGATGCAATTATAGAAAAATAAATTAGAATTAAAAATATTTATTTGAAAGCTAACGTGGCACCACGTTAGCGCCACTTTATATTGGCAATTTTTTAATTTTTTTTCAAAAAGAACTGTTTTTTTGGTTTTTTTGTACATTACATGTCTTTTGGCCTCTTGAGAGAGCCGTTTCAAGCTGGTTCCCTTTGTGCTATGTGAAATAAATAAATAAAAATTTAAAAATGATTAAAATTTAAAAATAAAAATTTAAAATATTAAAAAAAAACAAAAAAAAAACTAATTAATTTAAAATTTTATTATTATTTGATGCAAGCCATCCCATGCCACGCCAGTCACCATGTCACCATGCCATGCCATCAAGCTGCTACAACAAAGTTTCTAGGGTTCAAATCACAACAGAATGCAGGGGAACATAGGAAGAACCACAACTTTCTACAAAGGCCAAAAAACATGTAATGTTTGCACTATAGAGGTGCTGAAAATCAAAACTTAACGGCCCTTTGCAAGGCTCAAAATTTATGTAATGCATACACTTAGAAGTTCATTAAAATGCATAAAAAAAATTTACAATTGTTTTTGTATGAGGTGTTGTTTTTGTGCATTTCTTTTAGAATATTTTCTTGTTTTTGAGCCAAGGAAATTTAGGGGTTAACTTAGTGGCAATTTTGCTTTATCTTTGAGCATCTATCCTTTTTTAATTAACACCTAAAGTCCCAAGTCCTTTTTTTTTTTCAAAAAACACTCAAAATTGTCATTTTTAATGCAAACAACACAAGTTTTAAGCATTTTTTTTTTCAAATCAAACCAAAGGATCTTGCACTAGACTAGTATAAGAATGTATAGAAGAAATTTCAGAAAGTTTGACCATAATGATCACAAGATATAAGCAAGGATATAAGTGTTTAAAGTAAAGAAAACTATATTTTTTGCTCTTAGACTAATTGGATTACAAGGCTTTGAACCCTCTTAGTTAAAAAAAAACTGAACTACAAATTGTGAATTAAATTTTTTTTATTTTGAAGAATTGAGTTGAGAGTTTAAGGGAAAAAATTCAGTCTTGCCTCTCCCCCATTGATTTTCATTCTTTAAAAAAATTGTTAAATCAAAGTAAGTATGAGATAGAAGGAAAAATTAAATTGTTGATTGCTCTAAGATGGAATTGAACCATACTAATCCTAACAGTGAGATTGTTCTACAACTTTTTCTTTCAAAAGAATTGTTGAAATTTAATTTGTAAATAGGTCCAATCCCTTGATTTTTTCAAAAATTTGCTAAGATTGCATGCCAAACAAGAAACTTCATAATTTTCACATCACTTTTCTAGAAGGAATGAATCAAATCTTTCTACACAAACAAAAAATATTGTCTATAAGAAATAAATTTAAAAAAAATGATTTGGTTCATTGTTTTTTCCCGATCCCCTCTTGTTTGGGACTTACTATAGTATAAGTTACAATCTTTGGTTACAAATTTTATTGTATTTGTTCTTACAAAGAATGAGAATGTCATGGCCAAGGAAGATTGACCCCCTTGTTGCCCTAGCCAAGGGTCAATGTAAAAATTGCCCCATACTTTGTGATGTGTAAATATTCTATTTTTTTACCTCTCCTAGCTAATTTGGGGCTTTTAATTGCAAATATGAATTTAGAATTTGCAAATTTTATTATAGGTTTCATACATACCCGCAAACTAAAACTCCTCATAACTTTCATTTCATTAATCAAAATGGAATGGTTTAAATCTTTCCACATATATATCAATCTAGGAAACAAATTTCAAATTTTTATTTCTTGAAAAAGTGATTTAAAAAAAAAATTGGACTGTCCAGACTGCCTACTAACTACTGAAAATTACATATTATGCAATAAATTTTTATCCATGTAGTCAAAAGTTATGAAAAATGTTGGGCCTTAAAGATACTCCTTGAACACATGTTGTGTGGAATTTGCAAAGAAAAAAAAATGTTTGTAGCAAGCTGCCCCAAATCGCTATATTGCCAAAAAACAATGTTTGGACCTTTAAGGGTTAATTTCTGAAAGGACATGACTATATTTTAAAGGACATGGCTCTATTTTTAGGGACATAATAATCCAATGTAATACAAGAACAAGAGCAATACTTATCAATCAATAAACCTCATGACTATTCCAAAAGATTAAAACCATAAGTGCAAGATAGTTATCAACTTCTCAATAAACCCTATGACTATCTAAGAGGACAAGAGTATGTAACACAAAGAACTTATAGATATTTCTTTATCATGCAATACAAAGTTTAACCCTTGAAGAACAAACTTGCATGAGGAATATGATTGTAGGATCAAACCTGAATTTCACATAGTTCTTGATTTTAAATGTTTTGAAGCTTAATTAATAAAATGTAGTTCCAACAATCTGTTTTTTTTCTTTTCATTTTCTTTCTAAGATTATTAAAATTAAAATTTTTAAGACACTTTGAAGGTAGCATCTTGAAAGCTTAAAATAACTCGCTTTTGAACTTTTATATCAAATTTCTCTCAATGTGAGTTCAAAGAGTATACCAATGTATACCATGATGTTTATCTCTGTTATCTCTATTTTATTATTTAAATCAATTTTATAATATTATTATTTATAATTTTAAAAAAACATATAAATTTTATTTTAATACTTTTAATTATGAAAAATTAAAATTAAAATTTGGATATATACTATGACTATGTCTTGAAGTTGATTTGAAAAAACCTAAGATCTTGTAAGAGACACTAAGAAACCCTTGGGGTTATTAGAATGCTTTGAGAAGCCACATCCATGGGTTAGAAGAGACATTAATGAGGAGGTTTCAAGGAACCATACAAAGTATTGTAGAAGTCACCTAAAAGATACTAGATGGATATATTTAATCTTCTAAGAAAGTTTGACTTCTATATATTGCTATACACATACACACTAACTTGTATGATATGGTGTGGTCTTAAAATATAAAATCATGCACAAAGGCCAAAATCATATGGTATAGATTGATCCTAACATTCTAACCATCCCAAGTGACCCCAAGCTCATAGAAAAGGTTGAAACCTTCTAAGAAACAAGCAAAAATGCTATACATGCATTTGAAATGTTGTCAAAGTTGATGTAAGATGTTTGTTTGTGACATCTATCACCATGGTAGTCAAATGAAATTATAAGATTTCACAATCAATAGTTGCATCCTTCATTTCGAATATTAACTTGAAAATCATTTTTTAGACACTTTTAGTCCTCAAAGTCCATGTTGGGTTAAAGTGGTAGGGGTACTAAGGCAAATTTTGGTAGCTTTTAGAACAAACTAGAGTGGAGTTTGTTGCAATGCAACAAGACCAAAAATGTTATTTCAAGCTACAAGGTTTTGTTGAGGAGATGTTTCAATGTCATTAGGGTTTAACAAGAGCAATGAATGAAAAATTGTGCAATGAGAGCATGATGGATGAAATTAAGACACAATTTCCATTTAAACCCTAACGGACAAAGGCCTTTTTTTGGTTGAAAAACATTCAAAACTTCCATTTCTATTGTCAAAAGTAAAACTAATTTCTTTTTTTGCATATCTAATCATAGGATCTTGTACTTAATTAATGTAAAATTGTGTGGAGAAATTTCATAAGATTTCACCATGTAGATTGCAAGATATTTGTGTTTAAAGTGAAGAATTTTTTTTCTTGAACCTTGTCTAATTAGATTTTAAGACTTTAAATCTCTTAACCTTGAAAATTTTGCACAATAGATTTTGAATTAAAGTTTTTATATGTTGAAGAATGAGTTGAAAGTCTCATGAATAGAATTCTCAAGAAAAAAAAGTTTGATTTCTATTTTTAAGAAAATTATTAAGTGGAAGTAGATATGAGATAGAATGAAATACTAAAATGTTCATAGGTCTAAGATGGAATTGAAATACACTAATCCCACTAGTGAGATTGTTCTAGCAAAAAAATTGAACTATGTGGAATTTTTTTATGAAAAATTTAAATTTTGAGTTTATGCGATTTTTTATGAAAATAAACCACTTGCTCAATAGATAGACATGTTTAATTAATCTATTATATTGTCCAAGCTATGGAGTAATTGAGTAGCCATTTCTAACTAACAATTACAATGTTATCTTGGAAGCATAAAGAATTTGAAGTTATCTATTTGAAGCATCAAAAATTTGATTTTGATAAAAAAATGTTTACAATTTTTCTATTGAAGATTTTGTGCAAGGGTAATTGTTGCAAATATTGACTTTTTAGTGTGAGAGGCTCCTCAAGATGAGCCTCAAATACACTAAATTTTGGAGAGGAAGTCACATTAGAAGTTCATCTAAAAAAACTGTAGAGTAAATTTTAAGAAGTTATAAATTGATTATGGTTATGTATCTCATGTCCTTTAACCTCATATTTTTCATAACCTCAATTTTAGATTTGACATGTAAAAAGAGAATTGAAAGACTTAAATTCATTTCCAAGTTTTTAACCCCTTTGTGATCAAACATTATAATCTTTTAATCCATATGCAATAGTATTTCAAATAAGGTTACAACACCTATGATTGTCCAAATTAGATATTGAGCATGGTTCTTTGGTTGAATTATAAAAGTTATGTTGGATCTTGTTGGTAGTCAAATAGGAATCGTAGATTCTAATAATATACAATTTTTGAAAACAATATGAATAAACTATGATATTACAAAAGGTTAAGAAAATGTGTATCCAAAATTGAACTTGAATAGAGGTTGTACATTTTAGGCAAGACTATGTTGGGTTGGGTTTGCTAGAATCATGTCAAATATGATTGAAAACAAATACCTTAAATATCTTATTAGAAAATAACTTTAAAACATCCAGGTATCAAGTTCTAAATACTTGTGAAAATGCATTACAGAATCCCATTTGTTTGTATCAGGGGATTTATTCTCAATTCTATAAAGTAGTGTAGCTTATATAATCTTCACTACATTGACTAGCTATTTACATCGAAAAGTACGTATGTTAGATGAAATATCATTAATTCATCCAAATATATGTACATTCATCCAAATTTGGCAAGGTCATCCTATTTTAATTTTTTGGGGGTGATTACTAAAAATCAAAATTGGAGATTATTTCACTCAATATATTCCAATTTTTTTTTCTCAAGGTCGTTACTCTGCAGACAAGTAGAATCCCTGACTGTCCACGTATACGGTAACCATGTGGTGTTACTCCCTGAACGACGGATGTGAGAACGTGGTGATACTCCTGGCGTAGATCAGATCTAGGTGGTATAGCAGATTGATACCCTCAGAACATTTGAGATATAGATGATACCCGTCCCCGTGTCTTGCCTAGGGATATTTTAATCGGAGGGAAGGTAGGTTTGTTTGGGCTTCGGATTTTCAGGATCTCGAATCGGGAAGCCGAACCAGATCGAAATGTCGAATGGCACCTGAATCAGCACAGTCCTCGGTCAAGTGAAAGCACGGGAGGCGAGTGGTCATCGCCTGCACTTCTCCAAATTCGCCGCAGCAGCTTGACGGCCGAGCTTGCTGCTCGTGCACTGCTTAAATCGGTTTCCCTCCTCGATTTCGGAAATCCTCCTCTCTCTATGACAAGCATGGCGATCGTGGCTAGCCAGCTGCAAGAATTGCTGGTGGACGAGGAGAAGGTCATCATTTCCTGCCTCGAAATTGGCCTATAATTCAATTCACCCCTGAATGACTTGTTTTGATTTGAATTAATCTCATGTAGTCAGTTTCGTTGATCAATCGGTGTCTCATTCTTATTTATTTTAATTTTTTTAGAGCGATCCGAGAGCTATGTGCTCTGAAGAAATTCTTAAATCTGCATTGCTAAGAGCTTGCGGAAGTTAGATTCCGTTCGGCTTCACAGACAGGTCGACTTTGCGTGGTTAAGCGCTCGTCGGTGAGAAGAAGATCATCAGGTCCTGCTTCGTGAATTTGGATTCGTCCCTGGTTATGGTTTAAATTAATCTCATGTACCGCTAGCGAATGGTTAATTGATAATTAATTTCTGCTTTAGTTTTAAGAACTATTCCACATCGCGAGAATGGCTGTCTGCACTTACAGAATCCTTAATTCGACTTTCACTTTCACTACGCGCCTGCGGAAATTCTTTGTTCTGCATTATATCTCCATCACAATCATGTCCATCATGCTAAGAAATTTCTCGTGAGGAGGTCATCATGTCCTGCTTCGTAATTACTAATTAGCCTCCAAATCTCTTCGTCCATGACTTCTATGGCATGAACAAATCTTCTGAAGTCAATTTTGTTCATCAAATGACGTCTCACTTTTTAATTAAATTTTATTTGAGCAATTCCTGAGCGCTGGAATAGGTGCGTAAATTTCCGAATTTTCCTGGCCGTGTCGTTGATAACAGAGGAGAAACATATGATTGTCTTGAAGATCGAGAGACAAACTAGTGCTCAGAGTTTATCGTGAAGCCGTGAGCGCAGTAGCTGAGTGGAAGAGTTTATCATGAAATTATGAGCGCGGTAGCTATGGTAATTCCTAGTGATAAGTATAGAAGCATACCGACCTTGGAGGGACTCAGAGGAGAGAGATTTTTCTTATGTCTTTGCTCGACGGCATATGCTTAATTGGCGTTTATCATTACTGGAACTTGTGGAATTGCGTCCTCAAGTGGTAATGGCTCTGTTTTACGAAGTCGCAAGGAGAAAAAGACAGGGTAGACTCGGTAGGTTAGTTTGGCACATTAGTCGCATCTATAAGATCTCTTTGAAGATGTTCCGGCAATGCTCAGATGAAAGTGGTAGGTGCATGCGAGTGAAGAGATCAAAATTATCTTAGTACGTAAGGGTATACTAAAATGATTTCCGTGTTTCTGTAGGCCTCGGAGATTCGTTCTCTTCTTCGAAATCAGGGCATGGAGCACCTCCTTGGAGGTTAGCTGGTTGCAAACAAGCACGATCTCTTCTTCCTGCGAAATCTAGCTACTTAGCAGCATTAGGATTATTGAGTGGACAGTTCACCTAATTATCTTTGATTTCCGTTGGTCTTCTGGTGATCCTAAGCACTAACTAAACAATCCAGAAGCGAAAAGCACTGATAGAAAATTTAGGTTTCAGGCATCAGCTCAGCTGCGTCACTCGTGTAAATCCGCTTGCCATCGTTGCGAGACGCAGAGGCTGACGATCTCTAGGATCTGCGCAGATCCAAAACACTCCTCAATAGATTGCATGCGCTTACTTTTCCAGTATGGAGCGGACGGGCACATCAGCAACCTGAGGTTTCATTCTCGATCCTAAACCTGCAATTCCCTACGCTAAACACTCTGAACTATGTTTTTCCATTGAAATGTACTGCATTATAGTTTATACTTATCCTGTAGAAAATTCTGCGGCATTTGAGCATAGTAAGAGTTATCTAAACTGTCTTCTAACAATGATAGTATTTTGCCGAATTTGTCGACGCGGAGACTCTAATGGGAATCGCATTGGTGTGTCCACTCGGAATTTCTGTATATAATCTAAATCGTAATAGTATCTAAGAAATTCGATCTAGTCTCCCTGTGTTCTGAAGTCTTCAAGATGGAGCTAACCATTTGCAATGATTGAACTGTAAACTTTGGTGCAAATCGGAACATCATCCCTAGGTTCATTCGAGGGTCGGACCCAGTAGCACTAGATTTTCATGAATCTCTCCGGGAATAATCCTCGATCCTTCACCTTACAGACCTCGAGGTTCAACGCGTTTTACTCAGAAATAGATCTACCCTGCTGAGACATACTCTGTACCATGATGCTCTCTACTCCATGCAAGAATTCTATGTCGACTTGGCACGAATCGCTTATGATCCAGCATAATTTTCGATTATCTTTGTCAAATACTATAACCGCATTGAGTAGACCTCTCAAAGTAATTGTTCTCGTATATCAAAAGTGTGAGGCTATGGCGGACTTTTGAATCTGCAGGTCAAGTTCGCTGATACTTTCGAAATCTGAGGCGACGTGCCGCTACTACACAATGCCAGGAGGGTGTGTTCGTGGAGAGAAATGCCTATTCTCGCATCCAGCCGCGGAGTTTATGTCACTGGAGATGGGGCAATCATTCATTCCCAAGCAAGTTGGAGGCACAAAGGTCAATGTCTGTTTTATGCCATTGGAAGGGCACTTCCTTACCCAGAATTCTCGATCGAATGAGAGTCGAATTTCTTAAGTAATAAAGTACTCACTAACACTTACTGTCTGGTCGCTCGATATTTTTCTGCCAAGCCCGGCAATTCTCCGTCAGTCGCTTAAATCTATGCTAACTTACTTACTGTAGCTTACAATTTTGTTATTAAGCTAATGGCAAAGTGAAATTGACGAATCAAGCACTTCAATGACCTTGCAAATACAGCGTGTTGGCGCAGAGGACTTGGGCAAGAAAATATTCGTCGGAGGATTGTCACCCTCAGTAGAATCTGGTAAGCGCTATCGCATTTTCAATTACGTGAAATAATGTTGCAACCAACGAGAAATATCGAAGTGCATTTAGAACCAGAAGCAGGGGTATGATTAATTCCCATTCTAAACAAACATATCTTCAATTACTTTATCTCATTCAAGAGCGCGACAATTCGGTACGGTACAAGAAAACACAATTTCAGAGACTCTGTGTTGAATAGGGATACAGTATTAGCCAAACAGGCTAATACGGTACTGATGAATTCTATTCGTAGATTATGCCGATCTACCATGTTTTAGGGCCTGCTCCATGTCATAATGAGTAACGTAACTATTGCCACCTGCTTGATTTGACGCGCTAAGTGGTAACGTACAGTTCATTGATCTATCATCCAACCGTACTAGTTGCCCTGTGCATTGAGTTAGACCTGTTTCGTCCAGGGCTCCATATTCACTTTTCTTGAAATTTTTTTTTCCGCTCGATCGGATCGAGCGGAAGTCGGCTTGGTTCGTTAGCGTTTAGGCAGGAAGAGTCGATCACAGACCAGGGAGGTACTTTTCCTATGCGTTACATTCTTTTAAATCTTTGATAGAGATTTCACGAGTGTAAGAGGGACTTCAATAGATTTTTTATTTTGTTCAAACTCGTTAATAGTCACAGAGAACTTTTCGCTCTGACTGAGCCCGTGCTTGGATGTGTAGATGACTTGCGGGAGTTCTTCGAGGTAAACTACGGACCAGTTTCGGACGCTGTAGTCATTGGGAGTCAGGCAGGTGATCAAATGCAATCTCGTGGATTTGGGTTTGTCACGTTCAAGCACGCAGCGTCGGTCTCGGCTGCAGTGGAGGCCCATTATATTAACATTTATGGAAAGAAGGTATGGGGGACGGAGTTATTACAGACGATGGCTCCGGAGAAGAGTTAATGCTTGTTAGAGTTGTATTGCTTGGAAAGATGCACCACAGAAGAAACTTCAATTTCCTAAGTAGCTTGTGCTGAGATTTTTCTTCCCTCTTAACTCTTCTTTGCATCTCTTTCCCTTGCAGGTGGAAATTAAGGGTGCAGTTCCTCGTTTCGAATTGCCGGTACTAGAGGTGTCAAGAGTTGACTCTGATACTCATTCCGACGTAGCAATGACTGGGAACAAAATATTGGATTTGAACGAATCAGAGGTGCTCGAAGTAGCGACACCAGGATCACTTTGTCTGCCAAAGAATGAACTCCCGCCGTGCAATCAGACGAGCTCGCTGGTCGAACCCCAGCAGACCAGCTCTTCGGAAAGTACACCTTCCTGTTTGAGTGGGTTTCCAGTGTGCAACATCTCTGGTGATTCAAATTTACAATCTTTAAATCGAGAGGTGCCCCCGGAAAGTGCTTCACTTTCGTTTGGATGTCCTTCAGCAAATGTATCCAGTGTCTCTCGTGATCACTCTGTTTCACAATCCGTCATGCGAGGGGCGTCATCCAATACTCTGCTCGGAAGGAAGCCGACGTGGTTGAACACTTTCAAGGAGTGGCTTCCGGAATTCCTGTCGAGAGTCTCTACACGATTGAAGGATGGAGAGTGGTATCCACTATCTTCTCTCAAAGGAGATTACAGAGCAATATGCGGTTTGGAGCTCGATCATGCCTCACTTGGGTTCGAGAAGCTCAGCGACTTTGTTCGATCATTCCCAGAGCTCTGCAGAATGAAGATTGTTCCTGTGGGCAGGGGACCTGCCACTCATATGGTTCTACTTCCACCTATGAATCGAAACATCCCCTTAGCAACTGGTCGGCGAAATCTTTCAAACATTACAACCCGTTCCTTAGTGGACGGTACACGCTCATACGCAGATGTCGCCTGCCACGGTTCAGCTGCTAGACTCGGCAGGTCTGATGCAGCACCGCCCTCTAATGCTGTTTTCTGTACAAGCGGTTCTAATCTTGGTCATCAAGGAAAGCATGCAGGAGCTCCAGCACCATCAGGAGGAATGACCTCTTCGATTGACCATCAGTCAGTTTTCTCTTATGGCCTTCATCAGGGCTTGTCGTTGAGGGGACACGGACCCAGTACTGCAGTAGCAGGCGACAATGCAGACCTGAAAGCAACGTGTGATGGGCCACCGAAAACTTCGTTGACCTATTCTGACGGACATAGTCGGAGTGGATTAAACAGCGTAACCTCAATGACCTCTAATTCTAGCTCCTCCAGTAGATGCCGATCAGCCAGTCAGGATACATTGGTGCGAACAGATGACACGGAAAACTTGTCTATTGGTGAGACGAGTTCTTCTGACATAAATTCTGGACTAGCCAAAGAGGATGTGGCTCTGTTACTAGAGCTGATATCACGGCTGAAGATGACGGGAAAAGAACATGCGCCGCCTGCCAATCACGCAGCAACAGGTTCCTGGTCTGCTCCTGTGACGACGCACGAAGCACCACCAGGGCAGTATTTACAAAAGTCGACCACGAATGTGGACAATGAAAGGGAAAGATCTATATACTCCCCATTTATCGAGAAGGAACCAAAGACACCAACGCGCGAAAACAATCCTCCTACTACCCCTTTTAATCATCCTTTCGCTGGATTTCTTTCAGAAAATTTCCCCCCTTCAAGCATGTGGGGACAAGACCCAAAGAGGAACAAGGTGGGTGGCTATGGCATTCAGGGCAGCGGGACTGAGACGTACAACTCCGCATTTCAGCTTTACGAGGTATAACGTCAGCCCCGGACACGATTTCCTGAATCTGTATAAGCTGGTTAGTGGGTAATGTCTCACACAACTCGGAGTTTGGGATGCTAACTAGTCATGAATGGCTTGCAAACAGGGAGTATTATGTCGTGCACTGAGCAGATGTTTTTCTTTTCGAGTGATGCAATTCAAATTTAATATTAACCGAGGCGCCTGTCATTACCTTCAAGCCAAACGTTCTCAATTGTTCTACCATCTGTTTGGCCAGGATTCTCCTCACAGTAACGAATCGAATTTCGGCACGCCCAATGGATACTTCTCTGCTTCATCAAGCCCAGCTCAAGGCTTTAATTCAAAGATGGCTGGAATATGTGAGATGTGCTTTGAGAGACAAGCTTTATGGGTTGCGGTTCCATGCGGTCACCAAAACTTATGCTCCTTTTGCAAAAGCAAGCTGCGTCAAGGAAATCAAGACAATGCCCAATGCTTCGTCTGTAACGGATCTGTGGAGCGTTGGATTGCCCTTCACTAACCTAGAAAAGATGATCCTCACGATTGAAAGTCATCAGGGAGAAGGAACCATTATTCGAAGACTCTTATCACAGCACTTTTGGGGTAGTTCCTCGTGAATGTCGCAAGCAGTGCTTTGATTTTTTCCGAGTGGCTTACATGAGGTATTTCGACGTGATAGTTTCTGCACACAGCTGCACCAACATTAATTGGCACTGCTGAAAAAGTTTGTAGGACTCTTGCTCAATGTGGAGTAGCACTTTCTAAGAGCTAAACCCTCGAACAATGTTTCAGGCTCGTACTTTTGTAGCTCAGAGTTCAAGCTCGCAAGCAAAAAACAGTTTTTGATATGGAGTTCGATCAATCGACTCCTAGCATTTAGATGCCCTCTTGACATAGTAGGCGCTGTTCTTTCGGAAAGTGATAATTAGTGTCTAGTTTCATTTGTTGCTGTCATCAAGTTTTTTTCGGCTCCTAATGACAAGGTTTAGATGAAGTCAGCAAACTAAAGACCCCTTTTTGAAGCTTAATTAGTAGCTTAATTGGGAAGCATGGCGTTCAAATAAGTTTAGGTGGTTACAAACTTTGTAGCTTTTTCTCTGTTCTGGTATTGACCATGATTGCTGGAAGATAAATTGGTGTCAGATGGACCTATGATTCGGCAATTCAAATTGTTTGCTCTGAGATGAAGGTAGGTCTAGTATTAATTGTCTGTAATACAGTTGACTATCGTAATCCCTCGGCTCGATTTAAGCCAGTGCATTGCAACCCTGAGCATCACTTTAATCTGTCTGACTAGAAGATTGCCATGCCATTTCCTGATGAATGGACTTGATTCGCAGTTTTCAGCATTTGGGGAAGAAGGTACGAAATCACACTGTTTCACTGTCGCCAGCTCTGTATAGTTGCTACATTTTCTGTCCACTTCTCAAGTTTTGGTTCTGGTTTGGCTTACCAGAACAGTAGACAATCGGATGACCTCAGGTTTGCATTGAAAGGACTAAGTAGCTCTCTTCTTTGAGGTGAGGTGGAAAGTCTCTCACACTCGGAATGATGATAAGCTAACAGTACTGTACTGTACATCATGTGCAGAATGGACGTCTTGCTACCCAATCGTTGATTATTTACAATTATACAGGATCTTGATTAGATGTGAGTTTTAGCCTCACCTTCAAGTATTAAGACTGAGATTGCACCAGATTCATGCATAAGGTAGGAGGCTCTTTAAGCGACCCTTTGACCCCTAAATGTCCAGACCCTTCTCTAGAATTCGCAATTTCAGAAAAACCATCATAAAGTACTATTTGGAAGAATATTTTGGAATTTATATACGAATAAAAGTTGTAGATTTTGAGTTTTAGATTTCATATGGATAGATTCACCAATGCTATCACCAATATCTTTTTATAAATTTTGAAAGGGAAATTTTAAAATTCCTTCTAAATTTGATTACAAACAAAATATTATCATTGTTTGAGTAAAACTTGTTAGAATGAATTTGAAATGAGGTTCTCTTCACATCGTGATTTTTTGAAATTTTTGTGTTCTTTAAATCTATGACCTCATTTTTGCAAATCCAATTTTGAACTACAATCAATGCAATTTGGGCTTTGGGCTTGGTCAACCACTTGACATTCTTCCACATTTGTAATTTTAGAAAAATATGTACTCTAGTATTACCAAATCCAACCATTAGATAGGACAACAACTTGATAAAGTATCTCCACAAATTAGGTTGACTTTCATCCAAGCATTTTACCAAGAATTTTAATTTGTTTACATAAGAGTGCTCAGAGGTTAAGAGCTAATTGCATTTTTAGGGAAGCTAAATTCCTTGAAACAATTTTTAGAAAATTTTGGTAGGAAGAAAAATGGAATTGACATCTAATCCAAGTCATTTCATATTTTTTGACCTTTGTAGAATCAATTACAAATTTTTGAAGTTAAACCCAATGGTTTCTAAAAGCAAACCCCTCTTGCAAACCTTCTCATGTGGACGTTGGGGTCATAATTTAAGGTAAGTGAACCCATCACAAGCAAAATTATACTCATTAGATGGGATCCGGGGGGGCTAGAGGGCCGTTTCAAGGTTGTTCCCAGCTCCGTTCCTCCGGGGCTCCATCGATCGCGGATGTCGTTCCCAGCTCTGTTCCCCCGAGGGCCCATTGAACGCGGATGCCAGATTTTTTTTTTTCAAAAAAAAATTAAAAAATTAAAAAAAATTAAGTTCTTAAAATAAAAAACAAAGTTTTTTTTGTTTTTGTTTTTTGTTTTTGAAAAAAACGACATGGCAGTCTCTTGGCCAAGTCAGCAAAGCTCGCGAACGGACAGTTTCGGCCAGTTTCAAGGGTTCCCCACTTGGGAACTTACAACCCTTCCCAGTAGGTAAATCACATCTAATGAATTGTATACATTCATAGGCACTTTTCCAACCCATATTAGATGTCAAAACTATTTTTGTCATTGAGTATTGCAAAATGTTATGTATATTAAGAAAGTTGTGTGTTAGCATATTTATATGGGGTGATAGTCGTTGCAATGACACATGCCATACCATTAGATGAAATTCATGGGGTCATAGTCGTTGCAATGACACATGCCGTACCATTAGATGAAATTTAGCCTTCGTTAAGGGTTGTGAGTTTTTTTGTGTTCCCCTACGTTCTCATCTTTGCCACACAACCCTACTGACGTGGTCAAGAGAATAGGCATTAAAAAATTATTATTATTATTAAAAATAAAAGTAAAAATATAACATATTTTAAGGACATATTTTTTTATTTTTTTTCCAGACAGCACAGGTTGGTTTCTAGCAATGAAAACCACCTTGAAATGGCCCTCCTTAAGGGCTGAATTCCATCTAATGTCTTACATCTTTCCAACCTACACAAAAAATGATATTGAATGTCAAAACTTTTTTTGTCACAACTATTGCAAAATGTTTTGTGTTACCACATTTGTATGCCATCTTAGAAACTATACATATGAAAATGCAAATCACCCAAATGAATTACTTGTGCCCAATGAGTGATTTTTAAAATCTAATTCATTTTAAATGAGATATTGTATACCTTCAATGGGGCTTGGATCTTTAGTTATATTTTGGTCTATTATTAACCATAAGAATATTGAGGGATTGTTCAAGTTCATGAAAATTTGAAGATATAGAGTGCACCCACTACAACCCCAATTCATTGAATGATGAATATTTTGAAATTGTGAAGATATAGAGTGCATCAATCAATATTCCTCAATGAAGTTTAATAACAAAAAAAAGTTATTTAAAAAATTTATTGCCACTTGATGTTAAGTGATTCTTATCAAATTTGATATTCTATTATTTTGGAAATCTACTACTTACTATAAACTAGTATTACATACTAGATCAGAGCTTATTGCAATGCAAAAGAATAAATCAAACTTGAAGGTTTCATAGAAAAATGTGTGGATGTCATTAAGATTAAACAAGAACAAATGAATGAAAAATGTGTGGTTGCAAATATGATGGATAAAATTGTGACATAGTTTTGCATTTAATAAAGTTAATTGTAAAGGTTATCCTAGTTGTAATAGTGGTCTCAAAAGAAGGTTTAACTAAGAATAGTACAAATGAAATATAGCACCAAACTTCATTAGACCTGAGTTTTGGTGCTCCAAGGAGTTTTATCTTGTGTTTCTCTAAAACTCTAGTTTCTAGTCCTCCATTGCACACACTTTACAATTATGGTTCAAGTACCTATTTTGGATAGCCCCCTTGTCATGGCTTTTTAGGATGATCTATTGTAGACAATACTTGGATGTACTATTCATTGAAAAAGATTCTTTGTTTCATTAGAGGGGATTCAGCCTCTTTGAAGGGCTGTGAGTTCCCTTGGTCTAGGAACAACCCCCCAGCAGTCCCTAGCAGTTTGCAGGTGCTACTTGACGCGGCAAGGTGACTGCCACGTCAATTTTTATTTTATTTTTTCCAAAAAAAATAAATAAATTCAACTCAATCTTTCATTTTAAAATTTTGAAAGAAAAAAAAAATTTGAATTTTTTTTTTTTTTTGATAGCGGCCGTTCCCGGACTATCGAGGGAACAACGCCGGGAACAGGCCTGAAACGGCCCTCCCAACCCCCCAAGTATCATCTAATGGTACCTTCTCGTCCACTCATCTCTCTTCTTTCTTGGTACAAGGAGAAGTGCCAAAGCTAACTGGAATAGGCGAGTCCATGAAACTGGAATGGATCTAAATGAAAAATCCACATTTATATTGAATAAAATATTCATTCTTGGAAATTTATTTATTATTTATTTTATTCTTCCTCATCCTTATGTTTGCACACATTGAGCTCAATTTGTCAACAAATTTCCCATGTCGCATAGGTTGAAATGTTTAAGTTATCAGAGAATACCAGGCTCAATATTGACACATCTCCCATTGGGTCAGGGTGAATTGACCCCCTCGCTCGTCCCCCAAGTCAGTCGAAAGAGTGCAAGTAAAAAAAATAGACCCCCTATTTTGTACCCAGAAAATGTATACTCTACATCTGTCATAGCTAACTTGGGGCTTCTGATTGCAAATATGAATTCAAAAATTGCAAATTTTATCATGCATGGGAAATAAAAAATTTCAGGGTTTTCCTTTGGGGACGAGCGAGGGGGTCAGTTCACCGGCCTCCCATTGGGGCCCTTGAGGATGTTCTCAGAGCGCCTCTCCATTGGGGTCCTGGACCTCCAGGATCGGAGGGTCCAGGACCTCTCCATTGAAATAGTTTTTCGGCCTGGAGGTCCAGGTTCCAGCCTGCGCATTCCGGCCGCGCAGGGTTGGAGGGGCCGGACCCTCCCCTGGACCCCCTAATTTTGCAACTAATCTTTCTGTCCCCGCAGTTCTTGCGCGCAGCAACTAATCCTCCGCCTCCACGTCTGCCTGCGTTAAAAAAATTTGCTTTTTCTGTCCCTGCCTCCAGGTGCAATGGAGAGCACCCGGAGGGGTCCAGAACCTCTGACCTGGAGGTCCGGGGGGTTCCGGCTCCTGGACGTCCGATTTGCCAATGGAGAGTGCCTCTCAGTCATCCCACAGTTGATGTCGCTTGGTGGGGCCCGCTGAATCCACCTGGGTAGGACTCAGTCCACCTGGGCTAGATGAGCTGGCGGAGTACAGCTGCTCGCTCGTCGTCATTCTGTAAGTTTCCATTGCTGCCAGCTTCTCGTACGCTGATTTTGATTTCCTCGCAGAATTTTCTGCAATAGGGCATTTCGCTGTTTTCAGGTCGTTAGAACATTCGCGACGCAGCAGATCGAATTCCGTTTCTCCTTTTTTTTCTTCAAGTTTTCTTTTCGGGGGATAGTTCTCTTCGAAGGAAGTTTCAAGTTTCACAAGTGAGAGCGACCGGCAGTCGGTGTATCTGTGTCGGAGCCCTTGTGCATATCTATTTTTTACATGATTTGAGTGAGTGAGGAGACCGAATTGAGTAGGGAAATGAAAACGCTGCTCAAGTTGCTGTGAATTAAGGATGCCACTCCCATCGTCTTCCCCGAAGACCTCTCATTACGCATCGCCGGTCAAGCTTGAGACAAATTCGAGAGGAACAGCGTCCTCGCCCCCGCCGAGCAGCAGTAAGAAGGAGCGGCGGCACAAGAAGAAGCATCATCACTCTTCGGGAAAGCAACGGTCTGAAACTCCGTTGACGTGGAAAGAGCAGCTCTTTCAGGTTGCTGCTATCTTCCTCACTGCTGTGGTCGTGTACAAATTGACTCTTACAGGTGTGAGATGGCTGGAGGAGACTCGCCGGCCATTCTGTGATGACCTGCAGGATCCCGTGCGAGGTGAGCGCTTATGTCCTCTTTGAGCCTTTTTTCTAGTAGCAGTTGTTTAAATTATACTTGCTCAGTTCGTTGCCAGGGACTTTCTTTGCGTTTTAAATTTTACTAAGGGGACTAGCAAGATTTAGGGTTTACGTGCATTGACTCCATTTTGATCACCGTAAAAGTGCAACAGACGAGGAATCTGAGGAATAGTAACGTGGCTTGTCGTTTCTATGTGGCATCGACTCTGGCACCTATGTCCCACAACCATAGCATTCTTTAGCAGATGAGAACTCACCTTCAACTGTAGGTGGCAACTTAAAAACCGACTCGATAGTATTATAGCATGCATGGTGAGCAGTGAGAGACAACCGCATATCTTCGTCCAGTAGCCCTTGGCACCACCACCTAAAATACGCTCAAGATTGTGTATGGTAGCATGTGAGCACTGATAGAACTTTGTTCTAATAACACTCATACGCAACCATGTGCACCTCTGCCTCCACCATTATCTATTTTTACATCCCAAATTAACCTTCCTCTCATTGCGTCTTTATATAGAGACCGAGGAGAATGAGCATCATGGCCAATCCTAAGGTGTTACAGTGCCTCCAAGAGGGCCTCTCTTCCTAAAGAAGGTTGTGTGAACATTGATAGCTAGGGCAATTAATGTTTGCTTTGCAAAACAAAGACGAATGCTTGAAGTGAATGGTCTGTCTTGCATATGGCTGTGACTTTATTTTGAGAGGAATTGACGTACTTGACCAGCTTTCGATCGTTACATCGAAGGGCTTCTTGACTGCACTTTGGGAACAAGTTCTGCTAACCCTAAAGGACCATGCATTCATGGTTATAAAGTGCCCAAGTCAATTGATTACATTGAGAAAAGTATAATTCAACTGGGACCAAATTTATATAACCAGAGTCAGTGAAGAACTTCGCGTGTTTTGGTTAATAAATAAGTACGTTCGGACAAGTATGAGTCCGCATATACCCTACTAAAAACTGCTAAAAAACATGAGGCCCAATTTGGACTTCTTGTTTCTTAGAGGGTTAAGATGACCATACTTTGCACTAAGAGGCGTTGAAAGTTATGTCATATCTGGAAAGTTGTGGTGAAGGGAGTTTGGGTGGTGAATGGTGCGCATGTAATGTTATCACGTTGGTCTCTGTCAGTCTATCTGAATCTCAAAGAGTAAGGAGAAGAACTTGAGTAAGAAAGCCATGCGTTGGAAATTCGACAGTTGTTTAATTGTTTCCACTCTCATCTAAGTTACACTTTAACAGGATACGCTATATAGCAACGGTGACGTGAATTGCATTAATTGAATTGTTAAACCTTGTTTCACTTTGATCTCCTAACATTTATCACTGTCTCCCTTGGTCAGCAACTATCGGATCATTGATGCATCCTTTACTAACTTCAGAGTGTCCAGTTTCCCGTTTTGAAGTGCATAGTAACCAAGGTAATGTTGTAGTTTTGCATTTCAACTGATCCATAGGTTCTACCGACGAAATTTTAGGATGAAGTAGAGGACTATGGAATTTAGTATGTTGTTTGAGAAACGGTAACATTAATGCCAATTTCGACACTTATCATGACTCTAATTTGTCCTGGAGAAAATTCACCATATTCTGAGTTCACTATATATGGAAGGGGTTCTGTTAATCACGGATCTGGCCTTTCGTTTTTTCACAGCCCGGAAGAAAAATGAAGCTGCAAGTGAGTGAACAGAGGCTGACCTCCTTTGTGATCTGTCCTCACATAGATGGTCTCATGTGCAGATAACTGCAGACTTTGCCCTGAGAATGGAATTTGTCGGGACGGAGACTTTCGCTGCATTCCAGGTTTTCGCCGCCAAGGCGCTCGATGTGTCCCTGACAAACAGATCGATCGAAATGCCCAAAATCTGGTAACTCCCCTCGTGTACTGTCTACAACCCCTGCCAGTATGGGAGTTTTAGGCTCTGCATGCTTTGTACACACAGAGATAAGTTCGGAAATTCTTTGATCGGCGTGTTGAAGTCAGTGAACACGAGAATCTAATGAGAATATGTTGCTATTATGCAGGCAGAATTTGTGCAGAGCAAAGTGTGCGGGATTTCAGGCGAGTCCCTCTGTCGATCGGATGTAACCACATGGGTAACCCTGAAAAACTTAACCCTTGAAAAGACTGTCTGCTATTTTGTCAGCTGTGGAGTAGGTCACGGAGATTTAGGGGAGTACTTATTTATTGGCCTGGATGTATCCCACGCCGTCATTTTCTTGCCAGAGCGATGCCAGATCTTCCTAGATGTTCTGATTCTTCCAGGATGAAGCTAGGAGTGCTGAATATTCTTGAACACAACAGGTGCAAGAACAAGAACTCTGGGATACTTCCAAGGAAGACGACTTGGGGTTAGATGCTGAGAGTGTGTGGTTGGTTCGCGAGAAAGCATTGCAACTTGTGCGTGACAAACTCAACATCCGCATAGATGATTTTGGGTTTGAACTGCTGCCCTGATGGCTTCAATAGCAGCAGTAGCTCTGAAGTTTTCTTTTTTCTCTAGTTTCTTTGTATCGATCATGTTATTGCGGTGTTCCTGTCACTGTTCGCGATGATTTCAGTCTTTCCCTATTAGTATTCAATCCTTTTGTGGCCATGCTCAGAATGCAAGTAATCTTCGGAGTGCAGTGCAATTCATTTATCTGGTAAAAGGCGTTTGTCAGGACTCTTGTTTTGTCCATTGAACACCTAGCATGGCCGAACTGAGCAGGGAATACGGCGGGTTGCTACAGGTCGAAAGAGTTTGAATGCCCGTTTGCGCTGGCAGTGACGTATCAGCCTATTGGATGTCGGCTCAGGAAGGGCATCAAAGCCAACATATATGGCATACTTCTGAGTACTTTTATTGTACGTGTCCTCCTCACACCTTTTAGTCAGTTTAGCAGAAGCTTCTTCTGTTATAGGATATACCATTGAGCTACTTACAAGCATGGATTGGGTTTTCGAATCATTGATCTTTTTATTCGAATATGAGGCAGATTGTCAAATTTTGGCAATTCATTTTCGTTGCTGTGATGTCTTGGTTCATGCAGGTGGTTTCTGTAGCAGTTTATATCCTCAGAAACCTGGAGTACAGAAGGCTTGCGAATCGTGCAGAAGAGCTCTATATACAGGTGACGAACCCTTTCTGTGCGTCAGTTCTCCTGTCTACCGTAGTTATTGACCTCAGGTCTCCCTTAGGTCTGTGCGGTTGTTCGTGGGATTGTCCAAGCCATTTACACTGGAGATCAGTTTCCGCTGTGGTTGTTCGTTGATGGCGTTTATAGGCTATTGGTAAGTACAGTTTGCTGGATGCTTCCACTTTACGTCGCTTTTCTTTTCTTTACCCGTCGGTTAATGATTGTTATGAATTGATGCACCAGAAAAAGACTTCTGAGGTTATAGTCTGGACATTTTTGTCTTGCATCTTCAGAGAAACCTTTTCGTGCTCATGTCAGTACGTAAACCAGGATTCTTGCTGTGCCGACGCAGGTCTGTGAGGTTCTTGAAGAGAGGGCTGGGGGGGCTTCGGGAGAAACGAAGTGGGTGGTATCCTCCAGGTTAAGAGATCACCTACTTCTTCCAAGCGAGCGAAAAGTAACAGCACTTTGGAAGGAGGTACAGTACGCACTTCATGCGAATGGTGTCGTATCTATCCGCTTGACGAAGTTGTAAAGGTCGATTCACCATTTAAGTGTGTGACTTAGACTTTCCTTGTTTGACTTGTTCAGGTGGAGGGATTGGTGCAAGAAGATTCTCGAATCGACCAGTACCCGAAGCTTGTGAATGGAGATTCCCGCGTGGTGTGGGAGTGGCAAGGTAATATGGTATAGACATTGTGCTATCCATATATTTTTTCACTGTTTATTGGGGTGTTCAGATTATCATTTGTATAGGTGAACATTTTTCTCAACGCTAACTTGTTTTTCACTTCACATGGTTTCCTCATTAATAGGAGAAGGAACTTTGCGGACTCCAACGAAAGACATGAAGCGATAGACAAGGTTTTGACATTTCCTAATATACTTCCCGCGGTTCCAGAGAATGTATTATGTAATCACTTATTGAGTTTATGGATATGCCAGCATTTTTCTCAATGGGTTCTTGTAGCATTCTTCAATGGACATCAAAGAGTCTTTACATCGCTTTGTACATTCTTTCTTCCTCACATGTCGATGTTGACCCTGTTGTGGGTGCCTTTCGTTTTCCTATTTGTTGTCTGGTCATTTCTCTGTTTCTTTTTAATACGAATCCCAAGCACGACATAAAATTAGACGGGTTTGAAGCTCATAAATTTTGAAGTCGCCATTATTTCTGATGCTGTTTGTTGTATTACAATTCTTGCTCTTTCTGCACTCTACAACTCTAGTGAGCTAGTGATGGTATTGTTGAAGGCCCAAGGCCCAAGAGCAAAGAATTTGTGTGAGCCGGGGAGGTTAATCTACCTCGTCCTTTGAAGAAGCATGCTTTCCTAGATACTAGAGTTCTCAAATGGGACTATATACTCTTAAGCAGTTTTTGTTTTCTTTCTTTCTGGTGCCAGATTGCACCAGAAAAAAATAATATGGCTCAAAAATGCCCCAAAAAACTTGGATGAAATCGTCAAATTGTGAATGAAAACCAAATTATAGATGTGATATGTGCTAATGTGATATTTTCTATCCAATATGTGGATGAATGTTGAAATTTGGAGCACCTCTATAACATTTTATATCGCTACTTTGGCACTTATTAAAAAATGAAAAAAGAAAAAAGCCTTGTTCTTAACCCCTTAATCTTGAAAGGCTGAAGACCATTTTTCTGTCAAAAACCACTCAACTGCCATTTTGTTGTTTTCATAAATTAAAATTAAAAAATTAAAAAAAAAGAATGTAATCATAGAATCTACAAACTTTACTTGTCTGAGATCATATGGTAAGAGTTTCATGAAGTTTGACCTCATAGATTGGAAGATATTAGCATTCAAAGTTGGAAAATATAAATAAAAATTTGAACACTTGTTTGCAATTTTAGATGACTTTGACCACCATTTGTTGAATATTTTTTGTATTATGAACTTTGAATTAAAAATAACTTTTGTTAAAGAATTGAATTTAAAGTCTTGGATTTTTTTTTTTAAAAACAACCCACTTAATTGTCATTCTTTAAAAAATTGTTAAGTAGATATTGGTTCAAGATTGAAATAAAAACTAAATCATTAATAGCTCTAAAATGGGATTGAAACACAATAATCCCAACAATGAGATTCTTCTAGCAAGCAAATTTAACCTTTCCAAAACAATTTTTTTTGAAAAATTATAAAAATTGCATTCAGAAATGAATCTTATAAGTTATTTTATCAAAATTCAAGTGTTACATTGGATGAATGAGAAGTTAGATGGACTATAGGAGCCGACTCATACCTAATTACTTAAGCAATTACACATATTTGGTGTGCAACTTTTTGAGTGCCAAATTTTTTCCATGTACAGAAATAGAATTTGGAAGGATTGCATATTTTTCCAAAATTTTATTACACAAAATGTAATTACTATGAATTTTTTAGTCAAAGATTCTCTTCAATCTACAATGGTGTTATAGACCTTTGTATTTTCTAACCATAGGCTCATTGCAAAATCAACCAAGGACTAGTTGCAATATTGACAACCTTGTAGCCAATCATAATGTGCCAGAATTGCTCCTCAAACTACGCTACAACTTCACAGAACTACAACAATCTATGGTTGATAATACAACAATCTATAGGTTGAGTATAGGAGGTGATCAGGTATGAGTCGGCTACCATAAACAATTCCTTGTAAATCCTTTGTTCATTGTCCAGAATATGAATGTCAGAGTGCTTAAGGGTTTATGGATGGAGCCTTTATCCGTGTGGTCAAACTTCAAAAAAATTCCAAATTGCATGGTCCATTTTGTAAACAAGTTTTAGTTTATTTTTTTATTTTTTATTTGAAGAGATAAATAAATCAAAATTCAGATCTATGTTTTTTTGAAAATTTGAAATTATGTTGAATTTTTGAAGAAAAAGTGAAAAAGTTTCACATCAAATATTACACAAGTTAAATATAAAATATGAAATTTTCATCGTAAGATTATATTATGGTGTAGAACATCATGTTGTAGACCAAATTTCAATCATTTTATATTTAGAACCTTAATAGATTATAGGCCCAAAGTTTGAATGGTGATAAAATGTTCTATTTTAGGAACTTTCTAAAATTATAAATTGGAGTAGAAACTTGACTTAGATCAGTATATAATGCAGTTACTGCATCTTCTGAGCTCATTGTCATTGTGACACAATGTCACAATGAGCACAAAAAAAAGATTAATTTTTAAATTTTTAAATTTTCATACCCTACTCCCCCCTTCCCCTCTACTCTCTTGTAATTTTCAAAAAGCAATGTAATTGACAAACAATATGGGACAAACAACATCTAGTATCTTGTACCCGTATTCGTATCCCATACTCCTATTTGTATTCATATCCAGTATTGTGCCATATCTATATCCATATCCACATTCAGTATTCACTATGTATTTGTATACGATATTATATGCATACCCAATATTCGTTTTTGTATCCATATTGATCTGGATCACTTAGAGTGTCCATCAGAAACTACCTGCAAACAATACTTTGGACCTCCTATATTCTTTTTGAATTTAAAGTAAAAATAAATAAATAAAATATGAATAGATTTTTCTACTTTGAAAGTTTATGTTTTGAATTATTGATATTTTTATTTGTTAATAATAATTTGTTACAAATTTTTGAAGTAAAAAGATATAGTGTAGAACTAAAAAATAACTTTCACATTCCTATATTATATAAGAAAAAATAGTCTAAAAAATGAACAAAAAATTTCTAAAAATAACTCTCTATTGAAAGCTTATTTTGAGTTGAATATTGATTCAATGGTCATCTAAATGTGTTCTTTATATTAATTCAATGGTCATCTAAATGTATTCTCTATAATTATTTGAGTTGCAAAATATGCCATTTTAGTTCATTTTCAACCTCTTCTAGAAATCATTTCATATTTTTTTTGAGTTGGAAATTTTGGCAATAGAAACCTATAGTCATTATTAAACAATGGTCAAAATTTTAGGTTGAAATTATAGTTTATTAGAAACCACTTGTTCGCACATGGTTTGTTGTAGTAGAATTAAGTGCACCCCCCAAGGTATTGATATTTGGACAGCTCAAATTAAATCTCACAAAATCAACAGCTTGTGATTTTTTGAAAAATCAACAACGATTTCGAAGATAAGCATTTAAAAAAAAAATCACAGGCCTTTAAATTTTTTGAGAGATGGGGGGGGGAAACTAATTCCCTTGGTAGCCTCTTTTGGGTACATTGTATGCTACATTTCATTAGTCAAATTGAAGTTTAAGAAGTTCATATTAATGGAAAAAATCTAAATAAAGAGTAAAGAGGTAGATATAACCAAATAAAATAGGAAGGTAAATTTTGTGATGTGTGAATATACATTTTCTTCTATAGTTTTTCAATGAAGGGCTTTCCACCACCACATGATTTTTCATTAAGAATTCATTCAAGAAACTCTTCAAGAGAACTTGGTAAGATTTGCACAGTTCATTAGATGTTTTTTGAAGCCTTCAAGAGACTGTGGATTCCCGGATTGTAAGGAACATGGAACAATGCCAAATCAATAGTATAATATGGTTGAGAGATGTCCACATCAGATAATAGTATTTAATTTATTTAAAATAATAATAATATTTTAAAATAAAAATAAAAATAATTTTTTATTATTTAATAGTCTACTAACGTTGCAATGGTTCACAACAAGAAGAACAACCCCAAAATAGTCTTCCAAAGGTCTCAAAAAACATCTAATGTGTTAGAATCTAGATGCACAAATTTATTAGCCATTTGATAGATAGATGATAGATACCTTCAACAAAATTACATGATATTACTAAATACTACGGGATGATATGAGCATACACAAGTATAATTGAATTACCTCAATAGTTATAAAAAATATTGAAGTACACTCTAATTATATTTGGAGTATCTTCATTTGTTAGGCCACTTGGGCCTCGTGTGGTAGATACATAATTGTTTTGGGTGCAATTAAGATGTATGACTATTGGTATCTTATCTGATTCTAAATTTATGACCAACTTGAATTTCATGCTATAAGAGATCTAGATTGATTCTTCTAGTGAGACTATTTAAATAGAGTTGGAAATGCATTAAACTTCAATTTCATTAAAATGTTGATATTCCATTAATCCTTAAAACAACATTTGAATATTTTATGTTCCTATTTACTCAAACTTCATTAGTTTTCAATATCAAAACACAATTTTCAAAAATTTGATATTTTTCTCATTTGGTGATAGATATCTAAAATTGAACCTCATTTTTTCATAATTGAATACATTAAATGTAACCAATGTACTCCTTGAATACATACAAAAAGAAAAAGTTTAAAAAGTGGTGCTACCTCAAAAGACCTACAATTTTAACAATTTTCAAAAATATAAAATGGAATTAAAAGTATGTTATTGGAGCTACATTCTTTTAGTTAAGCTTTAAAACATTTAAAATCAAGAACTATGTGAAAATTGAGGTTTGACTTTTAAAACCATACTCCTTGGACAAGTTTGTCCTTTAAGGATTTAATGAGCATGGGTGAGCAAAATGAGAAGGAAGAAATGGCAAGATTTGGAAGCCTCAATACTATATTGGTGGGAAATCATTACAAAGGGTTGGAAATTGATATTGTGTATCACAATTAGCTAGATAATGAGCCCATCAATGCCATGTATGCATGTAACACAAGATGAAAATTGTGTAATGGCAGTAACTACCAATTTTGAGCTCATTGTCATTGTCATATAGATCAATGGGAGGGGAAACATTTTTTTTCCAAAAAAAATCAACGGCCAATGATTTTTTTGAGAGAAGGGGGGCTCGGCAAAATGGCTTGCCTGCTAATTTGTGGTACATTGTCATTGTGACAAATTGTCACAATGAGCTCAAAAAATTAAATTGATTTTTTTTTAATTTTTTAAATGGCGAGAGAATTAAAAAATTTTCATCCCCCCAATAAGATCACAAGTTTTTTTGAATTAAATTATATTATACCCCCCATCCCACCCTTTGTAATTTTAAGGTGGGGGTGGGGGTCCCATTTGATATGGGATAAATCCCATATCCACTCCCGTATTTGTATAGTATTTGTATTTGTATTGTATTCATACCCATATTTGTACAATATTCGATATTATATTTGTATCCATATTTATTACTGTATTCTAGATTCATATTTGGACAGCTCAAATTAAATCTCATATAGATCAATGGCTTGTGATTTTTTTGACAGAGGGGGGCCTGGCAAAATGGCTTGCCTACCAATTTGTGGTACATTGTAACACAAGATGAAAATTGAATTGATTGAATTGAATTTTGTTTTTTTATTTCATACAAAAAAATAGGCACAACAACAAAAGTTGAGGTAGTGCATAGGATCCACCATGATGGTATACTATAGTTTCATTGAATTTCAATCACAACTACCAAGCTTCGTTCACTCATCTCATGGATGAGCTACAACTTACTACTTAACGATTCATCGAGAATCAATGGAGACTTTCTAGATTTGTTCCATGACTCCATCATGACTAAGAGCGACCTCTATTAACTATACTTGAAACCTTACCTTGTAGTCTGTGTAGTCTATGGAATTGTTGTCGAGTAGAGAGTGCAACATTTATGAACTCGTTCAAGCAAAACAAAGGACATTAGATAATAAATACCCCTATTTATATGAAAGAAAAGAAATTAATTGACAGTAGAAGAGATGGACAAGCGAGCCTTTGGAATGGCAGTCAAAGGGTGAGCTAGCATATGTACAATTCCTGCCGCTTCCGATCTATCTAGTTCTTTGGGTTGCAAGTCTTTTGGAAGAGACCAATCAAAAGATTGCAAGAAAGTTGCAGTCAAAATGTGCACCATTGTTGTTCCTAGTGTCATGCCTGGACATGCTCGTCGTCCTGACCCAAAAGGTAATAATTCAAATTGCCTGCTTTTGACATTGGTGTTGGCATGAGGCATCCCATCCAAAAATCTCTCCGGATTGAAAACCATAGGGTCCTTCCAAATGCTTGGGTCTCGAGATATTGCCCCAATATTTACGATAACTGGTGTTCCTCTTGGTATGTCGTACCCAAACACCTTGCAAGCATTTCTGTTGACATGAGGAAGTAGTAATGGTGCGATTGGATGAAGACGGAAAGTTTCTTTGATGATGGCTTGTAAGTACTTGAGGTTAGGAATATCCGCATCTTCTACTCTCCGAGACTTACCTACAATTGTATCAAGTTCTTCTTGAGCTTTCTTCATGACATTGGGATTGCAAATGCACTCTGCAATAGCCCACTCTATTGTATTGGTGGTTGTACTTGTTCCAGCTGCAAAAGCATCCTATTTTTTTTGCAAGACAACAGAAACTTGAATCAATCTAAATTTGCTCTTAAGAAGGATTGAAGACTTGAGATTTGTGATAGCATTTCGAATTTTGTCAAGCAGAACTTGGAGCAATAATCTCAAGCAATTTTAAACATCAAAATTCCAATTTCTTTGCATAATATTTGTCCAGACAAACAGGATTATCAACCATAATTACTTTCAAACAATCAGTAGTCTAAAGAGTATCCTTCACTTCAAAACTTGGTTGTACAAATTGTCAAGCCTTCAAATGGAGGAAAAAAATTTGCATAATATTTTTGAATGGATCAACTTCTTAATCAACTCTTACCCATAATGTATTATCAATGTCGGCATCAGTGACCTCAAACTGCAAGGACTCATCCTCCAGTTGGTCGAGAAGAACATCGGCCATATCTTTCACGTAAGGTACACCACTCTTCCGCTGCGCAACGTGCTCCGAGATGATGGTGGACATGAAAGCATCCATGCGCACTCTCAACTTTCGCAAACTTTTTCGGACGCCTTGGAAGTCGATCCAAGCAAGGAAAGGGAGGAAATCCATAGGGTTGATGCCTTGTACATGATCTGTAATTTCGTCTGCAATCTCTTTAAAATTCCTCACCTGCTCCAGCTCACCTTCATCTTGTTCGTCCCCAGCAGCGTTCGTCACCGCCATGAAACGCTTCTTGAGAATCATGCGAGATAAGACATTGGTTACAACCAGTCCAATGTAGGTCCTTACCGGCACCACGGTGGCGCCATCCTGGGGAATCGTGCGCAGCATATGCTCAATCTCCTCGGTTCTCACATTCTCGGTCAATTGAAGTTGTCTTGTGGTGCTAAGTTGCATGTGGAGTATCTTCTTCACGTGGAGCCTTGTGGGTGAGTCCGACGCTGATGCTACACCTGAAATCAAACATGGTCATATTCATTGAAAATAGACGGTGTGTTTGAAAAGCTCAAACACTGCTGAAAGTTGAACCAGGATTGCAAATGTTCGGAGCTGTAGATATGGAGACTGACATAGATTTGAGGTTTCAGTCAATTAAAACTGCACAAATTCAATGAAATTTAACATTATTATGAAATGAGGCTAAATGGTCTTGCAGTACACACTGGTGTTCCTGAAGAAATTATATCAAGATGAAAAGAATAACGGATTGAATCAATCCAATTTTTTATGACATCCACAAGTGGATGCATACAAAATTACAAACCAGTTATTTCCTATTTATGTCTCAAGCCTTTTGGACTGTGAAGAAGTTGTTGCAATAATATCAAGTTAGAGACAAAATTGTGATAAAAGAATACCTCTGTTCAATACTTGAGAAGAATTTACACTTAAGAGACCCTCTTCATTGATTATCGATTGCTTCAGTATTTCTCTTTTATTTAATTGAAGTAGTGTCATGTCAACAGAAAAGGACCAAGAAATCATTGAAATGACACAAAAACAGTAATACTCGTCAACCAACTGAAACATGATCATTTTAGTACTCAATAAGCTACAAGAATTATATTAGTGCTATTTCAATGTTATTATTTTACCCCATCAGCTAATTGAAGCATCACAAACACTATTGCTTATCAATGAAGAGGAATTCTTTTAGAATATGATCCCAGTTTCTACAGAGGAGGAAGATCGAGGAGATGGCTAAGCTAAGTATGTACCGTGGGGCAGAATTGTGTCTGCAAAGTATGTTTTGGGTCGGTCCGAGAAATTGAGAATCTCCTCCGCCGCGGCAGGGGACGAAGCCACCAAGGCTGGCGTCGACCCCAACCATATTGACATGAGGGGGCCGTACCTCTCCGCCAGTTTGGCTAGCGTCCATTGCGGGTGTTTGCCCAACAAGTGCAACGTACCGATGACGGGGAGACCGCGCGGACCTGGCGGCAAGTTCTTGTGTTTTCTGCTTACAGTAAGCAGCGTGGCAAGCGTAAGGAAGCCCAGCACCACTGTTGTGACAATCTGCATAGCACCATCAAACCTCAGCTCATGTTTGTTAATTTTGACAATTTTCCACTGCCCTGGAACGAGGCTATCCAGGGATCCAAGTCAGGCGCGTGGGAATTTGAAGATCGATAAGCTTTTTAATTGACGGACTGAAAACTGAAGAGCTTCAGTTTCTGGAATCAATCTGAGATTTCAGATGACTATCTCAAAACCACTCCAATTCCAGACATGCAGCTCTGACAGCTCTGGTTCTCGCTAGTGGAGAGACCATTTCCTGTAACCTCAATGCTCTAAAAATCTAGGATGAGTAAGTATCTGAGATTTGAGATGAGCGTCTCAAACCTCTCAGTTGAGTTCCTAGTTGAGAGATCTTTCCAAAATGCGCTAATTTTGTGAAATTTCGCACTTGGTAATGAGAAAGTAGAGTCTTGTTTTGCAGCATGCCGAGCTAGTGAGGGACATTGTTTCCACAGTGAGGTTGAACTTTCACGTTACCAAACATAACCTCAATTATGGAAATCACGCTCTATCAAACTTTAAGCTCTAAAATGAAGGGCTCCATAATTCTAAACCAGTTCCATGTTATGGAAAACAACATGCCTCTCCGTATCCATTGAAGTAACTATGCTAATGTTACAACAAATCTAACAGCTAATCATTGGTTCTCACTAAGGAGACCAAGGCTACGTAAGATTTTCCAGGTTATCAGAGAAGAGAAAGAAGCATACACTCCAAGCTCCATAACTGGCAGCGTAAGGAAGCATTATCGTCACCATCATGGCAGACTTGAAGATTGATCAAACTGAAATGAAGAAGCCACTCAGACAAACCATAATATTGCGAAATGTGAATACCAGCAGTGGTTCCAGTATTCCGCAGAACTCAGAGTTTGTCTCTACAGCTTAAAAATGGCCACAGGTTGATGGTGTAACTCATCCAAAATGCAAGTGGCACACAGCAGGGCTGCAATTATATATTCGTGTGTATGTGTGTGTATCGATCAAGCACTTAATTGATACTGCATGTCCGAGGCTATCTATCCGATGAAAAATAAGAAAATCATTTTTTACTGCACAAGAATAAATAATGTGAAAGAAAACCGGCCCGTTGGTCAGTTTAGAATTTGCTTTTGGATTCATACTTTGTCGCAAGTGGCATTGTTAGGAAAATGACGAGTATGTGGTAGGTGTTATTCTGTCCAGAGCTTTGCATGATTGAAAAATAAATTCCTTGTGATATTGTTGTATGCATGCACCTCCTTTGAGGCATAACTTTGGACTGGATTGACGTCAAATTTGCCGTGCTGTTTTGACGTGGCCGGGCCATCCTAGGATCCACTGCAAAACGGTCAAGGCGACTCAGCAAGAGGGACAGGCATTGCAATCATGAAACCAGTCCTCCACATCATCCGATTGTCAGAGCATGCGCATCCCAAATTCTCAACAAGGGGGGCCAAGTTTTGAAAGTTGAATTGTTTACTTTAAAAGTCAAGTAAACAACAATTTACCTCTCAATTCTCAAAAGAACTACTTGAAAAGGTTGGTCAACATTTCAAGCAAACTCAACGATGAAGAAAAGTTCTTTATATCCACATGGGGTGGTAGTAGGTAGATCAACCCATGTGGGATATGTTAATTATGACTATGAGCACTCAAGCTCTTACTAATTTTAATTAACATAACCCACATGGTTTGGTCTACCTACTACCACCCCATGTGGATATAACAAACTTCTTTTCCTACATCAAATTTCGAAATTAATAAGTTGAATTTCTTTGATGATTTATTTTTGGGGCACTCGGTGAAATTACTTTGGATCTTTTCATTAGTTCCCAAAAATAAGATTTTAAATGTGTCTCAGCTCATCAGAGCGCTAGCTGCAAGTTATTACCTTGGTATCCGGGTCAAAAAGAATAGTCAACCTCTCCGCCGGGCCCTCTGCGAGAGACAGTATTCCCTCGTGTCCACGCCATTCTGGACTAATGCTGAGTCTGCAGTGGGGCAATTTTTTGTGCTGGCCCGCCCAGCGCCGGCCAATTTTGAGCTGCAGTGGGGATGCTCTTATCCATCTCCATCTGCTCCTCGACTAATGTAAGTCCATGATGTTCATGCTAATAAGGTAGTCTGCTCTTAACCTCTTCACAATTCTTTTTCAAATTTTGGCACATTTTTGCTTATATCTTTCTACAGAAATATCATTTACCGCAATTTTATGAAATTGGTCATTAAGGAAGGTCATTTTTTCAAGATTAAAGTGTTACATTGGATGAATGAGAGGTTAGTTGGACTAAAGAGCACCTCCAAGCCCTCTGTTCATCGTCTAGAATATGGAAATTGGAGCGCTTAAGGATTAAAGTAACCATTTAAGTCTACCTAACTCATCATTGACAGTGATAGATATTTCATCCATTTCTAGATAGTGGTCGCATTTATTTTTATTTTTTTGACACAAATAAAGGAGTACCTTTACTACAAGGGAAGAATTCAAAAGTCCAAGCCCCAATGCGGCCTGGGAGATTAGAAAGAAAAAAAAGAAAAAGAAAAAGAAACTACAGGGAAGGGGGTACCTCCAAGCGCTACAAGGCCAAAAGTCTCCCCAACGTGACGCTAAAAACCTAAGGAGGTTGAAAGACAAAACCAGCACGAAGTCCGGAGAGAGCCCACCTAGGGGTCCCATCAATCATCTTTGCAAACACATCATTATGGCACCATCTCTACTTGAAGCGATCTCTAGCTGTCAGCAATTGGTTCTTTGATTTGGCACAAGTCCTGAAAATAGATAGGGGTTGCATTTAGAACATGGCCACTTTTAGAGGAAATTACCTTACATATGCTCCCTTAGTGTCATAACACCCTATAACGACTTATAATATTAGTCGTAAAAGTTTGTGTCAACATTCTGTTGATTTGACTCATGTATATGAAGGTGTATTAGAGTTGTGGATAAAAAAGGTCCATTCTTCACTTGGACCATTCCCAGAGTCAAATTCTCCACCAAATTTAAAACCAACTTCATATTTTGAAAGCAAAGAAAGGGAGACAAAATGTTTTAAAATTTGAGGTGTAGACAACTACTCTACCATCTTTTACCCCCATCCCCATGAAGCACAATTTTGTACCTATATTTTTCAAAGGAGTGTGTCATATTCATCAACATCCACCAACATTGTTTTGACTCAATCTAGATTGATTTGTAGGACTTGAAAGTGCTTCAAAAAGGAAATATTTTGAAGATTGATAGTACATTAGTATCAAATTGGTTATAAATTGATGGTCAATTTCAAACAACTTTTAGAAACTTCTAACCAGAATTCTAATTTATTATTTCTAAATTTTTTTTATTAGTACTTCTCCTGCCTCAAAAACTTCAACACTTTTTGTGTGTCTTTCTCTCAACTTCCAAAATATGTAGTTAGTTTTAAAAATTTGGTGAGGAATTTACTCTAGAAGGAAGGGTCTCTCAAGGAAGAATGGATCTTTTGTCCCCAAATCTATATCCAAATGGATACAATAGTAGATAGATATCATGTGTTTCTAGTAAAATTTAATTGAAAATCTCAAAAAGGTCATTACTTAAAGTTTTACTATTAAAAATATGCTAAAAACCTTACTTAAAATATCCCATGTTGTGGTAGTGTGACACTATAAATGCTATTGCAATGCAATTCCCTTGATTTATTCTCTAGTTTAGAAGTTGCTTGGATTAATGGGTTCAAGATTTCGTCAAAAGACAAGTTTAGATACTTTGCTAAGAGGAATTTTGTGAGAAGTTTTTTTCTTGATTTCCATACAACTTCTTTAAGAAATCATACCACATATAAGATAGATGGTAGACCCTTACAAAATCATGCCATGCCTTAAAACACCACTTTCTAAGATGATCACAACATGCACATCTCTTATTTCCATATGTACCTATTCTAGCACATAGAACATTTACCAAAAATAACTTTGACCCTTCATAACTTTTACATATAGTAAGTATCCTAATGATGCATTCTTTAGTGCATGAAAAATTTCTATCACTTGCCAATCAAAAACATATAGAAATTCTATTGGTCTAGAAACTATCCATAGTAGAAAAGTGGTAGTTTGGGGTGTGCCTACCTCATGTTTTGGTAATATAATCTCTTTGAAGGCACACTTTAATAGAACTTGACAAAGAATCACATTAATTTTGCACCATGGTATCCTCTCAAGCACTTTTTTTTGTTTAGGCATTTAAATGCCTAAAAGCACCAAAAATAATTGGAGAGCACCAAGCCTTAACCCCAAAGTGACAAAGAGGACAGAAAGTGTCCTCACACAGTTTAGGGTCGAGTTCAAAGTGCTGTAACTTTTGCATCCAAGGTTCAAACTCAATAAAAACTTGTTGGGAATGTTGCATTCTCCCCTCTAGTTTGTGTGGTAAAATTTTTAGATCAATCAAAGATTTATTTATTTTTGGAAGCCAATCGAAGTTCACAACTTCAATTTGAGTTCACCAAACTGCATTTTAGGGCTGCAACTTCGGGGCCTTGTATCTCCTTCATCCATTGCTCATTTTCAATAAAATTTGTTGGATTTTGTTCTACTTGAAGTATAGTTATTGTGGTAAAGTTTTCATGTCAATCCAAGTTGTTTTGAATTTTTGGGACTAATTCAAAGTTCAAAATCTTGTCATTTTTGGAGTATAGTGAACTTTGGCGGCTTGTTTCTTCTTCATTAAAAGTTTATTTTCAATGATTCTTTTTGGAAAAGTTGTGTATACTAGTCTAGTTGTGTGGCTTAAATTTCATGTTAATCCAAGAATTAATGAGTGAATGAGAAGCATTCTAGTAGAAAGAGGTTCATCTTTAGATGTGTTTTTTGCAATTTTTCTTGTTGATTTTTGACATTTCAAAGCCGTTTTGTAGACACAATGAGTCAATTGAATGAATTTTTTTTTCCACCAATGTGTTTGTATACTAGTTTTGAATAATTTTGTAATGTAAAGTTTTTACATTTGAGTAGGTCTAGAAATCAAATTTCACCTCTAAGTGTGTTTTTGGGAAAATTTCAGCATCCATTTTCAACACTAAAATATTATGATCTTGCAATCTATGTGGCCAAATGACTTCAAATTTTCTACATGTCTTCTACAACATGTACACTACAAGATTGTACGGTTGAGATTTGTATAACTTGAAGACATTTAGATCCATAAAGCTTCAAAAGCAATGATGTTTTTGAACCCCAGAAATTCAATGTCACTTTGGGATTAAGGAAAAATTTGAAGAAAAATTGCATGATAATGCCAAGTTGCTCCAATTTTTGAAAATAATTTGAATGAAATTGCCAATTTCAAATAAATCTCATTCAAATATGTAGATGGAGAGATAGTTCCATTAGATGAGATTGGGGGGGGGACTGGAGGGCTGTTTTGGGCTTGTTTCTAGCTTTGTTCCCCCCGGTCTTCTTGAACTCCGGTGTCAGATTTTTTTTTTTCAAAAAAAAAATTAAATAAATAAATAAAATTTAAGTCCTTAAAATAAAAAACAAAGTTTTTTTTTGGTTTTTTTTTGGTTTTTTTTTGGTTTTTTTTCGAAAAAACTGACTTGGCAGTCGCTTGGCTAGGTCAGCGCAGGCGGGTTTCAGCGGGTTCTGGCAGGTTTCAGGTGGATTTCGAGTTGGGAACTTGTAGCCCTCCACAACAGCCAAAACACATATAATGTACCCGAAATATAGGTGAACACTAAAATATTTGACTACATCATTTTTTTATATGTCGCCATTTTAGCACTTCTCAAAAAAACAAAAAAATAATTTTCTCTTAAGTAAGGTAGTATGCTCTAAAAGCGCCCACCCCCTTTCAAACCCCCCTTTTTGGGGGGTGGAGAATGGAGATGTGGTGATCCTTAAATGGACTACTATAGCAATTGAATGCATTAAGGAAATATTATTTTTTTATGCAAGAGCCAATCATTGCCTTTGATTTCCGCACATCTCTTTACAAGTTGCAAGTAGACAAATTTTGATAGACCCATGGTCACAAATAGGTGCCTATGCCTTGAATCTTTGAATTTTTTTTAAGTAATTCAAAAATGCTTGGAAAAATATAAAACCACTTGTGTTAGGTTCCACATCCACTTTTCTTTCTCTAAAAAATGATCAAAAAATAATCCTATCCACGTAAGCCTTTGAAAAAAGCGGACCAACCCTTAACCCCTAAAGTCCCATTGTCCCTACGGGGGACAAAATGGATTTCGGGCAGGCTCCTATGATCTCAATTTTTACCGATTTTTTTTTAAACTTTTCCATAAGATAGATAAACTTAAGAGCTTTCCGGGAATATAATTTTTATTCCAATTGGTGCTCGGAAGCAAAAGTTATGCTACAATAACCTCAAAATGGGGGAGACCGGGCAGCAAAAAAAATCCACAAAAAATTGAAATCAAAATTTTAATATTTTTTTTCTTGTAGATTATATTTTCTTCTAAATGGAAAGCTTTGATTCGTTCCATTTGGATTAGTGATGTGAAAGTTATGGAGTTTCTTGTTTTGCGGGCAATCATAGCAACTTCTTGAAAGAATCTTTTTTCTTCCACTTTGAATGCTAATATCTTTCAATCTATACGGTCAAACATCACAAAAATTTTATCACATGATCTAAGACAAGTTTAGAACAAGATCCTACGGTTAGATTCTAAAAAAAATTTAAAAAAATTAATTTCATAGGTGAACATAGCAAAAGTGGTAGTTTTGAGTGGTTTTGGCAGAAATATGGCCTTGGGACTTTAGGGGTTAAATGGTCGCTTTTAGAGCATCCTACCTTAGTGATTTAATTACTAGTTAAGCTTACTGCTTCTATCACATATTTTTTGAATTTTTTATTTTGCATTGTAGAGAGCCTGGTCGTGATTGAAGACCACTCCAGTACACTACACTAATGATGGTATTTAGTGTTATGTTACAAATAGTGTTACCTAATTTTTACCAGACACATTCAGAGTTTTCATTTCTAATATGAAATAACCTAAACACTAAATGAAGTCTTGTAAAAAATTTATATCCCAAAAAAATTCAAAAAGTTGTCAAATAGTGCCTATATTGACATTTAGTGTTAGTAACACTAGTGAAATTGTTGACATTTAATGTTGTACTTCGTA
Organism: Rhytidiadelphus loreus; assembly: GCA_947034895.1. Lineage (NCBI taxonomy): Eukaryota > Viridiplantae > Streptophyta > Bryopsida > Hypnales > Hylocomiaceae > Rhytidiadelphus > Rhytidiadelphus loreus. The sequence goes on from OX344762.1 coordinate 65,266,296, forward strand.
ATTAGTGTTGCCAACTCTATATATCATTATTAGTGTATTGGTAAATAACTTTTATTTTTATTTATTTTGAAACAAATGAAACGGGATTCATTACCAAAGAATAGAATAGGCATGAGTGTAACGTACACTAGATAACTATAGATATGTTCCCACCTGGTAAAACGAGCTAAAAATGGTGGTGCATTCCCACCTAAGTCCTTCGTTAACCACCGAACCTACGGTGGCCTGGACTAAACAGCACTGTTACAGCGAATAATCATTTTTTTATCGTTGGCCCACCACTGCAGAAGTATTGCGTTATTAAAACTGGGCTATCTTTTGAATATGAAGATTTCAACATCTAAGTACCACTCCGAGCTTTGGATGGCCCATTACATAAGAGCAATGGCAACTGAACACAGAAATTAGCAATACCAACATAGACAATGAAAAATACTGAAATTATCAGACATTTGATTCAAAGTTTCAAGAAACTTTAATCTAAATACCTAATAATTTCAATAGTTGAGAAAGTACCTTGCAAAGAATAGGACGCCACTATTTACATGGGTTCAAGAATTTGTGTAGGCAATTTCTTTATACAAGTGGAGTGATAGAAGGGAGAACAACTCATGTGGGATATGTTAATTTGGATGAGTAGGAGTTCCGAACCGCTCATAGGTAAGTACACTAAAAAGGATATTTAGTGTTGGATTACATTTAGTGTAATTACCACCCTACTTGACCCTACACTAATTGTCAATTTTAGGACGATTAGTGTAGTGCTAAACTTCAATGCGCCGCCTTTGTAACACTAAATGTAAAATCTGAATTCTGAAATCTGACCCACTAAATCTGAAATCTGAAATCTGTAAATGAAATGTAACACTAAATGTAAACCTCTTCATCTTTCAGATTTACCATAGAGTACTTTTGGTGTTAGAAACTACATTTAGTGTTACTTACTTTAGTAGGGTAAATGATATTTAGTGTCATGGTTCGCAAATAGTGTTGCCAACACTAAATATCCTTTTTAGTGTAGTGCACAAATAGGAATTGTGGTGAAAGTAGAATTTTAGACCTCATTTTGGCATCGTAGAATAATTTTTTTCAATAAACTTTGAATTAAAAAAAGGTTGAAAATCAAACTAAATTTCATGTGCAAAAATCCGTTTGGAATTTTGATCCTCCAATCAAATGTTATGGACAAAATTCAGAGAGTATGCTTGAAAATGTCAAAGAAAATGCCCCTCCCAACCCCTGTCCGAATTTTGTTCCTGACTTTCATTGGAGTCTCCAAATCACTAAAGAATTTTTGGAAATGAAAATTAGATGGATTTACCAACTTTTCTTAGTTCAAAGTTTCTTGAAAAAAGTTCTTCTACTATGCATAAATGAGGTATGAAGTTCTACATTAAACACAATTCCTGCGTTTTCACAATTAGTGATCAAGCTCTCATTTTCAAATTATCCCATATCCTTTGAGAATTCATAATGGACAATGAATTCCATTATAAAAATGATCTCTCCACATATTGTTTAACCCCTAAAGTCCCATTGTCCCCTCAGGGGAAAATTTGGAATTTGGGCAGGTTCCTATGGGCTGCGATTTTACCCTAATTTTTTGAAACTTTTTTTGAAGATAGAAAATCTGATAAGCTTTGTGGGAATATAATTTTTATTTCAATCGGTGCCCAGAAGCAAAAGTTATACCTCAAAAAGCCTGAAACTGAACTCGGCGGGCAGCACAAAATATATTGCAAAAATTCAAAATAAATTAAATTTTTTTTTTTTTCTCAAAGATAATGTTTTTGTCTACATCTAAAGCTTTGATTCATTCCACTTTGATTAGTAATGTGAAAGTTATGAACAATCTTATTTTTTGGGCAATCTAAGCATCTTTTTGGAAAAAAAAAACTTGTAGGATTCATCTCAGAATGCAATTTTCAAATTTTTTCAATTTTTTTTTTTTAAAAGTTTTAATTTTTTTGTTAGAACAATCTCACCATTGGAATTATTGTATTTTAATCCCATGTAAGAGCTATTATCAATTTAGTTTTTCTTTCAATCTTGGACCTACTTCTACTTGACAATTTTTTGAAGTATGAAAATCAAGTTTTTATTTTTTGAAATTTTTATTGTAGACTCACAACTCAATTCTTCAACACAATAAATTTTAAATTCAAACTCCACAGTGTAAATTTTTTCCACAAATAGAGATCAAAGTCATCTAAAATTGCAGTCAAGTGTTCAAAAAAATTCGTTTTTTCAACTTTGAATGCTCATATCTCTCAATCTCTACGGTCAAACTTCATGAAATTTTTACCTCATGATCTAAAACAAGTAAAGTTTAAGATCCTACGGTTCAGTTTAAAAAAAAAAAAAAAAAAAATTTGGACTAACGCAGTAGAAATGGCAGTTTTGAGTGGTTTTTGACAGAAAAATGGCCTTGGGACTTTAGGGGTTAACAGACATTAGTTGACATTGAATTATTATGTAATTCTCTCCAATATTTGGAATTTTTTTTAACAATTACTTGCCATTGGATTTGACAAGGTGGCTTGTTGATTTTTGGAATCATTCAAAGTTTGAAACTTTAAGTATTTTCTGTCAAGTGTCACCTCTAACTACGGTAATTGGATACTTGAAGTCCCTTGGGCCGGCTGAAGAAATTAACTTCTGAGCCATGTGAGAATTTTCCCTTGTTAAACACTTATAGCAGTTCCAGACTTGAAGTCCAATAAAAAAGACTATTTTCTTCTTATGAGTAGGTTTTATCTTAAAACCCAGGGAATTTGCAAACGTCAAGTGGGAATAGACCTTATCAAAGGACATAATATTGAGTTGTACTCTGAAACCAAGAATGACCCAAGAATATCCAACGTAATTTTTGGGTCACATTGGACATAAAGCTTAGTATAACATTCAGTAGTCCAAGGTACACAACAACCCCCTTGCCCCCTTTTCTTTTACCGTGGGGCCACATTGCACCATTTCAAAATAAATTTCTACTTTTCAACATGAAAAGTAATCTTTTTTTGACAAAAAATTTCCATTTCTATTTAAAATGTAGATGAAGTTGTCAAATTTGGATAAGAAAGTGCATGAATACAATTGAAAAGTGTTTTTTGGTCCAAAAGATGGATGAATGTAGAAATACAATGCTTCATCAAATTTTAAGTAATCGTCGTTGTGGCACTTTCTCAAAAAATAAAAGAAAGGGGCTACTATACAACTTGTTTTCGACCAAAGCCCCTTTTCTACAAGATAGGGTGACCTATTTTTCATAAACGAGGGGAATATGATGTTGACCAGGTCCTTCATTATTGTGTGACAAATAACACATTGACACTTAATAAAGTTGCTAAGACCAGTTTTTCATTTTGTGCTTCTTAAAAATAGGTTCGCTTATACATCGAGAACAAGGCGGATTGTAATCTACACTTCCTAAATTTCTACTAATTCCAAACTTGATGAAAAATTAGCAAAAAATAGTGAAATCTTCATTATTTTTATTCCTTGACTGGAAAAAATTATCCCCCCTACTATCGCTCAATTGGACAATCATATGCTAAAACACTTAACATTGTTGGATATAGGTTGTATACCTTGCAACTTTGTTTTATTTCATCCAATAGAATGATGTCAAATATTCTACATCATTTCATTCCCTCAATGAAGTGATGTGGAATATTTCACATCCCATTTGTAGCTATGGTGTGTGTGGCATGAGAATAGTGAATAGTATTGAAAAGCAATTAGTGTTCAAAAGTAATTAATAATCCATTAGATGAACTTTGTGGATGATGACTTAAAGCAACCACTTTGAAAGTTAACGTAGAAGGTCCATAAACTGTCCATTTAAATCTAATTACCTCATCAAAGACTACAATAGATATTTGAAGGGCAAGACTTTCAATCTTCCATTCAAAGGTGGACCCGGTCAACGTGGCATGCAAGTTGGTTAACGGCACCCAATCGAGTATGCAGGTGGCTAGGTGCAACTAGAAGGCCGTGACCCTAACCGCCTAACAAAATTACAAGACCATAGTACAATTTATTGTTCTATGGGTCCTACATAGAATGGATCGACACGGCAATGGTTTTAGGGTGGTGGGTGGTGAGTTAGAATTTGAATGTCTTCTTTTATCCCACATTGGTTGTTTTACCTCCTATCACCCCATATGTATGTAAAGAGCTTGTCTTCCCAATTTAAAATGTGAATAATGGATGGCTTTTGAAACAAAGTGAGGTAGATGTTGAATTCAATAAGTGGTATGAACAAAATTCTATAAGTGGTATGAATTTTCTTTTGGACCACTTGTGAGCACTTCCTCTTTTTAAAAATTTAGTGGGTTTTTTTGCTCACAAAATTATTTTCTAAACCCTTAACCTTGTATTTCCCAGCAATGTGTGTTCCAGTAGAATTTCATCATTCTATGAGTCTTGCATAGAATAATCACTTCAATTGTTTTAGAATGATCAAATTTTTCATTTAGAGGGGCCTTCATTACATGTTGTCTAAAATTGCACTACAAAATATTACTTTAGTAGAACTTGACAACAATGTTGTGAGCATTGTCTACCCAAATTTTCTTTGAAAAGCAAGAAAACACACTAACATTTTTAAAGCAAAAGTGCTAACAAGTACTACAAAAGAAAATTCATACCACTTATTGAATTCAACATCTACCTTACTTTGCTTCAAAAACCATCCATTATTTGCATTTAGAATTGAGAAGACATGCAAGCTCTTTATATATGTACAGGGTGATAGGAGGTAAAACAATCCATGAGGGATATGCAAGATAGAAGAAGACATCAAAATCCTAACCCGCCACCCTAACCACCACCATGTCCATTATGTGTAGGACCCATAGAACAATGAAATTTTACTATAGTCTTGTAGTTCCATTGGGGTCATGGTCTTGTAGCTACGTTCAACTACCTATGCGCCACGTTGGCCGTGCCTACCTTTTGAATGGAGAATTCAGCGTCCTCCATTTCAAGGAACATGTTACTCATTTCTAAATAGAAAATGCATTTAGAACCCATTCAATTTATGGACCTCTTACCTTACTAAATGTTATGAGTATGCATATTGGACATTGCATCCTAGGATATTGGGTATAATATTATCCCCTTTAAGTTAATTCAACTATGTTAACATAGTGTAAGCACACTAAATTGTTATTTACTATATAATAAACTTATATCTTGTTAGGGCCTCTACCCTTTGCCTTACGGATTTGTAGATCTACTATGGTGTAGAGCTTCAAATAAACAATCTTTAGACAATTCATTTTCAAACTTTTATATCGAATGTAGAGTTGTTCTAGCTATCTAACAAGCCATAAGAAACAAATTTGTGGTTTGAGATTTATGTCATTTTTTTTTTCTAAACTTTCAAGCAACTATTAATTTATTTAATTTTTAAATGAAAATGATATATTATTTAATAGACCCACATCTGCAAGAAAAGCTATTATTTATCCCATTTTGATTAGTGTAGCAAAAAAGATGACGAATTTTGTTTCAAAAGCAATCAAGGTATATTGATGAAAAAAAATTCATAGCTACCATGAACATGTATTTATACAAAAAATTGTAATGAATCCTTTGTAATGAAATTTAGTATAGTTGATTGAAACTTCTTTATCCATACAAAAAATTTCAAAATTATATTGTATTATTATATAAAAGATAAATTTAGTTTAATAGTAAAGATTTGACTTGAAGGTCAAAAATTCTTGATGTCATTGGAATAGTTGATTGTCACACTTTATAACTTTACTTATTGCTTCATTGAGTGTTTGTCAACCAGACAATTTTAACCATAGGTCTTCTACATCATCTCATAGCCCCCAATGAAATTGACTCATGATTGTTTAACCCTAAAAAGGTTTTGACTTAGTTTTCACCAAAAACGCTCAAAAATTGCCATTTTTGTACAAGTATCAAATTTTAGAAAAAAAATCATTTTTAAGACACATGTAACCATAGGATCCTATAATATGTTGGTTTGAAAAGATGTGGAATTTTTTTTAGAAATTTCCACCTTGTAGATTTCAAGATATATACATTTGTAATGACAAAAATCCTTTGGGGGGCTTTGCAAAATATTGAGCAGCTGCACTTCATAAGGTCACATTTGTATGAAAAAATGTTCAAAATGGTTGTAATTCTTTAAATTCATTCTTCAAGTCAAATTGGTTACATCCTTAATCATTTTTAGATCATTTGGAATTGTACAACATATAGGATAAATATAATAAGTAGAAAAAAAGTAGAGAATGATTCAAAATACTAAATTTTTTACATTTTATTTGTAGAACTGAAAAATGTGAATCCCAATGGTGTAATGTTGTAATAAACAATCTACATCTAACATTTTGTTTATTTCCAAAAAATATTGAAAATTGAATTAAATAAAGGATCCCAAAGTTTAATTTAGAGTTGAGATTCCATAACTACCTGTAACTACCTACAACTAAAACTCCTCATAACTTTCATCTCATTAATCAAAATGGAATGATTCAAAGTTTTCCACATATATATAAATCTAGAAAACTAATTTCAAATTTTCGTTTCTTAAAAATAGTGATTTTTAAAGAAGTTTTTTAGTTGCCCAAACTACTTGTTAAGCAATGAAAACTACGTATCATGCAATAAATTTTTAACTATATAGTCAAAAGTTTTGATAATTGTTGGGCCTTAAAGCTACTCTTTGGGCACATGTTGCATGAAAATTTCAAAGGAAAAAGAAATTCTATTTGTAGTGAGTTGCCCAAAATTGCTATGTTGCCCAAAAACGCATTTTGGTCCTTTATGGATTAAAAGCTTCTACAAAGTTTGCTAAAAGCATATTGAAGTTCTTTAAGATTGAAGGTCTTTCCTCAAATACAAAAAACTAAGATAAAGCTTGTCTAGTAAATAAAGTACCAACTAGACTCACTTGCAACTTGTTTATAGAATACCTATGAGGTTGAAAAAAAGTAATGAATTGAATTTTGTTCACAAATTTTTGAAACTTTTAATTGTCAACCACCAAATTCCTTAGCAAGGCTAATTCTTGGTTCCTTGAATGTTGGGGGGTGCTCAAATTGAAATTTTGAACAAATGAATTCTCTACATGTGTTGTAGTGCATGACATAGGTTGTAACGTCCCAACTAATCAATTCTTGATTATTATTGAGTTTTTTAACAAAATCTTGAATATAATTTGTCCTCATTGACAAGACTTCAATGGTTAATAGAACAATGTCTAACTTTGATCCTAGGTATATATGCAACTTATGTATTATATGGCCCTAATTATAATTACTTAAGATGCATTTTATTCCAATCTGAAGGGATATAATTTGTTTTAATGTAGAAAACTTGTAGCCTTTTCAACAAGGAATTCAAAAAAATAATTATGTAAATGAAATGAATATTCTTTGAGGACAACGGTGGCATTAAAAAATAAATAAATTATACAAGCTTTTTAATACATGTGTCATAGGCCAAGCTATTTAACTTTTTTGTTTTCTAATAAAAATTTAAAATATTTTTATTATAAATAAAATTTTGCAAATGGATTTTAATTTTAATTGGAGGAAATTTTTTTTATTGGACTTTTTAAAAATTATTCATATTGTAGCTTTCTAGCAGTTTGGATAGCTTTCAACCTAATCATTAATTAAAGTGAAAAATGGTTAGGCAACCCCAAAAATAATACATTAAAATTAAAAAATTAAAAAAATTAAAAAAAAAATTAAACTAAATTAGGCATTCATACAAATTGTTCTTACATCATTTGGATGGTTGTTGCTACTTTCATTTAAGGTGGACACATTTATGTAAATCCTTATCTTGACCTCTAAACCCTAAACTCTCTACATTGTATATTAGGATTTTTTTAAGTGTCAAGGTTTGATGCATGTGAGAGATATGTTTTGCTTGTGAGAGATTGTACTTTAGAACAATCAAAATGGCAAGGCAAAAAATTTTGCAATGTATATTTATAATTTTTTTTAAAGCATGAATTTTTTGACCAATGCTTGTCAACGTAATTTGAGATGCCATGACATAGTTACTAATACTTGTACTAACTTTAGAACACAAGTTAGGTGCTAATTTATTAGATTACAATACAAGTGAGTTGAATTTCTATAAATTTAATATACAATCCAAGATTTTTAAAATCTCATTTTAATTAAGTTGATCTTCAATTAACTTTTTGGTCCTTTTAATTTGATATAATTTTTACAAAAGTTGTTGTCTAAGCTATTTCAATGCCAATGACTCTTGCATATAATACAAGAGTTGTATACCTTGGACTTTGATTCAACCAATTCAACTATACTAGTGTCTTTAACTTGTGACATCATAGTTCACCCTACAGAATTATGTGAAAGACTTCTACAAATAAAAACCAATTTTGAGATAGGTAAGCTACATTCAATCAAAAAAGACCTAGTATGCAATTTCCTCAATATCTTTGAAGCTTTGGACGTTCATTACTTTTTAAGAAAAAGAGCCTAAATCTTGTTTTATAAAGCAGAGGTGGTAAATGACTTCAATAAAAGTCTTTATACCAATTTTCAAAATTGTCTAATACTCTATTTACACACTCTGACAAGAAATATGATAGCAAAATCCTACAATGTAGAATTTGAATATAGTCTCAATAAATTGTTACAAATACCCTAAATACAAACAAATGGATATTCTTCAAAACAAGATAAGATCAAATCTTAGATTTGAAGAAAAAATACAAGAATATAACTAAAGCAAGAAGCTAGAAGTGCAAGAGATGTATTGTTGAGACTAATTATCACCTTATCTTTTATAGTTTTGCACTACTATCTATCTTTTACTTATAGTTTTTTTTCTTAAAGAAGAACTCCTAAAAAAACTCCTACTTCTAAAAGGTTCCAAGGTATATGTTCATGACAGTCAATGCACATAATTAGGGGATGATTTCTTTGTAGGTATCACAAGAGTTGTGAGTAGTTGACATATTGCACCTTTTCTTTTATCAAGTTGTATAGTGTTTGCTATTATTTAGTTTTATTATTTTATTTGATACTTCTTACATTGCTATTTGACTTGCATTTTGAGAATCCATTTCAAAATACAAAATACAAGGTTGAATGCAGTGCAAGCTCCAAAGTTGTTGTAGTTTATTCAAGAGTTACATGAAGTTGATTGTAATTAAGGTAAGGTGCTCTAAAAGCGACCCTTTATGGACCATGTCATTTGCAATTTCCGAGACTTTGACCTCTTGAAACAATTTTCAGTAAATTTTCAGTGCTCAAAATATCTATTCTTAGTATCTTATGTTCTGTAATAGCCTCAGCCAGGTCAGATTGATGACGTCCTCTTTCGAGGTGGACGTCATGAGAAGCTTCATTTCCAATAGTTTCATGCTGGATTTGCATCTCAGTGAGTCGCTGAAGGCACAAAAGAGGGCCAGAATAAACGAGTTTGGACCAGCACACAATCTAGTCTAGTTCATTGGAAACTGACCCCAAAACTGGAGGTAAAATTCAGAGAACCTTTTCTGTAAGATCCTTTTCCTCTTGCACCTTTTCTGTAGACAAAGACATTCCCTTGGTGATCCGCCTTTTCTCTGCAAAAGAACTAGAGATTTGATTTCAAACTTCATACACGATTTCGACTCACAAGTTTTCACTCTTCCAAGACTTCCTCTTCTGCTTATCACCTCAGTCTGTTAGCTTTCTATTGCATTATATTGCAGGTCGTGGAATAATATTTTGATTACTGCCATCTCAAGACGGCTTTGCAACTCTTTAGAAAATCAGGAACAGAGCCACAAATGGAAACTTTACGGGAGTTTCTTTTGTTCGCAATGGTAAGTAGCTTTTATGCCGCATATTTTGGTGGCTCTCTTAGTGCACTATTTGATTCATCTTAAACTTCTTAATTTCATCTTTGAACCTGAAATGTTTGCTTTGCAGCAACTAGAAATGTTCATTTTTTGGGGTTTCTAAAGTAATGTATTGAATAAATTAATGGCTTGCATTCCTGTTTCTAATTAACTTGGGCATTGGCAATTTCGTACTTCTGAGCAATTTTGTACTTCTGTCAAGCTGTTAATTATTTTGCATAGTACAACAATTTTGCACTGGTCTACATGTTAAACTTGTGTTCCCTTGGAAATCTATAGCAAACAAACTTCAAAATGTATGGCAAATCCCAAACATGCAAGGTACTAACACAATTTTGAAAGTAGAGAAATTAATATAACTTGGAACTTATTATTAACTAGTTAAGTGGATGCTCAAATACATGGTTGATTGTTTGCAATGTCTCAATTGACAACTCATAAGTAGGTCAAGTACCTCTACATCTATGGTGTGTAGACAACATAACAAACTTAGCCACTTTGACAAGGTATAAGGTGTGAATTGGATCCCAGGCTTGTCATCTAAATAATATGTCTTACTTTTGTCTTGCAATATCTCATACCAACAACCTTTAATCACAAACTCTCTAATTAGGTAGGCATTCCCAAATCTATCTTGGAAAGTTCTAGCAACCTCATGAATTAACTTGTCACACTAATATAGCTAAAAAAAACATCCCCTAATTCTAAACAAGCAAGGACAACAACATTATCTTTCAAAATTTCCTACACCCATGGTCATAGATCCTTCAACATTTTTTTTCCAAATAAGACTTCCGGTTCATAGATTCATGGGCTCACTTACTAACAACTATAGTTGAGGCCCAACTAGAGGATTTATTACCAAGCCATGAGGATGCCTCGTACTAGTAACAAACTAACAGATCTTCATGTAGGCTCTTTGCCATGGAGTACACTGGCACTGACATTATGTTTTATATCTTGCATGAGATGTGGATTTATGCCATCTCCTTGATGAGGGCGCACGTACAGAAGTGCCTCAACCACAAGAGGTTCACTCCATTTCCTAAGGTTGATAATGACAACCATTATTTTGAGACTCCAATATATGTGTTAAAGTCTACAAAACACACAAAAAACAACCCAAAAACATTGTCCTTTGAACCATATCTCTAATCTTTTCAATAATAAAAGATTGAAACCTTGAGTGAGTCGTTACTCATAAGAGCAGTAAAGTCCTACTAAGAATTGGAAGATATTTCATTCTCACTTCAAACTTCAAAAATGACTCTACAAACTTTGAAATAAACAAAATTTGAGCTTTATTATTCAACATTACATTTTGTTTTTGCAAGATTGCATTAATGCTTATTGTCATGTGAAGTGACACTTTGGGGCCACTCCACATTGATTTATAGTGTTATATGGACTTCCACTAGAGTTCACCTTACTTTTGAATAAGTTTCATTCTAATTGTAGAGTATATCCACTTAGAGTTTGAGTATTTAGGCGTGTATTTAGGTGGGGAGAGCTCCTTGACTTGACATTGCTACCAAGTCAAGTTTTGTGAGTGTTTTGGAAGAAATTTATATGTTTTTGCTCTGATTGAAGATGATGGTTTATCAATTAGTAAAGTCTTCACTTCTTCTCTTACAATTGCACTCTTGAATTCTCCCTTTGAAAAGTGAGAGCTATTTGACTTTATGTGTGTAGATTATATGTTTTTGAGGGTGTATATGTTATACATTCCAACTTAGTTTTGATTGCATATTTGATTTTGGTTGTGGCATTGGATGTGCTATGTTACAATCTTTGTCTACATAACATTATATTGAAAACTTATAAGTAGACTTACATATTGATGTAAACTTATATGTAGCCACATCAACAAACATAATTATATCCAAGAGCACTTTGATTTTCTTAATGATATATATGTCATATACAAGCTCATGTGACTCTCTTATACAAAAGTCAAGTCTTTATTTTTTTTAATTTATTTTTGGAGTCTTTTAGTTTTCAGTTTTTCAACTTTTAATAATAGTTTTTAGTTCTCTCAATTGATTTAGAACAATTTAATATAAAAATTATACAAAATTGTATAAAATTAGTTAAATAAATTTTAGTATAATACCATAGGCTAAAATTATACAATTATCAATATGTAGTTGTATGATTGTGCATTTTTTTTAGTATTGTTCAAGCTAATATATAACCTTTTTGTATGTAGTCTGTATTAATCAATCAACAAAGATAATCTTAGATCTTTGATTGATATTTTCATTTTTTTAATAGAATATAATAAAAATTTATTATAAAAAAACATCAATAGCATTTGATAAATAACTTCTTTACGCATTCAAAAATTCACATCAGCAACTTCCTTCAAGATTCTAATGCAACGAAAATGGACTTTAACCCCTAAATGTTGGAGACTATGTTTTCACCAAAACTGCTCCAAAACTGCCCTTGCATTTACAAGCACCAAATTTTAGATTAAAAACAATTATGGACAAATGTAACCATAAGATCTTGTAGTAAAATAGTTAGAGAAGGTGTGGAAAAAATTTCAGAAATTTTCACCATGTAAATTGCAAGATATTAATGTTTGAAGTGATAAAAATCCTCTTTTTTACCCTGTGAAAATACGGGCAGCAGCACTTCACAAGGTCACATTTGTATGAAAAAATGTTCAAAATGGTGGTTACTCTTTGGATTCATTCCTCAAGTCAAGTTGGCTACATGCTTGAAAAATTTTAGATCATTTGGAATTGTACAACATATAGGAAAAAAATAGTAAGTAGAAAGAAGTAGAGAATGATTAAAAATACTAAATTGTTAACAATCTATTTATAGAATTGAAAAATGCCAGTCCAATGGTTGTAATGTTGTAATAAACAATATACACCTAATGCTTGTTTGTTTTTCAAAAATATTTAAAATTGAGTTAAATAAAGGACTTCAAAGTTTATTTTAGAGTAGAGATTCCATAACTACCTACAAACTAACCCAAACTAAAATTCTTCATAACTTTCATCTCATTAATCAAAATGGAATGATTAAAAGCTTACCACATATATAAAAATCTAGAAAATCAATTTCAAATTTTTATTTCTTTTAAAAGTTTTTTTTCAAAGAAGTTTTCTTTTCTGCCCGGGATGCCCAGGCTGCCCGCTAAACACTGATAATTACATATCATGCAATAACTTTTGAACCATGTAGTCAAAAGTTATGAAAATTGTCGGGTCTTAAAAGCTACTCCTTGTCCCCATATTTTGTGAAATTTTCAAAGAAAAAGAAAAAAAACTCCGTTTGTAGTGAGTTGCCCAAAATCGCTATGTTGCCCAAAAACGTTGTTTGGACGTTTAGGGGTTAAAGAAGATAAATAGACACTTAGGATTGTTGTTGTTTGAAAGTTGTTGTAGAAGGAATGACTATGCACTTTGAAAGTTTTACACACTTGAAACCAACACATGTGGTAAACAACAATGAATTTCAAAGTACTCGTGTCCTATCTATTTTCAAAATAAATAAAATATAGATAAATAAATGTTTAATACTTGCAATAGCTTTGGTAGTAGGGTAGGTTTTGAAATATATAAGGAATGCCACTTTCCCTATGATTCATCCATTATATTGTATAGAATGCAATTTGTTTTAAACACACTTTCTTGCACTTTGTCTCGTTTGTGAAACTTGAGTATAGGTTTTATTTGTTCGTTGTCACCTCTATTTGCTTTTCATATTTTAGCTTATTCTTCTTTCTTTCCTTCTTTCCTTTATAGACACTTCTCTCATCAAAACTTCAAAAATATACAAATATACTAAAAAACAATTTAATATAGGTTTGGCTCTCATAGTTGGACGAACAACTTAGACCATATTTCTTAACCACAAGCAAATATCTTGAGAAAGGTTCTATCAATGTAGCATTGGCTCAATCAATTGTAAAGTCCTACTCAAACTTCCTCTCATGTAAATTTTGTCGATCAAAGCCTCTTCCCGAGCCTATAATTAAATTTAATAAAACAGAGTCTAATTTTTGCGCTGCGGTGGGGCCAGTGTAAAGGGAATCCGTCTTCTTCTGTTTTTCATCCATCCAGGCGCCGTGAGCTGCCGCGACTAGCCGCGACGAAGGCGACCGGTAACGTACTGAACAGATACTCCTGCCTGGCTCTTTCGTGTGCGCCGTGCTCGCGACGGAGAATCGCCCGACGCCGGCCTCGCAACAACAAATTTCGTAAGCTCCCTCCTCTATGGTCACCAATCCTCGTGCGCCTCTTTCTTCGCTTTCGCCTCCTCCAACAAGAGTTCCGCCTGCATGTGCGCTTTACCGCTCAATTTCAGCTGCGGAGGGGAACGAGGGGATGTCTTCAATCAATTAGGGTTTTGAGCTCGCAAAGCGTTCTTGGTGTGAAATGAGATTTCGCCCCTGAATTTTGGCAGCTTGGGGTGCATGTCGTAACAGCGATGTACTTGGGTTAGGGTTTCGGGGCGATTGTGGCTGTGGCGAGTAGGGATGATGATGGGGGTGACGGGATTGCCGACTTCGGTGACGCGCGAGGTGTCGAAATTATGGAAGCGAATCCTGATGGAGGTTTCCGTGGAGTGGCCGCTGGTTTGGGAGAATAAGAAGCTGCTCGTGGGATGCGCGCTCTTTCAGTATTTGCATGGCGTGGGCGCTCGCATCGCGCATTACCAACACCATCCGGGACCGCTCCTACACGACGTGGGATTCCAGTACCTCCCCGAGCTTGGAAAATTGAACGCGCACATTAGCGAATGGCTCTTCACGATGGTTTTCGTTTCGTTCGTGGTGTGGTCGTTCCACCCGTTCGTGCTGTACAGCAAGCGATTCTACACGGCGAGTTTGTGGGTGCGCGTATTGATGTGCCTAGTGATCTGCCAGTTTTTACGGATGAGTTCGTTCATGGTGACGCAATTGCCCGGCCCGAATTATCACTGCCACGAGGGGATGCCCACGGCCACCTTGCCGCCTCCGGGAAGCTTGAAAGAGGTTTTGCTCTTGAATTTCCCGTATGGGGTGGTTTACGGCTGCGGGGATCTCATCTTCTCCTCGCACATGACGTTCGCGCTAACATTCTTTCACGCTTATAATAAGTACGGGACGCGCCAGTGGATCAAGGTGGTGGCGTTTTTGGTGATGGTGGCGCTCAGTCTGCTCATCATCGCCTCCCACAAGCATTACTCGGTGGACATCGTGGTGGCGTGGTTCGTCGTGTACCTTGTGTTCTTCTTTGTTGATCGCCGCTTGGCCGATGCAGGGGTTATGGAGCGCCACCAGGCTGGACCATTGCTGCCCGTGAGCGCCAGGACAGGGAAAGATGGCCGCAGCAAAGAGGAGAAGCTCTTGAACGGCATCACAGAAAATGGAAGCGTTGAGCTATGAGATGAGGGTCTCTGTAACCTAGTATTTGGAACCCTAAATTTTTAAATTTTTCAGAAGCATGGCGGAGGACATTCTGCGATCATCAATGGATTAATTGTGATCTTGCAAGAACTCAAGGGATGACCGCACCTACTCTATGTATCGTGTCTCCTTGAGGTAATGTCATTCTCCTGGCCTGTTTCTATGCTCTTCTCTCAGGTCTCATGATTTAGTCATGGAAGAAAGTCTCCTGGCTAACGTGGCTTATAGCTTGAAGAGCCAGTGGCAATCAGGTCGGTTGTGCAACAAGGATTTTGGTAGATTAAAGGATAGCGATCCAAGAACAGGTTATCTGTAATTTACTTTGGGTAGATGTCAATTGAAAGATACATTTGTGAGGAACAATCCCACAAATTTGATACCGATCGCAAGCCTCTTGAGCTTTTGATTGAAGGGAGGCTTTGTAAGATACGGAGTGTGATGCTGGAAATTAGTGCTCATTGCACAATCCTGTTGATTCTGAGCTTTCAGTGTTTCAGCCTTTGTTCAAAATTTTGTTTTTGTGGACTCAACTTTTGGCTTGTGTAGGGAAATGACTTTGTTCCTCATCTGCATTGCCTCTGTGCTTGAGCTGGAGTTAGTTGGGTGGCCTGCCCTCACTTAGGGCTGAATAGGTATTGTTTTGTTCCTCGGATGATGCCCAAAAATAAGTGACCAGAATATGGTTGAATTCTGCACCTGAGGAATATGTTTTTTCAGTACCTCCAAGAAATGAGCAATGCAAATTTCTATTCTTCTCTGTTCTTCTGTAGCTGGACTCCTCGAGAAGTTCGTTATGGATCCCAATGGTCTCGATGAACTGAGGTGAGTGTGCCTGATCCCGATAGCTCAAATCCGGTGTCAGTCAACTTTGCTGTCAGACCAGTGGACAAGCCTAGAAGAATCGAGGTTGTTGAATAGCAAAGGTAGGCAGACCTCACCTCGAAAACAACTGTGGCTGTCAGTTGTTGGTGTGACATGTTGAGGGAATCATGCGCTTGTTTCTCAAAGCATCTTTAAATGATGTGCAGCTGTACAGTATTGTACTATGTAATTTTTGTGATGGACGTCCTCAAACTCTCACTATTTTTGCACAATTAAGCTTATATGGTTTTGTATTGACCATGAAAATCCGTTTTGACTCTAGCTTGCTTTTTAGTTTTCGCCCTCCGTTTCGTATGTAGGAGATCCTTAAGTGGAGATTCTTTGGATTCAGCGTGCAGAATGTAGATCCTTATGGGTATGACCCTTGTGGGTTTTATGAGCAGCCTGAACCTCAGTTATACGTTGTTGGAAATCTGCAATAGGGATGTCTTCAATCGTCGAACTTCCTTGGGATTAGCTTGACTTTTCTCAGCTGACTCTCTTTTCTTCTATTGATGTATGTGAGCCAAGTGATTTTTCCTTGGCAGTGCTCATTTACTAAAAGGCCTCGTTACAAAAAGAGTGCTCGTTGCAGCCCAGTAATCGTACTTCATAGGTGAAGAATTGAAGCTTTTTTCTGTTAATTGATGTATTTTCAACAGGATTCCGAACACAATTCCTGTAGTTTCGAATGGTCAGATTTTGAGTGGCGAATGATCAGATCCTGAGAGAATTTTATTGAAGAGAATTGATTCCTTCTGATAGTCTCGATCATGTCATAAGCGGTAGTGACGATGGTATGCATAGTTGACGGAGTAATTTTTAGGCCTTCTGGAGTAAAGTTGTTAGATACAGAGTACATGCCGAATTTTCCAGATCAGTCAATGGAAACTGTACTATATGGAAACTTTCTATGGAAATGAACAAATAAGGTAATGGCACTTCAAATTGTTGGAATAAGCATTTGAGCATGTTTATAAATAACCCTTCAAGAGTTGTGTTGAACCATATACACAACGTCACATTTGTTCCTAGAATACAAATTATGTACTAAAACATGACAAGACATACACCATTGGGTTGATAATTCAACGATTAGTAGACATTTTTCATTTGAATGTCATTTTAACCTCTAAATCATGCTCAAATATGGTACTATATTCATTAAGTAGAATATATAATCATTTGTAGCTTCAATCCATGTAGAAGGTGCAATAATGATTCAAATTGGGAGTGCCATGTATCATTGGATTTAGTTGAGGATAGTTTTTTGTTGGTGGTGCAAATTTACAAAAGAAACCTTTATTGTAGCCAAATTGAACTCCAAATTCTGTTAGAATGGTATTTTTAGACACTATATGAATAAACTATGAATTTTCAAAGTACTTGAAATAAGTGTATCCAAAATCCACTTTAGGCTCTCATCAATAGAAATTGTACATTTTTGGCAAGAATCTATAATGGTCAATTTTGCAAGCTAGTTAAAATTAGGAATAGTTATCTAAAGACTTTGAGGATGTGATCTATCACCAAATAGACAATGAGAATCAACCCTTCTTTTTTGCACTATGGGATCAAATTGTACTATTTCAAAATAAATGTCTACTTTTTCCTAGACAAATGTCTATCATTTGCCAAAAAAAATTCCATTTCTATTAAAAATGTGGATGAAGTCACCAAATTTAGATGATAAAGTGCATGAATATGATTGAAAAGTGTTTTTTGGTCCAAAAGATGGATGAATATAGAAATGCAATGCTTCACAAAATTTGAAGTGATTGCCATTGTGCTACTTTTTTAGAAAGTAAAAAATAAAAATAAAAATAAAAAAATAAAAACTACAAGCTGGCTATGCCCTAGAAGAAAGCCTAAGCGTGACTATGTAACTTTGACACAAAGAGAAGAGACCACACTTTGATCACATTTTTCAATTGGGCTATTGACTCAACTTCATGACCTTGAAACAGAAGTCTCCATTCTTCCAACAAAAATGGCCAAAGTTCATTTAATCCTTAATAGACATTGGATGAAAGTTCATCAAGGATTAAAATTGCATTAATGTTCATTATTGATCCATGCAAATGGAATGTTTGTAGTGAACAATGTAATTTAGTCAGACAAGTGT
Organism: Rhytidiadelphus loreus; assembly: GCA_947034895.1. Taxonomy (NCBI): domain Eukaryota; kingdom Viridiplantae; phylum Streptophyta; class Bryopsida; order Hypnales; family Hylocomiaceae; genus Rhytidiadelphus; species Rhytidiadelphus loreus. Next base: position 65,284,566 of record OX344762.1, read on the forward strand.
TGTTTGCTATTTTCTATATGTTCAAGAACTAGAGGCTTAAGACAAGTGTTGCTTGCTATTTTCTATATGCCACTAGAGGCTTAAGACAATGTTTTCCAAAAAACATTCAAAAATTGTCATTTCTAGTGCAAAGAGCTACAATGGAAAAAAATGTGTATTTTTTGCATATTCAAGAAAATGTGTGAATAAGTAATTAGAAACATTGACCAAAAAGATTGTAAAATATTAGTGTTCAAAGTGAAAAATAAAGTTGTATTTCTACCTTACCATATATACTAGGTTTTTAGACTTTGAATCCCCTTAACTTAAATTTTTTGCACTATAGAGTTTTGAGCTTTAAATCTTTATGGTGGAGAATTGAGTTGAGAGTCTAGAAAAAAAGAATTGAAAAAGAATTAATTTTTATTCTTTAAAAAATTGTTAAGTAGAAGTAGATATGAGATAGAAGGAAAATTTAAATTATTAATATTTATAAGATGAAATTAAAATGCACTAATCTTGATGGTGGGATTGTTCTAGAAAGAAAACTAAACTAAGAGGAATTTATTTTTTAATTGTAAAAATTGCATTCAAAAATGAATCCTACGAGTTATTTTTTTCATGAAAATGCTCTAAATTGCCCCCCAAAACAAGATTGTCCATAACTTTCTCATAACAAATCCAAATGGAATGAATAAAAGCTTTCCATGTAGAAAAAAATATAAGCTATGAGAAAAAAAATTTAATTCAAATTTTTGAATTTTTTTGGTTGCCTCTTCTTCCTTGTTTTGAGCTTATTTGGGCATAACTTTTGTTCCCAAGCATTGATTGAAAAAAAAAATTATTTTCTTATGGAGATAATCAATGTTTCTATCTTCAAAAAGAGTTTCAAAAAATCAGGACAAAAATTGAGACCATAGGTACTTGCCCAAAATCCCACTTGTCTTGTAAAGGGACAAATGGTCCTTTAGGGATTAAAAGAACTTTGAAGTCCTATATTTAACTCAATTTTCAATATGTTTTGAAAAAATTAAAAATATAGGGTGTACATTGTTTATTACAACATTACAAGCATTGGGATTGGAATTTTTCAATTCCATAACTAAATTCTTAACAATTTAGTATTTTGAATCATTCTCTACTTCTTTCTACTTACTATATTTTTCCTACATGTTGTACAATTCCAAATGATTTGAAAATTTTCAAGCATGTAGCCAACTTGCCTTGGAGAATGAATCTAAAGAAGCACCACCATTTTGGACATTTTTTCATATGAATGTGACCTTGTAAAGTGCAGCTGTGACATTTTTTGCAAGGCCCCCAAAGGATTTTTGTCACTTCAAACGTATAATCCTCAGTATAATCTTGCAATCTATATGGTGGAAAATTCTGAAATTTTTTCTACATCTTCTCAAGCTAGCATAAAACAAGATCCTATGGTTACATGTGTCCAAATATTTTATTCCTAAAATGTGATACTTGTACTAGAAATGGCAGTTTTAGAGCGTTTTTGGTGAAAACATAGTAAGGACTTGAGGGGGTCACTTAGAGTGTCCATTTAAAACCACGTGCGAACAAAACTTTGGACCCCCTATGTACTTTTTGAATTTTAAATAAAACAAAATAAGAAAAATATGAATAGATTTTTCTACTTTGAAAGTTTATGTTTTGAATTATTGATATTTTTATTTGTTAATAATAATTAGTTACAAATTTTTGAAGTAAAAAAGATACACTGTAGAACTAAAAAATAACTTTCACATCCCTATATTATATAAGAAAAAATTGTCTAAAAAATGAACAATTTAAAAAAAAAAAAAACTTTCTATTGAAAGCTCATTTTGAGTTGAATATTGATTCAATGGTCATCTAAATGTGTTCTCTATAATTATTTGAGTTGAAAAACATGCCATTATAGTTCATTTTCAACCTTTTCTAGAAATCATTTCATATTTGATTTGAGATGGAAATTTTGGCAATAGAAATCTATAGTCATTATTAAACAATGGTCAAAATTTTAGATTGAAATTATTGTTTATTAGAAACCACTTGTTAGCACGTGGTTTGTTGTAGTAGAACTAAGTGCACCCCCGAGGTCAGGGGACGTAAGGGGTTAAGTATTGTGTTCTAGTATTCAATGGAAGGCCATTTCACATTTCTATATTTTAAATGGAGTATTCATCAAAATTGATTTTTTATAATCAAACCAGGCTTAGGTAAACCGATAGAATTGTTGTTCTACATAAATAACGTGATATGAAATGTTTAATATTAATTCATTTATTAACTTAAAAAAAAATAGTATGGGATTGTGGATCCATGTTCATTCAATTCCTATAGTGTAACCTTCTACATCGATGAATGTTCTTAATATAGATAGATCCATTGTAGGCCCTTGTCCATTTCATTTTTATAGTGCAACTTTCTATTTTTCTATTATATATTAGACAAACATATTAAAGACCCAACTCAAATGTGATTCTCAATCTTGAGACCAACTTTACCAATATTTATGTCTTTCAAGGATTGCTTTGTGCCCACATTGGCAAATAATTATCATTCTTGTGTTCATTATGAATTTTTAAATGATACGTCATGCACTCTCTTTTCTTTAATGAAAGTCCAAGTCTTAATTTTTTTAATTTGTCATAATTTGTCATATCTTTAATTTTAAAAATATAAAAATATATTTCCAAATTAAAAATCAGCTATCAAAATTCTACCAATTTTTAATAATTAATAATAAATTTAGTTTAAAATAAAATTTAAAATAAATTTGTGCTTAAAAAAACTCTACAATTCTCACTCATTACTCTTGAAAGCTTTGGATGATTTATGGTTGAAGGTGACTATTCAAGCACCTTGGAAGTGTTCCTTTCATTAAATGAGTTTCAACTTTTGCTAAGGGCTATGAATTCCCCTACGTTCCAAAGCTTTAAGATCTCCACCACGCAGCTTATTGACGTGGTCGAGAGATTGCCATGTCAGCAGGCATTAAAAAATTATAATATATATATAATTTTTTTAATAAAAATTTAATAAAACATTTTCCAAGCAGTGCTAGCTAATTCCCAATAGCGGGAACCAACTTGAAACGACCCTCCCGATACACCAAAACACATCTAATGCCTCCACCTTTTCTCCCATGATCTTGGAAGTTGCAAATTGCAATTTATATGATTAAGGCCATATAAATATATCAAATCTATTAAATTATAATATTAAAATTTAATAAAATGTGAAATTTAAGAATCTAAAAATTTACAAACTAAAATTCTTTAAATTTATTAATTTACAAGTTAATAAATAAAAAATGTACAACTAATTTATAAATTTTTCAAATTCTTTAGTTTATAAATATCAAGATTTTGTAATTTCAAACAATTGGATGTCATTGAAAATTGACCACCTTTCATCTTGTTTCAATAGCAAAATACTATCATTGATTGTCATTCCAAGCTATTTTCTAAAATTTGTAAAAAATGGTTTGAATAACTACATAAGTGTAAAGTTTGTAGTTGAACTTTTATAATAATATTTTTGTTGTGTTTGGTTGTTATTTTGGAGTAGTTGGTAATTTAATTGTTAATTTTGTGGTCAAAGTCAGTGATTTGGCATACTAGTTCACCAATTTGGGAGAGAGTAGTAGCTATAGTGCCAAGTTGGAATTCTAGGCTAGATGTGACAAAGTAGCAATGCTAACAACTATCAAGTTGGTGTCAATTGCCAAGTTAGTAGCCAATTGGCGTTTATAGGTGCAATTCCAATTTAGTAGTTTGCCTTGGCAATTTGGTTGTGCAACCACTAGCTTGCATCCTATGAGGTTGGTGAAGATTCATTTTGAGGTTATCCACTGCAAGAGAGTCAAGTGAGCGTCCCAACCCAAGTCAACTGTATATTTTATTTTGTTTTGTGAGATGTGATGTGTGCTAATTAGAGTGATGGAATTTGTATTTCAAAGTTGGTGGTGATGTAGTGAGTGATGAAGCTAATTGGATGTTGTGTAAGAATGTTTATCAAGTTGGTTGTCGAGAAACTGTGAAATTACTAATGGTGATGTGATCACCTTATTGAACAAAATGATCATTACAAAAATTTAAACCTTACAAAAGGTTGCAAATGTTTAATTTTTGGCAACCCCGCACTGCAAGTATAGAAAAAAATTTAATATTAGAAAAAAAAAATATTTAAAAAGTTTCTAGTTTGACATGGCACTAAACACCAATAGTGCTACGTTAGATCCGGAAAAAAAATAAAAAAATAAAAATTCTCTAATTGCACCAAAATTGTACAAAGGGGTGCAAAATTGGTAGCCCTTTGTAGGGTTCAAATTTTTTGTAATGATAAATTTTAGGCCGATTGATTTTCAATGCAACATGATCAATGTGTGTATTCAAAAGAGTGATTGTGTGTTTTGAGGTTGTGTTACTTGTTTTTGAGATTGAACCTATTAGCATAGATTCCCTTCTTGACTATCTCCCTTGGAACGAATTTATTATACTAAAAGGATAATTTCCAATTAGGTCATTATTCTCCTTCTACAACAAGTGAATACAAATAGTATAGGAGATTGAATATAATAGTGCAAGACTTCCTTACACTAATGTCATCTAATTAGTATGAACATTTGGATGAAAATTGGATGATATTAGATGAAAATGTATGAGTTGGATGAAGATATATAAAAATGAAATGAAACCACAATATTTGCCATAATTCAAAAACAATGTAGACCACTTTATATTGACTTGATCTAAAATATTATAAATTACTATATTATTACAAATTATAAAATGATTTGTATAGTTTTTAAAGTAGTGTGAGTTGTTATTATTATAGCACATGCACACTCCTAAATATTTGACCTAAAGATAACAAGATTGCCCCTAAAAATTAAAAATTGAAAAATTGAAAATCTTTCAACATATCTATATCCAATTGATTCTTGTAGAGCATTCTTTTTTCTTCCATTCATATGTTATATGATTTTCTTTAAGCATCCTCAACAAATAATAATTGGATGAAGTGCACTTTTAACATCATTCATTATCTATTCAATGGATGGTTGAGCGCTTAGATGGATAATTAATCTAGATCCTTAGAAGGCCAAGGCCTATCACCGAGTTAATCAACAAAAAATTATCATACTCGTAGATAAATATGTGCATTCTTTAATAATAAAAAATTTCAAAAAATCATTCATTAGACTCTTTATTTTTTGCAATTTATTGCTCAAAACTAATACAACTTTGTTTTGATCACAAAGGGATGTTTGGTGGTACATTCCTCCTTTAGTAATGGATGAAATTGCTAAATTGAAACAAAATCTTTGAAGAGCACCATTCTATTTGGGATGAATGTATAAACACAGCTTAGGCAAGGACAAATGAGAGTAGAAGAACTATATTGTGTTGGAATCAAATAAATTCCTAAGTCTTCTAGAGTTGAAATTGCCTTCACCAAGTTTCATAATGCTTTTACATCATTGTATGTGACTAGGATGAAAATACGTTTAAGCAATAGTTTAGTCTTGTTTTCAAACTAATAGCAACCCAAAAGTTCAAGTCCAATGCTGTAAAATAGTTTTTCAAATTCAAAAACTTACCTCCCTATTTTCTACAAGCCTTCCAAATTATTGTACTAGCTAACAATTAAATTTTTTTTTCTTTCAACTAGTGCACATTTCTGAGTATAATTCTGATTTTTTGGGGGTCATTTATGCAAGTGAAGATTGGCCAATATTAGATGTATGGAAGTCCGCCCTCGTCATCTACATTTTATGTTTCATACATGTCTACGTCTATGGATGAAAAGTGCTTATGACTCTGCCCCAAAATAATGAAATAAAAAAATATGGGAACACAATTTCTTATGAGTAATATTTTGCTTAAAAGCGATATAATTTGTTTTAGGGCATATTGGTGAAATATTCTTCCATTTTTAGGTGATGAAATCACTAAATTGCTACTTATTCTTTGGACAACATTATTTTTATTGGATGAATGTACAATTTTGAAGATGAATACTTTAAGTTTCCTCTACATGTTACATGTTTCATTCATTTCTATAGTAATCGACTTTATTAAAGTAGGAGGCTTAAATTTTCCATAGTCATTTAGAATCGACCCTACAAAAGGGGCAAAAAGTGGGCACATGGTTTGGAAAAAATGTGACCCTTTTTGTAGTCAACAAATGGTAGTGCAACAAATTTATTTTATGACAACTACAACTTCAGAGTTGTGATTGTTGTAAGCGAAATTAGTTTCTACTATTGTGTATTTTAGATAGAGCATTAAAAACTTGCTTGTGAATTACAATGAACAGTACATTAAATGACAATGCCTTGTGGATCATTTTCTTATAGCCATAAATTGAAGACATTTATTTGGAAATAACAAGGTTTAAATAAAAAAATGATGTTGTTCATTTTTTAATTCATTTACAAGTGCTTTTCAATGCCATAGCCACCACATTTGGAAACTTAGGTGCACAACATAATACACAAATAACAATCGCCATTAAGTATAGTAAAATTGTGTCCAATTACACGGCAATTGGGCCTCTATTGTGAAAGAAAAACCATGAAACATTTGAGGCATCAATGAAGTTTGTATTGACCTAAGTACCTCAACTTGCACAAATCAACAACTTTAGATGAACTAAGACATCACACATCATTCTTGCATACACACTTCAATTTTTGAGTGAGGTTCTTGTGACAATCATGAGTGATGACAAGGTTTCAAAAGATGGAAGCCAAACAAAAGACAACATTTGATAGAAATGAAGGCGATGGAGCAACAATTTGTCAAATTATGTTGAAGATGAAGATGACTACAACGATGACCAAAATGCGACATTTTTTAAATGGATCGATTGTGAAGCAGAAAGATAGGCGGTATGGGAGATGGAACGGTGGGGCCTTGTAGACGACTATAGTGAATATACTAGGGAGAGGTCCGCGACGTGGAGCTGTCCTCATTAGAGAAAAATCCAATATGTAGAAGAGGTTCGCAACAACAAAGTGCAGGCAACAGCAGTTCCTGCTATAGGTGGATTACAGTGGGGTGCTCATCATTGACACTCAAGCCTCACAACAGACTCCTTCTACAACGACCACAACCAACTACTATCAACTTCAACTCGACAACAAGTCCACAAGCCATGGTAGGGCCCACATGTGACAAAGGAGGGCATTATCTTCTCCGACCTGGAGAACAACTTCAGCAGAGGAGGTGGTCCACCTACTTCACCCACTATTGTAGGTATAAGTTCTTAGAGAAGTCCCTTATTCCACCCCACCCCATCTACATGAGCTCTTAGGTCAAAATGCATAATGAAAATGAATGAAAATTGAACTTTTTAGCAACTTCGAAGTGCTATAGCAGATGTTGATGATGGTTAGACTATAAGAAGTGTTGGTAGAGAGAATGAAATTCCTCAATTTAGTTTAAGAGGCTATGTCTATGGGACAACAATCCAAAGGAGGGGTAGAAAAAGCATTTTAATAGATGAGGAGGAAAATGAAATAGTGGACTACCTTTTGAAAATGAAGAATTTGGGGTTTCCCTTGACAATTGGCCAACTCAGAGAGAAAGTGGAAATCCTCACTCAAGCCAAAGTACGCCCTTTAAAGACGATGTTTTAGGGCCTAGTTGGCTAAAATGTTTTAAGAGAAGACATCCAGAATTGGCCTTGCAAAAACCACAAGCCTTGGAACAAAAAAGAGCAAGAGGTTTGTATCCATACATTGTGGCATCTTTTTATGGTAATTTGTAGAAGTTATAAAACATTCACAACTACGAAGCCCATCAAATTTGGAATTGCGACAAAAATAGGGGACAAGTTGGAAAAGATGGGGGCGGCTATATTGTTGCCAAGATAGAATGTTGAACAATACAGATTGTTATCCCTGACCAATGGAAATGGTTGTTGGTCCTATCACGCATCAACGCTAAAATAGACTATCTCCATAATTTCTACATTTTCAAAGGCAAAAGGAAAAGTAGGAATTTTCTTAAAAAATAGTGGAACAAGGAGTTGTTATAGCTATGCAGCCAAAGGCGAGGATGACGCACTATTTATTCAGACCTTTGAGTACTTACAACATCACTAAAGGATTTAAAACAACTGGTATTTTCTCAATGAATGCAAGAGCCATGGATTCCAAAATGACACCAAGCACATCATATGACAAGGCACATGGAAGATCAACCCCATTTAGTAGTCAAGGGAAAAAACTAGCAAAACAACAACCATTTGAACTGAACAGTGGAAGATATAAGAAATCTACGAGGAGGTACCTAGCAATTTACCAAATTGTCAACAATATCACTACAAGAAATCAGCCCCTTTTGTGATTGGGCAAGAATGACTTCATGTTGAGTTTGACTAAAGAATGACTACTACCTCTGTAATAGCACCAAAATCAAAATGGTCCTAATGTCCGAGTTGTTCTATAGTTGTGACTACAACTACAAGATGAAGTGTGGATGACCTTAGAGTTTCATCCACCATTTTCAGTTCAAAACATTGTCAACCTTTTGGCGGGTTTACTGGGATATCCAACGTGGAAGACTCAGTCACGTAGAACGATTGCGCTGTTATATAATGTAATTATTTCCCACTTAGAAATGACTAGAAAGTGATTGACAGGGAAATCCGATGATTTGAAAATGACTCACTGAGATCTTGATGTAGAAAGCGCCATGCTGATGTAGATGCAAGTATGCCACGCCTTCCTGGGCCGCAAGTGCACCCACTTCAAAATGACTTCAGTAGTCAAATTCTAATAGTATGCAGTCAAATTTTGCAATGGGGAGGCACTGCAGTGCAACAACGTTGTTACTTAAGTCACCATTTAGAAAAGACAAAGGACCGTTTTCAAAATTTCTACTGGGCAGATCTTTGCCCACTTGAAGAAGACTTCCTTGTGCATAGTCTTGGGATGTGACTACAAGTAGTATATGATGAGGGAGTGCAGTGACCAGTGAAGGGGAGGATGCCTACTTTAAAAAATTAATTAATTAATTTCTTAAAAGAAATTAATTTTTTTTCAAAATAAAAAAAAAATAAAAATAAAAAATAAAAAATAATAATAGTATTTTTTATTTTTCATTTTTTTTAAAACGAGCAATTTGATATGGTCGCCCTTCTACCACATAAGATTGTAAAAAATTGTAATTACAAATTTATTTCAATTATTTTAATTTTTTTTCAATTGCTTTTAGGATATGTCCTGCCTTAAAGAAGCGCACGAGTTTGCTAGATTTTTTTTTTTTAAATTCTCAAAATTTTAAAAATAAATAAATTGCTACCAAAGTTCTCTACGATTGGGAACTCACAACCCCTATTAGGTGAGATTTCAAGGGTCCGAGAGATTGCAAGTTCACGGGGAGTTCTTAGACTGTGAACTCTCTGTGAACTATAATCTGACATGTCCAGGAGGTGGCCACATCAAATATTTTTATATTATTTTAATATAAATTTAATTTTTTAATTTTTTTAATTTTTTTAATTTTTTTTAATTTTGACTATACTTTGTTATTCACAACAAGGGAACAACTTTGAAATAGGCTTCCAGACCCCTCAAATCTCCTTTAATGTAGTGGGTTCCTTTTTTACTAATGACAAAACCCTTAAGCCAAACAAAGTGGACAATTAGTTTTCAATCAGAGCAAACACGTCAAAGGTAGGTGCAACTCAATGGTATGACTTCAAAATGACTCCAACTTAGTGACCTTAAAGTCGCGTAACAATAAATTACTCTAAGAACAACTAAAATGTGCACAACCTCCCTAAACACTACACTAAAAAGGGTATTTAGTGTTGGATTACATTTAGTGTAATTACCACCCTACTTGACCCTACACTAAATGTCAATTTTAGGACGATTAGTGTAGTGCTAAACTTCAATGTGCCGTTTGTCCACCTTTGTGTTGTCTTCACTTTTATCATCTCCTTCCTTGGACTTCTTCCCTGGACTTCCTTTGCAATCTACTTCTGCGACCTTACCTTGTATGTTGCCTTTTGGGCCTCTCTTCCATTCCGACTTGGTTACCTTACCTACAATTTGGCTTCTTCTCCTCTGTTGCTATTCCGCTTCTCCGCACTTACAATTCTTTGAGTGAGTGAATTTTTTGTGTTTGTGCGGGGAGGGGGGGTTATACTCCCGCATTCCCGCCTCCCGTGAGCGGTTTGAATCTCCCGCCTATTCCCACTCCCGCTTGCTCCATCGCTCCTTGTTGCGGCAATTTCGGCTTCATCCAGGTTTGTTTTCCCCTATTCATTGATCCATCAACCTCTTTTTCTTTTTTTTTACTCATCTTCCCAGCGATGATCCGTCGACTTGTCGACTTTTTTGTTGATCTTTTGCTTCCCATTTTAGGAATCCGCCATGGCCGACGCCCCACCGAGCAATTCCACACCCTGACGCTTACAACAAGTTTCTACAATTGCTATTCGCAAACGCATCATCACTTGGATGGTTCAAGATGAACTTGTGCATGGCTTTCCTGGGCTCTACATTCGCACAATCAATACATTTCCTCAGCATTTTTGAGCTCAAAGGAGTGCCAACCTTGTTCGGGCTTCCCGGTGGTGGGCTCAACGTCAATAATTTTGCAATGAAGGAGAGGCGGACAATACATCTCCACCAATTTCATGCAGTCGGAGCCTGGATGGTAGGCGAAAACAACTCCGCACAAAGGCAGCTCTCGGTCGTGGGCCCAAGCGAGCTGAATGGGTACTTTGGATCTACCCTATACTTTTGGATGCATTTGACAAATTTAGAAAGGTTGGGGTCAAATTTTCATCCAAATTACTCATTGAGCTGGCTATGACCATCTTATTAGATCCTACCTCTCCATATACAACCGAATCTCGTGATCCAAAGGACAATGTCCTACTCACGGCCAAGTTGATCCCAAGTTGGGTTCAACAATTTATGCATGTGCACAACATTGTTTTGTTGTCACGAAGGGGACGTTTGTCTTGTAGTCCTGAGAAGGAACTACAAATTAAGAGGGCAACAGCTTACCGTCTAGGTGTGCTTCAAAGAGGGTTCCAAGACGGTGTTTTCAATGAAAATCTCATGGAAAACATTGACGAAACTCATTTTGTTGTAAATTTAGACAATGGTCGGATATTGGGATTTAGGGGAGACACGAGTGTCAAGTATGCCGAAGTGGTTTCGGGGGGAGATTCTATGACCATGGTCATTAGAATTTCCGGGGGGCGTAGATCAATGATTGAAGTCCTTATGCTGATTTTTACCAATTCCAGCAGCAATTACCCTATTCGGGGCTTGGAAGACAATATTCCAGGAGTATCTTACAGATTTAGGCCTAAGGGCTGGATGGACCAAAAACTTTTTGCTGAATTTTTTGTTGAGCCCCGAGCCTTCCAAGTTGATGTTCATGGCCATACAAAAGTCATTTGGGTTGACAATTGTACATGCCATAGTATAACCCCAACATTATCGGTTGTTTTGGAAGCAAAACATGCCACTCTTAGGTATTTGCCACCTTGTTCTACACATTTGTGCCAACCGGCAAATACATTCATCATTTCCAAGGTCAAGGATGCTTGGACCAAGCAATGGGAAGCAAAAACAGGCCGAGCTCATTGCAGCCAATGCTTGGCAAAATACTCCTCGGGTTGATGGGCAGTGGTTAGGAAAACTTACAAATCTAGGAAAAAGATTTTTCCTACAGCTGGCTACGGATAGCATTGAGGATGTAAACAAAGAGATAGATTGTGATAATTTGTCATATGCTAGGAAAGCTATGATTTGATCGGGTATGGCTTTGGGTGTTGATGGCACTTAGAGTGTCAATCAACTTTTTCTACATTTGCAGGAAATTATAGCCAAGCATGAACCATACTTCCATGGACAACAAGTTCCAGCCCAAGTATGAAATCTGTGTTTTTTTGGCTCTAAATATTTTTTTTTTCCTTATTTGATGTTCAAAGACTTCTTTTATTGCACATGTTTTCCACATTTTCTACTCCTTCCATCATTTTCCTTGTCTTTAATCTTTTTCTTTCCAAATTCTTTTTTTACCTTCTAACACTAAATGTAAACCTCTTCATATTTCAGATTTACCATAGAATACTTTTAGTGTTAGAAATTACATTTAGTGTTACTTACTTTAGTAGGGTAAATGATATTTAGTGTCATGGTTTGCAAATGGTGTTGCCAACACTAAATACCCTTTTTAGTGTATTGTGTATGCAAATTTGTCTATAACTTTTGATTTGAGTTTTGAAATCTAAAACAAATTTTTGGAGATGAAAGTGAGATTGATTTTACAACTTTTAAGAGTTCAAAGTTTTTTGAAGAAAGTTAATCTGCTATGCCTTCATGAAGTATAAAATATTATTTGTAACACAATTCCTGTGTTTCACATACCCCACATGGTTTGTCTTGCCTCCTATTATCCCTCTACAATAAAGGGATTTGTCATTTCATCTCTTCATACTCACATACTAAGTGACTTTGAAAGCCATGTGACATGTATGCCAAATATGATGTATGGTGTATTTGATATGGTGTATTTTGTATGGTGTATCATTGTGGAACTTTGAATGACCTTAGAATGTGATCTAAACTCTAAATTCAAGTCTCTTTAGAATGACTATCCATCTGGATATGTGTCTATTCATTTGGATTGTGCAAAGACTCCATCTTAACTTCTAAATGACTTAAACATGACTCTAATGTGACTTTGACATGAATTTGACATAAATTTGACATGATTCTAACATAAACCTAACGTGACTTTGATGTCACTCAAACATGACTCTAACAGGTTCACGTCAACAACTACAAAATGACTACATAATTGGCTAACATGGACGTCCATGTCAACAAAAATTTATTTGAAAATGGGTAGCTGCCTAGCCTTTCCCATAAAAATTCTTGTTCACCTCATCAACTGATCAGCCACGTAGACCCTTTCATCTTTTCTACATCCAAGGTAGAATTGGATGGTGATAATAGAATGATAGTCATTTAAAGAATGACTTGTCCACTATGACTCTAGGGCCCGAAGTCACTTTTTAGTCATTGTTGTCAAGAATGACTTCTATGTAGTCATTCTTTGAGTCATTTTTACCCCCAGTTTCTTGTAGTGTATTACATTGACATCTACAATGAGGACCAACAAGTAAATGCAGAAGACAGTGCTATTGATATGTCTAGCGAAATTGACAGCGAAGCTAATGAGGATCAAATTGATACATGCAGACTAAGTTAACAAATTTACTAGCTCTTTCCACTACAAAGGAATGTTGTCATTTTCTATCAATTTCGACATTTTTTTGTCAATGTTTTGTCAATTCAGACATTTTTCTGTGGATTTAGACATTGTCTATCAATTTCAATGTGTCAATTCGGACATTGTTTTCTTGTAGTGTCCTACCATACAAATGCCACGCACATCAAAACCACTTATAGAATCGTAGATTGACTATTACAATTCAATTCTAATAATTGAAGAAGAGCACGTGCAAGTGCTCGAATACGTGGCAACTTAGAAGGAGAAAGCTGCCAAAGAAAAAGAAAAAGAGCTATTAAAAAAAAAGACAATGAAGGAACAAAAAGCAATAGAGAAGAAGGAAAAGCTGGTAGCCAAACAAGCATGGGCAGAAGTAGCTGAGGCAAGGAGAAAACACAAGTAGATGTGGAGCTTGAAGAATGTGCAAGCACTGGCTAGGTGATAAACTACACGCAACAATAATAGAAAATGCTCCAATTGTCAGCTATAGAGCTCTTTATTGCAGTGTTATTTTGGAGGTGTGCAAGAGAAACTAGAAATTGGTATTGGAAAAGAGAAAAGCAAAGAAGAAGGGTCAAGATACAAGCCACTTACCTCCTTTACAAGAAGTGTGGCAACCAATAGGTACAAGCAACATGTATCCCATTTTATTTGGCAAGAACATGTATTAGTCTTCCAAAATGTTGTATCAAAGTCCACCAATGGAGATAGCATCGGCAATACCTCCTACGCATAGCAAAGCACCACAGAGTTAGTTTGGAATGCAATCAGCATGTGTCTAGAACATGCAACTATGATAAAAAATAGCAGTAGATACAAAAAATGGAAAGAAAAGTAGCAATATGAAATAAAAGTGACATGAGTAGAAGGCATGATTTGCAAACCTAACATCATTCAACTAATGTAGTGGAGAAGAAGGCCAATGTGGACATGGCAATTTGGAGAGGATGGCAGTAATCTGAATGCATAGGTAGGAGGCAAAAATGGGACGAATGGGACATTCACAAGAGAGAAAATGTTCTAGCCGGAAAGAGTTGGAGACAATTGATACCAATTTCCATCTATGCGGCAAGGTGTAGTGAGGGTGTAGTATACTGTGGAACACATTTGCAGCGCAAAGGAGGGCAGTATGACCATTGTAAGTAGTGTGACATTCAAAAGAAGACTATTCAGATGGTAAATTGCACAATAGTTTGAGGAAAAAGAATCAAGTATGAGCTTACTTTGTGTAACGCAAGTGAAGGTCACTACAAATGAAAAAAGAATAGTTATAAGCATGAACGTCAAAACTAGTTTTGACAACAAGCATGGACAACACCAACAAAAATGAAGGTATCGATAAGAGCATTGTAGCTATAAAGGAGGACAAAAAGTTGGGAAAGAGGACCATAAGCTGCAAAGGAAGATTACAAGCAATGAAAGGAAGACAATGCAACTAGAAGAACGTGGTTGTGGGTACAATGGCAGTAGTTGCAAATGACAACAAAACATGGCAAAGAAACTAAAACCAAGACCATTGTGGAGGACACAGAGCTTGGGCGGAGGACACCCAATATGACACGGTAGCAAGTGGAGAGGAGAGGTCAATTAGGATTTTGACATCCTCTTATTGCTTCAAGAGATGCGGTGCAACAAGCTCAAGGAATGGCCACATTCACTGAATTGCAAAGAGAAGCCTAAGCATTCAATGGCTTTAGAGGAAGCATTGGAGGAAGACGCGAAAGGCTCAACCACTGTCACCAATGGCTCAATGTTAGCAGAAGAGGATATGCTCCAAACTTTGGCATTAGGAAGGCACCAAACCCTACATCATTTTGAAATTTGAAATTTACCATTTTTGAGCTCCTTGGAGGTACAATAGTAGCACCTCTGGAAGGCTTTTGTATGTTGTACAATGTCATTTAATGATAGTAGAGTGGAACAATAGGCCTGGCACTATAGACTTCCTATAGCACATGTCCTTGGATGCTTTTTGTAAATAATGTGTTTGCGTTTATGATTGCACTAATACTACCAAAGCCACTTTTCCTTTATTTATTGGATCCCATTCTTCTATTCAAAGACATATATGGCTCAGTCAATGCTGCACCTTATGAGCAAAAATAACGCCCTACGACCATATCACTTTGAAACTCCATCTTTATTTCAATTTCACTTCAAAAAATTTGAAAAAATTCCTCAGTCATGCCTTCATTACTACTCCGTCACCCCAAAAATTTCCAAGACTATTAGCACCACACAGTTGTCCCCAAACATCTCATTTTCCTTAAGTGAGTGATTCAAGAGCTTCTTTAAAACATGCAAAAATCCTTTCTTTTCTATTTTTTTTTGTATACTACTGATCACTCTCAATGTAGCCAAAGTTGATGCCCGTTTGTCTTGAAGGTAGCCTATTGCACTAAATTCCATAAACTGATTCTGGGATCACTGGTCCCTCCCTATCTCTCCCCCGCGAGTAACACAATATTTTGGACCCAATGAGGGCGGGGAGAGCCCAGCCATGCAGCCAAAGTGGGGGCCACGCCGTTTGCAAGCTCATCCGCAAGATCCCCAGTTGCCCACTCAATGCTCCTGATCCATCCAAATGGAGCTTTCTTCCACCCAACCAGCGCGCGCAGAGAGATCGTCTTATCCAACCACAGCGTCCCGGTGCACTTGGCAGTCTGGCTTATAGCCCACCTGCCCCACTGCGTCTTCCTCACTGTCCTGGACTCGCCCTTCCTTTGTAATTTGTATCCCGTTATCCTTTTTGCAGAGAAGAGAGAAACGTTGCAGCCATGGCCGCAGCAGCTACAGCCATGCACTCGACCGCCTTGGCTGGGCAGAGCCTGCTCAAGCCCGTCAACGAGCTCGCCCGCAAGGTCGGCACCAACGATGCGCGCATCACCATGCGCAAGACGGCCAAGTCGTCAGACAGCATCTGGTGAGCTTTCAGGACAATGCGGATGAGTTGGGGTGGGGGTGGGGGTGGCATTGGGCTGTTGAGCATTGTCTTTGCTAGGGGCGTGGGAATACATTGTCTGTTTGTACAATGTCGCTGTAGTGTGGAAATTGATTGTTCGTTTGGTGCGATGTACTGATGTTCTGTGGAAATGAATTTGTAGGTATGGCGCTGACCGCCCGAAGTACTTGGGCCCCTTCTCCGAGAACACCCCGTCTTACTTGACTGGTGAGTTCGCTGGAGACTACGGCTGGGACACCGCTGGACTCTCGTCCGACCCCGAGACGTTCGCTCGCAACAGGGAGCTCGAGGTCATCCACTCCCGCTGGGCCATGCTGGGAGCTTTGGGCTGCGTCACCCCGGAGCTGCTCGCCAAGAACGGCACCAAGTTCGGAGAGGCTGTTTGGTTCAAGGCCGGCTCCCAGATCTTCGCGAGCGGGGGTCTGGACTACTTGGGCAACCCCAGCCTTGTGCACGCTCAGAGCATCTTGGCCATCTGGGCTTCTCAGGTGATCTTGATGGGAGCCGTTGAGGCCTACCGTGTTGCCGGAGGACCCTTGGGTGAGGTGACCGACCCCATCTACCCCGGAGGCAGCTTCGACCCCTTGGGCTTGGCTGACGACCCCGACACGTTCGCTGAGTTGAAGGTGAAGGAGTTGAAGAACGGGCGCTTGGCTATGTTCTCTATGTTCGGATTTTTCGTTCAGGCTATTGTGACCGGCAAGGGCCCATTGGAGAACTTGAGCGACCACTTGGCTGACCCCGTGGCTAACAATGCCTGGGCTTACGCCACCAACTTCACCCCCGGGAGCTAGATTTTATGCTGCTAAGTATCTCTTCTAACGAATGATAGAATGGGACCTTGCGGAAGCATTCGGTGGTAGCACACTTCTGTAAATTTTGAGCTCATTAGTAAAGCTTTGCCACACTCGATTCATACCATATCGCACTCGTTGTCTCCTGTGGTTATTGGCATTGTGTGCTTCTATGTGCTTGACTCTTATCGATTACTTGGGGTAACCCTCGAACTGAATGTTGATGCGTCGTGGTACTTCTAGTATGTGCTTTCCAGTGTCTTGATATGATATATCATCCAGTCAGTTAATGGTGCTGGATAAGTTGGAGGTTCTCCTGGCAATCAACTGTAAAATTCCTAGCGGATATTTTTAGCTGCCGAAGCACTGATATCTTCTCTAATGTGAGGCCGGCATGTGCCAATCGAACAGTTCCTGTGCATTTGCGGAATTCATCATGTTGTGTATACACATCCTTCACATGTCAGGGGAACATGTATGAGGTGTTTCTTGAAGTTCAATTATCCCCTTGAGTTACCCTCTTTACACAGTTTGGAACTATGGCAGACAAAATTTGCCATGAGTCACTCTCATTCTGTAGTGACCCTCACACATACTTCCCTGAAGACTTACATAGGAAGTGGCCTCTGAATTCATGTAGAGGCAGAACGTTTTTCAATTTTGCATACTCATCTTCATGCTTTCAGGCACATGCTAATTGGTTCTATCCTTTGGACAGAGACTACGGCATTACTCTCGCACTGACTATGGTTTCTGAATTGGAGTTTCCAAATCCTAACTTCAACTACATTCACACTGCACAACATGGTTTCGACTGATACTTGTACCCTCTGTGTTGGACTAGTACTTGTATGTAGAAATTTTCAGGATCAGTTTAGAGATAAGTTGGTTTTAGGCACTTCCATCTTAGGGGCCACAATCAGGTTGACTATTTGGAGCAATTCAAACTTTCAGAGTACACTATGTCATAACTTGTTGTTGACTTTTCAAGACTACTGAGGCGTTATGCCATCGCCATCACCAATGCAATTCATAACCTTCTCTCCTTTCAATTTTCATCTTACACCCTTGAATTATATATATAGATCAAAGATTGTAATTAAGAAGTGTTATGTATGATAACCCACTCGCCGCTACTGCGGCTCGTCGGTCATGTAATAAGGTAGGAACACCCATAACCGTCAAATTAAGCAATTCAGCATAGTTGGAGGCAAATTTTTCAAAAGAAAAATATTTTTTCAATGTTAGCAATTGAAAATCATGAATTTTCAAAAAAAAAATTAGAATTTTTGGATAAGGCATCTAATTTCTACAAATTTTCAAAGTTGAACTCCCTAGGGCACCCTATACCGCACTCTAATAAATCTGCCTCGATTCCAGTACAAAAATCTACAAAAATCAGGGACCACCAACCGCAGTTAAGCATGGACACGGTTTCAAGAAACTTTTGGGAGCATTTTTAGGGAACTCTACAGTTGGTATCAAGGTACACTCACGCTTATGGGTGTTGCTACCTTACATAAGTTAGAGAATTCTGTTCATGGCTGCTTCGAGCTGAGCACTGTGCCTGCCGATTAGCAATCAATTCATAACTCTGCTTCACTCTTCTGATCAATACACATTCAGATACTTTCAGAGATTTCATCAGAAATCCAGGTCCAGCAGGCACGGTAGTTCATAAATCTGTCATTGAAGAAACCTGAATGAAATGATGAGAACGTCGGCGTTTACCAGAACAAAACTCCGAAGAGACACCAGTGCTGCAGTGAAATGTATCTTAACTAGAGTTAAAAACTAACCCCTACTGTACATTGGGATGGCAAATGAACTACAGTAGGTCAATACTCAAAATGCTGAATGGGAGGTGAGTATCTTAGGAGGAGAACAACTGAACTGAAGAATGTTTTGGAGTCAGGGATCATTTTAGATAAGGAATGGGTCCATGATCATTTATGGTAGAGTTCTTTAACCCCTTAACCCCTCACCACCCAAGGGGACCAGAAGTGTCCTCACATAGTTTCAAGTCCAATTGAGAGTGCTGTAACTTTTGCATCCGTTGTCCAAATTCAATAAAACTTGTTGGGAAATTTGTGCTCTCTCCTCTAGTTTGTGTAGTAATATTTTCAAATCAATAAAAGATTTATTGATTTTTTGTACAAGTCAATCAAAGTTCAAAGGTTCAATTTGAGTTCACCAAACTCCATTTAATGGTTGCATCTTCGGGCTTGTGTCTCCTTCATCCAATGTTGATTTCAATAAAATAAAATAAAAGTTTACGTTCCCCTTGAAGTCTAGTTATTGTGGTAAATTTTTCATATCAATCCAAGTTGCTTTGAATGTTTGGGAGAAATTCAAAGTTGAAAATCCTAACATTTTTGAATTACTGTGAACTTCGGTGGCTTATTTCTTCTTCATATAGTGTCCGTTTTCAATAAATGTTTTTGGTAAAGTTGTGCATACTAGTCTCATTTGTGTAGATAAAATTTCATATCAATCCAAGAAGTTATGAGTGACAGAAGAATTTTAGTAGAAGGAGGTTTAACTTCAAATGTGTTTTTCTCAATTTTTCTTGCTATTTTATGACTTTTTGAAGCCATTTTGCAAACACAATGAATCAATTCAATGATATTTTCTTTTACCAATGTGTTTTTATTCCGATTTTGAATCACTTTATAGTTTTAATTTTTTTCGTTTGAGTAGGTTTAGAAATCAAATTTCACCTCCAAATGTGTTGCTAGGAAAATTTCAGCATCCTTTTTCTACACTAAAACATTATAATCTTGCAATCTATATGGCCAAATGATTCCAAATTTGATTCACATCATCTACAATACATACAATACAAAATTGTACACTTGAGATTTCTATACCTTAGTGACATTTTGGACTATATCACTTCAAAAGCAATGATGTTTTTAAACCCAAAAAGGCCTTGGGCCTGAACCCCTAAAGGACCATTGTCCCCTCGGGGGACAAAATGGATTTCGGGCAAGTTCCTATGATCTCAATTTTCAGTGAATTTTTTTGAAACTTTCCCATAAGATAGGAAAACTTATGAGCTTCGTGGGAATATAAATTTTATTTCAATTGGTGCCCGAGAGCAAAAGTTATGGCATCTTAAACATAATTTACACTTCACCGGGCAGAAAAGTAAATCTACAAAAATTTGAAATTAATTTGAATTTTTTTTTCTTCTTAAAGATCATATTTTTGTCTACATGTGAAGCTTTGATTCATTCCATTTGGATTAGTAATGTGAAAGTTATGAACAATCTTGTTTTTCGGGCAATTTGAGCATCTTCTTGAAAAAATAACTTATAGGATTCAATTCTGAATGCAATTTTTACAATTTTTCAAAAAAAATTGTTTAACGAGGTTAACTTTTCTATTTAGAACAATCTCACCGTTGAGATTATTGTGTTTCAATCCCATTTTAGAGCTATTAAAGATTTAGTTTTTCTTTCAATCTTGGACCTATACTGAACAATTTTTTAAAGAATGAAAATCAATCATGTTTTTTTTTTTTTTTTAATTCTAGACTTTCAGCTCAATTCTTCAACACAAATTTTTTTTAATTCAAGGTCCATGGTGTAATTTTTTTCCCCAAATGGCATTCAAAGTCATCTGAAATTGCAGGCTAGTGTTCAAAAAAACTTTCTTTTTTCAACTTTGAATGCTAATATCTTCCAATCTGTACGGTCAAACTCCATGAAATTTTTACCACATGATACTAGACTAGTAAAGTACAAGATCCTACGGTTAGATTCTAAAAAAAGTATTTTTTTTGTTTTTTTGGATGAATGCAGCAAAAATGGCAGTTTTGAGTAGTTTTTGACAGAAGAACGGCCCTGGTCCTTTAGGGGTTAGGGGGTTAAAAAGAAATTCCAAGCTCAAGGGGAATTTGAATTTCAAATTCAAATTTTCACAAGGTTCTTGATTTTAAATGTTTTAAAGCTAAACTGAGAAAATGTAGCTCTAGTAATCTACTTTCAGTTTTATTTTTTATTTTTTAAAAGCATTCAAATTGTAGTTTCTATGACACTTTGAAGGTAGCACCTTGATGCTCAAAGAGTACACCAATTACACTACAATGTTTATTACTATGATCTCCAGTTTTGTTGAAAATTTCATACTATTTTAAGCATTTTTGTAATCACCAGCCATGATTTCTTCAAAGAAATTGCTTTTAATATATCATGTAGATTCTATTATTAAGAGTATTTTTAATTATGAAAAAAATGAAGAAAAATTTCATATATATGTATATTACCACATGAGATAATATCAAATTTTTCAAAGGTGTGTTTTAGTGTTAAAAACTAATGAAGTTTGACTAAGCACAAACATGAAATGTCTCAACAACTAATTTCAAATTAACCTATTGGTTGGCCAATGTTTTGGTCTTTTCTCAATTTTTATTAGATGAATTTTTGAATTCACATATACTAAATAGTGAAATTAAGTTGTCTCACACTAATTTATTGACATTTGACACTATATAAATATTTATTGTTATTATACAAGAATGCACTATTTTGAAATTAGGTATTCTTGTGATTGGGATTCATGAACTTCAATGTGTGCAAATGAAAATATCTATAGACTTTGATGGCTTGTAGAATGACTTTCATAGAGTAAAGCAACCTAATTTCACTATTTAGTTTAGATTATACTTACCATCCCCTATAATTTGAGTGTTTGAAAATTTATAACTACTTCATTGTGCCACCCAAATTTGCACAATCTCTTGCATAAGCATTTTTCAATGAGCAAAATTTCTTCATCATTTTCTCATAGATGCTCATGTTTCCAAGGAGCTTATGAAATTGATTTGAGTAGTTAGGAGAAGTTTCCTTGGATCTTGTAAATTGTTGACAATCTTTGAAAGGATTGTAAAGACTGCCACACTCCTTAGAAGGATACATAAGGTAGTCTACTGTTAAATCGACTTTTTAAATAAGAGCTGATTGCCTTTCAAGAGAAGCTAAACTCCTTGGAAAAAAATTAAGTAAATTTTCATAGGAAGGAGGAAGAAAAATGGAATGGACATTTAACCAAAGTTGTTTCATATTTTTTGGACCTTCATGAGATTAGTTAAGAATCTTAATGTTGAAACATAGTGGTCACTGATTCAATATTTCATTAATTATAATATAAATTAGTGAGAAATATCAAGAAAATAGTCTGAGACAATAGAATGAGAGTATTTGGTGTATCCAAATAAAAGTGTGTTGTTAGTGAGCTAATGGAAAATTGGGAATGGATTTTGGTACACCATGTGATCAAATTCAATTTTCCAACATCTTTGATAATATCAAATGCAAGAATACCTTGATTTTTAGCTATAAAGAATGTGAAAATGACAATGTTAACCCTTCATTGCCTAAGGCTTGTTTGACATTAGAGGAGATTTTAGGCTCCTGGAGGCCCGTTTCAAGCCCCTCCTGGCGCTGGTTCCCAATAGTCCCTACGAACGCTAGCGCTGCCATGTCACCTTTTTTAAAAATTGAAAAAAAAAAAAAAAAAAAAAAAAATCTTCTCAAAATGAAAAATTAAATTGAAAAATTAAATTAATTTTTTTTTTTTTTAAAATGACATGGTAGTCTCCATTCCACGTCACTGCGTTGCGGGAGCGTAGTTCCCGCGTTGGGAACGGGATGGGAACTCACAGCTTGAAATCTCCTCTAATGGTTCAAAAACATCATTACTTGCAAAGTGTTATAGATCTAAATTTCACTAAGTTCTAGAGATCTCAACCATACAATCTTGTAGTGTAGTTGTAGATGATGTGAATCAAATTTGGAGTCATTTGGCCGCATAGACTGCAAGATTGTAATGTTTTAGTCTTGAAAAAGGATGCTGAAATTTTCCTAGCAAACATTTGGAGGTGAAATTTGATTTCTAAACCTATTCAAATGAAAAAACTTAAAACTATAAAGTGATTAAAAACCAAAATACAAACACATTGGTGGAAGAAAATATCATTGAATTGACTCATTGTGGCTACAAAATGGCTTTCAAATGTAAAAAAAATAGCAAGAAAAGTTGCAAAAAACACATCTAAGATTGAACCTCCGTCTACTAAAATGCTTCTCAGTCACTTATAACTTCTTGGATTGATATGAAATTTTAATCACATAAACTAAACTAGTATGTACAACTTCTATAAAAACTTAATTGAAAACTGACACTGTATGAAGAAGAAACAAGCCGCAAAAATTCACTGTAATTCCAAAAGTATCAAGATTTTGAACTTTGAATTGCTTTGAAACATTCAAAACAACTTGGATTAACATGGAAATTTTACCACAATAATTAGACTTCAAAGGAAACATAACGCAATAAATTTTATTAAAAAAAAAGATTTGAAGAAGGAGATACAAACCCCCAAAGTTGCAGCCTTCAACTCAAATTGAATCTGTTAACTTCAATTGGCTTCCAAGAAATCAATACATTTTGAATTGATTTGAAAATTTTACCACACAAATGAGAAGAGAGAGAGTTCACATTTCCCAATTGCAACAAGATTTGTTGAATTTGAACATTAGATGCAAAAGTTAGAGCATTTTGAATTGGACTTGAAACTTTGTGAAGACACTTTAATCCCTAAGTGCCCAGAGCAAATTTAGTGAAATCCAGACCATTTTAACTTCAATCCGCTCAAGCTTTCTCTTAAGAAGAGATTCATATAATCTAGCTATATTGATTGTTAGTCAAGAGAGACATGGAGGTGTGGAAAAAAAGACGCATCTTTTGACCATACTACTCAAAAGATTATAGTAGTCAATCAAAAAGGTTTTTCAAAATGGAGAGGCCAAATTTGGGGGCGCTCAGGGGTTAATTTGGTCCCCTTTGGAGATGAAGGGTTAAAGTTGAATTATTTGTGCATTCATATCAGTAGGTGTTAGGAGTGGTATTTGCAAAGTGAATTGAATTTTTAAATGTATCTAGATTCATTCCAAACACTCTTGCTAACTCTATTTTTAATGATCATGCTTATACCATTCTTCATACAAAATAATTTCACCTCTAGCAATAGGATTTTAAGCAATTTGAGTTATTATGAAAATAAATAAATAAAACTTAGGATCAATGGTAGTATGACTATAAAACCTTGCCCTAAAAATTTGCTAGTCTAACATGTGTTCACTCTTTCCATGCCGATGTTTCTTGTAAACTCAACTCAAATTAGTTAACTCCTAAAGCCCTAATGTATGTTTTTGGCAACATAGGGTTTTGGTCATCCATTTACAAATGGAATTTTCATTTTTTTCCTTCGAAATTTTAACAAAACATGTGATTGAGGAGTAACTTCAAGGCACACCAATTTTCATAACATTTGACTACATGGTTAAAAAGTTATTGTTTGATATGTAGTTTCATTCAAAGCCGGTGTAGCTTAGAAAAAATCAAATAAAGATCAATTTGAACTTGATTTCTATATTTCTATATACTTGAAAAGATTCAAACCATAATATTTTGATTAATAAGATGAATGTTATGAGGAGTTTTAGTTTGCAAGCAATTATGGAATTGCCACCCAAAATAAACTTTGGACTTGTTCATTTAACTCAATTTTCAATATTTTTGGAAAAAATTTAAAACTCAGGATGCAGATTATTTATTGCAACATTACAACTATTGGAATTGAAAATTTTCAATTCTAAAACTGAATTATTAACAATTTAGTATTTTTAATCATGCTTTACATCTTTCTACTTACTATTTTTTCAAGCATGAATATGAAAAAAATCTGAATTTTTTTATGTATTGCCAACTTATTTTTTAATATATTATGGAAAGATGCAAGTTGTAAGATGTATACATTTTTGAATCAAAAGTTTGAAGGATGAAACTTAACCATTTGGGAAGAGTTGAAAATATTTCTTTTTGAAATTCAAGCATCATTATCTTGCAATTGGTAAGATTTCTTACTCTAAAATTTTAGACATGTGTGTTCTATCAAGGATCCTACGGTTGGATTTGTTAATGAAAAAATGTAGATGAAGATTTTTGCTTTGCTTTGGATATGACTATATTTTGAAGCAATTTTGGGCCTAAAAACACTACAGTCTTTTAAGATGATGATGAAGTGATTTAGGATTGAGTTGTAGAGGGAGTAATAAGTTAGTGTGTGTTGAAAACTTTCTCCACCGAGTTCTCCACTCTAAAATCATCTTCTAATATACTTGAGGTTTCATATTGTTGTGAGAGTTCAAGAAACATGAATAAAAGTGGTTAACATATTTGAAAGCATATTGTGAGAATTCAAGAAACCCCAATAAAAGTGGTTAGATGAAAATCTCGGAGGTCACTTAGAGTGTCCATTCGAAACCACGTGCAAACAAAACTTTGGACCCTCTATAAACTTTTTGAATCTTGAATCCCTCCGAAAAAAATCTGAATAGATTTTCCTACTTTAAAAGTTTATGTTTTGAATTTTTGATATTTTATTTGTTATTAATAATTAGTTACAAATTTTTGAAGTAAAAAGATACACTATAGAACTGAAAAATAACTTTTACACCCTATGTTATATAAGAAAAAATTGTCTAAAAAATGAACAAATTTTTTCTATAAATAACTTTCTATTGAAAGCTTGTTTTAAGTTGGATTCAAAAGTCATCTAAATGTGTTCTATATAATTATTTGAGTTAAAAAACATGCCATTTTAGTTCATTTTCAACCTCTTCTAGAAATTATTTCATATTTTATTTGAGTTGTAAACTTTGGCAATAGAAACCTATAGTCATTATTAAACAATGCTCAAAATTTTAGGTTGAAATTATAGTTTATTAGAAACGACTTGTTCACATGTGGTTTGTTGTAGTAGAACTAAATGCACCTTCTTAGATGAAAATCCAAATGAATGCTTTAGAAGGCATTTTATAGACAATGCACTTTAACATACCTATTTAACATAGTACTAAAATTTCTTATTCATATTACAACTAACACTAGAAGAAAATGAGGGATTTTACAACTACAAAGATCAACTAATTTTAGTTGTATTAGACATTTGCAATTGGTGATAATCTAGAGGCCCCCAATTGCTAAGGACAAGTTTATTAGTTGTATTGTAGTAGCAAGGCACAACGGGATTGTTTCTCATTTGATAGCTTACTTGGAACTTCATTGATGTGCTTTATTATGTGGTTGCTTATGTGGTATTTGTTGCCACGTGAAGTTGTACAACTCATTTGCTACTTATATATGACTTGTTTTTGCAACTTCATTGTTACTTGTCTGTGACTTATTTGCAACTTGTTTGTGGTGCATTTGCGACTTGTTTGTGATTTGTAGAGTTTGTAGATTTCAAAATCTACAAAATATAAAATCTACAAACTATAGAAATCTTAAATTTCTATTAATAAAATTCATTACTTAAAGATACAACTACTTACAAATCTTATATGTCCAACCTAATGGCATTGTTGACAATTGATATGAACAATTGATATAAGACAATCAAAAAATGATTTGGAAACAACTAAGAAACAACTACTAAACGACTACTGTCATTTTATAGTTGCAATTGTTTCTTACTTATTTCCTAGTTGTTTTTTGTGATTGAAAATCAACACGGTGGATATCATAGAGTGTGGACTAATCTACATCGACAACTATGATGAATTTTGAATGGAGAAGAACTCACATTCATTCTAAATTTGAACTTTGTTTCAACTCTCATAATCTTACACTTTATTCTATGACTACTTTGCGACTAAAACAATGTATCAACTTCATTCTACAACTACTTTGCAACTAAACATTGTTCTAATGATGTAAAGCAGTGACATCAAATAGTGATGTAAAAATTTGATGCAAATAAAAAGGGCAACAATCACGGGATAGTTGTATAGGATACTTAGTTGCATTTTAGCTGATTGTAGTGGACATGTTTTTATTTTAGTGTAACCTATTTAATTTTCAAGGGAAGGGGGCACTTAGAATGTCCATTAGATGTGTGAACAAAACTTTGAATCCCCTATATACTTTTTGAATTTTAAATATCCCCCCCCCAAAAAAAATCTGAATAGATTTTCCTACTTTGAAAGTTCATGTTTTGAATTATTGATATTTTTATTTGTTATTAATAATTAGTTACAAATTTTTGAAGTAAAAAGATACACTATAGAATTGAAAAATAACTTTCACACCCCTATGTTATATAAGAAAAAATTGTCGAAAAATGAACAAAAATTTCCTAAAAATAACTCTCTATTAAAAGCTTGTTTTGAAAAGAATATTGATTCAATGGTCATCTACATGTGTTTTCTATAATTATTTGAGTTAAAAAACATGCCATTTTAGTTCATTTTCAACCTCTTCTAGAAATTATTTCATATTTTATTTGAGTTGTAAACTTTGGCAATAGAAACCTATAGTCATTGTTAAACAATGCTCAAAAATTTAGGTTGAAATTATAATTTATTAAAAACAACTTGTTCACACGTGGTTTGTTGTAGTAGAACTAAGTGCACCCCCCAAGACTTAATTGCAAAGAAGTTGATTTCTACTACAAAATATGTAGAGAAGAATGTGAAAATCACAATATTTGTGGAGTTCCAAATTTTTTTTGACAAATATTTATGAATAAATTTAAAACATATCTACTTTTTCGAGATTAAGATTCTTCATGTAGTATCATTTCATGCAAACTTCCTAATAAATGTAGAATACATGTCCTATAAGACATCTATAGGTTGTCCAAAATTTATTGAGCCTTCAAGATTTTAGGTAGCGAGCCCTATTAGTTTAAATTAAAAAAATTTGGAAGCTCAAATTGTCACAAAGAAGATTTTTTTAGCAATCAAATCAATTATTGTAAAATTAAAGAAATGCCAAAGGAAGAACCTTTTAGGTAGTACAATAACCATTTTAAAATCATTGTAGGCAATATTGTTAGAAAGATAAGATATATAAAATAATATTTTTGCTTAATAAATTGTGTTGTCTTTTTATTTCTATTTTTCAAACTAAGATTGTAATGAATATTTTTTAATGTACAAATACACTTACAATATCCAATATTAGGTAGGTCTTAGAAGTGTGCTATAATTTAAGAAAAATAATGTGGTTTGTCACATTGATTATGTTGCCAAATTCCACTTAAAATCTAAACCAAATTTTCATCCAATTATTCTAAAAAATTTAAAATGAAAATAATAATGTATATGTAATCATCAATTTTACCCTCAATTGCTTAAACTTGACCAAACTCTTTACTAGTGTGGAAGGCCAACTATTTACAATGAGTGGTACTCATGAACATCATTGTGTATGACACTTTAATGACTTAATGACTAACATTACAAGCAAAAGAAAGCTATTTAAAGTACCTATATTATGATAGACATATCTTTTATAAATAACTTTTTTGGAAAATATACTGGAACTCCTTGTTTTTCTAAGTAGTTGATTTTTTTTTTTATAGTTTTTTAATATGTTTACAAAGTGACCTCTCTAAGGACCAATACAAGAAGATAATGCATAATGTTGGAGGGGGATAATACGGTAGCGTTGGAAGTGCACAACCAACATTTCTTTTGAATGACACTTCTTTATCTTTGTAATCAATGTATGATAGTTCCTCTAAAATTGGGCATTAGTCATTGGCTATAGAGATTGAGAAGTGTCATTCAAAAGAAACATACTGTACACAATCCTATCACTAAGGAACGTAACATTGTCTACTAATGAGATAGGGTGCACTTTTGCATCCTTGAAGAAGGAACCCCTACAATGAACTAAATGGTCTTACATGCCTCTCTCCCAAATTCCAAATCCCAACCACAATTCTTAGATAAACAACAAAATTCCTTCCAGGGGATCTAATTAAGTACAATACCTTTCCAACTTGGGGAGGATCATTTCCTAGTTATACAATATTATGGAATTAGCCTAAAACTATGAGATTGTTGGATGAATGTGCACATCTTTCATTTCAACAATTTCCTTGAAATCATTCATTGGACACTATTTATTCCAGGCATCTTTATAGGGCTAAGTTAGATGTATTTTAGGCAAATGTGGTTGCCCTACTCTCGTATGAAACAATGTGAAAACTTTACATGTAAGGTAGATGGTCCATAAACTGACTAGGTTCTAAATGCGTCTCCTATCTAGGAATGAGTGACATATTCTTTGAAATGTCTATTAGATTATCTCCACCGAGGCACATCATACTACCATGCCAAATAATTTGGCATGCATTAGGCAGGAATATGTAGTGTTATAGCAAATGTAGCCTTTGTTGTTTTTCAACACAAGCCATGCCACAATTTGTGCTCTGCACTCGAAACTAGAATGTCCTTTCATTTTGACTTCCTGCACATCAAGCTTGCAAAGCTCGAATTTCTATAGCGCCCTTGGATCATGGTTGAATTTTTATGGCTCCAAATCAATTTTGCGCCTTGATTTGAGGGCATTCTTGATATGTCATAGTAAAACGCCTTTGCTATAGGTGCTCATGGAATTGATAATGTGCCGACCCCTTCTAAGGCTCTACCACCTAATATAGACAGTTTAGTGCATCCCTTGTTACATGGATTGTTGGAGATGCTCTTAGTGTCATTGATGAAGAAGGTAGGCTTAAAGGAATGGTTTATTGACCTTCTACCTCAGATATTTTTCTATACATATCATTGTCATTCTCTAGATTGTATATAACATTAGATGAAACTTGAGGGCTTCAGAAGACTATAAGTTCCCAGATTGTGGAAACTAGGGATTCTCCCACATCTGAATATTTAATTAATATACAAGACTATGCCACTTCAGATATTAATTTAATTTTTAAATGTTAAAGAATTTATTATTAATTTAATAATAATAATAATTTTAATTATTAAATATTCTGACTACAGGAATGTAGTTTTCAACAAAGAAAACATGCTTGAAATGGCCCTCCCTTGGCCTCAAACCTCTTGTAATGATAGGTTCCAATTAGAAATTCATATGTAACATCTAAAGATTGGATTAAGTTAGAGCTAGTCAAAGAGCGCAGTCAATTGGTAGAAGTCCACCAAAACCTAGTACTATAGTTGGTCAGCTATAGCCAATGAGGAGTAAATTATTGCCTTGATTGGTTCAAAAACCACCACACTTTGGTACTCGTACCATTTAACAGCTTTGGATCTGTCCATAGAAGTTGAATGGAAAAGTTTGAGTAGGATCTTATTAGAAAGTGATCCATAGGATTTAGCATTTGCTAACCTAGTATGGGACTAGTATAAAAGAGGAATTCAAATGTCATAAGCTAAGTTTGTTGTGACTTATACATGCAAATTCAATTAATCATGTAGGATTTCACATTTGCTACCCTAGTAAGGCAACCACTTTAGCATGTGAGCTTAGAAAAGCAAGCCTACAAACTTTGAGTTTACGTGTACATAGGTACTATACAACCATTGAAGGTGCCTATAAAATACATACCTATAAGATACGGGTATCTTTATAACCATGGAAGGTGCCTATAAAATACGTACCTATAATATATAGGTATCCTTATAACCTTAGAAGGTGCCTAAAACATAAGCACCTACAATATAGGTACCTATAACATAGATATACAATAACCATGTATGGAAGGTGTTGATAACTAGCTAATAGGTATCCTATAACATAGGTACTTAGGCTCATGTGTTGCCTAGTAAGGTAGGAGGTCTATAAACCATCCCTTTAAGCATATCTACCTCATATCAATGAAAATATTAAATATTTCAAGGAACTTGTCATTCATTCCTAAATAAGGAATGCACTTAGAACCCGGTCAATTTATAGACCTCCTACCTCATGTCTAACAAGTAGCTATACTACATGAGTTTCTATCCTTGTAGCATAAAAATCAATTTTGTTTCTTTTCTCACTTTTCAAATGGATAATTTCTAAACATTGTGCCTAACATCTTCTTTTGGGATTCAAATTTCAAAAAATTGAAGAAGCCATGTTCTAAAACACACACAAGTTTTGTCTCAAACTAGAAAGTTATTATGGGATTAAACATTTATAACATTTGCATATGGTATTCAAATAATATTTTCTTTAGTATATTATTAAAATCCTCTTTGATTTGCTAAAAATCTAAATCTAAATCTAATCATCCTCTAGGTTACTCACAATTTAAAGTGTACAAAGTTTGTAATTAGGTGTGACTACCAAACAAGCATTTTTTTGCAAGGCAAAACTTCACAATAGGCTTCAATGTGCCAATAGTGTACATTTTGTTAAGTATCCATGTTCTTCATATTTAAATATTAATTTTCATCATGTGCTTGTATTGGTATGTTAGATTTGGAGTGAATCTATGGAGTCTAAGAGGCACACTTTCTTTTTCTTCCAAGTCAATTATAGAAATTTAGGTGAATTTATGCGAACCATTTAAAATTCAAGTCAACCATGTAAGCTCTATAAGGTGATCTACTCTCAACAATAGTTGGATGTACTATTCATTGAAAAAGATTCTCTATTTGTACCTTCTTGTCCACTCATCTCTCTTCCCTTAAGTGATCCCATAATGGCTTCAGGGTAATTAGCCAAATGTCCATTTTTGGAAGATTTTTTTTGAATTTACACTGAGAGCATGAAGAAATTAAATAGCAATCAAGTGAAATTTAGCCAGTTTTGGGATCACTGCGAGTTCCCTTCCTTGCTTAGGTAGAAGTGCCAAAGCTAACAGTAATAGCTGAGTCCATGAGATCCAAATGGGTCCAAATGAAAAATCCACATTTATATTGATTAAAATATTCATTTTTGGATATTATTAATTTATTTTTTGTGTTCTTCCTCTTCCTTATGTTTGCACACATTGACCTCAATTTCTCACCTAATTTCCCATATCCTACAAGTTGAAATGCTTAAGTTATCGGAAATAGGTACCTCTATCATAAGTTTTGCACTCCAAGAGAACACTCTGTTCCCAAAGCTGGGCACGAATCCACCTCAGCCGTATCAATTCCTGCAATTTCGTTGCACAACCCGCCCGCCACATCCCCCCCGCCACCAATCAGAGCTCCTTCTCCAATTGTCGCCATGATATGAGCCAAAGGCTATCCGCTCGTACAGTACGACGACCGTGACTTTACAGTATAAGTCTTCCTCTCGACAGGGAATGCCAGTGTCCTCCTCCACCTTGCTTCACGAACTGAAGTTGTCTCCAACGATTCCCACATTCCTTGCCTTGCACCGATCTGAATCGTTTCCATTGCACATTTCGCTCCTTGGAGATCCAGTAGCCATGGCCGCCGCGACCGCCTGCGCGTCCAGTGCTTTGGCAGGCCAGAGCCTGCTCCAGCCCGTGAATGAGCTCGCTCGCGAGGTCGGCACCAGCGATGCGCGCATCACCATGCGCACGACCGGCGGCAGAGCCGGCACGACCAGCGGCAGGATCGGCACGACCGGCAGGAAGTCGTCCAGCGACAGCGTCTGGTATTGTGCTCATTTCCCTTCTTGCCCGTTTTTGTGCATTAGTGACAGGTTGTCTATTGGTGTGGATTGGATCGGAAGGTTTCCTTGCAGTTTGTCGATTTGTGTGGAGTTTTTTGTTTTGTGCACTTGGGGGAGGTTCTACGGTCGATTGTGGATCTGAATTCTTTGTTGATTTTGCTGTAGGTATGGTCCTGACCGCCCGAAGTACTTGGGCCCCTTCTCTGAGAACACCCCGTCTTACTTGACTGGTGAGTTCGCTGGAGACTACGGCTGGGACACTGCTGGACTCTCCGCTGACCCCGAGACGTTCTCCCGCAACAGGGAGCTCGAAGTCATCCACTCCCGCTGGGCCATGCTCGGAGCTTTGGGCTGCGTCACCCCGGAGCTGCTCGCCAAGAACGGCACCAAGTTCGGAGAGGCTGTTTGGTTCAAGGCCGGCTCCCAGATCTTCGCGAGCGGGGGTTTGGACTACTTGGGCAACCCCAGCCTTGTGCACGCTCAGAGCATCTTGGCCATCTGGGCTTCTCAGGTGATCTTGATGGGAGCCGTTGAGGCCTACCGTGTTGCCGGAGGACCCTTGGGTGAAGTGACCGACCCGATCTACCCTGGCGGCCAATTCGACCCCTTGGGCTTGGCTGACGACCCCGAGACGTTCGCTGAGTTGAAGGTGAAGGAGCTGAAGAACGGGCGCTTGGCGATGTTTTCGATGTTCGGATTCTTCGTTCAGGCTATTGTGACCGGCAAGGGCCCAATTGAGAACTTGAGCGACCACTTGGCTGACCCCGTGGCCAACAACGCCTGGGCTTACGCCACCAACTTCACCCCCGGGAGCTAAATTTATGCTAATTTGTTGAAATTACAGCCATCGAGGCTGAGAGCTTGTATCAGCCCATCTTCGGTTGAATT
Source organism: Rhytidiadelphus loreus (assembly GCA_947034895.1). Taxonomy (NCBI): domain Eukaryota; kingdom Viridiplantae; phylum Streptophyta; class Bryopsida; order Hypnales; family Hylocomiaceae; genus Rhytidiadelphus; species Rhytidiadelphus loreus. The sequence continues at coordinate 65,317,916 of OX344762.1, forward strand.
AGTTATACCGGGGTCTCCTTCGAGATCCCTGGTGTAAATAAACTTGGTTTTCTGTCCGTTGGTTTGTCTGGTCATATCCGTTGCATGTCTTTGAATGACTTGTTGAGATGGGCGTGAAACAAATACCAGTTTGCCAATATGTTCAGTCTATTTTTCTTATATCGTGTCCATAGCCTTGCTCGGGTTCGGCGTTACTGTAAGCGCTGTATGCCTTTTGACTCTCGCCCTGGGGAAGTTCTATCCAGTCTAACAATACCGTTCTCTCGCAATCTCGAAGGAATTGCAAGTGTCAATTAATCCGTCGTTGTTACTTGGTTACTCGACCTCCTCGAATATTGGGAGAGTATTGTCCTGAGTGAGTGTTACGTACGGTTTACCTCGAATAGTTTGAGAGTGAGACAATCAGTATGCAACTTGTGAAACCAGCTGATTTTCTTGATATGAGCGATAGCATGTATGAAAGGCGCTCAGTCTGCATCAGTTTGCAGACACTGTCGATTTGAGTTTCATCTTGATGTATGAAGCCAATTGAGATGGATACCGCTGCTGCCTTCCGTCTACCGGTAGGTGGTTTTCAACGAAATGTTCTTGCTATGCTCTGACGTTAATTTGCCCGAAATGTGAAATTCTAGAGCTGTGTAAATGTGGAATTGTAACTCTTTTTCCAATTTCTGGCTATCAGGGTATTTATGCAACAGCGTAGAGAATATATGTTTCTGTGAGAAATTAGTGCTATGTTTTGAATGGCATGAAGAGATGTGGGAAAGGGAACAGAGTTTGCGCAATGGGAGCTCAGCTGAGGTAACTTAAAAGAGGGACATCTTCATATGAACAATGTTTGGGATTCATTGCAAAAGAATTCCCAGTAAGTGACCCTACACTGGTCTCAAATCGGCCCATACGGTTAATGGTAAATTACATTATCTCTGACTACAGTTGCCGAGTTGTGATTTGCCTTGCAAGTGCAGAGCAATCACCACATCGGATTGCAGCGTGCACAGCCATCTGTACACATCTGAATATACCGTGCTGACAATCGTTCACATAGCTTTCCACTTTTCACTTCATACTGGATTGGTGCACGATGCAGGAATGGGGATACAAGCTACTGGAAGCCTCAGAAAAAAACTCTCCCCATCTTCGATGGCTAACATTTGTCAACTCTTAGTGCATGAAGGTCCAGCAGGATGAGATTCAGGAGCAAGTAATTGTAGACCGGTCGCACTAACCTTCACCTTCTACTGCAACAGATGTGTGCTGAACAATTGTGCACTGCAGAAGAGGATTGAATGTCAGACGAGAATAACTGCTACTGAACTTCAGCTGAAATCATTCAAGTTTTCAAGCTAACATGTCCAAACGGCTACATTACTAATCAGTCCATTGAATTCTCTTCACCGTCTAGTGGCGTTCCTCGCATTATGCATTCAGAACATGTCCCATTTTTCTGGTCAAATGCTGAAATGCCCCTTCTCTGAAAGGACATTCTTGCATCTGACCGGTAAAATCGTTCTGATCCACTTGTCAAAAAGACGCGCGGCAAAAGTACTCGATGCCCCGCTTGGGTGGTTTCGAAAGTAGCGACTCTGCCATCAATGGGCACCTTCTGCACGATATCGGCGTATCCGTTCAAATCAGTCAGACTTTCGGTTAACAGAGCAAACCAGTTTCTGTGGCCAGGAGGAAGATCCGGAATGATCCACTTGAATTGGAGACCGTATCGAGATCTTGAGTGCGGCATACAGCCTTATCCTATCAGCGCTCTTTCATCGTCTATCTCCTTTCGTCCATTGCCACTCGGTGGATGCCGCAACTGACTATATAGTGTGTTCCCTCAGTTTCAATCTCATTCTCAAGTCCTTCGCATCCAGTACCTCATTGCAAGTTGGTAGCCTGTGGCCCTGTGCTTGTGAGATCTGTTCTGTAGCCATGGCCGCCGCAACTGCCATGCACTCCACGGCTTTGGCTGGGCAGAGTCTGCTCAAGCCCGTGAACGAGCTCGTCCGCCAGGTGGGCACCAGCGACGCTCGCATCTCCATGCGCAAGACTGCTGCCAAGTCTTCCGACAGCATCTGGTGAGTACACCTCATCCTCAGTTTCCATATGCCAATGTCAATGTTGCATTTTTGTTGCACAGCCCAGTGTTCGTTTCAGCTTTACGAGCTTGAATAATAGATTTTATCTTGTGATTGATTGCCATTGCAAGATTAGTGTTGCGAGATTACAATGTCGACAGGAATTCTGTACTGTGATGTGCACGCCTGAAGCAATTCTACGGGGAATTGTTTGAGTCCACCAGCACTGACTTTAGGGATTCCAATCTCGCAGGTATGGCGCCGACCGACCCAAGTGGTTGGGCCCCTTCTCCGAGAACACCCCGTCTTACTTGACTGGTGAGTTCGCTGGAGACTACGGCTGGGACACCGCCGGACTCTCGTCCGACCCAGAGACGTTCGCTCGCAACAGGGAGCTCGAGGTCATCCACGCCCGCTGGGCCATGCTCGGAGCTTTGGGCTGCGTCACCCCAGAGCTGCTCGCCAAGAACGGCATCACGTTCGGAGAGGCTGTTTGGTTCAAGGCCGGCTCCCAGATCTTCGCGAGCGGGGGTTTGGACTACTTGGGCAACCCCAGCCTTGTGCACGCTCAGAGCATCTTGGCCATCTGGGCTTCTCAGGTGATCTTGATGGGAGCTGTTGAGGCCTACCGTGTTGCCGGAGGACCCTTGGGTGAAGTGACCGACCCCATCTACCCCGGAGGCAGCTTCGACCCCTTGGGCTTGGCTGACGACCCCGAGACGTTCGCTGAGTTGAAGGTGAAGGAGCTGAAGAACGGGCGCTTGGCTATGTTCTCTATGTTCGGGTTCTTCGTTCAGGCTATTGTGACCGGCAAGGGCCCAATTGAGAACTTGAGCGACCACTTGGCTGACCCCGTGGCTAACAATGCCTGGGCTTACGCCACCAACTTCACCCCCGGAAACTAGATTCCTTATTTGTCGAACCGATAGCGAAAGTCAGAATCATCTTGTCAATTGTATACAGCGACATTTTCATTCGATGTTCATTCTTTTTGTTCTTTGTGGAGGTTCCCAACTGGAATTAAATGGTTTTTTGTCGCTACGCACACATGATCATCTCTAGCATTAATTTTGTATGAAAGTTGAGGTGCTGTGATGTATTGATGAATCATGTGCCCAGTGGCATTGTCAATGTGTAATGTGGCATCATCATGTGAACATTGGGTTGACGCTGATGAGGCAATATGACGGTAGCTGCTTGTTCAATGCGTCAGGAATGGGTCGGAGCTGCTTTGTGAGTGCACTCGACCATACCTCTATATTGTGTCTCCAGTGTCTCTGAAATCCTTTGTCATTGGTACTGAAACAATTCCGACGAGTAGTGGTGATGAATCAGTGTTCAATCTTGAAGGAATTTTATGGTAAATCAGAACGATTCTCGTACTTTCCATTAGAACGTGCCGGCGTTTGACTATTTACAAGAACTTAATAGCTTTGCTGTTGCCGCTCCATCAATTGAATGTAGTATCATTTCACTCTGTTCCAGATATGGTTCCAGAGCTAAGCTTGTTTTGCACCGTATCTTGTAATGATAAGATTGGGGTAAGATTTCAATATCCTTGCAGCAGAAACCATCCCGACTGCGCATTACCCATCTAAATAGGTTTTCCTTGGACCTAGTATAAGTCATCACTGATTTGAAAATCTGTAGGATTTGTGAATGGGCAAGTCCTTGAAAATGCCGAAACGTACAGCAGGGATTCGTTGTATTTCACAGCAAGCTCGATCAGCAGATTCTTCCTCAACCATCGAGATTCAAATTCAGCCAGAAATGAGCTGCACTCCGTAAGTGCTACAAAAATATCGAGGTAACAGTTCTGTTTTCTCTCGCACTATCTTTTGATGAGATTTTAAGAGTCACTCGCAAAGAGTTTAGGTTAATTCTCTTTTTCCAAGTTGAGTTAAAATTTGATGAATTTGATGAAAATTCGTAATGTAACGAATGTCATTTTCTCCGCCTTGAGACTTTTATCCGGGGGTAAATGTGTTGTATATATCGTGTTTGAGATCTATGCATGTGTACCTTGAAATTCATATTTTGGCTTCTGCGTATCAATCGAGAACGAATATCTTAATCTGGAGTGAATGTTGTTCGACCTTAAACGGATGAAGTTACGTCTCAGGCGTTCTAGAAAGGCATATGGACATGGAATTATCTGCACATGGAATTCGAAATTTTGTGTGAATTGTTTCCGAGCGTACAGTAAACTCTCGAAATTTGAATAGAAGAAGATTCAATGCAATGCTATCATTGGTAAGCATTGAATCGTTCCGTCGCATCTTTTCAGCTGGAGCTGGTTGTTTGGTAGTCATCAGTATGATAGTTTTATTTCACGCCAATGTACCACCAAAGAAGCTGGTTTGAAAGCGGGTCCGGCACAAATAAATTTCTGTGTCCCGCAAGAGTTTTTTTTATAGCGCGAAGCGATAAGTTGGAGCAATCCCTTCTATTTTTTTTCTGTGAACGTGTGTTAGAAAATCAGCAGATTCCCCTTTGACCTCATAGATCGACAGCTAGGGATTTGTACATATTTATCTGTTACTGTCACGAGGATTTGAATGTATTCCCTTTCTATCACTAGCGAAGACATAGTCTACAGGGAGAAAGTCTTGGGAAATCAGGGAAATGATCAGCCTAGTTGGGGTCTTCTCGTGGTCATTTCCTTGGTCGACGACGTCGACCATGTTTCCACTACGGTATCAAAAGCGCAAGATTTAAAATATGTATTTCTGTCTCATTTTGCATAACATCAAATTCCTGTTCGTGTTGGAGGCGTACTCTACTTCAGGTGACGAAAAGCCACATTCCTCCAGTGTGAACAATGAATTTTACCATAACTGAGTCTAGTTACCACCACCATCGTTGAGTAGCACATGATCTGCAAAGAAGTAATTAATCCAAGATCATTCGAATGTAAAATGGCTGCTAACTTAGCACGTTTTGAATGTCTGCGCTTGGTTTTCAACCTCTATTCAAATGCCAATGACCAGCTCGTAAGTTACTTGCCTTTCCCTGTCGGTACCAATTTTTTGGATACTAGTTGTAGGCCCATGTGAGGAGCATATCAAGAGTCAAATTCATGTCATGGATAGCCGCATTTTGTACAGACTAGTGTGGTGTGTTCTACAAACGTCGAATGATGAATATCACGTACGTTACAACAGTTTTATTACCACCATCATGCAAGGGAAAAGGCAGATGTACAGTAGTTGACATAGGCTGCAGGTCAAGCACGTTGATTGGCTCTGTGCTGTGGACACAAAGACTATGGCATTGACTCTGGTTTCTGAATCCAGTTTCCAAATCCTATCTACAACCGCATTCACACTGCACAACACAAATAGGGCTTGTGAATCTTAGTTTCCAAATCCTATCTACAACCGCATTCACACTGCACAACATGGTTAGAATTTGGTTGGAGTGGGGATGTGAAGTCTAATTGATCAATAAATTAATATTGTTGTTTATCTAGTACAAAAGCCTCATTGTTACATTATTCTTGTTGAATATCATATTCAATGTCAATTGGAACCACCTCTAGCCTCTAAATGACTAGGGCACATTTGGAGCGGAAATTGTTAAAATTACCACTTTGGAGGGCAATGAGAAAAAAAATGAAAAAGAGAAGGATTTGTTTTTGGACATTCAACCATACAAATTTGTACTATACTAACATGGAATTTTTTCTGAAAACCTTTGAGTAGGCAAATTGAAAGATTTTAACATTTGAAGTTAGAAGGAAACTTTATTTTCTACTAACCTTGGATGCTAGGGTCAACAAACTTTAACTACTCCTAGGGTGAGATTTTTGCATTACATATGGCTTATTTTCTTAGAATCTTGGTAGGGGGCTATTGCAAGAAACACTTAATATTTTTTTCTCAAAATCATTGTTTTTGGCCTTAGGATTGCCATTACTATGAGTACTACAAGTACTATGGGGGTATTGTACTTGAAGTCATGAAAATGAATTTAAAATAATTAAAAAATAGTAAAAAATAGTAAAAATGAAATTTAAAAAATTAGTAAAAAATCAATATGGGTAGTTGCAAGAAACACCTGCTGGTTTTCGTTCAAAACGGCCATTTCACTCTTGTTCGTGGATTTTGGAATAATTTTTTTTAAATAAAATAAAATATGCATAATGTGTAAAGCATTAAAAAAATGGTATGTGCAAAAATTCAGACCTAAAAAAATTTATCTCTAAGAGTTATGCACGGTCAAAGAGGGTTGAAAAATGCAAGAAAATAGACAGTTTGAAATTTAATTCTTAAAAAATAGTATAAAAATTCTAAAAATTCTAAAAAGGAAAGACATTTTTTCTAACTTATAGATACTCCTTTTCTCCAATTTTCACTATTGGAAAAATAAAATTGTGTTCTCTACACTTGCGCAAAGGTAGTGCACTTTGAGCACATGTGGAAGATGGAAAATTAACTATTTTTAGAAAATCTTTGGTAAGCTTGTGTAACTTTAGTAGAAGTTTTAGTATACCAATTTTGAGCTTCAAATTCGTATTTTTGGGTAAAAAATAGTACTAAAAACCTTCAAAATGGCCAAGGTAGACATCCAATCGGGGGCAGTTTAAAAATAGTAAAATAATTTTTAAAAACCCAAAAAATTACTTAACATCTGAAACTACCACATGTACCTTCATTTTAAGTTTCATAGAATATGGACACACGATGCAAAAGTTATGAGCAAAAAACCACCTGTCTAAGGTCAAGGGGACAAAAAAAACGTGAAGTGTTTCTTGCAATTACCCATATAATACATGAAAAATCATTTAAAATGAATTAAAAATTCAATGTAGTGCTATTGATTGCAATGAACTACTACAAAGCTAAGGGGACCTAAAAATGGAAGGCTCCTTAAAAATAATGAATTCATTTTCAACCGTGCTAGGGCACCATTAATATTATATTTTTAATTTTTTTCACATATTTTTTTAGTGACCAAATTCTAATTGCACTGAGCCTTTGGGTGATGAGGGGTCATTTAGAGTGTCCATTAGAAACCACGAGTGAACAAAACTTTGGATCCCTATATACTTTTTGAATTTTAAATAAAACAAAATTTAAAAAAATATGAATAGATTTTCCTACTTTGAAAGTTTATGTTTTGAATTATTGATATTTTTATTTGTTAATAATAATTAGTTACAAATTTTTGAAGTAAAAACATACACTGTAGAACTGAAAAATAACTTTCACACCCCTATATTATATAAGAAAAAATTGTCTAAAAAATGAACAAAAAATTCTTTAAAATAACTCGTTATTGAAAGCTCATTTTGAGTTGAATATTGACTCAATGGTCATCTAAATGTGTCCTCTATAATTATTTGAGTTGAAAAACATGCCATTTTAGTTCATTTTCAACCTCTTTTAGAAATCATTTCATATTTTATTTGAGTTGAAAATTTTGGCAATAGAAAGCTATAGTCATTATTAAACAATGTTCAAAATTTTAGGTTGAAATTATAGTTTATTAGAAACCACTTGTTCGCAAGTGGTTTGTTATAGTAGAACTAAGTGCACCCCCCGAGTTTGGGTGGTTTAGTGGCCAAATCTTAATTGCATTGGGTGATTACAAGAAACAATTGCTAATTTTGTTGCATTTTCACAATACTCATGCTTTGTTTGCTAAATTATTTAAAAATTTAAAATATGACCAATTTATACACCTTTAAGAAGATTGTACCCTAAAAAGATAAAATATATAAAAATTCTATAAATAGAAGATTTGAAAAAGTTCAAAATGTAAAGATTCATAATTTTATGTTTTAATTTGTACAAAATAGGAAAAAAATTCAAAGATTCCATAATTAAAACTCCTCATAACTTTCATCTCATTAATCAAAATGGAATGATTCAAAGCTTTCCACATACATATAAATTTGGAGAACCAATTTCAAATTTTTATTTCTTAAAAAAGTGGTTTTTAAAGAAGTTTTTTGGACTACCCAAATTGCCCGCCAACTACTGAAAATTACATATCATGCAATAATTTTTTACCATGTAGTCAAAAATTATGAAAATTGTTGCACCTTAAAGCTACTCTTTGGACACATGTTGTGTGAAATTTTCAAAGAAAAAAAATAAAAATTTCATTCACAATGAACTACTCAAAATTGCTATATTGCTAAATTTAGGGGTTTATCAAAATGGAATGATTCAAATCTTTCCATATATATATAAATCTAGAGAACCAATTTCAAATTTTTCTTTTTCTTTAAGGCCCAATAATTTTTATAACTTTTGATTACATTGTTAAAAAGTTATTGTAGGATATGTAGAATTTTTTCTCAATTGGGTAGTCTGGGTAGATAAAAAAAATCATTCCCATGTTTTGTAAAAATTCTTGTAAAAATTCCACAGAAAAAAAAAATAAAAACTCCATTTGTAGTGAACTCTCCAAAATCTCCATGTTACAAAAAATGCAACTTGGTCCTTTAGAGGTTAAATGACTTTATATGTCTATACCTGAAGGCTTGGTCCTTTAGGGGTTAATATGTCTATACCTGAAGGCTTGGTCCTTTAGGGGTTAATATGTCTGTACCTGAAGGCTTTGTAGTACCCTCTAATTCAAATCTAGTTTGCAAACTTAACAAATTATTGTATATAGTCTTCATAAACATATATAAATAGTACTTGTGAACATGGTATCAATACCTAGATCAATATCTTTTCCTTCACAACTTTCAAAGATTAGAATTAGATGCAAGTTTTACATCAAACAAGACACTAATCATTTTTATTGTTTATGTTGATGATTGTATCATTAGGGGAGATTTGAGGCCTCCGGAAGACCGTGAGTTAGACTGTAACAACGCCAAATTAACAATCTCATGTGGTTGGGGGATGGCCACGTCAGATAATAATATTTATTTATTTTTAAATATAATTTTTAAAATACAATATAATTTTTTTTAAATCCAAATTTTATCATTTTTTATTAATTAATAGTTTGCCAACAAGGGGTTTATAGCAAGGGGAACAACCAGAGGCCTCAATCACCTCTAATGATTAGTAAGTAATCAACTTGTTCTTATTCACAATATCAATGCCATTTTACAAATGAAATTGGACATATTAGATGAAGGCGATCTTCATTATATTTTTGGCAATGCCATCTTAAGAAATAGAACTAAAGGTTGGACTATTATGCATCAACAAAAATACCTAACTTCCAAGCTTTAGGAATATAACATGTAAAATTGCAACTCTATGAGTATACCTATGCAATCATGGAATGGATTTGTTTATATATAGAAGAACCTCTTTCATCACAAAAGATCAACATCTTGATTCATAGATAGTTATGCATACCATTGTTAATACTCAATTTGACTATGCCTATGTAATCAACAATTTAGCTAAAAATCATGTAGCCTTGTGAGCTTCCAATTTGTCATTTGGGACTCAAAGTTTGTTTGTTTGTTCAATTTTACATATTACTGTTAAGTTTTATAAGTCACATTAGGGGAGATTTGAGGGGTATGGAAGCCTGTTTTGGGGTTGTTCCCCTTGCTGTGAACAATAAGGAAAATCAAAATTTAAAATTATTAAAAAATTGTTTAAGTTAAAAAAAATATTTAAAAAAAAATATTTTTTCTTAAAATTAAAATTTAAAAAAATATCTAAATATCTAAAAAATATTAATATCTGACATAGATGGCTCTTGGCCACATCAAATTACAGTTCACAGAGAGTTCACAGTTTGGGAACTCCCCGGGAATTTGCGGTCTCCTAGACCCCTGAAATTCCTCCTAATGAAATCTCTAAAATAAGTGTTAAATCTTAATAGTTGAAATACTTATTAATGTAGTATTTTGTCCATAAAATTCTAAAGTACCTAAAATACTCTAAAATCTCACATATAGATAGGTTAGATACCCAAAGGATAGCAAAGTCCAAATTGGCAAAATCCATTGTAAATACTTTCTCAAACTACAACTAATGCCCAAATTAGGGCCCAAATCTACTACTATATGTATCAATCATGAATTAAATAGAATTTCATACATATAAACTCCCTTGAAGCTTAGATATACTTATGAGGGATGAAAATTGAAGATACTAGTTATTCTAGAAATCACATAGAAGTCAAATTGTTATTTTTGTAGGTAAAGAATTCAAACTATATAGTCCGTTTGCTAAAATTCCACACCAATCAAAAGATTCCCAAATTGCTTAGTTCTATAGAAGGTAATAAATTGTAAGCCTTCTTGGAACAAGTGTAGGCTTATAATACAAATTTGCACTATGTGTATAAGATCCTTTAGAGGTCAAATGTTGAGATTAAAATTTTTCTAAATAGTAGAAGTTTGGAAGGTCAACCACTCAAACCCACTATGATAAATTTTAAAAAAATACCCGGGTTGCGGTAAAATTCCAATACAAATTAAGATAGCATGTTTTGTAATAATAAAGTGCTCCAACAAGTTTCAAAGCATTCCGACACTGACAAGTACTCAAACATACAACACTAACTGTTTTGTGGTTTATTTGTATTTTATGGTAGAGCTTTGACTTTACTACTAACATTCCCTTTTGTTCTTTTAAATAGTCCTTAGTATTTTCCTTTCACTTCTCTCTTATTTCCGTTGACATCCAGTGATAGCAAAGCTTTGACTCTATACTATTAATTTGGCAATTAATCATTCCTTTTATATAGTACCAAATTAGTGGATGTGAGAATAGAAGGTTTGTCAATTAGAAATTGTTATCAAAGTTAATATTAGGTCCATTTATTGGAGTTAGTGTTGATGGTTAATATTAAGTCTAATTATTGAGAGTCCATATTATAGTTTAGTTAGAGCATCCTTAGTCCTACCAATATATTGAACGTCTAACTATATTTCTAACTTTTGAATGGTATATAATTAAAACTTGAAATTTGTATCATTGGAAGTGCATCCAATAGAGCTTTGATAAGATACAAGAAAATTCAAATTTAAACATTGGACAACCATTTCAAAAGCAAGGTAAAGTCATAAATTATAGAGGTCTTAGCAAATTATAATTACCAAAGCAAAATTTGGCCGTTGACACTCTAAATGTGGCCAAATGTGGAATGTCAATGGCCAAATTTTGAGGGTGGGATAGGGTCTATGAGATTGAAACTCTATTGCTGTGGTTTGAAACCAAATTCTAGTGGGTTGCATTCAAGTTTTGTGAGGTTGAAGCTGAAACTCTGTTTAGATAGACAAGCCTATTACCACCTTGATTTTCAACAATTTGAATCTCTTGGGGCCAACTCCAAGAGGGGAACATATTTTTTAAAGGTGTGTGCTTGTTTCACAAATCAAACTCAAGTGGAATTTTAATTTTCTGATGAAAATTGTAATATCTATGAATTTTTGAAGTGGTCTACCATGAAATTACAATACTGCCCATAAAGTAGAATCATACACGTCCCATAAACAACCCATGATTGCCTTTCCATGTATCTAATGTCATTTAAGTACTCATCAATAAATGATTGACACGTTAGTCTTTGTAGGCATTAATGCATTGATTTTGTTAAAAATATGAGCAAATTAAGATGTTTTTTTTGACGGAATTGGGTAGTGAATGGAATTGGGTTGGTCTACCTTAGTTGAAGCTCAAGCTTTGTTAGTTGAATTGGGTGTCCTAAATTGTGAATTATTGCTACATAAAGCAACTAATAGACACAAAATCAAAATAATCCAAGTCTAAACATACAAGAGAGAAGATGGAATAGAAGGGATGATGTTATTGTGTGAGATTAGAAAGAGAAAAGATCAAGGAAGAATCAATTGATAATTAAGAGAGGTTGGTGAATTAGTTTGAATCCTTGACTTTTAAGTTTGACTCAGGAAGGTTTTTGAAGATATTTAGATTCCTAATTTTTTTAGTGACTTTGAAGGCAGATTTTAGGAACTTTAAATAATTAGATGCTTAAATGGTTTATGAGGCCTATTTAGTTTGATTCTCAAATAGTTTTTAGTTTAGTGGAAGTCAAAGGTGACAACTTTGACTACCTCTAGTTTATTGAAAAAATATATAAAAACTAGAATAGAAAATAGGGAGAGAATATTAGTTAGATTTAAGAACACCCAAAGAGATAGTTTACACTTTCAATTTCTTTTGTAGTCCTTTTTATTTTAAGCAATAAGCAAAAATAAAAATAAAAATGCAATAAAGAGAGATGGATACTATGAGACAATCATGATTATGATTCAAGAAGACAATACCATGGTGTCTTCGACCTTGGAGGTATGAATTTTAACTTTGCTATTTGAATTTTAGTCTTCACAAAGAAGTAGAAATATAACTTAAACCATTAAGTCAAAGCTTTAGAGTTCAACTTTGAATTTAGATTAGTTAAGTAATTTCTATAGGTTTCAAAAGCATCTTAAACTTTATAAATAGATAAAAATTGAAGAAGTTATCTTTGAATGAAGTTTGGTAGTTATAGTGGATGAAAAAGTATTTAATTCATCCAAGTGAATCTAAAAGAGAATATTAGAATCTAGAATAAAGTCAAAGGGAGAAATTTAAAGTAGAAGTTAATTTAAAGTAGAAGTTTGATCTTTGAGTGTCTTAGCTTTTTAGAAATCGAATTTTAATCTTGACAAGTAAAAAATACTAAATACTAAAAATAATAAGTCTACAATAGAAGTCCAAAGTCGTAAAAAACTAGTAGGTAACTAAATAGAATCTTTTGAAGACAATTAAGGAATATTTTAAGGATAGAATAAATTATTTTTTCTCTTAAGGATTTTAGAACTAACTTACACTTAGGAAATAGATTAATGTTGAAAGAGTTAACATAAGATGAAGTTTAGTCTAGTCTTAGTTCAGTTTAGATTTGGATGATGTTCTTAGTTAATTGACCAATTTGAGTGAAACATTAGACTTAAAAACTAGAATTAGCCTTGAACTCAAACCTAAATTCAAAGTTAATTTGTATTGATAGTTTGAAAGAGATTGATGGATGAAGTTTTATAGGGAAGTTTAGAGTCAAAACTTCATCTATTGATAACATCTAGTAGGAGTGTCCATTTTAATCGTGTTTTAGCATTTTGGAAAGAGCATTAGATTTTCTAAAACTTGGGCTAGTTGAAATCTTGGTTTGATTCATTTATCTTTTGAGGGCCAGAGTTTTGACCCACTTTGGCCCAAACTAGCCCGAGCTACTAACATTTGGAGATTTCTTTCAAATTGGTTAGAAAATTTTTCATTTTGATACTCTAAGAAATAGAGGAACAAAAGTTTGTTTGTTGTTTGAAAGGCACAATTAGATGAGGTTAGGCACCCACAAGAATTTGACTTTGAAATTGCTTAGAACCCGTTTGTGCTTGGTTTATCCTAAGGGTGAAGATAAAATGCTCACACCATGTCCCAATAACAACTCACCTCCACGCCCCATCAATAGACACCTCCATGCCCATACATCATAAATTGCAATCAACAAGATCATTCATTGGATGGTGGCACCATGCAACCACAACGAGGCAAACAAGATACCAAAGCCCAATCAGGGAAGAAGAAGATTGTTTTAAATGAACATATCAAAATGGATGACAAATTTTGAAGTGGATGAAAATTAACTTAGTATACTAGTGGGAGTGTTAGACGTTTGTACATGTATACAACACATGTGTGTAGTATACCAATTAATTAGAAGAGTTGTGACTCTTAGGAAAGACTCCACATTAGTGAATCTTGCATTGTAAGTAATGTATGAAACTTTCAACGAATACACTTAAATTACATAAATTGGTTTTAATTGTTTCTCAATTCTAACACAACTTGCACTTGAGGTCATGTGAGCCAGAAATCAACCTCTCCTCTGCACAGAAAGGTATCCAAGATGGTGGGAATAACTTTGATGGCCTCGATCATGTTTTCTACTTCAGCACAGTTTTTCAAAATCGATGCATTTGGGAAAGGCCGGTAGGAATTGAATCAGTTTGAAACCACCATCTGAGACTGGAGTAGTTTCACTTCATCTGAAATCTAAGGTTTCAGTTCAGGACAACAGAAGAAACTCATATCCGTAACAGTCTAGAATGGTGAAGCTTGGTTCGCCGTTACAATCCGGTAGCTTGTAAGAAATTTATGGCCATACAAAGTGTCAGTACAGCAGTGCAAGGCACTGTAGAGAAAGGGTCCCGTCTTTTAATGCATCCGAGCACCTCCTTTTTCTTTCTTGGAAACAAATGAAACGAAATTTCGCATCAGTCTGATCGAGCACTTGAAAGTCCTAATTTTTGGAACTGAAGGTTTTGACATTGAGACCCTTGGTGGGAGACTGGGAGGGAACTGTAGCTTAAATTGCGGTGAACTGTACATGTAGGCTTTTCATAGATCAACGCTCCCAAGTCAAAGCGTGGCAATTGGAACTTCGGTGCTGGCTCTGACTTCTGCGCTTCTGCCAAGTCAAACAGAACCCAAGGTCTGTTTGTTTTTTGAAACAAACGGAACGGAATTCAGTTCCATTGCAAGAACCAAAGAATAAGTTAGGGTAAGTTAGGGTTTGGGTAACTGAATGTACGCCGTAATTTGCTAGGTCGCAGACATGGTGACAAACGACTTTCAATCACTGACAAGTAATTCAACACCTAATTCATTCAATCTGCAGTGGGGGACGTGAACTGAACCTAAATTACTGCCCGATGCTTTGAACCTTCTACCAACCTGGGCCGTCATTTCCAATTGCAACAAGCAGGGCAAGGTACTTTGAAGCAGAGACGAAGTGTAAACCAACCTATGACAAACAGATTGACTGATTTACCCTGTTTGCATTGGTGAAATTTGAAGGAAAAAAAATCTCACATACAGACAATAGTGAGAAATTGGGGGAGAGGCCGGAGAGCAATTGAATTTTATTTATTTATTTTTGACAAAGTATGAATATGTTATGAATTTTTGAAGTGTACTGCCCAATTGGCCCAAAATTGTCTTGAGACTATCCCAAGCCCAACAAAATTGAGTGTAACTATCCATAATGATCATCTTACTCATGGTCTAAAGGGGTCACAATATTTCCTAATATGGCCACAACATGAAGGCCTAAAAAAGTCACTTCATGTGATGAATTGACACTCAAAAGGTGGAAGTTCCTATTGTAGTCACTAATCACTCTATCACCATCATTCAAGACATTGATTGGTGGCCACTAATTCAACCTAATGTAGCCCAATTCTCATTTGTAGAAAAAGTTTGTCACGGGTGGATGCAAGACTGTAATGGATCATTTCCATAGGCATGTGTGATGGGTCTTTTGCATGTCGTAGGTTGGTTTACGGCTTACTATGCAATGAGTAGGAGATAAGTAGAAATGGCATGATCTCATTAAACTGTAATGAATAGTAGGTGTCAAAACCAGTGTCAAGATTGGGCTCAACCTTTGAGAGCATAATATTTTAAACTTTCAATATTCTTGAAGTATGTTTGCACTTGGTATTAGTAAAGAGTCTTAAGAATGAATTTAGAGACACTTTTGGACAAAATTTCACATTGCTAACATCAATCCTAACACCAAATGGGAACACTCAACACTTACACAATGGTATAGAAAGTTAGTAGCTATTATGATGAAGAAATGATCACATTGTCTCCAAGATTGGCCAACTAATTTCTCCCTCTTGAGATAGATTTTCACATTCTCCAATAATCAACGAGGAGACAACTTTTGTAAGCTTGAAGAAGAAACTTTTTTTTTTTGGAAACACATGGACAATTTCCATTGAAAGGGAAAACAGTACACAAAACCAAAGGGGCAAGCCCTTGGCGAAAATATTTAGGTTTTGCACAATCTAAAAAGCAACCAACCAAAGGCAAAGCACGACCAGATCTCAAGGCCAAAGAACAAGCCAAAAGCCAAGTGCCCAGATGAAGAAGAAACTTTTGTTCAAGAAACTTCAGCTCTACTCACCAATTTGTAAATAATACAAATAAATATTTGAGTTGGCATAGGTAGGTTACTGTTCCCTGAAAAGTCATATGCCCCTCTCCCTGCCACCCCCGACTAAATAAAAAAATAAAAAGATAGAACTTTCCATGCACCTACCCAGAACCATAACAACTGAAATGGATATGGAACATGGAATACATATGAATATGATATATGGAATAATATGGATGTCTAATACGGAATATTGATACAACACAACAAATGGGTATTGGTACAAGATACAAAGTTGTTTAGAATATAGATGTGTTAATAAAATACTACTTCGTAATACAATATGAAATATGGATACATGTATGGAATATGGGATATCATTGTTAATTCCATATCGATTGCAGTCTAGCATGTTCTAAAAAAATACAGATAAGGAGGTATTAATTCACATGCTTATTAAGTGAGTGAACATTAAATGGGATTCAACTACAACAGAGGGCTGCCAGTTCCCAGCGTTCCCAAACATTGAGAATTCCGCCACGTAGGATGTTGATGTGGTTGAGAGTCAATCACATCAGCAAATATTAAAAAAATATTATTTTAATATTTAAAAATAAATAAAATTATTATTATTTTAATATTTTTCATTTTTTAAACATTTTTTAAATTATTATTTTTTCCAAGCAGTTTAGGCTAGTTCCCAACAACGGGAACAACTTGAAACAGCCCTCCCAAAGGACTGAATCCCATGTAATGTGACATTCCCTCACTTTCCTCTCAAAAGAGACAACACACAATCCTTCATGAGATGTTGACAATTAATTAGGAAATTTTTTGTCTGTATTTCCCATATGTCAACAAACCAATGGGTTGTTGACAACACCTCATTTGATTGTTGATGACACCTCACTATGTGAAGGTCAATTTATGCAAGGGAGTACCAAAATTGAATTTGCACATTGCATTTTGAAAAGTTCATGTCTCCCAAATCAATCACAAGATGGCATGTGGCACTTTTCAACAGAAATGGTTAATTCATGACAAATTAATCTGACTTTCCTGAAGAGTCAAATTTGTAGGACGGGGAATTTCATTAAAATGGCATATTCTATACACTCTTTTCAAACTCCGTGGTTTAAACTATAAAAGTGCCATTTAAGATAGGTATAGATTTTAGACATTTAATTAGGACAACTATAGTTTTAAACCACACGATCTGCATTGTAAAAGTGCCATCTAGGATAGGTGTAGATTTCAGACACATTTCAAACTACGTGGTCTAAAGTCTAAACCATAAAAAGTGCCAAAGTTTCCATTTTCATGAAATTCCCCATTCACTAGGGCTCATTTGGGATCTTACGGCCAACTGAAAGTGCTTTGAATTTGAAGTCACCGGCAAAGGGTACTGATTACAGTTAAGTTGGTTTTGTATTCATAACCTGGGTTTGACCACTGGGCGGAAGAAGGGAGTCAATGTTGCCCTTGCTGGAACTAACAAGGTAAGGTAGATCGAGTTAGACAATCTAAGTTAGTTAGTTAGTAGCTAATTGCCATGCATTGGCGAAAAGAAAATCTTGTGTGTACGTGCAAAAAAAGGAAAAATTAAATCAATACACTGGCCGTAGTTCGAGACGACGACTAGTAATTAATCACACAGACTCTTTGACAGTCGGTGCATGCATTTGATTTACGGTAGTCTATCTGATCGAGTCTGTCAAATGAAAGGAATTCGCCTACTACTAGTGCAGGTCCTGCAGACAGTGCAGTGAGTCAGTCGGAGAGTACTTGCGCAATAACGTATACGTAATCATGATCTCAATTGCGGGCGTGTTCCCCTCGTAATTCTGATCGATTTAAGCTTACAATGAAGCACGATCACAAATCGATTTTTCCAAGTCGAATTGTCAACTACTGGGAAATTCTACGCTCTTACTAGCTTACCTGGACTCCTGGAGCTACTAACTTAGTCGTGGTTAACAGATTTCGTATCGAACTGGCTCGATCGGAAAACTCAAGTACGTACGCAAGCTGACGAATTGAATACTATCTGAGGATTCATACGTAGCAAGTCAAGCCAGTGCAACATGGGTATATTGTTATATATATTCTGGAGAATGGCTACCTAACGTATAATTTTCAGATATTTTTCATCAACTTGCGTACTTGAGTTCATTAGAATATTCAGGAGCTGAATCTATGCCAGAATATTCTTTTGCACTAGACGACCTTCCTTCCAATCAACTGAGTCAGCAAGGGATTGGAGAGTACATGGAGGCATGCCTTCGGAGTTGAACTGAACCTCCTCGCGGAAGGTGAGTAGGTACAGTACAGTATGAAAAGAGAGCTGGGCATTGACTGCGCAATGTCTAGACGTTGAACATGACAGTCACTCGATCAAGCATATTCTAAACGTGCTCCGCAGACTCTGTCAGTACTACTATGAACGTGGATTTCATTTGTACGTTCAACTCTTGTACCGCTCTCTTCTTCGATTTTTTTTTGGAACACATGAAACGGAATTTCATTGCAAAAGAGACGAAACAAACCTGCCAGCCACAGGTGGCCTGGCAGGGCAAAGACAAGACAAGACGAACAAGGACCACAAGCAAAACAGTACCGCTCTCTTCTTGGATTTTTTTTGGAACACATGAACTAAGGAACTACACTGAATAGTGAAATTAGGTTGCCCCAGACTATAGTTGACCATGTCTGAAAGTGTTAGATATGAGAAATTAGTGTGGGGCAACCTAATTTCACTATTTAGTGTAGCTTCATTGCAGGGATCGTAGTGGCACCGCAATTAAGACGACCTACACAGGGGGCGACGTGTACGTACAATGTTGCCACCCCACGGGAAGGGGAAGCTAGGGGCCTGGAAATCCTATCTCTAGTAGCGGTACACGATGTTATTGATGAAAAGCCAGAAACTAGTGCACATGTCACAATAGAGAATGGAAAATTGTCATCATGGTCAATTTCATTAAATTGGCGACATTCCATTATTTTGTCACCTTTTACTAGGACATTAGTTTAGAAATATAAATCTATACTAGTCTTAGATGTTAGACCTTTACATACAATACATATATGTCACAATTCTTGGTGTTGGAATTGCATCACTTTAACGAAATTGACATTCATTTTTAATGAAATGATGTTTCAAGGGTGGTGTTAAAGTGTTGTCTATTGTACTACGTTGCCAAACAAATCACACCATAACATTCTTGAACATGAAGGTTAGGGTGTCCCTTCTATAGTGGTAATAAGGATAGAATAATTCTATCTAGTATGCCACACTTTTGGACTTTGGAAAGTCTAGAATCAATAATGGTCATTGGGAGGAGGAAAAAACTGGTCATTAGGAGATAATGCAAAACATCTAGAAATCTAGGTAGAACATTAGGAGATCTATATAGACATTGGAGATTTGCTGATGTTATTATCCGGAGATCTCCGAATGTTTTGTTTAGAATTTATTGAATAGTCCATAAGTAATTAAATGTGGCATTAATGGAATGAAGGAAAAGATTCATTTCGAAATTTCTAACAAGTTTCAAGAATAAAGTGGATTTCAATTTACAGAAGGTTAATTAAGGGACCCAACCCTAAAGTTCAAGAATGTTATGCACTATTGCCCGTCTAAATAATGCAGAAATGAGGATGAAATTGTTGGAAACCATCGTTACAAGAGTGAGCATAAAATTTGTGTTCATACCTTACTTGCTTCAAACTACTTGCACAGCACGGAACAAACTATGAGTCATGTGTAGATCTTTCAAACTAAGCGAGAATACAAGAAGTCAGACGGTTCTTACTTGCACAAACCAGACGAGATGTGGGGGAGGGACTTCACGTAGAATTTTCCTGTTGAATTGGCTTCTTCCTCGCAAGAGGACTCACCGTCCCTTGACACACCTGACTCTGATTGCACTTTAAGAAGGAAGTACATTCACTATCCATTGGGCATGAATTTCATGTTTTTCATGCCAGTAACGTACATCATGTACTTGAACGATCCAGCACTACAGTGACTAAACCCCTGCTTCACATTTTGCGTGGTCACTGCAATTTTTTCATTGAATGAAAAATGAAACGAGTTCCCCAAATTTTGAAGTACACAAACTCCGCCGCTCTTATTAACACTTGCTGATTGATTTCGATGAAATTTCGTCTCACTTTCGAAGTGTTGATCATGAATAAGCAAGACTGGTTCCATACATCTGTATCTGTCCGAACGCTTTACACTTTGAATGACCACTGCACATAACTTAGGTATGTTAAGGTATGTTCCCACATAGGTTGCTTCGTATCCACCGAGCCTAGGTGGAGCATGAGGTGGCAGTGTTTAAAACTGAAGTTACGCAACTTTTGGAGATTATGGGCAATTTTGTTAAAATGGCATTATTCCATTGGCATTTGTACATGAAGGAAGGGGGACTGAGGTGTATTGAAGCACCTATTCATCTCATATCAAGCATCTATTGTGTCCCATGCGTGCCCAAATCATCACTCGTTTACGTATGACATTGCCCCAACATTTTCTTCCACAAGATCTCATGCCATAGTTGGTCCCCCAAACCGCCATTTTAATGGAATACCGCCATTTTAAAAAAATTGCCCATAGATACTAGCACCAGGTTTTTCGAAGCAACTCAATCTCTAGAAAATGAAGATTTCCATTCATTGAGGGCGGTCCTATGAATTGTTGCAACTTTGTGGTTATTACTTAATATTGCCTCTGTTGTTAACCGCAGAGAGCATGAAACTGTTTGATGGTGTAGATAGGAACAGATCTGATCAAATTCTCAAACCCTTGCATCTTTGGTGTAGAAATCCCGAAACCCTTACTTCATTGGTGTTGAATTCTGCAACCCTTGCTTCTTTCGGTGTTGAAATTCTCCAACCCTTGCTTTTTGGTGTTAAGGTCTGCAACTCTCAAATAAATTTGCCTTGCTCAATGAAGTCGCACCGTGACCATATATCAACAGCCCCCACAAGAGCCATTACACACAACAAAGATGAGAGTTTTGCAAACCTAGTTTACAAATCATAATGTATCAAGTTATGTATGTCCGTTCCAGGCTTGAGTTGTTGTTGGCACAACTGAAGAGGCCTGAGAGTCGTTTGCAGGCAGAGCAAGATGGAGTAAATCAAATCGAGCACACCAAATTTCAATTGAAGCCCCCAGGATTCGGAGGTTACGAGCAAGACCTCAGAAGCGGATACAGAAAGGCGTGCAAGGATATTCATAGTTGTAAAGCTGCAAGAGGAGTCAAACATTGCAATATGAAATTTTTTGTTGAAGTACTGGAATTTCAGGTTCAACAAATTGAGCCCTGTGTGAACATAAGATAAATATTAGAAGTCGTAAATTCATGATTTTGCCGAACCTGAACGAGCAAACTTTTCAGCAAATCTAGCATCTACTTTGAACTAGGTGAGAGTGTTATGTTTTAAAACGGTTGCTTGCAAACTTCGGATGGGTATACACTTAAAAAAATTTCGTTGCTACAATTCACCATTTCCTCCTCTCCTACAACTTCAGTTGAGATTTCAAATGGCTCAAACCGGCTATGTCCGGTAATTGCAACAGGATCATGCAATCACCTGGCCTGCAATTATTCTTTCATAACATGGCCTACTTTACAATCTACTAGTGCAATTATGTTTTCAGTTCCCAGACTCTGGTGTATCTCAGCCCAGCACCAAATAATGAAATCTGTTTTTCTTTCGGGTACAAAATCTAGTACCTCAACTCAGCCAATGGACATCAATCTCAATGGTATAATACAATGACCAGAAATGAGCAAACTATTTACTGAGCTTCCACGGATCCCCCAAATTGTTCTCCAGTGCTATTCACATCTCGCCATGCTTGTGTATGCTCTCATAGCCACTTGGTCATCCATAAACATAAGCGCTGCATAGATAACAGCCTTAATCGTGGATGTCTTTCTCAATGACCAACTAAGTAGGCTACGGTAAATAGCGGCCTTGTGGGAGGCTAGTTCATTCATCCCACAGAGACCGCCATTTAGAACAGAAACGTGGTCAACTCCAAGGGGGAATGACTCCGCAAGCATCATCATAAAAATGCGTGTAACTTGCAAAAAAAAAGGCAAAATCCCAGTCCACGGGAACACCCACGCCAAATGAAACTGCAGTGCAGAGTGCAGTTTGCCTTGTTCTCCTTAGACTGAAAATTTGCCAAGAATTGTTCTTTGAAACTCCAAAGTTTCTTGAAGGGTTGATCAAAACGGGGGACTGGAGCTGCAACTCCGAGCAGAACTCATCGTTCTGAGCATTTTCTTCGAATTCTCATCCAAATACTCCACTGAACGAGATCGTTTGAGTCCCGCAACAGGAAGAGGCTCTTGATGCATGGCGTTGAACAAGGCGGCCTGCTCTTCGAGGAAAGAGAAGCAACTCCGCTGTCGTTGGGGCTGCACCATGCCGGGCACCATCCCAGTGAAGAGCTGCATGTACGACGACAGTTGGTAAAGCTCAGCAGCTCTCTGCAACATAGCGGCCTGGAACTGCATCCCGGGAGTGAGGCCCATGATTGGAGTGCGAGCGGGTTTTACGTTCTTTTCTGGATGATTGATGAGGTCCCGAGACTCGCTCAAGACGGACGTGCTGGCGCTCTTGGGAAGCCGAGGTTTTGGCACCACGGCTTTAGCTTTCGACGTTGGCGTCTTCGTCTCGGGAGAGCTCACCCTGGATACTGGACTTGTAGACGTTCTCTGATCAGATGTCGATGGTTTGGATGCCCTGGACGGTTTCGTTCCGGTGGTGCTTGTTTTCGCTGCGACAGCAGCTGAGTAGATGTGCGCGTTCAAAGGGAAGTTCAAGAGTGCCTTGCAACCTCGAAGCTCGAAAGCCGCTGCAATGATATATGAAACAGAGAGTCAGTTCAACTGCTCGCATTTCAAAAGCATTTTAACCTCACATTCGTTAGAACGACGAAATTTCAAGCCTTTGGTACTTTAATTTCTCTTGTCTGTCCTAGTTTCTACATCTCTATGCACTTGGAATTCACAATTCTGGCGCTGAGACACTATTTTTCAAGACACAGCGCCATAAAACGAAATTTGAGCTAATTCATTACTAATCGATTACTGATCGATAGCACATAGTCTGAGCTAGCTTGTAAGGGGTGAAAGGACATCGATCGAGCCACGTGAAACCAGAGCAGTGATTAAGATTCGTAAGATTGCCAGGCATTACCGTGATCGTAAGCCACAGCGGCTTCTTCGGCCGTGTCGTAAGTCCCGAGCCATATACGAGCGCCATTTTGGGAAGAATCTCGAATTTCCGCTGCAAATTTCCCCCACGGTCTCCTCCTCACGCCCCGAAAGCTGAATGCGCGGCTGCGCTTCTGATTCACTTCGACAGTTGGTGCACATCTCGCACCTGCTCCCCCCAACGTCGACGTCGGCACCTCAGACTCTCGCTCTTCCCCCTCTCCAGCCCCATCCTCGAGCGACCGAATCCGGGACACATCCGGGCCAGCACCGCCATGATTCAAGGTGGACTGAATCCAAGCTTGATCGTCTTGATCCAAAACAGTCGTCTCCCGAAACCTGCTCTTCTCGAAATCGTTGGAGGAGCTCCGATTATCGGCCACCTCAGTCGCCTGGAAGCTTCCTGAATAAGATTCACCAGCGAAATGCAAGTTCCTGTTGCACCCATTCCGACTCCCCAATCCGGGGTCGCTCCCATCACTCTCATCGGGGCTTTCGTAAAACTCGTCGGACGACCACACTGGCATCCCTGCAGGAGATTTCGGCGACACCAGGTTCTTAATGAACGCCTCGGCGCTGAACTCATCCCCATCCCCGCAGGATCGGTTCAGGAGGAACTGATCCTCAGGAAAGTATGTGTCGACGTCGTCCTCCTCCAGCAGATAGTGTCGAAATTCCTCAATCTTTCCTCGTTGCAGAGTACTGTGCGAGGTGGGAGGCAGGCTACCCGGAATGATGGTCATACTGCCTAGCAAGTCACAGACTTAGCCTAGCTCCAACTCTTCAGATCTCCAACTCCACCACTGTAATCAAGTACGTTCGCCCCTTCGATCACTCCTCGCATGTCAGAGAAGATTTATTACACTTCAAGCTCGATCCAGCTCACGACGTCCAAGAGGAGTCACAGTCACTGATAGTGAAAGATCTCGAGCGTAAGATCACTTATACAAGTCAGTACTATACTTCGCTCTCACACCCAGCCCTCATATATACACTCGCGCGCCGGTCAATTCCGCGCAAGCTAGTGGATCTGGAAACGTACTTCACAGCTGGCGTGCGTGACAGCGGTGGGATGATCCAGTACTGGCCGTCGATGAATTCTCAATAGAAAACTCGATCGAAAAAAACCAGTTTCTCACTCAGCCGCCATCCATCCTGGATCACCCATCAGAAATACTAGTCTAACAACCGAGCCTGGGTCGAAGTTTCGTTGTGCACAACAGTACAAACTCCCCATCTAGCTAGTGCCACCCCTAAAGCTAGTCGATCCCTCACATTCTGCAAATCAGTGAAACTGAATACTTCACCACGTGTGACTGATTCAAACCGCACCCCGGCGTGCGCGGGGACGCGTGCTAGCGATCGGCCTAGTCAGAACGAACTGCTGTTCCAGTCATCCAGTGATTCCGCTACATTTGCGTCAACGACAAGTCTCCCCTTGTACGAAACAGCCAGGACGGGTGAGTTGCAAGACGTCTCTCCAGCTTTTAACTTAACACGCCGCAGGAATTACCAAACTTAGTTTACACGGCGGCCTGTAAGCGAGTTTACAAATGGAATTCACTGCAGTTTCTTGTGAGGTTCAGGCCATTCTCATGGGGCAAATAATGGTAAGCTTCCGACACCTGGGTTATGACAGGCTCTCAACAAGCCAGTAATTGATATTTGGAGCGTATTCTCGTGATTCCGTCTGCCTGTGTGAAGTGTGTGGTTCCACTCGGTTCCAGCATGAGGACCTGACGACTTTTAATATTTCCGAGAGTCAAAGTGACGAATTATTATTATTTTATTCCTCTTCTTTTTGTGCACGAATGAAAGTCTGCTACTGTTTCGCAAAACTGGAGAGTCTGGCTGTTTGGTGATGCATTGTCAACTGCTCTTGACTGTATCTTCTGGTGGGGTCGGCATTGAAAGTTCAGTTGACGCTCGGGTCTTGGGCTTCATTAAACTAATGTTTTTCTAGGAAACTTTCCGGTCAGCTTCACTAATTGCTATGGGCACATCCCATTTATCATTATTTTCGGGGTAATGAAAATGGAATTTCTTCGGAAATTGCATATTCTCGTGAACTGAAGACGGAAGACACTGACTCCTGTGACGGACACTGACCTCTTTAATGTCACACGTGTGTAGAACGTGACACGTGGAAGAAGTCGAATCCCGCATCCAATCAGTTCGGGGATTGTTCTCGGAACGTGACGTTCAGTTAGAGATCGAGTGCGGTAATAACTGAAGGAAGGAAGTCTGAGTGTAATAAGTTCAGTAACGTAGTTAGTAGTTCTCTTTGTGAATGGTACAGTTTGGGAGTTCGTTGTTTCTGTTTACTTCCGAGATGCTTGTTGATCTAAATTGTCTGCAATTCCAGGGTCGGATGACGGTTTGGGGCACGTTTTCTCAAAGAACGGAGTCTCTATTTTTGCAGGGCTGTCGGCATTTTTTGAGGATGAATGGAATGGAATGGATGTGAGTGAGGCTCTGATCACACTCCGTCACTGTTCCGTTCCGTTCGACGTACAGAGTACAGTCGAGAGTACAGTGAAGGCCGGTGGGACTCCTACTTGACACAGTGAGGAGCGTGAGGAGGCGGGCTACTGTACTGTACCACATGAAGAAGAAGAAGAACTCGGGCACTCACAATGTCAAGCTGGAACGTAGAATCAGCTAGTAGTCTTGCTTCCTGTCGCACATGGACGTAGCCATAGCAATTGCTACCCTTCATTAAAAAAAAAATTATGGTACTTACAGACAGTAACGGTAGCGGTAACTATGTGTCTGTAGAGACTAGAGAAGAGAAGAAATAATAATTATGATCGAACAAAAATTATGACAGAAGCTTGTGAGTACCCGAGTTCTTCTTCTTCATGTGAAAAGAATTTATTGCAACTTTAGGGTAAAAGACAATGCTCATAACATTGTTAACCAATCTGAACCATTCCCTCTTGGAGATTGCCGGGTAATCCCTCCATGGATATGTAGGAGTGAATTTAGCTTAATGTTCATTGAGTCATTGGTTACTCGAAAAATTGAAAGTTGCATAGATTCCATAGAGCCATTGATTGACTAGAAAATTGCAATGCTAGGGTTCTTGCTTTTTGGAGGAGCAAAAAGCCAAAAAGGCCCTCCAAGTTGGATAGTAATGTTACGGTTCTTGCTTTTTGGAGGAGCAAAAAGGCCCCCCACGTTAGATAGTAATGTTACGGTTCTTGCTTTTTGGAGGAGCAAAAAGGCCCCACAAGTTGGATAGTAATGTTAGGACGTACATGACTGCCCCCAAGTTGAATAGTAATGTTACAGTTCTTGCTTTTTGGAGGAGCAAAAAGGCCCCCCACGTTGGATAGTAATGTTACGGTTCTTGCTTTCTGGAGGAGCAAAAAGGCCCCACAAGTTGGATAGTAATTTTAGGACGTACATGATTGCCCCCCAAGTTGGTGTGTAATGTAAGGACATACATGATCGAATCCTTGTATTGGTGTGTAATGTTATGACATACATGATTGGGGACAAAATTGACCCTTTGTAAGAACTAGGGCTACCACAAGAATACTACAAAAATGGGGAATAACATTAACTTCTAAAGTCCCAAGGTCATTTTTCTGTCAAAACCACTCAAAAATCAAAACTACCACTTTTGCTATGTTCACCTGTACAAAAATTGATTAATTTTTTATTTAGAATTTAACCATAGGATCTTGTTTTGCACTTGTCTTAGACCAGGTGATAAAAAAAAGGTGATGTTTGACCATATAGATTGAAAGATATTAGCATTCAAAGTGGAAGAAAAAAAATTCTTTCAATGATTGCTCGCAAAACAAGAAGCTTCGTAACTTTCACATCACAAATCCAAATGGAATGAATCAAAGCTTCCCATTTAGAAAAAAATATAATCTACAAGGAAAAATAAATTAAAATTTTTATTTCAATTTTTTGTGGATTTTTTGTATTGCCTGCTCTACCCCATTTTGAAATTATTTGTGGCATAATTTTTGCTCCCGGGCACCAATTCAAATAAAAATTATATTCCCAGAAAGCTCATAAGTTTCTTTATATTATGAGAAAGTTTCAAAAAGTTTTAGTAAAAATTGAGATCATAGGAGCCTGCCTAAAATCCATTTTGTCCTCCGTAGGGACAATGGGACTTTAGGGGTTAAAATGACAGTATTCCATGTGCCATTTTCAAACTATCTTATATGAACTATAAAAATGACATCTAGGAATTTTATAGATTTCAAATTGTACAATCTAAACTGTGAAAGTTCCATCTATAACATGTGTAGATTTTAAACATCTTGGAATGCTATAGATTTTAAAAATCTAAGATAGTTGTACATTTCAAACAACCCAGTCTAAAGTGTTGAAACTGCCAAAGTTGTTGAATTTCGCCATTTAAAAACAAAATAAAAAACTTGCGTAGGAAGAAATTCATGAATATTTGTTATTTGGGGGAAATGATAAGGTTGTATAAATAAAGGGGCTGCATGGTCTTTTTTAAGAAAAGAGTGAAGTAAAATTTGTTCACTCTTATGTCCTTCAAAAATAGAATAGTGGCAATGTTTTGTTCTCAATGAAAAAATTAATACAAATTTTATGAACCAACTAGAAAATGAAATATAATTGTAAACTAAATTTATATTTAAATTTGTGTTTAAATTTTATGTAGTTTTGTATAATTTGAGTATTATTCAATATGTGAAAATCAGATAATACATTTTTCTTTGTAAAAAGCAAGAAAGTAAATTATTTGCCTTTTAATCGTTTTCCAAATTTTTGATCTTGATATAAATAATTTTATCACAAATTTTAATTAGAAAAAATCATGTAATTGAATCTGAATCCCCAAATGTTCAAACTTCGAACATCAAATGAACATACACTTGTTCCAAACATATAAAGTATTGGTTTGTTTATCCATCTAAATGTTTGTAGATTAAACTTTGTTTCATTAATAAAATAAATTATTTCATTTCATTAATGTATGAAAATTTTATGATTCATTTTATTTTATGTAAATAGGTTTGTGAAATCAAATTTAAAAAAATTTAACATAATTAAACTAAAATGAATTTGTCTATTAATTTCATATTTTCTTTACAAAGATTCTATAGGTTAAATAGTATATTTATGTTTGAACTTTAAGAGGAAAAAATTGTGAAAATTACATATATTGAATCTATCATCAATTCCTTGAAAGTTCACTTATCATTTTTTGGAAAACTACTTGAATTTAAACAATATGGACCTTTTAATTTGATTCATATAAATTTTAGAAAATTATTATAACTAAACTATGCATCGTTTTAGGTGTTGTTTTATTTTATATTTCATGCATATAAATGAAACAGCCTAGGACATTTTAATGACCACTTTTCTTTCTTTGACATTAGCATGTTTCTATTTAAGTTAAAATACTTTTTGATAGTAGGGTGAGTATACACCTCTTAGATATAGGATTTTGTTTTTCATACTAGAATTAAGAGAGACCATTAAACCATCAAGTATGATTTATTGTTTTCAATTTTTTCCTCACCGATTTAGGAACTTAGGATGTGTTATAGCTAGAGTTTTGGTCTTCCCCTTCTCTCATCTTGGTTTAGGTCATTGCATTGTTCTCCTTTGCTCTAGAGTTTCTACAACGTCGTATCTCTTCTAAGTCTTTTTTTTTCTCTTCTCGTCTTATATGTATACAATATTTTGAAAATTTGGAATATCCCTAACTCTCGAGGGATTAAACTTCAAATGAAAATAATTTTTCTTAAACTCTTTTTTTTAAACTAATAAAAATATCTTGTAATTTTTTTTTCAATATGTATGAATACTCAAATTTAATTTGATATAAAAATTTGATTTCTTGAAAGAAAGTTGATTCTATTACAACATCAATAGTAAGGAGTGAGAATTGTTTTTTTGGCATGACCGTGATTTGCCAACTCTTCTATGTATTTTTTATTTTTTTGTCTTTTAGCTATCTTTGAAATGGTTAATTTTCATTGAACATCCAATGTCCAAATTTGAGTTTTCTTATTCCTTTTCAAAGTATTTTGGTTTCCACTTCTAGTGATAAAAGAAAATTCAATTCCAATTACCATATAAACCAATGAAAAGGGTCGGGATGAATTGGCCCCCTCGCTCGTCCCCCCAAGTCAGTCTAGGGGGTGCTCGTAAAAAAAGCAATGGGTCCGCTCATTTGTTAAAAAATAAAAATAAAAAGCCCCCCTATTTTGTGCCCAAAAAATATATGTTCTACGTCTCTCCTAGCTAATTTGGGGCCTCTGATTGGAAATATGAATTCAAAAATTGCAAATTTTATCATGCGTGGGAAATAAAAAAATTCAGGGTTTTCCTTCGGGGACGAGCTAGGGGGGTCACCCTGGCCGTGAAAAGTTAGAATTATTATTTGGAGGAGCAGTTGACAGTGTGGACTGAAAATGCTCTTATAAATAGGAACCATCCTACTTATTCCGGGTCCTCCAAGCCATTCCATATGTTAATTTTTTATAAAATCATCCCCACTATAATTGTGTCATTATTTGCATTGTGAACATCACATTCCATTCCTCAATTATTCTCTGTTTATTTTTTAAATTAAAAAATAAATAAAAAGTGAAATGTATGGACAATTCCCATTGATAAGGGGGAAATTTTCTAATTTTTCCATATTTTCTAAATGGATACAAGTCGATTATTATTGGCCGGGTAGGCTCTATAATTGGCATTATTCTTTATCTTTGATACTCCGCCTATTACCCATTTTTTTTCAAAGACCAATCCAACCTCGAAAACAGCCTCAGTTCAGTTATTTATTTATTTAAGCTTAGGTGTCAAGTGGAAAGGGGTCACTTGGATTTGTTTTATTTTAAGCTACCTTGCCTATATCTGGATTGAACCATGAGCTTAGTGATGAGTTGAGGGTGCTGCTATCGAATTTATTATTCCTCTTTTTCTTTTTCTTTTCTTTTTCTTTTTCTTTTTTCAATTGAATTTTATTCAACTAAAAATTTAAAAACGTTTGGGAGTAATTGACTGGGTGGACCAGCTGGATCAAATCATTCTCAGATCTTGTGAGACACGGTTCTACCACAGGGACTCCTTAGGGATTCCATTTCAACGAATCACAGTCGAACATGTCACCATACTCGAATTTTAGTTTAGCTTAGGCTTGTCCCAAAATAAAAGAGCCGAATAATCCGCTCTAAGTACAACAAAGTTCAGTTTCTCTATTATAATAAAACCAGCCTGCCTGAGTGGGTTGTTTACCATATTCCACAATGTTTTTGTTATTTGTTTTTTTAAAGTTTAGTTTTAAGGAGTAAACCCTTTTTTCTTTTTCTTTTTAACTGTACCGTACTTGATATTGCTAATATTGCTAATATTGCCAATGCCATTGGTGATAAATAATTCGTAGCCTGTCATCTCAATAATTGACCACTGGTTGCACGAGGATATATACGTAGGAAAACGTTGGCATCTTTCTAATAAGGCTTATTGAAATTCTGTGGAAA
Organism: Rhytidiadelphus loreus; assembly: GCA_947034895.1. Lineage (NCBI taxonomy): Eukaryota > Viridiplantae > Streptophyta > Bryopsida > Hypnales > Hylocomiaceae > Rhytidiadelphus > Rhytidiadelphus loreus. Next base: position 65,348,612 of record OX344762.1, read on the forward strand.
GGTTGGGTGCCCAACCAAAAGCATGGCGGAATTGCCGTCAACCCTTAACCCCTAAATGCCCAAGGCATGTTTTCAGCTTCCTGAAAACTGCTCTAAATTGAACAAAATGCCAACATTTTGATAAGATGTTTCGATTTTTCTGAAATTGTAACCGTACAAATTCAAACTAGACTTGTTAGAGATTGCATAGGAAAAGAAAACACAACAATATCACTTATGAAGTGAAAGATTATAATGTTTGATTATGAGGGTGCTAAAATTGCAAAAAGGAATTGAAGTCTTTTTTGCAAGTCAAATCTAAAAAGTTGATGACCAAAAAAATATGAGGTTAACGGGCCTAACTTGAAGAACCCAAATCAGTTTACGACTTCTCAAAATTCACTCTACAACTTTTTTAAATGAATTTAGAATGTGATTTTTTCTCCAAGATCTAGTGTATTTGAGGCTCATTTCCAAGAGCTCTTAACACTATGGAAAGTCAAGATTGCACAGGGTACTCATGTACAAAATCTCTTATAGAAAAATCATTGTCATTTATTTTCAAGATCAGACTTTTGGAGGCAAAACTAGACTTCAAGATGAACATTTAAAAAATATAAACTACTAAAAATAGCAAATTGTCTAAGATTTATTAACTTGAAAGTTTTGCAAACACCATATTTTGGTGCCTTGGGCATTTAGGGGTTAAAAGACACCGCAGCCATTTTTCTACCGATGAATGACAAAGAATCCTTCTATGTAGGATAGGACAAGAGATAAGTGTTATTATTCATCCTTTTGAATTTTGTGTGAAAAGGAGGGGTCTTGTAGAGGAGTTTGACTTCGAATGAGTGCTTTTGCAATTTTCTTTTAAACCTATGATTCACCCAATACATGATTTTCATTGTTGCTAGCTTGTCGTTTAAGGATTAACCCTATGATGGTGTGGCAGTCGGAAAAGTGTTGGATGGATGACAAAGAATCCTTCTATATAAGACAATAGAAGTGCACATGTTCATTCTTGGAATTTTGTGCAAGACCTATCTTCCTTTTGTACACAAAATTCTAAGGATGAACATGTGCACTTACATAGAAGGATTCTTTATCATCCATTAGACAATTTCAATAGGCCAACACATAGGTACAGAGTCAAGTCTCCCTACTTAACCCCTAAAGGACCGTTTGTTCCTTTGAGGGACAAGTGGGATTTTGAGTAGGTATCTACAATCTCAATTTTTAACCTGATTTTTTGAAACTTTTCTTGAAGATAGAAAAATTGATTAGCTTCATGGGGATATATATATATTTTTTCAAGCTATGCCTGGGAACAGGAGTTATGCCCAAATAAGCTAAACACGTGAGAAGGGGGGGAGAGGGATCAACAAAAGAAAATTAAAAAATTAATTAATTAATATTTTTTCCTCATAGATTATATTTTTGTCTACATGGAAAGCTTTGATTCATTCCATTTGGATTTGTTATGAGAAAGTTATGGACAATCTTGTTTTCTGGGCAATTAGAGCATCTTTTTGAAAAAATAACTTGTAGGATTCATTTCTGAATGCAATTTTTACAATTTAAAAATAAATAAAAATCCATATCGTTTATTTTGCTTTGTAGAAAAATCTCACTGTTGGAATTAGTGCATTTAAATTCCATCTTAGAAACAATAATAATTTAGATTTTCCTTCTATCTCGTACCTATTTTTATTTAATACAAATTTAAAGAATATAAATTAATTTAAATTTGATTTATTTTTCCTAGACTCTCAACTCAATTTTTTTTACTCTTTGCTATAGAAATGGCAGTTTTGAGTGTTTTCTAGTAGAAAAAAAGGCTATGATCCTTTAGGGGTTAATTGTCATAGCAATAACAGATGCCATCAATAACTTTCTTCCTCCAAGATGCACTTGTAGCATAGGCACTATCCAAAAAAATGTATTTAGTGTCACCTACACTAATTGATTTTAAATTGCTATAATTTCTTATTTTTGACGAATATTTTTACCAACTATATTTAAAGAGATTTTTCCACTTTGAATAGTATTGATATTTGTGCCCTTAGTAAAAATATTCATATGTAGTAAAAAATTATAACCTTAAGTAAGTAGTTAGCATAGATGACATTTAATATATTTTATAGTGTATGCATCTTAGGATCTATTTGGGATGTCATGTGCATGACTCTTCTTTAACAAATCTAATGTGCTTGTTTGTCATCTAGTTATTGACAATGCTTCCACAAATTTTGTTCAAATTTGTTTACTTATATGGTGTGACATGATTTTATAGGGCACAATACCAGCTTCAAGACTTTTCACAAGTCTAGCAACACCTACCATGGAAGAATTCTACTCTTATTGGTGTTGTAGTCTTTTTTTAGTATTGTCAACTTGTATGTTACCAATTGGAACATGTAGATATGTTTAGTTTCTCAACTTAATGGCCTCTCTTTTGTGGAAAATAAATCAATTTTTTTTTGTCTTCTTTTTTAATACACACCATCATTTTTTCAAAAGAAAAAAAGAAAAATTATAATATTTATATATATAATGAAGCTACACTTGAGGTTAACCACTAAAGGACTAGTATACATTATGGATTAACCCCTAAAGGCCCCTTATCCCCTTGGAGGATAATTTGGAATTTGGGCAGGTTCCTATGATCTTAATTTTTATTAAAACTTTTAGAAACTTTCTCATAAGATAGGAAACTTAATAGATTCATGACAATGTAATTTTAATTTCAATGGGCGCTTGGAAGCAAAAGTTATACCACAAAAAGCCCAAATTTTAACTCGTGGGCAAAAAAAAAATCCACAAAAAACTTGAAATTATATTTCTCAATTTTTTTCTTTGTAGATCATATTTTTGTCTACATGCTAAGCTTTGATTCATTCCATTTTGATTAGTGATGTGAAATTTATGAAAAATCTTATTTTTCGGGCAATCTAAGCATCTTCTTGAAAAAATAACTTATAGGATTCATTTTAGAATACAATTTTCAAAAAAATTCAAATTTTTTTTTTAAGAGGTTGAATTTTCTTGCTAGAACAATCTCACAGTTGGGATTATTGTATTTCAATCCCATCTGAGAGCTATTAACAATTTAGTTTTTCTTTCAATCTTGGACCTACCTCTACTTGACAAATTTTTGGAAGTATAAAAATCAAGTTTTTGTTTTTCGAAATTATTTTTCTAGACTTCCAACTCAATTTTTGAACACAATAAATTTTAAATTCAAATTCTACAATGCAATTTTTCCCACAAATGGCAGTCAAAGTCATCTGAAATTGCAAGCTAGTGTTCAAAAAAACTTGTTTTTTCAACTTTGAATACTCATATCTCTCAATCCGTACGGTCAAACTTCATGAGATTCTTACCTCATGATCTCAAACAAGTAAAGTATAAGATCCTATGGTTCACTTTAAAAAAAATTGTTTTTTTGGACAAACGCAGTAGAAATGGCAATTCTGAGTGTTTTTTGACAAAAAAATGGCCTTGGGCCTTTAGGGGTTAAAATTGTCAAAACAACCACTTTTTACCCTCTATGAATAATAATACTGCAATGATATTTAAAATATTTTAAGGCATTGTTAAATATAAACAATGTTTGTCTTAAAGACTTATTGGACAATTTTTTATTATGAATTTTTCACATGATATAATAATATTCAATATTATAATATCATGTGATATAATATTCAATGGTATTATGTGATTGGCCTTTTCCGCTTATAGTATGCATAAATTTTATGATAGTCTCTTAAAGTTAAATATTCTTACTATAGTACATCAAGATTAAACAATTTCAAAAAACAATTATTAATTCCAATCTTTCAATTGACAATTTGAAGAGATCCAAAATACAACATTTTTTGAATGAATTTGTATAATGAAGAACATGTCTTATTATGCATAGTATTTAATCCTTAAACGTCGAGGAAGACATTTGGCGTTTGATGGATGACAGGGAATCCTTGTAGTAGGACAGAAGTGCAACTATTCATCCTCAAAATTTTGTTGTAAAAAGGGGATGTCTTCTACAATAATTTGACTTCTAATGAGTATTTTTTTCTATTTCTAAAGCCCATGATTTACACAATAATAGAAAGGATGATTTCGAAGGTCATCCCTTTGTCTTTTAAGGGTTAATATGGCCATGCATCCTTTTTCATGAAATTAGTTTTATAAATTTTCAAAATCTAACCTTGTTATTCAATATCCTTTGAAGATGGATTATAGACAATATACTTTAGTACTCTTGAGGTGAATGTATCATTGACCTCTCATCCCTACTTCTTCACATTTGATCTTAAAACATTTCCAAAAATATTGGCTTTAATATTTTTGATTATTCATAACTAGACATATTACTCGATTTATTACTTAATTGTGGTAATAATGAAAAATCAAATTACAACAAGAGACTCAAGGGTGATATGAATAAGAAGTTGTTATAAATGTATTTCAAGATTTAATTCCTTGCAAAGCTCTATCCTATACATAATGCATTTTGGAATAATTGTCCTCTTAGAATACAAAATGCTACAATTTTCATTGCTCTAAACTCTTCACTCCAATTTTTCGCTTCAAAACTTTTGTACGTTTAGGATAGCTTTGCCATTGTCCAAGCAAATAATTAATTAATTTGAAAATTTAAGGTTCGCCACCTAAAAAAGAATTTTTTGAAATTAGACTTTTTGGATAAATAAATACTTATAGTTTTACATTTCAACCAACTTTTGACCTAAGGTAGTATGCTCTAAAAGCAACCACTTAAAGGTTGGTCCGCCTTTTTCATAGGTTTTCATGTATAAAAATATTTTTCGATCACTTTTTAGAAAAATAAAAATAGATGTAGAACCTAACACAAGTGGTTTTGTATTTTTCCAAGCAATTTTTGAATTACTTATAAATTTTAAGGATTTTGGGCATAGGCACCTATTTGCGACCATAGGTCTCTTAAAATTTGTCCACTTGCAACTTGTAAGGAGATATGCGGATATCAAAGACAACGATTGGCTCTTGCAATAGAAAAAATAATTTTTCCTTGATTCATTCAATTGCTAAAGTGGTCCATTAAAAAATCACTCCATTTCCATTTTCCAACTAATAATAAGGTTCATTGGAAAGACAAGCTATTTATACAAGTAGGGTAGTAGGAAGTAAAACAAACCATGTGGGATAGGTATGTAAATTAGGATTAGTAAGAGTTCAACTGCTCATAATCAAGTCAAAAGTAGAAATTGTGTTCAAAGTAAAATTTTAGACTTCATTTAAGGTAAACCAACCCATTGTGGTTAGAATAAGGAGTTTGACATTATGTGGTTATTGAATTATTTTAATTTTTTTCCCATAGTAGTACAAATGTAAGAATCAATGAGAGAAATTGAAATTATATTTTTTTGACAAAGTATGAATTTGTTAAGAATTTTTGAAGTGTTCAATGCATTTTTGCCCATAAAAGTCTGTCATGCATGATCCAATTGGTCTTCTCGCCCTTGGAGACTTTGCTTCAGTAGAAAACGAGCGCCTAGACTACCTTAAAACCAACAAAATCTGAATCCATCATGCTCATTTGGCTCACCTAAAGGAGTCAAAGTCTTTTGTAACATGGAAGGCCTAAAAAGTCAATTCTCACAATGAATTCTCATTAGAATATTGGAATTTTTATTGTTTGAGAAAAGTGGTTTGAAAATTGGAAATTGTAGTCACTAACTACTTCATTACTATCATGTAAGACATGCATTAAAGACAAAATTTTAAGAAACTAAAAACACACATAAATGGGGTCATTTTGGTAGGTGACTACTATAGGTCATTTGACCACAATGGGCTGATTTACCTTAGGCATAGTGAAATAGTTTTTTCAAAAAACTTTGAACTAAGTTAATGTAGAAAATCAAGCTTGATTTCATCTTCAAAAACTTGTTTGAGATTTTGATCCTCCAATCAAAAGCTATGGACAAAGTTTTGAAAATAAGTGGTCAAGCTCTCATCTTCAAATTATTCCATACCCTTTGAGGATTCATGACGAACAATGGAATTCATTATAAAAATGACCTCTCCAACCATCACTCTCATCTAAAGTCAATAAGTAATTGCTTCACATGGCCACCAAAAACATTCTTGATGGTAGATAGTGAAATGATGGATTGGGACTTGCATGTGGACTTTTTATTCTCACCTCGAAGCCTTCATTTATTTGATTTGTAACTCATTTGCGAAAATTTCTAAACATTCCTTCATTCTTTTCATATTTTTTTGCCAAATGTTTGGCATAATTTCCAAAATAATTTGCCATCATTTTTTTGAATTATTTTTTGACGAGGTTGCCCTATAGGTATAGTAGTGATGATTTGGGGTGGGTTTAGGTTACCATTCAAGGCCCAATGTAAATGACATAATTGGATGCAACTACCATAGTTTGTCGTTACCTTTGGCACATTTTTGCCGAATAATTATTTAAAATTGGGAAGAATTGGTTTGGAAATTCATTTTTTATTTATTGATATATTATTTGGAAATTATTAAATAATTTCCTTAACTTTTAGCAACCCTTCAAATAATCTTGGAAGTTGAGCATTATCTCCATTGCATAAGAAAGTGATAGTCATGGCTTTCAATGAACTCATTACTTTTCTTAGTGTCCCTAATTTGCTATAAAGTTAGAGGAATCGGAATATGGATTATGCGTTATGTACATGGTTATCTGGCCTCTAAAGGAGTGAGGTACATTTTGGGCACAAATTGTAAAAAATTGCCACTTTTTTAGGGTAGTGAGAAAAAAATGAAAAAAAAAAGTTTTTTTCCAAAATTCAACCATACAAATTTGTTTTAGACTGCTAAGGGAATGTGTGGAAAGAATTTCAGAAACTTTGATTGCATAGACTGACAAATTATAACATTTAAAATTAGAAGAAAAATATTTTTTCTAATCTTGCTCATTAAGGCCAATAGACTTTAACTCCTCCTAAGGTGAGATTTTTTATACTATACATATATGGTTATTTTTTTGACATTTGCATCTTGTATCATGTGAGTTACATACCTGCCAAATTTCAAAATTATAAGAAGAAATTTGCACATGTTTCTCAAAGTTGTTTAGGTTGCCCCCAAAGTTCTGGGTAATATAACTTTTGATCTAGGCACCTGATCGGAGGAAAAAAATTATATTCCCTTTTAAAGGGGTACATGCATGTTTACACCTCGTGTCAAAATTTGAAGAATATCCGTTAAGAAATGACTTCATATGCCTCTACCCAAGATCACTAGCGTACATTCAACGATCATTCAATCCTTCAAAAGTTAGTGGACATGTTATGAAATCAAGTTGTACAAGTATCTTTTCCAACATTTTGACTTTTTGCATGTTTCAGTTTTCCTTGGATTCAATTGAGTGTCTTTATTGATTTCCAAAACCATTCAACTTCAAAAAACTTAATTCTTTTTCACTGAAGGTGACTATCCCATGTCATAGAATCAAGTTGAACATGTCTCTTTTCCGACACTTTGACCTTATCTATGTTTTTTAAAATTTCCTTGAATTCCGCAAAGTGACTTTATTAAATTCCCAAAACCATTCGTGTTCATGAAACATTTTAATTCTTTTTTCATCGACGATGCCATTCAGGAATGGCGTTGTTGTGGAAGGAAGACTAATGGGTGCCCAATGTAGACAAAAGAAACCCACAATGCCACTCAATGTCCACAGAGCCCATATAGAATGGATTAATTTTCCTGAAGGAGAGAAATTTAATCTGCATTCAATAGGCAACTTTGAGATGCTTTTGGGGGGATGATCTCAGCAAGTACAGATTGAAATTTAGTAGTTGACTGAAACATCATCTTCTTTAAGTCTTAGTTATGGGTCGACCAAGTTGTGACCCCAGGTGTCCATTTCCAAAAGGAATGTTGGTTTGAAAAAAACAACCCTTCCTGATAAGATGTATGGACTTCGAATTTTTTAAAACAACCCAAGAAGGACGACGAGGCCTGGCCGGTGGAAATGTGTACGACTAATGACTTTCCAGGGAAAGAGAAATAGAAACCGGCCAGGATTTCAAATTTGAAGACCAGGAACGACTCACAACGACGAGGACTAAAACATAAACATAACATTGTGTAACCAAACAATGGTCCTCCCCACCCATGCTGGGACTTTCGGTATTATGCTTCCCTAGATGCCTGGGAGAGACTTTCAAAAGTTAGGGACCCCTTCCTCATTGGTTAACAATGTTATGAATGTGTGCAATGAATGACTTTTAAGCGAAAGCCATGTAGAAACAAAACCAGTTAACATATACTTATCGAGTAAGCACCTACTTATCAAGTAATTGTATCTTTGGGGGCTAACTATAATGGATGTTGATAAGTCTCATTCTTTGGTCTGCCTAGCTAGCTATCTCAGTGATAAGTCTTGTTCTTTTAAGGTTAAATAGATGAAATTAAGAGTACATGGGAAAAACTCATGTCGCTGTGAATTTGTTCATATTATTATATCCATGTTTCGTGTAGACAAACTATTCTTGTACTGGTAGGATGCTCTAATTTTTGCTTGGGGAGTTTGAATTAAGTCAATGTTAACAAAGAACAAAATATTCTTGTTTACACAACTTTGAAATTGTGTTCATGATTGCTTCTAACTATTTTTTTTTTTTAGTTCTATTTTTTGGAGAATTTGTTCTTTAGCTATAAGTACAATTACAAAGATTGATAAATGTCAAAAAATGTTCAAGTGACTTTTGAACAAAAAATCAACACTTAGAATGCAATGAAGAGAGCACATTCAAGAACACTAATACGTGTTTTAAGCATAGTCATAATAGGAAGATTTTTTGTAATGACCACACCATGTTGTGGTAGTGGAATGTAACCCTTAAATGACGTTCATTTGACTAGAAGGCAATCCAAAGGAAAATCAAGAATCTCCTTGAATTAAGGTATGGGTCTTGTTGTTAACCCAAAGTTTGTGTGGGTAGCTAGGCAATGCAAAAAAATGAATAGCAAATAGAACTTTGACTTTGCAACTTAAATGTAGTACTTGGCAAGTCATATTTACTATTGAAATTGGTCTAGTAGTTTAAAACATTCCAAACAAAATTTAAAATTCTTCTTATCAACAATTCCCTCAAAACCAAACCTAAAGGATTTAGCATATCGTTTAAGGATTAAGCTTTCCACTAGAATTACATAAAGTCTTTCCCATTGTCTAATAAAAAAGAGGTCTTCAAGCAACAAGCTATGTTTAGTGCCTAAAATACCCAAGCTTGGCACTGTAGCTCGTTGCTCTAGAACCTTCTTTCTACTAAGATTCAAGGAGTTGGATCAATATTAGAGAAATTAGTTTCGAAGGCCTTCTAAAATGTTATGATTCATCACATGTTTGATTCATCACTTGTTCAATTCACTTCACATGTGTTATATTAAGTACGCAATGTCACAACCCTTGATGCGACAAAATTGGCCACATTCTCATCCCGAAGAAATATCATACAATTATGGTCAATTTTGTTAAAATGGTGGTATTCCATTACAATGGCACAAAATGAAACTGCTAAAAAAATGAAAACAATGGAAAGATTGTCCAAAGGGAGTGGAAATGCTTGAACTAGGAGTGATTTGAATGTGCTAGGTATAAAATTGGCACATGTATGACCCTATCGTGGCACACTTATTCTCCATTTGTAGAAGATATTCCATTAAAATGGCATGCGGAATACCGCCATTTTAACGAAAATGACCATAATTACTTCATTTAGCATTCATGATGAAAACCTAGAGCACGACATGTTGGAATATACACTCTCGAACCTGTACACACGTTCATCCATTTATTAGTCATCCCATCATGTTAGTCTGTACATTAGCAAATACGGGGGAGTTTAAGTAACTGACAATTAGGAGTAGTGCTGAGAGTGGGTGATTAACACTGACAATTGTACATACCGTTACTTCACCACTTGTTGATGTTATGGTCTGCAGATTAGTGGAGGCTAATTCCTACTTAGAATCGTAACCAAAGGAGCTTACCAGTGTACTATATATTTTGTGGGACCATTCTCCTTCTTTTATCTCAAGCCGCACTTTGCGAGCTGTAAAACTTCATTTGCTTTGTAGACTGAAAAGTTCAACATGGTATCAGAGCGAGGTTAGTTCCTGCGAGATCGTTACAGAGATACGAGAGTTAGAAAAGTAGCAACAACAGAAAGAGACGAACGTGTAGCGTTGCTCCGATCGTCAGAGAGACTTACGTGAGAAAAGAGATGGCAGAAAACTCCAGCTTAGCATTCAGGGAGGGTGACAAGCTAAAAGGCTTGTCAAACTACTATATGTGGTCATTCAAGATGAGGGCAATACTCAAGGCAGAGAATCAGTGGGCTATTATAGAAAATGAGCAGAATCCCGAAAACTTCCCTGTACACATTGACGGAGAGGCATATACGGAAGGACAACTCAGAAGGAAGAAAGTGCTTGCTTGCCGCTTGCTTTTGTTGTCAGTTACTGATGAACTTGTGGATTTGATCGCAGAATACTCCGATCCAGCTTACATTTGGAGGACGCTGAAGAACCAGTTCAACTCAGGAGACCAGTTCCAAGTGCTAACACTCATGGGACAACTTCAAGGACTGAAGATGACTGAAGGAAGCCCAGTCGAAGACTATATTCGGAGAGCACGAGAAATCAAGAACCGATTGATTAGTATGGGAGAACGACTGTCTGATCGGAACGTGAATCAAATGGTCATGAACGGCTTACCGAGGACGTACGAGAGCATGATACAAACTCTCACGCACCTTGACCCAGACATGACCTTTGAGAAGCTGAGCGCGAGCCTCCTAGCGGAATCACACCGAAGGGAGCACCGTAATCAACTGCTCAGTGACGAAGAAGCCTTGGTAGCAACTCACGCAAGGCAGGGAGGATACCCCAACCGCGGTCGAGGTTTTCCATGGCAAATGAGAGGACGCGGTTTTCCAGGGCGAGCTCCTTTTGGCGCGACACGACCCCCACCAGGGCCATACAGAACGAACTGTGGGCCACCTCTCTGTTACAACTGCAACCTACCCGGCCACATCGCACGAAACTGCTGGATGCCGCGTACTCAGTCCGCTCCTGACAAGGAAAAGACAAGTCAAACCGAGTATGCAAACTCTGCTGAGTTTTTTGATTCACAGCTAGAGCAGGGTTACGATCCATATTACTTTGACCCTTACTATAATTGGGGCAATGGGCCCTGGTACCTAGATAGCGGGGCAACTGGTCACATAGCTACAGACTATGAAAAACTAGATCAGTACCCCAGTTCCTCCGGCATGCAGATCAGCGAGATCAAGACCGGAGGAGGAGAATCACACTCTATAGTGGGAACTAGCTCAGCTACTGTAACCACGGAGACTGGAGAAATAAAATTGAAATCCGTTAAGTACGTACCTAGCATGAAGAAAAACTTGATTTCAGTAGGTGCTCTTGCAGACTTAGGACACCGTGTTTTCTTCACCAGCCAGAAATGTTGGATTATAGACAAATCCAACAATGTAGTCGCTTCAAGACGTAGAGATCCCTCGAATGGGCTGTATTGTTTCTTGAATCAACCAACAACATTATCTACCGAGTATAAAGACATCCCTGCACTGTGGCACCGTCGCCTAGGACATCTTAGCTATGCGGGACTAATACACCTGTCCAAAGCCATGAGAGTTATCGGCCTACCAAATATAAACCTAGAAAAGAGAACGTGTCATTGTTGCCTCGCGGGAAAACAACACAGAGAACGCTTCCCGAAGAAAAGCGAAACTCGTGCACTCAAGCCTGGAGAGCGATTGCACTCCGACTTCATGGGCCCGATGCCTGTGACATCACTAGGTGGTTCCAGATATGTGTTAGTATTCACTGATGACTATTCACGTAAGAGTTGGACCTATTTCTTGAAGGAGAAAAGTGAAACAATTCAAAAGTTCTACGGGTTCAAGAAACTGATTGAAGCAGAGACTAGAAACAACGTAAGGATACTTCGGATGGACCGCGGAGGAGAGTACCTGTCAAGCGAGTTCGTGGAGTTTTGCTACAGTAACGGAATCGAGAGGGAGTTAACACAAGCAAACTCACCACAACAAAATGGCATGGCGGAAAGAAGAAACCGAACGCTCATGGAGAGGGCCCGAAGTCTATCAAAAGATTGCGGCCTCCCAACTCACCTATGGACAGAGGCAGTCTCGCATGCAAATTATCTCGTGAACCGAAGTCCAACACAAGCTAACTCTGGAGAGACTCCCAAAGCCAGGTACTCCGGGTTAAAACCAGACATCTCAAATTTGAAAATATTTGGATGTCTTGTTTATCTGCATGTTCCCAAAGAAAGTAGAAATAAGTTAGAAAGCAAAACCCTGCCTTGCCTATTTCTAGGTTTTGACGATGAAACCAAAGCGTATAGACTGTTTGACAAAACAAGAAGAAAAGTGATTATCAGTCGAGATGTAGTCTTTGACGAAAATAGGGTGGGGTATCATTTCCTCAAGACTGTTGCATCAGAACCTAGCATCTTCAGTCACCCAGAAACCTCTACTAACGAGGAAACTCAATCAGAGCAGACAGAAAGCCAAGAGTTAGAACCTGAGTCAATAGAAGTAGAATAGCCCGATCTGAGCGAGCCTGTCGATATTGAAACCAACACGCCAGAATCACCAGTAAGAGCTCCTGTCACCAGACGGCCACGTCCAGACAGACAAGCAGGACCTGTAACAAGAAGATATCCAACTAGAAACAGATCACCATCGAAGAAATTGCGAGACTACTGGATCTTGATCTCAGAACTGATGGAAGAGCCTCTGGATTTCCAAACCGCCGTCCAGAAACAGGAATGGCGAGACGCAATGCACAGCGAAATAGATTCCATTACCAAGAACAAGACTTGGAGCTTGGTGGATCGCTCCGATCATAGGAAACCCATCACTGCAAAGTGGATCTTCAGGATCAAGAGGAACTCAAAAGGGGACATCATTAAACACAAGGCTAGGATAGTCGCCAGGGGTTTCCAACAAACAGAAGGAATTGACTATCACAATATCTTCGCTCCAGTGGTCAGATGGTCAACAATTCGCCTGATCCTGGCTTTGGCTGCCAAGTATCACTGGACACTTTCACAGATGGATGTTATTATAGCTTTCTTGAACGGAAATATAGAAGAAGAGATACTCATGGAAATTCCTGAGGGTTTTCCTGGCGCAGGAGATTACACAAAAGTGTGCAAAGTAAACAAGGCACTCTACGGACTCAAGCAGTCTCCAAAGGTTTGGTACGACCACATTAGCTCCTGGCTCTAGAAACGAGGGATGATCAAAAGTGAGAACGACTCAAATCTGTTCTATCTTGAGAAAAATGGAAAACTGACCCTGTTACTACTATACGTGGATGATCTACTCATCACAGGAAGTGATCAAGAAGAACTCATGCAACTGAAGCAAGACCTCAAAAGGGAATACGAAATGATGGACCTGGGTGATGCCAGTGAGTACCTCGGAGTGGAGATTCACAAGGTCAGCAAAGGGCTCTTCATCAGTCAACAAGGTTATATAAACAAACTTCTGGAGAAGTTTAGCCTGCAAACATGCAATCCCACGAAACTGCCAATGGACCCGAAGGAGACGCTTTAGTCAAACATGGGCACCGAGAAAATCGACCCAACGATCTACAGATCCTTGGTTGGCAGTTTATTGTACGCCTACATCACTCGTCCAGACATCAGCTACGCTATGGGGTGCGTTTCGAAATATATGCAAGCTCCCGAGCTGGCACATTACCAGGCCGCGAAAAAGATCCTCCATTATTTGAGCGGTACACTAGACCATGGAATTTTTATGGAAGCTGACGGAGATACAAATTTTCATACGTTCGCCGATGTAGACTGGGGGCGAGATGCAGACACCAGGCGATCAACTTCTGGTGTGCTCCATAAGCTTGGAAACTCAACAATTAGTTGGAGCAGCAAAATGCAACCCACGGTTTCATTATCAAGTACTGAAGCGGAGTATAGAGTATTGACGGATGCATCAAAGGACATTATTTATTTCAGAAGGCTGCTTGAAGAACTTGGAGTCAACATCGTAGAGCCAACTACTCTACTGAGTGACAACCAATCTTGCATAAAACTGGTGCAAAATCCAATTTTCCATGCCCGAACCAAACACATTGAGATACAGCATCACTTCGTGAGAGAAGCAACCAACAAAGGAGCGATCCAAGTAACCTACGTTCCAACTACAGAACAGCAAGCGGATTTTTTGACTAAGCCACTTCCTCCGAAGAGCTTTACTCAAAACTGCTATAGCACAGGGATAATCTCCCGTGCTTCTATCCCTTACTAAACTTGTCACGAGCCCACTGAGGAGTTTGTATGTTATCAAGCCACAGAGCCTTTCTCGACACTCTATGCTTGAAGTCTGGCGCCCGGGGATTCTTCCGCGATAAACGATTGTCCCACCACTCTTCTAGATTCATGACAAGGTGCCTCCAATGTTCATCCGGTAACATTGGAACGATCTCCGCTCTTGTGCTCGCACTACCTGTCGCACCAACAACCCTAGCGGCACTTCCATGCTGCATGAACGCAGCTTGAACCTCTTGTCGTTCCCAGTCCACTTGAATCAAAGCCCACACGCAAGCAAATACAGCCTGCAAACCACAACAAACTCGGTGGACTCCAATGACAAAAACCCACAGCCATAGGAGGAAGATCTGCACCTGCAAACAAGTGACTCAAGTCGTCAGCACCAGACTTAAATTTTTTTTATTTTTTTTCGAAAGATATTCAACATGAGCAACCTGAAGAAATTCGACACTCACCAGCGACATTTGATCTACGTGATCCAAAAAGAAAGTTACGAAATCAGAAGAGAAGAAAGCAACGCGCGCCATGTTTAGTCACTTAGGGTTTTTCGAGTGAGGGAGGGTGTTGGAATATACACTCTCGAACCTGTACACACGTTCATCCATTTATTAGTCATCCCATCCTATTAGTCTGTACATTAGCAAATACGGGGGAGTTTAAGTAACTGACAATTAGGAGTAGTGTTGAGAGTGGGTGATTAACACTGACAATTGTACATACCGTTACTTCACCACTTGTTGATATTATGGTCTGTAGATTAGTGGAGGCTAATTCCTACTTAGAATCGTAACCAAAGGAGCTTACCAGTGTACTATATATTCTGTGGGACCATTCTCCCTCTTTTATCTCAAGCCGCACTTTGCGAGCTGTAAAACTTCGTTTGCTTTGTAGACTGAAAAGTTCAACACAACAAGTGGGTGTTCTTCCTCGCCATGAATGATGATTCATTGCAATTTGAAGTTGCTAGTGTTATCTAACCTCTCCACGATCCCCAGCTTGCTCTCTGCCTTGCTCCAAACAAGGATTTTACTACATTCATCTATATCATTAGACGGGAGATTTTAGGTCGCGGGAGGGCTTCAAGTTCCTAGCCTGTTTCCAACACGGGAACTATGCTCCCTCAGTGCAGTGACGTGGAATAGAGACTGCCACATCATTTCTTGGAAAAAAAATTAAATTAAATTAAATTTTCAATTTTTTTTTGCATTTTCAGAAGTAATTTTTTTTTTTTAATAAATTTTAAAAAAAGGTGATGTGGTAACGCTAGCGTTCGTAGGGACTATTGGGAACTAGCGCCGGGAGGTGCTTGAAACGGCCCTCTAGGACCCCAGAATCTCCTCTAATGCATTAGAAGAAATATCAGCCCTCCAAAGGGCTGCTCCGGAGTGACAAGCCAAGCTATTTCAGAGCTTGGCCTGTCACTCTAGAACTATCCCGCATTGAGCAGTCAGCTTGGTTGACTGCTCGCCAAAATAATAAGTAATTGCCATAAGTTTGATTTTTAGAATTTTTAGAATTAAATTTTTTTTTTAGATTTTTTTTAAGATTAATTTTTTTTTTTAAAAATTATTCGTAAATTTTGGTTCCTGCGCCACTGTCGTTGCAGGTATAGTTGGGCGGAAATAGGGGAAAAACAAATTTGTGAGCAAAAAAAAGTAAATTACAGGGTACCCTAATCGGAGGGCTAGGGAGCAGCCCTCTGGAGGCCTGAAATTTTCTCTAATGCATACTCCCTCCGTCCCGAAACAATTGTCCACTTCAAACGTCATGTTTTTTTGAAGGTTGTTTTGAGTAGGTCACATAGAGCTAGCTAGACCGACTTCCTCCTTGTGGCTAATTTTATTTAGGTTGCAATAAACACATGCAATGTTCTTCATTGATGGTAGTGATATAAAATTTGGAATCATTCTTAACCCCTAAAGGACCAAGGCCTTTTTTCTGCCAGAAAACACTCAAAACTGCCATACCTATAGCAAGGAGTAAAAAAAATTGAAAAATTGTTTTTTTTTCATGTCTAGCCGAAGGATCCTACACCTAACTAGTATGAAAGTGTGTGGAAAAAATTTCAGAATTTTTGACCGCTCAGATTGCAAGATATCTGCGTTTAAAGTGGAAAAAACAAGTTTTTCAGCACATTGCGGGACTAAATTTTTTGACTTTGAACATTTTTAACTTAAAATTTTTGCACTACAAAGTTTTGAGCTTTAAATCTTTATAGTGGAGAATTGAGTTGAGAGTCTAGGTAAAAAAAAAATTATAAAAAAAAATTAAATTATCATTCTTAAAAAAATTGTTAAGTAGAAGTAGATATGAGATAGAAGGAAAATCTAAAATATTCATATATTTTAGATGGAATTAAAATGCACTAATCCCAATGGTGAGATTTTTCTAGCAAGTAAATCAGACCATGGAAAAAAATAAAAATTGAAAATTTTGAAAAATTGCATTCAGAAATGAATCCTACAAGTTATTTTTTTCAAGAAGATGCTCTAATTGCCCGAAAAACAAGAATGTCCATAACTTTCTCATAACATATCCAAATGAAATGAATAAAAGCTTTCAGGATAGAAAAAAATATAATCTATGAGAAAAAATAATATTAAAAATAAAATTCAAATTTTTGTCCATTTTTTTCTGGCTGCCCGAGCTGCCCGCCGTCCACTCGTTTGAGCTTATTTGGTCATAACTATTGTTCCCGGGCACCAATTTTGAAAAAAATTATATTCCCACAAAGCTCATCAACTTTTCTACCTCCAAAAAAAATTTCAAAAAATCAGGAGAAAATTTCAGCCCGTAGGTACCTGCCCGAAAACGCATTTGTCCCCCAAAGGGACAATGATCCTTTAGGGGTTAATGAATTTTTTCACAACATGATCAATGAAATTGGCATGATTAAAAAATCTCAACAACAACAACAACATGACTGTGGACAACCATTTCCAGACAGAGGTAGTCTCTAATTTCGGAACAGAGCCGGTCGTCGTCTCTAATTCCAGAACAGAGGTAGTACCTAATTTCGTGCTGTCCCAGTTGTCCATGTTGGTTTCGAAAGTTGCTCCTAAGCTCTGCTCCTCAGTTTGTTTTGTGTGTAGGAAAGAAAGTTGCTCACTACGCAAGTTCCGATGTATCTTCCATTGATAAGTGAATTCAACTGGATATTTTCAGCAGATTCATGAACAGTAGCCAAAGCTTAGTATAGTATAGTACTGAGGGTGGACACCATTTTTCTATTCAACAGGGATTGAGACGGTGGAGGAGTTTTTGATGACCAAGTACGTACTGATCACGACTGATTCCTCAATTCAACACCGCAATGAAACTCAGGTCTCTTCTCGCCCGGACGGAGAACAGAATGAGTTCAGGAGGACTAGGGTTCATTCAAACCTCCGACACTGAAGTCCACAAGCTGGTCGGGACGCGCGCGGGACTATATAAATATGCCCTTCAATTTCAAAAGAAAAAGGAAAAAACGGTATGATGTTTCAGTCAAACGAAACCAATTTTATAAAATCTCAACTGAAGATTCTAGCTATTCGTACGTATACTTTGTGGAATGAGAGTCGCGCTATGATTGCAACTCCTGGAAACTTTTGGGTTTATAAAGCGAATCTGACTTCCGTGATTGAATTGTCTGTGCGCGCGAGCGGTACGTGATCGATTACTCAAGTCGTCCGACGTACTGT
Organism: Rhytidiadelphus loreus; assembly: GCA_947034895.1. Classification (NCBI taxonomy): domain Eukaryota; kingdom Viridiplantae; phylum Streptophyta; class Bryopsida; order Hypnales; family Hylocomiaceae; genus Rhytidiadelphus; species Rhytidiadelphus loreus. The sequence goes on from OX344762.1 coordinate 65,366,663, forward strand.
ATCGATCGATCGAAACACTCAAATACCTTACAAATACCGTACAGCTGTCTGGTATCCCTTGTCAATTCAACACTGATTGCAGACTAGAAATCATGGACAGTCGACTTGAAAGCTTGGGATCGAGGGATCACATTTTCAAAAGTTACCGGCTCGATCCAATTGTGCCTGGCGCTTCTTGGTTGTAGAATACAGTATGCAGCTAGTCGATCACTGACTTGCTTGGGGTTCTGATCGATCGGCTCTCAGTTCAATGTGATCAGGTCCTTTGCTTGGAGGGAAGTAATGTGTCTGTCTCTTCCGAAGTAGTGATAAGCTTAAGAAGAGTAGGGTCAGAATGTCACCCAATATCCGAATAGAATGTTCCGAGCATCAGGTTAGACTGCAATGGATATGGGAATGATAACAACCGTATCCCGTATACGTATCCGTACGTCATACCGTACCAACATTCCGTAAATCATGTTTACATGTATTCCGTATGTATTTCATATATTGTATCTTTATCAAAGTTGTCTTGGTTTTGATTTTATGTAGGCGGGTGAATCAAGACAATGTTTTATTTTATTTTATTCAATCTAGGGGGGCAAGGAGGGGCGCGTCTCTTGTTGGAGGATAGTTAGGTCAATGTGTTGTTGTTTGCTTCAATGGGATAAATCAATCATTTTATTGGTTGAAAGGGACTCTAGTAATTTATTGACAAAAGCTACATTTACACTTAGAAAAGATAAGCATTAGATGTTTTTTGGGGGGTGGGGAGGGCCGTTTCGGCCTGTTCCCGACCCTGATCCCCCGGCAGTTTCGGGGAACAGCCGTTCCCGAGCTGTTCCCGATAGAAAAATTTTGAAAAAAAAAAAAAAAAAATTTACATTCTTGAAATGAGAAAAAAAAACAGAAAAAAAATTGCCGATGTGGTAGTCGCTCGACCACATCAGCAAGCAGTTTGCAGGGAGTTCGCAGGGAGTTCGCAACAGTTCCCAAGCCTGATAACTCGCGGCCCTCTACAATGCTGGAAACCCATCTAATGGTTGAAGACATTACTACTCAAGCAACCACCTAAATTGCAATTGAATCATTAGATGTTTTTTCGGGCTTCTTGGAGACTGTTTGAGGGTTGTTCCCTTCACTGTTCCTCTCGTAGTGAAGGACGGCCGGTTGTCAGAAAAAAATTCAAAATATTCAAAAATAAATAAACTAAATTCTTCAAATGCAAAAAGAAGTTGAAAAAAAATAAAAATCCAAAAATGAGCTAGCAGCCTCTTGGCCACGTAGGACTGTTGAGGTGTCACTGTAGCAATCACGTTTCCTAGATTCTTGCAGCATTATAACCCGAGGTCTCTCGGAGGCCCAAAAAAACATCTAATGGCTAAAGCTTCTAGTAGTATAGCTATTGCAATAAATAAAATAAAAAGTAGACACAATATATAGCAAGAATAGGCTTAGAATAACTTTAGTGGTTAAGAACAAAATTGAGTACATTTTAAACAAAACCAACTGCAACACTCATTTCCAATTAATTTAAGTCATAAATATACGGATAACATGATTCAAAGCATGAATCCAGGTAGTCAAGTTCATCAATATGAATTTAAAAAATAAAAAAGAATCAAAGTTTCTGAAATAAAAAATTTAAAGCATTACGGACTCTTGTATTGAATGCCACCTTCCACCACTAGTCTTCTAAATTCAACATTGCTATGATCAATCTTTGTTTTGATCTCCTTTCTATTTTATTCTGATTTGTCTTTTGTGTTTATTAGGCTATGTCTCTTATGTCTCTTCTGTGTACTTTTAGGGATATATGCCTTTGTTGTCTCAAGCAAAAGCACTAAGCTTTGGTGCAACTTTGGAGTGGTAACATGAAAAGTTGTTGTTTCTCTAGGCATGAGACCATCTTTTGGGTAGATGCAAGAAACACCGAACGATTTAGGGAGCGTTCTGCCAAAATTGCGTTTTTTCTATCCAGTACTACAAGTACTGGTAGTACTACAAAATGGAGCAATCTCAGCCGTTGATCCGAAAAATCAACGGCCAATAGTACTTTTGAGTACTTAATAATAATGAAACAATACTATTTGAAAAAAATGACAATTTGTCACAAAAAGTAGATAAAATTAAGTATAAATTAATAATAATTAAAAAATCATGAACAAATAAAAACTAACAATTGGCCATTTGTAAGGACTTGATAGTGATTACATTTCACCAAAAACTAAAAGTTGAAACCATCATGAATGTTTGGAGCGCTATGGGCAAGGGACCCCTATTTGCATGCATGTTGAGGACAAAGAATTGTGTTTTTTTGAATGCCCCTTTGGTGGGCACATGCCCTTCTATTGTGACAATAGCTTACAACAATCCTACAAGTTATTTTTTCAAGAAGATACTCTAATTGCCCCCAAAATAAGATTGTCCATAACTTTTGCATAACAAAACCATGGGAATCAAAGGTTCCCATGTAGATAAAAACACAATCTATACGAAACAATTTTTTCTTAAAAATCATTTTAAGTTTTTTTGAGTTTCTTTTTCTGCCCACCAAACTAAAATTTGGGCTTCTTGTGCCATAACTTTTGCTTTTGGGTACCAATAGAAATAAAAATTATATTTTCGGAAAGCTAAATATCTTGACTGAAAGTCAGAAAACCACAACAAATACTGAGACCATGTGAGCTTGCCTGAAATCCATTTTGTCCCCCGAGGGAACAACAGAACTTTAGGGGTTTACCTTCAGTTGAAAAAGGGGGAAAGGAACCAAGCTTTACAAGACGAGCTTCAGCTGAAAAAAATATTGCGGAAATCAAAGAAATCGTTGAGTTCTGGGCCTCCGGCTAGGACAGGTCAACCTCCAGCTAGGACACAAGTCGGCCTCCAACGACCTCCAGCTAGGATCCCCTGTTTTTAGGCCGAAATTTTGGACCGTTGATTTCTTTAACCATGTAGATGCGTTGGGTAAATATTGTTTAGCCCATCATTCCCTTCTTGCCCTAATTAGTGAGTTCACAAATTCCTTTCTCACTCAAATTTTTGCATTGGGAAGTAGCCCCTTCTTGGGTTCATATTCTTCCTAATGCCTCTCCTTTGTTGCCATTGTTCTTGTTTAGATCTATACGGTGAAGCTTCTACTCTTACAATATCACGCTCTCTTTTATTTCTTTTTAGTTTCTTTTCTTTTCTCACTATACAGTGAAGCCCATTAGAAGCTCCATTCAACCCATTAGAGGCCCAAACAACCCATTTAGAAAGCCTAATACCATTAGAGACCCTAGTTGGTATCATTAGAAGCTTCAATCAAGCCCATCGGGACCCAAACAACCCATTCAGAAAACCTAGTACCTTTACAAAATACCAACCATTCCATTAGAATCCCCAACCAATACCATTAGAGGACCCAAGCAACCCATTTAGAAAATCTAGTACCATTTCAAAACAACAACCATTCCATTAGAGTCCCCAACCAATACCATTAGAGGATCCAAACAACCCATTTAGAAAACCTAGTACCATTACAAAACAACAACCATTCCATTGGAGTCCCCAACCAATACCATTAGAGGACCCAAACAACCCATTTAGAAAATCCAGTACCATTACAAAACAACAACCAATCCATTAGAGTCTCCAACCAATATTGCTAGAAGACCCAAGCCTTAAAAAAATCCAATTGGGCAAATGCACACTACGGTGAATCAAATGAATAAGGATGTCACAGTTCTTATTTCAATAACATTTTTTGAAATTACTTTAAATTTAAATATATAGAAATTGTAGAACATAGAAAAGGACAAATATTAATGTTGTATAGTTGATGATCTATGAAATACAAAAGAAATATTTGCAAAAAACTTTATATTTTATTTGTAAAGGACTTTAAAACATATTGTCACAGTCCACAACATTAAAAGTAAGGACTCATTGATCTACTAGGAATTCAAATATTTTACAAAAGAAGGAATTATATTTTAACAAGTATATATATAATCAAATGTTTTGATTTGAAATATATAGAATTGTATTCCTAAATTTGTAGATATGGACTAATTTATGTATCATAATTTCATCAGAATACCATTGATTTTTGGGGGTACATTAGACATACTTAAAATAAACTTTACACAAATCTATCTTATCAAAATAATTGTCATAAGTATTTCTAAGGGTGGTCTAAATTTCAATAGAGTTAATTTTCATTACAATCATATCTACAATTTATTAAAATAAATCAAAATTTGATGTCATCTTTGAAGTTTTTTTACATAATTATACAAAAGAAATTTCAATTAATTTTTTTCATAATTTGCTTTAGTACACTATAAATAAATTATAGAAAAAATAAATAAAAATTTAGAGATCATATGCAAAAAAGGGAAATGGACTTTTATATAAGTATTTCTGCCAAAAGTGATCCACTGTAGTGTGCATTTGCCCAATTCCATTAGAAAATCTAATCAATTAGAGACCCTAGCTAGTATTGTTAGAGACTTCAATTAAGTCCTTTGGGACCTCAGTCACCCTACTAGAAAGTCCAATACCATTAGAAAACCCCAACCAACCCATTAGAGACCCTAACCAACCTTTCAAGAAGGTCAAGCAATAAGTTAAAGAAAAAAAGCACCAAGAAGCAAGTTAGATCTTAGAAGAAGGTTGAGCCCAATGTCTCACTAACTTTATTTTGAACTCTATTCAAAATCGAGTCAAGTTGGAAGGTAATTAGAAATTGAGAGGTGAAGGAAGAAGTGATGGGGTGATCTAAGCAATTGTTCTATAACTAATTCAAGTTGGGGCTAGGAGACAAATTGAATTTTTAATCAATGGTTGACTTTTTTATCCAAAAGAAAACAAAAGAAGGGATTGCTGACCATAAGAAGACTATTAGTATACACTTAGGATAAGTAGTTGATACTTGAGACATTATTTTCATTTAGTCAATTAGAAGACAAACAACATTATTATAATCAATGAATTGACATTGCAAAATATCTCTAAATAAATAAATACATAGATGAAGGGATAGATTAGAATATAGATGGGAGATACGGTATACATTCCGTTGTAACCATGACTATTTAAGCAATTTGCAAAAAATCAACAAAATAATGATGATGGAATGCAAAGAGCTACTTGATACATTCATCATATAAATGATGGAGGATGAGTACGTGCTAAAACTAAATTCCAAGGTAAGTGCTTAAACTACTATTTCAATTTTGTTCCCTCTTAAAATTTCAATAGTTAGTTAGAGGTTAGGAGTTCAATTCAAACCTCTTAAAGGTTGCTAAAATACAAACTTGAATTCAAATTTCTATAGAGAACCTTTAGAGTTTTCTAGACTATCTTATACTTCAAAAATCACTAAAAACTCAAGAAGTTAGAATAGGATGAAGTTTAGCCATTAAAAAGGGCTAATTTTGGATGAAAATCACCTAAACTCATACAATTAGGGTCAAAATAGAACTTCAGACTCTAGTCATAATTTAGAATCAAACTCCAAAGAGAAAAGTCAATTTGGACAAACGAGACAATAGAATTTGATGGATGAAGTTTCTTAGGGCAAATTAGAGTAAAAGCTTCATCCATCCATAACTTTTGCTAGGAATGTTGGATTAAAGAGTTCTTTACCATTTTGGAATGCAATGCTCAAACAAGACTAATTAAAAACTTGAGTACCAAATTTTATTTGGAAGTCTAGAGTTTTGGCCTAGATTGGTCAAAAATGCCTCAAATCTCTAACTTTTGTAGTTTGTATCTGTTTCCATTTAGATTTGGACCACTTAGAGTGAATCATTAGAAAATATTTGTCCATGGCTTGGAAGGCCAATTGGACAAAGCTTAAACACCTAACTTTAGGATTTGAAGTCCAAAACAAAGAACCCAATTGTGTCTGCTTTATCTCAAGGTTGAGATTAAGCGCTCACAACATGTCTATACAAAGTGTACTCAATGTTGTTTGTCACCATATATATTGTTTCAAAACTATAGAAAATTCCCAAAGCCATATATTAAAAAATGATGCAGTAAATTTTTTTTTAATGAAAAACTAGTATTTTTCTAAAAACTTTGGACTTTAATTAAAAAATGGATAGATTATGCTTCAACTAAGTTTTGAGTTGCTAAGTTGATTAGCAGTAATCCTTTGTAGTTTCTACACTTATTTTTCAATCATTTTCATCTTCATAACTATAATCATAGCTTGAAAATTACACATAAGGTGGAAGCATCCAAAACCATCAATATAGGCAATTTAGTATAGTTGGAGACACCTTTTCCTAAAAATGATATTTTTCTGGTATTAGCAAGTGAAAATCATGAAATTAAAAAAAATAAAAAATTCAAATGTGTTATGTAATTTCTATGATTTTTCAAAGTGTAGCCTCATTAAACCACTAAAACTGTCACATAGGTGGACCCTAAACTGAAATCTACAAAAATTGGTAGTTAACAAATGAGAATTAAGTATGTGTCCTTCAAATGTTGTAATCAAATTAGAGGTAAGCATTTGAAGAACATATTAACTATAATCTAAGGACATTTTACTTCTCTACATTACTTTTTTAGTAGGACTATGTACTAATAGCACTAAAATAGAATGAAGAATGTAACTAGAGCTTTGCTAGTTCCTATTTCTAGTCAACCAAATACTATTCCAATATATTGTGAACCATGGTAATTGTAACAAAAGAATTCAATTGTACACTTTTTGTAATATAGTATTACACTTGAATTCCCTTGGAAATTATAAATCAAAGACCCTTAGACATCAAGAGTTTTTTTTGTCATAAAGGATTATGTTTTGCATCATGAATAGAAAACATATGTATAGTTAAATGTGAAAAAATATTTTAAAATATCTTCGTTTTGATAATTTTTTATGAATACAATGTATAATTTCTTTGATAAAATAATTAGCATAACTTCATCTTACATTAGTAGCAAAAAAAGGTGTAAGATTTTATTTTGAAAACATCATTACTTTCTACTAATAGCAATTTTTTTAACACTTCAATAGTATTCTACAATTTGAATTTATTTGTAAAAAAGTTAACCAATTGACAACAATTTCAATGTGAAAAATGAAGATATTTTAAAACATTTAACCCCTAAAGGATAAAGGAATGTACTTTTGTTTTATTTGAGAACTAGGACAAACTTTGGTGACTTCATAATTTAGAATTTTTCCATGAGATTTTTAAAATGGATGCTAATGTAAAACTTTGATTCATGTAATTCTTTTAAATAGTTAAATTCATTAAAAAATAAATGTAGATAAAGATTTTATCCTTGCTTTGGGATGAGTATTTTGAAGCAGTTTTGGACCTCAAAACACCACACTTTTTTAGGGTTTCAAAATGATAAAAACAAAAATTGCCCCAAAATGTTATCTAATGATGAGCAATGACTAGTAAGAGGTTGCATGGGTCATTAGAGGTTAAGTTTTTTGCTCCAATGTACAATCTCTCACATGCTAATGTAAAATGAATACAAGTGAAATATGTCCCCGTATTGTGATAGGTTAATTTTGTATATTCTTTATGTCTCTAAGATAATTGGAGGTTTGTGACTTCAAACATTAGTTCAAGTCTTCAAAATTTGATCATTTGATAATAAAAAGATAGATTCCATTGTTTTCCTATGCCGCAATTCAATATCCCCTGCAACAAAATGCTAGAGCTTGGGGTGTAGGTGGGTTTCTCTAAATAATTTGCGTTTTTCAGTCCAAACATTTATTCACATCTTCGAAAATCCAAGATGCTAGGGTTTTGGATCCCCTCCAATGAATGTTAGGGTTTAGGCAGACTAATTAGTAGTGGGGTAATAATAATTGTTGTTGTTTGGGGTTTAACCCCTAACTACCTAATCGACTATATATGGTCAATCTAAAATTTCAGACTCATTTTGCTATGGGTAGTTAAATTCTTTTGACCAATTAAAAAATTTTACTGGTAGTTTTGAAGGTTAACTATTCAAAACTTTCATTTTTCACTGAAAAAGGCTGATATTTGATTTTTGAGACGCATATATGTACCATTAGTTTGCCAATTTTACTTCATCTCCCGATTTTGAGCAAAGTTTGCGAGTTTCACTTTATTTGAGATCTAAAAAATTGAACTTTTTCATTTGCTTTGAAAATGGTCCCAACGGAAAGAGTAAATTGTTTTCATGATTTTCACCATTGAAAATTTAAACATGCAAGTGTTGATTTGAAATTCTTTGCAATTTCTACTTATCAAACAAAATTGCATTTCAACAATTGAAAAGGGATGATTTCCAAGGTCACCCCTTTGTCCTTTAAGGGTTAAACATGTATACAATCAGATTTTGAAAAAATTAAAAATTTGCTTCATTGGGGATAACTAGAAGTCCATGCTCTTTTTTCACAGGAAAAACACTCTTGGAAAGACTTAGGCATTCAGTAACCCCTCAATGCCCAAGGGGCTCAAAAGTAGCCTCACATAGCTTGAGTCTAATTCAAAGTAATGTAACTTTTGCATCTAATGTCCAAATTCAATAAAACTTGTTGGAGAAGTTTTGCATATTTTTCTAGTTTATGTGGTAAAATTTTCAGATCAATCCAAGATTTATTAGTTTCTTGAAATCCAATCAAAGTTCACAAGTATAATTTGAGTTCACAAAACTGCACTTGATGGCTGCAGCTTTGGGGGCTTGTATTCCCTTCATACAATGTTTTTTTTCAATAACATTTGTTGTATTATGTTCCCCTTGAAGTCTAGTTCTTGTGGTAAAATTCTCATATCAATCTAGGTTGTTTGGGATGTTTGGGAGCAATTCAAAGTTCAAAACCCTAATAGTTTTTCATTATAATGAACTTTGGCGGCCTATTTCTTCTTCATAAAATGCCCGTTTTCAATCATTCTTTTTGGGAAAGTTGCACATACTGATCTAGTTTTTATCAATAAAATTTCATATCAATCCAAGAAATAATGAAAGATTGAGAGGCATTTTAGTATAAGGAGGTTTAGCCTTGGATGTAATTTTTAGTAACTTTTCTTGACATTTCAAAGCCATTTTGTAGACACAATGAGTCAATTGAATGATATTTTCTTTCAAAAATGTATTTGTATGCTGATTTTCAAAGATTTTGTAGTTCAAAGTTTCTTCATTTGAGAAGGTTTAGAATTCAAATTTCACCTCCAAATGTGTTTTTGGGAAAATTTCAGCATCCTTTTTCAACACTAAAACATTATAATCTTTCAATCTACACGGTCAAATGACTTCAAATTTAATCCATGCCATCTACAACATGTGCATTATAAGATTGTACGGTTAAGATCTGTATAACTCAGTCACATTTAGATTTATAGCACTTCAAAAGCTATGATGTTTTTCAATCCAAAAAGGCCTTCAAGGTTAAGGAGGCCCATCACCATCAACTGGACTTATTTTGCAATTTGATGTTCACAACTGCCAAGAGGGTCCTCAATAGGAGGGGACACAGTGCGAGATTTCAGCTCTGAAAATAGAGGCAAGACTTGAAAACTAGTTTACCCTGGGTCAAGTAGGCAAGCATTTTGGAGACAAGATTCTGTATTCAGAATTATAATCCAGGAAGAAACAGAATAATCTTGCAATACAAATCGCAACTTCTGACACTCTAATTTGAGTAGTCTGCAATCAATTCGGAGCGAGAGACTGTTGGGGACAGACTAACGATACTCTTGGAAATTGAAGTGGCCAGTGGCTTTGGCATGCTCCATTGCTTCCTGCATTATCCTCCCCAGTTCAGGTGCCATGTTACATTAAAGGATGGAGATTGTACGAAAATGCGCAAATAGAGCTATTGATTGCCAGCAAAAGCAAGATGGTTTCGTCAAGTTTATTCAGTCTAGTGCATGAATTCAAGAACAAATTGGGGTGATTCATTGGGTCGAGAATGACTTACCGCCTGACCAACCACTCCTTTTTGACACACACCACACCGTAAAGTGAAGTTTCCTGTATCAGTAAAGTTGCGTGCCCTGAAAGCCACAAGTCAAATATAAATTAGAGGCTATTGGTAATGATCATAATAGCAATGAGGATAAGAAGCTAATTTTATAAAAAGCTTATGTTTCCGGTGTTCCGAAGGTGAGTCAGATTGAGCAGAACAAAATGTCGATAGGACAATTGCATTCACGTTTTCGTCTACATAATGATGCGATTTTTGAGGACCGGCTGTACGTCCAATATCAGGTTACCAATTTGAAAAAAGAGAGATACCATAAGTCACAGTTACCCTGTGTTGATATCTGCGAAAAGGCATCACATGAAATAGACAGTGGTGATGACTGATGAGGATTCTACCTGTGAGCTTCTTCCACCACTCTCTCAGCCAAACGCGAAGGACTGCCAATGTTGCCAAACTTATCTACAGAGAAGATAGTCTGATCCACTTCCTCTGGTGCATCTGGAAATGGGGCCAACTGTATCCGAAACAACCATTCGCCCATGAACAAGCGAAAAAATTCAAATCCTTATACAGTCATGTTCAGAGAAACTTTTCAATGCAGTGACCATCTGGGCTAATGAAACCAAACGAAATTACAAAAGAAAGCTTCAGGAGAAGCAATCTTACCCCTAGAGCGTCGTAGTGCAAGCCATCATATATCAGCATCACCCGCTCGGTGTAGCCTTTCCCCTGATCACCACAACTACAACGCTTAGGCCTTTGATAGAAAACCTCAGACCTGTGGTAATTCTAGAGTATTATCAAACAGAGATCAAGAAATTGCAATTCTGAGCGTCAATAAACGTTAGCCTGAGTCAAGAGCGCCAATTGACAAGCCGCAGACAGTAACAAAATAACGACGAGAGTGATTAAGCAGCATCTAAAAGAGGTGGCCCATCACAATACACCTCTTTACCTGGCCATACAAATCACACCGTTTGGTTTGGATGTCATAAGCCGCGATTTCACGACCGTAGAAGTCAGTGAGAATGGAGAGCTCGATTGCACCTGGAAAAAGCACATAAAGTTGAGATTTAACCCCTAAAAAGCAGATATTTCATGGTTTTAAAATGGTCAATTTGATTGATCCCACTGTGAACAATATAACGCAGACAGGGCTAAATTTTATATCACCAGGATTAATGAAGAGCATTGCATATGTTGGTCAAAAAATGAATAAAATCGAACAAAAGAAAGTCCCCATATGAGTCTATCAATAGAGCTAAATAAAACATGACTCTCATTTTAGCGTTCGTGGCGCTTAGGAGTTAATGCGCCTCACTGATAGTTTTGGTGACGGAAGGCACGCGAATGATAGACGCAGACCGTGATCTATAGTAAACAGGGCACCATAGGCATAGTAACACCATCCAAAACAAGAATGGCTTGATATTTCACACTAATAGTCGACTTTGATGATCATCAATTGCTTATTCGAAAGCAATGGTTTTTTGGACAATTCTAAGCTAGCATATGGCACTTGTCATTAGCATAACTGCGTCAATAAAAAATGAAGTTCGAAGATTACCTCCCCACTTGTCTGGCTTAGAGATCCACTCCACATACTCTTGGTTGGGTTTACCCAGAATGGCTTCAGTATAAGTTATCGGATCGCTCATTACAGCAGCTGCAATAACCTTTCATAATAATTCCAACAGCACAATCGTCACATTATATCACAAGATATCCATTAGGTCATCTCCTGCCCTTTATGTAAAGTCTAATCAAAATTCATCCCACGCCCAATGCCTCACTTAAAAACCTAGTCTCTCATCAGGAGTTGCACCAACTCTTACCTGCCGCAGCTCTTTCGCCCTATGTTTGTCCTTGTCCATGACGTACCTGCCAGCACAACACATCTTATTGAAAACTCCACGGGCTAATCCAGCACAGTATGTCATGCCCTAATTACTGATAGGCCAACAAATATTCACAAATTTGAATACAGTGGAGTTCTCCTTCAACTCATACAGGTTTCAACCCCATTTCAAAAAAATGGAAAACTTGATTAAAAGAGGCTTTCCAATTTGTTGAACAATTTTAAATCGATTCCTACTTTCTACTGCTACAGGGTCAGCACCCCACTTTGAGACAACTCAATGATATCTCTAATAAGCAATAACCCTCAGTCACTTAATGCGTAAATCTTCGCTCGCCACTAACATTCAAAGTCACAAACAAGCAAGACGACTGAAAGCAAACCCTAACACCGCACTTAGGGAGCGAGGGAAAGTATTGAACTCACCCAACAGCATTGAATAGGCAACTGTTGTCCGAAGGTATAACTCTGCGTACCACGACGCTCTCATCCGCCATGACGAAAAATTGATCTGCACAAGGGAAACAAGAAGCAAATGAGAATGGACATGGAGTTCATCAAAAGAGAGGGCAATAGAACGGAGAGCGTTTCCAGCTTTCAATTTGACCTGCAAATATTTTTTTAGGTCGATGTGCCTTGACGTAGAAGATCCATTTTCAGCAATTCGAACTCAACATCACTTTTAGTGCCATAAAGCTACAGCACAACTCACCGCTTCGAGAAAGCAAATGTACTCTAATATCAAACGTTGATCCCTACCGCCTCAATAGTCGCGAACAATCAGCACAAAATTTCGAAAAGCAGAGGTCGTCGAAGTAAAAATGGCAGAAACAATTTCCTACTAATTCCAATTTCAAAACCCTAGACTGCTGAAATTTGCAGAGCCATCCAAAGCCCCCGTAGAGCTAGAGAGACGCGACCTGGATTCCAATGCCACTGAAGCGTTACTACTTTTCTGACAGGGTATAGTACAAGCCAACGAAGATGGCGTTGCGTGCACATATACACAGCCTGAGCTACGGAAGGTTACACGAACTGCGTAATTTGACTTCACCGTCAATTCGGGACACCAATCTCTGCCACATGAAGAACCCAAAATCCCACCGCTTTTCTAAAGTCTACGCTTCTTCATTTCAAACTCCTGGAGTCTCCTGGTGTCCTGAATCCTCCCAAATGAAGCCCCAAAAAACCCGCCCTCAAATTGTCCAGATCCAAGTAAAAACATAATCATCCAAAATCACAATGGGCTTGTGCGATAGACCTACACCACTTCGCGCTTTCTTAGATTCTCCAAACTCCTTGAATTCCCAAACTCCGATTCAAACCTCCACGGCCTAATTACACGCAAGTCCAACTTGAGCTTGCACTTGAGAACGATGGAAATAAAAATTCCAGCAAGCTGAGATCGAAAGATGTGCGGCCGATCGAGTAACATTCGATTTTGGATCCAATAACTCGGATCGTCACCGATGGAACAGTCTCTCCTCAACAACTTTGTCAGGCAGCAGCTACGACGCATCTCTCAGTAGTGTACCGAAATTACGAAACTTGTCCTCCTTGCCAAAGAATTTTTGGGAACACTCTTCTGATTGATTCAAGATCATGTTGGGATTCCTTCCTTGGAAGGGGGTGCCGGCCTCACCTTCATCAGCCTCCGTCCTTGGAAAGGGGGTGGGTGCCCCACCTTCATCGGAAGAAGAAACTATTGGAAGTCTGTCCTATTTAAATTCAAATGGTTGGAAAGAGTTCGTCTCGAACTAACTTAATAAGGTACCTATATGCACCTAAGGTAGAACCACCCATCACCAACCACAGACTCATCAGCAATCAGTAGAGTCTTTTAAATTCAGGAGATGTTGGGACTAATTTTCAAACATAAGTTCTTGATTTCAAACCATCAATTCCTCCATTCTTTTCATGACACATCTACTTGGTTTGAAGTGCCAAAGTGAACAAGAAGTGGTTTCTTAAATGAGCGGTTTTGGAGTAGTCTACACATTGGACATGAGTCTATATCAACTTTTGCCTTCAAAAATTCATAGTAATTTCATATCAAACGATGAAATTACCAAATCTTGGCAATCCCCCTCATTTCTATCTTTGGACTTGTGGAAATATTTCCTTCACCTTACTATACTTCACATCATGTCCACAATTGCTTATTCGGTTGGTTATGGGTGGTTCTACCTTATACCATACCCTGATGACCAAGGTTGGCAAAAATTAAACAAGAAATACTAAAGTTAGAAAGTTCTAGAAATTACTTTGAGAGGAAGCCAAAAAATCAAATAAATTCCTACTATAGATGCCGAACTATCAATAAATGAGACACATCCATGTTGCAAACTTTCAAAAATATAATAAACTGAAAGTTAAGTGACATGCACATTGTCAATGCATTGTTCACAAAAGAAAAAAGAGATATGAAGTTGACAAAACCAATAAGAAAAGGAAAAGCCCTTGATAGTTAAGTAGAATAATTGTCACTAATTACATCTAAGCATGCTTACTATTATTGAACATAAATTAGTTTTATCTAGTCTTAATAATGACTAAAAGGAAATTCCAACATACTTTAGAATGCATTATTTAGACATTCTATGAATAGGTTAAGAATTTCAAAGTATTTGTCTCTAGATGTATCCAAATTCAATAATAGGCTCTTATAGACTCTCGTGTTTTCATTATGTACATCTTGTACATCTTGTACATAATGTACATCTTGTGTAGCCAATATTTGGGTTTTGGGTTCAAATGTAGATGAAGCATTTTAAACTATGTTGATTTTTTTGGTTGTTTGGGTAATGATGACCACATATATACTAAAATTGATACTATTAATAGTATAGACTATTGACACTTGGTGTTTAGAATATTGTTAACAAAATATATCTAGTCCAAATGTGTATCAAAATACATTCATGATGCTTTAAGTGTAATGAATCTAGTAGTAGAATTCATTGAGTCTATCATTTATGTAATCATCATTATCCCCGTAAAAAAATTCTAGTGTTATTAATCAATGGATCTTTGTTGTTCCATGGGCCACCAAACAAAGAATTTCAATTGTAGGGCTTTGTTGAGACACAATGATATGAAAGTGACAAATCTAAAATGATTGTTCAGTAAGGTTTGTCTATTTGATTTGAACAAAACTTTGAACAAATGGGTCGTTACTAGAATATTGAACATTGTTTGAGTCACATAGCCATAATTTTTATTTTTCCATTGGCCATAATTAAGGAATTTTATCAAAAGGATTTTGTCAATACATTGATATGAAAAGTGTTATGTCTATAAGTGATTGTCCAAGTTTTTTCTATTTTGAACAAAACCTTTGAATAATTTGAGCCAGATCGTAAAATATTGATCACTACTTGAGTTATATTGTGAATGTCACATATGTAAGCAATTGTAACATCTTGCTATCATTATTCTAACAACATAAAAAATCTATTGTTAGATGAAAGTGTATGTTATTCAATTGTCCACAAACAAGTCTAAAATAATTGTCCAAAGGATTGTCTATGTACATAAGTACTTTAAACAATGTAGACCAAATCTTGTAGACCAAATTTTGTACAATACTTGAGTAATATGGTCATTGTCACATTAGACAATTGTTTCAAATTGTCATCATTATTTCAAATAGAAGAAGGAATCTACTATTACACATTGATCTTTAGTACCATAAATAGGGATTTTCAACTATTGTGTTTTGTCAAGACACAATGAAAGGAAAAGTGCAACTCTATGGAATCAAACCAAACCATGGTTAGTCTCTTACTAAGTGAGAAAAAGGTAACTATCAAGACAAGGCCTGAAATTGAAAAGACCTATAAACATATATTGTACTTTGCTATATTAAAGTATAGTACTTTTATAATGTATAGTATTTCTTGCAACAAGTTTAGTATCAACATATAATTTTATTAAACAATTTTTGGTTATTGAGCTTGAAAAGCCTCTAGGACAAATATCTTCAATTCAATGTTTAAACCTTTGATAAAGTTGTACCTTGGAAAGTTCAAGCTTAGAATAATTTTATAAGTTTGAGCACAACAAATTTTACAAGAAAATATGTATTTTGATATTTTAGATAGTAATACGTAGAAGATTTGAAAAATATAAAATTCTAATGGTGACCTTTAGGTTCACATTGGATTAGGTGTTTTTTTGTAATAAGAGAGGGTGCATATATACATTTTGTATTGACAAATATAGGGAGCATTTGTGAAGAGTCACACAAAAATCATGAACCTTTAATGCCATTACACATGAGGCAACTTGACTAAAGCCATGGAATTTTGGAGTCATATAGCTAAAAGTTCAAAAATTGTCTCTTCTTTCATATCATTAGACAACTTGTTTTGCACAACCCATTTTTTTATGTCTTTTCATCTACAAATGAATTATAAGTGTTTGAAGTCCCACCCATTAAAATAGATATTTGTTTTTTTAACTATTGATGGAAATTACAAGAAAATCCTATTTTTCCATTGAATCTCACATCACATATTTTGAAGGATTTTCTATGGAGTACCAAAAGTAAAATGCAAGATCTACTATTTGTGCCACTTTTGGACTAATATACGGTATACAAGTGGAGTACATTTCAGAATTGAAAATGTACACTACTTGATACATAATAGCATGACTAAGGTGTCCATAACAACATATCCAATTAGTGGAGCACTAGTTCTTAATGGTGTAGATTTTAATGTTATAGGAGCATGTGTGGAATGAATGTTTCAACAATTCTTTAAGTGAAAATAAATGACCATAATTAGGAATTATTAACCCTAAAGTTCTTTGAGTTTTTTTGAGCAAAAACTACCACAAAACAACGCATGTTGAACACTAGATGGAGTGGTCGAATTTGGAATCTCTTTTGCAACTTCTAATTGTGTGGATCTTGTACCTAACTTGAATGTTTATTTCTCCACCAATTTTCAAAGCCCAATTCTTTAACATCTCTAAGATAATAATGTTCAAAGTTTTACAATAAGTTTTTTTGAATTGATCCCAAAGGTGAAGTTTCAAGCTATGGAAATGTAACTGGAATCTTCTACAGGGTAAGAGTTGTACCTCAACAAATTGCAAATCCTCCTCTATTATGGGCGTGCTAATCAGCTAGAATGGGACCCCAGAAATTTGTGTGGAATTTAGATGGAATTGGCACCCTTTTCATGGAATTCTTAGCACAATTTGGACACAAGTTATTAAAAAGAAACCATCGAGTACCTAACCCGGTGACCTCTAAATGGCAAGTTGCACTCCCTAGGGACTTTCCACTAAAATGGAAACTCTTTGGATTAGAAAAAGAGCGAGAAAGGAATGTGGACTTATGTGGCTAATCTAGCACAAAGTTGTTACAATCAACCATTGGAGAGGTAGGATAGATGATGCTGTAGACTCGCGCTGTCTAATATGCCCCAGACATTTTGAAGAAACGGTGCTTCATCGTTTCTGAGAGTTGTGTTGTAGCGCAACAAATTTGGCAATGGACAATACATATATTCAATACCTTGATCAAAGGTAAAGGAGCTATTGGCCCGTGGAGACCCCTAACGTGGAGACATGGACTTTTCTCGATAAGCATTCCCAAGAAATTCAACCAAGTAAAGCAAATATGGATGGAGCTGCGAACCACTGTAATGTGGGCACTTTGGATCTAATGTAACGACTTGATTTTCAATGATCAAATTTGGCCAACTGAGCGATTGCTTCGACAAATTTGGAATAGCCTTATGGACTACGGAAGAGCAGAATGGGATAATGTTTGCAGGTCAACTGGACTCTCACCAACAGCTCAACGAAAGAAGGTGGAAACCTTCATAAAACATAGATGTCAAGCAGGTCTTTTAGCAATTATGGAAGATGGACATCCCAGATGGGCTGCCTCTGGCCCCCAAGCTAACTTTATTTTTCAACCTCCCTAGGCGGCCTTGGGCGAAGTGGTGACCTGGCGCTACCCCCTAGCCGGCCGAGGAGGTCCTTAGGCCTCTCTATGTGATGTGTCCTTTGCCTTCGCTTTCCACTCCGCTTTCCTTTGTTTTTGCTTTGTGTCGTTGTCATGTCCGTCCTACCAGACCACTTGTAGCTGGTGGTCTTGTTCTCTTTTCCTCTAATGAAATTTTGTTTCATTTGTTTAAAAAATAAATAAAAACTTTTTAAGAATTTTTTTGGTCTTCTTCTACAAGAGGGATTGATGTTATGTTAGAAAATTAAATTGGGAATCTACAAAAATAAATTCAAGAAAAAATAACTTCATTTTCATCCTTTCAAAGAACAATTGATTACATATAAGGTAATAGAAAAAATGAAATTGCCAATAAATCTAGCATACAATTGAATAAGCCAAACCCAATGATGAAAATGTTGTAAAAAACCATCTAAACTCTATGCACCTTTTTGTTTCAAAAATTGTGATAAATTTAATTAAGAAAAAAATTCTCATAGTTATTAGGGGACATGCCAAGACTGCCTGCGAAACATAATATCTTGTCTCTACCTCACTCATTAAAATGGAAGGAATACAAGATTTCTTTGTAGGTATAGACTTATTTGACAAGAGTATGTGTGTGTATAGGTATATAAGTTTTAAAATCTATTTTTAGCTAACTGAAAGTTCATGAAAATACAAATAACATAAACCTCTAATCACAAACTTGTTTCTTTTGCACATTGACTCATTGGAAATCAAGAATTGCATTCATAGGAGGAGCCTGACCCAAAATGCAAAATGCCCATTAGGTCAATTATAGACTTTAGGGGTTAACCAAACATTGAATTAGAAAGAGTATTACAATCCAGAATCGAATGTGAGCAATTTATGATTCTCATAACTCTTGATATGCTCGTCTAGTCTCTTAACAAGCCCAGGATGGAAACAATGACATTCACATGGAAGTGATTCAGTTAAGGTGGATACACCCAAAACCGTCACTTTTTACTACTGAGTCTAGTTGCTATTATGAAACTAGTCAAATTTTCACATATTCATGTTGGCAAGTGAAAGGAGGTTCCAACGCACCAAAGAACGCCACATTTGGATATTGTATGCAAAAGTTATTAAGGGTCAAAGTTTGTTTCTGAAAGCGCTCCATCCAAATAGGTACATAACTGAAATTCAAAATGTACAAACCTGCTAGATGGACTTTAAGGTCAGGTGCCATTTAACAGCATACTACCTTAATTGAAATGCTGGATTTGCATGAGAATTTGTGCAAGGTGGTTCAGAATATTTATCAAATACTGAAGAAGATGAGACTGAAGGAAGGAATTATTACAGGTAAAGACAACGTATTGTTGTCTATGAACTGAAAGTGGTCAAGTAATTCGTCTAATTAAAATTATTAACTAACCACGGGCATATTGACAATTTTAAGATTCCAAAAGACTACTCGCCAACACTCTAATTTTTTATTACACGTGCTTGGACTCATGTAAGCGCTGTAACACATAGAGTGAAGCAGATGACAAGAAAATGGAGATGGAATAGTATAGTAAGTCCATGGAGCTGGCAAGGTGTACTGTCTTGCTCTTCTCAAAAAGCTTCACGAGAAAAATCATAACAATGACATGTCCAAGCTTTGTCTTCAATGTATCCAATGTCGTAATCTGCATCCAGAGTGGTCGAGACTGTTTCATGAACAGAGTAATAGAAGATTAGCTTTTGGAGGTTGGTTACAAATGCTTTGCAGCTACTTTGGTGGCAATGGACTTAAGGGGTAATAGAACTGTTAGGACCTCTTCCTTTCTCCTATGCTAACCCCTGTTACCAACAGCAACTCATATATTCATACACTTGGTTGGACTTATGGTCACGAGATGTAAACATAAACGATCTAAATGTCTATGGCCACTAACCTTTGAATGAAACTGAGTTTGTCTACTGTCTCAATCGGTGATCTACAGCTTCCCACTTTGAAATTGCAGGAGAATGTTGTACATAGTGATGGAAAATTGATCTCAACAGATTTGGCTCTTGTTACCAAAGTGATCTCCAAGAAAATCAAGCTTCAGCATACGTTCAATGCTTAAACGTGACGTAAAGAGTTTCCTCTACCTTCCACTTCCGAAGCTTAGGAATACAGTTTTTGCTTACCTTGAGTGCAAACATCCCGAAGAGTGTTGTATTCTTCAATGCACGATCATGCTGTCCCTCCTTTGGCTGGCTGCTAATGAACAGTCCGTAGAGGCCCATTCCGAATATCAGCATCACGGTTCCAACGAGGTACACATCTGATTTGCCGGCAATTCACACATTAGGCTACAAATTATAGACACTAAACCTAATCTTGTAATTCAAACATCAACTTGAAAGTCACTTGTAAGCGTTCAAAGCGCTTACCAACAGCCTCAACAAGTCGAAGTATCACCTTCCCCGTGTGCAATCCATTCACACACATTCTGAAGTATGCGATGAATGATTCACATACGAATCCAGTCCCCTGCATAACAACATTTCGGATTTCACTGAGGTTGATGTTAGGGCCCTGATCCCTGTTACCAACAGCAACTCTTCTCTTCCAACACAATTGGCTGGCTTCCAATTAGCTAGATGTGTAAGCATGACTTGGAAGAATATCTGTGGTCACTAATGTTTGCATGGAAACGGGCTTGTCTACTGTCACTTATACCATACTGATCTACAACTTCCCACTCTGAAATTGCACTGCACAAGACATTCATTC
This sequence comes from Rhytidiadelphus loreus, assembly GCA_947034895.1. Classification (NCBI taxonomy): domain Eukaryota; kingdom Viridiplantae; phylum Streptophyta; class Bryopsida; order Hypnales; family Hylocomiaceae; genus Rhytidiadelphus; species Rhytidiadelphus loreus. Next base: position 65,387,121 of record OX344762.1, read on the forward strand.
ATAGTGATAAAAATCTGATCTCAACAAATTTGGATCTTGTGTATGAAGTGATCTCTTTATCGCTTCATAGTGATCTCTTCAAAATTACACTCCTAAATATTGGTCGATCCCTAAAGGACCTTGCTGTGATTCAAGTTTCCAAATATGCAATGAGTAAATCAAGTGCAACATGGAATAATAATTTATTGACGACTTTCAAATGAAAGTGGTAAATCATGACACATGGTAAATTATGACACATTGACAAATGGTGGATTCCGAATGGTAAATTATGACACATGACAAATGGTGGATTCCGAATCCACCATTGCACCAAACAATATTTATTAATGGTGGATTCCGAATGGTAAATTATGACACATGACAAATGGTGGATTCAATGTGAAAGTGGTAAATCATGACACAGAAGTGGTAAATCATATCACATTGATGCATGCAGTTGAAATCCACCATTGCACCAAACAATATTTATTAATGAGTTTAGCAGCAAAAATTCAAATTTGCTTCTAAAATAGATTGTGAGTTGAATATTAGAGGATTTCCCAAGAACATTTTTGCTATACATTTTGAAATGGAAATTTAATTATGCTATCTTTAATATTTTGTATTTTAAATTTGTGGAATTTGTTTTCTAAAACACATTATTTAAACTCGGAAAATTGGTCTTCGAGGTGAAACGTACTTGTATCCTTCAAACTATAGAATATTCATTAGTGAGATGTTTTGAAAACTTTTACTATGCATATGTTAGAAAAATCTAACGAAAAATGTAAGAAAATGATCTTGTAATTTTTTTTGTCATTTCTATCAAATGCAGAGGGCCTGAATGGGTTGATTGGCTAAAAAAAAGTTAAATGATGCAATGATACCCTCTTCCTTAGGTCTGATTGAACATGTAATTTCAAGAATGTGCTGTCATTTGTCCATCAATGTGAATTTCCGCTTGAGCAAACGGCAAGAACGGCAAAGATAGCAGCTCGGTTGAGATGGTGACCTTGAGGAAGCAAAGGAGGGAACCTACAAGCGAGCCGGCAATCGCCATCAGAGTGAGGAATCGAAAATTAAAGATGGCCTGCACAAAAGAGAGCACTTCGTCATAATATGACTCTTTGAGGGAATCCGAAGGAGCCACTTCGCTATCTTTTCAAAGGAGATTCGAGTCATACCCTCTCAATCCTGCCCTCTGTAACCGGGATCCATGCTGGCTTCTCCCGCGCCCCGGAAGCCTTTCCCACATCCGGTGCAGAGTTCGCCATGGCGACATGATTTTGATTAAAAGCACCGGAATTTTTCACCTGCGGAGGATGAGAATCATTTGCAGCCACGAAGTCACGGTCTTCGAATCCTCCATTGTCAAAACTAGCCGCACAGCAGCGGAACGCGCGGGGATGACGCACCAAGTTCAAAACTGCCGGCTGCGAGGAACTGCTGCTGCTGCGATGCTGCAGCGCAGAATAGTATCTTGGATATGAAAGCCGATGATTGTGTGCGAGGAGAAGCGTCATCTCAATTGATAGCACCACTTACACCATTTCTTTCCGTCTACTCTGGTTCTTCAAATCCTTAAGCAAGTCTCCAAATCCCTCAAATCCTCTGCAAGAATCGATCATCGCATTCGAAAATTTGCCTTCAAATCACATCTTCGCAAAGCCTAATCACAATGAACTGAAGCACGCCATGAATCCTTCTAACAGGATCATTGCGGTGCGATGTACCGCAATCATAACCACAATAACACAAAAAAAGCAATAATGCAATGAACAACTCCCTGAGACCTGCGATTTGAAGGCCGATCTAACAATCGATTGGTTGCAAAGCTTCAAATTCTTCAATCTCTGCACAAATCTAACACTGCATTCGAAAATCGGCCTTCAAAATTTCAAACTCCACCGCAGAAATACTCGTCGCAATCAATTGAAGCACGCCATTAATCGTTCTCACAGTATCCTTCTAGCGCGACACATCCCGAATCGCTGCAAATCAAAATAAGAACAGCACTAAAAAAGATGAACAATTCAACAATGTCTGCGCCACTTTAGAAATCAGACTCACAAACGGAAGAAGAGCGATAATTTTCACGTCCATCCACAAATTATCCTTGAGTTATCCAAAATTTATTGGAATAAGTGTCTCGATACATGCACGGCGAATGAATGAAGGTCTTTCACGTACGATGATGCCCACCCGTGGATCATTTCTCTTGGAGAGAAAATGGAAAGTTCCTGCCCTAGCCTGCAGAAACAACAAACATTTGATTGCGAAAAATTCCACGAAGTCTAAAGATTTTCTCAACCTTTCGGTTTAAACAAGAAATGCTACAAAATTGTCTGTCTAGACGGGGCTCAGAGCGATGGTTTTGATCTCGCATCGACTCCGACAATTCTCCGCTGCAACTCCGACTTCTGCTTGTGCGTTGAAGGGCTTGGAAAACTTGAATAAAATAACATTCAAATTTTGCTTTAGTAAAGAGGTAAACCCCACCATCCACAAAATTGAATTTCATCCAATTAATTTTCTTTGACACAGCTTCAAAGAGAACCGTGTGTAAGAGAAAGAACTCTAGTCACTTGGGTCCCATGTTAAGGCCTAAGAGCCAAAGTCGGAGTGACACCAAGACTATGTAGTAAAATTAATATTTTGACCACTTGCCTTTGCTAGCTAAAACAACTTGGATTTGCTTTTCAAACATACTATTGTACAACCTTCTACACGCTTTTAGTGTAATGAAAACCCAATATTCTTCAATACACTCCTACAATTCTAAAATTTCTATTGGAGCACTTTCGTATTGATTGAGACAACATTTTAGCCCTGTCCAAAGATACTCAATTGGATTTAAATTAGGAGACTACATAGGCCACTCAAGAACATTAAACTTTTGTAATCTCAACCATCTGTGAACACGTGTGTTGTATGTTTGGGATCATTATTGTGCTAAAAAAATCAAATGGGAAGGATTGAGATTATAAGCCATTGTATAATAAATCTCTATACAACAATTTCCTTATATTAATGATGATAAATTCTTCTTTCAACTCTACAATAGATGTCAAGGCTTTAGATGTCATTCTTCTCAAGAATAAGAAATGTGGGAAATTTTGGATCATGTTACTTTTCACGAGCTTCAAGTGTGGAAATTTCATTGGAAGAATTCAACAAGAATCCCATTCTTAAACATAAAATTCTCAAGCATCATAGTACCATCCTAAGGAAAGAATCTCTTCAAAAATAGATTTTTATTTTGTTCATTGGTACCTAGAGAGAGGTTATTGTTGTTGTAGTACAATAGAAGACTTGTAATGGTTTGGATGTTAATACAATAAGTTGCACAGATAAGCTAATGAATGATCCACCCTCTAAACAAGTGCTTATGTGTTGTCCAATATCTAAATCAAAATTGAAATATCCCTAAATACCTCACTCTAAGGTGAATAAAGAAAAATAGAGAACACTTCAAAAAAATTCATAATTTTTTTTTAAGCTACAAATTTGCATGATTAGCAGAGTGTATAACATTATTGAACAATATTCTTTGATCCCTTTTACTTGAAGAAAGAGCTAGCCTGATTTCTAAAAAAAATTATCATGAGGAAGATAAAACTCCTTAACATATGCTAATGCCACATTTAACTACTTCTGGACTTTCAAGTGAATTATGGACAATGCACCTCAAGGGCTCCAGATAATTATCTCTCAATGTTTGTATATATCTCTTGATGTTTGCATATATCTTTTGATGTTTGTATAGATCTTCAAATGTTTTGTATAGATCTTCAAATGTTTTGTATAGATCTCTTGATGCATCTAGAGAACTCTAGATGATTATCTCTTGTTGATTATGTCTTGATGTTAATTTTGGACTTTCAAAAAGTCCAAAAGTAGTTAAATGTAGCATACTACAAATGATTCCCTTGCTTTCAATTGAGTCAATATTCATGGTCCTACTATGTTTTGGAGATCACATGCCTTGTTTACCAATGTTATGTTGACAACTAATTTTGATGTGTCCCTATTTGTTTTTCACCAAAAATTGGGTAATGAGGGATGCTATAATGATCATCTAAAGTCCAAAGTTGAGATTTTTTTATAGGCGCTTATAATGCAAATATTATCAAGTCTTTTAATTCTATGTGGATGACAATATTTTTCTTAACAGAAACATTTTGAGGGTTTGGAGTGGAGATGCTGCAATTCCTTCCCAAACAAATGAAGAAATCCGGAGTCAAGTTGGCAACTGAATTCAAGGAACTGAAGCTTTCTAGTGGATGAAAATGCAGTCATCCAAACTCTGAACTTCCCAGACCGTTCGATCTTATTAATTTAGTCCATTAGCATTAAATGTGTGTTAGTAGCCGATGTAGTCTACTGGTCTAAAGATGTGGTTCAGAATGATAGGAATCGTACTATTTCTAAGTCGGTGACTATTTACTAGACATGGTGACTTGGCTTTGGCAAGGTCAAGTTATCCTAAGGGCCAGCTTACATGTGAGCCCGGTGGGCAAACTTTTCTCTAATTCAAGCAAGAAGACAAAAGTGGCTCCACCGATGGTGTTGCCGGGGTGGGCAAGCGGGAAAGGAGGAGTTGAAGTTTCACCGATATCGGTGGACAACCTCATTGGTGGAGACTAGGTGGAGACTAGGGAATCTAATACGTGGGGATTTTTTATTGTCTCCATCTCCACCCACCGGGTCCACATGAAAGTGCAATGTCTATTTTTCCCTGTAGCATCCGCGGTGAAAGTTCCCCGATGACCGATACATGTAAGGAGGCCCTAAGTGGGCATTAGATTTAAGTAATTCATTTATTTAAATAGGAATTTTCGTTTGTGATAATAAATTTCCAGTTGCTTTTAACATCAACCGAACTAAGGTAGAATGCTCTAAAAGTGACCATTTAAGGTCTGGTCCACATTTTTCATAGGCTTCTGTGGACAGAGTTATTGTAGTTATTGTTAGATCATTTTTCAGAGAAAGAAAAATAGATGTGGAACCTAAAACGAGTCGTTTTGTATTTTTTCAAGCATTTTTTAATTACTTATAAATTTCCAAAGATTTGGGGCATAGGCATCTATCTGTAACCATAGGTCTCCCAAAATTCATCCACTTTCAACTTGTAAAGAGATGTGCGGAAATTAAAGACAATGATTGGCTCTTGCAATAGAAAGACAATTTTTCTTGAATGCATTCAATTGCTAAAGTAGGTCATTTAAGGATCACCCCATTTCCATTCTCCACCTAAAAACAGGGGCACTTTGAAGAAGATGGTCACTTCTAGAGCATACTACCTTTGTATGCCAAGTGCTACCAAAGTCAAAAGAAAGGTAAAAGTCATCTTCTAATTTCTTTAAACCAAAAATAACTCAAAATTCCATTACTTTATACCATAGGTCTAAACACTACAAAAGCCCATGCACCCCTCCTTGCCAAGGGCTTTCTGAAGGTATCCAAAATGCAATTAAGGGACTTACAATCCTAGAGATCTAAACAAACAACTCTAACTTAATGGATGGATACCTTAAGTTATGTTGTTTGTTTGTTTGTTTCATTTTGTTAATTACGGTGAAATCTCCAAGACCGTGCACCCACTAGTTGTATTCTTGGTATTTTTACAAAGTTTTCTACAAGGAGGGATACACGGACTTTGCTTAGTGGAGTTTGAACCTATGATGTGAAGGTTATTGAATTTCAAAGTTTTTATGATTTATTATTATTTTTAATAAATTTTATTTACATTTTTGTTTTGGCAATGGCATAAGGCACACTAGTCCTTACCTTAAGTTAGGGTATTTGTTTTGTTTGTTTCTAATGAGATCACTTGGATTGTATGTCCTTTGACTGTATTCTTGGTATTGTCGCAAAGCCCTTGGCAAAGAAAGATGCACATGCTTTATTTCATGACATGTAGATTCACCACAAAAAAATATTGAAGTTTGAAGTTTTATAGATTAGAAAGGTAAAAAATTATTTTTATTTTTATTTGGGTTGTGGCAACGCCACATGGCACACTAGTCCAAGCCTTAAGTTAGGTTGTTTGCTTTTTTTGTTTGATACATTGAGATCTAAGAAACCACGAGGCTTCTAACAACATTCTTAATACCACTGGAAAGCTCTTCACAAGAAGGGGTGCTCACACTTTGTATTGTGGTGTTTGGACCTACGGTGTGAAAGTTATTGAATTAAAAAAAATCTATAAACTTAAAAATTCAATGAAGTTATCTTTTATTTTGAAAAAATCATAACTTTCACATCACATGTCCAAATACCACAAAACAAAGTCCTTGTACTTCTTTATGCATAAAGCTTTTTGTGTTCATATCAAAAACATAAACTCTCACTCCTCATCAATGCCCTTGCACTCCTTTGTGCTTAAATCTTTTTGTATCAAAAACACAAATTTTCCCCGTGCAACAATGTCCTTGAACTTCATGCATAAAAGACATTAAATTTCAAAGTTTTTACATATTGAAATTTTTTATTTTTATTTTTATCTTTATCTTGGATGAAGCAATGGCTCATGGTACACTAGTCTATACCTTAAGTTAGTTTTTGTTTTTGTTTTGTTTGTTTGATACAGTGAAATCTATGAAATTGTGAGTCCCTTAGCCACATTCTTGGTACTTTTGGAAAGCTCTCTACAAGGAGGGGTGCACGGACTTTGTTTTGTGGCATTTGAACCTATGATGTGAAAGTTATTGAATTTCAAAAAAATTATGAATTAAAAATTGAATCATATTATCTTTTATTTTGTAAAAAACATAACTTTCACATTGCATGTCCAAATGCCACAAAACAAAGCCCTTGTACTTTGTTGTGCATAAAAGATATTGAATTTAGAAGCTTTAAATTTATTTTTTTAAATTTACTTTTATTTCAGTTGTGGCAACAACACAAGGTACACACTAGTGTATCCTTAAGTTAGATTGTTTGTTTGTTTTGTTTGTTGCGGCGAGAACTTGTTGATTGTGCATCCTCTATTTGAGTTCTTTTTCTTTTTCTTTTTTGAACAAATGGTGAGACCCATTGCATTAAAAAAAGAAGGAAACCACAAAACAAAAACAACATCCAAGCCACAGGCGGCTGGAAACTGAAGAGATAAGAGCCAAAAAACAAAGAAAAGGAAATAAAACCCGAGAGGGGGAGCCAGAACCACTACATAGCACACAAACTAAAGACCCTAGAGGAAGTCACAAAGGGGAGGGCCCTTAAAAGTCCAAATAATGTTTGAGTTCTTCATAACACCACAAAAGCCTTCATCGAGGAGGGGTGCACAAGCATTTGTTTCATGACATTTGGATCTGCTGTGTAAAAGTTACTGAATTTCAAATTAAAAAAATTAAAAATCACTTTTGCTTTTTATTTTGGCTGTGGGAAAAGCACAGGGCACATTAGTTGAAAATGAAGAGAGATGAAATTGTCCATGGATTTCAAAAAAAAAATGAAGAAAGAGAGAGATATAAACTTAATTGGTCTAATTTGGGGGCAATTCACACCTGCTCCCGGCCACACCAACCCGTGGAGGGAGAATTGGCCTTTTCATTGCCCCGGTCAACTTTGGTTTGAAAAAAAATCCCCTTGTGTTGTACCAATTTTTTGGTAATTCTTGCATCTTGATAGAGTAATTTGGGGCCTCTGATTGCAAACATGAATTCAGAATTTCAAAAAAAAATTAAGCCTTGCAAATAAAAAATTCGAGGGTCTGCCCTGGAGGATCAGGGTGGATTGACCCCCTCACTCGTCCTTACCAGGGGTGCATGTAAAAAAAAAGCCCCGTATTTTGGGCCGTTCTGGGGTATACTGTTGACCTCCCTAGACTAATTTGGGGTCTCTAATCGCAAAAATGAATTAAAATTTTGCAAAAACATTCATGTGAGGAAAATAAATAATTCCAGGGTTTGCCCGCAGGGCGGAGCGAGGGGGTCAGTTCACCCTGGCCCCCTGGAGGGGCAATGAGGGGGTCAATTTACCCTGGCCCACCAACCCTCCCTGCTTCAGCAAAATCAGGAAAAATACATCCATATTTAGGATGAAATTTGAAGTTTAAATTTTCATTGGGAACTGGGAACTGGGAACTGAGTGGCTGGTGACTGGTGAGGGAGGGGGCGGGATGATCCGTCGATAATAATAAGTTGCAAGAGTACAAGATGCTCCAGAGAAGATTTTAAAATTGATGTTGACGTTAATGCCCAATTACCAGTAACTCACTACACCGGCACTGCCCAAAAGCAAACTCGCGGCTCGAGAACCTGGAATGGAAAGAGTAATTTTATTTTTTTTGAAACAAATGAAACGAAAAAGAGTAATTTTCAATTAGTGAAGACAGACTGGACGGAATTGGCCGGCCTGTGAGCCAATTAATGGAGACCTAAAGTTATTACTCCGTATTATTATTCTGTGATGAATCCTGTAATCAGTCCTGTCCCTCGAGGTACACTCACAAGCCATATTCATTCATTGATTGAGTCGTTGGTATGTGAAGATAAGATACCCGGCCTCCCTGGCAACGGAACGTCCTACCCAGGTAGTTAATAATTTCCTACCGTTGTCGTACCTTAACGGTTTTTAACTTTTCCCCACTCATGAGATCCGTTTTGGGATGAATTAAAGTATAAGTTATGAGTAAACCACTCATCCAATCCACCCAATTTTTATTTATTTATTTTTTGAAACAAATGAATCGGGAATTTCATTGCAATCCACCCAATTTGTGAAATGATCACTAATAAGTTCCACAAGACTTAACCCTTGAACGTCGACATGAATGTCAAACGTTTGATGGATGACAAAGAATCTCTTAGTATAGGACAAAAGTACAACTATTCATCCTTGAAATTGGGTTTGGAAAGGAAAGATCTCCTCCACTACTTTGACTTTCAATAGCTGCTTTTGCTATTTCTTTGACCAATGATTCATACGGCAATACAAAAGGATGATTTTGAGCATCACCCCTTCGACGTTCAAGGGTTAAATGTAGTGAGGCTTCATTTTCATTAATTCGTTCTAATCAAAAGGAATTCCGCGATTGGCTGACTTGGAAGACTCGCTTGGCTAACTTCAATTGAACTGTATCACTGCCCAGTCATTGTGTATGTTTTGTCCTCCGTTGTGTGTCTGTGTCCTCTCCCCACCAGGCCCACCTGTGGCTGGTGTTCGTATTCTTCTCTTTGCAATGAAATTCTTGTTTCATTTGTTAAAAAAAAAAATTGATCCTGAGTCTTGAGTGGGTGTAATTTTTAGCAGATCCGAGACATCCATTCACAATTTCACACGTGGACGGATTATGGAGGAATCATCAGAAAATGGGTCCCGCCTAGATAACTGCCTTGACTAGCCGCGTTGGGATGGTTGGATTGTTACAACCCTTAACTCCTTAAGGGTTAATAACGCCTTGATCCTTTTTCAAATTTTGGCACATTTTTGCTTATACATTTCTAAAAAAATATCATTTACTACGATTTCATGAAATTGGTCATTTAGGAAGGTTGTCTTTTCAAGATCCAAATGTTATATTGGATGAATGAAAAGTTAGTTGGACTAAACAACACCTCCAAGCCCTTTGTTTATCGTTCAAAATATGGACATCGGAGCACTTAAGGGTTAAAAGATGGACGGGGGACCATGGAAATCATCCCTTTGGTTACCGTGTGAATCATTCGCTTAAAAAATTGCAAAAGTACTCATTGAAAGTCAAACTATAATAGAAGACCTCCTCTTTTCACAACAAAATTCCAAAAATGAATAGTTGTAGTTCCATCCTACGAGAAGGATTCTTTGTCATCCATTGGACGCTAGAGATCTTCCTCGATGTTTAAGGGTTAATGAATTTTTCACACATAGATATGTTAAGATTATGTGATATCAATTGATATTATAATTGATATTATGTTTTTATTGGTAGAGTATGAATTTGTTATGATTTTGAAGTTTGCTAACCGATAAACACAATAGAGTCACTTGCTCACACAATAGACCCAAACCACCCTAAATTACATTCATAATGGTTATGTAGCTCACATGAAATGGTTACAATCTTTTCATAAAACGACACATCAAATTCTTGAAATAATATCTTTTTGTGATGGTTTGTTTTACGCGTACAAGGTAAAAGTTTTTATTTGAGGTCAAGAGTAAATGTCACTTAAAATATTGATTAAGTACACAATTCACCCTTATGTGGACCCAATTATTTTAGAAAGTTGGTTTAGGTTGAATGCATGTATGAGTATTATGTTAGCCAATTCCTAATTGCAAGTAAAGAAGGGCAAAATATTTGGTGTACAATTTCTCATTTTAAGCTCTCCACCTTTTTGAGCCTCTTCCAATATTTTGGGATGAAAATTGCACAAATAATGTTTAAATCTACCAAAATATTTTATTGGCACACCCTAAATTTCCATTTTTGCCATAGTTGGTAACTCTACCAAAAATAAATTCTTCTACAAATAATTCATTGGATTAGCAATGATGGAATTTGCTTTTGCTTTTGCGCACTAAAGGCAAACATTTACCTAGTCAAAATTAATTGAAATTAGTACTTTGTACAAGATAAAGGAGTAGTAGAATTTTGTACAGATTTCATAGCAAACATTACTTCTTTGGCCACAACTTGTAAAAAACATTCTTGATTGCTATAAAAATGTTTCTTAACATTCAAGGACTTCAACTTTTGAGTTGCCTTTAATTTCACAATCTAGTAGAGAGATCCCTAAAATGTAGATTGTCCCTACTTGTATAGAAGTGAAAGCCTTACCAAACTTGGCAAAAGCCATTATAACTTCTGAAAATACGAAAATTCATTTCCAATTTCAATCTCTAATTATGCATTGATATTCACTTTGTAGGGCTTATGATTGGATTGAGAGTCAAAATAGTGTGATGCATAGGTGGGACAAACAAAGAATTATCTCTTTTAACTATAGAAGGATTGGTTGGTTATTCTTTTTTGTAATGTGTGAATCATTTGCTTAAAAAACAATTAAGAGCATTCACTAGAGGTCAAATTACTATGTAAGACCTCCCTTTTCACACAAAATTCCAAAGATGAACATTTGCACTTCTATCTTACAAATAAAAGATTCTCTATCATCCATATCATCCTTCTAGGGTTAAACAATGACCATGTATTTTGCCGAGGCAAAGTTTTGTGGAACCAATGGCAATGCTCTAGTGAGTTCTTATATGGGCCATTGTCTTCTTCAACATCAAGCTAGAGTAGAGCTCTCTAAAAGCAACCTCTACCATGAAGATACATTTTGCTTTCTTCAATGTACCAATAGTGTACATTTCAAGAGGTGGTCGCTTTTAGTTTCAACTTCAAAAATTTGTAACTAATTCCTCAAAGATCCCAAAAATATGAAACCACTTGGGTTCGATGCCAACTCCATTTTCCTTCCCACGAAAATTTACTAAAAATAGATTCAATGAGTTTAGCCTTCCCCAAGAGGCAATCAGCTCTCACGAGGTCGCTTCATGAGCAGACTACGTTACCGAGGCATCCATATGCAGCTTTGCAGCAGTCTTTGCTCTCAATGGGCATTAGACAGCGCGTAATTCTCACTGCTGAGACAAAATTATAAGGAACTTGCACTCGTTGTCGTGACCGACGGACTCTTCCTTGCGTACGAAGCCAAGGTGAGATCAGTCTACCAAATGGCAGACTTCCTTCCGTCCACTTGTCTCCGTCCTCACGCCAAGGTGGTTTTGGTGGTCGAGGTTGGAGCTCGGAATGTAACTGAAGGTACGGCGGGGATGGATGAACGACGGATGCCATTAAGAATGCCCGCCGTCAGTGAGTGTGCGTGAGATTCGTCTGCAGTGCTTATTTTAGGATCCTCCGTCTGTCCACCTTATCAGCTTTGTCGATAGCAGCACCTAAGTTAATACAACTACTTAAAGCTTAGGTAAGGTAATGAAGTTTGGGACTCACAAGGAAGGCACGTCTCGCTTGCAAGCAATAGGGTCTTGACAGGGGATTCCGAAAGCCACAATACACTCCAAGCTTTTGCCAAGCGGGCTCTGGCACGAGAACTGTGTGTGTTCACATTGTTGCGCGTTGCCTGCATTGCATGGAGGGGTATTGGCTCCACATCAAAGTCAATACCCACGATGATGGGCTACAAGACTCTTAGTATTGCAACCAACCTTTCATGGATTTTGCAACGAGCCCTTGGTTAGAAATAGAAAGCACTACATGACCAGTGTGGGTGGATTAGTATCATCAGCTAAAAAATCATAGTAATTGTGTTTTCAGAAATAAAAATTTGAAAAAATTATAGAAACCTTGTGAACTCTATTTCTGCACGTGGGAAAATTTCCCCGCTGTTGAAATTTGCCTTGCAAACATGTATATCTGCTTAAGTGGTCAAAAATGTGTTGCCTCCCTTAGTGACCAAGGCTCAACTAACTTAGAGCATGGGCGGCGAGGCACATTGTAGGCAACCTCAACAACTCTAGACGGGCCCTTGCAACATTTAACTCCCCACCTCAGCCCTTGCAAACCCAACGTTTATAGCAACTACTTCAAAATGCAGCCAAACACTTAAATGTAGCAAGCCCTTTGAGTGACTCAAGACCAAGGATTGTGGAAAATCTTTGTCCAAGTATGGTTTTGCGTAATAGTTTTGGAAATAGTCAATGAGAAGCAACCTTCTAAAAAAACTTGTGGAGGTGGAGTTATAGTTTTGGAAGTGGGAGCAAAGCAAGGGACGGTTGAGGTCCCTATTCCATCTTTTGACCTTCATTGTGCAAGGGCTTGCTCAATCTAGAGCATCAAATTGAGCAGGTCACGGTGGCCATGCTTTTAGACCACATCTGGTCTTGAAGAATTTTGGAGAAATGCACAAATTGTTTTTTATTATCTCAAATGGTCAGATTTGGAAATTTGGAACAATAATTTAGGATTTAGGATTGAAGGAAAAGTTTTACAATGGTGATCTTGAGTTATATAATTTACCCCCTAAGAGAGCTTATAAGGGGATGTAGATCTAGGATTTTTGAGGTACAATCATTTTATGGTCTAAGGGGAAATCCAAGCTTGGCATCTTCAATTTTACAAGTTTTCTCCCCCATTCTATCTCTACATGAATTGATTCTAAACCTTGTGTATAAATTGCAAACTTTCAAATGAATAAGCTACTCGCATATAAAAGAATAGACAAAATTATTATTTTAGAACAATTGGATGTTATTCATTTATTTGAAATAGCTCACAGAATTAATTCTTAAAATTGTTGATCATTGGATGCTACTTTCTTAGGGTTAACCAAAGAGACACATTATTATAATATTAGCTAGACATACAAAATAGAGTAACTTAATCATTGTAGTTGGCTTTGCATCTTCTAAGTGTTTTTGTTAGTTTAGGGAGTCAATAAAAATGTAACATGAGCATGATCATAGTTGTCCATTTTAAAAATTCTTTTAGAATCTATGATGCTACCAATTTCTAAATGTCAAAGTGTACACTTGATAGCTAGCTTCTACATTTGTGGAAATAAAAATAAAACATCATAAAAGCTCAAGAAAGATAGCCTCTAGAAAGAATAAATCATTTTCTATGTTTAAAAATTTAAAACCTTGTGTTTTGAAGAACATTGTAATAGACCATTAGTTTCTAAAGTAGATTTTCTAAACCGAGATTGGAGGTATAGGATCTAATTGAGAGTATTGTTTATCTTGTATGCTAATGGGCTAATACATGGCCCAAATGAATGAAAAATAGTTTAGTCTCCTCTACATATTCTCCAAGCCCTCCATTTCATTATGCCAATAATAGCCCGAGACCAGCTTTGACAATAAATTGTCCAAATTTCTTCACGGTGGACACCAATTGAAAATCCTAAGTAAAGAATGATGTAAGATAACTATACCTAGCCTTTTTCTATAGTTGACCTTTAGACATTCTTGCCTAAAATGTATTCCCACCATTCATAAGAGTTTAGAATTGGTTTAAGAAATATCTATTTTCAATAATTTTGAAAATTCATTGTTTATTCATGCAATATCCAAAAAATACATTGAAAAAACATCTAGAACTTGATTTAGAATTTTCTTTTGACTACCAATAAGATCCCATGAATTTTCTTTCAATATATATACCTTAAATTAGGCTGTTCATTTGTTTTGTTTGTCACAATGAAACCTTCAAATTGTATGTCCTTGGTCGCATTCTTTGTACCATCAAAAAGCCCTTTGTGAAGAGGGGTGCATGGGCTTTGTTTCATGGCATTTGAATATGAGGTGTGAAAGATATTTAATATTTAATTTTTTATAATTAAAAAAATTAAAAAAATATTTTATTTTGACTGTGGCAACGGTACAAGACACACTAGTAACAATGTGAACCATTCTATAGGAGAGGGCTTGTGAACAGTTCAGGCATTAAAAACCGCCTCTATGAAAGTATTAAAAATAGTCCAAAATGTTGTTAATATGAAGCAATGAAGAAGTTGTACTCTTGCCTACATGGTTTAACAATATTAATTGGTACTTCTACAAAATTGATGTGGTTTATTTTCAAGCCTCTATATCAAGCATTTAGTCTTTCTTGACTCCCTTTAAGTTGCCTTACAACACCAAAATAGCAACTTCGAGGCTTTACACCAAAGAGCTACAAATGACTGCCACTTGTTTTTAGTAATTACACTTGCCTCAAAGCTCTAACTACTCTTGTATTGTTTTTATTTTGGTGTACAATGTACGCATTCAAGGCAGACATGAGCATTTCAAGGATGTTTTTGATCATTTTGTGGATTCCTTGGTCATATTTACAACTTCTTCAAGATTCACTTGTCCTCCAATCTATGAGCACAAATAGGCACCTACAACACATCTCTTTTGAAAATTCATAACTAATTAAAAAATGCTTCTAAATATATGAAATTACTTATGTTAGGTTTGTCATCTATTTTCCCTCGTCTTAAAAATGAGCTTAAAATATTTTTATCCTAGGAAATACATGAAAAAGGCATACCAACCTTTAGATGAGTGATTTCTGAGCCTTCTACCCCCTAAATGATGGACCCATGACCATTGATTTTAAGCCTTACTACCTGTCGCTCAGTTTGCTGCCATTTGGCAACTAGATGTGAATGAAAATTTTTTAATTTATTTTTCAGAGATGAAGATACATGTCTTCTTTACTTCATAAATTTTTTGGATATTTTTTCGGAAAATTGATTTTTTTGAGAATTTTTGAAGAAAAAGTGAAGGAAAATCATATCAAACAGAAAAATACTTCAATTTTTTTTAAATTTCATCATGTGTGTATATTATAGTGACAAACATCATAGTGTAAACTCAATTTCCATGTCATTCTATAATTAGAAAATAGTAGACATTAAAAATACATTCAAAGTTCAAATTGCAATAAAATATTCAATATTGGATTTTTTTTCAAAATTCAAATTGGAGTAGAAACTAGAGTAGATGACCTTCATTTTGTTAGTTGGGTTCAAACTTTAAAAACATCATTTTTGTGGAGAAATTTCAGATTTAGAGCAAGGAGCAACAACTTCCCGAAATACTCTTAAAATAACATATTTTGTGATCCGTTTTTTTTAATAACTTCTTATTTACGTGAAGATAAACACTAGCAAGACTCCAAACTCAATTGCATACTCTTCATCACCCAATATGAAAGGTCAACAAAAAACTTTTTGGATGAAAAAATACTTTTGGACTCTTTCTTTTGAACAGTATTGTCATCAAAACGCCACGGAATGGTGTCCGCGGCGCTCCAAGGTTAAATTGGTCGGTTCTAGGTGCGATTACCTTGGGTAGATACAAGTGTCCTAAACTTCTGCCTCAAACGTAGATTGGAGTTGTTCTTCTCCTAAACTTCGGCTAATTGAATGTGGAGGCAGCCCTATCGACCTACGCACTCACCTACCTACCAACCTGCCATCTTCAGTACAGTACTGACCAATCTTCAAGAACGAGACTCGAGGCCGAGTCTCGGGACTTGCGAGTCTTGGGACTTGGGGGAGTCTTGGCGACGGCGGTTGTGCTGTGACGAAGACCTCCACTCCTCCAGAGCGCAGAAGAAGCTGTTGCCTGGCCGCCGAGCGCACCTCCGCTTCCCTTGCTCACGGCTCTCGCAGTATCACTGATCACCTCCGAATTGGCAATCTCCGATTGTGTCCGTTTGATGCACTTTGTTTAGCTCGATTCTCCATCCCTGACTTGCCGAGTCAAACATCAAGGGTCAAGGTTCGCAAGGGAGGTTGGCAATGAGCTTCTAAGTTAGTGGATAGTTTCCTTGTGTTCCTTTTTGAGACTCTTGCGAAGGAGTCCATGAATTTGGACGGTTGTAGGCTAGGAGAGTGTTTGCGGTGTCGGAGGAGCAGTCCCTGCCCGAGTCTTGAACTCTGTAATGTCAATTTGTTCTGAACTTTACAAGAGTTAGTAGTGAGGTGCGGCGTTCTGGGGAGTGGACGTAGTGCCTGACCCGTTCTGGAAGCTTTTACCGCGAGTGTCAAGGCTCGTGATTACGGGAGTGCATGTGCGGTCCTGTATGTCGGAGGAGTGCTCTGCTTTTTAACTCCAGCAGGAGTGTGATGTCAATATTGTGCAGGAATTAATGAAGCGCTGTAGAGAGCGTTAGTTTTATTTCGAGCAGTTCTGGAAGCTTCTACAGTAAGGTTTGAGAATTTCAAGAGCAGGCATGCTTAAGCGGGCTGCCGACGTCGAATTTTGCCTCGAAGTGACGGGGTTTAGAAATGGAATTCTATCGGTGGGAGTTCAGTATGCCACATTCATTCTGTTCAAGGACGAAACGCAATTTAGTTGCGAATGCGTTGTGATTGCAAGCTGAAGATTTGTCAAACTTCTTGAAACTTGTGAGATTTCCAGTGAGATTTCTTCTAACTCGGATTGTACACGAAGCTGTGTACATAAGGAGGAGTGTGCGTTCTTCTCGTACATGTGGAGGGCGGAGGGCTGCCGTTGAGGTGCAGCTCGTGAAGAGAGCGATTTTGAAAGGATTGTGCAACTGTACATTACGTTTAGGCTCAGAGGAGGATTGGTGTGTAGAGAAATGGCGGATACAAAGGGAGTGCGGAATTCGTGGGGGAAGGAATTATTGTCATCCAGGCAGTATGAGCCTGAAGATGAGATTAGAAGATATGAGGCGCCTGTGTTTGTGCCACAGACTCCCTCTACGAGACGACATTCTGTATCTGCCGGGAATCTCGCCGAAAGTCTCGATCAAAGAAAAATGCTGTCTGCCACAAGCTTCAGCAAGGTATCGAAGGCGCGAGACCGCATTTCTGTGAGTTTCAGAACATGTGCCCCAATTTTCTCTTTTTTCTATTAATTGTTTGGGACTGTTTGCCAAGTGCTAAAAGCATGCCATTTTTAATTGCCATCGCTCTCGCTCGTGTTTTCATACGTTACTTGTAGCGGCAGCAGCGTATAAGTTTTTATTTATTTTTAATCTCCCTTGTAGCAGTTGAATTCTGGAGGCTCTAACCATATCACATTATCACATCACCATGAAGGAAAATGGTCGGCCTTTCCTTCATCACCTGAGCTTTATTTGCTCATATATAGGGAACCACTCGCCATCTGAAGTCATTTAGTGTGACTTGTCAAACTTGTCGAAACTCTTGTAGGGGCCCCTCCTTGTAGTCGAATGGAAGTAAGTGGTTCCGTTAGGACAATACAGGAAAACTATTGTGCAGCTTAGCAGTGTATCTTGTGGTTAGGCAGTTGCTGGAGTGGGTGTTATTCATAATGTTGTGTAGAAAATCAGATAGGACGCTTCACAATCCGGCAGGAACAGCCTATTTGATAGATTTCGTGACGGACTATGATTTATTACCGAGGTGGCATAATTTCAAGGTGGCATCTTGTGTGATACCGAACGTAAATGTTGTTCATAATAGCGTTGTTGGCATATAAGGTATTGGAAATACCTGGGGCGCTGGGTTGCGTAAAGTGCTGTAGCAACAAAGTATTTGACCAGTATGTTTTCGACGTACTCCCTCTGTCCCCAAATCAATCCTTGGTACTTCCACAGTTTCCCACTAGAAACCACGGATTTATTTTGAGACAGGGAGTATTACCTTAGAGGTGGATCTTTCGAGTGTCCTTGCTCGAGCCCGCGTCCTTTCTGAAATTGCCCTCCTAGTCTGTAATGCTACGGTTCAGTTGTGGTATTAATATTCTACTCGTGTGTTCAGAGCTCGCGGGAGGAATTTATGAAGCTCCGACAAGAAGTTCTCGATTTACAGGAGTACGACAAAGCATACGAGAAGGCCAAAGTAACTAGCAAGCAGGATGCTCAGACACAGCAGTCCGTGTTTGGATCCCAAGAAGCTATGAAAGAAGCTCACGCGACGGAGAGGAGGAGGAGGATGTCTTTGGGCAGCCAGATGGAATTTATCCAAAGCCAGCTCGAGACTCATGCTGAACCCCGGGCAAAACCTTTCATGACGACTTCAGCGTGAGCCCTAATCCTCCACGTTCATGACTTACATTTTTGAAGTTCAGGTTCCTATGGTTTCCGTCTAGGCTAGTTCCGAATTGTGTGTTGAGGGAGGCCGTGTAATATTGTCGGAGACCAAGCCTTGTGGATTTTGTATGGCCTAAGTTACGATTCGTTGTGAAAATGCTCTCAATTTTACTCATCTCAAGTCTGACGTCGTGTCGTCGTCAATTGTTTGCAGTACTCCTCGTGGGCGTAGCATTGTTGTTAGGACAGCGCCGTCGTCTAGATCCAACAGTGTCCCGAGAGCGAGGCCTGGTGACGACAGCGAGAACCCTTTTCCATTAGGTACAGCACGAGCCTTGCACTTTGATCGTGTTTCAGATTCTCTGCCAAATTTCAAGCCTAGTGAAGTGAAATCCGACCTGGGCAAAGATAATGTGGATGTCGCTTTAGCAAATGTGACTTCCAATTCTCCACCCAAGATCAATTGCCTCTCAAATATTCGCACAGTATCAAAGTCCGAATCGAATTCCCCAATTCCTCAGTCTCCCAGAGGAAAGCAGAGTACGCCAACCAAGTACCTCAGTGCCCGCGCTGTTGCAGAGAGGCTTGCTAAAGCCATTCGCGGTGGCTCGAAGTCTTCAAAAAACAAGGTAGACTCGAAATTGCCGATGCCTTGCTCGAAAAGCAAAGAAGCATCTGGATTTTCCTCTGTTGATGGTAGCGGTGGCAAATGCATTGACCACAGGCCAGAAGCTTACTCTCATCATTGCAAGCCGGAGCAAGCTTTGGACCAGAGCAGTATTTACGCTGATTTCAATGAGAAATCGCAGATATCATCTTTTCGGGTCGACAGGAGGACGGATACTGCCCCTCAAGACGAGAAGGAGATTGATATGTTGAAGAGTTGGTTAGATGGCATGAAGCAACAGGGTGAGGGCGTGAACGACGATCTCGAGAAGAAAGCCAAAGCAACATGCGAAAGACTGGAAATGCTAGATGAGGAGCAAGCTATGTTAGATGACCGGCAATTATGCTGGAACGACTTCCAATCCAGCGATAAAATGCGAAGTAGTGATAGTATCGCGGCAGTACAGCAACGGCTTCGAAGAATGCACGAGGAAAAGAAGTTCTTGGCTCTTGAAGCGGCATCTGAGCTAAGGCGGAGGATATCTGAACAATCTGCCGCGAGGAAAGTCTTTGCACTGATGAAGCGCGAGATGGATGCCTACGCGAAAGTGATGGAGAAAGAAAAAGTCGAATTGCAGAATAAATTAGAGGAGGAAATTGGACGGAGAGAATCAGCATGGGCTGTGAAACTGGACAGAATTCGGTCTGAGGACCGGGAGTTAAGGAAAAGGGTGGTTAGTCTACAGGAAGAGAATTCTTACATGCAGAACGAGATCTCCTCTTTGTTGTCCAGGGACGTAACCTCGAGGGGTAAGCTCAAGGAGCTAGAATCGCAAGTTGACGTGTATCGCACTCAAGCGGAGCAAGCCGAAGCCGAGTTGGACGCACTTCACCAAGCATATTCTGACAAAGAGTCTGAAACTCACAATTTACAGAAAGTACTCGAGAGATTCCCACCACTTTGTGGTGGTTACGAGAAGCGGATGAACACACTTCAGCAAAGTTTTCAAGATGGGAGATTGGAGGATATGAGCACTGGGAGCCGAAAACCCAGTAATTTGCAACGGGAGCTCTCTAGGTTAAGCAGCTTAGAGGCCGCCTTAAGGTCTGAAATGCAGGTGCTCAAAGGAGGCTCACAGGTTGTTGAGGATGAACACAGCGCCACTCGGCATGTTCAAAGAAGTATGGAAGAGATTCATACTGAATTGGACCGACTTGAGAGTCAAACTGGTGAACTTCAAGATGATAATAACATTTTGTCTGTGAAGCTGCGGCTTGCTGTTAAGGAAAAAGAGGAAATGCAGAAGGCATTAAGAAATGCCGAAGAAGTGATTCACGAATTGCGGGAAGGGAGGCAGCAGCGTCGTGGCTATGGGCAGGAAGACTCCACCGAAAAATCTTCGAAGATGTCGCAAGCTACAGATTGTGCTCAAGACTTTGAGGGAAATTCTGGTTCACAGGTATGTACACTCTTAACCCTGAAACGACGGCAAGGCCGACTTGTGTTCTTTTTGGATGACTTGAGCCGTGTAGGACGGAAAATTATAATTTTTTTATCCTTCTTCTTTTGGGGAGTTGAGTCCTGGCAGATTTACTCGAATTTTGAACTGTTCTCGTTTACTGTAGTGTTTCCTCATCAATAGATTCGTTTGTTCTCCTTTTGATAGGAATCAAGGCAAGTGACTGCTTACCATGCAAGACCAGAGGCTACAGATCAACTTCAAGTCCAAGAATCGCAGCTATTGGGTATGAAGTATGAAATTGGGAAGCAAGACGATATTATTCGTGGTCTAGAGCATAATCTTGCAGTTGCAGGCAACGCAGTGGAATCTCAAAAACTTCGCATCATGCGCCTTTCTACTCGGAATGAAGAGTTGGTGCGACTATACCACAGTAAGGAAAACGAAGTTCAAGACCTGAGGGTTCTGAGTTCTACCGAAGCTGAAGGCAGGAAGATTTGTGAGCAGGAGCTCAGTCTGGTAAGAATTCTCGTGCAATCCTGTCTCCGCAAAGGAGATGATTATTTGAAATGTTGTACATCACATGCCTTTAATGTGGCAGCCTAGGCACCCGAATGCATGCAATTATATGGAAGTTCTGTATCATTGCATGCAAAAATGGCATTAACAAGTACTCGAGGTTTTTGAGTTTTGGAAGGTCCTTTTTACTCATTGAACTCATTGTCAAATTGTGAAGGTTTTGTTGTGCCAGAACAGAGTGTGATAATGAGAATTTAGAGTGGGTATTGAACTGGGTACATGTTCTGTTCAAAGGGTTTGGTGATAGAGCTGAGTATGTGATACCATAGAAATTGATATTTAGGAATGAGCTTAGTGAAGTATTCTGACTCGAGATGCTTCGTCACAGTTGAAAGAGCAAGCCTTTAAGTGGAAGCAAGAGATTCGAGCTCAGGATTTGAACTGCAAGATTCTGGAAGAGAAGTTGAGCTCAAAGGAGGCTGAATTGGAACAACGGAATCATGAAGTCTCCGCGCTTGAGGATCGACGAGATTGGTTAGAAGCTGAAGTGAAGAAATCGCACCGCCTCTTGGGTGAAGCAAACCATAAAGCCAACACTTTTGAGCATCAGGTATTCACCTTTTTCTTTCAGTCGCCATGTTTTTTACAGAATGAGGTCAGTCCACCTTCATCTTCAACATTTATTAGGATCTATGGATAGGTAATGTTCGAGAGTCAGAGACTTGGGCTGGACGTACTGCAAATTTGTACTCTCGAACCAAGATTCTTTGTGATTGTACCCTTTCGTCCACGTGAGGGCTCACAATGAACACAACATCATGCGTTATAACCCTGCTCTTCCCAATCAAAGAAAATTTGACACAGTATCCTCGACTGGACAACTTAGCATGAGTATGGTTCCTTCCACAAGTTGACATTCTGAGCATCTGGGGTCACTTGAACGGTCCTTGGATCCCAGATCTTCTCACGCAGTTGAAATCCTTGTGCTTTTTTTCTTAGTGTGAAGAGCAGAAAGAGAGGATCAAGGATCTACAAGTCGATGTGGATGTTCACATCAAGGAGCTGACTAAGCTGAAAGACGTTCTACCGCGACTGTCAAAAGAGCGAGACAACTTGTCGCATGAAGCAGAGCAGATGGGCCGAGAGGCACTGAAACTGAGCGCGGAAGTGGAAGTTCTGCGACGGAAGGTGCTTGAGCTCGATGAAGATGTGATGGTACGAGATGGTCAGATCACCATATTATGCCACTCATTGAAAGACCTGAAGTGAGCCGTGACATTCCTTTCGCTCTCAATATGAACTGCATTGAACGTCTGCGGAAACCAATTTGCCCTGTAGACGTCAATTGCATCAATTGTATCATCTTCAATGGTTTCGAAAACCATTTTGTAGTAGTATTGGAGTTACAGGGAGCAGTACATTACATTCTTGAAGGCGCTCCTTTTGCCCTCGACCACCTCACTCAGTTCGGAGGAGTACGATGGCCTTCTTCTCCCCAAGCTGCTCGAATTCAAGATCTGGAAGTGCTCAAAGGTCCTACATTCCCTCCCCAAGACCTCCTTAAATTCTTGCTTCACAGGAGGCCCCTCGAGGTTGTTCAAGACTGTTATTTAGCTGATGATATGGTAAAAATAGCTGGCGATTGATGGCTACTCACAAAAGAAGCGGACGTCGCTGATCAATGGCTCTTGGCTGAGATGCAGAAGCATAACATCAGTCTGTTGGCTGTTGTCTGTACCATACTGAGATGTTGAGGAAGTAGTGGACCGACTGGCCCTCACAAAGAAGGATCAATAATTCTAGCATGTACTGTACTGTACATAAACTGGCGTGCAATGAGTTTTCTTGTTTCACCCATGGAACCTTGTGCTTTGTGAAAAAAACAATTTTCTTTTGAGTCATTTGCAGGGTAATGTGGTCACCAGAAACTTGTCATAAATTTGGTCTGGCACTGCTTACTGTTCTGGGATATCTTAAAATTTGTTTCAGTATCTTACTTGAAGATTTGTTAGTGATTGTTCAGGTGAGATTCTATTCTTGCTCATAAGCTTTGCCGCCTCATTGCTTTAGCTGAATAGGACTTGTCCATTTAAGGTTGGTACCTCCCAAACCGACACTTATTGCAAATTAGCTAGGAGGGTGAAGAAGATAAATTAATCAAGTACAAAATAGGGGATCTGTTTTTTACATGCACCCTTGTAATGACTTCAGGAGACAAGAAAGAGGGCAGTTCACCCCGGCCCTTGAAAGGATCAGGGTGGATTGACCCCCTCGCTCGGCCTTACCAGAAGTGCAAGTAAAAAAAATGCCCCCTATTTTGGGCCATTCTAGGGTATAATCTTGACCTCACCTAGCTAATTCGGGGTCTCTGATTGCAGAAATGAATTCAAAATTTGCAAAAAAATTCATGTGCAGAAAATAAATAATTCCAGGGTTTGCCCGCAGGGCCAGGCGAGGGGGTCAATTCTCCCTGGCCCTTGAAAGGAGGTCCCAATGCACCAAAGACTGACATTTGGATATTGTATGCAAAATGGCCAAAGTAGAGATCATCAAACTACTAGTACTTATATCTAATTAGGCTCCTCACTAAAGATACTCCATCCATTTGAATTAATAATTTTATGAATGAGAAGGCTATCCGTGTAAAAAAAAAACTATGCAATTATTAATATGAAATCAAAGTTATTACCTTAATTCCTACAGTCCCGAGTGCCCCCTTGGGAAAAACTTGAAGGTGTGGGCAAGTTTTTATGTTCTGAATTTTTGGCATGATTTTTTGAAACTTTTTTTGAAGATAGAAAAATATATTATCTTTTTAGGAATATAATTTTTATTTCAATTAATGCATGGTAGAAAAAAATTTCCACCGTAAGCTCAAAAAACAATTTGTGAGGCACCATGAACAAGTCAAAAAAACTCAAAATAAAATTTAAAATCTTATTTTTCATAAGAAATACTTTTTAATATATGTAAAAAAAAATTATGCATTCCATTTGGATTAGAAAGTTATTGAGGGTCTAGTTTTGGGGGCAATCATAGCATCTTTTTTAAAAACTAGTTTGTAGTATTCATTTTTTAATTCAATTTTCACAACTTTTCAATAAAATAAGTTTTTCATAGTTTAGTTCACTTGCTAAAACAATTTCACCATTGGAATTAGTATATTTCAATTCCATCTTAGAGCTATAATTGATGAAGTTTTCCTTCTATCTCATACTTGTTTTTGTATAACAATTTTTTTACGAATGAAAATCATATGCATGCTTTTTGAATTTTTTCCTATACTTACAACTCAATTCTTCAATAAAAAAATTCAAAATTCAAAATTTGTAGTGCAAAATAGTAAAAGTTTATGAAATTTCTTCCACACATTCTTATACTAGTCTAATGCAAAATCTTGCAAGAAGAAATTGATGTGAAAAAAACAATTATTAAACTTTTTTTCCCTTTGCAATAGAAATGGTAGTTTTGAATGTTCTTTGATAAAATAAAGACCTTGAGATTTTAGTGATTAAAGGCTCACAATTTATTTCACCCTAGTATTACCAAATACTCTAAAACAACTAATTACAATTTACCAATTATTTCATATAATTTTTTTAACGAAAATTTGTTTTGTAGGCTGTATTTGTTACTACCTCCGTCCCAAAATGATCTTCCTGTTAGACTAAATCTTATGGATTTAAGGATAAAAATAACTTTTTAAAAACTCAATTTGTATAGTATGTAAAGTTTGGTGTTCTCTTTGCATCCTAAAAAGTTTGAGTTTTGAAGCCCTTTTCAAAGTGTAGTTTTATAATATTGAAAAGTGAATATTTTGGGGCGTTTTTAAAGAACACCAGTGAGCACTTAATTGTTGAATGTGAGGTTGCCATTTTGTGGGCATTTAGCATATGCCTAAGACCATGTATAGACTTTTGTTTCGGCTTCCAAAGCTTAATCTACTTCAATTGGGAAATACTCAAAGAGATGCAAAAAATAAAAACTATAAGTGCGGATTGAAGCTTTCAATCATTTTATTTGTCTTTTGCTTGATGTTTGCATGGATGGAGCAAAAACAACCACTTAGAGTTGTTTTGCTAGTCTCAAATAACAATCATAAGCCGAATTTGACTAATTTCAACATCACAAAGTGCAATAGGAAGATCATTTTGGGACAAAAAAAGAAGGCCAACAGGAAGATCATTATGGGACGGAGGGAGTATAATTTTTCCTTGCAAACATCCACTAAAACTGGATGGAATGGAACAAGATGTATCATGATGTAATTCATAATACATAGAGATCATGCAAAAGAAAAAATTTGGGCATAGTAACAAATATGGAAATAGCTCTGAATCTAAAGACAATGAATACTATAAGTTACCAAACAAGGATGCCCAAAATACATACGACTATATCATTTTTCCAAATTGGTTTTCTTAACAATAAAATTTGACTCTATTGTGTTTCACAATGCCTCTAGAAATTTAACACATAGTATAAAATAACATCAATCACTAGAAGGTCCAAAGATCACATGTGATCCTACGTGTGTACATACCAAAAATATTCTACCCAAATAATTTTTCATACTTCATAATTTCTTGAAATTTTTATTTTAGTTTAAATTTTCTTTTCATTTTATAGCATAGATTCCCAATTTTGGTAAAACCATTCTAAATTGAAAAAAAGTAATTCACATTGATAATCATATGTTATAAAACACTCAAATATATTTACTATATGTAAATCTTCACATTTTAAATCTATAGCAATGTTAATCACAAATTAATCTTTTATGCTACACTTTAAAACATCTCTACATCAATTTTTGGAAATCTAAGAATCCTTACTTCATTTGGGAAAACAAATCTTGCATAAGAAATATTTCATTTTGGAAGTGAAGTTCAATAAGCTTATTTATTAATAGACTACTTTTAATAGTTAGACAATTCAATGGTTGTTGGAGGTTGAATTGTCCACAAATAATAAAGATGAAAACAAAATCAACATCATGTACAAAAGTCTCTACAAGGAAGGAGCTTTGACACTAATGCAAAGGAATTTTTATTACACAAGTTAATCCAATTAGTATGAGACCTCCTCACATTATTTGGATGAGTGTAAACTAAATGTGGCCTAAGATTTCTATAGAATATTGGAAAATTCAAAAAAAAAAATTGGATGAACACAAATGAAACTTCGATGACAATCTCACTATTTGAATTAGTATGAAAATATTGTAGACTAGAGTAGACTAATTTTTATCTAAAACTTGTTAACCCTCATATCAATGCACCTTGAGAATTTGTGAAACCCCAAAATTTCTGTAGGTTAGTGTTATTAATATGGGATGCACTAATCGAATTAATTTGTGTAATGACATTCTCTACACTACTAAATACTATTCTAAGTGTGCATGAAGTCCAAAGACATCTTGCTATACAAGTTTATTCAATTGGTGAGAGAAATTGAATAATTTGAGAATTTGAGTAGAGCAAGTATTTGAACAAGGTAACTACCCCTATTATGGACACAACTTTGGGTAAGCTCATTACATGCCAAAAAATTATTGTAATGTACATTTCACACAAACAATATGTACATCACAAGAATTGTTTTGCTTGCAATAGACTTGCCAAGGTTTGTGTTTGTTACATGAGTACAAGATCTCCTTTGACTAATTAGGATAATTTTAGATGAATGTGATTAAATTAGTGTATATGAAATTATTGAAACTTGAATGAAAGTAGGAAAAGGGATGAAAATTGAATGATGGCTAGGTAAAAGTTTAATGAAAATTACAATATTTGAGATAATATTAAAATAGCATAGACTGCATTGTATTGAATCTATAATTTTGTGAACTACCATTTCAATGTGCCCTCTGAATTCACATAATTCTAGAATTAATGTGAGTTAGAGTTATTAGTGTGAGTGCAATAAATAAATAATCTTGTGTAGTATATATAGCCACATAGCTTGTGAAGCTATGGACAACAAATTTTAGTAGATAAGAGCTTCAGAAAATGAAACTTCCAATCGTTCTTTTTAGAAAAAAAGGATTGATGTAGACAATGCTTTTACCGTGCATAGCAATAAAAAAAACTAACTTCAAGTTCCTAAAATATTCATTAGGGCCTGTAAAAAAAGATAGGCATGACACAAATCAATCATGTCCAATCAATTTTTTTCCTAACAATGTGAATTTATGAGTTTCAAAGTTGCCAATAACATTTGAAATGTTGGTTTTCATTGCATAGACCACTTTACTTTACAATAAATTATATATACTTAATACTAACCTTGTTTCTACAACTAATCCATCTAGATTCTTGCCTAAAATCTATATGATTTGGATATGAGAGCCTAAGATTGATTTTGGATAAATTTATAACCAACACTTTAACCTCTAAAATCCCATTGTCCACTCAGGGGGCACTTAGAATATCCATTAGAAACCACGTGCGAACAAAACTTTGAACCCCTATATACTTTTTAAATTTTAAATAAAACAAAATTTAAAAAATATAAATAGATTTTCCTACTTTGAAAGTTTATGATTTGAATTATTGATATTTTTATATGTTAATAATAATTAGTTACAAATTTTTGAAGTAAAAAGATACACTAGAGAACTGAAAAATAACTTTCACACCCCTATATTATATAAGAAAAAATTGTCTAAAAAATGAAAAAAAAATCCTAAAAATAACTCTCTATCGAAAGCTCATTTTGGGTTGAATATTGATTCAATGGTCATCTAAATGTATTTTCTATAATTATTTGAGTTGGAAAACATGCCATTTTAGTTCATTTTCAACATCTTTTAGAAATCATTTCATATTTTATTTGAGTTGGAAATTTAGGCAATAGAAACCTATAGTCATTATTAAACAATGGTTAAAATTTTAGATTGAAACTACAGTTTATTGGAAATCTCTTGTTTGCACATGGTTTGTTGTAGTAGAACTAAGTGCATCCCTTGAAATTGTCCACTTGGAGACAAAATGGATTTCAAGTAGGCTCCTATAATCTTTATTTTCATTGCAATTTTTTAAATTTTTTTATGAAGATAGGACAACATATAAACTTTATAGGAATATAATTTTTTATTTCAATTAGTGCTTGGGAGCAAAATTTATGCCATAATAAGTTCCAAAAAGGGTTCATTGGAAAGCACAATCAAATAAAAGAAGTTAAAGTCAAATTTCAAATTTTGTTTTTCATAGAGAGTATTTTGCCTATATGGAAATATTTGATTAATTCTATTTTGGGACTAGTTATGAGAAAGTTGCGAACAATCTTGTTTTTCAGGCAATCTAAGCGTCTTCTTGAAAAAATTACTTGTAGGATTCATTTTTTAACACAATTTTTCACAATTTGAAAAAAAAGGTTTGAATGGGATTTAGTTTGCTTGCTAAAACAATCTCACTGTTGGGATTATTGTGTTTCAATTCCATCTTAGAGCTATTTAGTTTTCCCTTCAATTTCATATCTATTTCTACTTAACATTTTTTTTAAGGAAATAAAAATCAAGTGTTCTTGTAAAAATAAATTCCTAAACTTTCAACTCAATTCTTCAACATAAAAAAATTGAATTAAACATTTGTAGTACAAAAATTTTAAGTTGAGAAGATTTAATGCCTTAAAAAAATTTAGGCATGTAAGGTGCAAAAAATCAATTTCCTTCACTTTGCATGCAAATATCTTGCAATCCACGTGATCAAAGTTTTTGAAATTTCTTCTACACATTCTTAAGGCCTCTTGCCATGTGAGCTGGGTGGGCAAAAGAAACACTAGAAGACAAGAAGTAAACACCAATTGTCTTGCCGGCCTCAGTGAGTGGAGAAGGAGGATTTCAAGTTTCACTGAAATCGATGGACAACCCCATTGGTCGAGATTGGACAATCTTTAGGGAATCAATATGTAGAGGATTCTTACTCCATCCCTCCCCCACCCTCCAAGGCCACATAGTAGAACAATTCCAAACTTGGTCCTTGTAGCTCCCTTGTGAACTTGACCCACTTAGTTCACATGACTGAAGGCCCTTATACTAATCTAGGACAAGATCCTATAGTTAAATATGCAAAAAAAAAATTATAAAGTTTTTTGTACTTTGCAATAGAAATGGTAGTTTTGAATGGAATTTGATGAAAAAAGGTCTTGGTAAAACTTCTAGGGTTAAATTTTTTATATTTCATTTATAGTGTGTAAAAAATACATTCTAAATCCCATTTGCAAGGGTTAGATTTGTCAAAGAGGTGTTCAAATGGAATATCCACCTCACATTTTGAAAGGGCCATGTCACCTTGCCCCAATCACACAATGACACTTGGCACTTCATACATACCGGTAGTGTAAAGAGGGCCTCAATGCAAGAACCAGTAAAAAGGAAATAAAAGGTCCCTTTTCACTATCATTGAGTGTGGCTCCCACCTCACCAATAATAGGCTATGCCACCCTGGGAGCCTGCCACGTGCAGGTTCTGAACCACAGAATCCGCGTCTCAGAGACATTCAAGGTAATTAACCCACCAGCTAACATGTGATTACGTTAAAATTGTACGAGGGTACTAGATCTGCACACGAATCAACAAATCGGTAGATTTCAGACCCAGAGACTGCAGAGGGTTTAGAGTTTTGTTCCTTTTTCAAGGCCTCCCGAGGACAACGAACTGCCCTTTGCAGATCGCGGTTTTCCAAATGCTGCAGTTGCATCTTCTGAAGGCGGAGTGAGGAGCACGGATTGCTTGATAGTTTGTGTTGGTAGCGGCGTTCGCACGCTCTTTTTCAAGCCCAAAACGGATTGAATCGGCTCCTTGGCGGCTGAGATACAGTTTGTCAGAGCCTGAGGGGTAGATTGTGGTTTTCTTGTGATGTAATGTGATGCTGCGATCTGTGGAGGATTTTCCATTGAAAGGATTTTATTTTTGAGGTGACGGACTGTTTTCTTGCTGCGTTTTTTTTTGTGTTTGTGTGTATTTTTGGTTGGGAAACGGAGTCGCGGTGAGTTTGTGTTTGGCGGTGGACGAGGAAGGGGCGGAGGAGGAGCTGGCGTTTTGGCGGTGGCGAGAGAGAGATGAGTCGGCCAAATTCGAAGGGTGTTATGACTGGTAGCGCTCAGGAAGCTGCAGAGCCTATTGAGTGGGAGATGCGGCCTGGAGGGATGCTTGTGCAAAAGAGAGATCCTGATGCAGCTATAGCTACAGGACCTCTTATTAAAATCAAGGTGTCTCATGGTCTCTTTGGTCATGATGTCAGTGTTTCCGCGCATGCGACTTTCGGTAGGTCTATTGCTCTATCGCCAAACATAGACTGGTTGTGGTTTACAAAGAATAGGTTTGTGTGCGTTGCAACAGTGTATTTGACATGTATTCTTCATGCAGAGGCACTTTCCATTATTTCCATTGATTTGCTTTTGCAGCAGAATGGTACTCTTCCTTAGTAGGTTTTTATTTCTGAATATGTTTTTGCAATGCTTTGTATGCACAATTGCTTATATCCGCTAATCAGATTCTTTCTCCTTAATTGGAAATTAGCATCAATGTATGTAGTTGCAACTAGATTAGTACTTACTAGGGAGGAAGTTAGGTTACTTATATTTCTTCCAAGGGGTGTTAATATTATTTATTGTTAGAACTTGATCGGATTCAAAGATTAGGGTTTTTATGTTCTTATATTGTCTTGGATCTTTGCTATGTTGTTTGAGTGCGACAATTAGTGAACATGTTGTCTAGACTGTCGTTATAGCAAGAATAGTGTCAGGGGCTAAGTTATAAGCAGGGCAAACTACTCTGATACTTACAACCTGGGAGCATAGTCTGGTGGAAACTTATATCCATGTGTTTTTTGTTTACTGTTTGTAGTACAGGGTACTCTGTTGCAATTTCCTTTTGGTGCAGTGAAACAGAATCATGTCCTTCTTGAAGCTGTTTGCATTCAGGCACTTGAAAATACTGACGGTCATGTTCTAAATTTTTCTACAGAAATTCATAGAATACATCTTAAATGGTAAATTTGGATGTAAAATGGTCAGTACGATTCAAAGCTGGATATATGCAACAATCTCGAGTATCTTAGTTAGTTGCAGATTCGACAATATTGTGTAAATGTATTTTCCGTAGATAATGGTTGCCTTCAAAGACGATTAATCGTGTTCAAAATTGGGTGAAGGTGATGTGAAGAGGATGCTGATTGGAGACACGGGTTTGCAGCCGTCTGAAATGCGGCTACTTTTTAGAGGCAAAGAGAAGGAGGATGGTGAGCCTCTTCACTTAGCAGGGGTGAAGGACAAGGCAAAGCTTATCCTTGTGGAGGACCCAGCAGCTCGGGAGAAGAGGATTCAAGAGCAGCGTAGGTTGGAGCGCATTGCACAGACTTGTCAAGTCATTGGTAAAATCGGAGGAGAGGTTGACAATTGGGCCTCGCAGGTGTGTTGATTTTTTCAGACTCTTTTGATGCCAAGAATTGTGTGGGTAGTTGTAGTATTATTCAGTAAATTGCTTGCACGGATATGCTGTAACCCACATTTCCCATTCCGCCCTGTTTTCATTTGAACTGTGTCATTTAAAAATAATACATATCTGCTGCTTAGTATGACGCTTTCACTAATGTTGTAATAGAGCTCGTTATTACGAGTTCTTGGCTCTAATGTTGTTTTTATGGATTTTTGTGTTGATCTATCTATCTATCCCTGTCAGGTGGCAACTTTTCAGGCTGCAATCAAGAGTGGAAATAAACCAGCAGACCAGGAGATGCTGGGTGTTAGTGAAATGTTGATGAGGCAGTTGCTGAAGCTCGATAGTATCGAGGCAGATGGAGATGCGAAAGCACTAAGACGGACAGAGGTATGTCCTATTCCTGGTCACAGATGGTCAAAAGTGTCTGCTTCTGTATCTATTGGGATTTGAAACTGATAATTTCGGAAGGCTTCAAGGAAGGTAACAAATGTACCGACAAAAGAAGAAATGACTCAGTTTATCGAGCAATAGAAATATTTTTTGAAAGTTACTAAAATCGTCTATTTGCTTCCAAAGTGGACTTCCTATTTTTGGATTGGCCAACGTATTTCAGTTGAGAACGTTCACGTATGTTTTCATAGTGACCTGGAATTCTTCTTCCCCACGATGTCCGTATTGTTTCATCATGTTGCGTGCGCTTCTACTGTGCTTACCTGGTCACATCTATTTCTTACTTGCTTGGATCTCCCTCTTGCCTGTCAAAGACCTGACCACCTGTTTGGTGACGTCAGTTTTGTAGTTGTGGTAGGGTTATACGGAGTACTAAATTGATAAGCTTGGTTCATTATGCAGGTCAAGAGGATTCAGAATTTGGTGGAAACAATCGATAGCTTGAGAGGGTTGAGAATGCAGCCTGAACCTCCTGCAAGTGAACCCAATGTGGTAGTGACAACCAATTGGGAAACATTTGATAATGGCTTGGGCAGTCTAAGTGCACCCCCGCCAGCCTCTGCCCCTCACAACAACACAGATTGGGAGACCTTTGATTAAATTTAGCTCCATTGGCCTTTATTTATTCAAGCTTTGTATCTCTACGTTTTTGTGCAGAGGGATCCATCACTTGTCCCCTGTCATGTACAATGGTTTGGAAGACCTCAGTTTTCAAAAGGGGATGGTTTGAAATAGATACCAAACTGTGGCATTTATACTGATACATACCGGTAGTACCGACACATTGCAAACTCATCTACAAATAGTATTATTTCGTATTGTGAATTCAATTCCAGCCTTGGCTGCAGAATTTAGTATGAGATTACCTGTTTGAACAAATCATCCTGTACAATATCCATTATCTCTGTATCCGGTTTTTTCTTGAGTCGGGAACCCAAGCATTTGATATGGAAAGCACATTTATCTCTCATAACTTTGTCCTTCGTTGTTATGGTGTTCTTTTGAGACCCTTGTTTTGAGACCCTTGTCTTGTTCACTGGGCATGATTGAACTAGATCCAACTCAGGGGAAAACACTCAAAAGTGTCAAAAGAAGCATAGTTGGAGGCACCTTTTTCAGGAAAAAAAACACATTTTTTGTAGTACTAGCAATTGAAAACCATAATTAAGAAAAAACAAATAGAATTTTTGAATAATACATGTAATTACTAAAAAATTTCAAAGTGGAAGTTCCTTAGACCATTGAAATTGTCACATAGTCTAACTATAAATCTGAAATCTAGAGAATCAACAATCTATCAATTGCAATTATTTGTCTAAATGGTTTAATTGTAGTTTTGGAGGCACTCTCAATAGAAGTCTACTTATTAGGAATGAATATATGGACAATTTTTATCTTATCTAAGGTTATGTGTATTTAAATGAATAGCATGTGTATACATATAAGAAAGTATAAGTAGTTGTTATATATGTATAAAAATATTAAGAGATGGAGGGAGGGGCCAATTTGGTTTGGAAAACAAAATGTTAGGTATGTTGGTAGTGGTTGGCCTAATAGATTCATGCTAAAAAATAAGCATATACTCAAAATGGAACCATGCTCAATAGCTCATTCAAATGATTTTCCTAAATTAATTTGAAGTAAACAATATTCAATAGTTGGGTATCAAAGGGTGTCAATAGGTTGTTTATTGTTGCACCAACTTAGGCCACTTTATATTAAGGTCCAATTGTTGACTCAAATTCAAAACCACTAAAATCAACCAACAAAAGAGCTTAAATCCTTAATTTGGGCCATCAATCAAGCTTGAGGGCTTTATATTGAAAGCATGATCGATTTTCTTCCATATCACATTGTTGCTTGTGTGATGGTATTTTGGCACCAAAAAATTAGGTCCAAGTGCTAAAAATCGGGTGGCCATACATCCTTGACCAAATTTTCCCACTTGGGCTTGATTTGAGTTGGCCCTATGTTTGTAAATGGGGCCAACTTGGAATTGGGTCTGGCCTTAATATAGTCTTAATACATTATGCACCAGTCGACCACTTTCTGGTCAAAATTGACACTTTTTCATTGGTAGAGAGAGTTTTACAATGAATTTGGATATGGACAAAAGAAGATGGGTGTGGGGAATTGTGAACCGAATGCATTGGGACAAGAATCACGACAATCTGTGCTAGTATGCCATTTGGGGGATAAAATAACAAAGAAAATATTGGCTGAAAATACAAAAATCAATGCGGAACTTGTCCTGCATTTACTGCAAAACCCCAAGCATTCATGCTAAATCCATCGGTTAGGTCAAATTTATAGAATGCATCCCTGTTTGGTATTTTTTTCCATGTTCTGCTTAAGACCACAAATCGTCTTGCCCACACCCCAAATCAACCACGGTCCTTGATGGGTTAAGTGGATTGTGAACTCGAGCTCCCGAGCAAGAGAATCCTCCAAGCAAAGGAGACAGGAGAGTATTGTCTGGCAGATCGGGCAGGCAAGGCATGGCAGCAGTCTAATTGTAAGGGAACAAAACACTCTTCAGCTCCGGTGAATGCTCAACAGCGTTTGCGGGTATGTCACATTTGCTTGGACGATTTGTCAGTTTCATCTCATTTCATTTCTGCTTCGCTG
Organism: Rhytidiadelphus loreus; assembly: GCA_947034895.1. Lineage (NCBI taxonomy): Eukaryota > Viridiplantae > Streptophyta > Bryopsida > Hypnales > Hylocomiaceae > Rhytidiadelphus > Rhytidiadelphus loreus. The sequence continues at coordinate 65,421,679 of OX344762.1, forward strand.
AAACTTTCGCGAAGAAATTGCTGTGGTAGAATGCACTCTTCCTGACATTTTAATGGAGGGTTATTCGTATGTCGTGGGTTTCTTCTTCGCTCCGTCGTTGGCAAATTTCTAGTGATTACTTAGGGCTGATTTGAAGTCAGGTCCTTCTAATTAAGTTCGAAATCAATGGTATTGCTGTTGTCTGTGTTTTGCGTGGTTTGTATGTATCTTCATGCGCAGTTTTTGAGTTCTTCGTGTTGTCGGTACTTGTGATGTTAGTTCTTGCGCACTGTCTTCTTTCTTTCCCTGAATTCCCTTTTTACTGTTTCGTTTTGGGTCATTAGCTGAGCGTAGAATACGATTTTGTAACTGTGATTAGTGTATTTAAATCGAAAAGCGTCTCAATAAACACCCGAGCATGCTTCCTGTTATTTTACTTGCTTAATTTTGTTTTGTATGGGAAGAGAATTCCAATGCAAGTTTTCATATATTTTTTGGACATTGTATGAAAAAATGATGACTTTACAAAGTGTTGCTTACTGTTGTAAACAAAATAGACTAGCTTATTATGTTTGAACCGTGTGCATTTGGACAAGAATTTATTGGAACTGCTTTAGAGTACGGGCGGCAATCAAGTCAGTTTTCTTACCACAACGCTTTTGATAAGATGCTGGACATTAACTAGGAACAGACAGGATGGACTTCTTTATTGTGCTCGTTCTTCATTCTTTTGGAGTCGGCACATTTTAATGACTCCTGTGGTGTGGATTTCTCCGACAGAGCTTTGCAACATTTCATCTCAGTCTTAGGGTTTAGTTCAGTTTCAACTCTCCTCATGGTGCAGTATCGAGCTCTGTCTGGGTGTCTGGCCTTGTAATCCTTTTGGGAAAGTGATACGTGACCTAAAGCTCTAGGTCGGAAATTGAGTGAGAAATTCCCCAAAACTCACTGCAGCGAAATAAGGAGCAGGGTATCTTCAAATGCTTCAAATTCAGGAGGCAAACTTACGGTTTTTGGAAAGATCTTGAGATTCTCTTTGAGATTTAGTGGTAGTTTGTTCGGTTTGTGAGTAATATGGAGGGTTGAAAATCTGCCTTGCCAAGTCTGCGAAACCCTAACCCCTAAAATTCAACATCCCTTCTACATTTGTTTTAACTCCATATTATCATACTTGAATGCTGCTTCATGTTGGATAAGGGAGTGCGGTAGTTATAGTACAGAGAGAGTCTTGGAACTTATGATGTTTTTCCGCGAAGAATCTGTTACAATAAGAGTATTGTCATATTAGAGGGTGTCATATTAAGAGGTTTGCGTGTATTGTAAGCGCATCTGACCAGAGTAATTCTGCTAAGTGCAGATGGATTCAAACAGCATGCGCGACGCCCCAGCCCCTTCAAGCTCTGGCCCGACGGGATGGGAATGGAAAGTCCACACGGAGAAATGGGTAGAAAGCTCTGGCAAACCCCTTTTTAGGGTTGTACCAGATGACACCAAGCCTACTCTGCGTGATCCTGTATCCATTCTCTCCTAATCCACCTTGCTTTGCACTACTTGTCACGTTGTCCAATACCATTTTTGATATTTTTTCGATTGGCATCCCTTAACTTGAAAAGAACAGCTCTCAACTTCAGACCCCACTGAAACTGAGCATTTCATTCTCCGCCCGCCCCCTTTCAACAAATGAGGGTTGGTGATGAGGAGGAATGTGAAGGAGCCTTCGCAATGATACTTCTGTTTCAAGTTCTGGGGAGTTCTGGAGAGACAAGCAGAATGAGTCAAAGGGATAACTGGACTTGTAAGCTGCACTCTGTGTTTATTTACTGTTTAGTGTTGGCTGCAATTACTTCCAGTTCTTGGCGAAGGCGATGTCTTGAATGAGCCATGATGTACCGGAAGTGTGGAATACCCATTTGTAACTCATGATAAATATGATTTCTCCACTTTGCTGATGTCAGATATGCTTCAATCATCTCAAAAATTGTTCGTTTTATCCATTTGAATCATATTCCTCTTGTGAATTGCACAACTCCACAGATTTTTTTGGTAAGATTGATGTGTTGATCATGGTAACCAAGAGTTGCATTCTAGAATGTTCACTTTCTTACAATCCAAAAATTTGAATGTTTGAATGTTTTTCAATGTTGATTTGAGAAGGCACAAATCAAATGTATCGTTTTCCAAAGATGAATCAACAAGAAATGCAAGAGTTCTTAGCATTAGTGTAGTCTAAAAAATGGTATCTAGAATATTCAAGTCTTTTGGGGGTGATCTTAGTTTACATGGATATTTTTATTAAGTTTCCCACACATCTCCCCAATTGAATCTTGAAAATTTGTCACCAATGGTTTTCAATATGTTATCTTGTAAATTTGTGAAATATATTAGAAACAAATCACCATAAATAGGGTTTTGGTTTTTGAAATTGAAATTTGGAATTGTTTGATTGAGATTGAATAAGAATGCAACATTAATTCTACTTTACAAAATATACCAATCACATTTTACTTTACAAAAAATTCTTTGAACGGCACAATAGGTACTTTGTAAGAGTAATGTATCCCAATGTATATTTTGTTACTTATAAACCACTTCCATCATTGTACCTAAGTTTTACAAAGAATAAATGTCCCCTCCAAGGAATGAAGTGCAAGTCAAAGGGAATTGGATATCACTTTTGAGGATTGAAGTTCATTTCCAAGTGCCATGAGGTCACTATCACTAGAAGAAAATGAGGGGTTTTGCAACTACAGTATGCAACTCATTTTGTAGTTGCATAGGACGTTTGCAACTAGGTGACAATGTAGAGTCCGTAGTTGCAGTGGACAAGTCGCATTAGTTGCAGTCTAGTTGCAAGGTTTTTTGTCATCTGACACCATACAAAGAACTTCATCCTTGTGTGCAACTTGTTTGCAACTTATAGATTTGTAAATTTTAAAATATAAATCTCAATGATTTGTAGATTTCAAATTTTCAGATCTACCTCCTTTCTAGATTTTAGAATTTCAGAACTACCTTTTTCTTAGATTTTTGAATTTCAAATCTACCTTTTTCTAGATTTCAAAATTTCAAATCTACCCTCTTCCTAGATTTCAAAATTTCAGATCTACCTTCTTCCTAGATTTCAAAATTCAATTTCCTAGATTATAAAATTTCTTGAATTTTAATTATTTTTTAAATTCTTATATACAAAATCTACAAATTGTAGAAACCCACAAATTATAGAAATCTTAGAATTCTATCAAAAGAATTCATTACATAAGACTATAACAACTTATAAGTCTTATATGTTCAATCTAATGGTACTCTTTACAATTGATATGGGTCAATTGATATAACACGAATGGGAATGAACTTTGAAAGCAATTAGGAAACAACTAGAGTGCAACTAAGAAACAACTAGCATACAACTAGGAAACAACCATGGTCATTTTACAGTTGCATAATAGTTGCATAGGACACTAGTTGTTTCCTAGTCTTTTTTTGCAACTACAGAATGACTACTTTGCAACTAAAACAATGAATGAATGTTGTAAAACAATGACACAAAACAACTACATTAGATTTGGTGCAAATAGAGAGGAAACTAGTTGCATGACAGTTGCATAGAGCACTAGTTGCATAGTAGTTGGTTGTGCCGGACGTGTTTTTCTTCTAGTGTATAATTCCCACACGTGATTAATACATTGTTATATGCACATACCATTATCCTTATATGAACTAGTGTTTTCAAACCCAATATTGTATAAACAATTTACTACATTTTTAGTAACATTTATTACATAAACAAATGCATGGCCCCCCCAACTAAAATGTCTATGCAACACAAAATGGTTAAGTGATTTGGACCTTACCTTCTATGGTTCACATCCTACAAAGTAATAGTACATATAGAATTGCATCATCAATGGAAGGACTGTACATGGGGGCAACATATGGAGGTTTATGTGCCAACTCTGGAGCTTCTAAATTTGTCCCCCAAGACTCCAATGGTCCTAGTATCAAGGTGTCACATAGCTTTGATGTGCGAGGTGGAGGGCACAATACATATTGCAAAAGTTAGTACCCTCTTGGTGAGGAATTTTGTTGTGCACTGGAATGGGAAATTAGGTAGCATCCCTCCATCAGGGCACAACTTTGAACATCTCTATGGCCATGACTCCCTTTGTCTCAACAAGGGGGTATTAGCATGTGAGCATAAAATCTATGAGCCCATAAGCCTAAGAATTTATATTATAAATACCTTCTATCACTATAGGTGTTTATATTATAGATACTTATGTTGTAGACACTTTTCAGATTATAATGTACCTATGTTATAAACATGGCCTTCAAATGGTTGTAGGTACATACTTACTATTAGGTTTAAGGCTCCCAGGCTCATGTCTCTATCCTCATGCACTAGCATAGTAGCATTGTTGTGTCTCAAAAAAAATCTATGATATCCCCACAATTTCCCACTAAAAACCATTGATTTATTTTGAGAGAGAAATATATTATAGAGATTTTGCGTCATGACATGGGTGCCACAATCTCAAATGTCAATGTTATCAGCTCGAACTCTCAATGTCACAATAAGTACCCTACACTTCATTTTCTGCCCCCAATCGTGAAGGAGGAACTTGTGAATTACGTGACTCTCCTGGGCACAAAATAAGGAAGTCACGAGTGAGGCTCAGGCACTTGAATGAGTCGCAGGCTCGTAACACTCTTTACATAATAAGTTTCTGATGCAATCTCCGAGGTACTGGTATACACTGGTGGTCTCATTCCCGGCAGTGTAAAATCAAGTCTACTTTTGAGAACGAGGATCAGGTAGTCTTCTCCTATGAACTTCGGCGTCCTGTCACTCCTGCTTGTCTCCACCAAGAAAAACTCCGAATTTGCATTGGACTTGTAAAGAAATTGGACCGATTGGAGTCCGTGCGCAGAGTGACTTCCGCTATACACATCCTTCCGGTATACACATCCTTCCGGTATACACATCCATAATTAACACTCCGCAAGGGAGCACCACGGCACCTAAGTATATTGGAACCAAAAAATATCACAAAAAAATAGATATTGATTACACAAGATATACACAACCAAAACATAAGAGTCCATGAAATCTTAGTTTGCTTTTTGGTACACGTAGAGAGAATACTTTGGAAATTCATAACTTATTCATTTGGTGTCCAAATAATGTAATCTCATTTGCTTTGGAATCCTCTTTTAGTTTTTAATCTTGGAAGGATGCATCCCTCCATGATCAAAGTAGGCACCAAAGTACTCAATCTTGCTTATTGAACCAATAGGAGCATTCTTTGTTTCTACATTTAACAACAAAGTCATCCATTGGACCTTTTAGGTGCAAAGTGTCCTTCCAAGATTAAGAACATCCAATAATCCTCAGCAATAATCACAATTTGCATTCTTTAATAGTAACTATGCTTAGTTGTAATTAGCAACAATTTACTCACAGTGTCTTCTATTATTATGACATTGCCACTTGTTGTGAGTGAGTAAATTTTTCAAGAAATGAATTGTTATTACTCTTGAACTAAAGATGGTCCGGTAGATAGTCGTGGATAAGGCTCACTCCATTCGTAACATTTGCAGTAACTGGCCAGGTACCAACAACTTGCCTGTCTGCCTGAGTGGGTGGGGACCGACCCGAACCACTTCCCTTTTGGCACTCATCCGCTCTCTTCTTTGAGCTGGCTGGGCCCATGCTCCCTCGAATTGCTTCGAGGGACGGACATCGGTGGAAGGATAATCTACAGTAAATTATGCAGTTCAGTTGCTGCCTGCCTGCCGTGCCCGGCTTCCCAGCAACTGGGACCCAGAAAAGAGAATGCCAGGTTTCACTCCAGATAGGGATACTTTTTATCTTCAGTTGCTCTGGAGTGAGCTGTGCCCAACTGTCACCGCCACCTGTTGAACCTTGCAAACAATCCATGCTTGACACTTTCGGCACGGAATCTCCGTCCCAATCCGTCTGGCCGGGCGAGCAGAAAAAGTGTAGTTTTCTGCGCAAAATCCGAAAGCTGTGGACGGAGCACAAAGGAGATCAAGCCAGGGCGGAACTTAGTAGATCGACAGTAACGTAGAGTTCACCACTGCTGGTTTTCCTGTGCTCCTGTACCATGAGGACCCAGTTTGTATGTTTTTTTGGAGCGACATTTCGCGCAAAAGCAATACTAATTTAATTTTTCTGCGAGGGAACTGTACTTCCCCCATTTCCAGTGGATGAAATCGTTGATGTGCTACTACACTCATATTCTAAGGACATCTAATGTGATCGCTCTTTTGTAAATGAATGTACACTCTTCTGAATGAGTACAGTAATTTGCGGTTCCTCCGCGTTTTGCACGTTCCGTCCCATTTCTATAAGTGTCAACAAAATCCCTGGTTATTATTACTGTGGTCTGTTTGGCCCAAAGGGGATAGGATCTGGTGGTGTCCACACCCACGAGACAACAGTGAAGATCTAAACTCACGACCAGCATGTGGCTCCCGTGCCTCCTGAAGAAGACGGAAGAAGAAGAACAACAACTCCAGATCCCTTTGAGACTCTCACTACTACAGTACTCCAACGAGTCCACACGATTTGCTTTCCATGTGTGAAGGCCGGGCAAACACGTTCGATGCGAGGAACTGAACTGAATGGTAGTCAAAATGTGAGACTGTAAAAATTTTACAAGTAAGCTAGTCCGCTCTAAAAGCGACCATGTTCTAAATGCGACCCTATCTAGGAAGGGGTCACATGTTGCTTGAAATATCTATTAATGTTAATGATGAGATAGGTAGGCTTAAATGGTTGCTTTCAAAGTAGACTACCTTAACAGCTTGGACTAGTTGGGCTTGATGGATTTTTTTTTCCATTTAATTTAGGCAATGTAGAAAGCAATCTTTGTTGGAGTGATGCAATTGTTTACATCTGTAGAAATGGATGAAACATGTGAAATGTGGATGAAACTTCAATTATTCATCCAAAAGAGTGTACATTCATCCCCCCAAAGTGATATAATTGTCCTACAATACTCCAAAGAGTTCACACGATTTGCTTTCCATGTATTTCATGCACTAGAAATGGGGGAATTTATCACTTTTGAGTGAAATATTGCTCAAGCAAACACCACCACCACCACCTATTGCTTACGGGGTTTGGTAGGAGAAGGAATGTAAATATAGAGTGTTTGGATTTAGAAGAATTTTGATGGATATTCTTCATTTTTGCAAGTTTCTCTTTTCTTCTCATCTAGAAATGAATTGGCTTAGAACTTTGCAAGAAATCATGGAGGATTCAATGACATTGTTGAAGTTATCAACTTCTTAATACCATACTAACTTCTTAATATCATTCTTTTTGCTCATTGTCTCCAAGAAATGCATTAGTATCATACTAAGTTGTGGGTTCCAAGTCATAATTTGAATGTGTGATTTTTGCTTTGGAAAGTTTATCATAAATTTTGAATAGTAATACTTGTAGTAATGTCATAAAGATTTGTGGACAAACTCTATAGGACCCAAAATGTCATTTAAAGGTTAAGAGTTAGTTCATCTTAGATTCCACATGTAGTCCCTACAACTTAACATTGTACTTTGTTCCAATTAATAACATTTGGTTTACACTTGAATTGTTATGTAAAGTAACTAATGGCAATTTGATTCTAAAATGCATATTCTACACATTATAGACTATAATGAATAGTCCTACATTGTGAAATTCAAATGATTGTTAGATACACCTATTTTTCAGGAACTTTGAAAAAAAGAAAACATATTGTGTCCAAAAATGTATGCCAAAATAATCTAAAATCTCCTTTTCACTCTCAAGAAGAGGACGCAAAATTTAGATAGTTTAATAAATAGAGTCAATGTTCAAATGCTTTTTTGGAGTATTTTAGATGTTCTACCTTATTGATTGAGTTCTTTAGTTGATGAAGAGGTTATGTTTAGATTGTTTAACCATATAGAGAAAGTTCAAAATTCAAATTTTATTGACTACGATTTTTCATCAAAGATATAAACTTACTGATTCTAAATTAGGACAAATAATATTTTTTTTTAATTCTAAAACATTAATAATTTGTTACATTGTTATTTTTGTTAGACAAACACAAAGAATTTTTGAGGCAAGATTTGATTTGAAAGTTGTAAGCAAATGTAGTTTAAGTAATTGAGAACACTTTCTATTTACATTTACATCTACTAATAAAATCAAGATTGCTGAACTTTTTTTAAATTTTAATTTCAATATCTTCCAATATTAAAATTTAAAATTTCAGTTTTCACATAATCGTTGAAATTTTTCTACAATTTTAGAATAATTTACTTTTCATATAATGAAATTACAAATATTTTGAATAGACCAAATAGCAATTAGAAAATTGATATTCTCGTGACAATTTTTAGATTGAAATTAGTTAAAGCAATATTTTAAATCTTATATATCTATTTTGTATTAACAAATATAGGGTGTACTAGGTGCAAATAGATACAACCAAAGCCATGAAATGAAGCCCCAAAAGTGAAGCCACAATTAAATCTATGTATAAAGTCATAGATTGAAAGCCACAAAAAAATAGAAACAAGTGAAGTCACAACTATTGCATTCAATAATTTGAGTGGCCTTTTATATACTATATCTTTGTATTTTTTTTTGCATGTTCATTCATCTATAATTACATTATTTTTACAAATATATAATAAGATAGTTGATGAAGAGTTTTTCGAGGCGCATATTTATTCAAAATTCAAAAACTTTTGTTTCATTATTGCTTTAATAAAAAAATTCTATTATCAAAAAAGAAAGAAAAATCTACACCCAATAGTAAGGGTATTTATTGGAAAAAATTCACATCTAATGGGTTATTTTTTAAATTTTAAAAAGAGAATTCTCTTTTTGGATTGTTTAAGGGATTTTGAGTTCAGTTGTAAGATTTTAGAAGGTTTTTACTAGAGAGTATTTTGAACAACAGTCGTTTTTTAGTGTTAGATCAAGATCTACAATTTTTTTAATCTACTTCTTTCTTTCATTCTTTTTGCTTTCAACTTTGATCTACAAGTGCTCCAATGATAGATGAGTCTCCTCATCTTTTGCGATGGCTAGCCTTACTTGCTATGAGAGGTGTCCTCTAACATTTACCTCTTGATTTTAATCACCGGGGGACACAAAAAAAATCCATTGGAAAGAGCTTTTGGAAATCATTGTTTGCCTCCAAGCCATCATTTTCATGAAGCAAATGTGGCAAGCGAAGGATCTTTGGAATAACAAACTCCTACAAACATCTATGAGGATTAATTCTCTCTAGAAGACTTTGGCCTCCTCAACACGAACTTCATGTTTTGCTTATATTGGAAGTTACCACAACCTCTATAGGACAATGTGACGTACATTAATCTTCAAAACGACCTCTAAACCACAATCAACTACCACAACATAGAGCACAACCTCAAGAAGACTGGCCAACTATACTTGATCATCATCAAGACTAATTTATATAACAAAAAAAAACCTCAAGTTGGACGTCCAATCATTCATTCAGCAAACCATCCCCCCCCCAAAAAAAGCCTTGATTTTCTCATGTTTTTCAATCTCTACAAGGGGATGAAGGTCATGCTCACCAAGAACATGAACTCATTTTTTGGCCTCATCATCAATAGTGTGATTGGAAAGATCCACATCTTCCTCCTTTGAAATCCGGGCTCTCTACAACGTGGCTCCATGCAATTGCCTACAAATTAAGGTCCTCATTAATTTTTTCGCTTTTGTCGTTGGTCAACTCATCCTCTCTGACATCCAATTTCGAGACTTGCCTAAGAACGTCATGCATGTTTTGATACAATACACCAACATCATGCAACAACCCAATGGCTCTTCATGTAGGTTCTTCACAATAGAATAGCATACGCTATGTAGATTGCGTACATCATGCATCTCACTCAAGACATCAACTTATGTTGTCTCCGTGATGAGGATTTACATACGAGAGTGCCTTGACAACATGAGGTTCACTCCATTTTCCAAGACTAATATTGACACCTATTCTTTGAGGGTTCCATTGTTAGTTTGAAAATTCACAAAACAAAGAAAAAACTAATTAAAAATATTATCACTTTGAACCATATTTCTATATTTTAAGTAATAAAATATTTGAACCTTTAGTAGGTTGTTATTATTAGCACAAAGAACAACAAAGCCCTAGGTATTGTAGTAAGAGCATGTCTACTCTTAAACCTCATATGGAGACAATAGTTTGCTTAGTCACATGGAATTAGAGCTTGAGAATATTAACCTTTGAAGTACAATAAAAATAAACAAAGCATGTACAAGAAACTCTAGATTTGAATACTTGATGACCAAGTCACCTTTAAATAACTCCAAAGTAGTTACCACTTCAAAAATTACTATCTCGTGGGGGCACTCTATGTAGGGGTTTGTACATCATGTGTGCCTAGGTTTTTTTTATTTTGGGGGATATTTTGATGACCATGAACAATTAAATGATCCCTATTATTACCTTATTTCCTAATTCATGGTATTTAATGCCCCCTACAATTATTTAGAATTTTAGAGAAGGGGCAATTTTCAACACCTTTACTTCACAATACGAAAAAAAAGGCAAGTGAAAAAGGCAAACACAAAGGTTAAAGACAAAAACACAACACATGAATTACAAACACAACATTCACTTAACACAATTTGAAGCACTTAACATACATTGTTGCCTTCTTCCTACTATAAAGTATATAACACATGAGAATACTACAAGAAAAAGGTTGGTTTCAAGTGAGTTTTTTAAGTATAGCCATAGAAATAAGATTATTTATCCAACAAATTCAAAAAACTGCCAATTTTAGAAAGGTTAGTATAATTTTTGGCAATTTTTAATTTTTGGATGATATTGACAATTATAATTTACTTCTTTTTTCATTTGTTGGATCAATTATGTGCATCATGAACTCCAGTCTTTCGACAAAAAGATTGAAATTAAAAATGCATTATATAGTTGTGAAATATAAATTGAAAGCATTGCCCAATTCAAAAAATGTTTCAAATGCAAGGACATTAAGATGTAACAATGATCCTTATTGCAGCCCATATTCTCTTTACAATGACTAATGCTATTCCATGCTCTCAATTTAAAAAAAATTAAAGTATTGTGAGAACCAACATCATTTGCATATTTGTCAAACTATTGTTATTTTAAATTCTATAAGTGTGATTTTCCTTCAATTTTTGTATACAATAGTCGTAAATGATGTGTACCAACATATCAAGGCACAAAAAGTTTTTTGGGAGTTTTAAAAAAAGATTGGAAAAAGATAAAGTAATTCCAAATCATGTTGAACAAAATTGAATTTTTGACATGGCTAACTCTGAAATTGATTTTCTTTCATTTGAATCACAACTAGTTTTTTCTTCAAACTTCTATAGTGACATGTAGTATGTTATACACTACAACTTTCGTAAATCTACTTTTGGACTTTGTCCATCCATGATTATGGTATGGTTGTTTGAATGAAAACGTTTCAAAATTATATTTAGTTTTGTCAATCACTATAAGTTACACTATACTCGTACACCAATATTATTGATATACATTTCAAACATGGTAATGTTCAATTACTATAAGAAACCCGTGTTTTCTGTAGTGTTACGAAGAAATGGGTCATGTTTTCATTGACATCAATGCATCACAAATTTTGAGCCTACAGGAGGCAAATTTTTGTTGATGTTTGGAAAGACATGGTAATGTCAAAGCAAAAACATGTGGATGACACAAGGAACGTGTATGTTTTTTTAGACATCAAATAAACCATGGTCATGTTTATTAAAACGTCCCTCAAAACATGGAAGTGCGACATCAATTAGGGATTTTAGATTCACTTGGGTAAATTTTTATAAATTATTGTAGATTGAAGTAAAATGTAGACCAGATGTGAAAAAAATAGGGAAAGGGCAGCCATGTAGTATGCTCTAAAGACAAAACAAAACGAATGGATGTACACTACAGATGAAAAGGTAAATTCTTTATATAAGTAGGGTGATAGGAAATAAGACAACCCATATGGGATTTGTAAAGCAAAATTTTTGTTTAAAATTGAATGTTTGAAAAAACATCCAAATGTTTAAAACAACCTCCATATGTTAAAAATAACATGCACATGGCAGAAAAAACGTCCACATGCAATGTAGTCAAGTTCCCATCTTTGAATTATCCTATATCCTTTGTCATGGATGGATAGTGGATTTCAGTGTAAAGGAGACTTCTCCACCTTTCATTCTTACTAAATGCCAATGAAGTAATTCCTTGATTTTGCCATCAAAAATTCTTTTGATGGTAGACGATAAATTCTTGGTGAATTTGACTATTTTTATTTTTTATTTTTTTGGAATTTAAAGAAAAAAATCATATATATAATTATTATTTTTTGAATAATTATTTCATACAATTAATTTTTCTTATGTTTTTTAGTGAGCCACATCATCTGTCACAATGATTTTCTTATTAAAAAAAAAGGGACATTGCCTGAACAAAAAAAGATGATGTGGTTGCCATGTGGCATCTACATGGTAGGCTTTTGGAAAGTAAAAACACGAGGTACCAACAACCGTTTTCATAAAACATGCAAACATTGGAGCACGTTATAGTAGATTTCAACCATTTGTAGAAACGCCGCCTACGACAGATTTTAGGTGACATTAGAATTGACATGCCTTCAATTGAAAAAAACGTACTTTCATGTCTTTAAAAACACCATAGAAAACATGAGTTTATGCTCATTAATAATGACCAAAAAGTGACACAAATAGTTGTATAGCTCAAATAAAGTCCCTTGCCTTATATTGTACCCTATAGTAAAGGTCGACATTCTTTGTCGAATAATTATTTAACGTTAGCAAATGTGATTTGACATATACTTAAAAAATAGAATTAAAAAATAGAATGAGTTGTTTTTACTTTTTTGAAAAATTAATATTCCACAAATTCCAACATATATTTGCATAAATATTTTTTTGCTAACCATGACCACCAAGTACAATAGTACAATTCTTTATTTCCAAAACATTCATTTTGAAAGGACCTTTCCGACCCCTTGGACATTTGTGCATTTGAATAATAATTTTGGATTCTATAGCCAATGATTTTTTGATTGGTTAGTCTTGTTGTATTCATACTTGCAAAAAGATCAAATTATTGGATCCCAAAGTTGGATCATGCACTACAAGAAAAAGCATGGTATCAAGTGCAATACAAAAAAATATCATAGGGTTTGGACTCCTCACCTAATGCTTGATAGTGAGAAACCTTTAGTTAGTACCTTGCTACATCTTGCTTTGTATGTGAAACCAAAGATGTTTTAGAAATTTATATGGCATGAGGTGTCTATTTAGTAACTAGTGACCAAAAAGGACAAATTTTCAGTAATGTAACGGCTAATTAAAGTTGTGAATTTGACATATATTAACCATTGACCATTTAGTAACCACTAACCAAAGAAGATAAATTTTACATAATGTAATGACCTATTAGCATTGAAGATTAGCAACATACTTATTATACGCAACCAGCTAGACCATTTAGTACTAAAAACAACATTTTAGTAATTCTTAACTAACTGGTCATACTTAACCCCTAAACATCTAGGCTCATCTCCGAAATTGACAATTTCGGAAAAATCATTGTAAAGCACTATTTGGAAGAATATTTTGGAATTGAGATGCAAATAAAAGTTGTAGAGTTTTAATTTTAGATTCTATCCATATGGTTAGATTCATCAATGCTATCACCAATTTTTTTCTACAAATTTTGAAAGGGAAAAATTCAAAATTCCTTCAAAATTCAATTACAAGCAAAATATTATCATTTTTGAGGTAAATTTTGTTGGAAAGGATTTGAAATGAGGTTCTCTTGACATGGAATTTTTTTGGAGTTTTTTTTATCTTTGAGTCTATGACCTCATTTTTGCAATTCCAAGTTTGAACTAGAGTCAACGCCAAGTCAACCACTTCACATACTTCCACATTTGTAATTTTAGAAAAGTAAAATGTATGCTCTAGTAACACCAAATCCAACCTTTGGATAGGACCACAACTTCATAAAGTATCTTTAAAAATTAGGATGACTTTTATTCAAGTTATAATGAGAAAGAAGTCTAATTTTGAATTTGTACATTGTCCAGAAATTGGACATCGGAGCACTCTAGGGTTAACTTAATACCACCCTTTTCTCTTATACGGTAGTGTATTTTAAAAGCACCCATCTTCTTCAAACCGCCCCTATTTTTAGGTGGAGAATGGAGATGGGGTGATCCTTAAATGGACCATTATAGCAATTGAATGCACCAAAGAAAAATTGTTTTTCTATTGTAAAAGCCAATCATTGTCTTTGATTTCCACACATTGCTTTACAAGTTGCAAGTGGACAGGTTTTGGGAGACCTATAGTCTCAAATAGGTGCCTATGTCCAGAATCTTTGAAAATTTCTAACTAATTCAAAAATCCTTGGAAAAATACAAAACCACTTGTGTTAGGTTCCACATCCATTTTTCTTTCTCTGAAAAATGATAGAAAAATAAATTTTCCCACTTTAGCCTACGAAAAAGGCGGACCAGCTCTTAAATGGTCGCTTTTGGAGCATATTACCTTAACATAGTGATGTAAAGCCTGAAAACAATGTAAGACTGACTGCTCTCATTTATTTATTTTTATTTTAGTTGTTGACTTACTCAATTACTCATATCATGCATGCAAGATTCTTTGGGCTGCGCTGCCAGGAATGAAATTGTCCTTCCCTTCCAATGTTGGAAAAGAAAGGAAAACACTTCCATCCCCTGTACGTTTCCCGGTAGTTTGGTTGGCCAACAAATTGCAGTGTATGAGTTGTACAGTTGTACTACAACTGCAGTACATATTCATATTCATCATATTCTCTACCGGTATTGTCAATTGTCACACCTCCATTTCATTGTCATTGTCACTCACTCCGAAAGCTGTGAGCATCACGGGAGTGAAAAAAAAGCATGAAAAGGAAATCCAGTGAAAATAGCAAGAAAAGAAAAGCATGGCATCTGGACAAAATGTGCATCATTTCCTGTATTTCAGCTTCAAAGTTGCGCATCATTTCACTTTACACTTCACGCAACTGCCCGACTGCTTTACAACCGTAAAAGCTCTTGTCTGGATATGGCTACTCTATGGAACTTGTGGGCTATGGATTGCAAGCACGAGGTGAGTATGATGATGATGAACGTTTATTTAGAATGCATGATGGATGAAGTACATTCAAGTAGGTTGAAAAAATATTTTTTGTGTATTCAGTTGTCTTCAACGACGTGACGAGTGTCATTCATGGACCTGAAAAGCTTGCATTGAAGATGAAAGGGCGAAAAAGTAAACTTTATATGGAATACAACACAAAAGAAACCAATTCCAAATTTTGAATATTTTTAGTAGAACAACTAGTCTAGTGTAGATGATGATGATGAACGTTTTTTAGAATGGATGATGGATGAAGTACATTCAAGTATCTTGAAAAAGTAATTTTTGTATATTGTCTTCAACGACATGATGAGTGTGATCACTTTGTACTTCATGGACCTGAAAAGCTTGCACCGAAGATGAAAGGGTGAAAAAGTAAACTTTATAAGGAATACCATGCAATAAAAACCAATTCCAAATTTTGAGTATTTTTAGTAGAACAACTAGTCTAGTGTTGATGATGATGATGATGATGAATGTTTTTTAGAATGGATGATGGATGAAGTACATTCAAGTATCTTGAAAAAGTAATTTTTGTGTATTGTCTTCAACGATGTGATGAGTGTGATCACTCCATACTTCATGGACCTGAAAAGCTTGCACCGAAGATGAAAGGGTGAAAAAGTAAACTTTATAAGGAATACCATGCAATAAAAACCAATTCCAAATTTTGAATATTTTTAGTAGAACAACTAGTGTAGTGTGGATGATGATGATGAGTGTTTTTTAGAATGGATGATGGATGAAGTACATTCAAGTAGGTTGAAAAGTAATTTTTGTGTATTGTCTTCAACGACGTGATGAGTGTGACACTCCATGCTTCATGGAACCAAAAAGCTTGCACTAAAGATGTAACGACCAAAAAGTAAACTTTGTATTGAATACAATGCAAAAAAAATCAATTCCAAATTTTGAATATTTCTATTAGAATAAGTTCTACTTATAATGTTATTTTTAGGAATTGAGGTACTTTCCTTAGTATAATGTCAAATTTTATAATGTTCCTTTGAATTTATTTTACTATTAGGAAATTTTATTCTTTCTAAAAGAACATGATTTTTATTTTAAATGGTGCTTGGGAGAAAAAGGTACGACCTTCTAAGTATTAAATGCTCAAATCTAGGCCATACCAAAAGAAATTCAAAAACTCAAAATTAAAATAGTAGATTTTTTTTCTTGTAGAATATATCTGTTGATCTACATAAAAAGTTTTGATTCATTTCATTTGGATTAGTGATGCGAAAGTTATAGAAGGTCTTAATTTGCATGTAACTAGGGCATTTCAAGAAAAAATCATGTGCATGATTATTTTGTTTTTGAATTTTATATTTGCAACTTTTCAAGAGAAAAAAGGTACTAAGGGTTTAGATTACCTAAAAAAAGATGTTGGCCTCATGGCCAATGTGAACAAGAGTCATTTTGTCTTGCGTGTAACAAAAGGCAAGGTGCAAGCTTAAGTAGGTTTGGATTAGGTGATAAGACAATCCTAGCATTACGATTTTAATGCTTCAACCCCATTTTAGAACTATTAAGGTTTAAATTTTTCCTTCTACCTCATACTCAGTTTCATGAGGAATGCTTTTTGAATCTACTTTTATTAAATAACTTTTAAAAGAATGAAATCAACTTTTTTTTTGAATTTTTTTTTTTGAATTCTTAATTAAAGTAGAATGTTTTAAACCTCAAAACAATACAAAGCAAAAAATTTGAGTTAAGTTGATTCAAAGTCTAAAAACTTGGTATGACAAGGTACCCAAGATCTCCTTTCTTTTCAATTTGAACAGAAATATATCTTACAATCTTCTTTAACAAAGTTTTGAAATAGTTTTCTTCACATTTTTATGCAAGATACTATCCACTGAAAAGATGCTGCCATTTCATTTTGGTATTAGTTCCCCCCCCCTCCCCCTCCCTCCTAAATAACCAGAGCCGTTGATTTTTTATTTAAAAAAAATTTCAAACCCCCCGCCACAACCATTGATCTTGGATACGATCTTGGACACAGATACGATACAAATACAAATACAATACAGATATGATATGAATATAGATACAAATACATGTACAAATACGGACACGGATATGGATACTGGTACTGGGAAACATATCCCATATTGCTTGGAGCAGTTCCTGCTTCTTGAAAATTATAAAGAGGAGGAGGGTAGGGGGGTGGTTCAAAAAAAAAATTAATTACATTTTTTTTAATTTAAAGTATTTGGAGGTGTGTGTGTTGAGAGGGATAAATAATAAAAATAAATTGGATTGGGTTGGGTGCCTCACTATCTACAGTGAGTACACTCCCATTACAGTACCAACATCTATATATGGTTAGATATGCAATTATTTTATTGTAGCTCTTTGCAGTAGCAATGGTGATTTTGGAGTGTTTTCTTTTAGTAAAACATGGTCTTGAACCTTTAGAGGTTAAGAATTTGAGTGGAACCTAGTTGAGACCCTAACATAAGCTACGATTTAATCCTTAAGAGTCATAGGGGAAGAGAGGAAGATGAATATAAATTTAGAATGGTTTTGGCAAAATAAATTATGATATGAGTAGAATCTAGACATCGTGTATTCATTTTTGCAAGTTTTCCTTTCCTTCCCATCCCTACATAAACTCATTCTAAACCTTGCACAAGAAAAATGAAGTACCAAGACACTACACTAGTAGCATTTGTTGATAAATAGACAAAATTTACTTTTTCAATACTTGGATCATAAGAAAAACACATTTGCCACAACCGGTAAACAATGACTAAGTGTCCTAAAGTCAACACGGTGGATTCCATGGAGTGTAGACTTGTTGACATCGACAACTGTGAATATATAATAGCTCACATTAATTCTAAATTTGAACTTTATTACATCTCTAGTAATCCTACAATTGTAAAACAATTGTTGTTTTTTCAATTGTCTTATATCAATTGTCCCATATCAACTGTCTTATACCATTAGGGTGGACATATAAGACTTGTAAGTTGTTGTACTTTTATGTAATGACTTTTGTTAACCCCTAAAGTACCAAACACCATTTTTTGGCAACATAGCAATTTTGGAAAGCTCATTACAAACATTATTTTTTTTTTCTTTGAAAATTTTACATGACATGTGTCTGAGGAGTAGCTTCAAGGCATAACAATTTTCATAACTTTTGACTGTATGGTTAAAAAGTTATTGCATAATATGTGATTTTCAGTAGTTGGCGGGTAGCTTAGGCAATCCAAAAAACTTCTCTAAAAATCACTTTTAAAAAAATAAAAATTTGAAATTGGTTCTCTAGATTTATATACACTTAGAAAGCTTTGAATCATTCCATTTTGATTAATGAGATGAAAGTTATGAGGAGTTTTAGTTTGTGGGTTGGTATGGATTCTCTCTTCTCCATATTTACTTGCAAACTAAAATTCCTCATAATTATGCAAGAGAAAGGGGTGTTTTAAGTTTTTTTTAATATAGTCCTAAAGAAAGGATATTAAATAATGACCTTTATGTAAATTTTTAGTAAAAATTTACATAATATCTTATCTCTAGGACTATACTTAAGACTCGACTTTAAAACACACTTTAAAACACCTCTTTCTCTTGTAGTGTAACTTTCATCTTGTTAATCAAAATGGAATGATTAAAAGCTTTCCACGTGTATATAAATTTAGAGAACCAATTTCAAATTTTTATTTAAAAGAAAATTGATTTTTAAAGAAGTTTTTTGGAATGCCCATGCTACTTGGCAATTGCTAAAAATTACATATCATACAATAATTTTTTAACCACATAGTCAAAAGTTATGAAAATTATTATGCCTTAAAGCTATTCCTTGGGCACAGGTTGTGTAACATTTTCAAAGAAAAAAATTAAAAATAATGTTCATAGTGAGTTATCCAAAATCACTATTAATATTGTCAGACAATGGTGTCTGGTCCATTAGGGATTATTAGAATTCTCATTTTCTTACAATTTGCAGATATTTATAGTTTGTAGATTTCTACAGTCTATAGAAATATAGAAATATTTAAAATCTAAAAAATTGTAAAGTTTTCTAAACAAGTGAAATCTACTAAAGACCAATATTTAAACTTTTGAATTCTACAAAAGACGCTGAATCTAAAAATTTGAAATCTACAAATCATAGAGATTAGAATTTCAAAATTTTAAAAATCTACATGGCAGTGAATGCCACATTGACAACTATGTAAGAAGAGTATGTCAATTAAGTTCCAAGTAGGCTAGTAGATGAGAATCAATCCCATTGTCCTTTGTGACTACATTTCCAAGAATGACTTGTTCACAACAACAATGAATTCCTAGTCACAAATGTCCAATGCAACTAAAGAAGCAATTGTTCTTGTAGCCAAAAATCCTTCATTAGATGAGATTTGGGGCCAAAAGAAGACTAAGAGTGCCCATGAGTTCTCAAATAGTTGGAAACACTGGGAACTTTGCCAAATTAGCAATCTCACATGGTTGCAACCATGCCATTTCAGATAATATTAATTAATTAAATTATTTTAAATAAAAAATATTTTTTCAATTACAAAATTATTTTAATTTTTTAATATTTTGACTAGTTCAAAGTGCGGAGAATAGGCTTGAAATGGCCCTTCCTTGCCTTCAAATCTCATCTAATGCATTTTCTTATACTAGATGTACTTCATTAATTTCTTTTAATTCAGGTAGTAAACTCTTGAGTTCTAGTACAAACATTCATAATTCACATAAGGTAGAACTGCCCATTACCATACATATTTGTTATCTAGGTATTTTACATAAGTTATTTTTGAGCTTCTACATTTTTCAAAGATTGAAAAGTTTGAAAGAAGTCATTTGCAAAAAGAATGAAGGCATTCTAACAAGAAGTGAATTTTTTGTGATTTTTCAAAGGTGTAATGAGTAAACCCTTGTTGACATATGGGTAAATTGTTCTTAAAGTGTGGGTTGGTGTGTCCACTTTTCAAGTGCATTGCCATTATGATTATAGGTTGGTAATATTATGGTAATGGGTGGATCACTAATACAAATGGGACGGTTTTGTAGGTGTTGAAATTGGATGGATGGTGGTAATGGGTAGTTCTACCTTAGTAGATGTTTGCTCCATTAGGGATTAACCTTTAAATGTCTTATCCAATTCAAGGGATTTAGTTTTTAGAAAATCTTGAAGATAGCATCTCTAATACTCAACTATAGTCCAACTTTTGATACCATTCTCTTTGTCTCCAAGAGATGTATCCATCAAATAAAGTTTTGCATTTAGAATAACAATTTGAATGTGTGTTTTTTGCACCAATTTTTTTTATATGCTAGCTTTGAGAAGAATCTCTACATCATATATACATTTTTGCATTTTCTTCACATCCCTATATGAATTCATTCAAAACCTTGCACGACACTTGTGAAGCATCAAGTGACCACGCTAGTCACATCAATGAAGAATAGGCACAAGGTGTTGGAATTAACCTTCAAATGCTACACATGCCAAAAGGTGTTTGGTGGATGACTTTCAAGATTTACTATAGAAATAGAGAATGCGCCTATTGGTTTATAAATCAAGATCATTTTTGCCAAAATACCTTGGTGATAGGTTTCGTCTTTCGAGGATTAATCCTAGAAGTACACCGTGGACACTAAATGTTGGAAGGATGATAGAAAATCCTTCTATGTAAAAACAAAAGTGTAAATGTTTATCCTCGAAATTTTTTGTAGAAAGGGCAAGTCAGTTTTGTATAGTAGACAAGATAGTAGTTAGAACTAGAGGGAGCACTCTTTTTTTTTTTAACCCATAAACGATGTTGAAGACATTTTTTGGCCGATGAATGACAAAGAATCTCTCCATGTGGGATAGAACTGCAACTATTCATCCTCCAAATTTTGTGTGAAAAAGGAACATCGTCTATAGTAGTTTGACTTCCAACGAGTGCTTTTGCATTTTTTAATCAACAATTCACACGGTTCCAAAACAATTGATTTCCACAGTGACCAGCAAGGGTTAAACAAATGATTCACAAGCTATGAAAAAGGTTGATTTCCACGGTGACCAGCCCTTCCTTCTAGGGTGAAGCGATTTACGCAATTGCCAAGGTAAACCTCCTTCAGTGGAGAACTGGCCCCCCTTCGGAGAAATTTGAAACACACACTAGGGTCCAGTAGACTGGGCGCGATAGCGTTAAACTATTCCCTTCTCTCCGGAGACCGAGCTGCGCGCGAGTGTTTCTGTCCACATCTGGTCTTTCATCGCAGCCCCGCCAGTCCCCGCCCCGCCATCGCCATCGCATCTCTCCCTTCGCTCTCCCGGCTCTCTCTCTTCTCTCTTTGCTGTCTCTGCAAGGCACAATTTGAACCGACAGCCTTCTTCAGTCCTTCGTCACTCCACTCTCTCGTTCCTTCCTTCGTCTTCTTCCCTTTCGCCTTTTCGGTTTGCTTGGATCCATGTCTTACAAGGCTTTCTCGATTCCCTCATTTGAAGCCAATCGTCATCCTCTAGGTGCTGCTCCTTTTTCCGGCTCCGAAACGCCTTGTAGCTCGACTTTGCAGATTTCGTTGCCTTTTAATTAGAGTGTTTCGGTCTGGTCTTGGAGTGTCGGTCTTGGGGAGCGGAGAACAGAGGAGAAGTGGAGTGGAGAACAGAGGAGGAGTGGAGTGGAGAACGTGGTGTGACGGTCGAAGGTAGTAGTGGAGGAGATCGTCGTGTTCAAGCTTTAGGTTGTTGTTGTGGAGTTGGCGCTTGTTCGGGATGGAGTCGAAGCGGTGGGAGTTTCGCGCGTTGTTTTTGTGTGGTTGAACAGCGGCGAAAGTTTATTGCGGAGGAGTTGTGATCAATTCGCAACTCCGGATCTGAAACCTTGGGGGTGAGGCGTTCTTGGAGGTTTGATTGAGAGGCAAGAATGGCCGTTTCGTGAATGTGAGGGGAGGAGGCCAGCTCGTAGCCTGTTCTGAGAATTCAGAGTCATTTTGGTATGAGACCGGGATAGAGAGTTAGGTCACTCCGATTGTGGCCTAGGATGATTAAGAAGTGCATAGAGTTCGCGTCTTAGTTTTGGAGCACTTGAATTATCTTTTCTGATACTCTACATTTCCTCCACTTCTTGGTGAATTTAAGAAGAATCGGATTGTGCGGAGATCCTGAGGTTTTGAATTGCTGTATGCGCGGTGGAGAAAGTGTGGAAACATAAATGGGGGATGCAGGAGTACGGAATTCGTGGGGCTGGGGGTTACCATCCTACAAACCGTATGAGACCGAAGCTGAACCGAGTCGGCACGAGGCTCCTGTATATGTGCCACAATCACCTTCCAGAGGAGGGAGAGTGCCGCAGTCTCCCATGATGGGGAGACGGCATTCTATGTCTGCTGTGCAATTCCCAGATACACCCAGGCAGAAGCCTTTGCAGTCTCCTACATTCACGAGCAAGGTTTTGAAAGTCCAGGACCGCATTTCTGTGAGTTTCGGAGCATTTTTAGTTTATCTGTTTTCCCTGCCCCCCTTTCTTCCTCCTTTCAATTTATGACTATGGATTGCTCAAATCGACCTTAGGCCAGAAGAACCTGGTGAAACTATTCCATCAATCATGTTCCTTTACCTTTCTTGCATGCATCTACAAATGTATTTTGCGTGTGGTGGTTTCGTAGTGTAAACGGGGTTCCTGCGGATTTTATCAGTACAACGCAATTAATGCTGACGTGGAGAGGGTTCTTTATTCGTGTAGCGGCCTGAATTTTGCTTAATCTTTTTTACTGTACAGTCTGTTTGAGTTCTCTGTAGTTCAAAATATCACGACTTGTTGGTGATATTGGAACTCATGTAAGGCACACTCTTTGTGCACTGGACCGCAATTAAGGGCATCAGTGGACTTTGTAGTTTAGACTGTTCAGTAGCTGAGGAATACGTACATTTCGGGTTTGGGCAGTGGTGTGAGCGGAGGGGCAGGGTGGCGACATTGATCATGCCCTTGATCATGGCCCCGATCATGCCCCGAATAGGTTTGGGAAGACTAGGGAGACGCTGTTTTTGCATGGTGCATTAATTGTTACAGAGGTTTACCAAAGAGTTCGTTGGTGTACTGCTTCACCATTCAGTTAGGATTTGCCTATGAAATAGTACAGTTGGTTCTTTCGAAAGACGAAAATTTCCCGGAGATTAGGTAGTTCTTGTGGTTACTGTCTGGGTCGTGGCACCAGAGTTTTGGAAATAGTGGTGGGCAATAGCTTTCTAGTCAGCGAGCACGGAGCGTACCACCATTTATACCGCATTTCCAATTGTTACTCCGCAAGCATCGTTATAGCAATTCTCCTTGTTGCAAATTATGCTGTTTTTGTTTATGGTACTGATATTGCACATGTGTGCAGAGTGCACGGGAGGAGTGTATAGAACTCCGACAACAGGCTAGTGACTTACAGGAGTATTCAAACGCTAAAATTGAAAGGGTTACTCGATATTTGGGAGTTCTTGCTGAGAAAGCTCGCCGTTTAGGTGTGGCTACCTTCTTACTTCGTCTCTACTTCTGCTCAAACCTTGATTTCTGCGTGTTTCTTGAGACATGCATCTGTCTTTTTTCTATTGATTATGACTGTACTGAATAGTGACCTACTATGCACACGTCATTGTTGTGGATGGACCTAGTTTTGAGCAGATGGTCCACCCATTGGTCCAAAAATCACTGAGGGGTCTAGGACATTCTGGTTTATATCCTACAGTGTGAGACTACAACGAAGGTCTCTTGAGGGCTGAGTTATACATTACAGATGAAAGCGACTAGTTGCTGCTTTTCGGGTCCAGAAGTCGTTTGCTATAAGTGTCAGAACACGTCCTGATGCGTCACGCTATGATTTACAGAATGACAAGCTCTCATGTATTCACTTCCATTGATTTCTGTATGTTCCTTTTTTGTGCAGACGAAGTAGCTTTGGATTCAGAGTCCCGAGTGACACCATTGAAGCTCGAAAAGAAGAAACTTTTTAATGAACTAGTCTCTGTAAAAGGTGATTTCGCTGGGTACTGTTTGTGTCAGTTGAGGAATTGATGTCTAATTGTTTGAGTTTGATGATACTCTTACTTTTTCAAATAGTTGATCATGTTCCGGAACACCGGTTTCGTTATGTCAGGAAATACTACATCGCAGCAGGCAATCGATACCCTATGAAGTCCCTTGAGCTGCAAGAACTTTACATTCCTTTCTGGGGTGCAGGAAATGTTAGAGTCTACTGCCGGGCAAGACCACAGTTTGAAGACGAAGGTCCCCCTTCTACATCTTATCCTGATGACTTCACGCTCCGTCTCAATTCAAATGTCACTGCTGCTCCAAACAAGGATTTCGAATTGGATCGCATTTATGGGCCCCATATATCTCAAGGTCCCTCTTTTACTCATCTTAACACTACAGGGACGGTGACAGTGTGGTCGGTTGCTATTTAGGATAGAGTCGGGGCGAGAATTGAATTAGTGCGATTTTCAGATGATATGGTCATGAAGCTAACCTCCTGTGGCCAGTGGCCATTCACTAATTTGACATGAACGATTTATCTCAGAAGCATTGGGAAGATCTGAGAAAAACGGTTGCCATTATTTGTCGCAGGCGACATTTTCCAAGACCTCCAGCCTCTTGTACAGTCTGCGTTGGATGGTTACAATGTGTCCATCTTTGCTTATGGCCAAACAGGATCAGGAAAAACTTACTCCATGGTATGTCTTTTTAGCAGTGTTTACTGGTTAAGTATTGATCCGCAGTAGCCTGCTTGGGCGAATTAATGCTGTATTTTTTCGTGACAATTTGAAGTTTGGCTTGTCATTTGAAACTGATATCAAAGAAGGATCGTTCGTGTTAACGAATTTTGCAGCGTTTACTTGTCTTAAACTCATCGTAGGGAACCGATCAATCCCAGTGGATTCTGTGTGTTCCATGTTGTATGTTGGAATGCTCTCTCAGGCCCTGCATTTATCCTTGTTGATTACTGGCAACTTCTGAAAGTGGTTATTGAAGTGGAGGATGTGCGGGATTAAGAGTGGAAGAAAGGGTTATTTAGTCATGCAAATGATGATTGTTTACAATATCAGGTGCCAGTACAATCATCAGTGATCCTTAAGAGTAGGAATGCCCCTTCTGGTAATTTTTTGAATCTGATAGCATTGCTCACATGAGTTGAGGCTTTGAACAGGAAGGACCAAGTCACGACCGGGGTTTCTACTACCGAGCTTTTGAAGAGCTCTTTGATCTGGTGAACACCGAAGCAACTCCAACTTCGAATACGTCATTCTTTGTCACCATGTTCGAGCTTTACAATGAACAGGTAGGCAACTGGTCAAAGTTTGTTTTTGGCGATTCGCTTAGACGTATGCAAATTGGATTGTTTTGAGATTCCTGTAAGATAATTCGAATATTATACTGGACGGCTCAATGTCTTGAATATTGTGCCTTTGGCAGGTCCGTGATCTCTTAAAGACTCCAGACAATAAGGGTGCCTCAGTGGTTCTTCTTGGCGAACCAGAGCATGGTGTGGAACTGGTAGACGAACACATAGAAAGCCCATCTGGATTTGCTCGATTATTAAAGTTTGGCAGCCAGATGCGAGCGAGTGTGGATGGAGTCAAGTCCGATCGCAGTAACCGCTCACACTTGTATGTATTGCATCTGTTATCCGTGTTCGTTTGTCTCATTGTTTTACTCATTGACTAGTCACCCAGTGTACTAGTTGAGCACTATCTGTTTCTTGCGAAGTCAGTCAGGTACAACAATTATTTTCCATTTTCGTAAGCCTTATTGATTACTCTGTTTGAGCATCTCTCGTCGTATTAACTCCATTCCTGAGCATTTCTCTGGAGATTTGGCGATCTAGACCCACTTGCACTATTGTTTTTGTCTCCTTATCGACAATGTCCTGATATCCGTCGTGGGATGCTCAGGGTGGTGACAATTCATATCCACAATTCGGATTCTTTAACTGGGGAAGAGCAGTATAGTAAGCTATCAATGGTGGATTTGGCTGGTAGTGAGCGCCTCAACAAGGCAGACGCTAACGGAGATCGCTTGACGGAGTCATTACACATAAACAAATCCCTGTCTGCGTAAGTCTCAGTCTTATGTATACCGAAGTGCATGGAAAGACAACTATCGTTTTGTACAAAGATTTTACAATTTTCAATGCTATCATCGAGTCTTTTCTTTTTCTTTTAGTATTTTTCTCGCCTTGAGGACCTGTAATTTCGAATCATGTGATGTCTTTTTGTTCTCTTATAATCTCCCCGGTGCTTTTCCACTAATCTGTGAGCATTGGCTACATTTTCGTATAATTTTCAGGACCTCCATTGAGCTAGATCCAAGTTTTTTTATAATGAAATGTAGTTTTGTCGAAGTCCCTTATGCTTTTAGATGTATGATCCACTTGGAGAGAAACTGGCTATTTCTTTCCGTCGATGGCAGGCTACAATGTGGCATTTCTGATAGTTTTTTTTCGTCAAGTGAGTACATTTTAATCCTAGAAATGAAAGCGGAGAGAAAGATGAATGTGCTGACATGATTTTGTCTGCAGTCTGGGTGATGTTTTTTCAGCACTGAGCGCAAAGAAAGATCATGTCCCTTATGATCATTCGAAGCTGACACAGCTTCTTGCTGATTCCCTTGGTAAGTAATTTTTGACCTTTATAGTTCAAATTGATCGAGAGTTTCCGTTGTACCTGACACCATCTACAGAACGAGTTAGTAGCAATGTATTGGTTTAGAGACCCAATCTAACTTCATTGTTCAAATTGCAGGAGGAGACTCTAAGTCAGTTCTTATTGTAAATGTTAGTCCCAGTATTGCGGATGTACAAGAAACTATCGCAACTTTAAATTTTGCATCTCGCGCTCGGAACGTGGAGATCAGTCTTGGAAATCGTGATACTATCAAAAAGTGGAGAGACGTGGTAATGTTTATCCTCGATTAACCTTTCGGTGCGCTCTATTTGCGTATGTTCTTTTCGCTGTCATATGGTGTCGTTGAGACTGGCATTATCCACTTGATATCATTTGTAATCTTTGAGACAGACGTCTTTCACTGTATTGTATAAGTCTCAGCTGCTCTATGAGCCACTCTTATACTACCTTCGATATGAGGCTATTGGAGCAGAATCCATGACTGTCTAGACGCTTTGTCTTTGATTTTATTGTTTGTTGAACAGGTTTTCTTTTGTGATAGTCCTTGAAGTCTCCCTTCTTACAGTGTGGTCGCTTCTTCCTGTGTTATGTTTATCGTGATCAGGCAAGTGAAGCTCGCAGAGAACTATATGAGAGGGAGAAAGAGGCAACTGAGGCCCAAGGCGAAGTGATGCAGTTAAGACGTACTTTGAAGGAAGCAGATGACCAGTGCTTACTGCTATTTGGAGAGGTTCAGAAGGCATGGAAGTTGGCAAGCTCTCTACAAGCTGATCTCACTAGCCATGAAGCATATAGTGACAAGCTGCAGGTATACTTCGGTGGTGGGTCTTACTCTTTTAGTGGACTGGAATGCATATGATGACGGGGTGGAAAACATTGGACGAAATCTGGGGCCATGCACCATGTGATTTGAGCATCGGCTTAGGATTACTCTTCCAAGTGTCTTGGTACCGAGGACATCAGTAACGCAGGATGAACTAAATTTATTTGCTGCTTAAGCACTGTGAGAAAATTGGAGAATACTCTGAGTTATTGACACTTCTACAAAAATATTCGTCATCAATGGTTATCACGCATTTTCTTTTTGAGTTGTTTAATTTTGTCTTTTTTTGATAGGTGGAGAATGATAGATTGAACGAGCAGAAAAACAGGGATAAAGATCAATATGCAAGCGTGAAATCACAGCTATCACTGTTCACAACACGAGAAGAGCAATATCAGGCACAACTAAAGGAGCGTGGAGCAAGGGTAGAAGCACTTGAAGTGAGTTGGGCATATAGTTAGAGTGTTGGCTTAATACTTGTATCTGTTATATGATAATGTCTAGTGGGACGAGAAGTTGCAAGCAGTTAGTGTTTTGATCTGCAAATTAGGATAACGAGATATATTTTTTAGAAACACCTATTTTATATCTTTGTGAACTTGATTTGATGCGGTATTGACTCTGAGCAGTCTGTCCTGATTTATTGCCGAACTGTAGCGAGAATTAACCAATCTAAAGTTGTCCAGGTAGTTGTCTCAAACAGATGCAATGAAGGTGCTGAAGAGTTGAATCAGAGGATATATCTTGATATGTGGAATTGGTGAGCAGGTGAGGGTGCAGGTTCTGGAACAGCAACTGAACGAAGCCAGAGTGGCTGCCGCTAGAACACTGCCTGTTCGGTCAGACAATTCTGCAGAGCTACGGAGATTTCGTGAAGATCTTGAAAATGCTTTGGACATTAATCAGAAACTTGAAGAGGAGCTATCTAAACGAGACGAGCTAATCGAGGTTTGCTATTGGTCTCCATGACTTTTTTATTCTATATGTTAGATAAACTTGGTTTCAATATATCTACGATGGCTTATTGATTTTCTCATGTGGACTATCTTGTTTTTACTTGCCATTTTCAGAGGCTCCATCAAGAGAATGAGAAACTCTTTGAACGACTCACAGATAGGACTGCCATCACTGTCCCTAGCTCTCCAAGAGTTTCCATGAATGTTGCTAGCTCGCCAAGAGTTCCAGCCACTCCAAAGGTGCCACATCAATTTACTATGTTTCACTGCTTTGCGTCATTGATTTCCTAGTTAATCCACGTGGTTATGTTATTTTGAGACATTGCAACTTAAGTTCCATTGAGGATGAAGTGCAATTTGTTGTAGCTGTAGTTCTTCCTTCTGTACAAAATCTTTTAATTATTATTATTTTCTTACATCCTATGGTTTTCAGCATATTTGTATGACTGAAATTGATTATACCTTTTTGCTTATTCCACAACGCGTGGATTCAAGGGGTAATGGAGGAATTGAGCTTTGACGGTGTCTTTTCAAGTTTTGTATGCTTTGAATATTAGTCTTGTTGGGTTTCTCATGCGGACCTTCTTGTTTGTACTTGCCATTTTCAGAGGTCACATCAAGAGAATGACAGGAATGCCACAATTGTTGCTAGATCGCCAAGACATTCAGCCACTCCAAAGGTGCCACATCAGTTCATCTGATATGTTTCACTGCTTTGTGTCATTGAACATCTACTTGATCCGCTTGGTTAAGTGATTTTGGGACATCACAAATTAAGTCCCTTTATATCATCACAACTTAAGTTCCATCGAGGTTGAAGTGCAATTTGTGATATCTGTAGTTCTGCCTTTTGCCTAAATTCATTTAATTATTGCTACTTGATTTTTCTTAGAGCCTGTGTTTTTAAAATTATTAAACATATTTATATGACTAAAAGGTACGACGGTGATCGACTGTTTGATTATTGTCATAATTAGATTCCACAACGCGCTAGCTCGCCAAGGGTTTCAACCACTCCAAAGGTGCCACATCATTTCATCTGACATGTTTCACTGCTTTGCGTTACTGAGCATGTACTTGATCCACATGGTTAAGTTATTTCATATCATCGCAATTTAAGTCCATTTAAATCATTGTAACTCAAGTGCCATTGAGGATTAAATCATTGCAATATTTCATATGTTCTTTCTATTGCACAAACTCTCGTAACTATTGCTTCTTCTTTTTTCTTAGATCCTGTGACTTTTTAAAAGTTATAAGCATATTTATGTGACTAGAAAGGATATATTTTTTTGTTTACTGGTCATAATTAGATTCCACAACGTGTGGAGTCAAGGAGTATGGCGGAATTGAACTTAGACTGTGTCTTTTCAAGATTTGTATACTTTGAATATTAGTCTTGTTGCGATTCTCATACGGACCTTCTTGTTTGTACTTGCCATTTTCAGAGGTCACATCAAGAGAATGATAGGAATGCCGCAGTTGTTGCTAGATCGCCAAGACATTCAGCCACTCCAAAGGTGCCACATCAGTTCATCTGATATGTTTCACTGCTTTGTGTCGTTGAACGTCTACTTGATCCGCTTGGTTAAGTGATTTTGGGACATCACAACTTAAGTCCCTTTATATCATCACAACTTAAGTTCCATCGAGGATGAAGTGCAATTTGTGATATTTGTAGTTCTTCCTCGTAGACAAACTCACTAACTGTAATTGTTTTCTTAGATCCTGTGATTTTCAAATCTTTTCAGCATATGTATATGACCAAAAATGGTTAGACCTTGACCGATTTTTTGTTTATTGCCATATTTAGATTTCTCAACGCGTGGAGTCAAGGGGTATGGAGGAATTTAGCTTAGACGGCGGCTTTTCAAGGTTTGTAAACTCTGAATATTAGTCTGAAGCTTAATGTAATTACCGTCATGCTCAATTTGATTTGGGCTTACATTTAGTTGTGTTCTTGATGTGACTTGGACTTGCGTTGAGCTAGGTCCTCTCTGTTATTTTTTGGAACTAATCTGAGAAACTGTATTTGCTATGTGCTTCATGAAGTGGTGGCGGAGTGCCAGCATCTCCCGATATGCGATCAACCAGTAGTATGAGGAAGTCATCAATTGGGCTACCATCCTCTCCAGGAGGTTCTGGTGCTGTTGCACTGCTCAAGTATGGTTCGGGTGAGCAAGCAAAGACAACTCCAGCAGGAGAATATTTGACAGCTGCTTTGATGGATTTCAATCCAGATCATTATGAGACTGATGGAGCAGTTGCTGATGGTGCCAATAAGCTTCTGATGCTGGTATTGCTAATTTCGTAGTCAAGTCGTCAATACTATAGTCATATAGACATGAACGGTCTATGGCTTTGCTTACTGAATCTAATTGATCTGTTCTTCAAGTATATATACGTAGTCCTGAAATTTAACGCTAGAATGACGCTAAGTTGGTCCACAAAACTTAACATTGAAGGTGCTGTATATTATCAGGTTCTTTATTCCTCTGTTATAAATTATTGAGCGTGTTTTTCAATTTCACTGAATTTGAGATTGAACTACGTTATTGTGGATTGGCAGGTTTTGGCAGCTGTAATTAAGGCTGGAGCATCTCGTGAGCATGAAATGCTTGCAGAAATTCAAGGAGCTGTGTTTCTCTTCATTCGCAGAATGGAGGATCGAACGGCAATGGACACCATGCTTGTTTCACGTGTGCGGATCCTTTATATTCGCTCTCTTTTGTCCAGGGCATCGGAATTACAATCCCTGAAGGTACATGACAGAGGGATACAAATCTCTTGCGCATTTGTAGGTTCATGGCTAGTGTTCGCTGTATGCTGCATGTGGAATCATAGCCCTTGTCATTGAATCCCTACAGTGGTTGTTTTAGGCCATGAAGCGATTGGAATAGATCAGTTGAGATCAGCCTATTGCATATTTAATTTATTAGAATTGTTAGTCATTTGCACCTTAAATGCAAGGGAGCTTTTAACGTCCGCGATGATTTTTGTAGGTTCCGCCTGTTGAAAGGTTCCTGGAGAAAGCAGGGTCAGGTAGTGGGCGCAGCAGTCGTAATTCAAGTGTTGGAAGCAGTCCTCAGCGATCGCCTCGGAGCAAAGACGCAGAGGATTACGGGCATGGATTTAGAGTTAATCTCAGACAAGAAAAACGTTCCAAGTTTTCTTCCCTCGTTTCCAAGCTAATGGGAAATGAACAGGTTTCTATTGAACTGGATGTTTATTCTCTAGTTTCTCGGTCTTGTTTTTTTAGGTACAATTATTTAGCTCATACATTATTCCAGGTCAAAATCTGTCAAACGACTGTTCCATGAAAAATGTTGTCAAGAATGTGGAATTTAATCTTGCCAGTATGACCTGCTTTTGGTGGAGTTACCTTATTAGGTTCTCGTCTAATGACCTCTTGAATTGGTGCCTTCATAGTATTTACTTACCTGCTTCAATAATTACTACAATTTAGGTCTGTTTGTTTGTCTGCCTATTCAGGATATTGGACGGCCACATGTGACTGGAGGGAAGTTAAAAGAAACAACAGAAGAAGCACGCGCTTTTGCAGTCGGAAACAAGTCGCTTGCTTCACTCTTCGTGCACACACCGGCTGGTAAGACGGTCTTTTTCCTCATATTAAGTGTTAATGTGCTGAGTTGGTATAATTCTACCCTTTCTTTTTGTCTCAGTAAGGTCATCGTGAAATAACTTAAGAAAGTTTTGTATTTGATCTTCCCTTGTGAGTTGGGTAGTTTTCTCAGAAGCCATATTCAAGGTGTGACCATAATGCATGGTCGAATGTTTGAAGCTCTTCTGCTCTGGCTGATCACTAAAAAATTGTTCATTTTCATATCTGTTACTTCAGGGGAGTTGCAGCGTCAGATTCGAGGATGGCTTGCTGAGAATTTCGACTTCTTGTCTCTGACTGCTGGAGAAACGATAGGTGGAGTAACGAGTCATTTGGAGCTACTCTCCACAGCTATTCTAGATGGATGGATGTCCGGTCTTGGGGTTCCCGCGAAGCCAAGTACTGATGCTTTGGGTCAACTTTTGTCTGACTACACTAAGATGGCTTATACTCGTCAGCTCCAACACTTGAAGGTAAGTACTTTTTTATTACCATTTGACAAAAGATGACGAGCAGATAGAAGTCAATCCTCTGTAAGTTCGTTTTGAGGTAACTTGTAATCGGACATGTTGATCTATGTAGGACCCCCTCTTATATATGTATTGTTACTTGACGCCCCTAAGATATGATGGTGGATTTTTTCAGGATGTGGCAGCCACATTGGCAACCGAGGAAGCTGAGGATGCGGGTCAGGTGATGAAGCTACGGTCAGCTTTAGAATCTGTCGAGCACAAACGTCGCAAGGTCCGATGCTGACAGCTATTGATTGCGTTGTTTGTGAGATGACATAGGGAATAAAAAGTCTTCGATTGTGGAATGTGGTGCTTCTCTTTTCTTGCGTTGTTGTATTGATATTTTCTGAAACGTAGAGGAATCGCCCTGATCAATATTTTGTCTGAAATTCTCGTCAGGAGTTATAAGAACTGCTGGTTATTGCACCACTCACTCAAATGTTTAAATTCTACTCTTGTTCTTTTGACTGGTTTGGCTTTCTGTGTTAGTGCACACGTTGAGGTGGTGATGTAGACCTCTTACATGGAGTGCATTCTCGACAGGTCTTGGCGGAGAAGCTTACTAATGTGGCTCTACTTACGAAGGAAGGTGGTGTCTCACCAACTCGGAATCCATCTACGGATTCAGAGGATGCTCGAGTGGCATCACTTATAACCCTTGAGGACATTTTCAAACAGGCTGAGGTGCATTTCTTTCTACTTCAATAATATTTGTGGGCTGTTATGATCAGGGTTTGCACTATGTTAGCACGGTAGCTATCTGGCAATAGCCCATCCACAGTATTTCCCTTTCACGGTAGCTGATACACTCACTTTTGCTGATATGCCACTTTTGTTGCTGGTGTTGCTCAGGAAATTCGCAAAGACGCTCTTCAAAATGTAACTACAGCAAACAGAAAATTGAATTACTTTAGGCGTCTTGATGCTCTTGAGGAGCGCATGAGCGCACTCCTATCCATCGACCACCCCTGTGCACAAAAATGTTTTACGGACACCAGAAATTTCGTTGAAGTAAGCACTTTGTCGCTCAATATAACGATTCGTGATCCAATCTATAAAGTTTTGTTCTGGATACAAGTTATTGATGATTTGAAATTTACAGGGAATTTTTAGGTAGTTAGGTATTATATAATTCCAAAACCAGCAGCAGAAGGTAGGATAGTATTGCAAGCGTAGCACAGTGCGTCTGACAAGGTTTCTCCTCGTTCTGTCGAACACGGCGCTGATGGTGATTTTTTTTGTCTGAAGTCACTCGAAGAACAGCCAGAGGTCCCTGGTGTGCAACACTCGAAATCTCGCACGATGGATGAACTTGATGGATCCAGCGATATGGCGCAGTGGGACGACAGAATGAACAACGGAGTCGACAGTGAAGTCATTCAATGGAGCGTCTTGCAATTCAACAATGGGTCTGCAATCCCGTTCGTGATCAAGTGTGGGGCAACATCAAACTTAGAGCTTGTTGTGAAGGCGCAGGCTAAAATGCAAGAAAAGAACGGGAAAGAGATAGTTGCTGTTGTTCCAATACCTTCTGCATTGAGTGGGTTATCAGTAGATGACATCAGGCAGGCTATATCCCATCTTCCGGAGTCCTTTTGCCAGTTGGCTATGGCGAGGACTGCTGATGGCACAAGGGCACGTTATACAAGGCTCTATAAAACGTTAGCTATCAGAGTTCCGGCATTAAAACATGTTGTTGAGGATCTGGAGGAATCTGTGTCGAAGTAAATTATCAATGCAGAGGTTGGGAGTCTGATCATTGCTCTCAAATCGCATAAGCAGATTAAGGGAGTTGCGGATTTGTGTGACCAATGTGCTCCAACATGGTATTTCTCACCGCAAAAGTATCTCCAGTTAATTTCTAAGTTTCCGGCTTGGGATCATAGGTATCCCCTTAAATTGAGCATAGTGTCCTCAAGTTCCTAGACCAGCATGAGTTCCCCTCTGCTTAGTGCACGAACCTAGTAAGGCTAGAGATGCAGTATGTATTGGAATGATTGGCTGCTCTAGCAGGGACTATCTCATGTTCATCGACATGGTTCGAATTAGTGTAGCGAACTGTTGTACAGTGCATGTGTGTGTGTGTGTGTGCTGTTTAAGTCGACCATATGTGATACAAATCACATGACAGGCAATTGTTTCACAGGCTTTTGTATTGTAAACTCTATGAGCCAGGTCAGATTTATTTTCACCGCTATTGGTTCTTCGTGGAAATGCAGGCAACTTAGTTTGGCTAGAATCTAGCTAGAAGCTTACTCGGCGTTCTAACGAACTGAACACGATTGAACCTGTAAATAAGAATACCAGCTGCGGACAGGTAGGGCAGCCTTGATCATGCTTCGCCCTAAACCTTAGTAAGCACTGAACTTCTAATCCAGTCAGATTGCTATCTACTCGCAGTTGCTCCCAAATAATACAGATAATAATACAGATAGACTACCGTAGACTGCAGCTCCCAATTTGCGAGAATACGAGACCTGCGATAGTCATTTCAAGTGCCATGCCCTTGGAGATGGCCACAAGGACTAGTTTGACCTACAGAGAACCCGGAGGAGGAAGCCTAGCAAACAGTATAAATTCAATACTGGACTTCGTTGCCTTCAAAAAATCCTGGTCTGCTCAGGAGTGATAGTGCCAAGGGCGAAAGTCTGCCAACATTCCTCTCCGGCGGTGAGACCCCATCCAAGAGTTCGCCTTCTGTTACGTCAAGCCCTCTTCTCTGGCAAGGAAGCCTCTTCGTCGACGTTCCAAGCTAATTAAGCTGCCGTCCTCCAAGAGGTTACCGCAGTTCATGAGCCAAGCCAAGAAGCTGAGCGCGTTCAACGGGCGAATCCCCTCTTCATGCCACATTTGAATGATCTGTCCCAGCGTCCCCCTCCTCCACGGGATCGCCACCACCACCATCTTGCGTGATGGGGATCCAGCGGGGGTGCCACCAGGTTTCCTTAATGCCAGCTCCGGGTAGCATTCATCGTCGCGGTCCAAAAATACACCCGCCGTCACCCAGGAGCTCCTCCCAGGCACTTCAATCGGAGACCATGTGCTGCGCGGACAGCAAGGGACCCTTTCCCACCAGGGAGGGACGACGCCTGGTCGTTGTGACGATTCAGGGAGAATCGGAAATCGTCCAGGAAGCGGATGCCTCCTATCGCAATTAATCTCCAACGCTAACTGCGATTTTCTTCCTCTGTTGCTCCTGGGTTGAAAAACGGTTGCTTGATGTGGGGGAGCGTCTGTGAATGCGCCTCGATCCTTTCCCACTGGGTGGTGACGACTTCCATCGGTATCACTTGCAAGTGCTTGCACAACGGTATCACCTGCAAGAGCGGGCTGTTTCGCAGAGTCGGTATCAGTCATTACTAACCATGAGTCATGATCATCCGAATTTAGTACTCCATCTGTCGTACTCTTCCACTTGGATAAAATGTTCTAGATTAAGTTTTGAAAATAATAATCAGTTTTCAAAACGTTTTCAGCTATAAGTAGAGTTCGATGCACTCTTATTCTGAAAATTTAAGTTTTGAATGAGTTATCAAAAGTGCAGTTTTCGGATGCTAAAAAGTGGGATTTGGGGGTCATTTTGAGGGAGCATTGGGGGCCATTGCTTTGTAGTGCTGATTACATGCAACATTATAATGATTACATTTAGGCATCCATTTTTTTAATGGGGTCCATAGTAAGTGTTGAGCATGTTAGTACACTTTGCAAGACAACCATATATTCTACAAATCAAACATGTGGGGATTTACCATGATTGGTCCAAGTCTCATGTTGTCCATTGTTGAGAAGAGATTGGGAAGGTGACCTTTCCATTTTCAAATAGGTAGCCATATTGTTTTTGGATCACAATTATTAATAGATAGCATGTACAACAATGCTAGCAAATAATTCAAAACTGATTTATCGAATGTGCAAGAGGAAGATTGTTTTGGAACAAAATATTAAGGAAAACCGAAAGATCATTTTGGGACAAAGGGAGTATATTGGATTTATACTCACCATATATAGTAGTTTCACAAAGAAGGCTACTGTAGTAGAGGCAAAGAACATGGCCGCCCTTACATGCTAGGGATTTGACACACTTCAAATGTGGATGAAAGTGTTGCATGCCTTTCACAATATTCTCTTCAACTCTTCCTAGAATGTCAAAGAATGGTACTTGAAATCACTGTTTATCCTAAGTTTAGTTGCTTTATCCTTTATTCTACTTGATGAGTGGTCACTCAACTACTTATGGATCATATATGGTGAGTAAAGGTGAATGATAAGGGCCCTTTCAAAATTGGATGAAAAATTTGAGTGTCTCAAGTTTGGTGAATAAGATTGACCATGCTCTAACTTCATAGGGAAGGGTTTGCACAAGTCATAAGCACTGCAACAATAGTGAGCCTTGAAAAATGCCTTGAAGGAGGCTACAAAAATGTCTTACCAGGTTGCCCTTCACTAATTTCTCGACATTTGACATTGTATAAATATTTACTAATACTATACAAGAATGCATTACTTTGAATGAGATATTGTTGTAATTGGGACTCATGAACCTCCATTTATAAAAATCAAAATATTGATAGAAATATCTATATATTGACTTTGATGGCTTGTAAAGTAACTTTCTTGGAGTAAGGCAACCTAATTTCAATATTATACTAGTGTGCCCTATACTGTTGCTGCAATATAATATATAATAATAACGTCTAAATTCAATAACTTTCACACTGTAAGATCAATCGTCACAAAGTCAAGCCCTTACATCCTTCTTTGCACAGAGCTTTCTAATGGTACCAAGAACACGACTAGGGGTGCATAGTTCCAAAGATCTCATTGTAACAATCAAAACAAAACATAGTACCTAAATATTGAGAACCACCCTAAGGAAATTGAATTCCATCGTGATCATCCTTGAACAAGGTTCACTATTCAAAAGTCTTCAAAACTCCCATTCACTCCCAATTGAGCTTTCTCTTGAGGCACTCACAAGGCGACATTCTACCAAGCTATTGTTCATCCTTGTGCTCCGTCCTTGGCATTCACAAACCCGCCGCATCCTTGTTCAACCTCCGGCAAACCAATCTCCCGTCCTCCAATTTGTCTGCGCACTCCATCAACCAAGCCAAGAAGCTCTTGGTTTGCAAAGGCCGATTCCCGTTGTCATGCCAGATCTGCACAATCTGTCCCACCGTCCCTGTTTCACCAGGATCCATGTCAATACAATCATGATCGCCCCCGCAGTCGTGCATAATCGGGATCCAGCGGGGGTTTTACCACTTGGCCTTCACCCCGAGGTGGCAACTCCTGTATAATAAGCCAGGGGTCACTAGCTTAAGAAGGGGAATTGAAGGTGAAAATGGAAAAATTCTAACGTATAATAAGCTTATTATACAATATAATAAGCTTGGAAAAGGTAGGAGCTGGACCTATAAATTCTAATAAGAGAAATTTTGGAAAGTGCATGAGTTGCAATGTAAGGAAGTAGGCCAAAATTTTACCTTCAACAATTGACAAGCCTTGTTGCCCGCCTACCACTTCTTGTAACATGACTAATTTGAGTAGCTTCCAGTTGTATAGATGCTTGCCGTTTCGGAGTAGAAACCGGACGTGTTGAATGTTGAGTTGATGTATGCAAAGTGGCTGGGTCAAATCACACTCAAATGGACCACAAAAGGGGTCAGACGCATTGAAATCTGCAATGTATCTTCTTTGTAGCTATTGTTTTTTAAGGCTAATCTATTAAATTTAGTCATTTTAGTTCTTTTCTACTAGTAGTCCAAGTTATGTTAAGAGTCATATTTTTTTATTTACAAAAAAATCTAAACTTCTTTACTAAAGTTGGAATTGAAGTTTAGATGTTAGCATTTCAAGTTTTTCAATGATAGAAAAGGGATCTAATTTCTAATGAATAATAATGTCATTGAATAAAAAAAAATTATGTGCATATATATTCATATGATAGAATAGAAAAGGACTCATTTGCTACAATTTGAATATTTTTTCATTTTCTATAATATTTAGAAGTAAAAACATGTGAACATTCTTTTCAATATAAAAACTAATCCAAATGATGATTGTGATAAAACAAAAAGTGTTTATATTATTTACATCAAGGTCCCTATGAAATCTCTTTTTGAAATTGAATATTGAATTTTTTTTAAAGATTAAATCAAGAGTTTGTCAAAAATCAATAAATTGATTAAAAAAATATACTATTTTTAGTCTAAATTTAACCACTAGAAATTCTTTTTCATAATTGTATATTTTAGAGAATTAAAAAATTTAGATAAAAAAATCTATTTAAAGTATTATATTGTAATAAAGACACTAAATTTAGCTTTAAAATTGGTGATTTATATCTTTGAAAGATTTTTTTCATGAAATTTTTTCTTCATTGCTTTAAGGAGATACATTTCTATACTTTTCTTCCAAAAAGTTTTGAAAATAATAACAACATCAAAGTAATTGAGAGCTTCAAAAGATAAGAAAAGGACTCAAGTCATGTCCTACAAAAGTAATCCCAATGGTACCTTTGAATGTGGTTTGACCCGGCTGTCCTCCTTCTACCATTTTGTCTTTGCCATTTCTCTGTCTTCATGTAATCATCCAAAGTTTTCTTGTCCTCTCGGCCTAACAAGTACGTTCCAGAATCTACATTTATACTCATGGGAACCAAACGTATAATATGTTCGAGTTTGATGAAATCAGCTTCATATCCACCATACCCACCGTAAGAGTATTCAAGACCTTCTATATGTTTATAATACTTTAGCAAGATTTGTATACTAGGTTCGTTTTGTGGAACAGGTCTCACATAATCAACAGCAGCACCTTCCTTGTGATGCTTGACCATTTTCTAGACACGACCCAAGTACCATATGAGATTCTTCCCCTCTTCCATTAAGACACCTACATCATCAAACAATCCTATCTCTTGAAGATCATTTGCATTGTTGGACAAATAGCTTGAATCAGCAGAAGTTCGGTACTGAACTCATCTTAAACTGTCCAAGGGTAGAAGTATTCCCGGGGAGTGGTTGACAATCGGTCATTTAAATGAGTGAAGCATTGGGTGCAGTTTTAGGGTTTGGCGACGAGCTGCAAGGTTTTTGAGCAAATTGGTGGTGGCGTCTGAGCTCGGTCGGAGGGCAGGGGCTGCCCTTTTGAGAAAAAAACTATAATAAAAAAAAGAAGATATTATAAGTTTTAAACCCCCCTCAAAAATGCTGGGGGGTTTGGACAGTGACCCTTGCATAAGAAAAACCCTTATGATAAGTTCTCAAAACCAAATTTCAGACCCCAAATGTAGTATGATAGAAACAAATATGGTGTCAGTAGAAAGCTATTGTCCTCTACTTTCTATTGGTATCCTATGAAGTGCATAAAACCTGCTTGTAAGGCAGTTTATAAGCATTAGAAAAAATAATAAATCACTAACTGGGAGCTAGGAGTTGCTACCCCGGGGCCTTCACGTGGTCCATGTCCGAAC
This sequence comes from Rhytidiadelphus loreus, assembly GCA_947034895.1. Classification (NCBI taxonomy): domain Eukaryota; kingdom Viridiplantae; phylum Streptophyta; class Bryopsida; order Hypnales; family Hylocomiaceae; genus Rhytidiadelphus; species Rhytidiadelphus loreus. The sequence continues at coordinate 65,461,915 of OX344762.1, forward strand.
AGACTTCGTCGTCGAAATCCGCTATCGTCCCATCGTCCACAAGCCCTTGCCAGACACTCCATTGGTCCACAATCTCATGTGTGGATAGGAGGGCACCAAGTCCAATGAAAATGTGGAACGTTGCCTGGCCATTGTGACGTTTGAGGGAGGAGTGGAAATCTTCTGGGAAGGGAAAGCCGCCGGTTGCAGCCTCCGTTGTGGCGATTTCTTCGTCGGTGGCGCCTGTAGGATCGATGGGGAAGGTCAGGAAGTGAGTTTCTATTCTCTGCGACTGGGTGGTGACGGCCTCCACCTCCATCACTTGCTTGTATTGGCTCGTGCTAGCTTGTGTTGGCTAGTGCGTTACAACGTTAGAACATCTACTAGAGCGAACTGGATGCAAATGAAGGGCCGGTTACACACACTAGGCCCGCGCACATGGGGAGCGGTGAGCCCCCATGCGCAGGCAAACTTGCTTGGGCGGGTTCCCACCCCAGCTGCGACCACCTCAGTTGCGGCAGGTGTTGGAAGGCTTTCTGGGGGGTTACTGCCCCGACCTGACAGGAGGGTCATAGCGCGGTGCAGTAGAGAGAGAGTCCTTCTCTCTACTGAGCGGGAGATTAGAAAACTGTGAGGTTTTAGAATGAGAGCTTGGAAGGGCTTCAATTTTGTCTTTAATTATGTTGGTATGTGTATTTGATTTCTTCATTATTTTATTTTGCAAATGGTAGTACATGTTGTGGGGAATGTTTCTTTTTGGTTTTTGACTTACATTTTATGATTAGTGTAAGGTTTTCAAGGGTCTTTTTGAATTAGGTTTTAAGTACCAAATTTTTGTATAAAATCGATTAGCAAGAATTCTTGAAGTCAAGATGGAGCCCTCTTTTTGTGCTTAAGTAGTGCTCATGTGGCTCATGCTCTCTATGACAATGAATAATACTTTGAGTTATAGAAGCCGGGCTTGGGAGGTTTTGTATCCTAGTGGTGGGACGTCAATGGGCTTATATTTTCTTTCATTGATGTTTTTGCTTAGGTCAAGGAAGAAGTTGCATGCTCCCCACCTTTTTTGGGTGGAGCCTAGGCAATCAACACACTGGAATTATGTAGAGAGGGTAGTGTGGAGATCAAGTGATAAAATGCACCACAACAAATTTAAAAAGTTTTATAGAATGAGTTTTGGTGCATTTGAGAATTTGGTGAACATGTTGACTCCATTCTTAAGAAGTAGGTGTGTGAATCAAGTGAGGCCACAAATGGAAATCAAAAAAATTGTGGCATGTGTGATTTATAGATTTGCACATGGCCATAGTCCAAAGCATATGGCAGATCGTTTTAAGATTGGTGCTTCAACCATTAGAAAGTATGTAGACATTGTTTGTGTCGTACTTACCGATAAAAACAAATTGTTTAGCCACTACATTAGTATTCCAAGTGGAGACCGTCTTAGAAGCATCATCACTGAGTTTGAAGATATAATAGGATTGCCAAACATTTGTGGAGCTATTGATGGTACACATATACCATTAGTAGAAAATCCAAGTAAAAGAGTGACATTAGTAGCAAGTGATTTTTTCAATAGGAAAAAATTCCATTCCATTGTCCTTCAAGCGGTTTGTGATTCACAGAAGATCTTCTGGAATGTATGCGCTGGGCAACCTGGAAGGGTGCATAATGGTGGCCAATTCAAAGTATCAAGTTTGTACAGAAGTTTGAAGACACGAGAGATTCTTTAAGAACTGGTCGTATTGGTGGAAGATGTCCGTTCTACTCCTTACTTGATTGGAGATGCTGCCTACCCCATTCGCACATATTTGATGAAGAATTGGAAGGCTCCAAATGATACGGAGAAGAAAAGATTTGATAACTCCATGAATTCAGGAAGAGTTGTCAGTGAACAAGCGTTTGGCACGTTGAAGAATAGGTGGAGGATCTTGAAGAATTTCAACTCTAGAGTTGACAGGGCAGCTAGGGTAACTATAGCTTGTTGTTGGTTGCACAACTATTGTGAGTTGTTGAACTAACCAGAGCCTCATGTGGCTACTGTAGATTTGAGAAGAGATCCACTAGTTGGATTTGGGAATGCTAGATTACCCGTGAGTAGGGATGGAGAACAAGCAAAACGTATGGGAGAAAGACTAAGGCACAAGTTGTTTAGGAAGTGGATTATGAAAACCCCTAATGATGAATGACAATAAAAACATTGCACTTGCATTTCCTCAAAGATTTACATACAAAAAAATGCATACATGTACATGAAATGATGTAAAAAAAAAATATTTTATTCAATGCAATGGAATTTGAATCAAATCCAAACAAACTCAAATCAAATTAAAGAAAATTCCATTCAAGATTGGAATAACATTCCAATGCTTTGAAGTCCTACAAATACCTAATAAAAAACATAAAACATCTACTTAGAAGTACTAGAAGAATCCTTGGCCTTCAACACTTCCAGAAACAAAGTAGCCATTTGCAATTGGCCCTTCATAGCCAAGTCTCTACTCTCTCTCTCTCTCTCTCTCTCTCTCTCTCACTTTCTATCATCTTCTTTGCAACGGACATCTTCATTTTCTCCACCTCTAAAATTCCTTTAGAGAAACTGCTAATGGCAGAGGCAATGGACTCCTCTTTAGTAGCTAGCTTTTTCTTTCTCTTCTCTACACTCTTGTTAACTTGCCCCTCACATCCCGGTTGGTTAACCGCTTGTGTGCATGGGGATTGTGTAGAAGTAGTACCTATAGGGGGAGGAATAGGAGTGGTAGGCAAAGTATTGTCCTCATCATCACTCACAACATGAACCTCTGAATGCTGTAAACGGACACCTTGATCAACACCATGAGGAATCCCATTGATTTTAGTTGTACCACCAAAGATATTGTTAAAGATTTCATACCATGGAGTCCAAGAAGATGGTAGAGCTCCCGTTTCTTCTTGCTTTGCCTTCTCTTCTTGATAAGTACTCCTCATCTTGTTCCACTTGTCACGAGTTTGAGACCACTTCTTTGAGGGTCATTAGGAAAGTGTGCATTCAACTTCCTTGCAAAAGTCTCCCAATCTGCTTGCTTGAATAGCTTCCGGTTGTACTTCCAATACTTCTCTTCACACATGTCTACTAGAAACGTCAAAGCTCCCTCCCTCCATTTCCTCTTCAAATTCAAAGAACCACTCTTCCTTCTCTCTTGCGCCCCTTGAAAATCGACTCCTCCCTCATCACCAAGCATAAGTGCTAAAAGTCCCCCCTTAGGAACCTCCATAATGATAAAAAAACAAGAATCCTAATTCACTCTAACTAAGACTCAAACTCCCAATTCACTCCCTTGAGCAGAAGAACAACGACAACGTCTGTGGGGAAGAAGGAGAAGCCTCGAAGCTCCGAGGAGACGTCCCAGGCTCTGACATAGGCTACAGTGTTACTTTTTTTTTCACTGCTTAGGGAAAGGGTCGCAGTAAACCCATCGTGAGGGCGCAGATCGCAGATTTTGTTAGCTTACCTCTGAGGGTTGCGTAGAGCTAACCCGCATCTTCGCGCCCTCAGGTTTGACGTTGTACGGCTCTTGTAAGCCTCATGTGCGCGGGCCTACTAACTAACTCGTGGCAGACATGGTCATCCGGATGTAGTGTATCTGATTTATAGCCACCATGGAAGGGAGCTTCACAGGGAGGTTACCTTAATCCTAGACCGCCCAAGTGGACACTTTCTGTCCACTGCAAATTGTAGAAGGGCTTGGGATAATCTGAGATTGGAGGAGGTGGGTGAAATGAAGCATGAATTATACTGACAATGTCTACGAGGACCATAATCATGTAAATGCAGTTGGAGGCTAGTACATTTAGGATGGCAGGTTAGTCGCACAAATTTGGCAAAAGAACAAGGGACATGGCAGTTTTCCAGAAATGTCCCAGAACTCACCGGGAGTGGCCAGTGAGAGGTCGTTGGGCTTTGGATCCACTGTTTCTGAACATTGTCGTAGGGTTTTGGGTGGTCATTGCTGATTGTGGGTAGAGACGTCCGGCTAGCACTCATTCAGTGCACGGAGAATGCGACGATGACTCGTTCACTAATCTTGCATGAGGCAAGCAAAATTGTAGCTCCATTCGCACATATTTGTTGGGTCTCCAAGGAAATTGTGGTACATTAGGGAGACACTATGAGGAAGACGAGTGGGGAAGGCGGAAGAATGCATCATTTTTGTGATTGCTGGGCGGAGACGATCTCGGTGGAGTGGCGGGTGGGGGGCTTCGTGACAGCCCACTACTTGCAGTTGCGTCATCCAAGCAGTGACAGTTTGGTCTCCTTGTGGATTTCCGCCAAGATGACTACGGCGTTGTGGAGCGGACGTGCCACGGAGCAAGAGGTGTTTGTTGTCCAAGATAAATTGTTCCACTGGGCTTTGGACAAAGGTGCAAGCAACACCATTGCGCAAAAAGTGGTGAATTGTCTTCAAAAAGACTTCTTGCTCTCTTTGCCGCAGCCACGGTGTAGTCATCAGTGGGGCAACAATCTTGGGACACGCAATTGGCGCTACTTGTGCCGTCGTCAGATTAGGAGGTTGCTCGGTTGGAAGGAGCAATACCCCGAAAGAGATCACCGTGGGATTCCAGAATTCCTCAATCTATTTCTACGCTCAAAGCAATGGCCGACTTCCTTGGACGATGAAGCGCAAGGCAAGGACAAAAGCTGCACAGGACTTGGAAGCAAGATCTACTCAGCAGCGAGGTCGGATTTGGAGAGCGTTGGTAACGATGCGGACATGCCATCAGCTGGAAAGCGGCGCCATCCTGACTCAGCAACCTAATTTGGCGATTGGAGCCTCCGCCGTAAACCTATTTGATGATGTGCGTCCTCAATTAGCAAGGGCAGGTTGCCAAGGGAATAGGCGAAGTGTGAGGGGGAAGGGGGTTGTTGGGGAAGTTGGGAGTAATTCGGGAGGGGATCTCTTTGGTATAGGGGGAGGGAAAAAATTAGTACATTCAGAGGTGGATTTGAATGTTGTAGGGGGAGGGGAGGAAATTTTACAGTCGGGGGATACACATTTGCATTTAGGGTTGCCAATCTCTGGCACAAAGAAAGGCAATGGCACAACTAGTTTGGATGACAGTGTGGGAGAGGGAGGGAATGCGATTCAAGGTCGAAGCAGATGTGAGCGCTTATTTACCCACCCTTGGTAAATACGCGTGCACAACCAGGTTCTAGAAAATCGAATTAATTCCTACAGGTGCCTAGCGTTGATCCATTGTGCCTTCTAAGCAATGGATCTTTTCTAAGTTCCTAATGCTCACGAAATTCACGAAAATCTATCCTAAATACAAAGGTCAATTCCAACTTTTATTAAGTCTTCAAGCCACTATGGTTTCTAGGGAAAACTTGAGACAGTTTAAATTTAAACACATAAGATGGAAGAACATGTCATGCCATTTCTAAAAATATAAAGTTCAACTCCATACGACTTTTCTACTAGGAGTTATTGATGGATGAAGTTTGACCACTAATCGGTGTTTGAAACTTCATCCATTGATTTCTACCAATCTATAACGCAAAATTTACCTTTGACTTTGGATTTAACTTCTATATTTTAGCTTCTATCCAAGTTTCCATTCTTGTCCTTGTGGGATGAAAGTTACTTACTTTCATCCAAAACTACTACCAAACTTCATCCAGCCCTATCTCACTCAATTTAACTCCGATCTTCAAGTGTGATACGGTTTTGGAATTCCCTAACTAAGATCTACAACTTAAACTACCTGACTTATACAAAATTCTACCTTAGGCACTCTAACTTAGCGTTCCAATTCGGTCCTATGCAAAATTATCTATTTTTGATAATTCAGAATTATGGGTAGAAGCTAGTAACTTACATTGGAGTTGGCATCCTCATGTAGGTATTTGTATACCCCTTCAAGCTCTCCATCATTTGCCATTAGTTGAAGTCGTTTGGTCATTTTGCTCACGGCTTAAAGTAGGGCCGAAAATACCAAAGATAAGGCTTGTTCTATTTCTTTTCTTTTACTATCACTTTTTTTCTCTCTAACACTATTCCTTCCACTATTCCTTCCACTATTCCAAAGGTTGACTTTGCTTACATTCTATCTATATTCTATCTACATTCTATTGGTTCAAAGTGATCTCTAAGATTTCCTCCCAATCTTTTCCTCTTAATCCATTCTTTCAATCCTTTCTCCTTCCCTTTCCACAAGTATAAATGATCTAAGTTTTTTGTTGTTCAAACACAACCTATCATTTTATTTGAGTTTTTGAATTCAACTTCTAATTTTTATTGTAGTTGTAGGCTAATTGAGTGAAAGAGTGGTGAGTTTAGGGAACTAATTTATACACTCTTTGATGCTAATTGATGTTTTTATCCTCTAATTTCTTCTTCTAATTGCTAGTTTTCTTCTCCCTATTTCTACTTTTATGTGTTTTAACTCTCGGTCTGTGTTTTGATAGATTACTATTTTTAGAAGTTTATAGTTTTCAATGAATAGAGCCTGTCTCTAGCTTTCCAAAACTATAAGACACTTGTAATTTGGACTTTCATAGTAGGAGTTATGCATAGATGAAGTTTTGAGCACTAATTAGTATTTGAAACTTCATCTGCTTATATCTTACTCATTTTAACTCTGATTTTCTTGTACTTTATGTTGTTGAAAATCTCTAAACCTCTACTATTAGATTTTTAACTCAAATCTATACTACAACCTCTTCTAATGGTCTGAATTTGTTTTTAGCCTCGGCTCTACATACACTCTAACTCTCGGTTTGACTTTTGACAGATTACTATTTTAAAATTTTTTATATTTTTCACTTCTAGAGGCTAAACTCAGCTCTTCAAATTGATAAGACATTTGCAAATTGGACCTTCCTAGTAGAAGTTATACATAGATGAAGTTTAACCACTAATTGGTGCTTAAGAACTTCATTCACTCATATCTCACTCATTTCAACTCGGATTGCTTTGTGTTTCATGTTTTTGGAAACCTCTCAACCTCTACTCTATGATTTTGAACTCAATTGTATATTGTCACTTCTTCTCTTTAATCTTGGATTCGGATCTAAATAACCAATAATACTAAAAAATGACCAACTTAATCAAACTTCTCCTAGCAAGGCCAAACGGCTTAATAACATAAAGTGAATACAAGAGGGGGTTCAAAGCTTTGCCGTACTTTGCAAAATACACAAATTTTATAGACACTTTTAAACAACCGAAGTCAAAGCTTCACCGTATTACAAAGAACGAGGAGAATACGAACAACCACAAAGGCAAGGAATTGTTAGTAAACGATAGGCTACCAAATATTAGTACTAAAACAACTTAAAACAACACTAAAGGTTTTCCCCAAGCAGCATCGGCGCATCGCCAATCATAGGGGAAGGAAACTCTTTAGGATTAGTGCAAGGTTAGTTCACAACACAAGGAAACTTTAACAAAATACAACCTTTAACAAAAAACAACAACAACAACAACTAAGCTTAAAATACTTCAACAAAAACACAAGAAGAAGATAGCTAAGCTTGAAGGGACCCCAAGTCCTTCAAGAGAGCTTCAAAAACAACAACAACAAAGGAACTTGAAATGCTCCAAAAACAAGAGAATTTGACTACGTGGCCTAAATGGCCTAAATGGCCAAAATCCAACTAAATGGATTCAAATGATAATAAGGTGGTTCAAAAATGAACCTAAGGGGTGATTTGAGAGAAGAATGAGCCCCCTTATATACTCTTCCAAGGTGGCTCACCCCCTCTCAATTCCTAAGCCGTAATCTTATCAACTAAGATTTTCATCCTAATCACCAATTTTTGACTTTCTACACTGGTCTGAAACTCTAACTTTTGGAGAAATGCTCCAAATTACAAACGGATTGCGCCATTGGCTTCAGAAGGCCATTTTTAGTTCAAAGAAAATCCCCCCTTTTTCTTCCGCTAAAAACTCAATGAATCCTAGCGCCAACTTAACGACCAAAAAAGGTAAAAACCCAACTTTTGGAGGTTGACTTTTCTATGAAAAGTAACTAGCCTAAGCTCTTACGTAGGTACAAGGGAGTAAGAAAAGACCCCACTTTGACCTCATTCCAAACTCGTATGCCGCCAGAACGTCGGTGAACTCCCTGAATTAACCATTTTACCGATTTCAAGGAATCTTGTTGGTTTACTATCTTCTGGTAATTAGAATGTCTTGAAACTTGTTGGAGCATCTTATTATCATAAAACAACCTATACTAATTTTTAGTGAGATTTCACTGCCACCTGGGTAATTACTAGGAATTTTCCATCATAGGTTTAGGCGGTTGACCGCTCGAAAAAAGATCCTCAATGATCAGAAAAACCCGAGACTTTTAATGGAGTCTCTCATGGAACTCCATGACCCAAATACAAGCACATATTCTCACTCTGCACTTCGGGATAGCAACAATTAAATCCCCACTTGTCTTGAATTATCGACAGTCAGGGAATCTTCCACATACAAGAGAATCTTGGCGAATCAACTTTTCTTTTGATTTCCTGGCATGCTTCTAGTCCAAAAACACAATCCGGAAGCCCCAGATTCTTTCGTGGGCCCATCTTGAGAATGTAACTCTTGCAGGCTAACCATTGGGGTTTCTACTATTTCGTTGATAAAGTAGGGAAACTGAAACCTCTCTCTGGAAATGAACTTAGAACCTTTCTGGACTTCCTTCGGACCAATTTAGCCTTGATGAGTCATAGGTTTGGTAGATTTTAGGCTACTTTGGTAATATTCACTCAAATCCTACTATTTACATCAAATTTGGGATTTTTTCCTATTCACATGTGGGTTTTTGGTGAACTAAAAGGAAAATACTGTAATTATGACCAAATACTATAATGGCATGACACATACCTATTTTGGTTTTACACTCTTTTTGGGGCTTTTTGTACCTAAAACCTAACTTAATTTTGCAAAAATTGAAAAAAAAAAAATCATGAGTTTCAAGTGACGAATTGGGAGCTCACAACAGACGCAAGGTAAAACCAAGGAAGCCAAGAGGTTGGCTTGTGCCTCCAATTGTAGCAAGCACGACATCTTCTAGAGTCCTTAGGTCATCAATGTTGAGGCCTGCATTGGAATTCGACCAACATTATTCTAGATCCCCATCCCATTCCTTGATCTCTGGAGGTGGTCACAAGCGTCATCGTCCAAGGCATGCATCATCTTCATGAATTGGAGCCACCACCCCGCTCATTACTAATTTGCAGCATACACAGGCACGATTGTCACCACTACGGCTACTTGGGGTGTCCATGCAACAGTCATTGGCGGTAGGAGGAGCTCCATTCGGACGTGCGGTGAATCTCAGAGTTGCCTTTGATAATGCAACAAAAACGGGAGAATGGTTATATGCGGTCACTGACTTGGCAGTTGTAGATCCACCTCCAGGACCAATTATGTGGGAGGGGTTATGCTTGGATTGGCGTCCGAAGTTTGTGCCAACAACTAGAAGTCCACGACCGTCACTTGTAGTTTCACAAGGAGTGATGGGGACGGAAGATAATGGAACTACCAGTGCAAGTGAAGGAGAAGGTGTGGGCCATCTCCTCAACCAAGGCGGGCTTGGCGTTGGCGACTTCAATGATACTGCTTCACCCGAGGGAAATTGACATGGTTACATCACACTGCCTTGCCGTGGCATGGTAGCGTCTGATGGAGTGGACAACGTGGACAAATGGACGACCGACTCTCAAGATACTACATGGGCGCCCGACTTCGCCGACTTCACAGGTAACAACTCTTTTGATGACGGTAATTCTGACTGGCTCTTCCTTGATGAGGAAGATGTAGAGGTAGACGCCCCGTTAGACGTCAACCAATATTGAGAATTCACATTTGTAGATCCTATCCAAGCTGTTGCAGTGGAACAAATTCGTCACTTGTACAAGGATTCGGACTGGGACAATACGCAACTTGTATTGCTTGGTGATCACACAAGCTTCGCAGGTCCATTTCCAAGACCCACTCAGCGTTTCACTCAAAATCGGCCAACTGCCCGCTCTTTCTTCGACCATTGGTTTGATGATGCTACAGTGCACTGCATTGTGTCTCAAACCAACGTATACACTTCAAAGATGGCCACAAATCTTGCCGATCTAAGACAAAGGGGTAGACCATTTGGGTCGAACGGTGGTAGTCTTTGGTCTCCTACAAATAGAATAGAGACTAGAGATGTGTGCTTTTCTAGGTGTCACTATTCTCATGGGATTGAAGACTTCACCTTCCATACGCGACTATTGGCGGGAGGATGTTTTTTGGCGTTGTGGTGTTATCCCTCTTGTTTTTTCTCAGGACCGATTTGAATCATTGCTCCATCGCATTCACTTCACCAATAATACCACAACCTGCAAGGATAAATTAGACCCTGTATATGATAAATTATTCAAGATCCGTTGGTTACTACAACACTTTGTAGCAGTTTCGCAAAGTCTGTATAACCCGGAGAAGTGGTTGACTTGCAATGAAGTCATGGTTGCTTACCGAGGTTTCCGAAGTCCTTGCCGGCAATACATGCTGGCCAAGCCCACTCGTTATGGGTTCAAATTTTGGGCTGCAGTTTGTGTACATTCAAGCTTCATCTGGAATGTTATACCTTATCTTGGAAAGAGTGGTGGAGAGCCAGAAACGGACTTGGAAGAACAGGTTGTGCACCAATTTGCAGCATCGTGGGCACAGCGTGTGTGTGGACAATTTTTTCACATGCCCATCTCTCTTTGATGGATTGTTGCGTCGTAGAATCTTCACCACTAGAACGGTAAAAGGACAGCGCATTGGCTTTCTTTCAATGCTTTGTAGCTTTTGGAAAGGTGAACATCCTTGCTCCACTCTCTTCTGGGCCACACACAAGAGTGGGCAAATGGCTGCTTCAGTTTGGTACGAAAGTAAGCTAGTGGCATTTCTGAGCACGTCAGCAAATCCTATTGGGCCCGCTATTGCCAAGCATTGGCTGAAAGGAGTGCGTCAAGACATTCCGACCACGCCGTAGCAAGTTGAATACCAAACCAACATGTGTGGCGTGGATCTTGTAGACCAGATGAGGAGAAGTTACACCATACAGTTTCATAGCAATAAGTGGTGGCATAAGTATTTGATGTTTGTTTTGGATTCGGTACTACAGAATGCGTGGATTTGTTTTCGGCATGACAGACAGGCACGGGGTGAGAGGAAAGTGCGTCGTGTGAGCTTTATATATGACGTCTCATGTTGCCCAAGATAGGGTGACTGTGCACCTGTATGACCTGGAATTGTAATCCATCGGCTCTCCACTTTGTGCAGACTCATGCTTCAATTCGACGTTGTTGCTGCGCTTGCAAATGGAAGCAGGCGGACTACTGTGAAGCCTGCGGATTCGTGTTCATGTGCAAAGGTCTTTGCTTTCCGAAGGTCCATGCGTCCAAGAAATGGGCACTACATGCGTGCAACTTTAGTGCACGTTATCACCGGAACTAACAACCTTTTCTTTTTCTTGTTGTCTCTCAGTTTAGATGGTGGCCAGTAGTCCAGTGATGGAGGTGGGCCCCTCCAGCTCAACGGACGCAGATCTCGCATAAAGACCCCACATTTTGAGCCGCGTTATGACAGTAGCTTCTGGGCAAACTCGCCACTCTCAAGTCCTGGCGAAGAATGATAGCGTTGTCGGGTAGAGAGGCCTTGCCTTGGAAAAACGCGGGGTTCTTGGCTGCAACTAGAAGTGGCTCAAAATATGGAAGATCCCAAAATCAAATATACCCATAATTAAACCTCATAATTTTCCTCATAATCATACTCATATAACCCCCATCATGAACCATAAAGATCAAATAAAATATCAAATAAAATATCACATGTTTATACAAAGTGGTATAAGTTGTGCATAAACCGCACAAAGTCCTTCAAAAGTGTACCCGACATTAATATGAGTGCCAAATCTTCTTCAAAAGTTCAAATTGAGAGTATAATATTTCTCTGGAAAGCTAACGCAAAGATTTAGAACACATCCAAATTTCAACTCAAAACCTCATACTGTCCGACTTTTATAGCCGGTCAAAGTTTACTCTCCTCAACTCAAAGGCAGCTCACTATTACTTCACTTCCAAGGCTATAACTCTCACATACTAACTCCAAACTGACCATATAATATTTCATTGAAAAGGTAACACAAATATATACAACCCTTAAAAGTTTCACTTAAAACTAAGGTACTATCCGACTTTTATAGTCGATCCAAGTTCACCCTCTCTAATTCAAAAGGCAGCTCTTCACTACTTCACCTTCAAGCCCATAACTTTTGCATCCTAACTCCAAACTAAGACAATGATAGCTTTTTGAAAAGCTAACAACTTAATAAACAACCATGACAAATTTCAAAATCAAATACTTCATAATCAGATAGATATGAGCCCTCGAAAATTCTGCCCTCAAACTTCATGATAAATTTCTTTCTCTCACTCCATCAAGCATAACTTTCACACAGAAACTCCAATTTGAGAGAGTAATAGGTTTTCGGAATCACCAAAACAAGATGAACATCCTCCCAAAACTTCATAGCCAAACTCCCCATGTACAAAGTGTTAATCTCCTCTAAACACACGGTTCTCCTAAACTAACTTGGAGGTGGAAGAAGAAGAGCCTCCACCTCATCCACCACCTCAACTTCCATGCCATCCACCTAAGCAAGTGGATTTTGGCCTCTAAAACACCACATGGACTATCTTTCATCCATTGGCCATCCTTTTGTCTCCATAACTCTATCATTATCCCCTACATGGACTTCTAATCCATTTAAAAGTAAATAAAAAGTAAAACAAGCTTCACCTTTCATTTTTAACAATTCTAACCAAACAAAATAAAGCTTCAAAACATCTCTAAGTACAAGAGTATAAGAACTAAGATTAAGTAGTTGTCTAACAGAGGTAAAATTAATTAAAGTTCAAGAGGATCATCACTCCAAATGTCTCTTGAAACTTCAATGAAAAAAAACCCTCCGCTTTGACACACAATTATGGATTTCATATAATGTACACATATACAACGCGACAACGTTCTGCCTATTTTTATCCAGCTCAGCTATTGTGCTGAATTTTGAAGAGCATCTATCTATTTTTATCTTGATAGGCTAGTACTCAAACTTGTAGTTGCAGACCATAGGGTGTACATTATCACTTAGCTATTTTGCTCTTTTCATTTTGGACATTTTGAACTGTGGTGCCTTCTCGGCAACCCTCCCTATTGAATTCACGATTGAATAGCATGGCAATTTGATTTGGCAGAACAGAGTGCTACTTCCTTGTATTTGTAAACGTCATTAGGATTGTCTTCGAGCATCTTTGCATTTGCGTACATCCCTCTCCGACTACTCGTGTAGTTGCTACGCCATTGTTGAAGTTGTGACTTTGTTTTCAGTTTTCACAAAGTGGACTGTGCCACTAGCAATTGCTGTATACATGACAAGATAGTTCCAGGCTGTTCCAGTCACACACATACCCGCCTGCAAGAGGGACCTGCCTTTGATTGATTCTCATTTCTTCATTTTAGCATTATTTTTTTTTTTTTTTTACTATCGCATTAGAGATGGGGTTTTGGGGAATCCCCTAGAAGTATTTTGTATTTCACACTTTGTGTAGGGCACTAGCAGCCAAAATCGAGCTTGCGCCCTTGTAAAAAAGCCGTTTTAGGCACTGCCTGACCGCTCATCAAGTATTATAATTTTTGCATCGGACCGGTGAATTCACTGTCTTCTTTGTCGTATAGACTCATGTTGTTCCTCAACATCGTATCGAACGATGAACTTCTTAGATTCTGCCTACATCGTGTGTAAAGATTGATTCTTCCCACACTGCCTCGCACAACGTTGTCGTGCTGCAAATGCAAACATTATGTAGAATATGTATATATACATGATTTAGATAGATTTAAGTATTTGTAATATTATAAAGAAGATGACGTCATTTGAGGTGGCTTCGAGGTGACGCCTTCTCTTTCCGACTATATAAAGAAGGATTTACTTGAAAACTTCATCTCATTTGATATTCTTCTTCTTCGTGTTTTATTTAGATTATATTATGTCGAATAGGAGGGTTTTTCTGAGCCTCAAAATGAAGAATCTCAACCGGAGCATGAGTTTGAATTTTCTTTATTGCAACTGCCGAATCAGCCACAGTTGCCATTGAATCTTTCAGTGCTACATGGGCGACCAAAAGATGAAGTTGGGCCATCTCAACCATCGAAACAACCTGGCGTGGAAAAACGATGGCACGGTAACCTTCAGCGTGACACTTGGGCATTAGTGATTTTATTGCAGGTTGGATGTGTTGAACCCAACAGTCGTGAAGTAACATTTGAAAGATGTTTTGAGGGCTTAAACGACGAGCAGTACTATTGCATGGTGAGGCCTATCGAAAGGAGTTGTGGTCATCAACGATGGTTGGAAGGGCCAATTAATCCCTTAATAAAGGCAGATCGTGTCGATTACGTTGTTGCTACCGTCAAACGCATCCTCAAATTCTTGCAGATGGAGTGACATTTTGATTGAAGCTCTAGTTTTTTACCTCTATTGAATATATGTTGGATTTTAGTTCTTCATTCCATAGTTGAAGTGATTAATTACAATAAATTTGTGTTTGTGAAGTAGTATGAAGGAAATATTCAAATAGTTTATCTTTTAGGTGAACTTGAAGTGAATTTTTTTCAAAATTAAAGATAAAGAAATAATTGTGGGACCACATAAGTGCTCAATTATTCATGTTGTGATTTTTGGGAGTGAGTTAGGGCTGATTCCACTTGTTTGGATGGTTAGAGTGAAGATCAGGTGGAGAAAAGGTGAACACTATTCATCTTCTTTCCCGTTGGGAATTTAGGGAGGACCCAAATGTTTGGAGGGGCATTGTGTTGTGAGTTTGAAGAAGTTTGAAATGAAATTTGGAGGAGTTTTGTATCATGGTGTGTATTTTGTAAACTGTTCTCACTTGCTTGATTTAGAGTTGTAAATCAAAAATTGTGCTAGTTTGAGTGGAGGGAGGTTTGTTGCCTTTGAAATAAAAAGACAGAGACTTCGACCAACCATAAAAGACGGACAAGTTCTTAATTTGCAATGATATTTGAAGGGAGTGTAGGAAATTGTGTTAGCTTTGCATGAAGATATCACTCATTATGTTTGGAGTTTGAATGAGTGAGTTGTGAGTGTGGAAGGTGGGTCTGTTGCCCTTTTTTTCTCAAGGCCGAAACTTTAGACGGCCATCGAAGTTGGACAAAGTTTTAGAATTGTTTAAAACTTGGAAGAAGAGTAGAAATTTGTGTTAGATTTTCAAAAAGCTATCAATCACATCATTTGGAGCTGTGGAGCAATGGTGGCACTAAAACAAAGTCCAACTTGAGAATTGGAGGTTGAAGTTGGAATTTGAAGGAGGTGTGAAGACTTGTGTGTGTGTGGCTTGTGGCTTTGTAAATTTAATTAAATTGTTGCGGGCGATTTGGTTTACACCAACACTAACCTCTTTTTCTGTTGTGGATGCGACGAAGTGGGGTTAATTGCCCACATCGTCGAGACTTTTATGTTGTTCTTACTAGTGAGGCAAGTTTGTTGCCGTAGGTTTGAAATTTAGGATCCAATCCTTTGGACAGTTCAGCTCGTGGTTTGGCCGTCCCGTTTTACACGTCCGAAGCCCGTGGTTTCTTATCACCCTACCTTAACCCTTGGCCTATTTAGAAACATTACAGGATAGGACAACAAGTAGCAGTTTGAAGATTTGAAGACTCAAAGATTCGAAGTTTCTACAAGTTACCAATTCAATTGTTGGTTTATATCATCTTACGATTTCTGTCATTTCCGAGCCATTTTTGGTCGCAGCCAGAATCCTCGTGATTTCCCGAAGCAAATGCTCACTACACGACATTTAGTGCCTAACGCAAACCAAAGCTGGGCTGTCTAGGGTTAAGCTTCACTACAAAGGGTTGGGCACTTTGGGCAAGTACACGCAACTAAGCCAGGCTCTAGTAACTTAATGGGGGCAACATGCTTTTTGGAATTGAACAGTAAACTGCCACTAGCCTTCGCAGCACCGACAAAATTCTGGAAGGAAGGAGTTGGACAAGCTCAAAACTGCAGTGACTGGTGGTGGTGGGTTCTGAGTTCGTGCTTTTTGGGCGAGATTCTCGCTGTGCGGAGATTTCAACCTTGGAGCTCACTGTGGGCAGGTACTATAGGAGTTCGCAATTCTGGACCCCAACTATTCTTCGCAGTTTGTTGGGCAAATTTGTTGGTACGTGGAGATCTCAAAGTCAATAAGCTCGCGCCACGACTCTAAGAGACCGAACAGGCCCCTTTGCTCGTCAACGGTTTTAATCCCAAAGTGACAAAGAGGACAAAAAGTGTCCTCATACAGTTTAAGGTCTAGTTTAAAGTGCTGTAGTTTTTGCATTCAAGGTCCAAATTCAATAAAACTTGTTGGAAATGTTGCGTTCTCCCTTCTAGTTTGTATGGTAAAATTTTCAGATCAATCCAAGATTTTTTGATTTTTTGGAAGTCAATCAAAGTTCACAACTTCAATTTGAGTTCACCAAACTGCATTTTAGGGCTGCAACTTTGGGGCCTTGTATCTCCTTCATCTATTGCTCATTTTCAATAAAATTTGTTGGGTTTTGTTTCCCTTGAAGTATAGTTATTGCGGTAAAGTTTTCATGTCAATCCAAGTTGTTTTGAATGTTTAAGACCAATTCAAAGTTCAAAATCCTGCCATTTTTGGAGTATAGTGAACTTTGGCAGCTTGTTTCTTCTTCATACAAAGTTTATTTTCAATAATTCTTTTTGGAAAAGTTGCGTATACTAGTCTAGTTTGTGTGGCTAAAATTTCATATTAACCCCTAAGTGCCTAAGACTTTCCAAGTGTGTTTTTCCCATGAAAAAAGAACATGGACTTATAGTTATCTCTATTGAAGCAAAATGATTTTTTTTCAAAATCTATCTGTATGGATGTTTAAAGAACTTGCTTATTAATAAGCACACTAATTTTGGGTGCAAAATTGCTTAAGAGTTGTGAGATTATAATAAGAAAAATGTAGGTTTTCTATTTTTAATATGTTGTCCCTCTCCACAATGTTTCAGAAATTTGCATATAAAATCTTTTGGGGATTGGAGGTGACATGAACAACTAGAAATTGTGTTAGCACACTAAAATACCCTATCAAAATACTTAATATCACTTGAAAAGCTATTAAACTCATTACACAATCCACCTTGCAATTGTTGAGATGTCATTTTCTTTTATAAATATAAATCACAAATAACTCCAAATCAACACTTTTTTGTTTAAATTTTCAATGGTGAAAATCATGAAAACATTTTACTCTTTCCATTGGGACCATTTTCAAAGCAAAAGGATAAATACAAGTTTTTAGATCTCAAATCAAGTGAAATTGCTCAAAGTTGGAAAATGAAGTAAAATTAGCAAGCTTAACTCTTCCACTACACTAAAAAGGATATTTAGTGTTGGCAACACTATTTACGAACCATGACACTAAATATCATTTATCCTACTAAAGTAAGTAACACTAAATGTAATTTCTAACACTAAAAGTACTCTATGGTAAATCTGAAATATGAAGAGGTTTACATTTAGTGTTACATTTCATTTACAGATTTTAGATTTCAGATTTAGTGGGTCAGATTTCAAATTTAGTAGGTCAGATTTCAGATTTCAGATTTCAGATTTTACATTTAGTGTTACAAAGGCGACGCATTGAAGTTTAGCACTACACTAATCGTCCTAAAATTGACATTTAGTGTAGGGTCAAGTAGGGTGGTAATTACACTAAATGTAATCCAACACTAAATATCCTTTTGAGTGTAATGGATATATATGGCTTTGGAGACCTCTCAACAATCAAATATGTACCTTTTTCAGTGAAAAATGAAAGTTTTCAATAGTTAACCCTAAAAATTGCCCGAATTTTTTTTTAAACCGGTCAAACGAATTTAACTGCCCTCTGCAAAATGAGCCTGAAATTTCAGATCGACCATATTTGGTCGCCCAGGCATTTAGGGGTTAACCAAAGAATTAATGAGTGACTGAGAAGCATTCTAGTAGGAGGTTCACCTTTAGATGTTTTTTTTGCAATTTTTCTTGTTGATTTTTGACATTTCAAAGCCATTTTGAAGAGACAATGAGTGAATTGAATGAATTTTGTTTTCACCAATGTGTTTGTATACTATTTATGAATCATTTTGTAATGTAAAGTTTTTACATTTGAGTAGGTTTAGAAATCAAATTTCACCTCCAAATGTGTTTTTGGGAAAATTTCAGCATCCATTTTCAATACTAAAACATTATGATCTTGCAATCTATGTGGCCAAATGACTTCAAATTTTCTATATGTCCTCTACAACATGTACACTACAAGATTGTACGGTTGAGATTTGTATAACTTGAAGACATTTAGATCCACAAGCTTCAAAAGCAATGATGTTTTTGAACTCCAAAAATTGAATGTCACTTTGATGTTAAGCTTACCCCCTGAAGAAAGCACTTGTAACCAACTCTGATGATTGTGTGCGTTTGTTTGCTAGAAGGTGTTTCATCCACAAGCAGGATAGTTTTTTAGTAACCACTCGATATTCATCCACAAAGGCAACAATTACATGAGTTATGCCTTGTAACCCACTCACCACCTCCCAAAGGTTACTTAATCCATAATATTCAATAGCAGTGAACTGGGTTGCCTTTCCTACAAGGGAATGATGTGGAATATTTCACACCTATCAATAGCTACGAGGACAAGTTTCATTCCACAAGAGACTTGTCAATATTGTAAAAAACAACAATGTTAAACACTTTGGTGCTTAACATTTGATCAAAGTATAAAAATAAGCATTGAAGTTGTAAAGTTCAACTTTGAAATATTGAGCAAAAAATTCATGGTGAACAAGGAGTTCAACTAAGAAGTACTTTGTTTTACTTCAAAAATCATTTATGAATGGAGAAGGCAAACTCTATGAAGGATGTTGAATGTTATGCTAAACCTTTTTATTTTCCACATATGATCAAATTTGGAAATTTTGAATTCAAATTTTGCAATCAAGGGCCCAAAATTCTCTTGGAGTGGTGTAGAAAATAGATTAACCAAACACAAAATAGAGTTATTTTTTAACATGAACCCCTTGGGAAAAAAGTTAGGGACTTTGGGAGGACAAGGGAGGGGATCAATTTGTGTTGACCCTCCTAATTACGTGAATAACTTCGATATGATCAACTTTCAAGTCTATTCTCACCACCATGTTATCTTATATTGTTAAAATTGGTAAGCATGATATATTAGATGTGCAACCTTCACAAATGTGTTCTTTGCTATCATCCAAGCCTAGTTGGCATCTTGGGTGGCAAGTGGATAAAACCTATACCAAAGACAGAAGAATGGTTCTTCAATGAGAGTCTTACTAAGAATTTTGGAAAACTAAAACCATAAAATATGAAGATTTCCATTTAGTAGGAGTGGTGTTATGTAAGGTGTTTTTGTTGGCACCATTATGTAAAAGTGTCTTTCAATCTTATTGCATCTCCAGTGTTGGCTATGAAACTACAAATTAGAAGCCTTGTCGAGCATTTCTCGATACTTTGTACTTAGGGCAATCTAGAATGAAATTAACAAACGCTTTATTTACAAAGAATCAGCTAGGGGTTGATGATTTTGATATGATGGTCCATCCTGATTCATTCAAATTCACTATCAATAGATTATGGGCTATCAAGTTTCATTTGAGTGGTGTATGCAAATGTCAAATGCTATTTAATTTGGAGTGTCAATTGGTGCTTGGTTGTAAGAGAGACTAAAAGCACAAGAAAAAAATTACAATGAAAATTCAAGCCATAATGTGAAAAGTTTGGGAATCAATGAGATTTACAACAATGGGTAGGACTTGCTGAATTTGAGACAAAGAACTTTTTTACTCTAATTTCTCAGATTTGTTGCTCAATGTGGTCATATTCACGGGCATCATGCATTTTAGGTGATGAAGCAAATACATGTATGCATTGTCCATGGAGATTAGTGATTGACAATTGATGAATTTTTTTCCTGAGTAAGCTCATAGTGATAAAAATCAACAAATCACAAGAATAATTTGTTAAGTTTGGGCTATATACAAGTACTCAACACCAAAATTATTGCAAATCACGTAAAGAATTTTTTTCCAAGTCTCAACAACTAATAATTTAAAGACGACCCTAATTATGTTGAACCAAAGGCAAACCAACTCAGAACAAACATTTCCATAAAAACTCCATCTTTATTGACTTTGGTAAAGGTATTATGATTTTACAACCAATGGTACCAAACGCCAAGTGAGAACAGACCTTTCATTACATCAATACACCAAATTCAAATGACTTTAAATACTCAAATCACATATAGAGTAGACTATTCTTAAAACAACTCTTTAAGTCTACCTAACTCATCATTGGTAATATTAGATATGTCAAGAAATATGTCGGTCAATTCTAAATAGGAGATGCATTTAGAACATAGTCGGTTTAGAGTAGACTAGCTATCCTAATACACTCCAACTTGATACAATCCTCATTGCATCCATTCGCCTTGCACCACAATTTCAATGAACATTTAGAATCTCATGATTGGCATCTGGAAGATTGACAACAACTAAGGATGATTGATGTCAAATAAATTTGAAGATTTGAACTCAAAAGTAAAGTTGTAAACATTCCAAGAAATTTGAGGTCAAAACAAGGCCATGAGAAAGCTAGTAGCTTGTACAAATAGACTTAAAAATTATTAAAATTTAAAAAGATTTTTTTTCAAGAACTTACATAGCACTAGTAGTGCCTCGTCAATTTGGCAATTTCAAATTTTATTTATTTATTTGGAAAAATAATAATTAAAAAAATACAAAAATAATTTTTTATTTTTCTTATACTTGCATTAGGGATTGAAAGTTAAACAACCTTGTTTTGGCCTCAAATTTTTTGTAATGGTCTGTCCCGTTTATAGAGTGTCTATCCACATGGTTTTGTCATTCCCTTAGCCATTCCAATCCTTGGTATTTGGCTATTCACATTAGATATCCCTCTATAATAGCACCTTCTCTAATATCACATCCTTGATTCAAACCCCATAGTCTATGGAATGAGTTCAAAACTCCCTAAATGCTAGTTCTAGCTGGAATCTAAGGTGACCAAGTATTAGTTAGAATATTACATATTTTTTAGAATAATTACGACAAAGTTGTCTAGGTTTTTGTATGAGTTAAATCTCCAAAAGATGAAGATTTTATTGATTCTATATGGTGTTTGTGCCTATTACTTAAAATTGTCATAGTTGTTTGGTTGGATTTAGGGTTGATTCACACCTTTGCTTATTGCCTACTTACCACACTACAATCAATGATGATGTGTGAGTGTCAATTGAAAGTTGGTTTGGAGCACCAAGGAGTTGAAAATAACACCAATGATTTGCAAATTGTATAAGTAGTGTTTGCAAAACTTGCCAATCAAGGCTCAAGCTATGCCACACCTAATTGTTGTAGCAACCATGAAAACTTGTTTGTTGACATCAAGCTCCAAGTGCTTTAATTAAACAAGAATTGATAATTTTTAGACATGTGAAAATAATGCATATTTAAAAAACAGCTATAACAATTTCAAACATGGCTTCTATAAAAAAGGATTATTTCCTACTTATACAAAGGTTTTATCTTTTAATCCAAAAATGATATTGTCTTCGTGATAGGCACTAATTCAAATATGATTCAATGCTTGGACCAATAGGTACATTATTTGTTTCTATAGTAATTATAGAGTAAGTCATCCATCAAACACTTTGTGTCTTCAATGTCATTTTAGGGTTAACATCGGAAGATTGCAAATGCTAGATGGGAACATACCTCTAGAACATGGGCAATCAAACTCTTCAAGCACATCCCCAAGTACATTGACACTAAAAAGCTTTGGCATGCTCCTCAAATATTATATTTTCAACACCTTTTAGGAGAGCCCCGTTGTTTCTTGAATACATCTAGATTCATGAGTATCAAAAGTATCATAAGGCATTTGCTTGTGGTGGCCAAAGCATCTCAATGACAATCTTACATTCTATTAGCTTTTGTCAATCCAATTTAGAAGTCACCATATAACTCTCATCCTTTTAAGGAGGGGGGCTCTCTTGGACAACCTTTAATGTACGGGTATTTTTAATTTGTCTATGGCAGAACTTTTCATAATTAAAATACTTTGTAATTTTGGCAAAGGAAAATTTTTAATTACAAAAATATTTTAGATTTATCTCATTAGTGCAAAAGACACTACTTTACTATTTACATTCAATCTATAGTCAATTTTAAAAAGAAATTTCAATTTTTGATTAAAAAATTTATCTCATTAGTGTAAAAGACACTAAATTACTATTTTAAATTATCATAGTCTGAAATATTATTGTATCATATTAATTTCTACAATATTTTTATTGTAGTTACAGTAACATGAAAAAAAAAATTTAATTTGGAGTTATTTTATAGAAATTGTAATGTACAAATAGATTTTACTATTCATTTATTTTCCAAAAATTGATGGATTTTAAGTTTCTTTTGATGTGTTTGCAAACATAAATTTAATTGTATTGTAATGGACTTTAAAATAGCATATTAAATGGAAAGAACTTTTGCAAATCAAATATTCGATATAAGTTGATCAAAGTCATATCAAAATGGGAGTTTTGAAATTTGTAAGAGAAATCAATTTTGAAAAATTAGAATTTGTAATTAGGATGGGATACTTATAGTTCATTTCATTTTTCATTGTACTAATGCAGTGTAGACAAATAGCAAGATTAACTTAAATCATTCTAAAGACAGTGGACCAAAATTAATCAAAAGACTTGGCTTATGTCATGGGAAGAAATAAATATTGATAGAGTATGAAGAGTGTCATACAATCAAACAAGCTTCAAAATGAAAGGCTAAGTGACTTAAGTTTTGAACTCCAACAAACATTAAAGAAAAAACACCTCCAAATGCCACTCCCTTTGCTCTTAGTAAGCAAATGATACAAATGATGATATTTTTTGGTTAGGATTTTTATTTTTATCAAGAGTTAAAAGTAAGTACAAATACTTCTATAATTTTCTAACCATTCACACAACATTCTATAGATTTTCAAGATTGAAAGTTGAAGGTATGAAGTCATGCCACAATGATAATAGATGTCTCTTAAATGAGCCCCATGAAAGAATAAAAGGCAGCAACACCTAATAAGAGTTTTTGTGTCTTTTTCAATGGTGTCGATGGCAAAGATGCATCTGTCCATTTCAATAATCACTGTTTTGAAAGAAAGATGAAAATATCCAAAAATGCAACAAATTTATATACTAAGCTAAAAGTATGAATGCATAATCCGGCTTATGGATGCTAGGTGCTTAGATGAAATGCTTGAGCAATCTTTACTAAATGTCAACATTTTGCATCTCCATTGAAATCAAAGTCTTCAAAACAAAACAAAATTATGTTGTGCTAATGAAAATTTACCCTTTCAACCATTTTCATTTGCTCTTAATTCTTAAACTATGGGTAAGGAACCTTGATTAGTAGGATTCCAACCCAAAGGAATGGATCCTCACAACTACTCTCAAGAGGAAACTCTTCACAACCTCACATGATGATTCATATGTGATGAAGTGAGCATGAAGAGGTCTAAGCTCGTACAGTGGCTTGGCTTGCATTGTTGTTGCCAACTCCATGGACCTCCACAGGTGCCCTCCCAATAAGCACTTGGAAGCGTGAAAAGCCGATCAAGTGGAAGATGAGGATGTCGCCCACTTTGATGCTGTTGTCCGTCAGGAAGGCTTTCCATCCACCAAGCCCATACGCAAACACTCGAGCCTTGGATTGTCTGAAAGAGCGCACTGTGATCTTGATGGGCCATGTTCGGTGGCTGTCTATAGTCGTGAAGGTGGCATCTATTCCGAACTTTTTGTTGTGGAGACGGAGGAATCCGCGTGGAAACTCCTGTGCAGACAATCCAAAGTTTGTTAATCACCTTCGTCATCGTCAATGAAGAAGCAACAGCAGATACGATCCACCATTGCAAGAGAAGAGTAAGAAGTTTCCATGCCAATGGATTCACAATTAAAAGAACTATCTTGAGCAGCAGGACATGCATGCTCAAGTGGAACAGTCCAGCTACTGTAGCTAGTCTTTGTTACATCCTTTGATTCTCAAGGCAGGATTTGAATGTATGAATCAATGCAAGCATGTGTCAAGAGAAACCACATTGCTTCAAAACGTTTCCAAAAAAACCAATGATCAAGTTAAAATCTCTCACGACATGCATATTGAACTCCGGCCTGTTTAACAGCGCTCGATCACCAAGGTCACTGAGGAATGGAGCATGGCAAGTGTAAACAAAATAACTAAGAAGTATCAGTCTAACTCCAATCCAACAGTCCAGCATTTGCTAACCCGTTTGATCATCGAGGTCCCTGCTAACTGATCCTGCATCATGCATGCATTGCAATAAATAGAATAATTATAAAAGGAGCTTCAAAACAAATGTTCTCCTAGAAGAGAAGAAATGCTCATCTGCTTGAAAACATACCAGTGAGTAGGCGAATGGCCCTTGCACCAGCTCCATGGCCATGGACTTGGAAACGCGCTTATGAAAGAAAATGGAGTCCGTCGTCTTCACTCGAGACACCATGTCCATCATTCTCCTTTCAAACTGTTCGCGGGATAACGGTGCCGGCATCTTCACTTATGGAGCTGCACGCTTGTCTTCCAACGCCTTTGCAGCTGCTCGATGGGACCAAAACAACACCCAGCTACGTTGTGGTACGCTTCTCGACCCAGACACGTTTCCTCCTACCTGTCAATTCAGCTCCAAAAACAGCCCGTATTAAGTTCCTTCTCACGGACTCTTTGCGATCAACCCATCGAAATAACACAAGTGAAGCTCCCAAAGTGTTTTATTCTGCTGACACACAAACTGACACACGAACTAACTGACATGAATGCAAATTCAAGAAATCAACTGCTCAAAGCCAGCAGGGAGACATATCGAGAACAAAAGTGATGAAAGCACAGACTCGATCACAAGCTTGACTCCACCGCACATTCCAGGAGGAACTCGAGTACAGTTTCAGGACTCCATATGAAGAACGCCAAACGGGAGTCGAACATGCATCTGTATAATTCTACACAATAAAATTAAATGACGCTCTGAAAGAGCTCTATGCTGTGGACTGCAATTTCAGGAAATCGTTCAGCCTAAACATCAAGTTAGTGCTGAAACAGGGAGACAATATGGAGACAACCGCTACAGCAACGTCGATGTTTCAGGACTCCACCAGATGACGAACGAAAAATAACGGAAAGGACTCAAATAACATTTCACGACTCGAGATGAAAACGCAAAACGGTGGTGCCACATGGAATGGCGCTCTGTGCATTTCTACGGAGTTAAAACAGATGAAGCTCCGAAAGTGCTTTAGTCGGTTGACTGCAAGTTCAAGCATCTGACCAGCATAGAGATCAAGTTCGCCTCTGCTCAAACAGAAAGACACATTTTCAACAACACGGATGTCCGAAAGCACTCGCTCACAAGTCACAACCTTGTCCAACTTCCCACACACCCAAACATGCACTCCTCCACAACTGTAGTGGGCAGGAATCAATCCCTACCAACCCAAAAATGTCCAACTCTACTGTATGTTCGATCACTGGAAAAAACTCAGGAACAATACCCTCGCAATGATTCCATGATAGAGAGGAAGAGAGAAGTCGGGGAATAGCTAATCGATACCTGGCATCGGCCTCACCACTCGAACTAGCGGCCTCTCGCGTGCCCTCGCTGGAACGAAGCTCTTCACTCTCCGATCAAAGCGGAGACAGGAGGAGCGGAGTCTGCTCGACTACAGGAGATCACAGAGAATAGAGGTGAAGAGAGAGAGCATGCATTGAAGCCAAGTCCAGATAGATGGACGAATGCCACTGCTTTCTCCAGAGCGCAGTTTCAGGGTTTATCTCCGATCCTCTTGGTGTGGAGGCTGCGATGAACGTTCCTGCATGTGGGTGGCGTAACGGGGATTGAAGACGTACTCTGCTCAGTACTCGTTGCAGACTTGAAAAGAGATTCAAGCACAGGGCCCGTCTCCTCCGAATTGAAGCATTGAAGACGTACTCTGGTCACTCGCTGCAGAAGTCGTTGAGAAGAGATGGATTCACGCGTAGGACCCGTCTCCTCCCAATTGAAGCAGGCGCTGCTTGTCCGTACGTCGCGTCGTTGAAGGCGACGTGACGCCGTCCTTCACTTTCTCTCAAGCAAGTTTTTAGTTTTCAGCGGAAGTAACTGAGTTTGGAGAGCAAGCGTTAACTTAGTGAGCCATGAAGGTGATGGAATTTGGGTATTACTTCAGATGGAAGGGCATATGGAGTTTTGGGTTACATTGGAATAAGAAGTCAAAAAAATGAGAGAGTGGAAGAAGATGGGAGAAGGTAGCTCACTCGTGGCCCAATCAAAGAAGAGAGACAAGGAAACATGTAGTCAATTGATGTGTATTTAGTGTTTGGGTGAAGAATCCAAAGAATGCTCATTCCTTTTGTTAGGTTTATTGTGGCTTGTCTAGTTTTGAGTTCTAATCTAATTTTCAATGAATTAAAGTGTTCAGACTAGACTACTAGAGTTGTTTGGATATTGCGTTTTTTTCTCTTAGTACAAGTCTAAATATTGAAGAAGAGGGGGAAAATTTTCAAATAAGGAAGCAACCAAAATTGACTCATTTTTGAATTTTTATGTACTTTTCATAGACTAAATTGCATTTTTTTTCCAAGTTACATTGGATATGACTTACTTTAACTACTTAGCCTTGTTATCCCATAGATATCCACCCTAGGTATTGCTTAGGTAGTTGTCCTAATAAATTCTATAGAAGGTTGGATATCATCTAGATAGTTGCCCTAATAAATCCCATAGAAGGTTGGATATTACCTAGGTAGTTGTCTAAATGAATTATTGAATTTCAAAGAGGATTGTTACCTACTATTGTTACTAGTTTTGGTATGAAAATTGATTTCTTATGTTGTATATATGCACAACTCTAGCATAGTTGATTAGAGCCATTCCTCCCAATTTATTTGAGCTACCTAGGCTATCTACAATTCAAAGAAAATTACATATCATACAATAACTTTTTAACAAATAGTCAAAAATTATAAAGATTGTTGGGCTTGAAAGCTACTCTGTAGATATATGCTATGTAAGAATTTCAAAGAATAAATATAAAAATTCTATTTGTAGTACATTGCCCAAAATCACTATGTTGCCAAAAAATGCAATTTGGTCCTTTGAGGGTTAAATCTATGACTATCAAGATAGAAAAAAATAGGCTTGTGAAAATGACAAACTTTAGTTTGGATTCTTGTTGCACCGTAATATATAACCCTTGTTGCCTCAAAAGCTTTAGATAACCTTTTTTCTTTCTACTAAATCAATTTATAGGCTAGAATCCATAGGATTGCAAATCAGGTTGTAAGAAACACCTTAACACCTTGAATGCTTAAATCTCTTCTTGTAAGATAGTAAGTCCACAAATTGACCACCTAAGAACTGGAATTGAATTTGGGGGAGGTAAAGCTTCTCAAAATATTTTTCACCAAATTTTCCTTGAAAGACAAGTAGAATTGGCATCTAACCCAAGTCGTTTCA
Organism: Rhytidiadelphus loreus; assembly: GCA_947034895.1. NCBI lineage: Eukaryota > Viridiplantae > Streptophyta > Bryopsida > Hypnales > Hylocomiaceae > Rhytidiadelphus > Rhytidiadelphus loreus. The sequence continues at coordinate 65,489,576 of OX344762.1, forward strand.
TATTTTTTGGAGCTTTGTGGAATTAGTTACAAAATTTTGAAATTGAACTGACATAGGGCTCCAAAATTGCCCACCTCCTAAAATGTACATTGTTTGTACATTACCTGAAGGCTACAAAAAAGAAATATTCACAAACAATGTACATTTCAAGAGGTGTGCGGTTTTAGAGCATGTGTGCTTTTCTAACCTCCTATCATAACAAGTTGAAATTTTATTCCCGTTGCAAGTAGTTCTTTGTCAACAACCAATTGAAACACCAAATATGCAACTTCCGTATTCTATGGCCTTGATTATAATCACTTGTAATAAATTTAGTCCAATCTCAAGTGATGTAATTTGTTTTACTGTAGAAAACTCTTATCTCCTTTTCAACTAGGAATCCAAAAATGTAATTATATACATGAAATTAACATTCTTTGAAGACAATAATAGCTTTAAGAACCTAATTTTATGAGCTTTTTAATACATGAATCATAGGCCAAGCTATCTAATTTTTTGGGCTTTTAGAAAAATGTAAAAGCATTAAAAAAATTAAAATTAAAATTTGTTTTTTCTAACTTTTCTCAACCACTTTCATCTTCCGGGAAAAAAAATTGTGTTCTTTGCACTTGCGCAAAGATAGTGCACTTTGAGCACATGTGGAAGGTAGACATTATACTATTTTTAGAAAATATCTTTGTAGATTCATATAAATTTATTCAATGTCTACAACTACTACATGTACCTTCATTTCAAATTTCAAATAAAATTAACATGCAGCGCAAAAGTTATGAGCAAAAAAACTTCTATCCAAGGCTATGGGGTTAAATAAAAAAGAACAAGTATATCTTGCAATCATCCTGTAACATGGTGTTTTAGTTAAGTATTTGACATACAAGGTGCATGAATTGATGTATAGAATAGCTACAAAATTTGTGTTCACGTTGAGCCGGATTCAAAGAAACATGGCTCATCCAGTGTAGATCATTAATTATTGCACATCCTACATGCTTTAGAAGTTGTATTCTCTCTACATATGTACAGTGCCCTATAGTTCATTTTCGAATTTTTCAATCAGTTTTCATTAGAAGTGCAGCTACTTTAGAAAGCTCTAGTGTGCTAAAAAATGAACCGATTTTGAAACCTCAAATTGCGTTGGAATTGCAATGAAGTGCACTTCAACTTCATAACAAGTGAAAAATAATTTAAAATCATACAACAATTTGGATTCCTTTTATACACTATCTACCATACCTTTGGAGGATAGTCAAAGATTTTTTGCATTTGGGTGAAGAACAAGAAAGAAATCATACAAGAAATTCAAGTGGTATGGGAATAAATATCTCTAAAGCAATTGTGAAGGTTTATTTCTTATATGTATCATTGAATACAAGTTGTAATTTTCACAAATGTTGGCAACACTGAATAGTACATAGTGTATAGAAATCATCAAACTCTTTGTATGATTTTCAATTACATATGTGTGTTTGTAATGATGATAAAGTAGACTTTAGTGTGATTCCAACGCAATTCAAAATTCAAAATTCCGTTCATTTTTTAGCACACATGGGCCTCCCAAAGTTCTCCTAATCTCAAGAGGATCCCAAAATTCATAAATGAACTGTAGGGCACTGTACAGTGCCAAATTTAAACTTGATGAGTTTAAATATTAAAATGACCTCCATACAAAAGATGTTAGTTGTTGAATTTTCAATCTAGTGGAAATATGTCTTGCCATATTTAAGTACATACTTCATATTCTAAGAAGTCTCATGCCATGGGGTCAATGGAATTGAATTCATGAAATGGTGATTTTCCAACCTAATTCTAATCCTTTGAGTTCTAATTTCAACCCTTTGAACCCCAATTGCACACTTTGTGAGATTGCAAAAGAGAAAAATTGAGTCTAGGGAGCTAAATTGGACTCTAGTCCATAGTGGATCTATCTACCTTGGACCCCTAGAACAGTAGGACACTAAGGCCAAAAAGTGGTTGATGTAATAAGTCTCAAAATTACTATAGAAATGAAGAATGCACCTATTGGCCCCCAAATTAGATCATTTTTGGCAAAATCCCTTGGAGATACAAAATCGTCTTTTTAGGGTAAACAATATTTTTGCCAATCACAATTTGTCAACCATGTTTTCTTTGAAATTAAGAGTTTGGTTTGCAATGTTGTACTACCCCTTGAATGAATGAAAAAAGGGTGAGGTTGGACTTGCATTTGCACTCAGGTACATTAGGAGCAAGGATCCACCAATGAGGATGCCACTATTACCTTCTCCCACTAGTAGTGATTGCTTTCTGTTGGGGTGGCTCCAAAAATTTGGTAGAGCTAATTGAACCACAACTAGAAAAATTTGCATAGTAAGGTAGCAACATCTTAGAACGACAATACAAGAATTTCTTTGTGTGGCTGCATAGTGAAATTTTGTTCAAATAAATTAGCAAAATGTAATGAAAAGTGTTGCAAGTAGGATTTTTTGCTATTTGGAGAATATATTATGACTTATGGCTATTCGTGAGAAAAGAGTTAGATCATCAAAGGTCACAACCTCAATCATATTTAAGCACAGTTGTTCAACCATGGTCTTCAACTATGACATGGTTATAAAAACATATGTAAGGTGAACCAACCCATCACCATCTTGCTTTCCAATTCCTTGACCTACTGTTTGGTCCACTTGCGTTCGTTACCCCATCCAAATCTGTCTAGGAAATATCCTAAACTATTTAAAATTCTGACAAAATTTGACAAGATTTTGGTTTTAATGTCAAGATGGGGTAACGTGTTAGCCCTTGATTGGTGGATACTTAAGTGCTAATAAATACATAGAAGGGTGGTTATGGGTTGTTGGTAGGGCATTTATGACTCTAGTCTATGGGAGGTTTTGTAATTTCAGGTTGATTATTTCAAAAATTCATAGAAATTACAGTTTTAATCGTAAAATTATAATTCCACTTGGGTTTGATTTGTGAAACAAGCACACACCTCTGAAAAATATGTGCCCCTCTTGGAATTGGCCCCAAGATATTCAGATTGCAAATCAGAGTGGTAATAGGCTTGTCTACCTTAGAAAGGTCATGGGTTATAGAGTCTATTCAAGGAAATTCAAGGAAGTAATGAAGAAGCAAAACGAGCCTTGAATTACGCCGTCGCTACAACTGCTGCGAGGGCCAACTGGGATTCCATGCCAATCATGCCTTGTCTGCCGTGATTGCGCCATTCTTTCTGGGGCTAAATATTTCCTGATTTCAAGGAATACTGAAATTTTTAATAAATTTGTGGAGATTTTGTTATAATTGTCAGAAACTGTATTCCCAACCTCCAATGTGACAAAATTACAATCAGATTTGGCGTAAATTAAGTCATTTTTGTTAAAAAAGTGCCACATGTCATCTTGTGAATGGTGTGAGTTGATGTGGATTCCTGATAATCTCACATGGAAATTCAATATCAACACCTAAGTGCCAAATCAAACCTTCACATACTAGTTTCTCGATGTTTGACACTTTAGAAGGAATGATACAAAAATCTTATTTTGCCATTCAAAAGAATTTTTGCATAATATAAAATTTAATTGGTATTTTTAGTCTTGCATAATGTTTGGAAGCAATGATACAAAAATCTTATTTTGCCATTCAATTTTTTTTTTGCATAATATAAAATATAATTGGTATTTTTAGTCTTGCATAATGAACATTCAATTTATGTGCAATTCCAATCAAGTATACCAAGTTTGGATTTCAAAAAAGCAAAACTCTGTTTTTTGTGAATTTTTTCAATTAAAATTTATGGTTTTACATGATATTTGATTGAAAAACATTGATGATGAATTTCTTAAATTCAATTGCATAGGTATATAGGAAACATCCATATGCACATCTTTCACATCAAAAAACACCCCTTCAAGTAACAAAAATATGATCTATGAAGAAGATAAGATGAGGTGTCATATGACCAAACTTTGTAAAGTAGATATCTCTTTAGATTTTAGTAATTGTACCATCATGCTTAACCCCAAAAGAACCAAGTGTCCCTTTGGGAGACAAATGGATTTTGGGCAGGTACCTATGGGCTGAATTTTTCTCTTGATTTTTTGAAACTTTTTTTGAAGATAGAAAAACTGATTACCTTTGTGGGAATATAATTTTTTTTCCAATCGGTGCCCGGGAACAAAAGTTATGCCCATGTAACTCAAAACAAGGGAGACCGGGCAGCAAAAACAATTTGCAAAAATTTGAATATTAATTTTTTTTTCTCATAGATTATATTTTTGTCTATCTGGAGAGCTTTGATTCATTTCATTTGGATTTTTTATGAGAAAATTATGGACAATCTTGTTTTGGGAGCAATTAGAGCATCTTCTTGAAAAAATTACTTGTAGGATTCACTTCTGAATGCAATTTTGACAATTTAAAAAAAAAAAAGTTCCTCATGGTTTAGTTTGCTTGCTAGAACAACCTCACCGTGGGGATTAGTGCATTTTAATTCTAACTTAGATATATTAATAAAATAGATTTTCATTCAATCTTGTATCTATTTCTATACTACAATTTTCTTAAGAATGAAAATTAAGTTTTTTTGAATTTTTTTCCCCTAGACTCTCAACTCAATTCTCCACTGTAATGATTTAAAGCTCAAAACTGTGTAGTGCAAAAAATTTAAGTTAAAAATGTTCAAAGTCAAATAATCTAGTCCCGCAATGTGCTGAAAAACTTGTTTTTTTCACTTTAAACGCAAATATCTTGCAATCTGTACAGTGAAAAATTCTGAAATTTTTTCCACACATTCTCATACTAGTAAGATGTAAGATCCTACAGTTAGATGTGGGAAAAAAACAATGTTTTTATTCTTTGCTATAGAAATGCAGTTTTGAGTGTTTTTTGGCAAAAAAAGGGCCTTGATCCATTAGGGGTTAAAGTTTACAAAAGAAGCTATAGTGTAAGGGTCAAATAGTAAAATCTAGTTAAATTATAGAGATATCTATTTTACAAAATTTAGTCATACAACACCCTCAAATTGAACTTTTTATAGGTCATATTATTGTTACTTAATGGTGTATGTTTTAATATGAAAGATGTGCATATTGATGTTTCCTATATATCTATGCAATGACGAATTTAAGAAATTCATCACCAATGTTTTTCAATCAATTTTCATGTAAAACCATCAATTTTAAATGAAAAAATTCACCAAAAATGGGTTTTTCCTCTTTTGGAATCCAAATTTGGTATACTTGATTGATTGTTCATTATGCCAAGAAGAAAAATGACAATTATATTTTATATAATGCAAAATTCTTTTGAATGGCAAAATAGAATTTTTGTATCATTGATTCCAAGCACCATACAAAAATGCATTACATTTGAATTAGTTGTTGTAATTGGGACTTGTGAACCTCTATGGATATGAATGGAATTGTTTGTAGAAATATTATTTGACTTTGATGGCTTGTAAAGTAACTTTCTTGGCAGAAGGCAACCTAATTCTTGAAGCAACCTTATTATTGGAACACAAGCACCTCCACGTGTATAAATGAAAATATTTGTAGAAATATTTGTTGATTTTGATGGCTTGAAAAATAATTTTTTTGGTGGAAGGCAATCTAATTATTGGGACTCGTGAACCTCCATGTGTATAAATGGAAATATTTGTAGAAATATCAGTTGACTTTGATGGCTTTGTAAAGTAACTTTCTCGGAGCAAGGCAACCTAATTGTTCAAGCAACCTAATTTCATTATTATGTGAAGGTTAACAAAATTTTGGGAGTCATCTAGAGGAAATTGAAGAAGTAGAAGAAACAATGCTTGTGGGAAGAGGGAGCAACTCCACGCCACGGGGTTAGGGTTTCCGCATGGCTGCCTGTTTTGTCCCTTTCCAAATTTTCTTTGAAAAATGAAATGTTTTATTTAAGTTGTAGCATCTAAACCCTATGGAACGGAGTGAGTAGGGTCTAGGCTTGAAGCGGAGTGTTCTTAAGCGTAGCGCTGTTTAGGATGAATATGAAGGGGTAACCTCTACTACTAGCTAGGACCTTTTGATTTTATAAAAAATTATATAAAACTATCGACATTACATTACAACTAGGACCCCAATCGCCAAGAATTTTTTTTAGCCGGCTCTTCAAACCAATTGCAAGGCTCCATAAGGTGGGTGGGCAGGACGGTGAAAATTTCACCTCACGGGCTGAACCCCTCGTCCTCATCGGTCGATCCTGGCTCCTAGTGTGCTTGTGTTTACCCGAACTCGCTCGCAAACCGACCTGAATGCGAATGCAAGCCCATCTTCATCCTTTTCACTCATTCAAGGGGGTAGTACAACATCGCAAAGCAGACTCTCCTGGGTCGTAATCGCAATGATAATCAAAGTTTTTCATCGTGACAAGTTATGAATGGCAAAACACTGTTAGGTTAAGGGTGACAATGATAGCACTCAGTACGCATACAAGAGAGAGCAGGAAGCTCTACAGAATTCTAATACATGGATTCTTGTGTAAACATTTTGAGATTTCAGAACAATCAAGTGGTCCAAAGTTGGATGCAATTGAAACGATGTCGGTAAATATCATCGGAACTTTTTTATGACAATCCATTGGCACATGAAGAAAATTGTCCTATAGACAAACGTACATTATGAACAAGCTCACAGCATTCTCCAACCAGGAGAGCAATTCGACTGATACCAAGAACCCAACACGCCCTTGGAAGATGGCATGTAACTTCTTTGCCAGAGGATGAAACAAAAATGACACACTTCCACAAAGGAGAAATTTAAACGTCTATCAATGGAGTCTTTCAAGAATTCCATAGCCAATGTCTAGTGACACACTACTGTAGCGTACAACAGGAATGGAACTTTCGAAGAATTCCGTAGTCACCGTCCAGTAATAATACATACAATGGGACACACGAGGAACTGGAATTGGGACACAAAGGACATTTGTCCCACCTCCATTTTGGATTTTTCCCTTGCCATATTGAGTCCGGGGTGCTGAGTTCGATAGAGTGAGGGGTTTTCAAGTCAGTATATCTGGCTATTCTTCGGGAGATCGACTTCGCACACAAGGAAGGACTTGAGATTGGACTTCCTGGCCTTCCTGAAATTCAATTTTTCACAAGCGAAGTATCCCATCAACAGTAATCGTTGCTACCTCACCAGTGCACAAGGGCGAAAGTCTGCGAATTTGCCTCTCCCGTGGTGACACCACATTCAACCTAGCTCGGGTTCGCCTAGTAACTAGCTAAGTTTTGAAGAACTCGATCGCGATCATCCCTGAACAAGGCTCGATATTCAAAAGTTTTCATTCACTCCCATCCACTCCCAATTGAGCTTTCTCCTGAGGCACTCGTGAGGCGACATTCTACCTAGCTACAGTTCATCTTGCGCTCCCCCTCTTCGTCCTGACCGCCTTCTTCGTCCTTTGGGATACACGAACCTAAACCCCTCTTCGTCCTCCCAAACCAATCTCCCGTCCTCCAATTTGTCCGCGCACTCCGTCTACCAAGCCAAGAAGCTCTTGGCTTGCAGCGGTCGATTCCCGTCGTCATGCCACATCTGCACAATCTGCCCCACCGTCCCCACCTCACCGGGATCCATATCAATACAACCATGATCGCCCCCGCCGTCGTGCGTAATCGGGATCCAGCGGGGGTTCCACCACTTGGCCTTCACGTGCCCCCCGTCCGAACAGACTTCGTCGTCGAAATCCGCTATCGACCCATCGTCCACAAGCCCCTGCCAGACACTCCACTGGTCCACAATCTCCTGCGTGGACAGGAGGGCACCAAGTCCAAGGAAAACGTGGAACGTTGCCTGGCCGTTATGACGTTTGAGGGAGGCGTGGAAATCTTCCGGGAAGGGAAAGCCGCCGGTTGCAGCCTCCGCTGTGGCGATTTCTTCGTCGGTGGCGCCGGGGTTGAGGAACGGCTGTGGGATGGGGAGGGTCAGGAAGTGAGCTTCTATTCTCTGCCACTGGGTGTTGACGGCCTCCATCTCCATCACTTGCTCGTGCTGGCTCGTGCTGGCTCGTGCGTTACAATGTTAGAACATCTGCTAGAGCGAACTGGGTGCAAATGAAGGGCCGGTTACACATACTCCGTACTAACTAAACATGGTCATCCGGATGTAGTGTATCTGATTTATAGCCACCATGGAAGGGAGCTTCACAGGGAAGGCGACCATGTTGGCGGCGAGCTTCACTGCGAAGGGTTGGGGACTTTGGGCGAGTACACACAAGCAAAGCTCCAAAGCGTGTGTTTCTTAACAGTAAACTGCCACTGGCCTTCACTGCCACTGGCCTTCACAGCACTTTAGGCAATTCTGGAAGGGCCAGGGTGAACTGACCCCCTCATTGCCGTGGCCAGGGGTTATTGTGAAAAAAAAGCCTAATTGTTGCTGTGATTTTTCTAATTTCTACACCTCCCCTAGCTCATTAGGGGCCACTGATTGCAAATCTGAATTCAGAATTTGCAAATTTTCTCATCTAATTGCAAATAAAAAATTCCACAGTGTTTTCCCCAGGGGTAAAACGGGGCAATGAGGGGTCAGTTCACCCTGGCCATTCTGGAAGGAAGGAGTTGGACAGGCTCAAAGCTGTCAGAGTGGCGAAAATTCGCCACAAATAAAATAAAACTGCAGTGAGTGGTGGTGGGTTCTGAGTTCGTGCTTTCTGGGCGAGACTCTGCGGGCATTTCAACCTTGGAGCCAGGTAGGAGTTTGCGATTTTTCTTTACTCTAGCTGACCGCTGACACCCCAAATATTAGTAACATTGTTTACGAATGAGGTAGGGTGCCTTTTACATTCTTGAAAAGGGGACCCTCCAGTGAACAAAATTATCTTACATGGCTCCTCAGCTAGCCCTATTCTTCGAATAAACTGATAAGCATATAGCAAAGGATAATACTTTGCGTATATGTCTGGTTATACGGTGGGTAGTGGGTACCCCCCAAATCACGCAGTGCCTTAAAACCGCACCCTAAAATAAGTCCCTAAATGCTTTAAACACATATTGAAAGTTGACCAATCCTCCTAATGGCGTGATTAACTTGCACGTGTGAGATTGGTGGGCTTACTTACTGCAACACACTGAATTCAAACCTCCATACCCAAAGGGAAATTGCTGTAGAAAATGAAAATATTGCCGCCGAGGATTTTCTCCTTCGGTTCTGTGTGCCGCTTCCTTTTATCAATGGAAATTCTCCATGTGTTTCAAGAAAAACAACTCCATACCGTAGTTTCAGCACCTTCTTGCAAATCACTAAACACTCGAATCACATATAACACACTATAACTTGATACAATCCTCAGGAAGTTGGTCCTTCACTGCATTCATTCGCCTTCCTGGTCTTGCACTGCCATGTCAATGAACATCAATAATCTCTTGATTGGCATCTAGAAGATTGGCAACAAGGGATGATTGATGTCAAATAAATTTGAGGTTTTGAACTTAGAATCAAGGCTGTAAAGCCCTAGAATCCATAGGATTGCAAATCAGGCTGTAAGGAAGACCTCGAATGTTTCTGTCCTAGTCGACAACCGATTGTGCCACTTCCTTTGTAAAAGCAACACACTTATGATTGTTGGATCTTACAAGGTTAACGAATTCCTCATCAAGCCCAGTTTCAAAATCGTGTATCATCTTAGCCGCCCAATTGACAATCGATCGGTGATTCCGCAGTTTGCCACATTGCTTTGTCCTGCCCGAAACTGGAATGGGCGACTCACGTTCGTTAATTCTCAAGAATGGGATGGAATAATCTCTACTCCAACAGGTCGGTACAATTCCAGCATTACGAGATAGAACTGCATTAATTTTTCATAAATCGAAAGTCCAGGGACCCAGCAGGTGGCCGATTTGTTACCCAAATCCCCATGTGGACTGTCAATCAGAATGTACATAACAGTATATATTATGGGCACGCCCCCCAACTGATTCTAGTTTTCAGTTTCTAGTTTTCGGTTCTCTGGACACTTGAATTGAATATCTGCGTGTTGGCGTTTTGAAACGCCTCAAACAGGTCATTTGAACAAATTAGCCCTTTTACAAATTTTACCTGACAATCGACTTTTCACAACTCATACTTTTCCCAGTCATGCATACTGATTTGTGCAATAGTGCGTGCGACCCTAGTTTAAGAAAGTCACACTATTTTGAGTTAGTGCAAGTTAAATTCATACCAATTTCCAGTTTCCAAAAAAAAATGGTGACTGTAGCTTCCTAGGTGAAGCTGCTCGTTCTTGCACTCGATGTAACGTTTTGTAAACTCATGAGCACCCAGTTTGCTCTTGCACTAGATCTAAAGTTTTCTATACTCTTGTGCATCCAATTCTAGCAGTGTAATCGGCACATGCAACCCCGTGCTAGCTAGCCGATGGAGGCCGTCACCACCCAGTGGCAGAGAACAGAAGCTCACTTGCAGACTCTCCCCCAACTCCCCCAACCATTTCGCAACCCCGGCGCCACTGAAGAAGAAATCGCCACAGCGGAGGCTGCAACGGGTGGCTTCCCCTTCCCTGAAGATTTCCGCTCCTCCCTCAAACGTCACAACGGCCAGGCGACGTCCTCCGACATTTGCATTGGAATTGGTGCCCTCCTGTCCACGCAGGAGATTGTGACCCAGTGGAGCGTCTATCAGGAGCTTCTGGACGCTGGGGCATTTCAGTTTGACGACGCGGAAGCCTGTTCGGACGAGGACCAAGTGAAGGCCAAGTGGTGGAACCCCCGCTGGATCCCGATTGCATACGATGGGTGTGGCGACCATGATTGTCTTGATATGGATCCCGGTGAGGTGGGGACGGTGGGGCAGATTGTACAGATGTGGCATGACGACGGGAACCGACCGTTGCAAGCCAAGAGCTTCTTCGCTTGGTTGACGGAGTGCGCGGAGAAGCTGGAGGACGGGAGCTTGGTTTGGGAGGACGAGGAGGGGTTCGTGAATGCCCGAAAGGGCAAGATGAACTCGAGCTAGGTTGAATGGGGTCTCACCACCACATGAGAAAGCCAGAAATGTCAATAAATGAAAGTTTTGAGGAATTTCATGGTGATCAATATCCAGGGATGATAGTTACAAGGCAAACTCGAGGTTGGATGGGATGTGATCTCACCAGCACCAGCACCGGAGAAATCCGACGTGTTTATCAATGGAATTTTTGAGGAATTCCATGGTGATCAATGTTCAGTGATGATAGTTACAAGGCGAAGAACTCGAATGGGGTCTCACCACCGGAGAGGCAAGTTGGTTTGCAGACCTTCGCCCTTGTGATATAGCGAGGCAGCATCGATGGGATGCTTCGTTTGTGCAGATTTAAATTTCTTCAAGCTTGGCAACGAATTGAAATCCAATCGATCCCAAGTCAGTCGGAGGACAAGCCGGATCTGTTGACTTGAGATCTCCTTGTTCACAGCACCTGGTTCGTAATCTCAATGAAAACAAGTTCTGCGTAGTGGCTAAGTCTGATTGGCAAAGAAGTGTCATGTTAGTATTAAATGTGAACACAAAAAGAGACTTGTAAGTGTAGAATTTTCATTCGTTCATTCTTGTGTAAACATTTTGAGATTCAAAACAAAAGGTTAACTGGCACGCATTGAGATTATTTCAAGTGATACAAAGCAAACGAAGTCACGTCATGAATAAACACAAGTCAGTACGTCCCCCACGACAGCTCGGTGGGCCCTAACATGCAGTTCTCTGCATAACCTGGCCTGATTAGTCATAAACAAGTCCATTTTCTTGGACGCTGCAATGAGGCAACATCCGGAAGGACATTTGTAAGAAATGTGTACAGTATGAAGAAGCAAATTGAGAGATGCGTCAATGAGGAAAATCCAGAGCACATGTAATAATGAACAATAATTTTGAAGAAATAAATAGAATTTCATGAAAAGTTCCAATGACAGAGGGATAGATATTTCTTCCATCTCCATCAGCAAATGAAAAACATTCTGTCCTATGGACAAAAACTTGGAACAAGCTTACAGCATTCCCCAACCCAGAGCGCAATTCGCCTGATGCCGACACCCTTGGGAGACGTCTAACCTTCTTGACAGAAGCTGGAACAAAAATGACGCACTTCCATGTCGAGTGCGGGGTAACTTTAACCTCCATTGGAAGGCTTCTCTACCTCTTCCAATGGAGGTTTATCTTTTAAATCGCATGCTGGTGCTAAATTTCAATAACCAGTAACTGACAAATGGCCTTAAATAGTCATACATCGACTAGCGGCAGCACAGATTCTACATTCCTACAAGTATCACACCAACTGCGACCTGCTATTATTCTGCGATGTAATCGTCCTTTTTGTGTAAGCCAATATACCCGGTTCGGTGTCTTGATAGACATTGCAGTAGATATAACTACCCAGGCTAATAGAGCAATAATTTACTCGTTATTGTGAGCGTCGATAAGATCGTACTCATGTGTGACGCTCAAGGGAGTATCCTTCGAAACAGGCCGTTCTTCAGACCATAGCTCAAGCGCCACAGATCCAGGGCCCCACTTCACATGACACAATGCTACTTCGTTGACATTGAATCGGTTGACAACTCCTAGTCCAGTTTGATGATCCAGAAGTCTCCACTCGCCTGCGCAAAGTCTCAATACAGTAAGAAATGTGGACCTCTGCCAAAAACAGACAAGGGTTCTGTATCATAGAGAAATGAAATTAATTGGCAGCAGCGACGTTCATTCTAAATACTATCAGTTAGAATCGTGTATGGACTTACCGTTGGGTCTGTCGGAACCCGTGATTGAATATTCTCCGAACTCCAGGCTTGGTTTCAGTTCATGTAGCTTCCCATCAATAGCAGTGTAGCGGATAGAGGAATACATTGGGTGCACTATCTTAAACAAAGGGTGAATGCGCAGACAGACAAGCCTCGAGAAACCACCAGAGCCAGCACCCACTGACCGAGCCACAATGCTGGAATTGACTCTCACAGTCTTTTGAGAGTCCTCAGTGAGGAAAACTTCTCGAGCTAGCACTAGTCCACCACCAATATCCCCTTCCAATCCAATGGCTTCATAACCTCCCCCACGTTCTCGCCTGAATAAATACACAACATTTATGATTCGAACAGCCCAGCAGCACTGCATATTCATCATACTCACTTTCAACTGTACAATTCAGATTCTAAAGCAAATAGCACTATGAACAAGACATGCAGTGAAAAAGAAGTCATGAGAAAGATTCGATGGCACATACTTCACAACTTTGTATTCTTCGTTCCAGCCTGAGGATCGGAATTCGGTGCCACTGAACTCTTCGTAACCACCATTTTTCATTCCTTCTTCCATCCATTCATACCCTGACGGCTTGTGAATCATTGACGCTATCCGACCCCCATTGAAAGGCAACACCTTCAGAGACACATCTCCCTTCTCAAGGTCTTCTGGCATTTGAACAGCACCCACTCCCATAATTGGGTGGTGTTCTTCAAAAACCATGTCCAATAGGCTCTGGATCCGGCCTGCAATGAAGATTTCACTAATAGAGTTAGTTTCCAAACTACCAACCTGCTGGGAAGCTTGTTGAATGTTCCCGTCACAGTATTGCAATTTACCTCAGAAGAGAATTTAGAATCAACTACACGGGAAGTAGATACAAACCTAAATGAGTAGACTCGTCTTCACGCTTCGACACAACCTTCTTGGTGATATCCTCCTCCGGAAGCAATTTGATTCTGAGTTCATCTCCATCAATACATTCACCCTCCACCTGCAAAAATACATAATTTGTTACACGATTAGAACTATCTAGTCACTCAGCACAATATTTATGAGTATCATCATTGACAAATACAAAGCCTTTTGCGAAGTGTGAAGTTTCTTATAATACCTGGACATTTTCGCCGACCAATAGACGAACATGAAGGATGCGCTTTGGCCTTTCACGGTGACCTTCAACAGACGCGATGCGGATCACAACTTCTTCATCTTTGGCACCTGGAGCCAATATCTTCTCTGCTTCATAGTGTGTAATCAGGTAATCACCATTCTTGTAACCGAAACCATCACCATCATCTTCATACAAGTCGCCTGTTGCTTTTCCTGATAAGGGCAGAACACAAGGGGTAAGAAAGTAGTAGGACAGCAAGGAAACTAAGCCACCCAAATAAGAAAGAAAAAACACTTTATCAATCGTTCACAAAAGGAAATCGAAAGGCATTACCTGTATCATCAAGAGCAATCAAAAGTGTGACTGTGTCATTAGGGCTAATTTCACCAACATGCTGGATGACCGGCCCGGTGGGAACTATAGCACCACCCTTCAGAAAAAGCAGCGGCAGTTCCTGTAACGAATACCGACAACACATCAGCGCTGCTGCCACATCTTTTACAGAGATGAATAATGTCCAGAAAGAAAGAGACGACAATCAGGTACGTTTAGTCACGCCCAAACAGCCCAAGCAAAAAAATACAACCCTGAATTGGATAACCATATATTGCTGAATGCTGCGAAGAATACCGGATGATCATCATTGAAGTGGAACCGCTGCCAGATTCCCTTCGGAAAAACAAGATTCTCGTTAGAATTTCGTTTCTTTGGTGAAGGCCTGCACAAAGGTAACTCCAATTTTCAGTGTAATATACAAAGATTTGCAAACCAACAGTTTCTGCATGCATAACAGGACATGAAAAAACTGAAAGAACCTCGAGAGATAAACTAAAATCAAAGAATGAAAAGCAAAAAATCATAAGGAGAACCAACAATTTAAGTATGATTTAGAATTTACCAAGTTTTGACAAGAATTGAACCGATCAGGAAGCTGTCATCAATTTTCCGCAGGAACACATCAGTTGGATCTGTTCAAAGATACAAACGTGAGTGTTTGCAAATCCAGTATTTACAGTAATACAAATATCAAGGTATTTAAAAAAAATAAACCAAGTAATAAAATATCAAATTAGAAGAACACAGACTGAGAAATGGCAAATGATGGATGTCACACACTAACATACCAGCAAAGAATACGGGAGTCATCACAGGTACTCCAGTGGTGTGGGTCTTGTAGAAGAGAGTATAGAAATGTGGCAAAAGCCGATATCGCCTATTCAAAGCGAATCTAGAGAGCTCTTCCACCTAGAAATCAGTAACAATCATCAGGTTCATTCAGCAAGAGTTAAAGAACATGTATCAAAAGAAATTACGATAGCATCTACAAGTGAATGATGCAAGAATATCAGATCAGATTGTAATATACCTCAGGACCAAAGGACCAAGGTTCCTGATCAATAGTTCCCTGCTCAGAATGCCCCCTGGCGAAGGGCATCATAGCTCCAAGCCCCATCCACCGTGCGAACAATTTGGGAGTAGAATCTCCAGCAAATCCACCAATATCCGGACCAGAAAAGGACTGACCACTCATGCCCTGCAAAACATGACATAACAAATATGACGCAAAAATAAGCCCTGCACAATGTGACATAAGAAGCCTGCACAGTGTGACACCACAATCAAAGAGTTTCACATGTCAGAACACGCCCAATCTTTTAAACCTTAAATAAGAACATATTCTATTTTTGAGTAGCATATTTTTTGTAATCTACATCCACAAGTACCAATCTAAGTCATAAAAGGTCTGGAACGCACCAGGTTGAGTGCCATGGGGATGCTCATGCTGAGATGCTCCCAATTAGCGAGGTTATCACCAGTCCAAGTCGCTGCATATCTATGAGAACCAATGAATGCTGCCCTGGTCAACACAAATGGTCTCTTGTTCTCATTTGCCAGCAACATACCTTCATATGTTGACCTTGCCTGAAACATACCATAGACCTGCACAGACACAATAAATAGATACTTTTAATTGATACCAAATCAACTTTTTAAATGGCCTACGAAGTCATTAATTAGAAAAAAAAACAAATCACTATTGATACTAAGCCTGCAAGGAAACCCCGCCAGCATCACTTAACCCCAAAAGGACCAGGTTGTCCAATATTGGCCTCTTGAATTTTAGAGCCAGTTTTGAGTACGTCATTTGTGAACTTTTTTTTGTTCAATTTAATTTATTTTTTGACCAACACAGGAACTGCTCTTCACTGATCCTTGTGACATAAAATATAGCCTCGTATGAATTATATATTATCAATTGAATTGGTCCTTTTCAAACGTGGAATCCTTCAACCTTCAGGGGTTAAGACAAAATGGAGAATCATTCGTGATTCTTTCAAAATGTTCAACACTTACGTTATGGTAGTGTGCATGGCTCTGTTTACCCCCGACTTCCTCATCGCCTCGATGAATGTTTGTCTCGGGCATAGTCTTGGACACAGTCTGTGAGCCACAGAATTCCTATCAGAACACACTTCCCAGCGAAGCATTGAAAATAAATAATGGTCGACTCGACTCTGTATAAGGAGAACTAGACAAATCACTTAGCACTACAACAAGACAAAACTCGATGGCACCGTAGCATAAACAAAGAGTAACAACTAATTGCCACATAGAGTGAGACTGACCTTCACCAGATGCTACTGACAGAAATCAGAAGAGAAGTCAAGTTCTAACCTTGAATACAGCTGGCTCATTCATATCATTCCATATACCATCCACACCTATGGCAACAAAATCCTTCACCATTTTCGCCCACCACGTTCGCGTCTTCTTATTTAAGAAATCAGGGAAAACAACTGGTCCCGGCCAGCATTCACCTGAGAAAGTATATCAAAAAGTCATAGCGTAGAGTCAGACAGAGCACGTAAACACAGCTATTACTGATAGGTCTAAACAAGTCACTCAGAATATAGCATAACGTTCAAAACAGGTTGTTTATGATTTTTAAGTCTTAGAAATTAAACGCAACGTTGCATGCATACAAGGTACAAGTCTAGTATAAAAAAACATTGGCTAAATTTATTGATCCCAAAGAATGTCATACATACCGACATAAGGTTTGCCATCCGGAGTCTGTATCCACACATCTTCCTCACATCCGCTTTCATAGGCAGGATAACCCTTCTCAACCTTGAGCCCAGGGTCAAGCATCCAAATGCCTTTGAAGCCCTTACTGTGCAATTCATCCGAGAGTTCCTTCGGCTGTGGAAAAGCATCCTGCAAACGAACAGGAATTAAATTCAATATAACTCGTTCTAACAATTAGAGTATCTAATGAAACTGTTACAACTGTTACAACTGTTACAAGTCGGTCCTGAACCATTTTTAATTTCTGTTGAGCTCATCCCTTGAATACATTATATTTGACAATGCAACATACCTTGTCAAAAGTAAAGCACTTAAAGTCTTGCATGTAGTCGATATCCATCCAGACCACATCACATGGAATGTTCTTTTCCCGAAAAGTTGCAGCCACCTGAGGAAAGCATGTAATGGCAAGTCAATTGCTGTCCAAATACTTCTCAAATTTCTTTTTCATTCTGTTTTATTTAAAGATCCCCTTAAAACCAAATTCAAGGCAGAATACATTAAAAGTATAGACAGCTACTAGGAATTCCAACAAGATACCTCTGAAACTCTAGCAGCTGTTTCATAACTCCATCTACATTGTTGATAACCAAGTGCCCACTTTGGAGGCATTTGCATGGTACCTGCCACAAAAATACACATCAGCGAGGAGTAAGAGCAGTCATCGCCATGACCCTAAAGACAATCCTTGACCCAAAAATATTCATTTTGAAATTGCAGATGACTTAGAATAACATACCAGTGGCATGCGCAAGAGAAGTCAGAAGCTCTTCAGGCGTAGGAAATGGTCCAAACGTGATTACTGGAAGCGGGGCTTTTGCCACAATTCTGATGATTCCTTCTTTCCTCAAATCAATCTGCAATATTGAAAAATCAAGTTACCAACCTTGCAGGAGCTGAACGGCACACGACTTCCAATAATGTAAGTAACAGGTGAAAATACAACTGCAAAGTGAATATGGTGACAGGATGAGTGATAAGAACAAGAAAATCTCAAAACTCACCTCACAACGCGCAGTGGTATCAGCCAACACTCCAAAGGCCTGACCATTGGGGAGTATTGAGAGCACCCATGGGTGGGACTGATACAAAGAGGTGGTGTTCTTGTTGTAACCCCATGCGTCTGTATTCCATGAATAAATCTGTAGAGAAAAAAGATATACGTCAACCGGACACCCAAGGAAGGGGAAATAAGGTGCTTCGCTTGAAGAGCACCGAGCCAAAAACATAATTGTGTTGGAAAAAACCAACAACCAATGAACGCATATACTGTAGAAGAGAAAGAACTCACCCGCTTCCCGGTACGCTCCGTGGATCCACCAACTTCACCAGTGCCGTAAAAAGAGGTTCCTGTCGGAAGCTGCATGACAGGATCATAATTATGAATTTATGACAAAGAATATCAAAATGATTCCCATTTCAAGGCGTGTTGCTTAATGAAAATCCGTCGTCGTCTTGACGTCATTCAGTTGTCTAATTGTCGTCGTTCTGAAAAGTGAAAAGTTTCGAAGGCTACTGGAAGATCAGAAATTGAAGCGCAAAACCTTCACAGTGAAAACAAAACAAAAAAGGTATGCTGCGTAGTCACAAGTTGAACATATCTGACTTCGGAAGTAATACTCACCTTCACGGTAACGAGTTGATTTGCACCGTTAGACTCGAAAACTGGGATAAACTGAGGTTCATTACTCTCGAAAGATGACGTGTCAATCTCTTCCTCGCGCAACCGCGGATTCTCAAAAGAAACAGAAGGCGCCGCTTCCTTCCTAGCATTTTCCGAGTCGTCGAAACGAAACACTGACTTCTCAACTATCGCCAACCACACTGGTGTCACCGACGGGGACGCCATCCTCTCAGTATGCGCTTCAATCGACAGAGCCCTGGCCCGGTTCACTCTGGCACGTCTTGATACGTGAAACTCACTCTGGTAGCACAAACCTGCAAATTCAATAAGACGAGTTGTAAGCCGAGTTCAACAGACCACAAATAATTTCAGATTCATCGTCTTCAAAGGCCTCAAATTACTGGATATGAACAAGCCTCGACCGGCAACCTACGGTGAGCTAACCATCACCTCTCCCTTGACTAGAAGTCTTTACAAGTCTCTCTAACTCCAGCAAAATATTGACTCAGAATCGAGCCAAATCCGTAGACAGGAAATACGTTAAATCATGCGACGACTTGTCGCAAGCTGAAAAGTTAAATACCGAGAAATTGTGTAAGAGCTTAACACCAAAGACTCTATATGCAGCCTTTGAACATACTTATGACAGTCTTCAACTGATAATTTAACTTCCAGGATATCAGACCACAGCTCTACTAGCTGGTTCTTGATCTTTTATCTGATTGGTGCTCCAAAACGAACTACAGGATACACGGCCATAGCCGTGTCGCAACCTATAAAGAAAAACGAGCCAAACTGCGATCTCAACGTCATACGATTAGTACGAGAGTTGCAGACAGAACATACTTCCATATACCTGCAGAGTAAGAGAACTGCAGAGTCAAGACTCCTTTCATGAACTTGAGCAAGTCACAATTTCACCAATCTTTCTGAGCAGAGTTCAAATTAAAGCGGCGTGCACAAAGTCGATGCTACAACAACACCAACAGCGGCTCAAATTGAGCAAGGCACTCTTGACAGTGAATAACCAATCATGCACCGCTTATTCGAATCGCCACATACACACGAGTTACAGACGACAATCTAAGCAACAGGGATCAGGCAAGGCTCTAAACTCTCGGTAGTCCAATAAGCGACGCCTCAGCGTCAAAAAAAATCATCTAAGTGATTGCACCGACATTGATCGTAAGCAGAATTCAAAAACTCGCGGCATTACGCACACCGCAACAAATTCCAATGCAGATCACGAGCGACCTCAACGACGAAGCACAATTTTCCATTCCTCAGACGCAAGACCACCACCAGCCAGTCACTCCAGGCAAGCGCGCACGGTACCTGGATCCGTACAGCCGTTGGCAACAAAAGCAGCAACCGCGCCTCGTCTCTTCCAGGGGCGACACTGCCAGAAACCAATAGTATGTCCGGAGTAGTCAACAACGGCCGAAGCAGGCCTATTCACACCGAAAACAGAGCGTCGACGATCGAGAGCCTCCCGATTCCTCCAGCAGCGCAACTGATTACGGCAATGGCCGCGAAAGAAGGAAGATGAATGACACTCCGCCCTCTCAGTGGCGAGAGTGGAAGCGGCGAGAGAGGAAGAGGTTAGAATTGGAATGACCGAGGGGTTTAAATGCAATGCAGGGACAGAATTGCAGGGCAACTGCATCGAATTATGCCTCCACTGTAGCAAAGCCTGCCGCATGGCGCCGCTTGCCCCAGCACCTTGTCACTTGCTGCAACTTCACGCTTATCTCATTTCAGCTCTCTCCTTCGGCCGACGAAGCGGACTTCCTGATGATAACTGAGATCTCTGACAGATGCTCCGAATCCACACGGTTTGATTCCCGGTTGCTGACCCTCTACACCCCGCACCTGGCTTATTTCAATTCTCCTTCGTACGGTTACCAACTTACACTTCTTCTTCTTTCTTCCTTCCTCTTCCCTTCCTTCCTCTTCCCTTCCTTCTTCCTTCCTTCTTCCTTCTTCCTCCTTCCTCCTTCCTTCTTCTTCCGTCTTCTTTAAGCTTGCACTCCTCTCTCTGCCAGATTCCACGGTAAGCTTAGGCTGCATCTTGCTCTGCAAAGCACGGAGCTCCCCCTCTGGCATAGGCTTTTGGGCCCATAGCGTTTCGAACACCAAAACCCTAAACTTTTCTCGTGTCCAGTAGTTTCCTACTTCTTTTGTTCTTATCCACGTGTCTCACTTGCTTTTCTTTTCGTCTCTTTTGCTTCTCTTTTGCGATTTTTTATTTTTTTTAACAAATGGGAGACCCATTGCATTAGATATAAACCTTTTGCGATATTTTTTCGTTGCTTTGTGTTTCTTTATGTTTCTATTGCGTTTCTTTTGCGTAAGTTGTGGGCAGTGTTATTTGTATGGATTTTAGAATTTGTCTTGAGTGGGCGCAAAAGAATTGATTGTGTAGACATTTGTGAATAACAAAAGAATTGATTGTATAGCCATTTGTGAATAAAAAAAAAATTTCATGAATAAATGTGTACCTCGGTCATTCAATTTTGATGATTTTATCTATAATTTAATCCCTAAATGTCCAATACCTTTTTTGAGTTTCTTGGAATTTTGCTCAAAATGGAACAAAAAGTCAACATTTTGATAAGTTGTATCAATTTTTTTGATTTGTACCCATACAAATTCAAACTAGATATGATAGAGATCACATACGAAAAGAAAACATAACAATATTACTTATGGATTAAAAAATTATAATGTTTGATCATGAAGGTGTTGAAATTGCAAAAGTGATATGAAGTTTTTAAATCATCTTTTCACATGTCAAATCTAAAACTTTGGTCAATAAAAAAGTACGAGGTTAAAGGGCCTAACATATTTAACCCCAATCAATTTATGGCTTCTCAAAATCTACTCTATAGTCTTTTTTAAATGAATTTCTAATGTGATTTTCCTTCCAAGATCTAGTGTATTTGAGGCTCATTTTCAAGAGCCCTCAACACTACAGGAAGGCAAGATTGCAATGGACACCCTTGCACAAAATCTTGAATAGAAAAATCATACTCAATCATTTTCAAAATCAAATTGTTGATGCTGAAATTAGACTTCAAAAATAAAAATTTCAAAAATATAAACTACTAAAAATATCAACTTGGTTAGGTATTTTTATTTAACTTCAAAATATTGTCAACACTTTCTAGGTTCTTTTATTTTCTTCTATTCATTTTAATACACTAACTTTCAACTATCTATAATTATTGGTTGTTATTTTTTTTATACACCCATGAACTCTAATAAAAAAACGCTCTGTTCCAAAAAAGACTTAAACATGCTCAACATCTCATTTTGAAAGGGAGTTATTAATTGTAGCTTAAGGTAACTCCACCTATTTGTGCCATGTGACTATTCGTGGCATTTTAGTGGAGGGCCCATTTTTGCCACATACTTCGTCTAAAACAATCACTTCAAAATGAGTGTAGATTTGAAGTAAGTTGTAGAAAAATGGTTTATGGAATTCCTTGAATATTTATGATTACAAGCCTTAATTACATAGGAAAATCACCAAGCAAATATGGCCAGTTGATGTAGGCAAAGTTGGCGGTAGGTTTGTAGTTAACCCTTGAACGCCAAGCCGGTCACCGTGGAAATCATTTGTTTTGTGACCGTGTGAATTGTTGGCTTAAAAAAATGAAAAAGTACTCATTGGAAGACAAACTACCGTAGATGATCTTCCCTTTCCACACAAATTTTGGAGGATGAATAATTGCATTTTTGTCCTACAAGGAGAGATTCTTTGTCATTCATCAACCAAAAAACGTCCTCCGCATCGTTTATGGGTTAATGAATTTCAAATTTAGAGCATGGATATGACCTATTTGAGAGGGCCTAGTAGTATTTACAGGATGCATGGGCAACCAATTTCATAAATTTATATTAATTGAATACAAACTTTGCAAGAAAAAATTGATTCCAATTGACTTTTTGTATATCAATTGTCCATACTTGATAAAAATTTGACTCACTAAGTATATTCAGTACAAGAAATCTCAAGCCAAAACAAGGCCGTGAGACAACCAACAACTAATGCAAATAGAATTTAAAAATTATTAGAATTTAAAAATAATAATAATAATAATAATAATAATAAAATAAAATAAATTCCAAGAACTAACATAACACTAGTTAGTTTGGCAATTTCAAAATTATTTTTTTATTTTTTATTTATTCTTGAAAATTAAATTATTTAAAAATTTATTTTTTATTTTTTATTTTTCCTATATTTGCACCTGGGGCTGAAAGTTAAACGACCTTATTTTGGCCTCAGATTTCTTGTAATGTCTGAGGCAATATATCACTAAGGTGGAAACACCTAATTCTATCCTTACATCCATTCCTAACAAGTAGATTTCTATTGAAAGTGTCCCTAAATTAAAGTGTCATTAACCCATAAATGACGAGGAGGACATTTTTTCTCGAGGAGGTCACCTTGTAAAAAGTAGAAAACCATGTGAGTTAAACTATAGGGTGCATTTTATTCATTGGTGGAAAAATTTATAAATTTTTTGGATCTACTTTAGTGTGGATTTAATTCTTGAAACATCATTATATGTAAAATAGGGTATTGAAAAATCTCTTGATTTAAAAAAAAGTGGATATAAATTAGTGTGAATAAAATCAAAAAGAGAAAAAATTAGTTTTAGAATGAGTATAATTCCTAGTCCTAATAGAAGAATGGAAAAGAATAATCATTTAACGCTTTTGAAATTTTCTAATTGAAGTGATATTAATCTTTTAGATGTGTTAAAAATGAATCATCAAAGATGCTTTCTTAGTGTATTTTGTTACCTTTCAACTCCTTATTTGGTATCTCAAATTTAGCCATAAAAATGGTCTTTTTTTAATTTGAACCCAACTAATGAAATGAAGATTACTAGGTCTTGTTTCTACTCCAATTTGAAATTTTGAAAAATTCCTAAAATTGATTATTTTATTGCAATGTGAAGTTTATGAACATAATCATAGTTTACTAATTTTCTAATTATAGAATGACACGGAAATTTGGTTAACATCACTATATTCTACATTATAATGTATGCCTATAACATCATTATATTCCCTTAGAGTTAAATTTTTTTTTATTGTTGTATGTGCCTAATTTGATGTCAATTCCAATTGTCAATTGAAATATATATGATGAGATGTAAAAAAAGATTTGATTTTTGACATAGTTATTATTAAAAGTTTCTACTCTAATTGCCTTTAAGAAATGTGAAATGTTGTAGAAAGTTCGCAACTTGTTATAAATTGGAGTGTTTATAAGTTTAGAGTTCATAGTAACAAATTTCATAATTTTGGGTCTATAAAACATAAGATAACAACCTTGATACACCAACATCTTCATATTAAATATTTTAGTGACTGTAATATGAAATGTCAATTAGATAATAATGTAATGAGAATTCCAACAATAGGAACAATTGATCAAAAGAGAAGTCCATAATGTGAGCCATAATGTGAAAAAAGAAATTTATTAAAAGAGTGAAAATTGTATCAAAGATGTGCATTTCAAGGTTCAAAACACTATCTACAAGCTAGGCTTATCCTTTCATGTGCTATGCTTTCATATGCTATGCCTTTCATTGGCCAAATTCTCCCAACCTATTGACTTTTTTGTCGAAGCATCCAACCACCTATACTTTGGGATTTTAAAAAACAAAACAATAGCTTGTTATGTAAATCTAACCACATACAAAGATGGCCAACTAGATTCTTCAAAGGATCACTTCAAGTACATCTTCCTCTAAATATTTATAAATAATAGAAAAAACACTTCAAAAACTAAAGTGACCACATCCTAGTTGTTTAGGAAGTTAAGGGTTAAATGATTAATCAATTATTGTTTGTTTCATGTTGAGTTTGAGTTTGATTCTAATTTTTTTTAAGTACATTGCATGTTTTCACACCAAACATTCATCCTAAAATCCTTCATTATCAAACAAAACAAAATTCCTAAAGTTTATAAATACTATAGCATGTCAAGAATTAAGCTAGATTTTCATTTATAATTACATATAGGGTGCTTAAAATTAAGACTAAGTAGATTTTTTTCTACTAAAAGGGTCCCTTAAAATCATAACTACTAGGTAAATAGCCCCCAAACAAATACCCGGTTAACGCACGTGGTTACAAAACATAAACGGAAGTGACCTCCCCGAGCGTTTTTTTGACCGATAAATGATAAAGAATCTCTCCATGTGGGACAGAAGTGCAACTATTCATCTTCCAAATTTTGTGTGAAAAGGGAATGTCTTCTACAATAGTTTGACTTCCAATGATTGCTTTTGCATTTAAGTCAACAATTCACACGGTTCCAAAACAATTGATTTCCATAGGGACTAGCTTGTCATTTAAGGGTTAAACCATTCCCTTACTTAATTGCAATTAGTTGACTAGTGATTCTTTAGTTTTGTGTTTGTGTTTTTGTTTTTTTGACACAAATGAAACAAAATTTCATTGCAAGAGAAAGATAACAAGCAAACCAACCATGTGATTCTTTAGGTTTTGATTTTATGACCAAGCTATACGACGATTTCAAAGGTCTAGGAAGCTTTGACTTTGATAATCCATAGTAATTACATGTCTTATCCAAAAATTCTATATATTTTTTTAAATTTATGATTTTCAATTTCTAATACTAAGAAAGTGTTTTTTTCTCTTCAAAACAGTTCCTCCAACTATACTGAATTTTGACATTTTTGGGTGGTTATTAAAGTCCCTCCCTTAATCCTTGAACATCGGCAACACCAATTTGTGGCTTTGGGATGACAATGTGGTCATATAGAGAGAGATTGAAAGCAACTTTTCATCCATTTTTTTCTTGTTGACCTTTCATGGAAGATTATGAAAAGTACCTAATTGAGTTTGTAGTCTTGCTAGTGTTTGTCTTCATGTGAATGAGAAGTTAGAAAAAACAATAGATCATAAAATATGTTATTTTAGTGTGTTTTGTGAAGTTGTTGCTCCTTGCTCTAAATTTAAAATTTCTCCACAAAAATAGTATTTTTTGAGTTTGAGCCCAACTAGTGAAATGAAGGTCATCTACTCTAGTTTCTACTCCAACTAGAATTTTGAAAAAAATCATAATAATGAATATTCTATTGCAATTTGAACTTTGGAAGTATTTTCAATGTCTTTTGTATTCTAATTATAGAATGATGCGGAAATTCAATTTACACCATGATATTTGTCACCGTAATGTACACACATAGTGAAATTTTCAGATTTTTTGAAGTAATTTTCTATTTGATGTGATTTTTCTTCACTTTTTCTCCAAAGAATTCTCATAGAAATAAATTTTCCTCAAAAAAATCTAAATTTTTTTGTGAAGTAAAGAAGACATGTAGTTTCATCTTTGAAAAATAAATTTAAAATCTTTCATACTTATCTAGTTCCAAAATGGTAGCAAATTGATTGATGGGCAATGAAGCTTAAAATCAGTGGTTATAGGTCCATCATTTAGGGGTTAAGGGCATGTTGGTCCCCTCCTTAGTACATCCCAAGTCCTTAAGGTCAGGTTACTTGCAAATCATCTGTTCAGTCTGTTGTGCAGTACTCGGTACGACCCATGAATGATGGTGTTTACATGTGCACTTGTCAAAAGGCTAGCCTGACAAATAAAATTAAATAATTTGGAATGATTACAGAATTAGAACTCGTTGCTAATAGTGTCATTGGAAGCACATAAAAAAATCACATAAAATAGGCACACTAAAATTCAAATTTGGACTTTGAACAATTGAAATAAACCCAATTGGAAGCAAACTCATAGATATAAAATTAGAGAAATCACAAGAAATCATGTCTAAGAAAGGAAAATCATGTGAATGAATGGACATTCCTTGTGTGGAAAAGTTGAACCAAATTATTTTGATGTCATTTTGATAGTAAAGGTCATTTTGATAGCAAAGGCCATTTCAATGTCATTTTTCCAATGACTTTGATGTTGAGTTGACTAAAATGTTGGCACTAAATTATCTTGATAGTGTTTCAATGTACCATATTCACATGCCTTGAAGTTTTTGATGTTATAT
Source organism: Rhytidiadelphus loreus (assembly GCA_947034895.1). NCBI lineage: Eukaryota > Viridiplantae > Streptophyta > Bryopsida > Hypnales > Hylocomiaceae > Rhytidiadelphus > Rhytidiadelphus loreus. The sequence goes on from OX344762.1 coordinate 65,516,168, forward strand.
TGCATTGTTGAATGAGGTTGTGCAACACTTTTTACAAGGAGTGAAAAGAACTTTCTTCTTTCAGCACTAGTGGTAGAGAATTTAATTCCAAATATACTTTTGGTTTTAACAAGGTATTACCCCCTAAAGGACCATTGTCCCCTCGGGGACAAAATGGATTTCGGGCAGGTTCTTATGATCTCAATTTTTAGTGAAACTTTTTGAAACTTTCCCATAAGATAGGAAAACTTATTAGCTTTGTGTGAATATAAATTTTATTTCAATTGGTGCCCGGGAGCAAAAGTGATGGCATTGTAAGCATAATTTACACATCACCGGGTAGAAAAAGAAATCTACAAAAAATTGAAATTAATTTTTTAAATTTTTTCCTTCTTAAAGACAATATTTTTGTCTACATGTGAAGCTTTGATTCATCCCATTTGGATTAGTAATGTGAAAGTTATGAACAATCTTGTTTTGGGGGCAATTTGAGCATCTTTTTGAAAAAATAACTTACAAGATTTAATTTTGAATGCACTTTTCACAATTTTTCAAAAAAAATTGTTTGACAAGGTTAAGTTTTTTATTTAGAACAATCTCATTGTTCAAATTATTGTGTTTCAATCCCACTTCAGAGCTATTAACGATTTAGTTTTTCTTTCAATCTTGGACCTACTTCTACTTAATAATTTTTTAAAGAATGAAAATCAATCATGTTTTTTATTAAAAAAAAATTCTAGACTTTCAACTCAATTCTTCAAGACAATTTTTTTTTAATTCAAGGTCCATAGTGCAAAAAAATTTAACAAATGGCATTCAAAGTCATCTGAAATTGCAGGTCAATGTTCAAACAAACTTTCTTTTTTCAACTTTGAATGCTAATATCTTCCAATCTGTACGGTCAAACTCCATGAAATTTTTACCACGTGATCCTCGACTAGTAAAGTACAAGATCCTATGGTTAGATTCTAAAAAAAGTATTTTGTTTTATTTCTTTGGATGAATGCAGCAAAAATGGCATTTTTGAGTAGTTTTTGACAGAAGAATGACCCTGGTCCTTCAGGGGTTAAGTTTGTAATCCTATGGCTCGGATTTTCAAAAATTTCATTATGTTTTCGTTCAGTATTCTTGACACAAATGTGGTCTTCTTAGCATTTTTTTCCTCAAAATTCAAAGGAATTTTAGGGTAAAGGGGGAATAACTACCGTTACAGTACATTGTCTATTATTGATCATCATATATAATCTACATATGCTGAAAATGTTAAAATATATAGCAACAGTAAAACCATGGTACTCAGTATCAATGTATAAGTTATCACTTATTTAAATATTTCAATCCTAATTATTTTGTACCTCAGATATGTATTGGTATGTACGCCTGTACAGAGCCAGTGCACCACACATTTGTGCAATTATTGTAGGGTAAAAAGTTCTTTTTATGACTTGATATTAATATTAAAACTTTATTATTTTTGAGTCTAATGCATATATACATATGAACATGCACCATCTAATATCAAAGATTTTTTTATAGCACTTGTACCGTCTAAATCTAACATTTAACTCCAAAAATTTGTCTATGATTCGAAGCCTCCAATCAAAACATATATATAAAGTTCAAGGAAGGATTGTGAGGAACATTTTCATACATACTCAATGTACTTTATCCATAACTTTTAATTGGAATCTCCTAACCACAAATGTTTTTTTACAACTAAATTTGAATTTGAATTTTCAAATTTTCTTAGAGCAAAATTTTTTTTCCAAAAAAATTTAATTTATTATGCTTACCTAAAATTTGAAGTTTAGATATGAATACAATTATTATGTTTGCCTTAACAATTCCTTACAATTGAACTCTTACAAATTCTAATTTACATGTATATCCTACATGGGTTGTTGTACTTACTATCCACTCTAAAGACAGAATACACTGAGTATACTAAGTACTACCACCATACTTCTATAAAGAATTGCTCACCACATTTCAAACATTAAGAAATATTATGATGCTATATAAGAAACACATAGGCTTGGTGTCTTCAATATAAAATTAGATTATAAAATATAAAATATTTATAGTATGAAAATGGATCTTAAACCTATTTTTTTCCATTTTAACTACAATAGTTTCTCAACAAGCAAATGTCGAGCTTGCCGCTTGCAACTTATTAGTATTATAAATTGCAATAAGTTTGAACTTGAAGAAAATAAGCAATTAGTCACACTATGAGAGGGTCTAAAGTAAACCAACCTATGAGAAGTAGAATGATTGGTTTGTCTTGTTGAAATTATTGTGAAAAAAAATTAAAAAATTCCTTAATAAAGAAAAATGTGAAAAATGGAGAGAGAATTGAATTTTCTTTTGACAAAGTATGAATTTGTTATGAATTTTTGAAGTGTGCTATCCAATTGGTCCAAAGAGTCTCTAGAACTACCCTAGAACCATTCCAAAGTGTAGCCATAATGGTCATCTCACCACCTAAAGTAGTCACAATATTTCCTAACATGGCCATGACATGAAATAATAAAAGAAATTACCTCTTGTGATGAATTTACACTAAAAAAGTAGAAGTTCCTACTACAATCACTAATAACTCCTTCACCATCACCCAAGGCATTGATTGTGTAGCTGCTTGAACTTCTTGAGGGTATCTTCTAAGGGCGGGTTCAGATGTTGTCCCGGTGGGCAAAGCTACGCCTAATCCAAGGAATAAGACAAAATAGACTCAACCGATTGTCTCAAGCAGAAAATGAGGAGTTCTTATTTCAACAGAATCGGTGGACAACCCCATTGGTGGAGGCTAGTCACTCTTGAGGGAATCTAATATGTGTCAAGTTCTTACCATATCCCTCCCCACCCCCCAACAAGGTCCACATGAAAGTACAAATAGCAATTCCACTTGTAGCACCTGCGTTGCATTTTGCCCACCAGGCGAACATGTAAAGGAGTCCCTGAGCTTATCGTTGCAAAGCCTGAACGCCTCTGTGCATAACCCACCCCCCTAAAAGATTAAAAATAGGAAAGGATGCCAACCTGCCAGGTGGCAGCCTGATAAAAAAAAACCAAATTGGTGACTGTATTCTGGCCATACAGAGCTCCACACAGGGTGATTCAGAAGCATGGCATTTGGACACGGCGTCCATGTTGTTACAGTAAGTACAGTACCTGAAGGACTCCATTAGGGGCCTTTGGAGCTCCAGAAACAACAGGAAGGCCTGGACGCTCCTGCAAGTTTCCATGGGATGGATGCGACAATACAAGCTTATGGGGGCCATAAGCTGTTCCCGACACCCGCGTGTTAAAAGCTCCCCTCTGACTATCTTTTCCAAGAAAGCTCCTGCCGTTAACCATGAGCAACCAAGCCAAGCCAGACACACATCATGGGCGGGCAATTTTGACAGATTTTCCTTCTACTTTGCTTGGCATTTTCGTAAGGGCCACTTCACACTAGGGGTAGTCACACCTTCTTCACTTTGCACATGGAGAATGGAGAATGGAAAGGTGGCGGCTTGGGGTTGGCTTCATGTTGGTAGAATATACTTAAGTGCTTATATCTTCCACACTCCTAGTCTTCACCTCTTGAGGTGAAGATTGGGAGTGTGGAAGATATATCCACATAAGAAGATTTCTTTGTGCTCTACACTTTTACCTTTCATTGCCACTTGACCTTTGTTGTTGCCGATTTCCCTCCAACTTTATGTCTAATCTTAGGTTTAGGTAAGTTGCTTCTCCACTTTTTTCATCCTCCACTCTCAACACATCTTTTAGAAGTGTCACACCTTCTTCACTCACCACGGCTTCCCATTGGCTCCTCCAAACCCTCACCAACTATTCATTCTCCATTCTCCAAGTGCAAAATGAAGAAGGTGTGACTACCCCTACTATGGTTGGTCAAGTCGAGAGGCCATGGGATTCAGTGGTCGAACTTTGTTGAGAGTTCAAAGAAATGAGCAATAAATATTAGGAATTGAAGCCTTTGGTTGGTCTTAGGGCCACTTCACACTATGGCGATCCAAGTTGAGAAGTCATGGGATTGAGTGGCCAAACTTTGTTGAAAGTCTAAAGAAATGAGCAATAAGTAGGCACTACAAGAGAATGGGGTCTTTTAAGTAGTGTCTTGGACATCATGTCTTTTAAGCAATGTTTTTTAATGGGGGTTTTAAGTAAAAAAATTCTTAAAAGACAATCTTTTTAGTAAAATTTTACTTAAAAACTACATTAAAAGACATTACTTAAAAGACATGATGTCTAGGACACTACTTAAAAGACCCCATTCTCTTGTAGTGAGGCAATAAATAATAAGAATTGGAGCCATCGGCTGGCCATAGTATGAAGCCTTCCAAGGCCAAGGCCGAAGTCCAAACCTTTGGTAATGAACTCCCACCTACCAATCTAATGGTTGGGATATTACCATAAATCGATGGCCTCTCGGCCATAGTTTGGGCATTCATTTTTAGCCAACCCAAATTTCTTTTGAGAGTCTGTTGCTATGTAGGCAATTTATTGCCATGTAGGTAGTTGGAGGGTCATGGCCTTTAGACTTGTGCCTTCTAGTGTGAAGGGTCAAGAGGCCAAACTTTTGGTTTCTTGAAATATGATTGGTGAAAACCCACAACTTCTCAACCTTTGGCCATAGTCTAAAGTGGCCCTTAGTGTGAAGCCTCCAAAGGCCAAGTCCAAAGTCCAAACTCTTAGCAATGAACTCCCATGGCCTCTCAAATTGGATGGCTATTGTGTGAAGTCTCTAACCAAAGTCCTAACCCATACAAATCTAGTAGTTGAGATCTTGTCATAAGTTGATGGCCTCTTGGTCATAGTTTGGATCTCCATTTCTAGCTGACCTAAATCTCCTTTGAAAGTCCGTCGCCATGTAGACAATTTATTGCCATGTAGGTAATTGGAGGGTGATAGCCTTTGGACTTGTGCCTTTTAGTGTGAAGGGTTGAAATGTTCAACTCTTGGTTTTTAAAAATTTGATTGGTAGAAACCCATGGCATCTCGACTTTTGGCCATAATGTGAAGTGGCCCTAATATACACCCCCCTCTAGCCTAGCACCAACCATCCAACTTTGTATTTGCGGTTTACAAAGGTTGGAGTGGGAGGTATCATAGGAGGCCCGTGCATAATGATAACTCAAGCGAGCTTCCAAATTTGGAGATCTTGGAGTTTAATGGAACTGCGCTCTAAGGTGGGTACATCCCAAATTGCACCTTGCCTTAAACCGCCATCATCACTCTAAGCACATCTCCAAAATCAATATGTACATATGTTCAAGAAACGATTTCAGAACATCTAAGCACATCTCCAAAACCAAACAAACTTTGACCCTTCATAACTTTTGCATACATTATCCAAATGCTACGTTCTTTGGTGCATTGGAACCTCCTTTCACTTGCCAGAAAGGAAATATGAAAACTTGACCAGTCTAGTCTCATGATAGTACCTTAACTAAGCTTAGACCCAGTAGCCAAAAGTGGTGGTTTTGTGGGGTACCCACCTCCAGTGTTGCCCATTTGGCACTGTTGCAGTGGAGCAGCTGTTGCTCCGATTGCCACACAATGTTGCTGCCAAAGTTCATGGAGGACATCAGATGGTAACGTACTGTACGCATCTTTCAGGCAGTGGATGATAGGCTTTACTGTACTTTTGATAAGTTAGTGCAATCTCTGCAGCTCAGATGTCAGGTTTTGAGTGATTTCAGGTTCTCTAGTTTGACGGGACTTTGGTTCTGTTGTTTTTTCTCATGTTTTGAGAGACTGGCACTTCAGAAATTCGAGTTGCCATGTGATTTCATGGCAACTTTGCACTGGACAGTAAGTTAGGACATGTGGTCCAATGGGACATTGACAATTGGAAATTAAACTGCATCAATACTCTTACTTAAGACCTTGAAAGGTTTTATATACATACGGTAGGAGCATCCCAAACTAGTATTGTATCCAATGGCGTCACTTTTTAGGTAAGGCAATGATTTTAAAACCTAAATGTAGGTAGGCTATAGATAGCTTATTATTTTGGCAACAAACAATAAGTTATTTATGGACTATCTACATTTAAGTTTAAAAATGACTACCGTATGTAGAAAATGATTCTACTATTGGGCATAGTGTTGGTTTGGGATGCTCCCACCTTGACATTGTTTAACCAATGAGTCAAGAGGTTCCTTTTGCATCCTTGGAAAGGGACCCCCCTCCGGTGAACTAAATTATCTTATACGGATCTTAAGTCAAGTGAACCCCAATCCTTGAATTAACTATTGATAAGTCCTTTGCAGGTATCGAACAAAGCATAATTCCTTCCCAACATGGAAAAGATCATTGTCTCATTATACAATGTTATGTAATTGAATTGAGTGGTTTGGTTTTTGTGTGAATGGTTGGAATTGATAGATATAGACATGTGAGATATTGAAGTAGTTTGAACCCATACTCTTTTGCATGGTTGAACTTTTTGGGTATTTTTTAACCATGTAAGGATGATGTAAACTACAATGGTTCGATGACAAAGAATCTTTCTATTTAAAATAGAAGTGCATAAGTTAGTTCATCTTCAGAATTTTGTGTAAAAGAAAAAGGGCTTGCACAATAGTTTGAATTCCATTGAGTGCTTTAGGTGTTTTTTAAGTAGATGATTTCCACATTGACCAACCCGTCTTGAATTAGAGGGTTAAACCATTTTTTATCAATGGAACCCCAAAAACAGATTCTTTGACAATTTTTCTAGAAAATTGTAAGGGAAGAAATATCTCCCTTGGCTTTTGACTAAGGGGATAAAGTAAAAAAGATATTTTGATGTGCAACCACCTATGTCACATCTCACTATTAGAATAACTATGATTTTGACCCAGTCAAATCCTATGTTGAAAATAGCCCTTATTAATAAGAATTTTTTTTTTTTGTCTTGTTGTCTCCTTCAATAAGTGATGATGCACTTCAAAGCCATATTGTTATTCACAATTTTTTGTTCAAACACAAAACAAAGTTTTTTGAAAGAAGTATTTGGCAATAAATTCACCATTCTAAAGTAGAGGGAATCATTAAAAATAGTTCTTTATCATGAAATAGTATTTGACTTGTAGATGGATAAATGGTCGATTTCATCCATGTTTTTCATGGATATAAATAAAGTATGTACATCCATCATCAACATTGTCCATATTGCAACACACACATTTGGACCAATTGAAGCATCATTTTTTCTTAGGTATTGATCACATAAGATATACACAATGAAAACATGAAAGTCTATGCGAGTCATTTTGGATACATTTAGAGACTATACTTTGAACATTTAGAACTTATTCACATGATGTCCAAATATTGCACACAAAAGTGCATTGGAGTCCTCTTTAACTTGCCAATAAGATTTCTTTACAATCTCCACATTCAATAATAGTAACTATACTCATTTATTGCAATTAGTGTCAATTCTAAGTGCGCATACCTTACAGAGAGAAAAGAAGTCATAAGGTAACTACACCTAAAATCACACGCTTCCTAGAATTACACACTACAAATTCTTGCCCAAAATGTACTCCCACTATTCATGAGAATCTATGATCACTTTTAGGAATACCTATTTTCAGCACTTTGAAAATTCGAAGTTTATTCATACGGTGTCCAAAAAATGCATTTTAAAAGAATCTAGAATCCCTTTTTCACTACCAACAAGACCCTACAAAAAAATTCCAATATAATAATAATGGGAACCATGTGAATTGCTTATTTGTGCAATTTTAGGTGTAGTTATGTTACGGTAGTTCGTGGCTCCACTCAAGTGATTGCAACTTGCACTCCCTGAGAAATCGGAAATGAAAAATCCCTGTAACAAAGGAGAAGGTGCGGTACGATCCAAAAGGCATTCATTCCATTGCAACAATTTTTTTGATACGGTGATATCCAAAACGGGGGTCTTCGTCCGCTGAGTTCATTTCCATCTGTGGGGGGTTGTGCCCACAGAATGTTCATGGTGGTGGAGACCAGCTGCCAGAACTCACACAAATAGTGTGTGGAATTCAATGGTCTCGAAGCATCCTTCCAGAGCAAAGAAGGACAACATATAAAGGTAAACTAGTAACCCATTCCAGACCAAATGGGAGCAAGCCTATTGTGGGCTAAATTATGTCGGTGCTACACATTCAAGTTCTGAAATGCACACCACTAAATAATATGATTTTGCCTACAATGAGCTTGAAATGCTCCTATTTGGCCTACAATGAACTCACTTACCTTATACAAGGTGGGTACCCCCAAATTTGCCACTAAGCCTTAGCCCGCCATCAAATCATTGTGCGCACATCTCCAAAATCAATATGTACTTGGGTAGAAGAAACAGGTTTCTGAACCTCTACCCAAAAAACTTTGACCTTTCATAACTTTTGCATACGGCATCCGAATGTCGCCTTATTTGGTGCGTTGGAACCTCCATTCACTTGCCAACAAGAAAGTATGAAAATTTGATGAGTCTAATAAGGCACAGTGGCAAAAAAAAAGTGGTGGTTTTGGGGGGTGCCCACTGCCCACCTTACAGATACCACTGTGTGACTGCTGCATGAGTTACGAAGAATCTGTTTTGAAATGTGAGCTTGTCCAGTGAATGACTGGATCACAGTGGCAAAGGACTCCGGTCCTTTCGAAAGGCTTAATTTGTTGAAAATAAGAGGCAATAATATGGAAACGCCTTGGTACAGTATCATCTGGAAGTTTGTTCCATCGTCCCAACAGTGGTTTGCCACTCATGCTGAATGAGTTGCACCTTTGGGACAAAAATGACAAGTCCGAGATGACTCTTTGCAGACAGACAGACAGCACTTGCTGCCGTGCACTCTTTGCAGTATCATGGTATCATACACCGGCAGTAACTGATAAGAGAGGAATCTCTCACTGTAGCCTACAATAATAATATCTGTATTTAGCGTCATGTAGACGGACACTATTTTACAGGTGGCACTATTTGTAAATATCTCTGAAAATCACGTGGCATTTGAATCCACAACGAAGTCTTTTAGGGCATGTTTATGTAATGGCCTAGCGAGAAAAGTGCAACGAGGGTTGCTACGGGTGCAAATAGCAATTGCACTTTCATGTGGACGTGGTGTGAGAGGGTGGGGGAGGGATACGATAAGAACTCCACATGTATTTATCTTCTTTTAAGATTGACTAGCCTCCATTGCTCTAGGGTTGTCCAACAATACTCGTTGAAACTTGAACTCTTCCTTTTGTGTTAGTCAGTCTTCCCTAGCAAGACAATTGGTTGAGCCTATTTTGTCTTATTACTTGGATTAGGCGCAGAGTTGCCCACCGGAAGTAAGCGCCCCTTTGGGGTGATTTTACACCTATGGTAGAACCAACCATTTTTTTAATCTGAGGGACCATACTCAACCTGTAGGGTACAACCATTTTCCAACCAAGGCTAAAAAAGATTTCCAACCCAACCTTGGAATGTGTTTTCTACTCCTTTTCAAGATTGGGACAAAAATGACATGTTCCGAAGTAGTGAATAGGAAAGTAGTTCTTGAATGATTGGAATTCGAAGACTCTGTACATTGGGTATGGGTTCAAACCAACCTTTGGCTTTTAAAATTCATAGTAATTTCAATTCAAGGCACAAAACTACCCCCAAAAAATTTGCAATCCCCGCATTTTCTATCTTTCTATATTGCAAAAATTTACATTGCCTTATATTGCTTTAGAACATGGTTGAAATCACTTAAGTGATTGGCTATGGGTGGTTCTCCCATAGAGGCCAAACCAATTCCCCTTAACCCCTCAACGCCCAAGGGGCTCAAAAGTGGCCTCACATAGTTTAGAAGTACAATTCAAAGTACTGCAACTTTTTCATCCAATGTCCAAATTTGATCAAACTTATTGGAAAATTTGCGGATACTAGTCTAATTTGTGTGGTAAAATTTTCAGATCAATTCAAGACGAACTGAGTTTGTGACAGCCATTCAAAGTTCACAGGTTCAATTTGAGTTTAGCACACTGCATTGTCATGGCTGCAATTTTGGGGGTTTGTATTTACTTCATTCAATGTTTGTTTTCAATAAAATTTGTTGGGTTTTGTTCGTCTAGAGATCTAGTTGTTGTGGTAAAATTTTCATGGAAATCCAAGTTGTTTTGAATGTTTGAGAGTAGTTTGAAGTTCAAAACCCTAACATTTTTTGGTTCATTAGATGAGATTTCGGGGTCCCAGAGGGCCGTTTCAGGGCCGTTCCTGGCACTGTTCCCCCGGCCATGAAAGAACGCCGCTGTCAGATTTTATTTTTTTGAAATTAAAAAAAAAAAAAAAATTTAAGTCCTTAAAATGAGAAACAAAGTTTATTTATTTATTTATTTTCGAAAAAAATGACCTGGCAATCTCTCGGCCAGGTCAGCACATGGCGGGTTTTGGCGGGTTTTGGCGGTTCTCAGGGGGGTTTCGAGTTGGGAACTCGCAGCCCTCCCCGAGAGCCAAAACACATCTAATGATTGTGAACTTCGGCGGCTTGTTACTTCTTCATTTTGTGTCCATTTTCAAAAAAATTGGAGGCAAAAGTTGCGTATACTTGTCTAGTTTGTGTGGCTAAAATTTTGTGTCAATCAAAGAAGTAACAAGTGACTGAGAAGCATTTTAGTAGAAGTAGGTTCAGCCTTTTTTTGACATTTCAAAGTTATTTTGCAAACACAATAAGTCAATTTAATGATTTTTTTTCCATCAATATGTTTGAATGTTGATTTCAAAACACTTTTTAGTTTAAAGTTTTTTCATTTGAATAGGTTTAGAAATCAAATTTCACCTCCAAATGTGTTTTTAGGAAATTTTCAGCATCTTTTTTCAACACTAAAACATTATAATCTTACAATCTATAAGGTCAAATGACTCCAAATTTGATCCACGTCATCTACAATATGTAAACTACAAGATTGTATGGTTGAAATTTTCATACCTTAGTGACAAGTAGACTTATAAGGCTTGAGAAACAATGATGTCTTTAAACCCAAAATGGCCTTGGGCCTTGAGGGGTTAAGGATGATTGTACAAAATCTAACAAATCTGATTTGTTGAAAAAAATAATATTTTATTAAAAAATAATAATTGAAATTTGACATTGGCCCCAAGGCCAAGAATTGGCCTCCTATTTTTTAGCATGGGCTATGGTAGATCATGTCTTTTTTGAATAAAAAAATTCATTCTACCAAATTTGCTCGACTTTTAGGTGTAAAGGATTTGAGAATGATTTCAACCTTTAGTTCAATTACAAGCAAAGATTTTGGGTCTCTGACACAACAAATTGGCCTAGCCTCTAGGTATAAAGTAGCCTTTATTGATAGCATTTGTAATAGTAGTACAAAATATGAACCTAAATTAATTTCAGTACTTCACAAATATGTGGACATTTTTGTATGACACTTGTCCATTCTTGTCACTAATTCTAAATATGTTTATTTTTTATTTTTTGTGTAGTGCTTTGTCCTTTTTCTTTTGTAAAATGGGGGTCCTTGTTGCATCCTTGCAAAGAGGCCCTTTATAGTGAAACAAAATGATAATATATGTTGGTTAAATATGAGGTCCACGTGTAAAGCCTGGACATATTTGAAAAAATCTATCACTCCCTAAGTATTTATAAAAAGATGATACCTTTTTTTAAGAATTCTAGGAGGGGTGTACAATTACTTGTTGCACAATGCTATGTAGGAGCATTCTTTGAAGAGTGGAGGTGAATTACTCCCAATGATTTACCTTGAAGAAAAAGTAGAAAAATTGAATTTATCACATCCATATTTAGAATCAAAGATTCTAAATAAGTTAGAAGAAGTATTGATTTAAAGACTTTAATCACTTATTTAACCCCTAAGTACTCGAGCGACCATTTTTGGGTCACTGTCCGCCTTCAAGCAAAAATTTTGAGCAAATTTTTTTTTTTTCAATTTAAAAAATATTGAATTGTCTTTCAATATTTTTATTCAAAACTAAGATTGCTACAATAAAAAAAATTGTAAGAAAAATAGCACAAAGTGTTTAGAATTGGCCTAGTGTTGAAAAACTTACTATTTCAAGAAAGTGTTGATGTTTTCATTACTAAATCTTATGCATTTTCTTACAAATCAATAGAGAACACAATTTTGACCAATAAAAAAAAAATTCAAATGCTAAAGATGAAAAGTTTACTTTTGGTGAATTTTTGAATTTATATCTTCAAAAATCATTTGAAGAGAATCTAAAAATATTTTTATAATTTTAACAGTGCAGATACTTTTATCCTTTTCATGCTTCACATTATCTTCTTTGATGCAAACTTCAAAAAAGTTATAGAACTTATATTTTTTAACACATTTGTGTTTTGTCTAAATCCCTTGGGCTTTTAGGGGTTAAAAATAGGGCAAAGTTTTTTACATTTATCCCTAGTTGGTGGGAAATAAAAAACTTCCCCTTCTTTAAAAGCACTCAAAGCAATATACTAGACAAGTCTTGTATAAGAACACCTTCTACACCATTGCATGCTACAATTGACATATTATAATTTCACATCTATATTTGACAAGCCTTCAAACTTCTTATTTCTACATTTGCACATCAAATATGCCCTACAAATAGCAAATTGATCAATTGTAGGAAAAATGACTAAATGTAGTTTTTGCATGCCAAATCTTGATACTACCTCTCAAAAGAATCAATATGAACCATTTCAATTAGCCACCACCTCTCCTAAAATAAATGAAAAAACAATTTCAGAGATAGGTTCAAAGATGGGTACAAATGTGATTACAAATATGGTTGTTGAATACATATATAGAATAGATACATGTATGTCCTATATTTTTTGGCAATGTTAGGACATCAAAAAAACATTTGAATCTTAGGTTTGAGAAAATTTTGAAAAAAAAATCACTATTACTATTTCAACAACCCATTTCAAAATCCCCTCCCCCTCAAATGAAAACAACATCTAAGACACACTCCTTCAAAAGGGATTTTTATACATATAAAAGTTACACTAAAGTATAAAACATGATATAAATTTTAGTTTGGTCTATGTTATAGTAAGGAAAATACGGTAGAGGCAATTTCTAATAAACAACCTTATATTCAATCATTGCATCATTACATAATGTGATCAATATTACGGAACTATTAGCTTTTAGTGTTGCTTATATATGGTTCAAAATTTTACAATGATTAAAAATTGCTAAACCTTGAAGGATTTTAAAATTGTATTAGTAGTAATACAATTCCATAAGGAATGTTAAATAGTGAAATCCAATTTCAAGTGTTAAGATATGAAGAATATGACTTTAAATGTTCAGAGATGAAGTAAAACATTGAGCCCCAGGGGCTTTTATTTGGTGAGAAAAGATGTGTTATGTTATGATTTATATACCAACATGTTACTTTCTTCAATTAATTTTGGTATACCAAAAGAAAGTAATTTGATGGTTAAAATTGACATTAATATGAAAAAAAATACTGAAATTAAGTATATGATGATTTGTTTTTAACTGTTATTATAGAGTTAGGACCTCATATAAAACCCAAAATAATGTAAAAGTATTGGTGCAATGCTGTGACATAGCCATGAACATACCTTCAAAAAAGAATGGATGAAAATCATCTAAAAATTGAAAGATCTTAGTCATTCATAAGACACAAAATTTGTATGAAAACCATCTAAAATTGAAAGATCTTGGTCATTCACAAGACACAAAATTTGTATGAAAATCATCTAATTGTATTGTCAAACTCAAAGGTCTTAGTCATTCATAGGACACAAAATCAATCACATCAACCCCTCCAAATGAGCTCCAAATTCTCCCCTCCACTATGACTATATTACAATAACTAGTGCCAAATTTATTTTCCTAAAAGTATTGAAGAACATGTATGTATTGGCTCCAAAATAAATAAAAATGGTCAAAAGCTAAAATCCATGAAGTCCAATTCAATTGATGGTTGACAAGACAAAACACTAATTCATGAAATTCTTCTCCATAGAATTGACTTCACTTCTCACAATTGGTGAAGTTTATAGTTAGTTGTTTTACCACAACCACAACCTAATCTTGTAAAAAACTACAAGGCGCAATTTGAATGGTTGACAAAACATTATTCTTCCCTATGGAAGTGATTTTGTTTTTCAACATTGATGAAGTTCCTAATAAGTTGTTGACTACAACCTTTTACTTTGATTGAAAATGACCCTAGCTCTATAAAAGAGCTAGGATATTGAACAATTTAATTTGTCACTTTTCGATTCCCTATTGTTCATTGTTTCAAGTTTTCAACCTACTTTTGTGAAACCCAACAATTGATCATCTCTGGGTACAAATCAAGGCCTTCCCAAAAAATTAGACTTTGGTAGGGTAGTATCCCTCAAAGCACTACCAATCTCTAAGATTTTGAGGGTATTGGAAGTTTATACACTACAAGAGAAAGGGGTGTTTTAAGTAGTGTCCTAGACATCACGTCTTTTAAGTAATGTCTTTTAAGTAAGGTTTTAAGTAAAATTTTACTAAAAAGACAGTCTTTTTAGTAAAATTTTACTTAAAACCTTACTTAAAAGACATTACTTAAAAGACGTGATGTCTAGGACACTACTTAAAACACCCCTTTCTCTTCTAGTGATACCAATGATAGAGTTTTTACAAAATTACGATAAAAATAGCAAATAACAAGAGAAGGGAATCTTCTTGTGATCTAATCTACCACAGTTAGGGCAAATTGCCTCCTTCATTGCCCTGCCTTGAATGAAGGGAGGGATGAAGGGGTCTGTTTCATTAGGGGAGATTCGAGGCCTTTAGAAGACTGTGAGTTCCTGAATTGTAGGGAATGTAAAAATAGTGCCAAATCAACAATCTAACGTGGTCAAAAGACAACCATGTTAGATAATAATATTTAATTAATTTAAAAATATCTAAAAATAAAATAAAAAAGTGTTTAAAAATTTTTTCCTTAAAAATCTAAAAATTATTTGATAGTCTATTCTAATGGTTGTCCAGCAACTACCTTCTAAGAGCATTTCCACCCGGGCGTTGGACATAATAGATGACTTCTTGAAAAGGGTTTGCAAAACTACCCCACCCATCTGGCATAATGGATGGCTTGTTAAGGGGAACAACCTTCAAATGGACTTCGGCTTGCATATGGGGGTTGTTTTGTAGGCTTGTTTATGACATGTTCTCTTCCTGTAAAACACCTTAGTTACGACAAAAGGAAAAGGCCTTTCTACAACTTCAAGTGACAAAGCTTTTTACCACCTACAAAGTGTTTCACCTCGTTGAGTTTAAAGTTGAGCACTTCAACTACGACTTTGATAATATTTACTAGTCTTTCAATTGCAACTTTGATAATGTTTACTAATCTATAAGTTCATTTTTGAGCCTTCACGTTGGTTCGTTTAAATACATCTTGCAACTAGTAAGCATCTCAACTCAAGATTTCATATGTGGGTGATATTTGCACAATCCAATGAACTCAATGGGTTTAGTTGTTTAATTCAGTGGACTATTGCACTACTAAGCTTTGATTCTCTTTCATTCAATCTGTAATTTACAATACTAAGGTAAATCAACCCATAGTAGTACCTACCAAATGACCTCATTATGGTTTTTTCAGTTTTTTCATATTTTGGCTTCAATGCATGTCTTACTATCTACTATGATTACATGGTTTGGTATCCTCCTCCCCTCCACGAAAATCCCCCACCATTGATTACAGGAAAACAAAACAAATTACCACCTCCCCTACCATCGATCTAAACAGAAATTGAAAGCAAGTTCTCTTGAATCCCTAGCTGTCTCCCTCCTTGATCAGGCCATTAGGGTTCCAGATCCATCACTGAAAAAAATGAAAGCCATTGATTCTGAGAAAATAATTTCCCCTCCCCCATTGATCTTGAAAATAATAAATATGGATACGAATGCGTGTCCAGAACATGGATACAGGACATATACAGGATACATGATACGGTCAAATGGACATATCCCATATTGTTTGGAATTGTGAAGTTCTCCTTTAAATTCAAATAGGAAGAGGGGGGTGGGAGGATAATAAAAAAAAGTTTAATTACAAAATGGGAGAGGGGGGGAGGTAATAAATATTTTAAAAAAGAAATTTTAATTATGAAAATCAAGGAGGGGGTTAATAATAATAATAATTTTTTAATGGGGTCTTTTGAGTGGATGGAAGGGGGGTGCATTAATTGAAATGCACCTTTGCCTCACTATCCACTCAAAAGACAGAGCCATGACAATAATGAAGTAGTTAGTGACTGCATTAACTTAGGTACTTCCAATTTAGTAGTTAGTGAGAATTGACTTTTTAGGCTTTCCATGTTAGAAAACACTTTGACTACTTTAGGTGAACAACATGAGCATGATGAATTCAGATTTTGTTTGTTCTAAGGTAGTCTACAGACTCTTTTGGGCCATAATGCATTGAACACTTCAAAAATTTATAGCAAATTCATACTTTGTAAAAAAAACCCATAATTTCAAGTGTTCTCATTTTTTCTCATTTGTAATATTGGGGGAAAAAAATTGAAATTTTTTAGCAACCATATGTGGTCAAACTCCTAATTCTGACCACGATGGATTGTTTTACCTTATACTTTGTTGTTGTTGAATAAAAACTAATTTTAACCCTAAGCGCCCACTTTCACCTTGTAGGTGGCTTATTAACAAGTTATGGATGGGACATTTCAACCTAGCTTGCAAAGTGGATGGCCCCCATTTTGCAAGCCAAATCGCCACCTTGTTTTCCAAGACGGGTGGTGATGCTCTAACACCCTGACCTGCCCCAGTCCAACCTCCTCCCTCTGACTTGGCCCCTTCTTCCCTACTACTTGCTCTTGGTTCTTAGGGCCAATTTACATGCTCATTCGGTGGGCAAACTTTCCGCTAATTCAAGTAAGAAGACAAAAGCGGCTCCATTGATGGTCTTGCCGGGGTGGGCAAGCGGGAAAAGAGGAGTTGAAGTTTCACCGATACCAGTGGACAACCTCATTGGTGGAGACGAGGGAATCTAATATGTGGAAATTTTTTATTGTCTCCATCTCCACCCATCGGGTCCACATGAAAGTGCAATGGCTATTTTTCACTGTAGCACCCACTGTGAAAGTTCCCCGATGATTGATACATTTAAGGAAGCCCTTACTCCCTCATTGCCTTGCAAATCCTATTGGTTTCTCAACTAGAGCTCACTGAACTTTTGCAATTATTCACTACAAGAATTTCAGCATTCTTTGACTGTGTTTATGACTTTGTAGTCATTGTGGACAACTATGACTGTTTTCATTTTTTGGTCCCTACAGTCATTGTGGACAAGTCTTTTTTTTAAATGACTGCAGGTTTAATATCACCAACAAATTTGGACTTGGATGAAGGAAGGATGGAATGGTCTACGTGGCATTCAAGTTTAGGGACGAAATTTTTTGGAAAGGCCAGACAGTTGCCCACTTTTTGAAAAATTTGGTTGACCGTTGCTGACGTGGACCTTTGAGTGAGTCATTATGTAGTTGTGAGGGAGTTGTATTGACCAATGGAAGGTTGACACATGTCCAATCACTCTTTAATGATTGGTGCAATTTTATCTCAATGGACAAATGATGCTTTGACACATGTCTAATCATTTCACTGTCATTTTTAAGTGATACACATAGTCATTATGAAGTATAGACAAGGACTAGTCATTCTCCAATCACATATGAGTACATTCAAAGTTTTACAGCAATACACCACACACAACATAATACACCATATACCAAATATAATACAACATACACAATATACGAAACACAATACACTATATACATCATACAATACAACATATAATATACACAATATTTGGCTTACTTAGTGGGTAAATATGAAGGGCCTTTTATAAGAGTAGGGTAGTAGTAGGCAAGACAAACAATGTGGGATATGCAGAATGCAAGAATTGTGTTACAAATAAAATTTCAGACCTCAATGAGGAATAGTAGATTAATTTTTTTCAAATGATTGCCTAAGTATAACAACCCTAACTTAGTGTTAGTATGACTATTCTATGACTGATCTATGACTGTTATGTGACTAATATACAATTGTTCTATGACTGATCTATGACTGTTATGTGACTAATATACAATTGTTCTATGACTGATCTATGACTACATCCATTCCAATTTAGATTTATGAATTTCCACATCAAAGGTTCAACTACTTCTTAAATAAAAAGGTGCGAGTGTATCATTAGGAAAATGTGAGCCCAAAAAAGGGTCATTTAAAGGAGGTTCCTCAAGCTGTGAATAAGTGCAGTTCAGATTATTTAATAATTTTAAATTTAAAAAAATAAAATAATAATAATAAATAATAATAATAATAATAATTTTTTTGAATAAAAAAAAAAAAAAAAAAAAAAAATCCCAATCTGGCAGTAGTTTGGCCTCATCAGATTGTTAGAGGTTTTAATTTCAAATTTAATTTTAAAATTAAAATTAAAAATCATTTTTAATGCATTTTCAAAGTATTTGTCAAAACTATCCCTTGTCATGTAGTTGCTAGAGACCAAAAAATAAATATATATATATTTTTTTTTTCAAATTTTTTTTTTCCGTTTTCTTGGCCAATGTTCTCTGCTATTGGGGACCTGACAGCCCTTTCTTGGGCTTTGATCTTTTCTAATGAATGTGTTTGCTCAAATTTCCTAAACTCTTCATCTTGCAATCATTTCCACAACTGAACAATGACTGTAATATTGTACACGTCGCACCATCCAACAATGCGCTCACAGAAAACACAGTGTTTGGTTACAATTCCAAGAAAATTCATCCCACCATCTACAGAATGACTCCGAAATGACTACTGTTTTGTGTACATCATGCTTGCAGTGCAATAACAGAGGTTTAGTCATACCGCAGTCATTTAGGACAGCTAGCCATAGTTCAGTTGGTTGTGGCAGACAACTTTTTCTTGTAGCGATTGTTTTTAATGCATGAATTAATTTTTTGAATTTTTGCTAATATTTCTTGTTTTTTGCTAATAGAAACTTGGAATGTAGATATTTGAAAGTAGCAAAGCCACATCATAAGGATAATTGTGAAGATCCTTGAGTGTCTAAAGCAAGAAATGTAAGGTAAATGCACCCATACCCAATCATTTAAAGGATTTTGCAACACATCATTGGCAATTTAAGGCATGACAAAATTTTCCCAAGTAGAAAAATAGGAAATATGGGGATTGCAAATTTTTCATAATTTTATTGCGAAAATTGAAATTACTATGAATTTTGGAAGTCAAAAAGAACATAGAGCCTATATATAGGCAATGTTTAGAGTCTTCTAATTCTGATCATTCAAGAACTATTTTCCCACTCACTACTTTGGGACATGTGTCATGATCTTATTACGCCCAACCTAGAAAAGAGATAAAAACACATTCCAAGCTTTGGTTGGAAATCTTATCTAGCCTTGGTTGGAAACAATGCCTCCATAGGTTGGATATGGGTTGTAGTTGACAATGGATACTTTTACCTTGTTTAAGACAAGTCATGATTCATAAAGAAGTAGGACTAAAATTAGGGTTTGAGGAGTTGGAGCTTCATAATTACTTCCAAAAAAGATGTGGAGTGGAAATTTGTACAGTTACAAGATTGTGAGCTTTCATGAAATATTTGTAACTAGTTTGAAATATGATACAATTTGACATGGAGCCTACAAAGAAGTTTGGAATTCCAAACCCCATATCTGAAACTTACTTTTGACAAAGCTTAATTCCCAGGCCCAATTTGTCCTACACTCATGCTTCCACCCAAACTTCTTTCTTTGTCGAGGTGTCTTCATGTTGGTTTAGGATGCAAAATGTTTGATGTTGAGTGCTTGCAATGTTGCATCACAAAAAAAGGATTCCATTAAGATTAGGTTGAAAGATGACCTTCAAATGTCGTTGAATGTATTGATGCAATTGATTGAACCCATTTCAAGTGCTCCATTTGAATTTCTTCCTTAATTTGATTACTTCCAAGACAACATTCAATATGAACTATTAACAGTCAAATAGTTTGAACTTGTTGACAAATGTGCTCAAAGATACCATGGCAAGTGTGCAAAATGTTACGAGATGAGATGTCATTTTTGAAAAGGTCTGATTTATAAATGAGATGCACCTAGTTTTGTTTTTCTACTCAGAAATGGAGCTTTTGTTTCAGCAATTGTTTCCCTTCCATTTGATTGGAACGGATGAGTGGTGGATTTTTCGCCGTTATGTTGTTGATTTTGCTTAATATAGTCAGACGTAACATACTGCACCAGGTTGACTTTTCAGCGGATTTTCAAAACTATGAGGGTTAGTTCACTTGACTGGCTTCGAGCAATTGTATCACCTGTGGTAAGAACTCCTTTTATATTTTCAAATTCAGGATGTTGAAGAAATCTCAGCATTTCATTTCTCTCAAGCTTGAGGCTACATGCAATCAGGAACACTGATGCCCCAGAAATTTATTACGGAGTACAAATTTACACAGCGTGATGGTCTCAACAATTGCCTGCAGATTTTATTAACTTATGACTGAGGCAACCAGAATACGAAATGCAGACACTGGTAGGGTTAAGTGACGGATATTGCACTCGGTCATCAACCAAAAATTCTTTTCACTTAAATTTGAAGCAACAGTCAATCAATGGAAGTAGTCAACAGCACAGATCTACTACTATCTTACTCATCCTGAAAGAATCACCGATCTACTACTACGAGCTGTGAAGGCCAGAGAGAAGCTTGATGTGTCTCACCCGTGACATGAGATCCAGATCCAACTTTGACGGACGATCCCCAAGATTGAAGCAACTCTCCTCCTTACCATCAAAATGCCATGGGTGGCCGGGATCTGAGTCAGACGCAGACGACTTTGTCCTGGATTCCGGCTGCTTCAAGATCGATACGAGCCAGATCTGTAAATTTCATCAACACGACGCTTCTTCGATTCTGTAACAACCAACTACAATGCAGAAGCAAAACACTACGGATGCTTTAGACATCGAAGTCCACATAACATCGGAAACCTAAGCCACCATCAACGACATCATTCAATAACAACACACGAAACAGCAATCTGGAGGATTCAGATGAGGTTTCGGAGGGCGGCGGGAGCAGGTAGGAGGGGAGCACGTCGGAGCGGAGGGCGGCGTCATTGCGGGGAACGGCAACGACGGGACAGCAAATGGACCCCCTCATCCATCCAAGGCGGGGCAATGAGGGAGGCAATTCGCCCTGGCCATCTGCCACCCCCAGACCCCTAATACAAGCCGAGGAGTCTATTAAAGAGGATCACAAAACTTCTCCCAACCTTCAAAATTCCGTCGAAGGAAATGTATCCTCGATGTGGTGGAGACGCGAAAGACTTGTTTCACACCAACGAACTGAATGAAGACTGCGAATTCCAATCAAGTCCATATCAAAAGACATTCCCAATCAACTGATCACATAACCATCTCAGAGTGTCATCTTTGACAGAATTGACCTAAATGTTAATAAGAGGATTGTACTCAGAATGGCTTTCGCATTTTAGTAAAACACTCTAGTAAAACATGAAAAACATGAAACTCATATGAGAGAGTCAACACTTATTCTGCATTTTGTTGTAGATAAGTCCCCAAAGCGCATCATCAAATATGTCAGAACACACATTCAAAATTCAGAAGACATCACCTCCTGTCTTGAAAATGAAATAATAAAACCTGAAAAATAAACTGATCAGCAAGTCTGGCGGTACAACTAGATGCATCAGTGGCTCGGCATGTTTTGTTTTATGAACAGCGCTCTACTTTCACGGTACTTCGTTCATTGCAAGGAATTCTTACCTTACAGTTGGCCTGAGTCTCTTCATGAAGGATTCTATGCCTAAAAAAGGTCGCACTTTAGCATAACCTAAATGTTCGAATCCTGTTCAATCAAGGGGTTCAAGGAAAGGACACCATAGCGTCAAAGAAGGACACGCCATGAGATAAAACCATTGTTCAATGGATGCCACCCCTGACGAAATAAATGGGCTTCATTGAGGTTCTGATACAAAACATCAAAATGGCAAGTCGATTCTACGATTCTCATCTGAAACATGACCTACAATGGACTCCATTGAACAATTCAAAAAGGCAAGACATAATTCACCGACTGCAACCCCTAGAGTACACCAAACTCTTCTGCGTGCAACATGCTCCTCCTCTTTCCATTCCCCAAAAAATATGTGACATTGTAGCATCGACAAGTAATTTTCTACCCGAAACCTAAGCGATACCATCCATACATGCGTAATTGCCAAGAATTAGAGGGTTTACCCCTAACGAACACGAAAAAAAGACCAAATTTCCACTACGAAGAGCGTCTTCCAAGGTGATTCAGATAAACAAACCCTAAAAGCTTTGCCAGCCCTTCTCACTTGATGCTACACTTGGCCCCAGCGCCTTCCAACGTCTTCATCGCCTCCTCCGCGTCCTCTTTGCTCACGCCCTCCTTCACCTTCTTCGGCAAGCCCTCAATCATGTCTTTCGCCTCCTTCAACCCCAACGCCGTCAATGTCCTCACCACCTTAATAACAGCAATTCTCGAAGTGGAAGGAACTTCTTCCAGCACCAAATCAAACTCCGTCTTCTCCTCCACTGCAGCCGCAGCTTCTGCAGGTGCTCCAGTGGATGCTCCGCCAGATGCTGGTGCAAACGAGGAAGCGCTCACACCGAGACGCTCCTGGAGCTTGTCCGTAAAGGCTCTCGCTTCTTCCAACGTCAATCCCTCGACCTCCGAGACGAGACGATCCAGCTTCTCTGCATCCAACACTGCGGCGCGCACGGCAAACAGCGTTGTTCGTCTCGCAGGGGCGGCCTTGAAGGAGAAGTGGACGCGCGCGGCGGATTGAAACTCGCCTGTTCGAGAAATGGAGCTCGCGGAGCCCAAACTCGCCGGAGGGGCGCTCACGCGGGCGGCTTGTGCCATCGCTGCTGCTGCTGCCATTCGCGCTGAAGGAAAGCTCAAGCAAGCGCAATTGAGCAAACCCAGCGAGGAATCAGTGAATGCGTGCAAATGTGCACAGAAACCAGCGGCAATTTGGCGAGAATCAGAGAGCAGAGACGAAATCTTAGGCTGGGGAGCGCATTATCCACTCGTGCCCTCCGTTCTTCCCTGAAAGTTTGCTTGGATGAAAACGGATGAGATAACGTTTCATCCAAAGGGGTGGTTCCAGGGATGGGAATCGGAAATCTAGACGTTTTCAAGATCTCAGAAACCCTACACATGGAACCCTACACCCTAAACCCGAGATTAGATATTCATGTTGAAAAGGGCTTACATTTTATGCAAGAATCTAGATATTGCATGATAGTTTTGCAATTTAGGTCACATTGGGTGCAATTGCCTTAGAGACATACTGACAGTCATCACACTGCATCTAATGAACTCATTGAAAATCAGGCTCTTGTCATGGATAAGGGCTGGTGATAATTTTGAAGAGATTCCTTTTGAAATGTTGGAGGGGTTGTAAATTATGCATAATCTTGGGGATAGGTTTGCAAATGTGCTTGTCTCAAAGCGTTAACTACTCCTCGTCTACCATCCTCAGATTCCATGTCTTAATTTTGCTTGCTAGCTCCACTGCTGCTTTTGTATTTGACCTAATTCAAAGTACACTCTCCAGTTGTAAGAAAGCATGTTCCACTGCAGAGGCAAAGCAACAAACATTGAACAACGTTTTGTTTTTTGCAATCTGCAGAGCTTTGAAGAACTCAGCAAACTGGGTAAGTGCCATGTGAAGTTGAATTGAAATTATTCTATGAGGGGGACGACGACTCTGATTTGAGGAATTCCTTCTAAGACGGTTGAAAAAATCTCCAATTTTGAAGCTGCTGGACGGTCTGAGCAGCCATAGACTACAGAATATAGAATGATTCCGCTTCGATCATGTTGTGGGAATTTTTCTGTAACGTATAGAGAAAATTATAATGAATCATTCCCTCACATTCTTGTCTCAATTAATCTCTTCCTTCAGTGGGTCACTCTGCTATTGATTGATCATACATACGGTAGTAAGATATAATTTGAATTCTACACAACTGTTGCTTCTCAAACCAGTATGTCATGTTTCTACCCATGGTTTTTATCAATCAATGAATCAATCAATCTTAGCATACTTTGATCTCCGTCGCTCTTTATCTTTAATTGTTTCTGGTAGAGTTCACAGGTGTTGAAGTTCACAAGATATGTTATCTTCCAAAACTGCGCTTTCACAGTGTAGTAACTAATAAGCTTCGTACTATTGAAGTACCAGAAACGAACAAAAATGGCAGCTCATCAAAGTGTGATTGAGAAGCACGCAAGAGAGTGAGATCGAATTGAGCTAACCCTCCTTCAAAGTTGAAAGATGCCTGCAATTATGAAATATGATCCGTGGACGTTCCACCTACCGGACCAACAGCATCCTCACTAACAGCATCCTCACAGCAACACGCCACAACTAACCTCTAAAGGTTCTGTACCATTCATCTTCTATGACAGGAATGTCCCCCATTGATTTGCTTGAGCGTGTTGCTGTACGGGTGCTCTAAAGCCAACACGAACAGAGTACACGAAACAAAGGTAACTCTTGATAGCGATCGAGAGGTATCAAGGGAACTAAGGTATGAACAGTAAACCCATAATCAACACTACCTTAAATGTAACTTACATTTGTACCAAAAAGCATCACAAATGTGTAGGTTTATGCAATGAAAACATGAGAATCTATGAGAGCTTAATGTTGCAGTCAGACAATATTTTGAAATTTCACATCTTTTATTCTTACGCTATCCAAATAATGTGCATGCACTGGAATCCTCTTTTGAATTGCCAATGATTGAGATCCAGTAAAAATAACTTCTGTTTTGTAAGAGTAGTGATGCTCAGTTGTAATTAGTGACGATTCAAGGTGCGCATACCAGCCTTATCACACAAGAAGATCACACAAATTGAATTTGCAAAGATGCTACCGACGGGAATCCTCAGGCCCACATTGTACCTCATGTCATAGCCAGCCGGCAACACAGGATCATCAAGTTCGGGGGTGAAACTGATCGCTTGAATGTGTTGATGAAGAGAAAGAATCATCCCAGAAATACGGATCCATAGCACTGGAGTACAGACTGTAACTATTATTTTGCAAAACGCTTTGAAACACCAATTGCTTGGTGAAATCTATTATATTAAGCACGTAATGTCACGACCCGTCACAAACTCTGTCACGTTTCCATCCAAGAGAAATATCATTCAATTATTTCATTAGACATTCACTATGAAAACTTAGAGCGTGACAAGTGAGTGTTCTTCCTCGACGTGAGCATGACGATTCATTGCAATTTGAAGTTGCTTGTATCATATGAGTTCGCTTCTGGCGCTCCAAATTGTGCCAAGTTAGTCATTCACACGAAACTTATGCATTGGAGAATTTGTACTGAGAAACTCTGTGGGATAACAGGGATCTACTCGCCATACAAATGCCTCGTGGTCTCACTGTCACTGTCTCCCAAGGATGAAGGAGCTGTTGCTAAATCCCTGGGAAAATGCTGATTTGAACACATGGGGAAGTGAAATAATTAACCTTCCTGTGATTCCAGTGCAAGTAACTGAAAAGCGGTGCCGTACTGACGAAAGTGAGCATCTCCTGTGAATTTCAATGCCTAATTCTACCAGAAACAATCCATTAAGTTAGAAGGAAGAAATTTGGTCCCTCTAAGTGCCCTCTGGGGTGGCCTTCACTTTGGGGACCTTCATTGGATTTTAAATGCATACTTGTCAAGGCTGTAATGATATTTCCCTCCTAATTTCACACATTTTTGACAACGTGATGCTTGTTTATACAATTGCTTGCCTTCTAGGCATTGGGTGCTTCTTGCCATTCAAATCTTTAGTACATTGAGGGAATATTCTACATGGAAAGGGCAAATTTGGTGCAACTAAATACTTGTGGCTCATGATTGCGCAATGAAATGCTTCTTATTGGACAAATGACACATTAGATACTTCTTGTCATTTGAATCCTTCATACTATGAATGAATTCTACATTTTGACAAGTTCATGGGCCCATGATGTTTGCAAAATGAAATGCTTCTTACTGGACAAATGGACAATGAGACATTAAGTACTTCTTGTCATTTGAGCCCTTGGTACTTAAGAGTGAATTCTTTATTTTGGCAAGTTCATAGGTATTGTACTTCATGAAAATTATACAAGGTAGCTAGCAACACAATCATGTATATATTTGTGTACTTAGGCTATCATCTCTAGCCTTCAATAAATAGCTTTGCATGTTAACCCTTGAGGGGCTCTTTGAGGGATCAAAATTTTTCTAATGCTCTAAAGAACTACGAGAGATCAAGGTCGCTTAGATTGATTGTTTTTTGCAAAGCACGTAAAGAAGCATTATGTACACATTTGGGAAGGAATAGATGAAATTAGACCATCGATGCTATGAAAGACACATTGAAGGAAAGCCAAGGTCCTAAAACTATTGAGAACCTAAATTGTCAACTTGCAAGTGAAAAGTTATAAGTTGTTTTTTTGTTTGAGAATTGAAATTGGATAGATAAAAAAAATTCTTAAATTTTTTTGGAGGGGGAATATAATTGAATAGGTCCATGTGTACACTAGAGGCTTGACTTTGTTAGATTGATTTTGTTTTGATGATTGAGATGAAAGATATGAGGGTGTAAATTTTTTACTACAACATTAATGCCTTCGGAATTGAGATTTTTCTATTCAATCACAAAGTTATTAGCAATTCTTTTTTGCAATCCAATGACTCTTTTCACTAATTTAAAAAAAAATCAAATTCATGTGATCTTCTAGTGAAATTTGGTAGAAAGACACTAGACTTATATCTCTACAAGAAAAAAAAAACTTCAATCAAGTGTAGATTTATCTATACAAAAGGTATGGAATATCAAAGTGCAAAATTAAAGCTAGACATACCCTTGATAAAAACCTTGAACCACATTTGGGCGTTATCATCTCACAATCTAATAGTTGGAATTATACAAAAACAAATTATAGTATATACAAAGATAAGTTAGGTTATATGTTGACTGGTTGGATTGTGAAAAACACTAATTTTCACAAAATATCTCCTCCTATCTCAAATTCTGCTTTTTGAAGGTTAATCCCCAACAATGTAGCCAAAGAATTTTAGAGGTTAATAACTTTAATCAATATTTGTAACTAATTAAAGTGTCTTTTCTACTTTCCTAAATTAAAACATCTCCCCAAACTCACATTCCTTCAAAGGTTTTTAAAATGCTAAAAGTAATACAAATATCAGAGACATCCTTTAAGTCCATCTCCAAATTTTCAATAGGTGTTTTCTTTTTCTTCTTACTAGTACAAGTATTTAATAAATAATGGAGTAAATCCGGTCCTCAAAGATTATTTGAACCCCTATCAATTCAAATTTTTAATCAACTTAAACTTTGGAGGTATAGAATAAGACATATGGAGGTTGAAAGTTGATAAGTGTATTTTGATCAACTTTGAAAATTACATGAGAAACAAAGTGAAAATATATTCCATTAAACTAATTGAAACCTTGCAAATTCATATGTATGGTTAATATTAAGACCCTTCAAAGGTGTGGAAATCTTTTCTTATCCATCTTGTAACCATAAGGAGAAGATTTGATGAAATCCAAAACACCAAGTCAAATGAAATAACATTGAGTTTAGCACATTGAAGTGCACCATGTTGGTCACACATTTGAAGTGACTAGAGACCTAGTTGTTGTTGGTAGGTCAAGGATGTAGTGTGCTAGAGGTTGTAGTCATGCCAAACAAGGATGGCAAGACACATGAAATTTCCAATGCAACGGCAATACTCTTAGAGCCATAACTATGTTCCTCCTACACTCTATCAAGAGTACTATAAATCTTCAAGATATAAAACTTTGGATCTAGTTTGAAAACAAGGGTTATTTCAGATATTGGATTTGAATTGCAACCTTCTTCATGCTCTCTTGGTACATATTTCTATTGTTCTTTGGTTTGAAAATCACATCCTATGGGCTAGCCACATGTTTAGCCTCCATTGATGTTCAATGCAAATTGTGGTACATCTGGATAGGTAGAAATGCAGTTACTGCATCTTCTAAGCTCATTGTCATTGTGACAAATTGTCACAATGAGCTCAAAATTAATTAATTAATTAAAAAAAATTTAACTCCCCCTTGACCCCCACCCCAAGTTTAAAAAATGATTATTAATTAAAATTAATTTCTTAATTCTTCATCCCCCATCCCCCTACTTGTAATTTTTTGAATAAGTTTAACATGACAAACAATATGGGACAATGAAAATCTCATATCCCATATCTATATATCGTATTTGTATTCACACTTATATTCGTGTTCGTATTATATCGTATTCCAATATCAAATATTTGTATTTGTATTTTGGTACCATATCCATACAATATCCGTAACCATACTCTAATTTGTATCTGTATATCGTATCTGTATTTGTATTTGAATGGATGGCTCAAATTAAATCTCAAAGATCAATAGCTTAAATGTTTTTGAGAAATCGCCGTCGATTTTGAAGGTAAGCATTTTAAAGAAAACACAATCAACGGCCTTTAAATTTTTTGAGGGGGGGGAACTAATACCCTTGGTTTACTCTTTTGGGTACATTGTGGCACATTTTAATGTACATGATTTTTCTTTCATTCATTTATGCTAATAAATTCCTAAATGGCATTGAATTGTTTTTTCAATGAAACCTTTTTGATGATGTTACATTCATAACATTCAGTAGCCTTCAGTGAAGTTGCCTTTTCCTCTTTGGAATCCTCATCCACAAGATTCATCCTCACACCATTAATTTATGCTTTGGTACCCGGATGGTAACAATACATTTATCGTATACTTCATTATTTTTTGCTAATTCTAGGATTGACATACAATTCAACAAATATTTGTAGAAAAAAATGGTTTGTCAAAACTCCAAAGAATCCAATGGGTATAACACCAATACAATTTTAATATATGCCACCAAAAATACACTTAGATGGTAAAATGAATGGATTGCATCATTGACATTTGTAAGAGTGGAAGGTAGAGATGTCATTTTTATATTGAATTTGATCGTTCATTGAGAGTCTTGAAAGGATATGGGATAATTTGAAGATGAGAGCTTGATTGCTCATTGTCAAAACAAAAAATTATGTTTGACGTAGAATTTCATACCTCATTTAGGCATAGTAGAATAAATTTTTTCAAAAAAATTGAACAAAAAAAAGTTGTTAAATCAATCTAAATTTCATCTTCAAAAATCCGTTTGATATTTCAATCCTCCAATCAAAAGTTATGGACAAATTTCAAAGAAGATGTTTGAAAATGTAAAAAAAAGTCCCTTCCCAAAAAATTGTATCTAACTTTTGATTGCAAGACTAAAATCTCAAACGGATTTTTGGAGATGAAACTTTACTTAAATATTCCAATCTTTATTAGTTCAAAAAAATTTGAGAAAAATTATCCTACTATGCTTAAATGAGGTTTGAAATTTTACTTCAAACATAATTTTTGCTTTTGACTTAATTATGAGTAGTTGAGCTTTTATTCATTCTGATTTACATATTCCACATGAATTGTGTTACCTCCTATCATACCAAATCTATATATATAGCTTCTCTTCCTATTCCATATTCCAAATTCCAATTGGCTTTTGTATGAATAGGGGTAGTCACACCTTCACTTGGCACTTGGAGAATGAAGAATGGAAACGTGGTGGCTTGGAGTTGGCTTCATGTTGGTAGAATATACTTAGTTGGATATATCTTTTGCACTCCTAGTCTTCACCTTCGGAAGTGAAGATTGGGAGCGCAGAAGATATATCCAACTAAGAATATTCCTTTATGTTGTACACTTTTACCTTTCCATAGTTGCTTTTCCCTCCAACTTTACTTCTAATCTTACGTTTATGTAAGTGAATTCTCCACTTTTTTCATTCTCCACTCTCAACACATCTTTTAGGGGTGTCACACCTTCTTCACCCACCATAGCTTCCCATTAGGGGTAGTCACACTTTCTTCACTTGGTACTTGGAGAATGGAGAATGAGAAGTTGGTGAAGGTTTGAAGGAGCCAATGGAAAGCCATAGTGAGTGAAGAAGGTGCGACACCCCTAAAAGATGTGTTGAGAGTGGAGAATGAAAAAAGTAGAGAAGCAACTTACCTAAATCTAAAATTAGACATAAAGTTGGAGGGAAATTGGAGACAACAAAGGTAAAGCAGCAATGAAAGGTAAAAGTGTAGAGCACAAAGGAATCTTCTTATGTGGATATATCTTCCGCACTCCCAATCTTCACCCCTAGAAGTGAAGACTAGGAGTGCGGAAGATATATCCAACTAAGTATATTCTACCAACATGAAGCCAACCCCAAGCCACCACCTTTCCATTTTCCATTCTCCAAGTGCAAAGTGAAGGTGTGACTATCCCTAATGCAAGCAACTTCTTTTGTTAATTGTTTTTAATGAATAAAGGGCATTGATTGTCTGTAGATTTCTAATGTATTGGAACTTACTTCAATGTCCAATTGGGATTCAACAAACTGACTTCAATTCTCTGCTAAATATTGACATGTGTAATTTAGCTAATGTTGGGTGTGAAATATTCCACATCATTCTGTAGTAGGAAGAAGGGCAGAGCAGCTGAATGTTCGGTTGCGACAGGCTTCGCTCTAGTTTTGGTTTTAAAAAGGAAACAAGAGCCGCCATGGAAATTGAGAGAAGCGCATCTGAACAAGTCAGAGCACCAACCCTGGAAGTTCCAAGTACTGTACACCGGTATTATTACAGTGGGTCACCGTCATTGAGATGACTCCCTAGTGCATCCCTACCATAGATGGCCATTGGCCAAAATGGAGGCCCAGAATCATCAGGAAATATTATGGCATACATAAAACATAAATCGGAGGCATGAGAGATTAAGCTTAAAGGCTCGGTGATCAGGGAATTCTTTTCCCATCTTAGATAACATCTCAACTTGTTGATACAAATCACGATAATTCCAACACTTGTCTGTACAATATAATATTTTACATATCACCCCTTCAAAGGGATTGCAGTTGCCTGCAAGCAACTTTGAGTAGCTCTTCAACCTGTAGTTCCCACGCTCCTGTACTGTACAATGGAAGGCTGTTGAATACTTTCTCTAAATGAAGCGTTGATAAACGAAAGTGAGAAGGCAAAACTAAAATAATATCGTTTCAGCAAGGAGTTCCGTCATCATCGATTAGTGATCAAACAGAGAAGCGTGTAAAATTGGTCGCAGCACCTCACCCAGCAATTCAATACTCGCTTGGAGTTACGTGCAGACACGATTGCTGACAGATTGCCTCCTTTCATAACGCAGGCGAATCAATTGGGGGATCATACTGACCCAGACCACATGAAAATGGAAGTCACGCTGAAGCAGAAGTCTGAAGGATGTGTAGTAGCTCATACTGCTCCACATTGCCAGCCCCCATATTGTGTCTTTGGCTGCTTGGTGAGACTCAAGCTCTCGGATCTGCAGAGTTGAGGCCGCTTCATTCGGATCTTCTCCTCTTGTATCGTCTTATTCTCATTCTGCTGCCAGGAGCTGATCAATTTCGCCAAAGCTAACTCTTGCTGCAAATTTCCACCCTCCATTTTCAGCTTCTCAATCTCCTCCTGCAATGACTCCGTTCTCAATCTCATTATGTCGCACTCACGAATGGATTTCGTTAATTGTGCTGTAAGATCCATAGCTTCCAACTCCTTCAGAGACATCTTTCTTTGGCGCATGGTTTCAAGCTCAGCCTCAGAGAATGCGAGCTCCTGCTCTTTCCTTGCTAGAGATAATGACAGCGAACCAATTTCTGCATTGAAGTATCGACTCTGCTCGATCGCTTCCACTTCAAGTTCTCCAAGCTGTGAGACCAGCCTTTCCTCTGCATCTGATAGAATTCCAACTAGAGACACCAATCTCTGAATCTCGCTCTCGTTCCGGCTCTTCACCTCAGCCATTGCCTTGTCGTGCTTGTCGTCTTGATCCTCCAACTGCTTCACAAGACTTTCCTCAAGCAAAATCCGCTGCTCCAGCTCCCTCTCAAGTTCTTTGTTGCGTGCTATCGTCTCCGAGTGCTTCCCTTGCTCAGCTCGCAACGCTACAGTCGTAGACTCAAGATCTCGTTGCAACTTCACGATATTATTGTCCTTAGAATGAGCATCCACCCTCATCACCTCGATTTGCTTTTGCAAATCTGAAAAAATCTCCATTGTATCGCCAACTAACGGTACGCTTGCCTCCGAGGGCTGTTTCGAGCTCCCGTAGTCTCTTCTAAAATCTTCCCAACCGTAAAACATGTTTGAATATGAAGAAAACTCGCTACAAACAACACAGAAGCTTCTCGAAGAAGAAGAAGAAGAAGAAACTTAACGTAGACAAATAGAAAGCGCAATGTCAAGCACTAGCTCCACAACAAGATCCTTCTCTAATCAAGATTCAAAATAGCAGGACCTACACCTTTCTGACGGCTCGACAACGAAAGTTCACTATCCTACAAGAAGAGAGCTCCACTGTTATTTCAGAAACAACTCGAAACAGAAGATATCTGTTTCCAATGCAAGAAAGCAGAAAACTTCAACTGCAAGGTGAATGCGAGGCGCTCTCAAACGTAGCAAACACTAATGAAAAAACAAAATACACTCGTCCTAACACTCTCTCAACACAGCTAGAAAATGCACGCGTCGTGGACTTTAATCTTCACCAACAGAAAGAAACAACTGAAGAAGCTCCCTTCCTCTCAATTCCACTGCATTTCAATGCCAATCAAGTACACGGCATTCCGACTTCCACAAAAGAAGAAAATACACCACGCGTGTCAAGAAACCACGACCGATATGACAACCTTGCTCCCTACTCCGCCACGAACATCGAAAGCAGCTTCCAATGTCGACCAAACGAAAAGCACACACCAAGTGTGAAATCAATACTCCTGCGTCTCCGCCGTTCGGCTGACAGAATGATCTGTACCGAAATTTGCTCCAAACCAGGCTCCCATAGTCCATATATGCACCTCCAAATCTGTGTTCCGGCTCGCGACCTCCTCGAACGTTCCCAGCCGCGCGGCGACCTCGGCAGCTTCGCATGCAGCAGAAGCAGGAACCAGGCCCGGAAAATGAGAAGAAACGGAAAAATTATTCAAGGCTCCAGGTGGGGCCTGAGCCCTGAGGAGGTCTTGAAGAAGACCACGGCCGGCACGAAGGCCTGAAAGAGGGCCTGAAGGAGACGGGAAAGGAGGCGGGAAAGGGGGCGAGAAAGGAGGGCCCCATGGACGCGGGGCAGTTGCAGAGGCGGGAGCTGAAAGGTACCGCTGATGACGAACCTGCCGCCGCGGTCCGTCAGCGAGGCAAGGGCGGGCCCCTGACGGCAAGTCTTCCTGAATCCAGACCAGGTTCAATGAACCGGGAGGTTCCTTTGATTGCTGTTGCGTGTAGTTTCCTCCGTGCATTCCGGACACGAAACCGTCCACTTATGTTTTTCAGGCTGTCTTTGTCTCCTTGACTCTGGCAGCTTTGCTTTCTAACTTAAGGTGAAAAAATGAAAATTTGAAATGGTTAAAATGGGGCTTTCATCATTTGTTAAGGGGACAACACATGCATTTACCAACGAGGCCGGGGCTCCTTTTGCATCCTTGAAAAGCGGACTTATGTAGTGAAACAAAATTTGTCTTACAAGGCTCCTCAACAAACCCCAATCCTTGAAGTAATTGAGAAGTCTTTCCTAGGCGTTTAACGCCTTTCTCATCATGGGGAGGACCATTGCCTAGTTATGAAATGTTACGTGAAGTAATACTTGGGGGCAATCATTTGAGTTATTGGTATCCGTTGTAAGAGCATCCCAAGGTACATGACATTGTTAACCACGACAGAGGGGAGTCCTTATGCTTCTCTAAAAACCGGGACGTCCACAACGCTTGTTGCAACTTCCTCAAATGAGTGAAACAATAGCTATGAAATTCCACCACCCACTTTGTGAACTCTGACACCATGTATTGTTTTGTTGGCTTTCGGTATCCGGGGATGGGCCAACTGACAAAACTTGTTCCCAACACTAACACCCAATGAGGATTTACATTTGCCTAGCCAATTTGATATTTGGGATTATAATTGAATACCCACCCGATGTATTTAGGAAAAATTATACCTTTACTTGGAGAGAGAGGATTCAATTGTTTAACAATGTTATGTATTGAACTTCTTATATTCCCACTTTGATGCAATATTTCACCCTAACTTCAATTTCAAGGGAGTTCAATCATATTCTCTAAGTTAGAGAGTTAGGATGCATACTCCTACCATTGTTGATCCTTTGGTTGTTGCAAATGTTTAGACGGTAAATTAATGCACATATTTAGACTTAGTGGATTCACGGTTCTTTTTAGCAACAAAATGGAAAATAAGGGAATATTACATATGTATCTTCATCAACTTATTAATGAAAAAAGAATACATTTTAGGTGGTCAAAGCTAAAATATGTAGCTTCCCATTGTTGTGTCTAGGTGGGGACTATACTCATCTACTTGAATGCTAAGATAAGAGGCACTATTACACTTTTGCTTCTTAAAGCATTATTTAATAGAAAGGTATATATAACATTCTTCAATGTGTCAATCAAATAACATATCAAGTTGGGAATGTTTTTAGAGTCTTATCTTATTCTAACTTCAAAATTTGTAATTAATTCCCAAAGTGTCCAACATATATGAAATAGATTACCGTAGATGCAATATTCATTTTTTTTTAAGAATAAATTATTGAAAAATAATTCAAGGGGTCTAAAACTCCCCAAAATCATTAGATGAGATTGAAGTATTGA
Organism: Rhytidiadelphus loreus; assembly: GCA_947034895.1. Lineage (NCBI taxonomy): Eukaryota > Viridiplantae > Streptophyta > Bryopsida > Hypnales > Hylocomiaceae > Rhytidiadelphus > Rhytidiadelphus loreus. The sequence goes on from OX344762.1 coordinate 65,551,007, forward strand.
ACAAGGTCACAAATTCCCCCAAGTTCTTAGACTGTGGAAATTGTGCCACATTAGCAATTTGATGTCTACATTAGAAAATAATATTGAATGTTTTAATTTTTTTAAACTTACTATACAATTACAACAATAATTCAAAAGCATTCCTTGATACTGTGGAATAATTAATGAACCTCTTGCCATGTGTGGAAGTCACATAGTAGTATTCTTCAATTTATGACTTTTCAACCCAATTTCAAGACCCAATAATACATTGAAAAGAAAACATATTGCATTGTGAGACAATAGAACAAAATAGGGTTCAATATGAGGGACTACAATTGGGCTTGGGTTTGCCTACCTTATATAAAAGCACTACAAAAAGGGATGCTTGAATCATCTTGTTCCTAGTGTATTGAGTAATAAATCCTTAAAGAATTTGAGTTGAGTTGGGATTTTTTGAAAATTTGGGCAAGATCTGTTGGCTTCAGACTTCAAATCATCAAACATTATATGTGAAAATTTGTTTCAAATCATTCCAATAATTGTAAAAGTTGTAAGTCTTAAAAAAAATTAAGGTCATGGTGGAAAACTAAAAATGTATTTAAAAATTGTTGATAGATTTTTTTATATGACAGAACCACCCATAGTTGACCACTTAAGTAATTCCACACATGTTTTGGAGTAGTAGAAGGCAATGTCAATTTTATACTGTGAAAGAAGGTAGAAATCACAAGGATTGCAATTTTTTTGGTAATTTTATGCCTTAAATTGAAATTACTACTAATTTTGGAAGCCTTGAACTTGTTTAAATTCATACTCAATGTATGGAGTTTGCCAATTCTGATCATTCAAGAATTGTTTTCTCACTCACTACTTGTGGACATGTCTCGAGACATGTATCATGCTTTTATTAGTTCCAAATTTGAAAAACAACAACCAAAAAACCATTATAAACTTGGGTTGAAAAATTTGTTTAACCTTGGTTGGAAATAGCTACACCCTACAAGTTGGATATAGATCCATGGTTAGGAATGGGTGGTTAGGAATGGGTAGTACTATAATATAGATCGATACCTACTTCAAGACCTACTTGGAAACCTTTGAGCTAATATGTTCTAACTGATGAGATGAAAGTTATGAGGAATTTTATTTTACAAGCAATAGAGATAAAAAAATATATATGAAGATGTTTTTTTAACTCAATTTTTAAAATTTTAAAATTTTAAATAAATAAAACATAGGAAGTATATCTCTTACTACAACATTTTCATCATTAGGATTTATAATTCTCAATTTCTTGTCAAAGTTATTAGCATTTTCTTTTTTCTTTCATCATGTACCAAATTTTGCAATATAACTTTTTAGGGATGAATGGCTGGAATTATTACTAGTAATAGTCTTAGAAAGTGTAAAGAGTCCAAATATAGGGTGACCTTTATGTTGAACAATTAATAATTTAAAAACTTTATAAGTTAAATAGGAATTTTCACATTCAAATTAAAAAATATTCTTGGAATATCCAAAGTGTACTCTAAAATATTTATATTTGAAGCATGTTAACAATAGCCCCCTTGAAAAATCCCCCTTGAATTCTCCTTGTACACAAAGAATGATACCCCCAAGGGATGATTATGAAATATTCTTGGTAAAGATGTTCTTTATATGTTCACAACCCATTTTCCAACTTTTTGGCAAATTTTGGGATATTTCTAAATTTTTTTGAAAGACAAATTCACTCTTGGGAAGGGCTTGAAAAAATTGCTTTGAAATTTAGGTACATTGAAGTTGCAATTGGTAGGGATTTCCACCCTAAATTTTCAAAAAGATGTACCCAAAAAATCAACTAAAGATTTTACAATTGGAATTATTAAAGAATAAATAAATATGAAAAATTAAGCCTTTGCCTTTCTAGAAGGCCCCCTATATACAATCATTTTCATCAAACAAAAATTGGTTGGGACATTGTTTCAAGGCTAAAACTTACAAAATGGTGATAGGGTATTCCTTGTTGGCTATAGATCAAAGGAGAAGAAGCTTTGCATTGACAAAAGCTACATACAAGGAAGAACATAGAAATGCATTCCAACACATTCCAACGCAAAAATCAGCATTAGAAACGAGGAACTCAACAAAACCAATCCCACATGGTTTTGTGGGTTCCAACATAGTTTTTGATAGTTCCAACGCAATTTTCTTCTAGTGGGATCATAAGATAGAGAAACCTATTATCTTTGGGGAAATATGATTTTTACTTCAATTGTGATGAGGGAACAAAAGTTATAACACAATAAGAATAAATTTGAATTCAACAAACATAAAAAATCCACAAAAACTTGAAATTAAAATAATAATTTTTGTATCTTATAGATTGTATTTTTGTTTATATGGAATGTTTTGATTCATTCCATTTGGACTTGTGATGTGAAAGTTATGGAGCATTTTGTTTTGTAAGCAATCAAAGCATCTTTTTGAAAAAATAACATATAAGATTCATTTTTTAGCTCAATTTTCAAAACTTAAAATTCCACAGGGTTAACTTTGATTGTTAGAACAATCTCACCATTGGTATTAGTGTGTTTCTAATTCCATCTTAGACGGTTATTATGATTTAGTTTTAGTTTTCCTTCCATTGTATACCTTCTTCTACTTAACAAATTTTTTAAAGAATGAGAATCACATTATTTTTTGAACTTTTATTTTTCATATATATTCTCCACTCAATTCTCCATGATAAAAGAATTTAAATTCAAAAATCTATGTTGCAAATTTTTTTCTAAGTTAAGAAGATTCAAAATCTCATAATCTAGTGTACTACCATGCCAAAAAACATGATTTTCTTCACTGACTTTCAACACATGGATCTTGCAATCTATGTGGTCAAAGGTATCTAAAATTTTTTCCACACATTCTCATTCTAGTCTCCTTCACAATCTCATGGTTAGACATGCAAAAAATATCATTTAAATTTTTTTTTGCTCTTTGCACTAGAAACGGTAGTTTTGAGCAGGTTTTGACAGAAAAAAAGTTGTATGATTTTAGGGGTTAAAAAGACAACTTTACTTTACAATCAATTGATGAAATCGAGCAACATAGCTGAATATTTGAATGAAGATAAAAAAATTCCCGAGTAACAATTTACTTTACAACGAGCTGCAAGTACAGATGGTGCGAGCCCATCAATGGATGGCATCTCGCACCTTTTGCTTTGATGGTCGGCAGAAGTGATTTCGAAGTTGCTTTCTTCTTCTTCAAGTGCACATTTCCCAAAACTCTTTTTGATTTTTATAAGTTTGCTCATGAGGAGACGAAGTGCCAAAGTTGAAGACACTTATTTAGGCAATTTTAAACTTTATCAATTGATTTGGGTTCGATAGTTTTGTTTCTAGTTTTATTTCCACCAATGAGAACTCAAGAACATGCAACAAGTAGGACTATGGATTGTAACAGTGAAGACGATTGAACCACAAGTTTAGAACTTAACTCAAGATGAAGTAGTGGATCACAATGCATTTATTGTTGGAAATTGTAACTTAAACTTAGCTTCTAACTCTTGATGAAGTCTAGCTTACTTTATGATCAACTCAAATAAAGATTTGACAAATCAATAGCTTGTGCTTGGATGGGATCTATTTTATTTTTTTAAATCATTTTGGAGAAGTAGCTATTCCTTCAATATTCATGTGATACTTGGTGATACCTATATCAAAATTAGGTTATATTTAGGTATAATTTGACTATTTGTCTTAAAATTTAGTAGTAATCTACCTCTTTTGACCCCCCCAAATGAAGAATTCCTTCACAATTTTTTTTCCGGACTACAACTAAATTGGCAAAAATCATGCATAAAAAAACATAGGACAAGATAAGCAAAATACTACTGGCGAGACTACCAGCCTATATATTGGTATCTTGATTGTTTGGGCCTAGTTGGTGTTTGGATGATATGTTGCCAAAATAAAACATGTTGCCTATGAGTGTAATACTAAGGGTTTTTTTAATTAAAATTTTGACTACTTGAGAGTGATTTGTTAAATCAACCTCCTACTTTGTAATTGGGGTTAATTTTGCATTTCTTGGCCTTTGATTCCAATGATGAAAAATTATTCTAAATCTCTTGAAGTCCTACTGGAACTACCTAAATAACACAAACATTATGCAAAATTTACTAGAATTGATAGTCTCATCTAAATTTTTAGAAGCACACAAGGAAAAATTGAAAATAAGAAGAAATGAAGGTTGCCCTTGACTCTAGCCCTTACACAAAATAGTGAAATTAGATTGCTTCACCCAGAAAAATTACCTCATGATTCACGTGGAGGCACATGCAATTTTTTGAACCAAGCCCTCAACCAGTGTACCAATCCATGCCACATATGGTTTAGGGTTGATGAAAATCATTGCATCTTTGTGCAATAACAATAAATATTTTGAAATCTTGGGGGGTCACTTAGAATGTTCATTAGAACCATGTGTGAACAAAACTTTGGATCCCCTATATACTTTTTGAATTTTAAATTAAAACTAAATAAAAAAATGAATAGATTTTCCTACTTTGAAAGTTTATGTTTTGAATTATTGATATTTTTATTTGTTAATAATAATTAGTTACAAATTTTTGAAGTAAAAAGACACAATATAGAATTGAAAAATAACTTTCACACCCGTATATTATATAAGAAAAATTTGTCTAAAAAATGAACAAAAATTCCTAAAAATAACCCTATATCGAAAGTTCATTTTGAGTTGAATATTGATTCAGTGGTCATCTAAATGTGTTCTCTATAATTATTTGAGTTGAAAAATATGCCATTTTAGTTCATTTTTAACCTCTTCTAGAAATCATTTCATATTTTATTTGAGTTGGAATTTTTGGCAATAGAAACCATTAGTCATTATTAAACAATACTCAAAATTTTAGCCGTTGAAATTATAGTTTATTAGAAACCACTTGTTCGCACGTGGTTTGTTATAATAGAACTAAGTGCACCTCCCATGTATGATATAGTGTAAAATGTCAAGAAATTAGTGAAGGGCAACTTAATTTCACTATTTAGTGTAGCTAACTAAAAACTTACTTTAAGCATGCAATATGAAATTCTATAAAAAGCATAGTTATGCAGTAATATATATCTTCTTTGAGGGAATAGTGAGTGAATTCACTTCACTTAATAAGTGCTCGAATTAATATAATATTTTTTCATTACCCTCTACACCTATATTTCTTTCTAAACATGCTAGATTACAATCCATATGCGAGGTTAACAACCGTATCCTATATCCGAGTACATTCCATTTTATTTTTTTATTTTTCGGATGTGGTGGATGTGGTTTTTTCTTTATTATTTATTTTCGATTTGCCGAGTGGTTAATTAATTGATAAGATCTGTGTATGTCCCCTTTTCAGGGGATTGGTACACTAAACTACTAGACTAGTACTAGAGGTATCCATGCCAATATTCCTGGTGGATCCTGAAACTACGGTACAGCAAAGAGTCAAATAAATTGGAAGGGGTGCCACTCATTGAGACCATTAATTTTAATATTTTATACTTTTTGATTGTTTTTTCATGGTGACCAACAGAAAGGGAAACCCACTGACTGCCCCTGGTAAAATTGATATTACCGATACCCATTTGCTGTAACACTACTTTCACTCGAAGATGGCGAAGCAACTTTACTTAGTCATTGACATGTTGCTAAGGTGGCCAAATGGGCACCCAAAAAATGTGTCACTAATCCAAAACTGTCATCATCACTTTGGGTACATTTTGAAAATCAATATGTCCCTACATGGAAGAAATGATTTTAGAAATTTTACCAAAAAAGATTTTGGCCCTTCCTAACTTTTTGCATATGGTCAATTCAAATGTTGCATATTCTTTGGTGCATTGAAATTTCCTTTTACTTGCCAACAAGAAAATCAATGAAAATTTGATCAGACTAAAAATAATAATTAGACACAATAGCAAAAAATAGAGTTTTGTAGGTGCCCATCTTATAAAAATTGAACTCTTTCTAAGGCCACTTCCTCTCTTATTGCACAAACCCCAGGGCACCACATGGACTCATTGAAAACTTGCTCCAAGTACACTTATTTATCCTAGATGTGTGTGTTATAAAATGAATTTACATTTTTTTATAAATTATTATAAATCTCAATTATTTTTTATAATTGGATCTACAAGGGTTTTGAATTCACATCATTAACGTATTACAATGTATAAAGAAAACATATTTTTACCATTATATGTGTACTAGTGTTGTTCACGTTGGAGAATCATCATTAGACTAATATCATTCACAAAAATATTCTTCTAGTATAACCGTATGTAAATTCATTTTGTAACACATACCAATAGAACAAATCATTGTAATCATTGTTGTATCTTCAAAAATATTGGGTATACTTTTATTTGAAGTTTCATCCATTGAAAAAGAGAAGGAATTGTAAATTTGAGTAGATCATCCCAAATATTCTTTCTTCATGCTAATGGACAAACTTGGCTCTTTCAACATGCTTCGTAAAAGTAGAAATTCATTATGAGAAATCATAATACATGTGAAGCTACAAAAGTGGTCAAGGATGCACTTTCATTTTACCAAACGTAACATCAATGGTTGATCATTTAAAGTCACTCTCAATGCCTCTTTAAAAATTGGTCAAGGAATATCAAGCTAAGGGACTGAAGAGTTCGGTGTAGAAGAACCATTTTGACACAAAGTGAGTTTTTTTGCAACAAACTCTAATATTAGCTTGGTGCCCCTAACTATTAATGTAAGGGTCTCAAAAAGAATATCACAACAATAAAAAAAAGGACAATGATATGAGATATTGATATATGATATAACATGCTAATGTTTAACTTCAAAAGTCCCAAGGCTGTTTTTATGTCAAAAACCACTCAAAACTGTCATTTCTGCTGCATTCACCCACGGAAGCAGAAAAAATATTTATTTTAGAATCTAACCATAGGATCCTATACTTCACTTGTCCAAGATCACGCAGTAAAAATTTAATCAAATTTGATCGTATGGATTGGAAGATATTAGCATTCAAAGTTGGACAAAAAGTTTTTTTTAAAGATTGCCCGAAAAACAAGATTTTCCATAACTTTCTCATAATTAGATGATTCAAAGCTTCAAATGTAAACGAAAACACAATCTTTGAGAATTAAAAAAAAAATTATTTTGAATTTTTGCAGTTTTTTTTTGTGTTGCCCGCTAAGTTTAGTTATAGGCTTTTTGTGGTATAACTTTTGCTCCTAGGCACCAATATAAATAAAAATTATATTTTCATAAAGCTAATCAGTTTTTCTATCTTATGAGAAAGTTTCAAAAAGTTTCACCAAAAATTGAGGTTATAGGAACCTACCCAAAATTCACTTTGTCCCCTGCGGGGACAAAAGGACTTTAGAGATTAAAGATGACCCTCTTTAGATGTCAAAGTATGATACTGAGAAAGAAATATTCTCTATTGGCTAGAATTGTCAATGAATTTCTTAGATTTTGACCTATAAAGTCAAAATACATGAACGACTACTTGAACTATTGAGTGTGGTGAAGAGAACATTATATAGTACCAAGGTAACTACAATCATTTAAATAATCATTTACGCATTGTTCCTACTTTAAATATTTTTATGTCAAATCTCATTTGAAGTTGAAAGAGGATTACAAATTTTTTTCTTATATATTTTGAACACAATGTAATTAACCTATGAATTTTCAAAGTTGTTAATATAGGTTAACTTTAAGTTCTTAGGCAATGACATTAGCATGTGAGCCTAGTAATGCAAGCCTAGTAATGAACCTAAGTGTAATTAGGTATTTTACAACATTGAAGGTAGCTATAACATAAGTATCTTATAACCATGGAAGGTGCTTATAACATAGGTACCTATAACATAGACACCTACAAATTAGGTACTTATAACATAGATATTTTATAACCATGAAAGGTACCTATAATAGAGGTGCCTAGGCTCCTAGACCAAAGATCCTAGACTGACATGCTAGCAACCCTTGTTCTTAGAGTTTACATTTTAGACAAAAATTTAGAAGGAACAACTTTAGTAACATGGTCAAAATTAGGTGTACACTCAGACCTCCTTAATCTAAACCTTCTTTTCAATGTCATTATGAAATACCTTGCACACTTGCCACACTAGAATTATGTAAGGTAGGAGGTTTATAGAGTACTTGGGCTTTAAAAGCATCTTCTAACACAATGGTACATTTTGCTTTCTCATTGCACCAACAATATACAAATAGTGTACATTTCAACAAATGGATGCTTTTTGCGATGAACTTTAGAAATTCGTAACTAATTCCACAAAGCTTCAAAAAATATGAAACGACTTGGAGGCTAGATGCCAATTCAATGTCTTTCAAGGAAAATTTACTGAAAAATATTTCAAGAAGTCTATCCTCCCCAAATTAATTTTCAGTTAAATGGGCACTTTATGGACCTCTTACCTTACACAATTTCAGGAATTAGCCTTCTCCTTGGTAATGGCAAATTCTTCTGCATCTTTGCCATGCTATGCCAAGCACAAGTTCTCTCAAAGTCCACAGGTCACAATATCACAATATCTTCTTGGTTTCCCCTAAAACCACTAGAATCTGAAGATTTCCTGGAAAACTGACCTACTTTACCTTCTAATGCAAAGAAATTTATCTTCTTCCAAAACTTAAGACACATTGTACAGCCTATAGTCGATAGCCAATTTTGGTGGAATGAGAATGAGACTAGTCTCAAAACAAACAGCTATGCTCGGAGAGACACCGTCCCTATAACACTCACTTGCCTTTGCAGTAACGTTCTACTCAAAACTTCCTCACATGTTGCATCTGTCCATGCAAAGCCTCCTCCCCCTCGGTGCAGAGCCAATAAATCTCACCCTCAATGCTTGGCATCTGGAAGTGACCTTGCACAGTCAGATGGTATCGCTATACCATCTGATCTTGAATCTCAGGGTCAATCCCATGCAAGCAGTCACTTTCATAATCAAAGTAATAACCTAGGCAGCATGAACTGATGGCAAAAAAACACGGACTCTAGTAAACGGATCTGAACGGCTCTTCCGATATGAACAAACTACAATTGACATTAGCTCTCGAATTTGCATCCACAAGCCACAATTCGACAACAATCCCTACATGTTTTAAAACTCGTCTTCACCATTCTCATTACCGGAACCAAACATTCTGGTAAACTCGGAACATTCAATGAATGTAAACTGCATTGAGAAAACGGTGAAGAAACTCAATAATTATCAGGACCTACAGCCGTATACACAACACTAGTGTATAACTATACGCCTCAAAAGTAAGCAGGGTCCACTACAAAACCTAATCAGATGGTTTGAAATTACAAAAAGTCTAGAATCGGCTCCCTACCCTCGACAAGCTAACCATGCGACCACTGGCGTCTGCAGCTTGTTGGCCGCGGTTGACGCCCCCGGAAGCTGGCCCTGTCTGGTAAGGCGTCCTCCCCACGCTGCTGTACGCGTCCTGGTAACGGGTGCTCTGGTACCCGGTGTTGTACCCCCGCCCTCCTTGCCCACCGCGGTTGTAGTTGTTGTACCCCCCGCCCTGGTTGTCCCTGCCGCCGCGACCCCCTCCTTGGTTCTCACGGCCCCCACGACCGCCGCGACCCCCCCGGAAGCCACCACCACGTCCTCCTCCGAAGTCACCCCCGCGCCTCCCACCAGCTGCGTCAGCGTAGTCCTGGCCCTCCTTGTTACGTCGCCCCATCCCCTCCACTCCGCCCCCTCCCGTGCGAGCGTCGAAGGCCTTCTCGTTGCTCTCCACCAGCACGTTCAGCTTCTCCGCAAACTGCGACGCCAACGCCTGCAGACGCGTCGGCTCCACGTTGTGCGTCACGATGCACCGCGTCGGCTGGTCCCAGCTGGCGTGCAGCTCCTCCGCGATCATCATCTTGCTCACGATGCTGTGCACCTGGGCCTCCGGCAATCCGAACATCACCATCAGCTGGTCCAGGCTCAGGGAATCGAAGTAGGGCGAGTACGTGAAGATGTAAGTCCGCAGAGCCTCCTCCTGCATCTTGCCCTGCAGCATTTCCATGATGGCCTCCCGCTGACCCAGCAGCTTCCACACGTCCATGCTCTGGATCACCTCCACGGCCTTCTTCCATTCGCCCTTGCTCAGCGACCGCGTCGCGGCCATCACGTGGTCGCGCACGTTCTCCGGAGGACCCGTGAACGTCTGCCTCTCGTTGATGTCCAGCAGCCTCCGGAAGGGCTTGCTCACCACCTTCCGCTTCATGTCGTGCACGCTTGACGCCATGTTCGGCACCTCCAACAGCATCGCCGTGATAAGATGCACGGCCTCCAGGAGCTCCAGGTTGATGTGCATGTGGAACGGCATCTGCCGCCGCCGCTCCAGCTTCTCCTGCTCCGGGTTCTTCTCGTGATACCGGCTCTGCGACACCCCCTGCGCCAACAGCTCCTTCACCCGGCCGCCCGCGTACAGCTCCGACAGACAATTGTGAGCCTCCGTCACCATAGAATCCCGGAATGCACATAGACCCAGCTGCGCCATCGCTCTGTTGAACAGGATCTGGGTCGAGATGTCCATGTTCATCACGGAGTCCTGAAGATGGCTCATCAGCAGCAGGTCCCGCGCAATGAAAAACTCCCCAGAAATGGCATGCTGGTAAATGTCGCACAGCATCGCCCGAGCCTTGGTCCGCTCATCTCCATGCTTGTAAATCAGCGTCACCAGGTCATCCATCAGCTTCCTATTCGCACTTGGGAAAGAAGCCTTTCGGGGAACGATCTCAGGGGTCACCACAAATGCCGTTGTCCCCTTGGCCTCGGTCGCCGCCTTGGTCGCAGCCTCCCCATCCTTCTCCTCGCCCTCCTCATCTCCTGCAACCTCCGCCCCTCCGCCTCCAGAACGGTTCTGCTGCTCGGATAGCCTCCTCATGGCTTCATACACCTCCTGTGGCTTGTAGTACACGTGCTCCACCCGCCTCAGGGACACCCGAGCGGCAGCTCGCATGTCGCCCAGCCTCTCGACGTACTGCTGCACGTTCTGGGCCAATGCCATGAACAAGGGCTCGTCCCTCAGCCGCTCCACGTAATCCTTCGTGTGCGGGTCGATGCACTGAAGGCTCTTGAACAGCTCGTCGTCACACCGCTCCAAAAAGGCCACGACATTGCCCCACACATGAATCGGCCCCTCAAAATCGGCTCCTTTCTCCGTCTCGTTCTCTACCTCCGGCTCCGATGTCTCATCCATGAGGATGTTCGGGTACTGCGCCAAAATGTCCAGAATCGACAACACGTTCTGCACGCACTTCTTCCACACGGCGATCGGCATGTGCGTGCTCAGGCTGGGGTTCACGTCGAACTGCGCCGAAACGACATGCACCATCACCTCCAGCTTCTGGGCGGGCGTCTTCGCACACCGAGAAAGATACGACAGCTGCTCCACCTGCTCCGCACGATCCGTGCCCTTCCGCCCACGTTGTACGATGATCTCCTTTAGCTTCCTGTCCACCATCTCCCACGAAATCTGCCCGGGGTCCATCTTCGGAAACATCTCCTTCGGCTTCTTCTCGGCAGACGTCCAGCCTCCTCCATCGTCCTGCTCCTCGTCCTCACCCTCCACGTCCGAGTGCAGCGTGTGTTCCACAATATCATCATCGCTGAATTCGTCTCCCGTGTCCTCGTCGTCCTCCTCTTCCGCCTCCACCTCAGATTCCGGATTCGCCCTGAATTTCTCGATGTCAGACTCGAAAAGCTTGTTGTTTTTCTTCAGCTTCTGTTTCATGTAATTCAGTGACTTGGCATTGCTCGGGCTCATCTTCTTTTTCTTCTCCTTGTTCGCCAGAGTCGATTTCAAAAAATCCTCCAGCATCACCAGCGCCTTGATGTAAATGCGGGGCGCAGTCACCGATTCCGTCACCCTATTCACCTTCTCCAGCTGCTTATTCAGTCGCTCGAAACTCTCTTGCAGCTGCACCCAGTCGTTGTTATTCATGTAATTCTTCATCTGCTCCGTGGTCTGCGCCAGCTCGTCATACCGCTTATCCTTGGCAGACCGAACCTGTCGCGGACCCTGGTCCTCCGATTCATCGCTGTCCGGGTCGCCTCCCCTCTGCAAGTACCTAGAGGCGATGGCTCCTGTCTCTCCCCCCTCATCCTCATGCTCGGACACCCCCTCCTCGTCTTCGCTGTCACTATCACTCTGACCAATTCAATCGCAACATTCAACTCAGTGCCAACCCTAATTAATCAACCCTAAAGCCGCACAGCCTTTCTCCACTCATTGGAAATGACCATTCTCTCAGTATGCTCTCCGTCAAAAAACACAGAACCTCTCACGCTCTCATGTCCATACCCGTCCCAGTAGAAGTGAAATGCATACATGAATAGGATGCACGTCGAGAACAGCCACTGATCATTACCGAAAACAATACCATGAAATCTTTCTTGCAAAGATGCGTAATACCGTGGGCAGTCAAAGCAGACGATACAACGCCGAGAAGATGATCAAAAGAACCCTAGAATGTATGGAACTGCAAACACAACAACAATGATCCGAAACTTACATTGTGATCCCAGAAACGAGACGCCATGTTGTCGCCGCGGGGCAGCGCGGCCGATAACGCAAAGGAAGGCAGATCGCGTAAGCTGGTGAACACACGCCGAGGCGAGAGATTGAAGAGATAGCAGAATCGCAAACAGAAACAGAAGTTGAGCAAGGAGCCTAACCCTAAAACTATCTTGGGCAACAAGCTGGTGAATCTCGTCCTAATATGGGGATCTCTTTCAAGACCTCTCTTCTGGGATCTCCTTCGAGATCTCTGTTTGATTCCTCGAAAACGTACTCCTAAAGAACTACAGTACCGTGGATGAATGCAAACAAGTCCAAAATCTTTGTCTCTTCATCCATCTAAATATGTGTAGATTCTTGTATTAATTCTCTTACATTTGTACAATACAAATTTTCACAACATTGTTTTGCAATCTTCTATAGTTGAAGGGATTTAATAAGTATGTTAAATCTTAAGAACTAACTTTGTGGGGTAAAAAAATGACCCTTTTAAAACAACTCCAATATACACGTACTATAAAAATCTTTAAAAATTATTAGAATTTAATATTTTCAACACAAAGAAAAAAAATCTTTAGAAAATAACAAACATTCAATCTATAGTAAATTTTAGAAAGAAATTTTAGTTCTTCATTACAAAATTTATCTCATAAGTGCAAAAGACACTAAATTAAAATTTTAAATGAACACAATATGGAATATTATTGTATTATATTGATTTCTACAATTTTTTTTTTGTAGTGACATTAACTTAGTATGTAATATGATCTTCCATCCCCATTCTTAGAATAAATCAATGTAGCTTGATCAACTACTCATACAATTAGATGTAAAAACAAAAACAAAATTTAAATAATTATGAATTTTAATCTCTTTATAGGATATTAAAGTGAACAAGTCCCCTTTGTTTTGTTTTTTAAGAATGTCCTATACATGAAACAAATCATTTATGATTTTATTTCATTAAATTCAACTTTGATTTTTATATACTACCGGTATGCACATGAGCACTTTTCATGACTGTGACATCATTGCATGTTCCATTGATCCATATCTTAGAGCAAATGAACATTCCAAAGTTCATAAAAGGACGTTTGTTAATGATTTTTTGATCCATAATTCTTTCATATATCCAAATATGTAAAAATAATCAACAAAAAAATAAATATTTTTCATAAATTTCATATTATTTATAGAAATTGTAATGTACCAATAGATTTTGTTATTCATTCGTTTTCCCAAAACAAGATTTCTTTGATGTGTTTGCAAAAATAAATTTTAGGTTCTAATTGTATTGTAATGGAATTTAAAATAGCATATTAAATGGAAAGAACTTCTGAAAATCAAATATTAGATATAAATTGATCAAAGTCATATCAAAATGGGAGTTTTGAAATTCATTTGATAAATCAATTTTGAAAAATAAGAATTTGTGTTTAGGGTGCAATACTAGTCCATTTCATTTTTCATTGTACTAATGCCATTGTAGACCAATAGCAAGTTTGACTCAAATTATTCCAAAGCCAATGGGCCAAAATTAATCAAAAGACTTGGCTCATGACATAAGAAGAAATAATTGTTGATAGGGTATGAAGAGTCTCATACAATCACACAAGCTACAAAATGAAAGGCTAAGTGACTTAACTTTTGAACTCCAACAAAGATTAAGGATAAGGCACCCAAAAATGCCACTTCCTTTGTTCTTAGTAAGAAGGTGGTATAAATGATGATATTTTTTTGGTTAGGATTGTTATTTTTGTCAAGAGTTAAAAAACACACAATTACTTCTATGATTTTCTAAACATTCACACAACATTCTATAGATTTTCAAGATTGAAAGTTGAGGGTAAGAAGCTATGCCACAGTTATAATAGATGTCTTTTAAATGAGCCCCATGAAAGCATAAAAGATAATTATCAATAGGGTCTAATTAGAGTTTTGCCATCTATTTCAATGGTGTCCATGGCAATGATGCAACTGTCCAGTTGAAACATTAAGAACCATTTAGATATCTAGAAATGCAATGAATCTATAAACAAAATTCAAAGTATAAACAGAGTGGGTTGAAGGAGGCTTATAGATGCTAGGTGCTTAGATGAGATGCTCAAGCAATCTTCACTACTAAATGTCAACATTTTGCATCTCCATTGAATTCAAGGTCTTGAAAACAACAAAAATTTATGTTGTGCTAATGAAAATTTACCCTTTCAACCATTTTCACTTCCTCTTCAACTATGGCCAAGGAACCTGCATTAGTAGGATTCCAACCCAAAAGAATGGATCCTCACAACTACTCTCAAGAGGGAACTCTTCACAACCTCACATGATGATTCATATGTGATGAAGTGAGCATGAAGAGGTCTAAGCTCGTATAGCGGCTTGGCTTGCATTGTTGTTGCCAACTCCATGGACCTCCACAGGTGCCCTCCCAATAAGCACTTGGAAGCGTGAAAAGCCGATCAAGTGGAAGATGAGGATGTCGCCCACTTTGATGTTGTTGTCTGTCAGGAAGGCTTTCCATCCACCAAGCCCATACGCAAACACTCGAGCCTTGGATTGTCTGAAAGAGCGCACTGTGATCTTGATGGGCCATGTTCGGTGGCTGTCTATAGTCGTGAAGGTGGCATCTATTCCGAACTTTTTGTTGTGGAGACGGAGGAATTCCCGTGGAAACTCCTGCGCAGACAATCCGAAGTTTGTTAATCACCTTGGTCATCATCAATGAAGAAGCAAATGAAGATACGATCCACCGTTGCAGGAGAAGAGTAAGAAGTTTCCATGCCAATGGAATCACAATTAAAATAACTATCTTGAGCAGCAGGAGATGCATGCTCAAGTGGAACAGTCCAGCTACTGGAGCTAGTCTTTGTTACTTCCTTTGATTACGAAGGCAGGATCTGAATGCATGAATCAATGCAAGCATGTGTCAAGAGAAACCACATTGCTTCAAAACGTTTCCAAAACCAGTGATCAAGTTAAAATCTCTCAGGACATGTTGATCCCCGGCCTGTATAACAGCGCTCAATCAACAAGCTCAATGAGGAATGGAGCATGGCAAGTTAAATGTAAACAAAATAATTATGCAGTATCGGTCTAAACAATGTCCATCAGGTGGACACTCCGATCCAACAGTCCAGCATGTGCTAACCCGTTTGCTCATCGATCGAGGTACTTGCTAACTGATCCTGCATCATGCATGCATAGCAAGAACCAGAATCATTATTAAAGGAGTTTCAAAACAAATGCTCTCCTGGAAGTGAAGAAATGCTCATCTGCTTGCAAACATACCAGTGAGTAGGCGAATGGCCCTTGCACCCGCTCTGTGGCCATGCATCTGGAAACGCGCTTATGAAAGAATATGGAGTCCGTCCTCTCCGCTCGAGACACCATGTCCATCATTCTCCTTTCGAACTGTTTGCGGGATAACGGTGCCGGCATCTTCACTTATGCTACGTTGTGGTGCGCTTGTCGACCTAGACACGTTTTATTCTACCTGTCAATTCAGCTCCAAAAACAGTCATCAGTGACCCGTAATAAGTTCCTTTTCAAGGACTCTTTGCGATCACCCCATCGAAATAACACAAGTGAAGCTCCGAAAGTGTTTTATTGTGCTGACACACGAACTAAATGACATGAATGCAAAGTCAAGAAATCAATTGACTGCTCAAAGCAAGCAAGCCAGCAGGGAGCCATATCGAAAACAAACGTGATGAAAGCAAGGACTCGATCAAAACCTTGATTCCACCGCACATTTCAGGAGGGACTCGAGTACAGTTTCAGGACTTCATATGAAGAACGCCGAACGGGAGTCCAACTTGCATCTTTGTAACTCTACACAACAGAAATGACGCTCTCAAAGTGCGCTATGCTGTGGACTTCAATTTCAGGAAATCATTGAGCCAAAACATCAAGTGACTGCTGAAACAGGGAGAGAACATGGAGATAACCGGTACAGCAACTTCGATGTTTGGGGACTCCACCAGATGACGAACGAAAAATAACGGAAAGGACTCTAATAACATTTCACGACTCGAGATGAAGAACGCAAAACGGTGGTACCACATGGAATGGCGCTCTGTGCATTTCTACCGAGTTAACACCAGTGGAGCTCCGATAGTGCTCTAATCGGTTGACTGCGAGTTCAAGAAACCGACCAGTATATATCAAAGCTAGATCAAGTTCGCCTCTGCTCAAACAGAAAGATACATTTTCAACAACACGGATGTTCGAAAGCACTTGCTCACAACCTTGTCCAACTTCCTCCACAGCCAAACATGCACAACTGTAGTGGGCAGCAATCAATCCCTACCAACCCAAAAATGGCCAACTCTACTGTATGTTCGATCACTGGAAAAAATTAAGGAACAATACCCTCGCAATGATTCCATGAGAGCTAGAGAGAAGTCGGAAAATAGCTAGTTGATACCTGGCACCGGCCTCAGCACTCGAAGTAGCTACCTCTTGCCTGCCCTCGCTGGAAGCTCTGCACTGGCCGATCAAAGCGGAGACAGGAGGAGCGGAGTCTGCTCGACTACAGGAGATCAGAGAGAATAGAGGTGAAGAGAGAGAGCATGCATTGAAGCCAAGCCCAGATAGATGAACGAATGCCACTGCTTTCACCAGCGCGCAATTTCCGGGCAGTATCTCCGATCCTCTCGGTGTGGAGGCTTGCGATGAACGTTCCTGCATGTGGGTGGCGTAACGGGAATTGAAGACGCACTAGCTCCGCTCAACACTCGTTGCAGACTTGAAAAGAGATTCAAGCGCAGGGCCCGTCTCCTCCAAATTGAAGCAGGGAAGACGTACTCTGGTCACTCGCTGCAGAAGTCCTTAATTGAGAAGAGATGGATTCACGCGTAGGACCCGCCTCCTCCCGATTGAAGCAGGCGCTGTCGCTGCACTGCATGTACGTCGCGTCGTTGAGGGCGACGTGATGCCGTCCTTTCTTTATTTTCAAGCAAGTTTTTAGTTTCCAGCGGAAGTGTGGAGAGAAAGCATTAACTTAGTGAGCCATGAAGTTTAGTGAGCCATGAAGTTGATGGAATTTGGGTATTACTTGGGATGGAAGGGCATATGGACTTTTGGGTTACGTTGGAATAAGAAGACAAAAAAATGGGAGAGTGGCCAGAGGAAGATGGGAGAAGGTAGTCTACTCTTGGCCCAATCAAAGAAGAGAGATAAGGAGATATGGAATCTATTGATGTGTATTTAGTGTTTGGATCAAGAATCCAAAGAATGTTGATTCCTTTTATTAGTTTTATTGTGAAATGGCTATTTTTGAGTTCAATTCTAATTTTTCAACAAATTAATACATTTGGACTAGAGTTGTTTGGGTATTGCATTTTTTCTCTTAGTATGGGTCTAAATATTGAAGAAGAGGGGGAAAGTTTTCAAATAAGGAAGAAACCAAAATTGACTCATTTTTTAATTTTTATGTAGTTTCCATTGACTAGATTGCATTTTTCTTGGATTTGATTTACTCTAAATACTTATCCTACTTATTTGATGGATATCCACATGAGGTATTACTTAGATAGTTGCTTTAATGTATTTTATAGAAGATTGGATATCACCTAGGTAGTTGCCCAAATAAGTTTGAAAGAGGTAAGGTACCTTCTATTGGTACTTTGGTAGTAGTATTGATATCAAAATTTGCTTCTATCAATGCGTATATGCAAAACTTAGTAAAGATTACTAGCTAGACTAGCTAGAGCCATGAATCCCATGATCCTTTTAGTAGTGTGTGACTGTGTGCCATAAAAGTTTTGCATTTAAAGAATTTCCTTCACCCTCACCCCTAAATACCTAATAACCTAATCAACTTTATATGGTTGATATTAAATTTCAAATTTTTTTCATGTAGGTAGGGATGATTGCAAGAAAGACCGGTTCTATGAGGCGTCACAATTGAAGTGACGGAGTTGGTTTTGGCCGTAACTTTTGAAAATTGAAGCCAATAGACTTGAAATTTTTATGGAAGATTGCTCACCCAAAAAACATGAGATTTTTTATTTTTCAAAAAATTTGAAAAATAATTTTATAATTAAATATCAATTTAGCTAATTTGTCACACTTTGTGGTTTAGGGGTTTTTAGTACTGTGAAGTATCCAAAAAACATGATGTTCACTTGACTTTTTTTGGCCTATTTCCACACTAGATGGGCATATGCCCACCAAAGGGAATTAAAAAAAACACAATTATTTGTCCTCAACATGCATGCAAATAGGGATCCCTTGTGCATAGCACTCCAAACTTTCATGATGGTTTCAACTTCTATTTTTTTGGTGAAATGTAATCACTATCAAGTTTTTATAAATGGCCAATTTTTAGTTTTTTTTTATTCATGATTTTCTAATTTTTATTAATTTATACTTAATTTTATCTACTTTCTGTGACAAACCCTCATTTTTTTTAAGTAGTATTGTTTCAGTATTATAAAGTACTCAAAAGTACTAGTGGCCGTTGATTTTTCATATCAACGGCTGAGATTGCTCCATTTTGTAGTACTCCTAGTACTGGGTAGAAAAAACGCAGTTTTTAACCAAACACTACCAAAATCATTCAATCTTTCTTGCAATCACTTGTAGTTAAATTCCTTTAACACTATGTAACAACATATATATGCCTTTGTCCTTCGAGAACCTCTCAAAAATTAAATATTTAACTTTTTAAGTGAAAATATAAGCTTGCAATAGTTAATCTTCAATACAACACATACAAAGTTTTAAGAGTTAAAGGAATTTAACTACCTACATGAAAACAAACTTGAAATTTTATATCGACCATATATAGTTGATTAGGTAGTTAGGGGTTGAGGTGAAGGAATTTCTTTAAATGCAAAACTTTTATGGCACACACTACAAAAATGATGGCTCTAGTTACTCTAGTAATCTTTACCAAAGTTTTGCATATATGCACTATTGGAAATGAATTTTGCTATCAATACTACTACCAATAGAAGGTAGCTTACTTCCTTGATACTTGTTTGGGCACCTATCTACATGATATCCAACCTTTTATAGGATTTATTAGGCAATTATCTAGGTGATATCCAGTCTTCCATAAAATTTACTAGAACAACTACCTAAGGGTAAATGCAAGAAACACCGAATGATTTAGGGAGTGTTCTGCCAAAATTGCGGGTTTTTTTAGTAGTACTGCTAGTACTCGTAGTACTACAAAATGGAGCAATCACTACAAGAAAATGGGCCTTAGTGCGACTGTGAAAGAATGACTTCATGTAAAATTCGACTACAAAGTGACTACTGCTCCCTAATTGCACCATCGCTGCAAGGTCAAGGACGCAGAAGTCATTTTGTAGTCACCATAGCGACTTGAGGACGAAGACTTAACGGTGGACAGAATCCATCCATTGTTTTTCGTTATTGCTGTTACTATTATTTGGCTGCCGATACAGTGCAGTCTAACGTGGAGACCCCTGTCGCAGAAGAGTGGCGCACGAAACTGAATTACAACTGCAATTGACTTAGGCGGGACTAACAAATGACTCAGAGGATCCATGTTGGAACTTTCATGGAAAGAACAGGGTGAGCCACTGCTGACGTGTCGTTGGGTTCATCTTTTACTTCCAGAAGTAAAAGAAAAAAATGACAGGACAAAGGGAATCTTCAGTTTCGGATTTATAACATTTATGGTGGCTCTGCTAACTGCAAAACTCTTCTTATAGTTTGCACTTTGGGCTGGGATGTGCATTAATTAATTACCTCGCTCTCTTGAGTTTTGTAAATCGAATTTTTTCTAAATGTAGCTTTCTTTCTGGTCTTGTCCATCATTCTATGAAAATGAGATTTTGTTTGTTTAGGGTTGTGTCATAATGTCTTGGTACCTTTTGCATTTTAAGGTATTGGGTCTTTTTTTATCCTTGTCTTCCTCATTTTTTTCATGAATTGACAATTTTTTTCTTTCACTTAATTTTTTTTTTCCTGAAATCTTGCTTCATCTATTTTTTTTGGGATCCTTCTTTTAGGTACATGTTTTTCAAATTTGTCCTCATGTTCAACATGACTTTTAGTCTTTGTTTATTTTTCATTAAGCTTAAAAAAAATGGCATACAAGGGAAGTGTTCAATTAATGATTTCGTAGCACACAAACAAATTTTTGTGGTGTAACAACAGTAGATGGATTTCAATTGGAGATTACTAATGACTGATCTATCACCGCTTCTTGCATGCCATTATGACGGGCCTATGTCACAACAACAGATGCCATTCAAACATTGTAGTAATTGCACTTGCAGCAAACACATCGGAAGTTCACAAAAGGGGATACTACTACTGACTGCAGAAGTAGTAGTATCAATGACTACGTTGCGTCTTCGATGCCACTAAGAAATGACTTCTTGCAACTACAGATGATGATGGAGAGGGATTTCGGTGCTCAGACCCTACTGCATTTCAACTTCTCGGTGACGTACAAGTTGCACTTTGACAGGTGATTCAATGACAACGGTTTTGGCTTTTGTTCCACTTCCTCGGTGTCACATGAAAAGACAAAGTGGCACGTAGGTTTGAAGTTCTATGTTCAGGAAGTTTACTTCATTAGCCTAATACAATTCATGGGCCAATAAGTTTTCCTCGGCAGATAATTCAATGGCCCCCACAAAATTCACTGTTTGCGGAGGAGTTGGCCACCTTTGAGGAGCTGTCAGTCCTACAGTCTCTACCGTTGTACTAATGAAGGCATCCGTGGTCTCCACTACTTTTCGCTGAGCTCTGGCTTCTTTTCGTAAAACAACTTTCCACCCAGGCTTCTCTATAGCATCTGAGAAAAACACTTGGGTAGCTTGACTTGGAAAAATGAATGGCTCCGCCATGCGTGGCAATTTGTGGCGGAAGTTCACCACAACGAAGCCTGATTCATCACGGATATATGCTGGGTTTCCTCGACTATCTTGGGGCTTCACCCACTCGCATCGCATGATATTGATTTGTGTATGCAAGGCTCCATAATCCAGCTGCAAGATGTCCTTCAACACTCCAACATAGTTTACAGACAAGGCACCAACAGTCTCCGGTGGCAATTCAAACATAGAAGCCACACCGCTGTTGTAGCTCACCAATCGGTTGGTAGTCTCGTCTTCTACTCGGAAGTGGTTGCCAAACGCCGTGATCCGGGAATAGCGACATGTTCTTCGTGATGGCTTTTTGCTTAGCAACAAGCGGTCCATATCCTCCGGGGTCCTTAAATTCAAGTCAGCATTCTGGACAGTACTCTCGATCCATTCTACGAGTGCAGGAGTCCTCGGGTTTGCGTGCTTTTCATCGCTCCACTTCCTGTATGCATACACATTGCCTGTTCACCAAAAAAAAGAGTACACATGCATGGATATTGAATAGAAAAGGGATTGCCACGACTATCACACAACAATACTAGTAGTACCGATGCACTATGACTTCTATGTGACTGCAATCAGTCATCATGGAGTTGTGTTCCAGTTATAAAACAACGGACATGACTCACTGTTGACTACGAATATCGGATGTCCAAAACATTGGACAACAATGAAATCAGTGATGGCACTGTACTACGCGGACAGACAATAGGTGTGTCAAAGCACTTACGTATGTAGGTCTTGCATGACAGAGACATTTGCAAGTACGTATTGGTGGGCTGTATCTTGTAACTCGGCACTCATGACGTATGTCTTGCCAGCACCTTGTACTACTTCCTCAGCGTCACCGTACTCTTCATCTTCATCCCATACACGTCTTTCTGTGGCCTCAAACTTGTGTAGGTACTCCGTAATGAAGCCTATACACTCGTCTTTCAAATATCCCTCCGCCATACATGCCTCTGGACGTGCCATATTACGAACGTGGTTCTTTAGAACTTTCATGTACCTTTCTACGGGATACATCCACCTTGCACTCACTGGTCCACAAAGGTCCAGCTCCCTTGCAAGATGATAGGGGAGATGAGTCATTACGTCGAAGAAAGATGGTGGAAATTCAATCTCCAACAACACCATGCTTTCAGCGACATCAAGTTGGAGAGAAGGAAAGTCTGCTGGATTGTAGACCTTGGTGCACAAGCGACGGAATACTTTGCACATTCTCATGATGGCCATACGTGGTCCGGGTTGCATGAGCCCACGCAATGCTAATGGCAACACCTGTTGCATTAACACGTGGTAATCATGGGACTTCAGCCCGCCAAAGTTCTTCTTGCGAATGCACTTGCCCAAGTCCGAGGAGTACCCGCTTGGCGTCTTCAAGGACTCCATGCAACGAGCAAACTTTTCAAACTCATCATCAGCCAAAACATATGGTGCTCGAGGCTTCACCATCTTTCCTGGTTTCCGCGGATTTGGAGACAACCATAGGTAAGGCCTTATATTCCGCCTTTGTAAGTCCCTTCTAACCTTCACGGTGTCCTTCTTCCCTGTTATGGTCTTCAGAAAGTTCTTGGCCAAGTTCATCTCGCAATGCATCGTGTCCAATGTGTGGCGAATGAGTAGATACTGCCAAGCATGAGGTCGTGCAAAAATGGTAGTTAGATATGGTCCTCGACAAACAATAAGCATCACCCACTTTACAATAGGAACATGACGAAGAAGAAAAAATTGCTTACTGACCATACAATGATGGCTACGTCATCTAGGATGACCTACAGTTGACAACCCATAGCACTTTATAAGGCCACGCCTTGTCCTGTAATTGTGAAAAGTGCACAGTCATACAAGAGTCATGAACTTGGAGTTCATCTTCACGACTACTACAAAGTGACTCGTAAGTGACTCCTAAGTGACTTTCGTGTTGGTACACAGTTGTGCAAGTGCGACTTTCATGGAAAATGATAAGTCTTGCTCACCTGCCAATAAGGCAATCTGTAGAGAATGCTTAGACGCTTCACGCCATGCAATTTTGAGGGGTCACCAGTGGCACCATCTCGATTGCCAGCTACTTTCCAAGCTTCAAAGTCTGCTGCATGCTGCATTTGCTCTTGCACTGTAACTTCACGTGGTGTAGGCCGTTCTTCAATGGCGCCATTGAAGTGCTCTTTCATGAAAGCCGATCTATAAGGATGATCTTCAGGTAGCCAGCGCCTAGTCCCACCATACGTGCACTTCCCAAGCTCCACAGAATGCTCAGCACCTAAGTCTGCACCGCACCACGGACATGCTGCATACCCTTGATGAGAAAATCCACCTACTGTGCCATAGCCCGGGAAGTCATGAATAGTCCAGAGGAGCATGGCGCGCAGCTGGAATGACCTATTACCAACATCCTTTGAGATGTCGTATGCTGGGACTCCAGCCCAAAGTTCCAACAACTCCTCCACAAGGGGCTCCAAGTACACATCAAACACGTCAGAGGTCACGGATTCCCTCCCAGGAATTAATAGTGAGAGTAGTACAAAATTTTTTTTAGTGCTCAACCATGGGGGGATATTATAATTCAGCAATAAAACTGGCCACGTTGACCAAGAGGACCGGTTCTGCTTGAAGGGGTTCACTCCGTCTGCTGCTAAAGCGAAGTGAGCATTCCGCGGATCCTCTGCAAATGTCGGATCCACATTCATGTGGAAATGATGCCAAGCCTTAGAGTCGCAAGGGTGCCTAACAAGTCCATCCCCTCCATCCTTGTCACTTCTATTTTCTGCGTGCCAGAGCATCAATTTCGATATTGCGGGACTTCGATACATTCTCTGCAAGCGTGGAATAATTGGAAAGTGACGAAGCACCTTCAATGGGAAGCGATGGCGTTCTTCGTCCCTGTACCTCCTCCCGCCACATTTAGGACAACGGAGAGCATTCTCATGCTCACCGCGGAAGAGAACACATCCTCTCTCGCAAGCATGTATGCTGTTATAAGTGAGGCCCAACTTTGCCGTTATAGACTTTGCTGCATGGTAGGTCTTTGGCAAAGTGTTTTGCTCTGGTAGAAGATGGAGGTGCAATAAGCTAAAGAGTTCATTGGCGCAAGAGTTGGTCACCCCATGAACCGTGCATAGATTCATAAGGAGCACAGTAGCTGCTAGCTTGCTGGACCTGCAACCATCATACAATGGCTCCATGGATTCCTCCAATGCCGTTGCATCGAAGTTCGCTTCTTCACTTCCTCCATCTCCAGCAATCTCCTCACATTCAGCACTCTCTACTTCTGCATTATCAGGTGGGGCCTCTTGCATGCAACGTTCATGCATAGAGTCTGCTATTGCAAAAGCATCGGCAACCTCTTGCTCCACTCTCATCACGTTACTTTCCTCTTGTTCCACCTGTAGCGAAGCTTGCTGGAGCATGCCGCGAGTATCCACATCGACATCCACTTGCAACGGGACCTCCTGAAGTGGTTCCCACAGTTGTTCGTCCCACTCCTCATCAGAGGAGTCTCGAGTACCAGATCCTCTCCAAACCCTACAGTGTGGATGTCTACCGTTTTGAATGAGGTGCTCCCGTACATTCCGGAGCAATAATCTCCTACGCCCATGACATTCGGTGCATGGACAATGTAGTTTCTTGACATTGTAATCGACTGCCCGCTGTTGCTCTCGAATCCATAGGCGCTCGTCACGGAGTCTTTGTCGACAACTATCAGACAAGGGCAATCTAGCAGGAATCATGATGTTAGCTGCAATCAGCACATACGTAAAAGTTAGAACAAGGAATCATTTTGCAGGGAACTAGAATGGATGTGTGAGAGTTCTAGTGAGCACAAGAAAATGACTGATGAGTTTCTATGGAGTGACTCAGAAGTTTTGTGAGTAACAATAGAATGACTTTATAATGTCTCATGCAACTACAGAATGACTATACAAAGGACTGTCGTGTTCAAGCTTCGCCATGCAAACGTCTGTGCCATGCATAGTCAAAATTGACTATTTTTTGGTGCACTACCATAAAATTACTTGACAGTGGTAGACGCACTTAATGTGTACAAATCCTGCAAGAATACTGAACTAAGACACCTAAATGAACTCGCAATGAATGCGGTTTTAGGAATTTGGAATGACCTTACCAAAAAGTAAATGAATGCCCTCCCCCTTCACATTGACCTTACAATCTCTAAATTGCCAATGACACTTGTTATGTATTAACAACTTACGCCTCCTTTAGATTCATTGGCCCCCTACGCAAGTATGTAGGGTAATTTTCAGTTAGAGCGACTCCGTTGCAACTCTGATCACAGTTGTTGCAACTTCTCAAGAGAATTGTCACATTCGCTTGATATGCCTCACACGCACATTTGCATGGAATGAGTGTTTTCTCAAATTCTAGCTTGAATCTCGAAACATAGTATCAAAGAATTTCATCTTTCGTATGTCTACTTGTCTAGAGCAGAACTGACATTCCAATGTGTGGCTATTGGGCACGACAAAGTGTGGAACTGTTGTGAAATGCTTACAATTATATGGCACGACATTATAATTTGGAAATGACAGACAAAGCGTGAGTCTCTAACAGCTCAATGTCCCCTTCACAGCAAATGGGGATGTAAATGTCTTCTCATAAGATTGACCATCGCATTGCATTTTGAACTCCGTGATGCTAAAGTTTCAGTGAAACGTGGCGGCGGGGGATGGCAATGTGTGTTTCTCTGGTGAACAATATAGAAAAGTTTTCGTCCCTGAAAGCCATGCACATAAGAGTGTAAGTGCCGCCAACAATTCAATAAATTAAATGTATGACAGAATGTACTGACAAGTGACTATCTAGCATGTGTACAACAAAATACTACAAGCATGCTTGCATGATACTTAGAGGATGAAGATACCAGGTGGACTAGAACTTCACATTCATGGAGTCATGACCTCCATATATCGTAATTTCTGCCTTCTTTTTTCATCACTTACAGTGACACGATTCTTTTAACCATGGGGGTCAAACAATGCAGTTCGTCAATCGACGTTCACTTGCTGCATACTCAGACATGGGTCTCTATGGAAATGTCTCATGTTGCACTTGTCATAGAAGAGAATCAATTACTAGCCATGTCACTATAAACCCTAAAACCTACTGCCGCCATGGGCCTGACAAAAATCAGAAAAGAATACTTGAACGACTACTAGTCAACTTAGATACAACTCTTAAATGACTTCCGTAAGTCATTTAAGAGTCCTCAATGAAAAAAGTGACAGAAAGGTGACTTACCGTAGTGAAGACTTAGTCGTCAAATACAACTTCACATAGTAGTGAAGGAATACCCTGCCGCCGGACTTGAACTAGGAGTACAGTAGTAGTTAATGCCGTTCATAGTCATTAACGCCTAATCAATCTTTCTCTCCCCACTACCGTTGGTCTCATCATCAGAACATCTGAATGACTTCGCGTTTTAAGTTACAACAGTGCTCCTGAAATCAAGAGAAGGTTGATCAGGTCGACCCTTTCAACTGTGAAGGAAGCATGAAATAATTGCAGAGCCTAGAAATTGATGATCGTCCGCCTAATTGCACCTCTCTAACCTTGCCTGACATTTGTATAGAACGCGTGCGCTTGCAACTACTCAGAAGTGGCTCCCAGACAACACCTTAGCGACGGCGATCTTGGCGGCTGGTGCGGAACTTCGAGGACGACTGGTAAATCAGCTCCGACGATTTCTCTCCTTTGCGCTTCTGCGCCCTCATGCTTGAAGCCCTATACTGCAGTTCCAATTGGTAGTTTCCCTTGTTTCCCTTGTGCCAACAACACAATTGCGATTGCTGAAGTACGCTCTATTGCAAAGGACTGACGTTTGAATACACTCTGATGGACGATGCACCTAGCAGCCCTCCTCAATCAAAAGGCTCATACGAGCTTCGAAGGGACAAGAACGTGGCGGAGGTGCAGAAGAGGCTGGAGCCTGTCCTTCTTGCCAAACAAGTTTTGGAGTAAGTTATTACATGTTTGTGCTTCCCCTCACCTGAAAATTTGGGATCTACAGGGCTAACTCCAGTGTTGGTAGGTTCGACGTAGTTGGGCACGATTTTCTTTTGTTTTAAAGATGGCATGAGATGCATAGTTGCATGTTGCCCCTTTTTTCACGTCTTGGTGTACATTAGTACGTACACTTCATCTTATTTTGAAAATTGTCGTCCACAATTGGGAGAAACCGCTTATGCGCCGCCACGCTAGGGTTTAGGTCTCATCGCAATTAATTGCATTGCCGCTATATTTTTCGAGTCTTGCGTAGTTGTTTGGTAATCACACGGAAGTTGTGTTTTCCCAAGTCTTACTTCTGAATGACTTAGATGTAGTCATTCTTGAGTCATACTTATGTCATGCAGAAGTCGTGAAAGAGACGTAGTAAGTAGTAGCCGTCTTTTTCCACTTGTGGGCCACGTGGAACCTTTTCCAATAGGGAGGGGGCTTCAGTATCCATCTGTGCACTGTGAGAGTGAACCCTAACCCCTTTGTGGTCTGTCTCCGCTGCCTCTTTTCATTTGTGCGCGCATGTTTCTGTTCCTCTAGAAGATTGTTGCGACTACCCCTTTTGTTCGTGGCAACTATTATGTAAAATCTTAGTCTTCGTGAGTGGTTCTGCTTTCCTTCTTTGACAGTGACGACAGCGTAAGAAAGAAGACTGGAATTGCGCGCGTGGTGGGACAAAAGGAGAAGACGCAGAAGCGGAGGGTTTTGCCAAGGCGTGGCCTTCGAGGACGCTCGGAAACGATTCCGTGTAGCGGTCAGAGGAAAACAAGAAGAGTTGTGTGGAGCGACATGTCGAGCGGACACGATTCCTCGTCGGAGGCGACGGAGTCCAATGAGAAGGCCATCGCAGAAGGTATGATGAATCTTGCAATAGCTTGTGGTAAAGTTCAGCAACAATCCTCCAAGGACCCGGCTGCCGCAGGTACTTTGTTTTCACGATCTTTTGATTTGTGCTTAGGGTTTCTACAAGTCGTCCCATTTTCGGATGACGAGCGTACTTCCAAGAGTATTGTATACATCTCATCCAGAGGTGTATGCATTCATGGAGGGTGCTCTTCTTCTAAACTCCTCCATGTTTTAGGGCGCATTCGGAGGCATGCGCGGGAAAGAATGCATGGGACTCTGCAATTCGGGACTTCGTCCCAAAGCTCTTGGACATTAGTGTTGTGGACTGGTCTAAACAATCTCAGCATGCCTTGAAGAAGCTCAAGAACGCACTGGACAGTGAGTTCGAGTACCTGGGGCATCCCTTGAGCATGGTCGGCTTTCGCACTACCATAACTAGGTACTTGAAGTCTGAGAGATCTAGGTTGAAGACAGAGTGGCTGAAAGGAGTCACGAAATGCCCCATTCATGTCAACGATGACCAGTGGGAACGACTAATAGAGTATTGGAAGACCGATGCCCAACAACTGAAGGCGCAGAAGATGGCTATTGCAAGACAAAGCGTCCATAATTACCAAACAGTGGGGCGTCGAGGCAAGTCTGGGAAGGACTCTGTTGGGCCAACTCGGGTGAGTGGCCTTTGTTCCTCTTTCTGCTCCACACCAACCCCATATGATTTTTGGTGGATCTATATTTGGCATTCTACCTGACTAATACGCGCTGATTTGGTCTTTTGTAGGTGGAAGGAGGGGACAATACTCTTGGGGTGGCAGACATGGATCCTCTCTCTAACTATGGTACCCCTGATGGATTTGCCCCAAAGGTAAGATAACTGTGGAACTCTTTACTATTTATTCATCAATATTGTCCCATTAGAATGTTGGTAAGTTCTGTCGGGTATGAGAATGTGGCGGCTGATGTGAATTACATCTTCAATCCTTCTATACACTCTTTTGTATTTGGAAGGGGCTCCGCAAATGACTATGTTCTGTACTATCTTTTTGTATGGCCCTCCTTATCCATTGAGGACCAACTCTGAGATTAGTATTGTGAATGTAGTGTAGAACATGCTGTCGTGAGGAAATTTGTTCGTAGGTATTGTTCTCCTACTGTTGTAGGTAATTCCAAAGTATTGCAATGCATTGTAAACCTCTTCCATGCGCGTGCAGTTTTGTACAATGTTCATCTAATTGCACTTTGGGTGACGAAATGTGTACAGACAGGTGTCTTGAGGGCTTTGGGTCCCTTCACAGCACTGCCTGAGAAATTGAAGTTGTTTGCCGCCTTTTACATGTTGACAGAAAACGGTGTCATTACTCCCGACATATTCACAAACTAGTATGCAGTCGCGGGGAAGTTGTCCTTGAGTTGTGGAGTTATTTTCCAGTCACTAGAAGTCAGTGAGGTTACTCCAAAATGACTTGAGGACAACTACAATACTAGACATTACTTCTATATGACAGAAGACTGATTTCGCTTGTTGTGTTTCTGTGTTGTACCTCGATAGGGTTCAAGCGGCGATGACTCCTCTCTCAGGTCAGCAGTGGAGTCTTTGAAGCAGGAAGTGGACGTGAAGTTCATTCAAATCATGGCCAATTCAAATGCACAGGCGACTGCGATAGAGGATTTGCGGTCGATGTTCCAGAACTATATGGGAAGGTCCAAGCTTATTGACGAAGGCAGCCCTTCAATCACACAGTCGGCACTAGATGATCCTTTTGAGTCTGGAGGGGGAGTGCGCTTGGACGTTGCGGGCTTTCTGCCGAATTCCCGGAAGAAAGTTGTAGAAGTTGCAAACCTCGTTCAGCACCGTGTAGGGAAAGGAAAACATAGAAAGGGCCCCGCCTTAGGAAACGCAAATATCCCGAACCCATCCCAACTAGCCACAAGGGCAGACGTGACACTTGTGTCTGACGACGACCTCCCAAACTGTGAGCCTCGCCCAGCTTTGTCACCGCGGTGGAAAGTAGAAGACCGGGAAGCATCTCCACCTAAAGTAGACGCAAGTCTTCCGGAGGGGGGCAACAAGGAAGGTGATGAGGGCCGTAGTGTCCAGAAAGTGACCCCCCCTATAGCAGTGGAGGTGCCTCCCCCAACCAATCCACGCGCTGACTCTGACCCTTTTTTTCTTGAAGTGGAAGATGCAGTGCAGGGCGTCGTTGTAGTAGGACCGAGACAGAACGTTGGTGGCGAAGGGAGTCCACCAAAAGAGGACCACAGTAAACACCCCGAGAAAAGTGTTGTAGCTGAAAAATGTACCGCAAAAATGAAGGAGCAGTTGCAGTCTAGTGACGCGGGCACTCCTGGTGATTCTTCCAAAGTCATTCCCAACATTCTGAAGAGCGTCACTAGAAGTGGAGCTGCGGAAGTGGATGAAGGCACGAAGGACGATGAGCCCAGGGAGGTGGGCGCTGGAAAAGCATGCGGAGAGGAGGTCGTTGAGGAGGCCGTGGGGAAAACCGTTGTAGGCGGGGAAGTTCCAGCTGCGCCGGCAAAGAAGGGCAGAAAACCTGCAAAGTCGCCCTTGAAGCGTGCCTTGAAGGTTTGCCCTTCCGCGCACATTCTCCCATGTGCGTTGCATGAGGTCATTTCGAAGTCAGTGATTGACATTTTGCTTGAAAGGAAAGGCGGGATTAGTGGAGGGAGGACAAAGTTGGTCATTTTCAATGTTCATGGCACGCTACTGGACTGTAGTTTGCTGACAAAAAAGAATCCGAATACTAGAATTCATCCAAGCGCTAAAACAAAGCTTCGTAGAGTAGTATTCAGACCATGGCTGAAACCCTTTCTGAACCGGTGTTTTCAGCATTTTACAGTAGCATTTTGGGGCAGCGAGCCAACTCCTTATATGGCAGACGTTGTTGAGTGCATGCTTAGCACACTTCAGGTGGGAGGTAATGTGGATCCCTTATTTTCTTGGTCAAGTGATTGCTGCCACGTCCAAGAGGAAGAAGAAGGTAAACGAACATTGGTGTGGAAGAACTTGAGCTCCGTGTACGCAGCGTGGCCTTCGTTTACTGCAGAAACGACGTTCATTATTGATAATAATAGTCGTAGAGTAGATTGCAATTCACCTACCAACGTCCTAATCAATACTCCGTTCTATGTGAAGTGGCTTCGCACCTTGGCTGACGACAAAGAATACTTGAAATGTTACTTGTGGCCGTTGTTGGAGGCGTTATGGAAATGCCCCGACGTGACTACC
Source organism: Rhytidiadelphus loreus (assembly GCA_947034895.1). NCBI lineage: Eukaryota > Viridiplantae > Streptophyta > Bryopsida > Hypnales > Hylocomiaceae > Rhytidiadelphus > Rhytidiadelphus loreus. The sequence continues at coordinate 65,582,528 of OX344762.1, forward strand.
TTTCGATCAAAGTACCCGAAAGTGGTGAACGAATCCATGACAGAAATGATCCAAAGACGCAGAAGTGGAGCACCATATGAATTTATGGATGTTGTGGAAGGTGAAGGGACAGACCACTGCTTTGTGCTGAGAGTGCGTCCCCTCACCTTCAAGTAACTATAATATTTAACAAGTGCTCCCGTGTATATGCAGGGACGGACGCAGAAGCTGGAGTCAAAGACTAAGATAGTATCGGCCACCGAGAAAAGACATGACGTAGGTGCAAAGAAGGTAAGTTGGAATTGACCATTTCCTTTGTTGATGCCACTGTTCTAGTCAAACAGTGGTCACTATGAAGTCGGACTACAGTGTCATTGTTATTTCTTAGCTGGTAGAAGTCATATTTGAGTGAAGTTCCTGTCATCCCGTAGTCACGTAGAGGTTGCATGTGAATAAAGTTTATCCCTTACAAGTGGAATCCAAAACCGTCATTCCACGTTGTCAATGTAGCCGCGTCTTTTATTGTCACGGCGGTTGTATCGCCATCGGACTAAAGAAAACTGAACACAACAGTAGATGAGTGGTTTATCTCCACATGTCTCCCAGGTGTAAATCTTATAGACCCGTGACCAATAATTAAACAGTATGAAGTCATGTTTTTTTCCAAAGAAATCGTCATGTAGGCATTTCTATGTGTCTCCCCATTACTTCGATGGTAGGAATGTATAGTTGTACAAGAGTTCCATGAATAAATGATGGATTGTCCGCATTTATGAAGGTCACAAAACGTCTGTAATAGGCACTATTCTGTTAATTTTGAGAAGTGTCAACAGTGGTAATAGAGTCATCTCGGGGGAGTAAATAGTAAGCCAAAAAAATTTAGTTCTGCGAAAACAGTCTAGAGAATATGGGATTTCAGGAAGTGCTGTTCTGGCTTTGTAGTCCCATTATTCAATTTTTGAGTAAGTTCACTTGTGATGGAAAGTAAGCCGCCAGTGATGTAAAGCCGGTTTGGGTATGTAAAGCCGTGATGAAGTAAACTGCATGTGATTCTGCACACACACGTAGGTCATGGGCTACCACTAACATGAAGTTGACGTCCTTCATGTATTTCCCAAAGTCTAAATTGTTTCAACATGCTTGCAGGTTCCCTACACACTAAGAATTTGACCAGCCCAGCGTAACTAACGGTTTAGTGGTTTTCCAATAAGATAGTGCTAGAATGTTGTGCGGTATTTGAAAATGTTAGTCAAAACCGCGTCGTTGTTGTCTACTATGTAGGTCCCCTAAGTACGTCAAGGTAAGTACCACGTGGGTAGTATAATGATGTCTACACGTCTCCGAATGTTGCATGTGCACTCGCGAGCACATGTGCAACTTCTACACCATTGGGTATGCAATATCCGGTGTTTGTAATAGGAGAACATGGTACTGCAGGTTGCCTTCCGAGGCCTTTGCACATTCAGGTAGACGCTAGTAAAGTCACATGTTGGAAAAGTAACAAGTCTTCATGTAGTCGTGTAGAAGTCAGTGCAGCACTCTGTAGAAGTCACCGGGAAGTCAGGAGGAAGTCACATTTATTGTAGAAGTCACCGAGAAGTCAGGAGCCAGTCACCTTCACTTTAGTGCAGAAATATGCAGACGGTACTTTGAGGAACAGTGCAGTCTCTAATTAGTTGCGTGATGCAGTGGAAAGTCGACGACAGAGTGTTCCTCATGAACCCTCGGTCCGTGCGGCAAAAAGTGGCGGAGGGGATCATTAGTGGCATCTCGGGTGAACACAAGTTCCACTGTCGAGAGATTCCGGAGTCCTGGTATAGGGTGGACGTGCGTGACATTCTAGCGTTTGGAGTGGCGCTCATGTACCCCAACGACGACACAGACCAGCTGGTAATTCAAGATGCGAAGGGGAGTACTACAATATGGGACTCTAAGTATATGAAACTTTCCCCTTGAACCTCAATTGCCCTTGTCTGTGATGAGTAGCCTCTTCTTTTAGACTTGTGCCAATGCAGTGATGGCTGTTGTAAATGACCTAGAGACCCTACTCTTCATCTTCATAATCAAATCAGAAACTTCCTTCCTCACTTTCTCCTTGTTAGCATTGCATAGTGGCTATGATGTTGATGAGCATGTGGTAATTGCAATTTGGGGTTTCTAAATGTAGTGGTCTAGTTTGTGAGTCATGTACATGTAGCATGGGTAGTGCTTGCAGTCCACAAGTACATAGGTACTTCTCAATGTTTTCGCAAGTGTAAATTGGCTTGAATGTAGCCTATAATGTCATTCATTGTACGTTAGTAGTAGTCACCGATGATAGCACGTCCATTGTAGCTGGATTCAATTAGAAGGAATAAATTAACCATGACTGCAAATGTACGTCCCTGCGACTACGTGAAAACCATATCCCCGAATAATGCATCCCACATTTGCAATGCAAATGTGAACTTGACTTCCAAATGACTGATGTATGACTCCCTTTTGGACACGGGAATTGCCCCCTACTATTGCATGACTTTCACACGACTACAAAGTGACCCGAAGCGTAAACCTGTATGACTCCCAATACGACTCTTTCACAACTGCCATGTGACTACAAGAACACTACAGCCGACTGTCCACGTCAGCTGCAGAAAAGATCTGGTAGAACTTGCAAATGACTTGCTAATGACTGGCCACGTAGATGTCCACGTCAGATTCATGAGGGGTAAGACCTAACTTAAAAATGACTTAAAAGTGACTGTCCACGTGGATGTCCACGTTGGATTCATTACGGGTCTGATGTAACTTAATCATGACTTACAAATGACTGGCCACCTAGACGTCCACGTCACCCAGAAAGTGAAGTCGCTTTCCACATGGCAGTTTATATCTCATTTCCTTAACCTTCTTTTCTTTCTCCCTTTAACCAACTTCATTGTCATCCATTTTTTCATCCTTGGCAGCATTGGACGGTGATAATACACTAGCAGTCATTTCCGTAAATGACTTGGCCACAATGACTTCAAAACGCTTAAGTCATTTTGCAGTCGAAAGTGTCCGGAATGACTGCAAAGCAGTCATTCTTTGCAGTCGCAAATGTACTCTCTTTTTTGTAGTGAATCTCAGCCGTTGATCCGAAAAATCAACGGCCAGTAGTACTTTTGAGTACTTAATAATACTGAAATAGTACTCTTTGAAAAAAATGATAGTTTGTCACAAAAAGTAGATAAAATTAAGTATAAATTAATAATAATTAGAAAATCATGAATAAAAAAAAACTAAAAATTGGCCATTTGTAGAGACTTGATAGTGATTACATTTCACCAAAAACTAAAAATTGAAACCATCATAAATGTTAGGAGTGCTATGGGCAAGGGACCCCTATTTGCATGCATGTTGAAGACAAAGAATTGTGTTTTTTTGAATGCCCTTTGGTGGGCACATGCCCTTCTATTGTGGCAATAGTCCACAACAATCCTAGACGTACATCATCATTTTTGGATGCTCCACAGTACTAAAAATCCCTATAATGCAAAGTGTGACAAATTAGGTAAATTAAAATTTAATTAAAGAATTTTTTTTCAAAATTTCTCAAAAGTAAGGAATCTGAGGACTTCCAAGTTAGCCATCTCCAATAAAAATTTCAAGTACATGGACTTCATTTCCCAAAAGATATGGCAAATTGCATCTCCGTCATTCCAATTGTGACGCCAAATAGTACCGGTGTTTCTTGCATTCATCCCTAAGCAATAGTACAATACCTAGGATAGATAGAAAAATTGAGGAAAGTTCTTATAGTAAATCAAATCCAATGTAACTTGGAAAAGAAATGATATCTAGTCTATGAAACTATATCAAAATTCAAAAATCAGTCCAATTTGGTTACTTTCTTATTTGAAAATTTCCCCCCTCTTCTTCAATATCTTGACCCATACTAAGAAAAAAAGTACAATACCCAAACAACTCTAGTCCAAATACGTTAATTTGTTGGAAAATTAGACTAGAACTCAAAACTAGCCAAGCCACAACAAACCTAACAAAAGGAATGAGCAATCTTTGGATTCTTGACCTAAACACTAAATACACATCAACTATTCAACTCACTGCATGTCTCCTTATCTCTCTTCTTTAATTGGGCCAAGAGCGAGCTACCTTCTCCAATCTTCTTCCACTCTCCCATTTTCTTTGTCTTCTTATTTCAATGTAACCCCAAACTCCATATGCCCTTCCATCCCAACTAATACTCAAATTCCATCAACTTCATGGCTCACTAAGTTAATGTTTTCTCTGCACACTTACTTCCGCTGGAAACTGAAAACTTGCTTGAAGGAAAAGAGAAAGGACGGCGTCACGTCGCCTTCAACGACGTACATGCAACGCCTGCTTCAATTGGGAGGAGATGGGTCCTACGCGTGAATCTATCTCTTTTCAAGGACGTCTGCAGGAGGAGACGGGTCCTACGCGTGAATCTATCTCTTTCAAGGACATCTGCAGCGACTGACCAGAGTACGTCTTCCCTGCTTCAATTCGGAGGAGACGGGCCCTGCGCTTGAATCTCTTCTCATTTTCATGTCTGCAACGAGTACAGAGCTGAGTACTGAGCAGAGTATGTCTTCAATTCCCGTTACGCCACCCACATGCAGGAACGTTCATCGCAGCCTCCACACCTTGTGAGAGGATCGGAGATAAACACTGAAATTGCGTGCTGGTGAAAGCAGTGGCATTCGTTCATCTATATATGTGGGCTTGGCTTCAATGCATGCTCTCCCTCCTCAGCGCCATTCTGTGTGATTGATCGAGGTAGTCGAGCAGACTCCACTCCTCCTGTCTCCGCTTCGAACATCCGTGTTGTTTAAAATGTATCTTTCTGTTTGAGCAGAGGCGAACTTCATCTTTATGCTGGTCGGTTTCTTGAATTTGAAGTCAACCGACTAGCTAGAACACTTTCGGAGCATCATTTGTGTTAACTCCATGTGCCACCACGGTTTTGCGTTCTTCATCTTGAGTCGTAAAATGTTATTTGAGTCCATTCCGTTATTTTTCGTTGGTCATCTGGTGGAGTCCTGAAACATTATATCGAAGTTGCTGTACCGGTTGTCTCCCTGTCTCAGCAGTGATTTGATGTTTAGGCTCAACGATTTCCTGAAATTGCAGTCCACAGACTAGAGCACTTTCGAGAGCGTCATTTCTGTTGCGTAAATTTTAACAGATGCATGTTGCACTCCCGTTTGGTGTTCGTCATATGGAATCTTGAAACTGTACTCGGGTCTCTCCTGAAATGTGTGGTGGAGTCAAGGTTTTCATCGAGTCTGTGCTTTCATCACTTATGTTCTTGATATGTCTCCCTGCTGGCTTGCTTTGAGGAGTCAACTGATTTCTTGAATTTGCATTCATGTCAGTGAGTTCGTGTGTCAGCACAATAAAACAGTTTCAAAGCTTCACTTCTGTTATTTCGATGGGTTGTTCGCAAAGGGTCCATGAAAAGGAACTTAATACGGGTTGGACCTGAATTGACAGGTAGAAGGAAACGTGTCTACATCTAAGCGCGTACCACAAGCTACTTGTTGTTTTGGTCCCATTAAGCATTCCAGCTGCAAAGGCGTTGGAAGACAAGCGTCCAGCGCCATAAGTGAATTGAAGATGGCGGCACCGATATCCCGCGAACAGTTTGAAAGGAGAATGTTGGACATGGAGTCTCGAGTGGACAACGATTTCTTTAGTAAGCGCCTTTCCAGGTCCATGGCCACGGAGCGCATGCAAGGGCCATTCGCCTACTCACTGGTATGTTTGCAAACAGATGAGCATTTCTTCTCTTTCACCAGAACATCTCTTTTGAAAATTGAAACTGGTTTACTTAATATTTTATTTATTGCAATGCATGCTGCACGACCAGTAAGCAAGTACCGTACCTCGATGAGCAAACGGGTTAGCAAATGCTGGACAGTTGCATCGGAGCTAGTGTCCACCTGATGGGCAGTGTTTAGACTGATACTGCATTGCTACTGCATAGTTATTTTGTTTACACTTGCCATGCTCTATTCGTCATTGAGCTTGGTGATCGAGCGCTGTTAAACAGGCCGGAGTTCAACATGCATGTCCTGAGAAATTCTAACTTGATCACTGGTTTTGAAGCAATGTGGTTTCTATTGACACATGCTTGCATTGATCCATGCATTCAGATCTTGCCTCGGTAATCAAAGGAACTGACAAAGACTAACTACAGTAGCTGGAGTATCGTATGTGCTGTTGCTTCTTCATTGATGACGACCAAGGTGATTGACAAACTTCGGATTGTCCGCGCAGGAGTTTCCACGGGAATTCCTCCGTCGCCATAGCAAGAAGTTCGGAATAGATGCCACTTTCATGACTCTAGACAGCCACCGAACATGGCCCATCAAGATCTCAGTGCGCGCTTGCAAGGAATCCAAGGTTCGAGTGTTTGTGTATGGGCCTGGTGGATGGAAAGCCTTCCTCACGGACAACCACATCAAAGTAGGCGACATCCTGGTCTTCCACTTGATCAGCTTTTCCCGCTTCCAGGTGCTTATTGATAGGGCACCTGTGGAGGTCCATGGAGTTGGCAACAACAATGCAAGCCAAGCCCTTGTACAGGCTTAGACCGACCTCTTCATGGTCACTTCATAACATATGAACCATCATGTGAGGTTGTGAAGAGTTTTCTCTTCAGAGTAGTTGTGAGGATCCATTCCTTTGGATTGGGGACATAGTTGAAGAGGAAGTGAAAATGGTTGAAAGGGTAAATTTTCATCATCTCAACATAATTTTTGGTTGTTTTGAAGACCTTGAATTCAATGGAGATGCAAAATGTTGACAATTAGTGAGGATTGCCAAGCATTTCATCTATGCTTGTGGTGTCCGGAAGCCCACTTTTGCATTCATCCTTTTTGCTTAGCTTATACATTTCCTACAAATTTGGATGCTTGCATCTTGCTTTGAAAAACCTTATTATTCAAATGGAGAGTTGCATCTTTGTCACGGACACCATTGAAATAGACATGAAAACTCTTATTAGGTGTTGTTGTGTTCTAATCTTTCATGGGACTCATTGAAGAGACATCTAATTATTATGATTGAGGCATGATTTTGTTTCCTCATGTTTTAATCATGAAAATCTATAGAATGTTTTGTAAATGTTTAGAAAATTATAGAGCTATTTTTTTTTTCTTTATTCTTGATTAAAATAGCAATCCTTACCATCCTAATTACAAATTCTGATTTTCTTAAAATTGATATATCTTAAAAATTTCAAAACTCCCATTTTGATAGGACTTTCATCAACTTTCACAATTTAATATGCTAGTTTGAAACTTTGAATTCCATTACAATACAGTTAGACCTTGAATTTTTCCTTCCAAACACATCAAAAGAAACTTAAAGTCCATCAAATTTTTCAAAACAAATGAATAATTAATAAAATCTATTTGTACATTACAATTTCTATAAAATAATCCAAAATTTTTAGAAAATTATTTTTTTCATGTTGAATATTTGGATATATTTGGATATATAAAAGATCTATGGGTCGAAATTCCATCAACAAATGTCCTTTTATGAACTTTGAAATTATTCTTTTGCTTTAGGATATTGATCAATTGAACATGCAATGACAGTTATGACACCATAGTCATGAAAAATGCTCAGATATTTAGTACCTAAATTTGAAAGTTGAAATTATTAAAATAAAATTATAAATGATTTGTTCAATGTCTAGGACATTCTTAGAAAAGTGGTTTATGCATTTGAATATCCTAGATAGATTAAAGTTCATGATTATTTAAATTTAAATTCAGCTTTTATGTCCTATGCACATCAATAGATGATCAAGCTACATTGGTTTATTCTAATAGTGAGGATGGAAGATCAATATCACCTACCGAGTTAGTCTAACTAGAATTAAAAAAATTGTACAAATCCATATAATACACCAGTATTGCATATTGTGTTTGATTTAAAATAGTAATTTAGTGTCTTTTGGACTCAGACACGAGATATTTTTTGTAATCAAAAAGTGTTAAAATTGACAATAGATTGAATATAAATAGTAAAGTAGTGTCTTTTGCACCAGATTGCATCCGGCTTCCCAAGACTGCAACCAAATTGGCTATGGCCGCTTCCTGTTTGCGAGGCAGTCGTTTGCAGATTGTTGCCGAGAGCTGTGAACGATTGATGTTTTGTTTGTGTTGGATTAGATGCCAACATTTACCTCCGAGGGCTCTGAAAATTGTTGCATTGAAATAAAGCAGAGAGAGAAACCTGGTGCGCAGGGAAGGTTGACTGCCTCGAATATCCGATTGCTGTTCGTCAACTTCGTGGAACTGGCATTTCTGTGTTTTCTGATTTGGATGTCGAGAAAATTCGACCTCAATGCGTGTTTCTGATCGACCATGGCTCGAAGGTCCTGACAAGCTGGTAGTGCAGGAAGGCATTCAAATATATCTCCATGGCATGGCATATCTATGGGAGAAAACTCGGTTGTATCCTAAACGGGAAGCAATTAATTAATCTCGAGAGCAATCTTGGATTTGTTGTGAATGAAAACTGGACTCGACATGGAGATCTATGGTGAATCCCATGGCGGACTGACGTTGACTCTCTTCAACTAACGTTCAGAGCGAGTATGGGATCACAGATAGCAATGCTGCCTCAGAACACGGTGACGACTTGTTCCTGCGTGAATTGATGTCCGTTCGGTCGGATTGATAGTGGAGTGCCTGAATCTGTGAGTTGAACATGTGATAGTATTTCTTGTCTCCTTTTTTAGCACCGAGCCTGCGAGAACGCTGTAATATGAATTTTTTTCCTTGCACTGTCTGGAAGAAACACTCTTGCAGGTCGACTTGATTGAAGGAGTGACTTGATTTGCTAATGGCATGTCTTTGTATTAAATTTTCTCGCCGCTGTTAGCATGGAGCCTCTGAGAATATCGTAACATGGATTGATTTCTTACTTAAGCTGGTAGAAACGGTAATGAAGATATTGAAATTATATTGAAATTAACTAATAATTACTACGCCATGTTTTGTGAGCAGACAGAGAACAGGAATGTGACTTACGCGCATCCAGTTGCTGCATTCTTTCACTGCGCATTCAAGGTTAGCTCATTCGTTCATCATTTCTTCTTAACGATATATATGTAGTTATGCAGAGAAGTACGTAGACAGAAGAAGAAATTGAGCACTGGATCCACAGTCACATACTTTTGTGCATGCAGGTGTCTGCCATTTTAACATACCTCCTTTGCGAACTCTTTTCGGCGAGTTATGTGATTAATTTTGTCGTCACGATCGCATTGCTTGCAATTGATTTCTGGACCGTGAAGAACGTCACTGGGAGGCTGTTGGTAGGGTTGAGATGGTGGAACGACGTAGACGATCGAGGTCGAGGCGAGCACCTGGAAATTTGAGTCGCTTGATCAGCAGGTCTGTACCCTTCACTTGCAGAGTTCAAAGATGAATATCAACATATCATTGCACTCATCTTACTACGAGATTAGATGCAGAGGGGTATCGAAGAGACCATCGGCTATTCCATGCACGCTCCCGTTGTGCTGTTTGATTGGACAAACCTGTTTGTGTTGACTGCAGGCGTTGGATCGCGTCAACCGAAACGACTCGTGGATATTTTGGTGGCCTCTTTACATGAATGTGTGTTTTTCTTTCGCCATTGCACTTCGTCAGTATTCCTCTGCGTCTATCTTGATATTACTAAGCAGCATCTTACTACATGCGCTGGATCTGAAACATATTCTCTCCAATTTCTATATCGTTTAGCATGCACACATTATATCATTTTCCATATCATTCTGCCTGAGATCCTCAGTTGCTTTCTTTTACTAAAATTCATGATAATGAGTGCGGGTCCCAATGAATAAATGCCCCTACCTCCGATCGATAGGTATTATTGCGATTTTGATCACATACATAATAGGCGAAACATGTGCAATTACTTTAGGGGGAAAATCACCTCTACTTATCTTCACTACTTCTGCCAGATTCACATATGATTCCTCTTTTGTTCACTCACATAGTTAAATACAATGTGCTGTACATTGAGAAAGAGAAGAAACGCTGATCTGCTTGCATACATACAAATGTGTAGGCGAATGGCCCTTGCACCAGGTCCGTGACCATGGACTTGGAAACGCGCTTTTGAAAGAAAATGATGTCCGTCGTCTGGAGTCGAGACATCATGTCCAACATTATCCCTTCAAACTGTTCGCGGGATAATGTTACGGGCATCTTCACTTATGGAGTTGCACGCTTGTCTTCCAACGCGTTTGCAGCTGCTCGATGTGACCAACACAACAACCAGCTAGGTTGTGGTACCCTTGTCGACCTAGACACGTTTTATTCTACGTGTCAATTCAGCTCCAGAAACAGTCATCAGTGACCCGTAATAAGTTCTTTTTCACGGACTCTTTGCGATCAACCCATCGAAATAACACAAGACAGTGAAGCTCCGAAAATGTTTTATTGTGCTGACACATGAACTAACTGACATGAATGCAAATTCAAGAAATCAGGAGGGACTCGAGTACATTTTGTGGCCTCCATATGAAGAACGCCAAACGGGAGTGCAAAATGCAATGCCACGTTCTGTGTAATTCTACACAACGCACATGTCGCTGTTAAAATGCACTATTCTGTGGACTGTAATTTCAGGAAATCGTTCAGCCTAAACATCAAGTCACTGCTGAGTCAGGGAGACAACCGGTACAGCAACTTCGATGTTACAGGGAGACTCCACGAGATGACGAATGGAAGATAAGTTAAAGGACTCGATTACCATTTCAGGGCTGGAGATGAAGATCGCGCGCAGAACGGAGGTGCCAAATGGAATGGCGCTCTGTGCATTCTTATGGAGTTAGTTACACAAATGAAGCTCCAAAAGTGCTCTAGTCGGTTGACTGCAAGTTCAAAAATCCGACCAGCATAAAGATCAAGTTCGCCTCGGCTCAAACAGAAAGATACATTATCAAGAACACGGATGTTCGAAAGCACTCGCTCTCTAGTCATAACCGTGTCAAAGTTCCCCCTGACCCAAACATGCACATCTCCACAGCTGCAGTGGGCAGAAATCAATCCTTACCAACCCGAAAATGTCCAATTCTATTGTATGTTCGCTGCTAGTCTCGATCGATCATTGGAGAAAACTCAGGAACAATACCCTCGCAATGACTCCATGACAGAACGAGAGAGAAGTCGGGTAATAGCTAGTCGATACCTGGCACTTCAAACTCCCTCTTACTCTAGCTGGATCAAAGCGGAGACAGAAGGAGTGGAGCCTGCTCGACTACCTAGATCAATCACATATGCAGAATGGTGCTCAGGAGAGAGAATGCATCGAAGCCAAGCCCAGATAAATGAACGAATGCCACTGCTTTAATTTCACCAGCGGGCAGTATCTCCGATCCTCTTGGTGTGGAGGCTGCGATTAACGTTCCTGCATGTGGGTGGCGTAACGGGGATTGAAGACGTACTCTGCTCAGTACTCGTTGCAGACATGAAAAGAGTTTCAAGCGCAGGGCCCGTCTCCTCCGAATTGAAGCAGGGAAGACGTACTCTGGTCACTCGCTGCAGAAGTCCTTAATTGAGAAGAGATAGATTCACGCGTAGGACCCGCCTCCTCCCAATTGATGCAGGCGCTGTCGCTGCACTGCATGTACGTACGTTGCGTCCTTGGGCGACGTGACGCCGTCCTTTCTTTTTTCTGAAGCAAGTTTTTAGTTTCCAGTGGAAGTAAGTTTGGAGAGAAAGCGTTAACTTAGTGAGCCATGAAGTTGATGGAAAATGGGAGAAAGGCCAGAAGAAGATGGGAGAAGGTAGCCCGCTCTTGGTCCAATCAAAGAAGAGAGATAAGGAGATAATTATGTAGTTAATTGATGTGTATTAGGTGCTTGGGTAAAGAATCCAAAGAATGCTCATTCCTTTTGTTAGGTTTATTGTGGCTCTGCCAGATTTGAATTCTAGTCTAATTTTGTAACAAATTAACGTATTTGAATTAGAGTTGTTTGGATATTGTACTTTTTCTCTTAGTACATGTTTAAGTATTGAAGAAGGGGTGATTGCACACTACGGTCGCCCCCTTGTCAAAGATACAAACTAACAAACCAATAAAAAAGTGTACAAAATGTACACATATTGGTACAAAAAGTTTTTTATTTGGTACTAAATGGATCCAAAATGTCATTTATATCAAATTTCAAAGTTGGTTTGTCTCAATCAAAAGGTCTTTTGATAGAAACCCAAATTAAAAATTAAAAAAGTGCACTTTAAGGTCAAACTTTAGGTCTCGTACTAAAATCACATATTTGCGAGGATGTTTTCTAATGAAGTTCTCCAAACTCTAATGAAGTGCTAAGGTATTGTTATTAAACATTAGAACATTAAACCTATCTTTTTGATTGCAAAAATGACCCCTTGAACTTGACACAATAAGTACAATAATGCTAGAGTTGAATCTGTGACAGTACAAACATTTAATGCTTGTACTCTATACATTAAATTAATAGATGAAAGTCACTTTTTGTTGTGCAATTTTCAATATACACGAGATGTAAGACTTTGCTTCATTTTTCTTTTTAACAAAAAATGACAAAAACTACAGGAAAATTGACTCTAAACTTTCATCCTATGCAAAAATTCTACCGTGACTACAATTTTGGACAACCAAAGTGTGCTTAAATTACCCAAAGAGGGGAAAATTTTTCAAATAAAAAAGTAACCAAAATTCACTGATTTTTTAATTTTTATATAGTTTCATAGATTAGATATCATTTTTTTCCCAAGTTACATTGGATTTTACTTACTCTAAGTACTTACCCTAGTTATCTAATGAATATCCACCTAAAGTATTACTTAGGTAGTTGCTCTAGTAAAATGTATAGAAGATTAGATATCACCTAGATAGTTGTTCTAATAAATCCTATGGAAGGTTGGATATCACATTATCACCTAGGTAGTTGCCCAAACAAGTATCAATGAGATAAGCTACCCTCTATTGGACTATTGGTACTAGTATTGATATCAAAATTTGTTTCTAACGATGCATATATGCAAAACTTTGGTATAGATTACTAGAGTAACTAGAGCCATGATTTTTGTAGTGTGCCATAAAAGTTTTGGGTGATTGCAAGAAACACTTGTCCTATTTTGCGTCACATGGTGTGTGCTGATTTGTTTTTTGGCCATAACTTTTGTATTTTGGCTCCAAATGACTCGAGATTTATAGGGAAGGTACTCATGACTATCATACACCTTCACTAATTTTTTTTCATAATTTCTAAAAATAGTTTACTATCCAAAAATAGACCCCGATTGAATGTCACATTTGGCAGTTTAGGGGTTTTTAGTACTATGGAGTACCTTTTTTTTAATGATTTTGAGCTGAAATTTGGATGAGATGGTCTTCTAATAGACTTCTAGGTCTCCAGGGAAGGAATTTCAAAAAAAGTTAATTTTATGTGGTGTGGAAGTCTACAAAGTGAGCTTCCTTCTACTTACATTTTGAAACATATAAAATATCATTTTGGTGGGGTTTTTGGTGAATGACCATCTCTATAGAGTCGTTGCAAATGGCCAGTTTTCATTTTGTGTATTTACTTATTTTTACTATTTTTCCCTAATTAAAACATGAAGGTATGTATTTTCTTGAGATTTAGCACTTTTCAAGTTCTCCTACTTAGAGAAATTTTCTATGTAATTCCTTCCGTGGGTACTTTTGTCTTAAAGGTGTATACATTAGTCATATTTTTTAAATTTAAAAAAAAAAAATTCTAATTTTAAAGTACTCCCGAAAAAATCAGCCAAACACAACAAAATTGACAGGTGTTTCTTGCAATCACCCTTTTGCGTTTAAAGAACTTCCTTCACCTCAACCCCTAACTACCTAATCAACCATATATGGTTGATATAAAATGACGGCTCTTTTATATAGGTAGTTTCATGTAGGTAGTTAAATTCCTTTGACTCTTAAAATTTTATATGTGTTGTATTGAAGGTTAACTATTGAAAGCTTTTATTTTTCACTAAAAAAGTTAAATATTTTATTTTTGAGAGGTTCTCAAAAGGCAAAGGCATATATATATAGTTATGTACCATTAGTGGAAGAGTAAAGTTTACCAATTTTACTCTCTTTCTTGGCTTTGAGCAAAACTAGTTACCTAGCCAATATCACTTGATTTGAGATCTAAAATATTGTACCTATCTATTTGTTTTAAAAATAGTCGCAACAATAAGAATATTGTATTTTTATGATTATTATTTTTGAAAATTTGGAGTTATTTAGAATCTCTTCTTATGAAAAAGAATTGGATTTCAACAATTGCAAGGTGGATTGTGTAATGAGTTTGATAGCTCTTGATTTCATTTGAAGTTAAAGTTTTTGGAAGTGCATTTTGATGTATAAACGCAATTTCAAGTTGTTAATGCCACCTCTAAACCCCAAACTCTTATATAGAAATTTTTCAAACATTGTGGAGAGGGACAACATACTAAAAATAAAATACATATATTTTTCTTGTTATAATATAACAACTCCTAATGGTACTTTTCTATGAGCATGTGAGTATGAGCCTATGAGTGATGACACTAGTAGAAAATGCAGGAATTTTGACAAAATTCTATTGATTTGGTTGCGATGTCTCGATCATTGTTTTGTTGATTTCAATAGATATCTGTTAAAAACTGTCAACAGAATAGTGATTGAGACAAGTCAAACAACGCAACCAAATCAATAGAATTCTATTAAAAATCTTGCGTTTTCTACTACTATGAGGGGATTCTCTAAGCATTGAGCTCAAAAATTTGAAGAAGCACTCAAAAACTTAATAATATTCCTAAAAATAAATTTCATCTTGAAATTTTAGTCAAATTTTAAAATTTCTAGTAAATTTTTGCACCTATTAATATGGACCTGGGTAAATGCAAGAAACACCGGTACTATTTGGCGTCACAATTGGAATGACGGAGATGCAATTTGCCATATCTTTTGGGAAATGAAGTCCATGTACTTGAAATTTTTATTGGAGATGGCTAACTTGGAAGTCCTCAGATTCCTTACTTTTGAGAAATTTTGAAAAAAAATTCTTTAATTAAATTGTAATTTACCTAATTTGTCACACTTTGTATTTTAGGAGGTTTTAGTACTGTGGAGCATCCAAAAATGATGATGTACGTCTAGGATTGTTGTGGGCTATTGCCACAATAGAAGGGCATGTGCCCACCAAAGGGCATTCAAAAAAACACAATTCTTTGTCTTCAACATGCATGCAAATAGGGGTCCCTTGCCCATAGCACTCCTAACATTTATGATGGTTTCAATTTTTAGTTTTTGGTGAAATGTAATCACTATCAAGTCTCTACATATGGCCAATTTTTAGTTTTTTTTTATTCATGATTTTCTAATTATTATTAATTTATACTTAATTTTATCTACTTTCTATGACAAACTGTCATTTTTTTTAAGTAGTACAATTTCAGTATTATAATGTACTCAAAAGTACTACTGGCCGTTGATTTTTCGGATCAACGGCTGAGATTGCTCCGTTTTGCAGTACTAGTAGTACTTGTAGTACTGGGCAGAAAAAATACAGTTTTGGCAGAATGCTCCCTAAATCGTTTGGTGTTTCTTGCATCCACCCACCTACACTATAAAAAACCTGTGTTTTAGGTGACATTTTGTAATTTTTTCACACGGATTTTAGATGAGGTTGGAAAAAACAACTTGTATTTTTTTGTCAGTAATCATATCTAATATAACATCCACATGCTATATTTGATGTGATTATTGACAAAAAAACACAAGTTGTTGTTTTTGACGTCATCTAAAATCCATTTGAAAAAATTACAAAACATCACCTAAAATGCAGATTTCACTAGTAGAAAATCTGAAATTTCTGTCATTTTGGACGCGTTGTTTTGGACAAAATCTAACAAAAAGTTGTTGTTTTGGACAGATTTCCGTTAGATTTTGTCCAAAACAACGCATTCAAAATGATAGAAATTTCAGATTTTCTAGTAGTGTTTTTTTATAGTTTTATTACTGTGGTATGTAGAATTTATATGAAAATTATAATTTTCAGTGTTGTCTAAAATATTAGAAGTATACATTATAAAAATGATGAACTTAATTGATATGAAAGATGGATGAAGATGAAAATAAGGTTTGTAAAGAATATTAATTGATCATTTTCCTATAGCAATGTGGGTCCTCTTCGGGTTGATGGGAGGGTACCAATAACATTCTCTTTATGCACCGTTGTTGGACTTGTTTAGATTTTAGAAAGAAAAAAAGTTTGATAAGAAATATTTTTAAATGTCTAAGGATCTTTGTCATAGTAAATTTTATCTTGGTTGATCATTGTCTTATAGCATTATAGATTTCTCATGGTCAATGGGAAGCTACCAATACTTGTTTCTGGATTTGCAAGTTGGTGGATTTGTTCAAATTTTAGAAAAGTAAATTTATTATAAGGAATTCAATATATGTGGAAAGAACTTAGCTGCATTGAATTTCATTTTTGTTGATCACTATCTTGTAGTAGCATGGATCCTCTCGGAGCCGACGAGGGGTACCTATAATTCAATCTTGATGAGTTGGTAATTGAACTTGTTAAGGTTTTGGAAGAAAATATTTGGTTGATATGGATTATTTTTGTATGAAGTGAGCTTAGTTACACCAATTTGTTGATTAGTTGACAATTGTCCTCGTGTAGGACCTTCCAGGGATTCAAAGTCTCTTCTATCTTTAATTAGATGGTCATTTGGTTAATCACTCCCCTCTTGTTGCTAATAGCTCTCGGCATCAAGAGGAGAATCAAGCACTTGTCATCTTCATGTGCTACTTATTAGACTTCACTAGATTATAAAAAATAAAAAAATGGTTGTTAATTATGATCCATTTGAAATCCAATGAGGTTGATCCATTGGAATTGGAATCACTCCCTTCTCTTTGTTAGGTATCTCTTGGCATTGAGAGGTATCCCTAACCGTGGACCCCCCCCAATTTTTTTCAACCTCTAGGTCTTTAGGAGGTTCCTCTTAGCGCCAAGATATATCCAACAACAAGAGAAGAGTGGTTATAAAAATAAAAATCTCAATGGAACAACTTTAATCGGTTTCAAACAAATCCTAATTAACCACCAATTTTTCTCTTCTTAAAATCTGCCAAAGTCCAATTAGTAGCACATCAAGGTTGTTCAAGGGACCTTGGTAATAGGTCAACGGAAATAGGTCTATGATAATAGAGACCAAAAATAATAAAATTTGACAAAAATATTTAAATGAAATTTTGAAATTTTTTATGCTTATAGGCTCATAAGTTTACAATCTCACACTCATAGAATAGCAACCATGTAACAACTCCAATGCTATTTCACACTCAAATCTAGTATACACACTAATAAGTAAGCTCTTTAACTTCTGAAAGGTCAAAGACTATGTTTTCACCAAAAACGCTCCAAAACTGTCATTTCTGATACAAGCACCAAATTTTAGATGAAAAACATTTTTGGACACATGAAACTGCAAGATCATCTAGTAATATAGTTTGAAAAAATGTGGAAAAAAATTCAAAATTTTCCACTGTGAAGATTGCAAGGTATTAACGTTTGAAGTGACAAAAACCATTTTTTTTGGCCATGTGAAAATACGTTCAGCTCCACTTCACAAGGTCACATTTGTATAAAAAATGTCCAAAATAGTGGTTATTCTTTAGATTTATTCTTCAAGTCAAATTGGCTACATATTTGAAAAAGTTTAGATCATTTGGAATTGCACAACATATAGGGAGAAAATAGTAAGTAGAAAGAAGTACAAAGTAATTCAAAACACTAAATTGTTGAGAATTTAGTTATAGAATTGAAAAATTCCAATCTCAATAGTAGTAATGTAGTAATAAACAATCTACATCATCCATTTTTATTTATCTTTTAAATATAAAAAATTGAGTTAAATAAAGGACTCCAAAGTTTATTTTTGAGAAAGAAATCCATAACTACCCTCAAACTTAGGGATTTTTTCTGGTTTTGGGACAAATGGCTATGTGGCCTTTGTGTGAACAAGGTTTTGAGTTCTTTGGCTCCTTCATTACTTTGGACAGGAACTGAAGGTGGCTATTTTGTAAGTAATTTTGAGGTCTGGTGGCTATATTTTTTCCAATTATAAAGAAACAATTGGCATTAACATGTTATTGTAGGAAATGAAAATAGGCAACAATTTCCAAAATCATGTTGTAACATCGGCAATGATAAAAAAATTCAAAGTAGTTAGGAGGCTACAACAATAAGAGAAAAAAATGCAATTGGGCTTCATTGACAGTCTTCATTGATAAAAAATGTTGTCTAGGCAAATTCCAAAACCATGCATAGATGATGGAAATAAAAGGGCCAATTTTGAAACTAAGCAAGTGAATCAATAATTCAATCACCATGCAAGGATGATCATTGTATGAAAAAGGGGAACTACATCCAAACAATGCCAGCTAGAAAAACTTACTACCTTGTAACACCATAATGATATCGCTTAGCTGAATGAATCCATTGCTAAAAACATTCTTCATATGGAAAATTCTTGATTGTGTACACTTGTTGTGCCTTCATGCCAACCACCATTCTCAAGTTGGCATTCAACCTATTCCAAAGTTGGTCCTTCAAGAA
Source organism: Rhytidiadelphus loreus (assembly GCA_947034895.1). Lineage (NCBI taxonomy): Eukaryota > Viridiplantae > Streptophyta > Bryopsida > Hypnales > Hylocomiaceae > Rhytidiadelphus > Rhytidiadelphus loreus. Next base: position 65,601,165 of record OX344762.1, read on the forward strand.
TGAGAAGGAAGAAAAACAACATGCAACAAAGAAAAAAAACAATGTTGACCTTGTACAACATGGTAGTTCACCTACTTCAATTAAAGGAATCCTAGCACCATCTATTGATAAATGAAGATGGATGAGGCTTCATGAAGATGTGTAGACAAGAGTGACTAGGCAACAACAATAATAAAAATTATTCATAATTAGGCTTCAAATGTGCACAAAAATTTAGAATCTTCATTAAATTGGCATAATCTTTATTTTTAGCAATGCTTTTTTATTTGGATGTTGGCAAAGTTTTTTTCATTGAAGTGGGTTTTGTGAACCCCTTTGGCTATCAACATGGCAAGATAATTCCACTTTGGTATTTTTGGGGTCATTTACCCCATTTTTTTTACAAAAGGTTGAAGTAGACCTTTTCTTTTCTGAGGAAATTGGGCCATAGATTGCCTAAAAAAACAACTTGCATAAACTAAAACACCTCATAATTTTCATCTCGTAAATCAAAATGGAATGATTCAAAGCTTTCCATGTACATATAAATTTAGAAAAAACAATTTCAAATTTTTATTTTTGAATACAATGTTTTTTTAAGAGATGTTTTGGCTACTCGTCGACTATTGAAAATTACATATTATACAATAACTTTTAACCATGTAGTCAAAAATTACAAAGATTTTTGGGCCTTAAAGCTACTCCTACAGCACGAGCTGTGTGAAAATTTTAGCAGAAAAGATAAAAACTCCGTTTGTAGTAAGCTACTAAAAATCACTATGTTGCCAAAAAAATGCAATTTTGAGCTTTAGGGATTAAACATCTATTTGATCAGATTTTGAAAAAAAAAAATTTACTTTATTGGGATAACTATAACCTCATGTTCTTTTTCCATACAAAAAACACACACACAAAGGTTTAAGTACTTAGGGATTAACTCCTATTTCTAATTTCTTGATCCTTATAGTAAAGAAAATAACTTAAGGTTAGAATCTCATAATAGTCTAGTATAACTTTTTACACTTAAATTTCCAAAGAATTAAAAACAAAATCGTTTATACTCATTGCATTAAAAATTGACGCTTTTTTAACAAGTTTATTTAGGACCAATAAGGTATAATTATTCAAAATTTCAAATTATAAGATTCTTTAGTTTTAGTTGGATTTTCATTTTCATTGTTTTAAGAAGAAAAAGTACATGTATTTATATTAAAATTGTAATCTTCCAATATTTGAATTAATAGATTAGTTTAAAATCTTGTTGACATTGCTCTCAAGCTACCCACAATTCAAAGAAAATTATATATTATACAATAACTTTTTAACCATGTAGTCAAAAGTGATGAAGATTGTTGAGCAAAAAAGCTACTCTTTAGGTACATATTGTTTGAAAATTTCAAAGAAAAAAAATAAAAATTTCATTCATAGTTAGCTGTCTTAAATTGCAAAACAAACAAAGTTTGGTCATGTAGGGATTAAATTAATGTGTGTCAAGATAGAAAAAAACAGACTTGCAAGAATGATGAATTTTAGGTTGGATTCTTATTGCACCATAATATATAATTTTTGTTGCCTCAAAAGCTTTATATCGAAGTTTTTTTCCTTCTACCAAATCAATTTATACTAGAATGGTATACACAAATGATGAGCTCAATTCATTTATTTTTAAAATCACTTTTTCAACAAATAAATTTTGTTAATTTCTTAGATTTATATATGTGTAGAAAGCTTTGAATCATTCTATTTTGACTAATGAGATGAAACTTATGAGAATTTTTAGTTTGCGGGCAATTATGGATTTCCTTGCTCTAAAATAAACTTCAAAGTCTTTTATTTAACTCCATTTTCAATATCTTTTGAAAAGAAATAAAATCATAGGATGTAAATTGTTTATTTCAACATTAAAACCATTGAGATTGGCATTTTTCAATTCCATAACTAAATTCTTAACAATTTAGTATTTTGAATCATTTTCTACTTCTTCCATTAGATGTGTTTTGGCCTATTGAGAGGGCTGTTTCAAGTTGGTTCCATTGTTGGAACTAGCCAATACTATTTGAAAATAATAATAATTCATAAAATATTTAAAAATATTTAAAATTTAAAATTAGAGTTTAATTTTATTTTTTATAAAAATTATTATATTTTGTTTTATATTTGTTGACTTGGCAATCTTTCAACTACGTCAGTGTGTTGTGTAGTAGAGATCCTAGAATTTGGGATTGTTGGGGAACACATAGGAACTCGCAACCCTTAAGAAAAGTTGAAACTCATCTTATGCTATTTACTACTTTTTTATCTATACATTGTACAATTCCAAATGATTTGGAATTTTTCAAGCATGTAGCCAACTTGCCTTAAGAATGAATCTAAAGAAGTACCACCATTTTGGACATTTTTTCATTCAAATGTAAGCCTGTGAAGTACAGCTGCTTGATTTTTACAAGGCCAAAAAAAAAAGAAACAAGTCACCACCAATCCAAAAAGTCTTATATACAAATTTGTCAAACATTATGAAGAGGGAAAATATACTAAAAATAGGATAGGTACAACTCCTATGAAATTTCACACTCAAAACTAATACACATACTAATAAGTAAGCTCTTTAAACATCTATACAATTAGATTTTGAAAAAACAATTTGCTTCTTTGGAAATAAGTAAATAATTATAAGCCCATGACTTTTTTTCAATACAATAAACACCTTGAAAAGGGCTTAAGTATTGAGGAATTCTTTACTATTACTAATCTCTCTATCCTTAGAGATATTCAAAATAACTTGTAAACTATTCTTTAGAATCTTATAACATTTTCTAATAGTCTAAATTTATTTCTTTTTGAAAATCGTTTATACTCATTGCACAAGAAATGGTGCTTTTAAAAAAAGTTTATCAGCGAGCAATAAGGTATATTCAAATTATAAAATTCTTTAGTTTTCATTAGAATTTTATTTTCATTGTTTTATGAAGGAAATATATATATTTTTACATTAAAATTATTCTTTTAATATTTGATTTAATAGATTAGTTTAAAATCTTGTTAGACAATGCTATCATTTGTATAGACAATATCAATATAAATTGATATGGTAGAAAGATAAAAGGTAATCTAAAGCTTTTGAGGCAGCAAAAATTATATATTATGGAGCAACAAGAATTCAAACTAAAATTCATTATTTTTGCAAGTTTATTTTTTTCTATTTTGAAAGTCATAGATTCAACCCCTAAAGAACCAAACTATATTTCTTGGCAACATAGTGATTTTGGATAGTTTCCTACAAATAGAATTTATATATTTTTTCTTTGAAATTTTTACACAACATATACCCACAGCACTGACGGTAGAGCTTTTAGGCCCAACAAGGCAACAATTTTCATAACTTTTGACTACATTGTTAAAAAATTCAATTGTATGATATATAATTTCCTTTGAATTGTGACTTTGTGAGTAACCTAGGTAGCCCAAAAAAATCCAAAGGAGATGGCTCTAGTTGGCTATGCTAGAGTCGTGTATATATACAATGTTAGAAACCAATTATGATACCAATACTAGTACTAAAAGGACGTTATTCACTTCTTAGGTAATAGCTTGGATTCCTACCTTGGTGATATCCAACCTCCTGTGGGATTTATTAGAGTAACTACCTAAGCAATACCTAGTGTGGATATTGATAGGATGATTGGACTAAGTACTTACAATAAATCAAATCCTATGTAACTTGAAAAAGAAATGCAATCTAGCCTATGGAAACTATCTAAAAATTAGAAAATCAGTCATATTTAATAACTTCCTTATCTGAAAAATTTCCCCTTCTTCTTCACTACTTAGACTTGTACTAAGAGAAAAAATGCAATACCCAAACAACTCTAGTCCAAATACATTAATTTGTTGCAAAATTAGACTAGAATTCAAAACTAGCCACGCCACAATAAACCTAACAAAAGAAATGAGCATTCTTTGGATTCTTGACCCAAATACTAAATACACATGAATTGACTACATGTCTCCTTGATCTCTCTTCATGGATTGAGCCAAGAGCGGACTACCTTCTCCCATCTTCTTCTGACCATTCTTCCATTTTCTTTGTCTTCTTATTTCAATGTAACCCCAAACTCCATATGCCCTTCCATCCCAAGTAATACCCAAATTCCATCAACTTCATGGCTCACTAAGTTAATGTTTTCTCTCCCCACTTACTTCCGCTCGAAACTGAAAACTTGCTTGAAAGAAAAGAGAAAGGACGGCGTCACGTCGCCTTCAACGACGTACATGCAACGCCTGCTTCAATTGGGAGGAGATGGGTCCTACGCGTGAATCTATCTCTTTTCAAGGACGTCTGCAGGAGGAGACGGGTCCTACGCGTGAATCTATCTCTTTCAAGGACATCTGCAGCGACTGACCAGAGTACGTCTTCCCTGCTTCAATTCGGAGGTGACGTGCCCTGCGCTTGAATCTCTTTTCAAGTCTTCAACGAGTATGTACTGAACAGAGTACGTCTTCAATCCAGGAACGCCACCCACATCAGGAACGTTGATCACAGCCTCCACATCGAGAGGATTGGAGATAAACCCGGAAATTGATAGTAGTGGCATTCGTTCATCTAATATCTGGGTTTGGCTTCAATGCATGCTCTCTCTCCTGAGCTCTATTCTGCATACGTGATCTAGCTAGCTAGTCGCGCAGACTCCGCTCCTCCTGTCTCCGCTTCGATCGGAGAGTGCAGAGCTAGCTTCCAGCGAGGGCACGCAAGAGGTAGCTAGTTCGAGTGGTGAGGCCGGTGCCAGGTATCGACTAGCTATTCCCCGACTTCTCTCTCGCTCTCATGGAATCATTGCGAGGGTATTGTTCCTGAGTTTTCTCCAGTGATTGAACATACAGTAGAGTTGGACATTTTTGGGTTGGTAGGGATTGATTGCTGCCCACTACAGTTGTGCATGTTTGGGGGTGGAGCCGTGGAAGAAGTTGGACAAAGTTGTGATTTGTGAGCGAGTGCTTTCGAACATCCGTGTTGTTGAAAATGTATCTTTCTGTTTGAGCAGCGGCGAACTTGATCTACCTTTATGCTGGTCGGTTTCTTGAACTTGATGTCGACCGACTAGCTAGAGCACTTTCAGTATTAAAAACACTGGTAAACTCGAAAGTATTCCTCAGCGGCCTGGACCCCGCTTTCTGTAACAACGGGAATGGGACGTGGCACTTTGAAGTGCCACTCCCTTTCAAATAAACTTTTCCTTTTTTTTTCGGTTTTAATGTGAAGGGGGCGCAAGCGCCCCCCACCTCGTCCATCACGGCGTTCACAAGCTAGAGCACTTTCGGAGCATCAATTGTGCTAACTCCATGTGCTACCACGGTCATGCGTTTTTCATTATGATTCATGAGTCGTGATATGTTATTTGAGTCCTTTCCGTTATTTTTCGTTCCTTGGAGTCCTGAAACATTATATCGAAGTTGCTGTACTGGTTGTCTCCCTGTCTCAGCAGTGATTTGATGTTTAGGCTCAACGATTTTGTGAAATTGCAGTCCACAGAATAGAGAACTTTTGAGAGCGTCATTTCTGTTGCGTAAAATAACACAAATGCATGTTGCACTCCCGTTTGGCGTTTGTCATATGAAATCCTAAAACTGTACTCGGGTCGCTCCTGAAATGTGTGGTGGAGTCATGGTTTTGATCGAGTCCTTGCTTTCATCACTTTTGTTCTCGATATGTCTCCCTGCAGGCTTGCTTGGAGCAGTCAATTGATTTCATGAATTTGCAATCCTGTCAGTTAGTTAGGTAGTTCATGTGTCAACACAATAAAACACTTTCGGACCTTCACTTGTGTTATTTCGATGGGCTGATTGCAAAGGGTCCGTGAAAAGGAACTTATCACGGGTCACAGCTGACTGTTTCTGGAGCTGAATTGACAGGTAGGAGGAAACGTTTCTGGGTCGACAAGCGCACCACAACGTAGCTGAATATTGTTGTTTTGGTCCCATCGGGCAGCTGCAAACGCGTTGGAAGACAAGCGTGCATCTCCATAAGTAAAGATGCCGGCACCGATATCCCGCGAACAGTTTGAAAGGGCAATGTTGGACATGGTGTCTCGAGTGGAGAACGTTTTCTTCCATAAGCGCATTTCCAGGTCCATGGCCACGGAGCGCATGCAACCATTCGCCTACTCGCTGGTATGTTTACAAGCAAATGAACATTTCTTCTTTTTCAGGAGAACATTTGTTTTGAAACTGGTTTAATTAATATTCTATTTATTGCAATGCATGCATGTTGCAGGACCAGTTAGCAAGTACTGTGCCCCGATGAGTAATCGGGTTAGCATATGCTGGACTGTTGAATTGGAGTGTCCACCTGATGGACAATTTTTGGACTGATACTGCAGAGTTATTTTGTTTAGACTTGCCATGCTCTATTTGTCATTGAGCTTGGTGATCGAGGGCTGTAAAACAGGCCGGAGTTCTGTTTGCATGTCCTGAGAAATTTTAACTTCATGACTGGTTTTGGAAACGTTTTGAAGCAATTTGGTTTCTATTGACACATGCTTGCATTGATTCATGCATTCAGATCTTGCCTCGATAATCAAAAGAAGTAACAAAGACCACCTATTCCACTTGAGCATCCATGTCCTGTTGCTCGAGATAGATATTTTTATTGTGATTCCATTGGCATGGAAACTTCTTACTCTTCTCTTGCAATGGTAGATTGTATGTGTTGTTGCTTCTTCGTTGATAATGACCAAGGTGATTGACAAACTTCGGATTGTCCGCGCAGGAGTTTCCACAGGAATTCCTCCGTCGCCATAGCAAGAAGTTCGGAATAGATGCCACTTTCACGACTCTAGACAACCACCGAACATGGCCCATCAAGATCTCAGTGCGCGCTTGCAAGGAATCCAAGGTTCGAGTGTTTGCGTATGGGCCTGGTGGATGGAAAGCCTTCCTCACGGACAACCACATCAAAGTAGGCGACATCCTGGTCTTCCACTTGATCAGCTTTTCCCGCTTCCAGGTGCTTATTGATAGGGCACCTGTGGAGGTCCATGGAGTTGGCAACAACAATGCAAGCCAAGCCCTTGTACAGGCTTAGACCGACCTCTTCATGGTCACTTCATAACATATGAACCATCATGTGAGGTTGTGAAGAGTTTTCTCTTCAGAGTAGTTGTGAGGATCCATTCCTTTGGATTGGGGACATAGTTGAAGAGGAAGTGAAAATGGTTGAAAGGGTAAATTTTCATCATCTCAACATAATTTTTGGTTGTTTTGAAGACCTTGAATTCAATGGAGATGCAAAATGTTGACAATTAGTGAGGATTGCCAAGCATTTCATCTATGCTTGTGGTGTCCGGAAGCCCACTTTTGCATTCATCCTTTTTGCTTAGCTTATACATTTCCTACAAATTTGGATGCTTGCATCTTGCTTTGAAAAACCTTATTATTCAAATGGAGAGTTGCATCTTTGTCACGGACACCATTGAAATAGACATGAAAACTCTTATTAGGTGTTGTTGTGTTCTAATCTTTCATGGGACTCATTGAAGAGACATCTAATTATTATGATTGAGGCATGATTTTGTTTCCTCATGTTTTAATCATGAAAATCTATAGAATGTTTTGTAAATGTTTAGAAAATTATAGAGCTATTTTTTTTTTTCTTTATTCTTGATTAAAATAGCAATCCTTACCATCCTAATTACAAATTTTGATTTTTCTGAAAATTGATGTATCTTATTGTAAATTTCAAAACTCCCATTTTGATACATATGACTTTCATCAACTTTCATCCATTTAATATGCTATTTTGAATTCCATTACAATACAGTTAGGACCTTGAATTTTTCCTTCCAAACACATCAAAAGAAACTTAAAGTCCATCAATTTTTCCAGAACAAATGAATAATAAAATTTATCTATACATTACAATTTCTATAAAAATAACCCAAAATTTTTAGAAAATTATTTCTTTCATGTTGAGTATTTTATATATTTTTATATATGAAGATCTATGGGTCAAAATTCCATCAACAAATGTCCTTTTATGAACTTTGAAATTGTTCTTTTGCTTTAGGATATTGATTGATTGAACATGCAATGACACCATAGTCATGAAAAGTGCTCACATGCTTAGTACATAAAATTGAAAGTTGAAATTATTAAAATAAAATCATAAATGATTTGTTCAATGTCTAGGACATTCATAGAAAAGGACTTATGCATTTGAATATCCTAGATAGATTAAAGTTCATGATCATTTAAATTTAAATTTAGTTTTTATGCCCTATGCACATCAATAGAGGATCAAGCTACATTGGTTTATTCTAATAGTGAGGATGGAAGATCACTATTACCTACCAAGTTAGTCTAACTAGAATAAAAAATATTGAAGGAATTCATATAATACAATACTATTTCATATTGTGTTCATTTAAACTAGAAATTTAATGTCTTCTGGACTCACGAGATAAATTTTGTAATAAAAAAGTGAAACTTCTTATTAAAATTGACGATAGATTGAATATAAATAGTAAAGTAGTGTCTTTCGCACCTGATTGCATTTGGCTTCCCAAGACTGCAACAAAATTGGCTATGGCCGCGTCCTGTTTGCGAGGTAGTCGTTTGCAGATTGCCTTGCCGAGAGCTGTGAACGATTGATGTTTTGTTTGTGTTATCTATGGTGAATCCCATGGCGGACTGACGCTGACTCTCTTCAACTAACGTTCATAGCGAGTACGGGATCACAAATATTAGCAATGCTGCCTCAGAACACGGTGACGACTTGTTCCTGCGTGAAATGATGTCCGTTCGGTCGGATTGATAGTGGAGTGCCTGAATCTGTGAGTTGAACATGTGATAGTATTTCTTGTCTCCTTTTTTAGCACCGAGCCTGCGAGAACGCTGTAATATGAATTTCTTTCCTTGCACTGTCTGGAAGAAACACTCTTGCAGGTCGACTTGATTGAAGGAGTGACTTGATTTGCGAATGGCATGTCTTTGTATTATATTTTCTCGCCGCTGTTAGCATGGAGCCTCTGAGAATATCGTAATTAGTATGGATTGATTTCTTACTTAAGCTGGAAGAAACAGTATCGAAAGGATTGAGATTATATTGAAATTATATTGGAATTAACTAATAAATAATTAAGGTAGAACTGCCTATTACCGCCATCCACCTAATTCCATCTGACCTAGGGAACCGTCCCAATTGTGGCAGTGATCTACCAATTACCATAATGTTACCAACCTTTACCAAGTCACCTGTGGCTGGTGATTTTGTATTTGTGCCCTTGTAATGAAATTCCGGTTTCATTTGTTTGAAAAAACAAAAATCTTATCAACCTATATTGATAATGGCAATGCATTTGAAAAGCGAACACGTCAGCCTATGCTTTAAAAAGGGTTTGCCCATAAATTTAAACAAGGGTCAAGTCATGCTTTAACATTTCACCTTTGAAAAATTATAGAAAATTCACTTGTTGTAAAAATGTCTTCATTCTTTTTGCAAATGACTTTTCTTAAACTTTTCAATCTCTAAAAAATGTGGGAACTCATAAATAACTTCTCTAAACTACCTAGATAGCAAATTTTGTATGATATAACAATCAATTCTACCATAGTACGCCATGTTTTGTGAACAAAAAAAGAACATGAATGTAACTTACACTATTACGTGCATCATTGTGGAGAGGAGAAACATACTAAAAATAGAATAGGTATATTTTCTTTTGTTATAATATAACAACTCCTATGTAATATCACATTCAAAATCAATAAAGACACAAATAAGTAAGCTCTTTAAAAATCTAATATGGTTAGATTTTGAAAAAAACAATTTTTTTCATTGGGAATAAGTGAATATCTATTTTAAGCCCATGACCTTCTCTCATACTATAACAGTAATAACACATTTGGAAAGTTAGAAAGGCTTAGGTTCTTAGGGGTTCTCTCCTATCTCCAATCTCTTGATCCATAGCAGGGTTGTCTATCCGGACGTGACGTTGGCTTTTTACGTCCGGATGTCATGACGCGTCCTGACGCGTCCGAGCCCGTCGCCGATACTGACGGGACCATCCGCGGCGCGGATGAAGTCTGTCCAGTCTGCGACGGCGTCGGGCCGTCTCCTGGACGGTCATTCCGTCGCCGAATGGACATCCGTCTCTTGGACGGAGAGCCCGTCTCTGGACGAAGAGGTCGTCTCCTGGACGGAATTCTCGTCTCCAGGACGGTAATCCATCCCCTGGACGCGAATCCGTCCTCTGAACGGGAAATCGTCCATAGGACGGGAATCCGTCCCGTCCCCTGGACCGGAATATCGCTGGACGGGACAGTCGCCGCTTGGACGGTTTAGGGTGCGGGGCTACGGGTTTAGGATCCACCCCATCAGCCGGATGTCCGTCTAGCTGGGTTTAGGGTTTAGGGTTTTAGGGTTTTAGGGAGGGCTTCAAGGTGTATATTAAGGACTTCCGCCTATTCAAGATTACTTTCCCTTGCTGATTTTGCCTTTCATGTCTTGGTTGGAGTACAACCATTGCGGTAGAGCGAAGTCCAAGAAGAGTGTGTTGTGGTGGCACTTGTTGTGAGAGCAACAAGTGTTGTTGCCACATCACATTTCAAACAGAATACTAATCTTTTTTTTGGTGCAGGGGCAGGTAGAGGAGGACAGATAAGAGCAATGGGTGGAGGAAGATCACAGTGGGAACCTTGGTACACACTACGGCCAGATGGAAAAGTTACTTGCAAGTTTTGCGAAACTTTGCTAAGCTACCGAAAGGATCGGTTGCTTTTCCATTTGGGATACAGACGAAACGACACCGTCCAGGGAGTGAGGGCGTGCACTAAAGTCAATGCAGCCGTGAAGGTAATGTTTTGGAATTGTGGAGGACATATACCTACGAACACTTTGCATGAACTTGGACGCGACGTGGAAGTGACATCACCATCAACGATACTACCAAGTGTAGTACGTGGCGAGCAACAAGTTGATGCTTCAATCTCAGCAAATGATGGAGGAGAAAACACTGGGGGGCAAAGCTCTCAAGTACGATCATCAGAGGCGCCCATTCCTAATTTGACCCACAGTCGATCGATGAGGCAATTGTCTGTACAAGATGGAATGAACGCATCAAACAAGCAAGTACTAGACAAGAAGTGGGCTAAGTTTTTCTATGAAGCCAATATACCATTCAATGTAGTGAGGCATCCTGCTTTTCTGGATGCAGTGAAATCAACATCGGAATCGAGAGTTGGCTACAAACCTCCAGCGTACTATGCACTTTGTACAAAGCTCATAAAATCTACAAAAGATGAAGTGGCAGCAATTGTAGCAGAGAAGACAAGGGCACCAATCCACAAGTATGGCGTTACAATATGCTCTGATGGATGGGATAATGTGACACATCGACCATTGATGAATGTCATGTTGGCATGTACAAGTGGAGAGGTATTTCTTGGATCAATAGACACAACAGGCGAATGCAAAGATGCTACTTACGTGGCTAATTGCATGGGTGATTACATTGACGGGGTAGGGGCACAGAACGTGGTACAAGTTTGTACAGACAATGCAGCAAACATGTTGGCCGCTGGCGCTCTGTTAATGCGTAGATTTCCACACATATATTTCCAAAGATGTTCAGCACATGCACTTGACCTTCTACTTGAAGATTGGGGAAAACAAGATTGGATTACAAGTATGGTCAAGAAAGCCAAGTCAATTGTGAAATACATTCGAACGCATCACATGCCACTTGCAATCTTTCGACGACATTCTCCTAATCACGTTTTGAAAAATCCCGTTCAAACACGCTTTGCAACCATGTTCCTCATGATCGAACGTTTGGTGGAGGTGAGGGAAGCGGTAGAATCAACAGTCCACGATCCGTAGTGGAATGAGTACACGCGGAGATTGGCATCCAGTGAAAAGAAAAGAAAAGCTAATGATGTGCGACGATATGTGCGAACGGATGAATTTTGGAGGAGATGTTTAAACTTTGTACACATAGTGGAGCCCGTGTTGATTGCTCTTCGAGAGTTTGATGGAAAGCACCCGTGCTTGGACAAGGCATGGCTTGTGATGAAAAAGGTGGAAAAGCATGTTTTATCTTTGAGGGATCCACCATTTTCATTAGAGCCACGGTATGCAATTTCCGCCATCGATGATTTCTACAAGCGCTGGGACATGCTCAGGACGGATTTGCATTACGCCGGGGCTCTATTGAATCCCTTTTTACTTGACGAAGTCTTGCTAATGGATGATGATGAGGCAAGAGAAGCCATATTGAGAGTTCTGCGCAAATTGGTGGTTGGAGATCAAGCATTTGCGTCAGCTTTGTCTGAGTACCAAGCATTTAGAGATCGGCGAGGCATTTTCAGTGGACTCCCTGATGTAAACACCTTGAATTTGCAGCCTCATGAATGGTGGGACCTTCTCAGAGCCGGTGCTCGTACACTTGCACCGATTGCCAAAAAGATCCTCGCACAAGTGTGTTCTGCATCGTCATGTGAACGCAATTGGAGCATGTATTTGTTTGTCCACAACAAATCACGCAATAGATTGACATCTGAGCGTGCTGAGGAATTGGTTTACATTTATACCAATTCCAAGACTCTAAGAGAAAGGGCTGCAGCAAATCCAACAAGGTGGTACACTGAAAACATGATGTCAGAGGATTCCATGACAGATGAATCTGATGGTCTAGACCGTGGTTCGGTTCGCTCTGATCCAGATGATGACGATTCAGATGATAGTTCCAATGACAATGACGAGCCACCGTTTGATAGATTTGGTGGGTTTGGAGGAGTGCATCCTCTAATTGATGCATCCGTATTTGACTTTGAAGAGGGGGATAATAACGACAATGCCTCCGAGGGACATCAAGGAAGTCCACCACAAATGCCACAAACGTGGAATGCTGGGCCAAGTGGGGGCAATACAAATGAGGACGTTGTGGCACCGAGACCACTAAGTCCAGACCCTATGGATGTACAAATTGATGCCACAATAGACAGAGATGGGGTTGACGTTGGAAGAGGACGTGAAGAAGAAGTAGTAGTACCACCGTCCTTGCCCATGAGGACCACTCGTAGAGAAGGGCCCCCTCAAGGTGGAGAAGCACATATGCCCCCTCCAAATCGAGTCTCGGTTGCACAACGGCAGATGCCAGTATTGGAAAATCTACAAATCCAAAGTTCATCAAGGTCGTCTAGTTCTGAAGTTCGTCCACACGAACCAACTTCGTCGGTAGGTACATGATTGGCTGGTATGGTGTCACAACGTGTGACTAGAAATACGAATTCATTGCGGCCACCTGTACATGCCAATAATCGAGGGAAGCGTCCCCGACCACAAGGTACTACCAATGAACGTGTGAATACTAGAGCACGTAGAAGGCTGAGGAGGGAAGAAGCGGCTTCCCAACCATTTTTAAGAGAAGTTCAAACGGGAGGGCCCAATACAGATGGCATTATGGACGCAACGGGCCAACGACCTCTTCGGACGTTGTCTTCTATAGCTCGACCACAACAAAACCGCAATTCTGAGGCCTCCAGCGAAAGTGATAGTGCACCATCCAATCATTCCAATGATGATGGTGCATCCATCGGTGGTACTATAGGTGAAGATGGTGAGGTTCCAGGAGATAGTGATTACAGGGGGCCGGTGCCTCGACAAGGTCCACTCGAAGAAATTGGTGGTAATGAACCAATAGTACAAGAAGCAAATGCAAATACTTCTGTGCACATTCTTAGGCATGGAAGACGTTGAATGTTTTTGAAATGACAATAGGGTCTTCACATTTTCAAATGCAAATTTTTTAGAGGCTCAATACCTTGCATATTGAAATCAGCATTAATATTAAATATGACTCAGGTTCCTTTCATTCTCATGGAACTATTTACCCCTAAAGTCCCAAAGTCATTACAGAAAAAGGGATGCAAAACTGTTTTTTCTCTTGCATTTGCCTCAACATGTGGAAAAAATGTTTTTTACCATATCTAACCATAAGATCTTGTACTTCACATGTTTTTTATCACGTAGAAAAAATTTCATGAAGTTTGACCGAATAGATTGAAAGATATTAGCATTCAAACTTGGAAGAACTAGTTTTCTGAATGCGGTCTTTGCAATTTCAAATTAACTTTCACTACGATTTATGGAAAATTAGGCCTTTGGAGTTTGGAGCAATATTGTTTTTGAATTTTTTTTTGTGAATACGAAAGAATCGATGTCTAAATTTGAAAGAGTTATTGCAATTGAAAACTCAATGTGTTAAAATCCAAATAACACAATCTGACAGTCTGGTGTTTTTTTCATGTATGTTTTCTTTTTTTCAAATTTAATTTAAATTAAAATTCTAAAACTATGTTTTTCATTCATTCCTTCGTTTATGACTTTATGGTAAGAGTTTCCGGTTATTCTGATACATATTCTAATTGATAAAATTTGATTTCCACGTTTAGCTTTATAAAATCACAATAAATTCATTTTTCCATTAATTTTGCTGAAAAAAATAAAATAAATTTAAAATAAATTCTTACGAGTGGGGAGAAATATTAAAATATTATGCTGATTTTCAATAAAAATATAAATTTGGTTTGATAGTGAAATTTGACTTCAAGCCCGTCTTTGTGGTTGTTTATTAGTTTCGGGTGTGAAAACTAAAATAACCAATTGAAAATTGGTTCGACTAGAAATCTCTATTGATATTTGGACCTCTTGTAAAAAACTAAAAATTTAGAATCTCGTGAGTTGTTTTTTCTATTTTTACTTATTATGGCACGAAGTGCAACAAAAATGATGACAATTACAATTGTGCACAAAACTAATTGGAATTTCTTATAATGATGTACAATTCAGAGTTTTTAGTACTAAAGATATAAGATTTTTGTTTAAACTCAATTTAAATGATAAAGTTAGGAAAGACAATAAGTTCTTTACAACTCAATGTTTTGGTAAAATATTTTTATATCTTTATATAAACCAAAATGAGTACAAAATGCATTGAAGCCACAAAGTGTGCTACATTGCTACGTATGTCCTCAAGCCTACATTATAATAACCGCATGTGCTAAGTAAACACTAACTTTGCAACTATATGGTAATACACTATTATCTAATCTTCATTGCGCGCCTGCTCTTCTTGAAGGTCTTGTTCTTTGCGAGCCTTGCGATAGCAATCCACAGCTGGTGTCCAAAACGTTGGAGCACCACTTAGACGTTGCACGACGTATGTCACCGAGCGTCGTTGTAGTGGCTCCACCTTGCACAATTCACCCAACATGGTTTGAAATGCACCAAATGTCGTATGGTCCGGAATCATCTCTAGATTTCCACGATCTTTTTTCCATACCTTCATAGCCAATTTGCCTATGGAGTATCCATCTATGTGTATACTAACACACGGTGGCTTAACCCTGCGAGTAGGAGATGATGAAGTTCCTGTCTCTCCAGTCAAGTACATCAACTCAGGAGCCACCCACCAACGTTGCGCTCGGGTTGCCTGCAACTTCCTTGGACAATTGAATTGGTAAAGAGAAGGGGTTTCTTCGTTGATGCGGCTACCCATTCCCCAATCACATAGACCAATCCACACGGTTCTGCCATCATCATTCGGAAAATGAAGCATTATGTTCTCCGGTGTAATGTCGTTGTGCAATACAGAGCATTGTTGCACTGCATCCACAATGCAAATCATTGCCCACGCAAGTTCAGTGCGCTTGCGTCTATATGCCATGAGGCGTTTCATGGCTTGCATTGTTTGTGGAGTTGCATCGTAAGCCACCTCTCCAATTTCATCTGGATCTCGGTTCTTCTCATCCAGTGTAAACATGGCGCCGAGAGTACCACCATTCCACCACTGCGAATAACACTCCATGGTCATATCATTTATAGCAAAGAATTTGATGACCCCTGGATGCTCGCATGGACATACCAATGCCTTGATGGACAACTTCTCCCTGGACTTCTTCAATTCATCCACGCGCAAAGCTGACTTCCCAGCTAATTCCATATTCTCCGGAATATGTTTTGAATTTTGAACACATACTTTGCGCACCCTCCCATGCCCCCCTTGTTTGCTATGGCCAGACAAAGGAACCACCACCACTCCGCGTTCAAGAAAAACCACTCCTCCTGCAGCCTATTGACCAAAGGCCAAATTTTGACTTCGTTGAAACCACGGAGCGGAATGGATGTTGTTTGAAGACAGTCCATGCATTGCTTCATGCCACCAATACACCTTCTTGTGCAACAAATTCAATGCTTGTTGTCTGGGCACTACACTCTTCTGAAAGCCTTTTATTTTTTCCGCAACTTGGGCAAGGTTGAAGATACACGTTTGCACTTGTGACTCCAACCAATGATCGAAGCATTCTTTCGTGCGGTCTTCATGCCACTCATCCGCGCTCATTGTTGTCCAAAACATGTGGTGGAACTTTTGTTTTATGACATCCACTCCCTATAATCCGAGCGAGACGTATGTTGTGTTCAACTGCGAAATCGAATACTGCTCAAAAAATCCAATGCCACTTCATGCAATTTTCGCGTTGCATCCTTGCTTGGCCACTTCTCCGGATTTGTAGACTTGTGCCTCCTTCGTTTGTTTTTTTCCCCTTCGAAGACTCTCCGCCCCCCCCAGCAGCTGTGGCCCCTTCTGCAGCTACGGACCCTTCAGCAACTACGGCCTCTGAAACGGGCTCTGGTGATTCTGCATCCGGGTCCATCATCGGTGCATTTCCAATACCTGTGTACCAATCATCAACTTTTCTCTTTGAGAAATCTCGACCAGCCATCGTGACAGTAACAAGTAACAAATAATCAAAATGATAGGAATTAGGAATTCGGCTTCCACAAAGTGAAAAACCGCCCCCCTTATTCCTCAAACCAGCCTCTACCCAGCACCCACGCTCGCAAGCAAGGACTGCAACCAATCCAAGACAAGAGAGCACCGTCAGAGCACGAGAGACTGTGGCGAAAGTACCCTAAAAACAGTCTTTATATACCCATTTCATGTCGACGGAAAGGCCGTCGAGAGGACGGACAGGGCGTCCAGAGGACGGGAAGGCCGTCCAGGGGGACAAGCCGTCCAGCCCGCGGACCAGCCGTCGAGAGGACGGACGGCCGTGCAGGGGCTGAGACCGTCCAGCCTAAACCTTGGGCGTCCAGAGGACGGGAAGGCCGTCCCCCCCCACGGACCAGCCGTCCAGCGGGCCAGGCCGTCCAGAGGACGTGAAGACTTTCGAGAGACGGCACAGGTCGTCGAGAGGACAATCTGAATCTCGAGAGACGGAAAGCCCGTCGAGAGGACGGATAGGCCGTCGAGAGGAAGGGAAGGCCGTCGAGAGGGCGGGAAGGTCGTCGAGCAGGACGTTCGAACAAGTGGAATTCATTTCTAATCCTTGTTCCACGAATTTTTCATTTATGTGGTTCGGCACTCTCGGACTTGTTAGGACAGGTGTCCTTCCTCTCAATCGGGCATTAGTCTACGGGGGCGGGTAGTTTAGGAGTGCTAACTTAATGTATTTATTTGTTTCAATTAGAGGACAAATAAATACCAGGGATGACATTCAAATGCTGAAAACGAGGTTTACTGCTCATTTAGAATGGAATTCTATTTTGTTGCACGTAAATAATGGGAGATACATAGAAAAAAATCACCAAAGGTCAAATTGAAAACTTCTTAATGTCGGTCCTTTAATGTTCTATTTGGATGTTCATGTTAACATTTGATTCATTCTATTGATTCTAATTGCACCCATTTTCACGAAAGTCGTTGGCATTGGGCAATGTTTTTATTCCCAAAACCTCAAAATCTCGCAATCCCTTAAAATAATTTATAATCTGTAGGGCTCAAATTTGAATTCAAATGAATTTTATCAATTATACGTAGAACAATTTCACCTTTGGAATTATTGTATTTTGATTCCATCCTTCCTTGCATGTAAGTGCACATGACAATTTAGTATTTTGTTGAATTTTAAACCCTGTCTATACTAGTATACTCAATTCAAAGTCTCAATCGTACAAACATTCAATAACTTACTGAGAACGGATCAAATATACAAAGACCAAGACAAAAACAACCCTCTAAATGCTCTAGTTAAAGGTAGTAAGATTAATACTCTAAAATGGTTAATTATCAAATAAGTGAAAGACCTCCTAAACAACATATGTCATATGCATATCATTGATTCATGTAAAACATTGTTTCTTCTTTCCATTCATACATTACATAAAAAAAATGTAGCCCTATACATCTATACTTAAGAATGTTTTACCTTTTACAGATATTGTTATGCCATTTTTTGGTGTCTCCAATATGTTTTCTAAAACTTTGAATTTAAATCATTAATCTATTTTTTTCCAATTCAAACTTCAAAGACTACATCTTGATTGAGTTTTGCACTTGTAATGCCAACTACCGAAATGAAGGACATGTTTCGTAGTATCCTGTCCAACCTAGGTTTTGAAGTAAATCCTATAGGCTTATACCCTAAACCCTAAACCCTAAATCCTAGACGTTGTTGCAATTTTAAGAGAATTTGATGTTCAAGTTTATGTAACTATGACAAATAAGAGAGGATTGGTGTAAGTCCGTAAGATAAAGGAAAAAAAAGGACGAATGGATTCTAATGTTCCATGTAGTCTTCCACACAAAGGGAAACTCTAAAAGACTAAAACAAGAACATAATAACATATGGCATTTGCCTTTTATTTTTATTCTCAAAATCAAAATGCAACATTGAGTACATGAACTTGACATTTTTGTGGTGCCTATATTTTTTTTATGGCTTCTAAATTATAATGCAACTAGCGGTGAATTACTATAGTTTTTCTTATGGATTGTTTATTAATTGCTTATGTAGTATCGTATGTTAGCCACTAAACTAACTGAAGTCGCAAGGCCTCTTTTGAGTCTTTTCCATACTAAATCTTAATAAATTGCCATTTCTAATTTTCTATAGCAAAGAATTAAAAAAAAAAAAAAATGTGTTTAGGCCTCTAAGATGCACCTTTGCTTGTAGCATGTAGGATCTCATACTAGAGTACTAGACTAGTGTTCAATTGATCGGAAGAAATTTCACAAACTTGACCTATGTAGAATTGTAGATTGCAAGATATTTACAATAAACTTCACCCTCTGAACACCCAACGGCATCATTTAGTGCCAATTTAATGGCAGTTCAATCACTTCAATGACATGGAAAGAAGTTGGAAGCGTTCATTTCATTTTCTTGGGACCTACCATGTTGAGTTACAAAGTGTATCCAATTGATTTTGTAGTCTTTCCAATATTTGCCTCCAAGTAATTCCAAGTTTAGAAAAAATAAAAATAAAAAAATATGCTCCTTTAGTGTATTTTAGGAAGTTGTTGCTCCTTACTCTAAATCTAAGATTTCTCCCCAAAATTGATATTTTGGGAATTTGAATCTAACTATCAAACAAAAGGTCCTTTTCTCTAGTTCCTATTTTATGTAAAATCCCCCAACACAACCCTAAATTGAAATTTCATTATTGCGATTTGAACTTCGAATGTGTTTTTAATGTCTACTACATTGAGTACAAAACAAATATATCATGAAATGGAAATTAAGTTTACACTATGATGAATTCTAATGTCCTTGTCCTTGTGATATATACACATGGTGAAAAATTGAAAATCTGAAAATTACTTTTCTATTTAACGTGATTTTGTCAAAACTTCCACCTTGAACCAATTTAAAAAAAAAAAAAAATTTATATATTGTGAAGGGCCGTCCCCTGGACGGCCTGCCCGTCCCAGACCACGAACAGGCCGTCGCGAGGATGGGCAGGTCGTTCCCGACCAGGGACAGGCCGTCGAGGATACGGGCAGACCGTCCTCCTGGACGGGCTTTCCGTCGAAGAGACGGGCAGGCCGTCTAGGGGACGGAAAGCCCGTCCAGGACCACATCCAGGCCATCGAGGGGACGGGCAGGCCGTCCAGGGGACGGAAATCCCGTCCCCTCCCACATCCAGGCCGTCGAGGGGACGGAATGCCCGTCCCCTCCCACACCCAGGCCGTCGAGGGGACGGAAAGCCCGTCCCCTCCCACATCCAGGCCGTCGAGGGGACAGGCAGCCCATCTAGAGGACGGAAAGGCCGTCCGTCGAACTCTCGGGCGGCGGTGTAATCATTCCCCGAACCTGGAGACGGCGCCCCGAACCCGTTGACGGCGTTCCGACCCGAGGCCGGACGTCCGTGGACGGATCGGCCGTCCATTCCAGGGCTGTCCCCCGCCCTGGACGGTCTGGATTTGGGGGGGGGACGGGCTGATTAGGTGTTAATTACCCTTGCTAACCAGGTCGGTAACTGGGGGGTATAAGTGACATTTTTTCACATTTGCCCTTGCTTCCTCTTTTGAATTGCACTGTCCTAGCTTGAGAAAGCTTCGCATTGCAATTTGAGGGGAAGTGTTATACATTTGACATTGTTTTGCCACATTTCAGTTGCCTTCACGCAACAGAAGGCAAAGCAAATTGTCATTGTATTCGCATACAGTATCGTGTGTGTCATTGTGCAGGTATCAAGAATGGATGCAGAGGATGTAGCAAGAGGTTCGGGACCTGGAGGTGAGGGAAGCGGTAGAAAGAAGAGAGGAAATAGAGCAACTTTGGATTGGGGCACACTTAATGCCCCAACAATTATGGCACAGCCTGGGTGGTTGGAGGCAGAATCACCATGGACAAGAGCGACATGTCGGCGGTTTGTAGATTGGGCCCACATCAACCGCCATTGGCCACACGACCGGTACGAGGTGCACGTGAAATCTGGCGTGGTGAATATTGACCAGTGCACCCATCCGCACTTCAAGAAGAGGATGATTGAAGTGTCATTGGCACTTTGGGGTTCAATATCGAAGAAGGACGGGACACTTTCATTGTGCCAAATGGCATATGCGGAGGTTTTTCTTGGCAAGGATTTGGATTGGAGAAGCTTTTGGGGCAGACAGCGGGACAACAAGTTTCCAAATAAAACTCGCCACATTCCAACAAATCCTGCCGTGCCACTGGACAATGCACAAATTCCTGCCGTGCCATTGGTTGGTATTCAAAATGTACAAATGGATGTGGTTCCACCCGTGGAGCAGCCAAGGACGGAGTTGATGGAAGTAGAAGTTGGTCAGAGCAGCGGTGCAAATGTCAACCAACAAAATGTGATTGGTGGAGCCCAAGCTGACAGTGAAGAACTAATTCGCTTGCGCCAATTAGTACAAACACTGTAAGCGGAAAAAGAAGAAGCGCTACGACTTCATGCAGTAGAGTTTGAAGTTCAAAGTGCAAGGATGCGGGCCCTTGTAGATGAAAACGTGCGCCTCATTGCACGTGAAGCAGAGCTTGTAGAGCGCAACAGGCGGTTCAGCACAGACTCAGTTCCACCACTCGATGTTGTAGTGGAACGTGCTACATACGGGGCAGACGAAGACAGAGCAGGCCCGAGCAATACACCTGAGTTTGTGGTACGACCACGGGCCATTTTTCCAAGTGCAGAAAGTGCCTCGTTGGATATTATGCGTGCACGTGCTGAGCGGGCTGAAGCAGAGGTTGGAAGTACTCGCACAAGCATGGAAGAATTAACAAGCGCCATGCGTGCTTTGGAACTCCGTGCCAACAACGCTGAGGCAGATGTGGCGGTGTTGACTGCAGCTCGAACTGACATGGAACAGACCATGACCGCAATGAGTGCTCAAAATATGCGGCTGGTCCAAAATCCTCAAAAAGAGCAGATGCTGCTTCAAATGTGCAACATGAAGTTGACATGCAGCATGGCGCTAAACGAGGCTGAGCAAATGCAGCGTGAAGTGAGGAGAGTGGCTGCGGAATTCAATGATGGCGGTCAACGTTATTTTGGCTTGACCTCATGGCCTCGGGTGGAAGAAATGTTCACCGACGATTTGCCAGTGTTCGCCGAGAATTCAAGCATCGATTGGAATTCCCGTGCAGACTTGGAATTCCAATACAATATCGAGCACCAATGGTACGGGCCACCCAACCGCGATGGCATTACACCACTAGTGTGGCCGTCCGTTCTAGCTTTTGTACAAGATGGAACAACATGTATAATTTGCCAAGAACCGTTTGGCCCAGAAGGTGGATGGAATCTTGGTACATGTGGCCATCTATACCACCCCGGGTGTCTCATTCCTCACATGGTCACCAGAAAGAGATGTGCGCAATGTAGAGCTCCATTTCATGCACGACTGTACAAAACGTTTGGCCTTCAAGACCACATGCCTGCAGCGTACGAGTACAATGAAGAAAATTTACCGGACCTCGGTAATAGAGTACATTGGGGTTCAAACGTGACATGGCTTTGGAAGTGGGGCCACGACAACCGACACCTCCTGGCAGGAACGGTCACTGAGATACATTGGCAGAGTGATGCCCAAGTGACAGAGGTGATCAGGAGGGGTTTTGGAGAGGGTGATCCAAGGCGTCGACTATATTTTGGTCAGATTGCGGGTGGACATTGGGACCAAGACCGCTCCATTTTTGTGCATGCGCCACATCCACAGCACATCATGTTTAACTCTCAAGGCACGCCAGTCGGATTTGAGGGTGAACTGAGTTTTGAGGAACAAATGACGTACATTGAAGACAATACCTTCCATGAGCCAGCTCTCGTGAGTGCCATTTATTCCCACTTACATAATAGATACGACATCGACGCATTTCAGCTATTGACGACTTTGCAATTGCGACGAGAATTGCAACAATTTTTGAGAAACAGCATAGCACGAGGCGTTGTAATCGAAGAAGTAGAATAGATAGTTTTGGACTAGATTGTGTATAACTAGATAGATGTATAGAATTAAATACCGGAAGTTGTACAAAGCAAACATATGTAATTATATAAAGTCTTTATTAGTTTACTATGTACTTCAGCGGATTTATAAAGTATGTACATTTATCGTTTTCTTTCCACCTTGTGTATTGTTGCTTCGCCTTTGTCTATTTTTGTAATCTATTGTACCTTTTTGTAATAGTATAGAAGAAGCTTGTATGCTTAGATGGTAGGTAAAAGAGTGTTCTATCTTTATTTTGGGTGTTGCCCTAAAGTCCGAAGTCCATTTTTTGGCCCAAACCACCCTAAACCACCCCTATGTTCACCTATGAATTAAATTTTCCAATTTTTTTTTGAATCGAACCAAAGGATCTTGTTCTGCACTTGTCTTAGATGACGTGACCATAAATTTGTGATGTTTGACCGTATGGATTGAAAGTTATTAGCATTCGAAGTGAAAGCTCCAAATCTATTTAAAGAAGTGGCTAGGATTGCCCGCTCCATAGAAAAATCCATAACTTTTCCATTCCTAATCCAAATGGGATGAATGAAAGCCTCCCATTTAAAAGAAAATATAATGCAACTAGAAAAAAATATACAAATTTGTATTTCATTTTATTGTGGATTTTTTTGTCTACCCGGAGTCCTCGACCGCCCAGTGTCCCGATCTCCCCTGTTTGAGGTTATTCTGTTCTTGTGGCCTATCCCTAACCCCTTGCTCGTAGGCACCGATTGGAATAGAAATTGTATTATGAATAAACTCATAAGTTTATCTATCATTCTATCATTCTATTTTATCATTCTTATGAAAAAGTTTTCAAAAGTTTGAGTAAAAATTAGATCATGGGCGCCTATCGAAAATCCATTTTGTCCCTTGCAGCAAGGACAATGAGAGTATGTTACTTTAGGGTCTAAGAAATAAAAACAATGGAAATTCTTCCCCAAAGCCTAAAATAATAAAAAAAAATCTCTATTGCTTCATAATTGATGAAATCTCCTCTAAGTCTTTAGAATTAAACCCTAAATAATTCACGTTTTGTAACTTCTTTTCTATTAGTTATTTAGTTTGAATCTTTTTTTAGTTGGACACATGATTGACTACTCCCTCATTTTTTTTTAACTCCAAAGTTTACAAATTAAAGTATTTAACATTTTCCATTTTCTCTCAAATGGCATTATGGCATTATTGAACAAAATGTCAACATTTTTGATTAGGAGACTAGGTGTATCAATTTGCAAAAAATTGTAACTGTATAAATTCAAACAAGACATGTTAGCAATCTCATAGGTTGCTAAAACACAACAATATCACTTATAGAGTAAAAGATTATAATGTTTGAACATGAGGGTGTTAAAACTACAAAAATGATGTGAAGTCTTCCAATCCTCTTTTCAGTTTTCACAAGTAAAATTTAAAAAAATTTAGACCCAAAAAACATGAGGTTAAATTGCCTAACATGTATAACCCCAAACAATTTATGGCTTTTAAAAGTATACTCCATATTTTTCTTTTAATTAAATTTCAAATTTGAATGTGATGTTTTCTCCAAGATCTTGTTGTGTTTTCGAGGCACATTTCCAAAAGCTCTCAATGCTACAAGAAGTTAAGATTGCAATGGGTACCCTTGCACAAAGTCTTGGAACGATAAATCACTATCATTTATTTTTAAGAATAGACTATTGATGCTAAAACTAGACTTCAAGAAGAACTTCCTAAAAATAGCAACTTGGATACTACTAAAAATAGCAATTTGGTTAGGTTTTATTTGACTTCGAAGTTTTGCCAACACCAAATTTGGGTGCTTCGGGCATTTAGGCAAAAAATCCAATCCCACTCGTCCAGAGAACCGTCCACTTACCCGTCCAGATGCCCGTCCACATGCCCGTCCACCCGCCCGTCCAGTTTTCCGTCCAAAGACCCGTCCATCCCGCCCGTCCAGATACCCGTCCACACAACCGCCCACCCTTCCGTCCACATGCCCGTCCACACAACCGTCCACCCTTCCGTCCACATGCCCGTCCAGAGAACCGTCCACTTACCCGTCCAGATGCCCGTCCACCCGCCCGTCCAGTTTTCCGTCCAAATACCCGTCCATCCCGCCCGTCCAGATACCCGTCCACACAACCGCCCACCCTTCCGTCCACATGCCCGTCCAGTTTTCCGTCCACATACCCGTCCATCCCGCCCGTCCAGATACTCGTCCACACAACCGCCCACCCTCCCGTCCACATGCCCGTCCAGATGCCCGTCCACCCGCCCGTCCAGTTTTCCGTCCACATACCCGTCCATCCAAACCGTCCAGATACCCTAAATCCCGCCCGTCCAGATACCCGTCCATCACGCCCGTTCCGTGCCCGTCGACGGAAGCTCGCCCGTCCAACTCGCCCTTCCGGCGCGCCCGTCGACGAAGAACGTCCATCCATTTCCATAGTTTTCATCCTCTGTGAACGGTTCTCGTTCAGATTACATCCTGACGGACGCCGGGGTTGAATCCTGACGTCCGTCCGGACATCCTGACGGACGGACAGGACGTGACGGGGACAACCCTGATCCATAGAGTAATAAAAATAACTTGAATATTATTTTTAGGGATCTTATAATAGTCTCGTATAAATTTTTACACCTAAATTGAAAAATAAAAAAATTGTTTATATTCATAGTACTAAAGAAGTTATTATAGGATTTATTAGTCTTGGTTACATTTTTATATTCATTGTTTTAGGAAGAAAAAATATATGTTTTTGTATTAAATTTGTAATTCTTTCAATATTTGAATTCATAGATTAGTTCAAAATCATGGTGACAATGCTATCATTTGTATAGACAATGTCAATATAAGTTGATTTGGTAGAAAAAAAAAAAGGTTATCTAAACTTTTTGAGGCAATAATTTGAGTTATATATTATGGTGCAACAAGAATCTAAACTAAAATTTGTCATTTTTGCAAAGTATAATCTTTTCTATTTTGACAATCATGAATTTAACTCCTAAAGGACCAAATTGCATTCTTTTAGTAACTTAGTGATTTTTCGATAGTTTACTACAAATAGAATTTTTATATTTTTCCTTGATATTTTTACACAACATATACCTACGAGTAGCTTTTAGGCCCAACAATCTTCATAATTTTTTACTACACCGTCAAAGTTATTAATTACAAAATATGTAATTTTCTTTGAATTGTAGATAGCCTAGGTCCATACGTCAAAAAAATTCAAACAGATGGCATTAGTCGGCTATGCTAGAGTTGTGCATATATACAATGTTAGAAACCAATTTTGATTCCAATACTAGTACTAATAGCAAGTAACTTACATCTTTGATATTGGTTTGGGCAACTACCTTGGGGATATCCAACCTGCACTTTAGGAAACCAATGATTTAAAGTTACAATCTTGTATTTTTTGGAATGGATTCTTTTTTATATCTATGTTCACATCTAACTATTATTGTATCAACAAAAGCATCCGATGAACATTAGAAAAAATATAAAACATTTAGAAGTCAACATAGATAGAAAAAAGAATTCTAAAAAACTCCAACTTGTCAAAACAAACAAAGGTTTCTCGTAGTGCTTCCATGGGCAACTATCAACATGATATCCAACCTTCTATAGAATATACTAGGACAACCACCAAAACAATACCTAAGGAAGATATCCATGGGATAACTAGGAGAAGTACCTATATAGTAAATCAAATCCAATGTAACTTGGGAAAAAAATGATATCTAATCTATAGAAACTATATGAATATTAAAAAATGAGACAAATTTGGTTACTTCCTTACTTGAAAATCTTCCCCCTTTTCTTCAATACTCAGACACATACTAAGAAAAAAGTACAATATCCAAACAACTCTAGTCTGAAAATTTTATTTTGTTGGAAAACTAAATTACAATTCAACAATATCCAAGCCACAATAAGCCTAACAAAAGAAATGAGCATTCTTTGGATTCTTCATTCTTGACCCAAACACTAAATACACATCAATTGACTACATGTCTCCTTATCTCTCTTCTTTAATTGGGCCAAGAGCAAGCAACCTTCTCCCATCTTCTTCTGACCATTCTTCCATTTTCTTTGTCTTCTTATTCTAATGTAACCCAAAACTCCATATGCCCTTCCATCCCAAGTAATACCCAAATTCCATCAACTTCATGGCTCACTAAGTTAGTGCTTTCTCTGCACACTTACTTCCGCTGGAAACTGAAAACTTGCTCGAAAGAAAAGAGAAAGGAGGGCGTCACGTCGCCTTCAACGACGTACATGCAGCCAGTGCAGCGACAGTGCCTGCTTCAATTGGGAGGGGACGGGTCCTACGCGTGAATCTATCTCTTCTCAACGACTTCTACAGCGAGTGGCCAGAGTACGTCTTCTTGCTTTAATTCGGAGGAGACGGGCCCTGCGCTTAAATCTCTTTTCAAGTCTGCAACGAGTACTGACGAGCTAGAGTCGTCTTCAATTCCCGTTACGCCGCCGCCCATATGCAGGAACGTTCATCGCAGCCTCCACACCGAGAGGATCGGAGATAAACAAGGAAACTGCGCGCTGGTGAAAGCAGTCACATTCGTTCATCTATCTTCAGTACATGCTCTTTCTCCTCAGCGCTATTCTGTAATCCACTCCTCCTGTCTCCGCTTTGATTGGAGTGTGCAGAGCTTCCAGCCAGGGCACGCAAGAGGTAGTTCGAGTGGTGAAGCCGGTGACATCCCCGACTTCTCTCGCTCTCTCATCGAATCATTGCGAGGGTATTGTTCTTGAGTTTTTTCCAGTGATCGATGCAGACTGTTAGCAAACATGCAGTAGAATTGGACATTTTCGGGATGGTAGGCCGGGATTAACTGTTGCCCACTGCAGTTGTGGAGGTGTGCATGTTTGGGTGTGGGGGAAGTTGGACAAGGTTGTGACTTGTGAGCGAGTGCCTTAGAACATTTGTGTTGTTGAAATGTATCTTTCTGTTTGAGCGGAAGCGAACTTGATCTTTATGCTGGTCGGTTTATACCGACTAGAGCACTTTCAGAGCTTCACTTGTGTTAACTCCTTAAAAATAATGCACAGAGGTGCAGAGAGCGCGGTTCCATTTGGCACCCCCGCTCTGCGATCTTCATCTCGAATCGTAAAATGTTATTCGAGTCCTTCCCGTTATTTTTCGTTCGTCATTTGGTGGAGTCCTGAAACATTATATCGAAGTTGTTGTACCGGTTGTCTCCCTGTCTTGATGTTCAGGCTGAACGATTTCCTGAAATTGCAGTCCACAGAATTAAAAGAGCACTTTCAGAGCGTCATTTCTGTTGCGTAGAATTACACAGATGTATGTTGGTCTCCCGTTTGGCGAACGTTCTTCATATGGAGTCCTGAAACTGTACTCGAGTCCATCCTGAAATGAGCGGTGGAATCAAAGTTTTGATCGAGTCCTTGCTTTCATCACTTTTGTTCTCGATATATCTCCCTGCTGGCTTGCTTGCTTTGAGCACTCAGTTGATTTCTTGAATTTGCATTCATGTCAGTTAGTTCGTGTGTCAGCACAGTAAAACACTTTCGATGGGTTGATCGCAAAGAGTCCGTGAAAAGGAACTTATTACGGATCACGGATGACTGTTTTTGGAGCTGAATTGACAGGTAGGAGGAAACGTGTCTAGGTCGACAAGCATACCACAACGCAGCTGGTTGTTGTTTTGGACCCATCCAGGAGCTGCAAAGGCGTTGGAAGACCAGCGTGCTGCTCCATAAGTTAAGATGCCGGCACCGTTATCCCGCAAACAGTTCGAAAGGAGAATGATGGACATGGTGTCTCGAGCGAAGAGGACGGACTCCATATTCTTTCATAAGCGCGTTTCCAGATGCATGGCCACAGAGCGGGTGCAAGGGCCATTCGCCTACTCACTGGTATGATTGCAAGCAGATGAGCATTTCTTCACTTCCAAGAGAACATTTGTTTTGAAACTCCTTTAATAATTATTCTGGTTCTTGCTATGCATGCATGTTGCAGGACCAGTTAGCAAGTACCTCGACCGATGAGCAAACGGGTTAGCACATGCTGGACTGTTGGATCGGAGTGTCCACCTGATGGACAGTGTTTAGACCGATACTGCATAATTATTTTGTTTACACTTAACTTGCCATGCTCCATTCCTCATTGAGCTTGTTGATTGAGCGCTGTTATGCAGGCCGGGGATCAACATGTCCTGAGAGATTATAACTTGATCATTGGTTTTGGAAACGTTTTGAAGCAATGTGACTTCCCTTGACTCATACATTCAAATCCTGCCTTGAGAATCAAAGGATGTAACAAAGACTAGCTCCAGTAGCTGGACTGTTCCACTTGAGCATGCATCTCCTGCTGCTCAAGATAGTTATTTTAATTGTGATTCCATTGGCATGGAAACTTCTTACTCTTCTCCTGCAACGGTGGATCGTATCTTCATTTGCTTCTTCATTGATGATGACCAAGGTGATTAACAAACTTCGGATTGTGTGCGCAGGAGTTTCCACGGGAATTCCTCCGTCTCCACAACAAAAAGTTCGGAATAGATGCCACCTTCACGACTATAGACAGCCACCAAACATGGCCCATCAAGATCACAGTGCGCTCTTTCAGACAATCCAAGGCTCGAGTGTTTGCGTATGGGCTTGGTGGATGGAAAGCCTTCCTGACAGACAACAACATCAAAGTGGGCGACATCCTCATCTTCCACTTGATCGGCTTTTCACGCTTTCAAGTGCTTATTGGGAGGGCACCTATAGAGGTCCATGCAGTTGGCAACAACAATGCAAGCCAAGCCGCTGTACGAGCTTAGACCTCTTCATGCTCACTTCATCACATATGAATCATCATGTGAGGTTGTGAAGAGTTCCCTCTTGAGAGTAGTTGTGAGGATCCATTCCTTTGGGTTGGAATCCTACTAATGCAGGTTCCTTGGCCATAGTTGAAGAAGAAGTGAAAATGGTTGAAAGGGTAAATTTTCATTAGCACAACATAAATTTTTCTTGTTTTGAAGACCTTGATTTCAATGGAGATGCAAAATGTTTACATTTAGTGAAGATTGCTTGAGCATTTCATCTAAGCACCTAGCTTCCATATGCCCGCTTATTCATTCATATTTTTTGCTTAGTTTATAAAGTTCTTGCATTTTTGGATACTTGCATCTTTCTTTGAGAAACTTGATTAATCAAATGAACAGTTGCATCTTTGCCATCGTCACCATTGAAATAGATGACAAAACTCTTACTAAACTGTGTTGATACCTTTTATGCTTCCATGGGGCTCATTTAAGAGATATCTATTATGATTGTGGTTTCAGTTGCCTTCTTACCTTCAACTTTCAATCCCTCAATCCATAGAATGATGTGTGAATGTTTAGAATATTATAGAACTATTTGTGTTTTCTTTTGCTCTTGATGAAAGTAGCAATCATAACCAAAAAATATCATCATTTGTACCTTTCTTACTAGGAACAAAAGGTGAGGTGCCTTGTCTTTAATTTGTCTTAGAGTTGAAAAGTTAAGGCACTTAGCCTTTCATTTTGAAGCTTGTTTGATTGTATGAGACTCATCATACCCTATCAATAGTTATTTCTTTCCATGTCATAAGTCGAGTCTTTTCATTAATTTTGGTCCATTGGCTTTGGAATAATTTGAGTCAAACTTGCGCTCTACATTGTTATTAGTACAATGAAAATTGAAATGGCCTATAAGTTTTCCATCCTTATTACAAATTCTAATTTTTTGAAAAATGATTTATCTTAGAAATTTCAAAACTTCCATTTTGATATGACTTTCATCAACTTATATCCAACATTTCATTTGTAAAAGTTCTTTCCATTTAATATGCTATTTTAAATTCTAATACAATACAATAAGGAACTTCAATTTCTATTTGCAAATTCATCAAAATAAACTTGAAATTCATCAATTTTTCCAAAACAAATGAATAATAAAATTTATTTGTACATTACAATTTTAAGAAAATAATTCCAAATTTAAAAAAAATAAAAATTTCATGTTGATTATTTTTACATATTTGGATATATGAAAGATTTATGGGTCAGAATTCCATAAACAAACTTCCTTTTATAAACTTTGAAATTGTTCTTTTGCTTGAGGGTATTGATCAATTGAACATGCAATGACACCATAGTCATGAAAAGTGTTATACGCTTAGTACATAAAATTGAAAGTTGAAATTAATAGATTAAAATTATAAATGATTTGTTCTATGTGTAGGACATTCTTAGAAAAGGGGCTTATGCATTTTAATATCCTAAATAGATTAAAGTTCATGATTATTTATATTTAAATTTAGCTTTTATTTTCTATACATATTAATACAGGATCAAGCTACATTGTTTTATTCTAATAGTGAGGATAGAAGATCAATATTACTTACCAAGTTAGGCTAACTGCAATAATTTTTTTTATAGAAATCAATACAAGACAACACTATTTCATATTGTGTTCATTTAAAATAGTAGCTTAGTGTCTTTTGGACTAACGAGATAAATTTTGTAATCAAAAACTAAAACTTCTTTCTAAAATTGACTATACATTCAATATAAATAATAAAATAGTGTCTTTAGACTTATGAGATAAATAAATAAATTGTAATTAGAAATTTTCTTACGCCAAAGTTACAAAATATTCTAATTATAAATAGTTTTTTCATAGACAAATTAAAAATATTCCTAGATTAAAGGTTTTCTAAGTGAGACCCCCCCTCTTAAAAGAACGAGAGTTATATGGTGATATCTAAATTAGATTGACAAGAGCTAATAGAATGAACAATTGTCATTGAGATGCTTTCGCCACCACAAGCAATTAAATGCCTCATGATACTTTGATACTTATAAATCTAGATGTACTTGAGAAACAATAGGGCTCTCCTAAAAGGCCTTGAAAATATAATATTTAAGGATTATGCCAAAAGTTCTTTTAGTGTCAATGTGCTTGAAGAGTTTGATTGCCCATATTCTAAAGCTATGTTCCCATCTAGCATTTGCAATATTCCAATGTTAACCCTAAAATGACATTGAGGACACAAAGTGTTTGATGGATGACTTTCTCTACAATTAGTATAGAAACAAATAATGCACCTATTGGTTCCAGCATTGAATCATATTTGTGTGAGTACCTATCACTAAAACAATATCATTCTAGGGTTAAAAGAGAAAACCTTTGTATAAGTGGGAAATAATCTATTTTCAATGGCAGCAAAGTTTGGAATTGTTGTAGTTGTTCCTTAACCCCTAAGTGCCTAAGCCTTTCCAAGGAGTGTGTTTTTCGTATGAAAAAAGAACATAGGCTTATAGTTATCCCCATTGAAGCAAATTGATTCTTTTTCAAAATCTAACTATATGGATGTTTAAAGAGCTTTCTTATTAGTATGCACACCAATTTTGAGTGCAAAATTGCATAAGAATTGTGAAATGATAACAAGAGAAATTTACGTTTTGTATTTTTAGTATGTTGTCCCTCCCCATAATGTTTCATAAAATTTACACATAAATTTTTTTTTGAATTGGAGGTGACATGAACAACTACAAATTGTGTTAGCACACTCGCTAGAATGCACTCTCAAAGAACTTAATATCACTTGAAAATCTATTAAACTCATTACACAATCAACCTTGCAATTGTTGAAATGTAATTTTTGTTTATAAGTATAAATCACAAATAACTCCAAATCAACACTTTCTTGTTTAAATTTTCAATGGTGAAAATCATGAAAACACTCTACTCTTCCTTTTTGGACCATTTTCAAAGCAAATAGATAAGTACAAGTTTTAAGATCTCAAATCAAGTGAAATTGCTCAAATTTGGAAAATGAAGTAAAATTAGCAAGCCTTATTCTTCCACTAATGGACATGTATGGCTTAACCCTTAAACACTCAGAGCAGCCCAAAATGGCCTACGGTTTTTTATACTATAGTATGTTTGGTCTTAATGAAATTCTTTGTTCAACTTTTTGGTTGTTCATTAATTGTGTAGTAAGATTAATGTAGTTTCTGTACCATAGTGTGAATTGGCCAATTTTGAATGGATGGCTCATTCCTTCACTTATTCATTTGGACCATTAGATGGGATTCATCCATTGGGAAGGGCTGTGAGTTCCCCAGTCGAAACCAGTCTAAAACCCGCTGATACCCGCCGTTCCCTGCTTGTGTTGACCTGGCCAAGTGACTGCCAGGTTAGAGTTTTTGAAAAAAAATAAAAAAATAAACTTCGTTTTTCATTTTTAGGACTTAAAAATATATATATTCCCCGATGGGGTTCCCGGGGAACGGAGGTGGGAACAGTGCCGAAACGGCCCTCCAGCCCCCGGAATCCCATCTAATGCTTCATCAGCCTTGGAATGTGGGATAAAAGCACAAAATTGTAAAATCAATCAATAGTCAATGGGTGGAAATTTGTGCATTGTAAGGCTTTTAATTCATTCTTTTTATTGCTAGGCATATGGTATTGTACTTAGTAATTCAAAAATTGTATGCTAAGTGTTGAGTGTTTAAGGGTTAAGAGACCTCTCAACAATCAAATATGTACCTTTCTTAGGGAAAAATGAAAGTTTGAATAGTTAACTCTAAAAACTACCCAATTTTTTTTTTTCAAAAGTCAAACAAATTTAATTACCCATTACAAAATGAGCCTGAAATTTTAGATCAACCATATTAGGTCACCCAAGCATTTAGAGGTTAAGTATGCATTTTTTTCACATGTCTAAAAATGATCAATTGTTGTTTAATCATTTGAAGCACTTGGAGCTTGATGTCAAGAAGCAAGTTTTCATGGTTACTACAACAATTAGGTGTGGCATAGCTTGAGCCTTGATTGGGAAGTTTTGCAAGGACTACTTATACAACTTGCAAATCATTGCTATAATTTGCAACTTGTTGGTGCCCAAAACCAACTTTCAATCCACACTCAAACATCATCGTTGATTGTAGTGTGGTAAGTAGGCAATTAGCAAAGGTGTGAATCAACCCTAAATCCAACCAAATAACTATGACAATTTTAAATAACAACCAAAAACACTACATAAAATCAATAAAAAATCTTCATCTTTGATAGATTTACCTCTTACAAAAACATAAACAACTTTGTTGTGATTACTCCAAGAACTACGTAATACTCCAACCCTAACACCCGGTCAACTCATATTCCAGCTAGGACTAGCATTTAGGGATTTATGAACTCATTCCATAGACCATCGGGTTGGAATCAAGGATGTCATATTAGAGAAGGTGCTATTATAGAGGGGTATCGAACTTCAATAGCCTAATACATATGCATATGGCAAGACCATGTGGACAGACACTCTGTAAACGGGACATATGACCAGATTGCATTCGGCTTCAAAGACTGCAACCAAATTGGCTATGGCCGCTTCCTGTTTGCGAGGCAGTCGTTTGCAGATTGTTGCCGAGAGCTGTGAACGATTGATGTTTTGCTTGTGCTGGATTAGATGCCAACATTTACCTCCGAGGGCTCTGAAAATTGTTGCATTGAAATAGAGCAGAGAGAGAAACCTGGTGCGCAGGGAAGGTTGACTGCCTCGAATATCCGATTGCTGTTCGTCAACTTCGTGGAACTGGCATTTTTGTGTTTTCTGATTTGGATGTCGAGAAAATTCGACCTCAATGCGTGTTTCTGATCGACCATGGCTCGAAGGTCCTGACAAGCTGGTAGTGCAGGAAGGCATTCAAATATATCTCCATGGCATGGCATATCTATGGGAGAAAACTCGGTTGTATCCTAAACGGGAAGCAATTAATTAATCTCGAGAGCAATCTTGGATTTGTTGTGAATGAAAACTGGACTCGACATGGAGATCTATGGTGAATCCCATGGCGGACTGACGTTGACTCTCTTCAACTAACGTTCAGAGCGAGTATGGGATCACAAATAGCAATGTTGCCTCAGAACACGGTGACGACTTGTTCCTGCGTGAAATGATGTCCGTTCGGTCGGATTGATGGAGTGACTGAATCTGTGAATTGAACATGTCACAGTATTTCTTCTCTCCTTTTTCATCACCGAGCCTGCGAGAACGCTGTAATATGAATTTCTTTCCTTGCACTGTCTGGAAGAAACACTCTTGCAGGTCGACTTGATTGAAGGAGTGACTTGATTTGCGAATGGCATGTCTTTGTATTATATTTTCTCGCCGCTGTTAGCATGGAGCCTCTGAGAATATCGTAATTAGCATGAATTGATTTCTTACGTACTTAAGCTGGTAGAAACGGTATTGAAAATATTGAATTTAACTAATAATTACTACGCCATGTTTTGTGAACAGACAGAGAACAGGAATGTGACTTACGCGCATCCAGTTGCTGCATTCTTTCACTGCGCATTCAAGGTTAGCTCATTCGTTCAACATTTCTTCTTAACGATATATATGTAGTTATGCAGAGAAGTACGTAGACAGAAGAAGAAATTGAGCACTGGATCCACAGTCACATACTTTTGTGCATGCAGGTGTCTGCCATTTTAACATACCTCCTTTGCGGACTCTTTTCGGCGAGCTATGTGATTAATTTTGTTGTCACGATCGCATTGCTTGCAATTGATTTCTGGACCGTGAAGAACGTCACTGGGAGGCTGTTGGTAGGGTTGAGATGGTGGAACGACGTAGACGAGCTCGGGGCGAGCACCTGGAAATTTGAGTCGCTTGATCAGCAGGTCTGTAGCCTTCACTTGCAGAGTTCAAAGATGAATATCAACATATCATTGCACTCATCTTACTACGAGATTAGATGCAGAGGGGTATCGAAGAGACCATCGGCTATTCCATGCACGCTCCCGTTGTGCTGTTTGATTGGACAAACCTGTTTGTGTTGACTGCAGGCGTTGGATCGCGTCAACCGAAACGACTCGTGGATATTTTGGTGGCCTCTTTACATGAATGTGTGTTTTTCTTTCGCCATTGCTCGTCGTCAGTATTCCTCTGCGTCTATCTTGATATTACTAAGCAGCATCTTACTACATGCGCTGGATCTGAGTGATATTCTCTCCAATTTCTATATCGTTTAGCATGCACACATTATATCATTTTCCATATCATTCTGCCTGAGATCCTCAGTTGCTTTCTTTTATTAAAATTCATGATAATGAGTGCGGGTCCCAATGAATAAATGCCCCTACCTCCGATCGATAGGTATTATTGCGATTTTGATCACATACATAATAGGCGAAACATGTGCAATTACTTTAGGGGAAAAATCACCTCTTTTTATCTTTACTACTTCTGCCAGATGCACATATGATTCCTCTTTTGTTCACTCACATAGTTAAATACAACGTACTGTACATTGAGAAGCTGCAGTTGGTAAAACATATATATTACTGTTTAACCTAACTTAGGTCGTTTCTTTTTGTATCATTGGCAGAGTGCAGCGTGGATAGCACTTGCAATCATTGCCATTATCAGATTCAACTTCGACTACTTCGTTATCACCGTCATCGCGATATCTCTCACAAGTGCAAACACAGCTGGTTACTCGAAGTGTCGGAAAGGTGCCGACTTTTCAAATTCTGTGGAGTTTCCACGCTCTTTAACATTTGGTGGTTATATCTGACATGAAGATTGTCTTTTATACTTCTGGCACAAATCTATTGGTATTCGAAGCCCAATCTTATCGAAGTTGGCCGGGAGTGGCAACATAGGTTTGTGTCCGTAACCTATCTTTCCCTGCTTTTATTTCAATGATTTGAACTGAAGTGTGATTACCTTGCAGATGCTGAGAGGCGATCTCGAACTTTAGGTCAGGGGTTTGCTTCAAACCTTTTCCAAGCAGCACTTGGTGTAAGTGTTACATCATCCTACGTCCCATGCCATTCTGCCAGTACATGCATTTTGTGTAGTTCTTGTAATGGTTGAGAAGCAGGTTTTGAAGTGCCTGATTCTCCGAGTGAATGGGGTTCCAGGTGAGAAGCATGACGTTATGAAAAAACAATCATACGAAGCGTCACCAAAGATTTACTTGCTGACAGGTAATATTGAATTCCACATCTGCATACACATGCCTCTCATATGATACAATTTAAGGAAAAAACTTTTAACCTCGAAGTGCCTACCTTAACATCCAGAATTTTGAACACCAGGTCCCCGAAGTTAATATAGCCTTGAGACAGACAAGACTACCGTTAGTGGTAATGCATACACCTACACGTTTGAGTTTTAAACAGAGATTTGAGGGTTGTAAAATCCCGCCGTGGGAGGGAGCCCATTTGGAAGATTTTTGTGGGATCTTTGTGAATCTTTCCCGAATCGGTCAGAGGGCCACCGAGGCTCCGTTCCCCATCGTAGGGATCGGACGGCTCTCAAACTCCCTCTCTTCAGTCTCTCCGAGTCGGAGGGCCCCAGGAAATATCTAATTTCCGCCTTTCCCTTGGGCTTTACAGTGCCGACCAATGGGCTCCGCGTCTCTTTAGTATTACGGACTTAATAATTTCCCGTCGCCTATTATTGCAGTTGATGAGTCAAGAGAAAGACTTCAAAGATACCACAAATGATTCAACCTCACTTCTTGATTATTAGAAACCAAGCTCCAGAAGTTCTGCCGTATCAGGACCCCACCGTATTCTCAGGAACAGAATAGTATGCAGTACCATGTCCTAATTTCCTTCACTCTGTTCACTAACCCCCACTTCCTCATTCAGTTCCAGTACAGCACCTCGGGTCATCAGAAATTAACACCAAGCTTGGGCGAAACTGCATTCTGCTGAATGCTCCTTAACCTTCCAATACCATGTCCTAATTGTATCACCCCTTCTTGCCACAGTGACTTCCAACTCAACTGCTGCGTGGTAATTTTCAAGTCACAAAAGTCTTACAGCCCTCAAACACGTATTCGGTAAGTAGTCACACCGTTAATATTTTGAGGTACAAGCTTGCCCACGTTAATTAAAAACCATGCTGTTGCTTTAGACCCTGCAAAAAAAGTGAAGATGGAAAAAATCAATTTAGTCAGCCTGAAATAGGTCACATCATTGCATCTATTTGTTCTATAATTGAGCACATTTGCCGCCATAAAAGTGAGGATTTCGTGCAATCGCCTACCGCTCCAAAGCTAGAGTGCTATATTCGCAATTTTTTGCTTTAGAAACCGCTCTTCACTGCGAAGGGATTCTTGCTTATGAACATCGTCCGGTCACTCAAAAAAGAAGCGTGAATAAATAATGCTTAAAGTGAGTACCTAGTCCAAGAGCTTGAATATCTTCTTGATCAAGAACAAATTGGTTGGCGTGCTGTTCCCCCATGCTACGCTGCTTTATTAACTCATTGATTTTGGTGATTGCACTGTTAAGTTCCTGATAGAACATGAGAGCCATCTGAGAGCGTCAGGAACCATAAGTAATGTGACGAGGAAATGAACCTATGTGATTGCAAGGATCAAACTCCAGCTACAAAAATGACCAAGAACAAAAATATTACAAAGACATAACAAGATGCATACTCTCAGATACGCTTGCAAAACAACAGCACATTGAAGATAGTTACTGGAGGATAAAAGTTCGGCACTACCTGCATTGAAACCTGAAGTTTAATCCATATGGGAGCGTTGTCGTATTGTGCACTCGTCACTTCATCTAACAATGCCACTTTCTTGGTTTCTAAGCATTGAACAGGCACGTCTGAATCACAGGACACATGACAGTTACTCCAGTGAGAAATCTACGCTCTTCCACCTGAACTTACGAGTTGCTGACCAACAAATAAAGCATCAAGCTCAATTAAAACTGTGAGATAAAAAGGTTTATAAGATACCCAAACTTTTCACTCGAGGGATTGCCGTCATCGTGTACTCAAGATGTTATGCTCACAGAGTCAGAAGAGAAACTACATAATGGTTGATGAATGAACCTTTCTTAGAAATAGTACAAGTGGGTACTGAATTCTTAGTTCCAATACCATACTCGCTTCCAAATTTATCAGAGATAACTGGTCCGAGGTGCCTATCATCATTTCCATAAGTTGACCCAAATTTTGTTGTCGGTATACTAGGAGGTGGTGGAAGTTTTATTTCTGCTTCGGAATTCCAGTGACTGCTGTACTTTGTCTTTAAATTATCCTCCTCAGCCATCGCCCATCTGCAATGATTTCACAAAAACGTCAAGAAATTTAGCATCTTCCAAAAAAGAAAAAGTTACCTCAGTCCATCGATTGCTCTTGGACAAGGAAACAAAAAAAATCAGTCCACAACCAGCAACCGTCTACGATGCATGTAGTGAGGGCATCATTGCATGATGTCCTTGTACGACTTTAAATATTTGAAAAAGGCTCTGAACAACACAATCACATCATTCGGTAGAGAAAGGATTACTTTGAGCTTAACTTGGAATCTTCCCATGGCGGCGATTCTGCAAATGTCAGTTTATATTGAGGTGGATGAACAGAGCCGGATCCCTCCCCAGGTTCCTCTGAAAATGTCCAGCATACAACGTCAGAATATTAAATACAAGTGTCATTTCTTAGTGAAGACTACAATCGGTGAAGCCTACCATGAAAGTAGTATGAGATGTTCCAGGTGAACTGCATACGCTTGCGTTAGTTTGAACCCTGTGTTCATTTGCTTTATTCTATCCTTGAGAATTGCATGTAGCAGTAACGAAGTAAAGCATATAATTGACCATATCACGTCAAACTCTTCAACAAGCTAGCACTTCCACTCTGAATTTTTTAAACAAGCGTAATATAGTGCTAAAACATTGATTTGAAAATATTCCACTCACCTTGACCAGCCAGCGCAGAGAGACTGGTTGCCGAAATACCAAGGCTTTCCAGATTTCCAAGGTCTCCAAGGTCGCTAAATCTGCTCTAAGCTTAGGAACAATAATCAACAATGAAACTAGCAATCTCCACAAGTATCGTCCAGGAAGGAATTAATTCATAAACAATTCATGCATTACACAGGAAAATATTATGTGAGGATACAAAGGGCTGTACTCAGCGTCTTTTTTCACAGTCCTGGTTTCATGTGAGAGAACCATGGGAGTTACAACAGATGCTTCATAGTCATTGGTTGAAGATGCAGTAGCCCCAGATCTTGGTGGAGAAATTGCCTCGACTGGATTTTGCGAATCTGTCTCAATTTTCTTGTGTGAGGGATCCTCCACAACCTCGCCAATATACTTGGGTGCTTCCACTGCAAAAAATCAGAACGTCCTTCTTAGACTCAACGGAAGACACCATTGTCACTACAGATCCTGCCTCAAAGCTACAATAAATGTAGAGGATGTCAATCGTTTACCTTGCAACC
The DNA here is from genome assembly GCA_947034895.1 of Rhytidiadelphus loreus. Classification (NCBI taxonomy): domain Eukaryota; kingdom Viridiplantae; phylum Streptophyta; class Bryopsida; order Hypnales; family Hylocomiaceae; genus Rhytidiadelphus; species Rhytidiadelphus loreus. The sequence goes on from OX344762.1 coordinate 65,641,187, forward strand.
GTTCCAACTTAGAAGTAAACTGGAGACGCAAATCAAACCGCTGAATAGCACTGTAAGTTGATAGTACTCAGCCCTCCACTTATCTCTAAAATTGCAACATGCATTCCAAATATTGCAAAGTTAGTTATCATGTGAATAGCACCTGGCGAGTAACCATACTGCTGCAGTTGGAGTTCCAATTTGCGGATGCCGTCCTCATTCGATTTATACAAAGCATCGCAGTGCACTATAAGCTCCTCAAATGATAGTGTGTCTGTTGTTCTAGCCTCTAATTGTTGTAGCTCCGCCAGACCAGAAGAGACATCATCATTCAGACTTTCTCTGAAAATATCGAAGTTGTCACCTGATCAGATGATATCCACAACCGTAACACATTACTATCTCACTTTCGAATGATGAGAGGTAGCTTGCTGAAACATGAACAAGTCAGCAGGATGTACGGTGCAATGAAATAGATTAAATCAAATGAAGCTGAAATGAGTTGTTGATTATTACATGCAATTATTATATGCAGCAACTTTATCAAATGCGAAGACCGAATTAAAAATCTCTACCTAACCTATCTGATAGAATTGGCGACAGTTAACGTGATAGCCAGTTCTTGAACCGTGAATCCGTTCTCTAGCGGGTCCATCAACTACATTTTTCAGAAAACTCCTGAACTGGAACCAGAGATCATAACCTTACAAAAATCAATACCAAATGTTGTGATCAAATTCGGCTCACACTCCCAAGTGCAAGAACTAAGAAGAAAACAGATTCTCAGGGTAAGCTTTCTGACCCAGACCGATAGCAAATTGAAAAGTGATCACATTCTCACACCATTCATCGTTTATTCATTGAAACAAATTATCTTCTTACCATTCGATTCAGGTTCCGGCTTTCGTTGAACAATGGCGTGCAGTGACATACAGTTTTTCTCAAGCTCTGAACAGTATTGACTCAAATGATCGCACCAGGCGGTAGCCAAAGTCGATGTGCTAGGCAACCCCTGAGACGCCATTTGTGAATGAAGTCACAATTTGACCTAGGCCTACTACAACAAGCAGGATTCGATCTCAAATCAAGAACATCAATGAAAGCGTGAAAGACCACGAGTCAAGCCAAAGAATCGTCCTTGAGACCACTTCATTCAAAATAATCGCGGAAAATAAGTTCCGCACAAATCTCCCTGAGCTGTCACGCATTGTACAAAGGAGCTCCTCGTTGATGGAAAACCTGCTATGCGAAGTTCTATCGAAAAGTGAACAAAAGGCTACTCAAACCCCAGGAAAAACAAAACAGCGAAAATACACATTTTTCTAAAGAAACATCAACAATAACTGTAATCGCAGTGAGCAATGTTGGACGACCGAATCGAAGAACGCCATAGCCATTGCCGCCTTGCCGAAATTCAAACTCGCCAGACTTCCGGAACGTCTGAGGACAAGGAACACGACGGGAACACGGAGGGAACGAGAAGTAGCGTGATGGAAAAACATTTGTTGCAAACCCTTAAGTTACTTCCTATTTCTTTCTAGGCACAGATGAAAGGGATGATATACTCACTTTTGTCATGTCAAATGAGAAGTGCGAACAACAATAGATTTAATTTAAATATTATGCAATATTGCCTTCCATATGGTTCCTAGTTCATTTCTTATTCTATACTGCATTGAATTCTCATTCAACTATTTCTTTTTTTATGAATGACAAGAGGACAAGATTAATTACATTGAATTGTTTTCTTTATGAATTGAGGCTAGATTTTCTTTTTATAAATCTAATTTAAAAGTTGTGTAAGAATTCAAATACAATCTAGAATTAGAAATGAAGTACAAACCAAATGGAACAAGTCATTTCATGAGCTTTAAAATACCTCTATTGTGGAAAGAAACTTGCATATTTTGCCACACATATCATAGGACTTTTGGTCCTTTGCATTTACCACCACAACATTGATGAGAGTTCTTGATGATATAGTGTATTAATAAGAGGAACATGCTTTGTAACAGCCAAGTGATCAATAATGTTTTTATTCAAGTCATAACTTTTAGGTTTGAATTGACTTATTTGATTTTTGTGTCTATACATGACCTAAAGTTATAAAATTTTAAGACAACACAACTAAAGCATCATAATTAAAACCACAAGTATTTTGAAATTGTAAGGCCACACAACTAAAGAGTCAAAAATGAAGTCATGACTATTTTGAAGCCATTTTTGTCACTCTATCTTTTCAATTGAATGTTTGCATGCTAGGATACACAAACTTTTTTGTCATAATGCACAAGTTTGTGTTTTTTTCACAACTTCAAGAAATTCGTGTAACAGACAAGTGATCAATAATATTTTTTTTTAATAAAATATCTAATTCTAAAACTTCCAAAATTCAAAACCTTTAGTCCATCATCACTGGTAGCATGGAGAATGGTGGAGCTTTAGGTTATTAAGTTTAAGAAAAAAAAAAAAATCTTGTTTATTCTTGAAGTTGGCATAAATTAAAAGTTTTGTTTCATCTTTGGTATGAATTACAAGAGTGACTTATGAGACTACCTTCATTAGATGGAAGACTCTAATACATTAGATTCTTGCAAATGACAAGTAGATCTTTTAGGGGGATAGGGGGATAGTTGGATGTTTTTGTGGGTCTAAATTTTTAGGGTGGATACTATGAGTTTATATTGAGAATGCAATTTTTATTCATATGGCTAAGATTAAAATAATGATTAAATTTATATTTTGTTGGTTACTTAATATACTATGAAATTTATAGAATATCATGGTGGGGCTATGATGGTAGATAGGGGGTGCTTGTTTTGCACTAGGGGAGGACACTCTCACTACATTTGGGGTACCCACGTGCGGCGGTGGAAAAAGTAATACATGTAATTCACCTTGAATAAACTATAATTTCATTCTAAAATTTTGAGCTTTGTTTAACAATGACTAAAGGTTTCTATTGACAAAAAATTCAATTCCAAATAACATAAGATATATTGTCTAGAAAGGGTTGAAAAATGAACTAAAATGGCATGTTCTCCAACTAAAATATTTATAGAGCTCACATGAAGATGACTATTGCATCAATATTCAACCAAAATAAACTTTCAATAGAAAGCTATTCTATATAAATTTTTTTTCATTTTTCAAATTTTTTTTCTTATATAATATAGAGGTGTGAAAGTTATTTTCAGCTTTACAGTGTATCTTTTTTCTTCAAAAATTCATAACTAATTACTATTAGCACAAAAAAATACCAATAATTCAAAACATAAACTTCTAAAGTAGTAAAATCTATCCATAATTTTTTTTTTTAAAAAGAAATTAAATTTTAAGGTGTATTACTTGTTTTACTTTTTCCGCCGCACGTAGTTTGCTAAAACATAGGGAGTGTCCTCCCCGGGGTTTTGCAACTTTTTTATGTAAAAATATACAAGGTGAAAAATTTAATTGTATGTTGATAATATTTAATATGCATTTTGTAGATGAATCTAGTAGCTTGAATTTTCATATAGTATTTGTACAGAAGATATATATATATATATGTTGTGCCTCTAATTCTTGATGTTAAAGATTATTAGTGGTCTAGTATTCCATTCATATACTTGCCACACATGACTTCAAATACATTTGAAACCAAACAAACACCTTCCATGGTTATAGGATGTTTATATTATAAGTGCCTAATTATACTATAGGTGTCTATATTATAGGCACCTTCAATGGTTATAGGGTACTTATATTATAAGTATGTATGTTATAGACACCTTCAATAGTTGTAGAGTACCTACTTACACATAGGCTCAAGGCTCATAGACTCACATTTCTAGGCTCACATGCTAGTGTCATTGGACAAGAAAGTAGTTCAAATTTTCAAAATTGTGAAGAAATATTATGAAATACAACTTAAAATAATAATTTAGTGATGACTCTCAAACATTTGTTGTAAAACGATCCATAGACTTGCCCATATATTTATAGATAGCCTTAATTCCATCTACCTTATCAATATGATTTCAAACATCCAACTACTCATGCAAATCATCCAAAAATATATATATTCACTTATTGCAATCCCACACATTCCTATTAGCAATATACAAAGTGAGTAAATTTTCATGCTAGTATACAAAAAAATGATAAAACATACAACCTTGCCAATGCAGGTAATCTGAAAGAACATGACTACGAACATGCACACCCTACCCTTTACTTTTTGTACAAAGACAATTGATCCTCACCACAAAGGATACAATATGAAGGATCAATTTTATTTTTTCACCCTCACATAAACAAATTGAAAACCCTTTTTTATGCATTATTAGCCTAACAATTCCCAAACATTGAAAAATGGACAAATGAACAATCATCAATAATTCCTTGTTAAATAAAATTTGGACCATCATTTTCATCCTAGCTATCCAAATCACACACTTGATCAAATTTTTTGATATGGTAAGTACATAAAACAAGCTTACAAACATCTATTTTGGCCAACTCAACATCCATTTCCACTTTGCACACTATATAATCTACAACAAATCTACACATAATAGTTATGAAAATATGTAGACTACTACTATAATACACTACATTGCAATGTTTTGTATGAATTAATGCAAAAATCTTCAAAGATATCCCCACGAAACACACAATCTTTTTATAGCTATACCCTTGTCATTGTCTCAATTCAACACAATGTACTTGTAATGCATACAAGTTTATGCCTTAATATGTTGTAACTACGAGCAACACCCTTCCACCATGACCTACCAACAAACCCTTCACAACAACACAATATTGAATTAATTGAATTCCCTTATTGCAATCACAAGTTTTTCCCTAGAGTTTGTAGCATGGAAGATAAATAAATATAATTCCCTCATTACCAATACTTGCAACCTTGGTTGGAATACACAACCTTTAACCCTTTAGTGACCGCTCAACCTATTTCAGGTCGATTTTGTCCCTTTTTTTAATTTTGCAAGTCCCAATATATCATGTTTGGGAAAACTTAAAAAGTAACGGTGGTACAACTTCTTCATGCAATGAGAACAAGCCCACTTACACAGGTATGTGAGTTGTAACACAGATTGTGTGATCATGCAAACACAAATGAGCTGGCCGTTCGTATGTGCAGTGTTAGAAAGAAATACCGTTCCAATGTAAAGGACGTGCCAGGATACGTGCGAAGTAGGGCCAATTTAAGTGTGAACAGGATTTGGAGGGCACTGGGAACAGCAATTCGTTCCCAACAACGACTGCCCACCTGTACAAGTAATGGACTACACGCTGGATGTCAGGTGAAGCCAACGGCCATGTGAACATTTGGTTGTGCTTCAGGAGTGTAGGGGTATCCAAGGCTGAACGGACTGCTTGTACATTGCAGCTGATTGTGTCCAGGAACGATGATCAGGAGGGAAGATGCAAGTGCTGATTATTGCACAAGGAAGTGGAAGAGAGGGATTTATATTAGCAGCGGTAGTGGGAGAGCGAGTGGAGGTGGTGCGCTTGCCTTGATGCTCAACTTTTCTTGAGTATAGTTGATTTGTAGGCGGTTGGAATGCGCCGCCGTGATCGTGGCCAGCATGCTTATGGAAGGACAACTATGGCACCAACAACTAGAAATGTAGGGCAAGTTCTTGATACATGGCCAGATCCACCGGAGACGCTCAACGGAGATGCACAAGCAATTGCTATCCTGCAACAGTTTGGAGAGTCACGGGGAGCTACAGGGCGGGATTTGGCAATTATGCTTGCTTTGCTTCAACGTGAATATTTGCTCTGCATACCTGTCCCACAAGGTGCTCAGGGGTTCACCAATTTGCAAGCTGTTACTAATCGCCAACTTCGGTGGGTGTTCCGAAAGCACTTGGCGACAATTCTGGGGTGGATTTATCGTCGAGAAGAAGGAGACCCGGAAGGAATCCCAACCAACCTCAATGACGTCCTCCGGAGGCGAGTTTATCCAGGACCATGAGTTCCGTTCACCTACACTTGTTGCCACATATTCAGAGATTGCAGAAAGGGGTGGACTCCGGGAGGGAGTATATGGAGACTGTGCAGAAGACTGTGAATCCCTACGTGGAGGTATGGACGTTCTCCCAGTAGACATTGCAGGTTATTGAATTTTGCTCTTTGCACGGAGCTTTGGTTAGAATTAGGGTGCTCCAGGAGTTTTTCCAAGGCATTTTCGGTAGAGTCTTCATTTTCATTTTTCTGTCTGCGTTTGCCTTTGTATATTCCCATCTCCTAGAAACATGGCTGTGCTTGTGCTGGAAGAAATGAGAGTCGGCATGGTGCACACGGTCGTCCCACAATGGTGCCACTGGTTAATTTTCAAAACCTCCGGCAACAGTTTGAACCTCAAATATCGAATGATCATGGTGACGTCTGGAGCTCTCCTTTCAGCGTATTATTGTCAGTTCCTTGAATTCCAGTTCTGGCGGTCCAAATGTAGGATTCAGTGTCAAGGGCGGTAAATCTCTTACCGCAAATGTAGAATATGTTCCAGGAGGTCTTTATGATCAGCTTCACCCGCTTGGGTTAAAATAATTGTGACATGGACATCATGTGCAGTCTGCGAGTTAGGAGTGGACCATGAGTTGCATTCACCTGCAATCGCCGCCAATCACGTTGTGGCAGCTCCAGTGACATGCCCCCCTCGAACGCGAAGTGAGACTCAAGTGCTGCATCCTCTAAGCGCAGCCGCTTCTGCAGAACCTCGTGTGCAAATTCTTCCCCAACATCAGCCTCGGCAAGGGGGAGCACGCAATCCGGCGAAGGGAGCAATTCAGCGACGACCTGGAACTTCGGGAAGGGAGGAAAGGCAACCTCTGTTGGCCCTAGGACTTGAAATTGTAGAGCCAATATTGGACACCGCAAACGACCCTGCAAAGCCAAATGAGAAGCGTAAATATACAAAACGACCTCATCAACAGCTCGGTGAGGCATCAAACTCCTCGACTACAGGTAGAAGACGTGCCGCGGGGGGGCCAGGGACTCTGCGTGGGGTTCAACAATTGGCTGCAGCTAGGAGCCTATCAGATGGCTTTGGGGATTGCGGTGACCAGACCTTGCCTAGACCGTTAGTTTATTTTACCCCACCCGACACTAGATCGAAGTATTTGTTAGAAGTTGCGGCAACTGGGGTGGAGTCCCGCGGAATCTCTTCCCCGATGGGCAACCGACGATTGGGGATAGTCAGAGAATTGAACCACAAAGTTGTAGCTGCCACATGAAAATAGCTTTGGTAAACATGAATTGGGGTGGGGAAGTCCTCGAAAATCCATGTGGTTTTGCTTTTGGACGAGTTATGTATAGTATACAAGGTGGCAACGGTGAAGAGCACCAATTGTGCTGCGATTTCGGGGCAGATTTTGGCATCCAGGCTGTGGAGCAACGGCATTGCGAGTTGCTTCCAGGTCGTTGTCGTGGTGGGGACATCGGCAACAACTTCTGTGGTGGGAACAACATCGAAGTTGATGTCCGATCAACTCCGTCTTTCCTATCGAGATCAGGTGAGTTCCTTTTTTTGTTAGGGTTCCAAGATGAAGGACAATTGTTATTACGCAAAAAAAATTTAAAAAACGCGAACATGCACGACTAGCAGGCAATCTCGGGATTCTGTCTGCGGGACTACCAACGCTAGATGTTTCAAGTGTAAAGTTTTAACTTACAGTCAAGTACTACTAGCATGTCAGTACTACTAGCATGTACTACTATAAAGGACTCACTTACAGTAAAGTTCGACCGCATCTCCCGCAAGGACCCATCTGTGCAGACCAGCTCGCCAACGACGCTGTCGACGAGGAGCTTCACGTCGTCGACAGCCTCTCCGAATTTCAGAGCCTCCTACCTGGGAGGACGAGGAAGTTGCAGTCCAAGGGAGCGTCGTGACACCACTTCGATCGACGTGGGAGAATCACACCATTTCATTGGGGCTATTAGAACTCATGTTCACCATACATAATTCTTGTTCACCAGAATCTGATGAAGTTGGTTGTTCTGCTGGTGTATAGGTGTGCAGGGCGTGGAAAATGACTATTCGTCAGAGGACGATTGGCAGCCTAATATTGACGACTTGTGCTCATCCGGAGACGGTTATTCCAATGGAGACTCTTTCATCGACGTTTTCCCAGAAGACGAACCTACTACAATGCTGGGAGAATTGGGAATGTATGGTGACGGTCCACGAGAAGATGATGAAGAGTTCCTCTCCAAGTACTGCGAGGCGCACTGGCACGCGAAGACATGGAATTTGTTACCAAGAAATGCCTTTAGAGGACCAACACCTGGTCCAACATAAGAGTTTGATTTGCAGCTTCTTGCTCCGGTCCAGTGTTTCTTGCAAATTTGGAATGAACAGATCCAGCGACGGATTGTATACCATAGCAACACTTATGCTAATTACATCGACCCACAGACCGGTACAAGGAAAGGAGGCGTGCATCCATCGTCACCAATCACGTTGCTGGAGTACAGCCAGTTTTGTGGCATCTGCATTTTGATGGGCATCAGGAAGCAACCTGCCATCCGAAATTATTGGCAACAGTTGGCAGTTCTCTTCATTATGCCTCCATTGCTTCTACAATGAGTCGTTTTAGATTTGAATATATTCTTCGTTGCTTGTATATGGTGCCGAAGGGGTCCTTTGTTACAAACAAAGATGACCCTGCTTATGACCCTTTGGGCAAGTGCAGGTGGATCTTAGAGACTGTCACTGCTACTTTCAAAGCGTTGTGAAATCCAGGACCGTATGTGAGCATCGACGAGTGCATGATTGGCTATAACGGTAAATACTGCTCGTTCAAACAGTACATGCCAATGAAGCCGATCACCCATGGAATCAAGTTATGGGTTCTTGCAGATAGCAAGACCAAATTCGTTTGGAATTTGGAAGTGTATGTGGGAGCTACAAATGAACGCAAAGGAAACCAACTTCAACAAAATTCCTTGGGCATGGGAGGTGCTGTTGTCTCGCGGCTAACTGTCGGCATGGATGACATGTTTTACCGCATAGCAATGGACAACTTTTTTTCCTCGGTGAAGCTGTTCGACAACTTGCTACAGCGAGGCTTGTATGCCGTTGGCACAACACGGCAGCAGAGAAAAGGTTTTCCAAGCTCCTTGAGCATCACAGGGCAGGAAACTCGTGGATCGCTTCAAGTATGCGTCAACCGCGACCGTCAGATGGCGGCTATACATTGGCAAGATACAAAAGGTGTTCATTTCCGGGGAATGCTGGCATGCGAGCGTGGAGCGGGGAGCGTAGAGCGGGGAGCGGGGATTTGGTAATTTAAGAAAATGAACTAGCCAAAAAAGTATAAAATATTGGATGACAATTTAGAAAAAAATAGTTGAAAAGTGGATGAAAAAAGTGGATGAAAAGATGGATGAAAAAGATGGATGAAAAAATTGGATGAACTTAAAACAAGATGCCTAAATTGGATGAAAAGATGGATGAAAAAATTGGATGAACTTAAAACAAGATGCCTAAATTGGATGAAAAGATGGATGAAAAAATTGGATGACAAGTGCTGCCATAATTCAATGAACAGTGGATTGGGAATGGATTTGCAGTGCATAGATGCCAATTTAGAAATAGATTAGCTGGAATGAAAAAACAAAAATCAAAGTGGAGTGAAATCCTAGTGACGATGGATGAAAAGATTGTAATGAATTGGATGAGAAAATGGATGTGGGTGGATAAAAACAGTTGAAGGTAGTGGGTGAAACTTTTGGATAGGCAGATGGTTATTTTAGTGGTACATGTATAGGTGGATGTACTCATATGAGAGGGAGGTTTAGGGTGGAGAGTTAAGGGTGCTGGTGTCAACATAATAATAAGTATATTTACAACATCAAATACTTTGCAGAAATAATAACTTCTAATAGACCATGCTAATAGACTGTCCTATGACTATAGTGGATGGAAGGGAGATTTTAAACACCTCTATAACAATAAAACACATATACACTTATTACACTTGGAAATTGGAAGTGCATAGAAGTCAGGCCATATTGTTTGCACATTCATTGATTGAATTCCCTTTTGTTATGTAGCCAAATACATATTTGGAATATAGGGCCCCATGGGTTTGGGGGAAGCAAGGAAGGACAACAATGGAATGGACAAGGTGGAGAAGTTACTTAAATAGATGTACGTAATGCACTTAAAAAATATAAGGATGGCACATTTACATGGAAATCCGGCGAGGCTAATTATATGCAAGTAGTGGCCCTTGTAGTTTAACTACATCTTCATGCAAGAGAACGGTAAACACAACGAGTATTCCTGTTTAGCAAAAAAGAAATACCTTCACTAAATATGACTTAGTATCCCACCGAGAAGGACTGCCTTCACTTCGTTAAAGCTGAAGCTCGCAGCGTGAATAAAGGCATCAGTGGCACTATGTAGATTGCAGATGACTGTAAACACATAGTATAGGTGTTTACAATTTGCCCAGGTTCCACGCTTCCCCAGGCACTTCAATTTCATCTCCTTGAAATTAGGGCAGGTACAATCAGGAAATGACGAAATGGTGAGCATATACTTCTCTGAACGAGGCAGCACACCAGATGTCAGGGAAACTATGCAACCAAATCCTGGATGGGGGACCATGGTTACCTTTTGTATGTTTGCATTTAAAGTCAACAATGAAGCACAATTGTTTTGATGCTTGATTGTTGGAGCCTTCGGGTTCCATCTAATAACCTTCCCTGCTCGAGTTTTTGGATACACATCTGGATTAGGTGGAACAAGATAGGCACAGACTGAATCGATTCGTGCTTCACCACCAAAAAGTCTACGCGGTGAAATCACTTGTCGTTGTGGAAGCTGAAATCCGGCCGCCACGAGCGATAAAATCTCGGCCTTTGATAGTTTGGTACCCATTAAAACGGGCCAAATGGCCGGAACAGGTGGTACAGATAACACCCACTTCCGTTGATATCCCTTCACACACCGTTCAATGTCGTCGTTGCAGAAGAAGAACTGCATACGATCATTGCAATTCTTTCTGTAATTCACCATCATACCTATATATGTCGGCGCTGTTGTAGGTTGGTTGTTCTGGACTATTTGGGCAGTGCACTTCTTCTTTGTAATAGCTTGATCAGTAAAGCATGCTTTTGCGGAAGTTTTGGGTAATCTGGCAATATGCCATTGTGTTTCGTCACACCTGCTCTCTTGGATACATGACACATGAGTGGATCGCTGAGTACCGGCAGGTTCCAAATTGGGATCATTTGCTAGGACTTCATGCATTTCCACATCCACGCTTGCAGAGTCGTCTTCCCTAATGGGATTTAGAGGTGCTATACTTGTTGACGCTCTTGAAGATCTAGTTTGAATGCGGCGATGAGAGAAATTTACTTTATCCGGCCTATGAGAATCCTGCTCGCATCCTAGTGGCATGTCAGCCTTGCGCTTGTGAGACCCGAAGACTTCCTCACCCTCAAGTTGGGGCTCCCTATTCACGAATTCCTCAACTTCAGGAATGTTGGATATAGCTTCAGCCAAGGCCTTTGGATTCCCAGTTCGTTGTGCTGACCTCTGTGCAACATGAAGCATTAGTTCTTCCTTCCCTGGACCCGTTCCAGCTTGATTACCCCTTAGATATTGGTAATACCTCACCATCTGCATGAAAGCTCAAACAAAATTATCAACTGTGGCTATGTACAAATCGTTTCTCCGATTTCCGGATTGTTGAAGCCACTTATTGTGCATTGTCTCCGCAAGGTTGCAAGAGGGCATCTCGGCGAGCTCGTTTTCATTTAGATCCTGAATCACCAATATAAAATATTGCCATCAGATGGTGGAAGATAGAGGTTTTACCTATAATCATCCTAAAAGCATTAACAATTTTCAACTACTGGGGACGAACTAAAATTACGATGCAGAACTTCATTACTGGCCACCACTTCCAAGTGATTATCATGTCATGGAGACCCGAAAGCCCATGAAGAGTTTGTAGCGTAAGGCCCATTTGGTACCTACAGTTCTCTTCTAAAGCATCAACGCAATCATACATTACTCATTACTTGTCTATTGATACACGTTGTCAACAAACGAATCCACAAAATATCCATAAGTACTGTAGAGTGGACACCCCTCTCGGTACCGAGAGGGGTATCCTGTAGCACCTAGGTATGCATGCATTCTTGAATTTCATATAGACAGACCAAACATATTGAACGAAAAATCAATGGATGTATGATAAGTATCCAAAAGTGTTAATCAATGTCGGTATCAGTAGAACCTTTCTACATTACATTGGTATGCATGCATTTCATATGAATTGCAGAAAAATTCTACTTCATTCTATGAACATTAAACCACAATGAAGTTTAATAAGTAGAGAAGGATGCATGAAGCCCCAAACTATGCAAAGTCTTGACCTCACTTCATATAAACTACCGAACACCATGTGTCTGAAGACCCCTACTCACAATTTTACAGACCAAAAAATAATTATAGAAGAGTGTGAAATAAACATAATATATTAAAAATGCGGAAGATTAAGATGAACAACATTTACAGAGGACTGGATATGAGAAATCTTTCAAATGAAAGAGATACGATTTGAGAACTTACGAGTTGCAAGAATCCGCCCCATTGGTGATAGCGGAAATGCCAAAATGACAGCCATAGGTCTAATCGACGCTTTCCTTCTTCGCAAGTGGCACCTGATGATAACCACCACTTTCTGATGGCAATGTACCTCGTTTCACATTCATCCAGAGAAGTGGCATTCTTGTATTGCTTGCATAGCTGTCAATGCTGATCTTGCAAGTCTCCACGGATGTCAGCCTTTGTATGCTTTTCCATGGACTGTGTCCAATGAAAGAGGCATGTTCTTTCACGGTTTTCCATTGCCTCGCTACTATCTCCCGATCCATAGATGATCCTCACAGCATTCCAATTTGCTTGCGCACTGTCAGCCATGAATCCTTTAAACTGGGTGTTCTTTATACCGTGTCTTTCTAATATGGAGTTCAGATTCCTCCAGAACAAAATCTGGGCAGAAGTGTCCTCGGACTGCATGTCACAAATAGCGATTGTCATAACGCGGCAGTATGTAGAATCATACATATGGCACGCCATTGTGGTCCACCCTTTAACCCATTTCACGTGATCAAACATCATCCATGAGTCATGAAGGTCACCATCGTATTGCATACGCTTCACTAAGTCCACTCCACTTCCAGGACCCACTTCAGACATCTTAAACAAAAAAACTTTATCCGCTTGAGTTCCTTGACCGGGGAATTTGCTCTCCTGAATGAAAGCCCACGTGCTGGAACCCCTCAACTTCGTAATGCTATCAATGACACCAAATCTCCTTAGGCATTTGAAGGATGTAACCTCGTTCTGAATACTTGGAGAGCTGAAGTACTTGCATTTGTCCAGGACAGGGATGAGGTCATCAAAGTCAAGCGGCTTTGGATTCACCCCATCTTGGCTGAGGAACAGTTCGCCCAGTAGTTCCTTAGTCGCCTCAAGCACAATAGAAGAATTTGTTGCGGTCGGCGTTCTCTCCATCTGTTCACCAATTAGGACTCTAGTTCTATCTTTCAAGTCTCGGAGTTTACCATCCTTAACTGGATGATGGTGAACTCCAAGGTGTACAAATGCCCGAGTCATACCCAGGGTTGTCTTGTCTGACAGAATTTCGAGTTTTTGTGTCTAATAGACGTCGCATGTCGCATGTCGAATTGTCGAGTTGTCGAGTAAGGGCGGTTTTTGTTGTCGTGTACGGATTTCGGATTTCAAATTTTTTTACCCCTTGGTAAAACGGACTGTCCTACGTGGCTGTGACGTGGCGTGCTTCCTGAGGGGCGACCGCGGGTAGGGGTGACCACGGGTAGGGGCGACCGCGGGTAGGGGCGACCACGGGTAGGGGCGACCGCGGGTAGGGGGCGACCACGGGTAGGGGCGACCGCGGGTAGGGGGGCGACCACGGGTAGGGGGCGACCTCGGGTCCAAAATCCTGGGCGACTGCGGGTCCGAATCCAGGGCAACCGCGGGTCCGAAATCCAGGGCGACCGCGGGTCCTACTTCATGGGCTACAAGTCTGGGGCCCCCACAACATTTTTTTTCCAATATTTATTCTTCAACCAACACATTCCACGGCAAATCGGCAATATATAAGCATTGAATTATATGCTCGGTACGTACCAAAGCAAATGAACATGCATTATGTAATGATATATCATGGGACAATCAATTCATAAGCCTAAAACATAATAATAATAAAAACCTTGGACAATAATCATATTAATTTAAATGGAACTGCGTACATACATAGGGATGATCTTCACAATTGAGTACCAAGACCACTCCTGTTTGAAATTGCACACTTATTTGCAAAAAATACGAATACCTTCATTAATCATCATCGTCAACACCAAAGTACCTTTTACAATCTTCCTGACTTTGTGAAGCCAAGTGATGGACTACACAAAATTCAAAATCTACCTATTTCATTACAAGCTTTGGCAACAAATCTTCACTACAAGGCATTGATGTTAAATCCTTATAGTACTATTTGAAGGCCTCCACATCTATAATGCAACACATTACATTGTGAAGGTAGAATCGCTTTCCGCTTCATCTGCATTGGGGTCGGTGTCTTCATGTGGCCCACTACTGTCACTAGCTCCTGAGACCTCGTTTTCATCATCCTCTCTGCTTGTAGGTTGAAGGATCACCTCACGTTCCACCTTAGAGTTCAAATTTCGCACTTGCGTTTCTAAACCACCAACAACTTCGGCTAGCACTAATCGCTTTGTCGGCCTCGATGCATCAGTGGTTCCATTGATAATAGGGCCTGTCGGTCGCTCAAGCACCTGCTGCCCAACATGTTGACGCTCTGCTCTCGCTGCTGCGCTTGATGGCCAAGGATTACGAGTGGAATTTCGTTCTCCAATGACAAATGGATGGATCGCATGGTTTTGACGCTTAGGGTTCCGTGTCAGTCTGTCTTGCGTCTTGCGGGTTCGTTTATTTCCTGATTTGGAGTGTTCACGCGATCGCCTGGATGATTCTCCAGGGCCTGACATCAACGAGGCCGGAGTAGGTTGTGGAGCTGAGCCATGAACTCCTTCATCAACGATTTGTCGTAGATCATTATGTGTCGGCGACCTTGTTAGAGGAGTTGGTACTATCCTCGATGTTGTGGCAATGTCTACACTTGCAGGGCGATTGGACCCACGGGTACGGGTCTCGTTGAATACCACTTGCGATGGCGCATCTGAATCGTACACCCTAGTTTCTGTTGCAGTGTTGTTGGTCGGTGCTAAACTTGGACGAACTGCAGGTACCTCTTCAATATGCGACACCTCTTCTTGCCTTTCACCCTGTACATTAACTCGTACACCACTTCGGAGGTTCATTGGCATACTAGGCGGCAGACATGTGGCAATTGGAGACCTTACAAGCTCCACTTCATCTGCCACTGGAATATCTGCACCGTCATTGTTGTCATCAGGAGTTCTTTCCCTCGTTGGGTCTGCATTGATTACCGGAAATGCATCCCAAGCCGACACATGAGGGGCTTCGTCTCTGCGGTGGTGCGACGCCTCTGGAGAGCTCAATCCATCATCATCACCCACGAAAGTGTTGTGGTATCGTCCTCGTGGAGGACTACCTACACGGGGCACCATACCAGCCCACCTATTTCCACGGAGGCGTTCTTCTACTACCACACGTCTTTGTTCTTCTCTCAAATCTCTAAACCTAACTTCATCTTCGTCCCCCGAAGAATATGGTTCCTCATTCTCTTCATCTGTATCTCCATCTACAAGGTACTTTTCGTAGAATAGTGCTGGATTGTGTCCTTGTTTTTCACGTTCCAATTTGCTGTTGGTGTAGATATACACCAACATCTCAGCCTTCTTTGTGGCTAGGTGATTACGCACTTTATCGTGTACAAACGAATATATGCTCCAGTTTCTTTCACAAGATGATGCTGAGCATGTCAGAGACAAAACTCTCCTTGCTATTTTTGGAAGAGCGTTCCCACCCACACGATTCCACCATTGATGAGGCAACAAGTTACATCGAGTAACATCTGGAGCCTCTTGTAATGGATCAAAGAGACCCGACTTCTCTTCAAATTCCGTCAACTCAGCAATTGCTTCATCTTCATCCACATTCAATGGTCCGCTCAATTTTCTGATGACTCGATTCAATGCCCGCTTTGCTTCTCCATTGTTATGAAGCTCTTCCACATCTGTCAAATACGGGTTCAACAATGCCCCTACATAATGGAGGTCCGTGCGCATCAACTTCCAACGAGCATCAAATTGTTTTAGGAACTTCGTCGCGGTCTGCTCATCAAGAAAGAACGGAGCCTCCTTTAAAGTGCACACGTGCTGACGAAGGCTACTCATTATTATCCAAGCTTTCGGCATCGCCGGTATTTTGCCATCGAACTGGCGCAGAGCAAGAATCACTGGAAGAACCATGTGCTGGAAATTACCGCATTCCACCCAAAACACTTCCGAAACTATGTCCTCTCGCGCTTTACGGGCCCGCTCTCTTGTAATGAGTCCGTTTGTTCTGCTGACCAAACTATTCTCAAATGGCATATACGTCTCGTCCCCCACCACGAATTGAAGCGCTTGTTTGCACTCTACCAAACGGTCTATCATGAGAAAATGCACTGCGAAGCGTGTGGCCGCGGGAAGTCTCAATGACTTCTTCGGCGAGTACTTACGGAAGAGACCCAAAGTCAAGTGGTACTTCTTTATAAACTTCACAATTGCCCTGGCCTTATCCACTAGATCTTTGATCCTTTTTTCCTTTCCCCAGTCTTCCAAAAGTAAGTCCAATATATGTGCGGCACATCCTTGCGTATACATGTGGGGATACCTTGCTTGCAACTCGCGCATTGACCCTGTCATTACGGAAGCATTGTCTGTACACAATTGGACAATATTTCCTAGTCCCACCTGCTCTATGTAGGTAGCCATTGTATTCACCGTATACGCCATGTCTTTCCTCTCTCCTGTGGTGTCAACCGATCCCAGGAAGACATCACCCGCAGGGCAAACGAGCATCATATTCAACAAGGGACGGTGATTTGTATCTGACCATCCATCTGAACAGATAGTGGCTCCATATTGGGTAATAGAACTCTTTGTTCGACTACTGACCATTTTTGTAACAGCCTCCTTCTTCACATCAAGTAGTTTAGTGCGCACCGCATTGTACAATGGCGGGGAATATGGAAATCCACATGTCGAAGTTGCTTTCACAGCATTCACAAAGGTTGGGTGCCGCACCACATTGAATGCAATGTTAGCCTCATAAAAGAAAGAAGCCCATAGTCTGTCCAAGTTTTGTCTTTCATTGACCCGGAATGATTCATCCATGCTTTGTTGACGAGAAATCGAGGTTGAGCGCATCCTTCTCACCGTCACAGGAGTAGAATTCGTTGAATCTGGATTACGAGGCGGTGCATTAGGTGCTTCTGTCCTGTCGCTTGGGTCCACAGACCCTTCCACTGATGCATCTACAGTATACCCTGCAACGGACTCAGCAACAACATCAACCTCAAGATCTACTCCATGCATCTCCTCCAAATTCATTTCTTTTGGTACAATCCCTTCACAGTTTCTGAATAATTCGAGGACTACGGATGGAATACGTTTACAACGTTCCACTGTTGATGTACGGGGGTAACCAAAGTGACCAAATGCCCGCTTCCGCACGAAAACTTTGTTCCAACCACAAAAAATACAAGTCCTCGTATTTGCGGAACGAGCGGGGTTCGTTTCAATAACCAACCAGGGATCCCACTCCTTTGTGGCTCTTCGAGTATCATTTATGTTCGTCCTCCTCCCCGCTCCTCGGTTTGCCATATTGTTTATCTGATATGCGTTATTCCAAACCGAAACGTATATGTACCCAAGTGCTTCGGAAAAAAAAATTATGACAAAGCCACCGCTTCGAGTAGTTTTCTAACCACTCAAAGCAAGGTTGTTGCCCTCTGAAGAATATAACATTGCATAAAGCCTCTTGAGAAGATCCAAGCCATATGTTCATCAACAGAGCAATGGAAATCCAATGTTGTTCCTCTACATTTATAGTGCTTTTGGTCTTCCCTCCACACGCTCCAAGGATGGTTTTAGGGCGCCGCTATCAAACTCTATTACACCCGAGGTCGCCCTACCCGACCGCTGGTCCACCTCCAGGCATATGGAGGTGCGCGCCTTTGCAGTAGTCGACTTCGGGTCACATGGTGCGAACGCGGGTTCCGACAGGCGACTTCGGGTCCGAAATAGGGCGAACGCGGGTCCAGGGTGGGCGACTTCGGGTCCAGGTGGGGCGACTTCGGGTCCAGGGGGGCGACTTCGGGTCCAGGGAGGGCGACTTCGGGTCCCGGATGGACGACTTCGGGTCTCAGACGGGCGACTTCGGGTCCCACATGGGCGACTTCGGGTCTCAGATGGGCGACTTCGGGTCCCATATGGGCGACTTCGGGTTTCATGGGAGACTTCGAGTGCCATGGGCGACCTCGGGGGAAAGAAGGGCGACTTCATGTGCATAAAGATTAACTTAACCCCTAAAGGACCATTGTCCCCTCAAGGAACAATATGGATTTTGGGCAGGTTCCTATGATCTCAATTTTTAATGAATTTTTTGGAAACTATCTCATAATATACAAGAGCTTATTACCTTTATGGGAATATAAATTTTGTTGCAATTGGTACCTAGGATTCCGGGAACAAAAGTTATGGCATCTTTAACATAATTTGTAAGGAAGTAAGGAACGTCTCAGGGCAGAAAAAGAAATCTACAATAATTTGAAATTAATTTTTTAATTTTTTTCTTCTTAAAGGTCATATTTTTGTCTACATGTGTAGCTTTGATTCATTCCATTTCGATTAGTAATGTGAAAGTTATGAACAATATTGTTTGGCAAGCAATCAAAATGAAATGATTCAAAGTTTTTCACATAGATATAAATCATAAGAAATTAAGAACCAATTTCAATATCAATTTTGTTATTGGAAATGCCTTTTCATTTGTGAAGAATATCATTAATTTTTCGGGGGACCAACTGAATGCTAAGTATTGAAAACTACTTATCATACAAAAACATTTGAACCACGTAGTGAGAAGTTCTAAAATTTGGTAGGCTTCGAATTTAATCCTTTAAAAAATGTTGTGCCAAAGGAGATACTACAAATTTTATTCATGTTTCCCTTCTAAATATCACTATGATGCCAAAACAAACTATTTCACTCCTTACGGGTTTAGGATTTAGGAATATCTTCAAATCTATAGTAAACTTTATTTATTTTCACATCGTAGGAAGATCTTGCAATTGATGTACATGGCAAACTAGAAATTGTATGAAGTTGTTCAAATATAAATAATTGTTTGGATGTTCAGTATGAATTTCTTAAAAAGACAATGGTATTATTACATTGTTGGTATTTTGTGTAAATGAAAGCACAAAAGTCTACGTAGAAAACTGACCTACAACACATGCAATAAATGTATTTGACATGTGTCTAATCATCAAGAATTAGATCTTCAAAACACATAAAGGCTAATTCATATAGGAATATTTATATATCTTTATTGAAGAAACAAAACATGGACCCCATTGTACAACATGAGGTGGTTCTAAAGGTCAAAGCAACCCTTCCGATACACACAAGTTTAGAAAAACAACTACCTATTAGTCTATTATTTACTAGAAGACTACCTCTAGCCCAAAATCATGCAACATCCGTATTGGCCTCCTCTTCCCTTTTCTTCTTCATGACTTCAAACTCATGGGCCGCAATTCTATAAGCACTCTTCAAAAGGGGTAGGTCATGGTTCCACATCTTGTTTTTGATCCAAAAATTCTTGAACGTTCTCGCATAACCAATGTGTGCAGTCCGGAAATCTATGTGCTTCTGAAACTGGTGTTCAAGCTTCTTCAAAGAAACTAACTTCTGCTTCAAGGAAGCTACCTCTGATGTCAGCACACAATGCTCTTCATCTACTAATAATACATCCAAAGCCATTGGAAGGTCAATGGGGCCTACAACCGTGGTTTCTTTTAGGTCATTCAACCTTGACTGCGCCTCTTCCACAGCTTTCCTTTCGGTATTCAATCGGTTTTCTTCTGCCAAACACTCTTCCATTATTTTGGCCATTCGTTTATCCAAGAACGGGGTGGAATTTGAGGTAGAGCCTCCATCTTTGCCTTTATTGAATTTCAAATAAAATTGCTCCAGCTCGTCCATTTCCTTTTGTTGAACTGACAAACGAACTTTCCCGCTTATGATTAGTGCTTCAAGGGTGTGCTCATCGTTGTCCTGAATGTCACCACTAGTGCGTTCACACTGCCTTTCACATTCCATTTCTATTTCTACCAGTCTACCAAGAATAGCCTTCAACTGGGCTTTATAAGCTTCTTTTCCTTGCCTCCTCGTGTCTTCAAGATATAATACTTCCCTTCCTGCTTCTTGAAGAGGTAGTTCTTCACATGA
The DNA here is from genome assembly GCA_947034895.1 of Rhytidiadelphus loreus. NCBI lineage: Eukaryota > Viridiplantae > Streptophyta > Bryopsida > Hypnales > Hylocomiaceae > Rhytidiadelphus > Rhytidiadelphus loreus. The sequence continues at coordinate 65,661,671 of OX344762.1, forward strand.
ATCAAAAATCACCAATGCTTGTTCAGCATCTCGTTGCAACCCGATCTCGCCCTCCTCCTTGTCTTCCTCCATTTCTCGCATGCGTGCATATACATGTTGAAGAACTTCGTCTTCCTCAAGATGACGGAAGTGCATTGGCTCCAACGATCTAAGAGGCGCGACATGCAATACTATTGCCCCTTCTGAGTCTCCAACAAAAGGTACCACCGCTGCCATATTTTCTTCAAGTATTGGATCTTCATTTGGGGGCATAGGGTCTGCAATGTCTTCTTCATCCGAGTCGGTGGAGGTGGACGACTGGCCCCAATCGTAGTCTTCATCTGACACTTCTTCTTTGAAATGTTTTTTGGGCCCTAATCCATCCCTCGGATTATTTGATGGATCCGCCCTTGGAATGTCTTTGGTAGTGGGAACTATGCTATTGGGGGTTTTCTTAATGGTCCTCCAATCCACAGTTCGTCGCAATTGTAGCTCTGCATAGACCATTTGGCATATACCCAATGAAACTTGACTCCCCTTCACTGTTGGTTTTTGATATAATGTCCGGTAAACTTCGATGCACCGTTGCACAAATGCATCATCTCTGCAGTAGTGAAGATTAGCATTGTTTTGGCTGATATGGACATCGTGCCGGAAGTAAGGGAATAGCTTATCGATATGGCACCACCCTACGTAGGCCTTGCAAGTGTTGAACGTCCAATCCGATTGCACGTTTTGCCAATTTGGAAATGCCCTTGCTGTTGGGTCCAAAAGGATGGCTACATTCCGACTATGGCGCTCTCCTTTCTTCTTTGCCTTCTTAAAGGGGGGGGGCCATGGTGAATATAGGATGTGTTGGTATCCTCCAAGTGCTCAGAAAGTATGGTCTTCCACAATCGACGACAACACAAAAAGTGTCCTAGACACAAGATTCCAGTGCACGAACACGCATCCAGACGCTTGAAAGCATATGGAAGCCGATGCACAGCACTGGAAAAGAAAGTGGCAGCTCGCCTCCCAGGCGACCGCATTTGTACCCGAAGTCGCCCTGGGCGCGTGCGGGATCAGGGTTTAGGGGGGCGAGTGCGTTAAGTGGGGCGACCGCGGGTACAGGGAATTCTGGGCGACCGCGGGTCTAGGAAGGGCGCGTGCGGCTTCAGGGCGACCGCGGGTCCAGGGAAAGGTAGTAGACTCAGGAAATGCAGAGGGAGAATTGACCCCCTCATTGCCCCCGTCAACTTAGATTTTAAAAAAAAGCCTCCTATATTCTGGCAACTTTTGGGTAATTCTTGCATCTCCTAGAAGTAATTTGGGGCCTCTAATTGCAAATATGATTTCAGAATTCCCCCAAAAATTAAGCAGTGCAAATAATAAATTCTAGGGCAAGCCCTGGATGGGCAATGAGGGAGTCAATTCACCCTGGCCCTCACAAATGGCTCATCTCAAGACTGATCTCCCTTTTTCATGTATTTACTTCAATGAAAATATTTTTAGATCATTTTTCAGACAAAGAAAAATAAAAGAAGAATCTAACACAAGTGATTTCATTTTTTTTAAGTATTTTTTAATTAATTGTAAATTTCCAAAGGACTTGTGTCATAGGTCCCTACTTATGCCCCTAGGTCTCCCGTAAAACGTTCACTTGCAACTTCAAAAGAAAAATGGGGAAGTAAAGAGAATGAATTGGCTTTTACAATTGATAATTTTTTTTTCTCGAATCATTTAATGATTATGGAGGTCAATTTATGAACTACAGTTTGTCCATTTCAAAACCACTTATAGAGTCCATTTTTAATGCCCAGTCCATTTTAGAGCCTTCTACCTTATATTTACTTTCACATCCTCACAAATGGAGAAAGGAAGTACAATTTATGTATCAATGAATAGGTGGTAGTAAAATCGTGGGCCACCGCAATTAAAAATATTCCCAACATGTAATGAGTTTAATAGCTTTTTCAAGTGATATTAAGTTTTGGAAGAGAACATTTTAGTGTGCCAATATAATTTGTAGTTCTTCATTTCAACTCCAATCCCAAATTTATTTTTATAAGTAGTACACTCAACCATGAAAAAGTAAATTTGGTAGGTTATCATCTCACAACTCTTATCCAATATTGCACCTTCATGAAACGTGCATACTAATACACAAGCTAATTAAACATTCCTATGGTTAGGTTCTTGTTTCATAAAACTTGCTTCAATGGAAATAACTATAAGTCCATGCTCTTTTCATAAAGGAAAAATATAGTTGGAAAGGCATAGGCACTTAGGGGGTCATTAGTAATGCATTCTAATTGTTAAGCTAAACTTATCTTTTGACTCTAAATAGATTATGCAAACACCCCTCTTCTAAAATCAAATTTCATTCGCAAGTACATCTTCGTCATTGTCCATAATGACGAACAATTCTAATTAAAGAAAGATTTAGCACAATTGAATTCTAAAATACTCTATATCATTACAAATTAGTTGCTTTAAAGTTTCAAAAAATCCCGTGAAGACCTCGGTATACGCCACATGACATGCTTCGAAGGTTTGACCAGGAGCCTCTTCGAACTCCACTATGACCTGTTTCTTATCTCATAGCAGAGTTCGAAGAGGTCCCTGACCGAACCAAGAAGCCCAAACCAGAACCTCGTACATCATGTACACCGGGTTGGGAATCGAACCGTAGACCTCCCAGACTCCACTTGAATTCGAAGAAGTCGACCCTTGTGTGAGAATCCCTTCCACTACTTCACCTTCCCGTTGGTCACACCGGGAATCACCTTTGATGCACCACTTCTTGTCCATCCCATTTTTATTCTTTTTTTTTCTTTGATTGTACGGGTCTTCAAAACAACATGAGCCGCCCAACACAAATTAATCTCCCAGTTTTGGACCCGAAGTCGCCCCACCCGAAGTCGCCCAAGTTCCAGAGAAGAGGGAATTTCAAATGCGTGAGTTTTTCCCTCCTCTCTGGATCCGCGGTCGCCCCACCCGAAGTCGCCCCACCCGAGGTCGCCCCAGCACCGCAGAAAGAAGTCTCCAATTTCCCCCTTCTCTAGAGCCGTAGTCGCCCTACCCGCGGTCGCCCCACCCGAAGTCGCCCCAGCACCGTAGAAAGAAGTCCCCAATTTCCCCCTTCTCTGGACCCGTAGTCGCCCTACCCGCGGTCGCCCCACCCGAAGTCGCCCCACCCGAGGTCGCCCCAGCACCGCAGAAAGAAGTCCCCAATTTCCCCCTTCTCTGGACCCGTAGTCGCCCCACCCGAAGTCGCCCCACCCGAGGTTGCCCTAGCACCGCAGAAAGAAGTCCCCAATTTCCCCCTTCTCTGGACCTGTAGTCGCCCTACTCGCGGTCGCCCCACCCGAAGTCGCCCCACCCGAGGTCGCCCCAGCACTGCAGAAAGAAGTCCCCAATCTCCCCCTTCTCTGGACCCGCGGTCGCCCCACCCGCGGTCGCCCCTACATCAGTATTTGAAAGAATCACTTATAGAAGACTGTTGTCATGGTAGGTGAGATCATAGAATATTTTCTAGATAGCTTACAATTATATCACATGATCATTTTATTAAATGGTCCCTAACAAGGCTTCAATATTTTGAAGCCCTACAATCATGAACCGAAAACCCGACAAAGCCCTCGCAAAGTAGAACCCTAGAATCCAAACCGTAACCCTCAAATGCCCAATGCATTTTAGGATGTTTTATGAATTTGCTTTAAATTGTACAAGAAGTCAACATTATATGTGCCTACTAACAAGCAAGTTGTTTAAACATTCATACGGTTAGATTAAAAAATAAATAGGAAACTTGCTTCAATCCCAATTACTGTAAGTCCATGCTTTTTTTTCATAGGAAAAATACAAGAGGGAAAGGCTTAGGCACATAGGGCTTAATAATTAATGCACTCTTATTGTAATGCACTTCAAGATTTTTTCTCAAAGTAGCCAAAGTGACGGTTTTTAGTGGTTCTGAACCTATAATGGCCTTCGAACTTCAGGGGTTAAATTCACATCTAAAGAAACTTTTATTAGTTTTCGATTATGGCTCAAACATATAGATCTTGCAAGAATATTTTGACCTTGTATTCAAAAGTAATGAACCTAGAAGAAGCCTTCAAGGTACTCTTTGTAAAAATGTTTTGTGAAACATTAAAAGGCAAATTCAAAATTTAATTTTTAATTTGTAGACCAAAATGGTTTTGTTGAGAGAAAACGTAATTTCTACATATAAAGGTGAAATTAATTTCACCTAAAAATGGTGTATTGCATTTAACCCTTATGTTCCCATTTTTTCTGGCCCATTCAAACCAATTGAGAAATGTCATTTTTATTGCCAAAAACCTATTAAGATTACAAGAAAGTCATCCTTTTTTGCCGGATGAACCAATACAAGTGCCGATTGTCAATGCTTTTTAGAAGGAAAATGGGCTCCATTATTCCAAGGCTATATATCTTACTGTAGGATATCTTACTGGAACATTGAGCCTATTTAATTCATTCATTGCAGCAAAATACAAACATTGATATGAGAGATTCAATCCCGGATTCAATACAACATACCATGAAGAATAGATCCACAATATTGCCAATTTGGGGAAAATGGCACTTCATATTAAAATTTGATTACATGTACTAGAAGTACTACTCCAAAATGATACTATGGTATTCTTCTATCACACTACAACACGGAGTCCCGAAAAACTAATTCTGGAGGCTTCATATTCCAGGGTGGAAGCATGAGTGAAGCTACCACCTCAGAGCATGTGAGTCTCGTCTGTAAGTCAAGATCCATAAGCGCACGTAACTTCATTGTAAAGAACTTTCCCGACTCAGGGTTTTTGAATAGTTCCCTGTCATATTCACCCATATAACCAATTTTCATGTTCCAAATCAATTTACCAATAGAAAACGAATCAGACTTAACCGTATACTTGTGCCTGGCTTGCATCTTGTCAAGGCTCGTTTCTGAACCCTTTGGCCCAAACACATAGAACAACTCTGGAGCCACCCACCATCTGCCTTTCAACATGTCATCCCTCTCTTTCGTGGTTTTGTATCCAAAATGTGAGGGAGCTCCCTCTTGTATACGACTGGCAATTCCCCAATCGCAAATCCCAATGTTTATAACATCATCCGAGTACGGCGGATAATGGATTAATATGTTGTTGGGAGACAAATCGTTGTGTAGAACACCTTCATTGTGTACAAGACTTGTCACATAAACAAGGGCCCATGCTAACTTCGCCTTGTGCCTTCGAAAGAGGCTAATTTGCTTCACCTGCTCTTGTTGAAGTTCCTTCACCAACTTGATTTCGTGCCAATCGGCATGTGGCACGACCTTCTCATTCAAGCGAACAAGTTTGTTCAAATTACCACCATTCCACCACAACGTGTAGGCCTCCATTGTATTGGTGTGGATAGCCACAAATTTAACAATGGCTAGGTGATTTAAAGGACACACCAAGGCCTCAATGGATCGTTCATATCTCGCATCACGCGTGTTTGTTTGCTTTGACACCTTCCCCGCAAAATGTACATGCTTGGGTATTGTAGACATGTCATCAATGTATACCTTACGCACCTTTCCATACCCCCCTTGTTGGTCATATCCACTAAGCGGAACCACTTTTGCACTAGAATTGATCCACATGAGAGACGATCCACTGTTTTGAGAAAGAGCAGCCGTCAATGCGTCCAACTGCCACCCCATCGCCCTAGATACAGTCTTCGATAGTCTAGACGCCGCTTTCTGCCACCATGCCATTTTTGCGTGGAATTCGATGGTCTCCTTATTTTCACACCCAGGGACTATAGGTCGGTGCTCTACAATGATTTTTTTGGTATTGAAAATGATTTCCATGAGCACGTTCTCCATCCACTTCTCATAGTTGCCAAAGTACGTTTCATCCACGTCAGCATATTTCGGGGATTCTTTGCACTTTTTTAGAATAAAAGTGCTCAAATCTCTCTTCAACTTAATGATGCCTGATTCTTTATGCCTCAAGTATGTAGACTCTAGGAATTCCACAGTGCGTCCCTCGTACCATTCGAAACACACTCGCTGTGCAAATATTGAATAATCACGTGGAGGATAAGTTGGGTCCTTATCATGTGCCGTCTTTGACTTCTTCGACTTTGATGATGACTCTCCACCCGTTGACTCGTATGAGTCAATAGTCACTTGGAACTCCGCGGGATTGTCAAGGTCAGTGCCCCTTACATATTTCCTTGTAGCATTCTCCCATTCCCGGGGGTCATCGTGGTTAATATCCCATAGAGACGAACGCATTGTACTACTCCCTTCTCCTGGATTAGACATAGCTCTTCCTTCACAAAGTTACCTACAATCGATGAATAAATAGAGTCGTGGAAAAAAAGGGCAACAAGTCCACCCCCCAATCACCGCCTTGGCCTACAAGCTCGCATTCAGCCACAACAAGGTGGATGAAAGCCGTAGCACAGGACCAAGACTGGTGAATGCGGGTGGGGCGACCGCTTAAGTACCCGCGGTCGCCATAGGGGCGCGTGCGGGTGACAGGGCGCGTGCGGGTAAGGGCGACCGCGGGTACCAAAGCGGTCCTGAAACCTGAACCCGAGGTCGCCCTGGAACTTGGGACTTCCAGCTTTTTTGGTGCTGGGGCGACCTCGACTGGGGCGACTTCGGGTAGGCGACTTCGGGTGGGCAACTTCGGGTGGGCGACTTCGGGTGGGGCAACCGCGGGTCCAGAAGTGGAAAATTCACGCATTTGTAATCCTCTTTGGAGGATTGGGCGACTTCGGGTGGGGCGACTTCGGGTGGGGCGACTTCGGGTGGGGCTATGGAGCCGTGGGGCGACTGGGAGACTATTTTGTGTTGGGCGACTTCGGGTATTTTGAAGCCAATAGAATCAAAGAAAAAAAAGAATAAAAATGGGATGGACAAGGAGTGGTGCATCAAAGGTGATTCCCGATGTGACCAACAGGAAGGTGAAGTAGTGGAAGGGATTCTCACACAAGGGTCAACTTCTTCGAACTCAAGTGGAGTCTGGGAGGTCTGCGGTTCGATTCCCAACTCTGTGTGCATGATGTAGGAGGTTATAGTTGGGTCTTACGGGTTTGGTCAAGGGGCACTTTGAATTTCGCACTGAGATGAAAAACATTTCAGTGCGAAATTCGAAGTGCCCCTTGGCTCAATCCTCGAAGCACGTCGCGTGGCCTATACCGAGGTCTTCACGGGATTTTTTGAAACTTTAAAGTATCTAATTCGTAATGATATAGAGTATTTTAGAATTCAATTGTGCTAAATCTTTATTTAATTAGAATTGTTCGTCATTAGGGACAATGACGAATAAATACTTGTGAATGAAATTTGATTTTACAATACGGGGTGTTTGCTTTATCTATGTAGGGTCAAAAGATAAGTTTAACTTAACAATTAGAGTGCATTATTTACTAATGAACCCCTAAGAGCCTATGCCTTTCCAAGTGTAAGGTAGGAGGCTCAGAAATGGTGCACCTAAGGGCTGGTCTGCCTTTTTCGTGCATTTCTTTGGACGGGAATATTTTTAGCTCATTTTTCAGACAAAGAGAAATTGATGAGGAATCTAACCCAAGTGGTTTCATATTTTTCCAAAGATTTTTGAATTACTTATGAATTTTCAAACGAGTTGGGTCATAGGTCCCTATTTGTGACCCTAGATCTTTCATGAATGGTTCACTTGCAATTCTAAATAAAAATGGAGAAAACACAGAGAATGATTGGCTCTTCCAATTAATAATGTTTTCTTCCTTGGTTCATTCAATGAATGTACTGGTCAATTTCAGAACTTTAGATGCACCATTCCACAACCATTTATAGGAGCCATTCTTAATGCCCGCACTCTTTCACAACCTCCTACCTTAGTTTTTCTGTTCTGAAAAGAGCATGGACTTGTAGTTATTCCCATTGAAGCAAGTTTCCTATTTATTTTTTAATCTAAACGTATGAATGTTTAAACAACTTGCTTGTTAGTATGCACATTCATTTTGAGTGCAAAATTGCGGAAGAGTTTTAAGATTATAACAAGAGAAATGTACATTCTTCACTTCGAGTGTATTACCCCTCTCCACAACCATTTTAAAGTTTGCAGAAAAAAAGTTTCTTGGGATTGGAGGAAAAATGAAGAAGTATACAGAAATTGATTCTATAATTCAAGATGTTGGCTTCTTGTTCAAGTGAACCCCTAAGTGACCCCGAGGACAGGATGGGTCCTCAACCAATTTCCTAAGTTAAACAAAACCTTACCAAATTACTATATGTAGTAATTCATATTTTTGGAAAATTCTTTTTGAAGTTTAGTTTTAGCTTCAAAAATCTGATTTTGAAAATGATTGATTATGATTTTTCTATTTAAGATTTTGTGCATGGGTGTACACTTGCAATCTTGACTTTTTGTAGTGTTGAGGGCTCTTAGGAATGAGCCTCAAACACACTAAATCTTTGAGAAAATATCACATTACAAATGAAATTTAAAAAAATGATAAAGTAGATTTTGAGAAGTTATAAATTGATTGGGTTTATGCACCTTAGGCCCTTTAAGCTCATATTTTTTAGGTGACGAACTTTTTAGATTTCACATTTGAAAAGAGGATTGAAATACTTCAAATCACTTTCACAGATTTAACACCCTCATGATAAAACATTATAATCTTTCAATAAATTAGAGGTATTGTTGTGTTTTCTTTTCTAATGTGATCTCTAATACGTCTAGTTTGAATTTACACGGTTACAATTCAAAAAGAATGGATAGAACGTATCAAAATGTTGGATTTTTGTTCAATTTAGAGCAAATTCCAGGGTCATTTTGGGGTTCAAGCAAATTCATAAACCATCCTAAAATGCGTTGGGCATTTGAGGGTTTAGGTTTGCGTTTATGGTTCTAGTTTGCGAGGGCTTTGTAGGGTTTTTGGTTCATCATTGTAGGGCTTGAGGATATTGAAGCCTTGTTAGGGACCATTTAATAAAATGATCATGTGATATAATTGTAAGCTATCTAGAGATTATTCTATGATCTCACCTACCATGACTGCAGTCTTCTGTAAGTCACTCTTTCAAATACCAATGTAGGGGCGACCGCGGGTGAGGCGACCGTGGGTCCAGAAAAGGGGGAAACTAGGGACTTCTTTCTGCAGTGCTGGGGCGACCTCGGGTGGGGCGACTGCGGGTAGGGCGACTTCGGGTAGGGCGACCGCGGGTAGGGCGACTTCGGGTGGGGCGACTTCGGGTCCAAACGGGGAGACTATTTCGTGTTGGGTAGCTGATGGTATTTTGAAGCCCAATAGAATCAAAGAAAAAAAAGAATAAAGATGGGATGGACAAGGAGTGGTGCATCAAAGGTGATTCCCGATGTGACCGACGGGAAGGTGAAGTAGTGGAAGGGATTCTCACACAAGGGTCAACTTCTTCGAACTCAAGTGGAGTCTGGGAGGTCTACGGTTCAATTCCCAACTCCGTGTGCATGATATAGGAGGTTATGGTTGGGTCTTACAGGTTTGGTCAAGGACCACTTTGAATTGCGCACTGAGATGAAAAACATTTTGGTGCGGAATTCAAAGTGGTCCTTGGCTCAATCCTCGAAGCACGTCGCGTGGCCTATACCGAGGTCTTCATGGGATTTTTTGAAACTTTAAAGTAACTAATTTGTAATGATATAGAGTATTTTAGAATTCAATTGTGGTAAATCATTATTTAATTAGATTTGTTCGTCATTATGGAGAATGACGAATAAATACTTTTGAATGAAATTTGATTTTATAAGACGGGTGTTTGCTTAATCTATGTAGGGTCAAAAGATAAGTTTAACTTAACAATTAGAGTGCATTACTAATAAAGTCCTAAGTGCCTTAAGCCTTTCCCTCTTGTATTTTTCCTATGAAAATTGAGCATGGACTTATAGTAATTGCCATTGAAGCAAGTACCCTAAACCCGAAAATCTAACCGTATGAATGTTTAATTAGCTTGTGTAGTTGTGTATTAGTATGCACGTTTCCTTTGAGTGCAAAATTGGATAAGAGTTGTGAGATGATAACCAAGAAAATTTTCATTTTCTTTATTGATTTTATTGCTTATAAAAGAAAATTGGGATTGAAGGTGAAATGAAGAACTACAAATTATATTGGCACTCTAAAATGTTCTCTTCCAAAACTTAATATCACTTGAATAGCTATTAAACTCATTACAGGTTGGGAATATTTTTAATTCTGGTGGCCTACGATTTCACTACCACCTATTCATTGATACATAAATTTTTTTGCTCAGGCAAGGGTGTGCATTGAAGCATTTGACACTCAAGGAAACACTATCGTAAATATTTTTTTAGTTGGGGAGTTTCTCCAAATCCGACGTCCATTGGATTTTAAAGAGGGTTCCTTTCTCCATTTGTGTGGATGTGAAAGTAAAGATAAGGTAGAAGACTTTGAAATGGAGCGGGCATTAATAATGGACTCTATAAGTGGCTTTGAAATGGACAATCTGTAGTTCATAAATTGACCTCCATAATCATTAAATGATTCGAGAAAAAAAAATTATGAATTGTAAGAGCCAATCCATTATCTTTACTTTCCCATTTATGTTTAGAAGTTGCAAGTGAACATTTTGCAGAAGACCTAGGGGCATAAATAGGGACCTATGACAGAAGTCCTTTGGAAATTTATAAGTAATTATAAAATACTTCCAAAAATATGAAACCACTTGTGTTAGATTCCTCTTTTATTTGTCTTTGCCTGAAAAATCACTCGAAGTCGCCCAGGGACCCGCACCCGAAGTAGCCCAGGGACCCGCACCCGAAGTCGCCCAGGGACCCGCACCCGAAGTCGCCCAGGGACCCGCACCCGAAGTCGCCTAGGGACCCGCACCCGAAGTCGCCCAGGGACCCGCACCCGTGGTCGCCCAGGGACCCGCACCCGAAGTCGCCCAAGGACCCGCACCCGAAGTCGCCCAAGGATCCGCATCCGCGGTCGCCTTGTGGACCCGTGGTCGCCTGGGTACCCGCAGTCGCCCTTGTTCGGTCGGGGGACCCGCACTCGCCCTACTTGGAGGACCTGCACTCGCCCTCCCGCGACCGCTAGTCCCAGTACAAATGGGGTGGGGTGGACTTGCGGTCGTCAGTCCCCCTGCTTCTGTGCAAAGGCTGTCATCCACCTTGAAGTGGCTGACTGCATGTGCGTGAGGCAGGGATTGGGGAATGAAGGAATTTCATTCTTCTCATTCCATGCATGTCTAAACCGCGGTGTTTCGTAAACTTGACCCTATCCGCTACGATCTTTGAACCTTGAACATCTACTTCTGCTTCGATATTTGTAAATGTGTCACACGTATGATTACTAGTTCACTTAGTTAGAGTAAGTATTTTGGCATTGAGACTTTTATATAGTATATATTGCTTAGTTATACATACGTTGTTAAAACATGGAGCGTACGACCTCGCCATCTCCTCCTACCATACCTACTCCATTGACTCCGCAAGAGAAAAGGGCGATGAAGGACAAGGGTCGAAAACGGTCAGGCAAGAAGCACAAGAAGCGCGTGGCCATATTACTTCATCCGAAGATTAAGGCTTTTAAGGGTTGGAGGGATGAACCAGAGCCTTGGAGTTACCGGACTGTTGCGAAGTATGTGGATTGGTGCCACATCAGCAAGTTATTTCCGTTGTGTCGTCACCCTTTGAACGTTCAAAACCAAAAGGTTAACCTTGCGTATGCTACGGACACAAGGTTCATGCGTAGATGCTGCAAAGTATGGACCCTTCTATATTTGGAGACCAAGGTGTACAGAAACGATAATTTTAGTTTCTTTCTTGTACGAATGGTGTATGCCGAAGTTGTTTTGAAGAAGGTAGTCGATTGGACAACACTCCCAGAAATGCCTATTGCGGTCCGTCCGGACCAAAAAAGAGTGAGAGGAAGCCTCCAACTTGTGGGCAAAGTATCCTCTTGATATAAGCAAGATGATGACACCGATTAAGCGTGGAGCATCATTTGTTGCTGATGAAGAAGTAGTTTGGTCTTCCACTTCTTCCTCGGACGAGCACACCCATGAGTACAACGGATATTCCTTCTCTAGCGATGATGAAGATGTTTTTGTCACCGAGTCCAAGAAGTCTTTGGATGTGGGCCTTCAGAAGAAGAAAGATCGTGGAAAAGAGCCCATTACCTCAACCAGCCATGAAGAAGTCTTGGAAAAAGTTGACCCCATGGAAGTGGAGGACTTTTCCACAGAGGAGTGTGCGATGCTAGAAGGTGATAGTGATTCATCAGACAATGAGGAGACCTTGATTGCCAAAATCGAGAGTGCACGTTTATCATTGAGTACAAAGAGTGAGGAACTGAAGAATTTGAAGGAACGCGAAGTGTCTTCTCCCACTGAAGCTTATTTGAAGCAACAATTGAGGTCTCTCAACCAAATACTCAAAGAGAGAGATGACGATTTTGTTGCTTTTAAGAAGAATGGAGACCAGTATTTAACTAAGCAGAGCACCGGGAAATTGTCGCAAGCTGACCATTGTTTATTGTGGGAATCAAAATTAGAAACCCTGCAACGCAAACGTAGGAAAGCACAGAATGAGCGGCGAGCACTGCGTGTTCAAATTACCGAAGAAGAAAAGAAATATTACGAAGCGGCCAAAAAACATGTCAAGGAGGTGGACGTTTTGGCAACGGCCTCGACATACGGTAATCTACCAGAGGAGTTAGAAATGCTTCGGAATTTGGTGAAGTTCCATGAGACTAGAGTACAAGTGTTGGAAGACGAGTTTGTGGATGTGAGAGCCGAAAGCGAGTATTATACGCAGTGGATGAAGTGGATGAAGGATACAACGGGAAAGAGAGGTGAAGAATACGAGAAAGTGGGTCCTCCTCCTAATATGAGTGACTTCCTAAACCAAAAAGAGGTTTTTAGAAAGTAGTGTACCGCATTTTGGTGAACAATATTGTAAATTTGTAAGTAAGATCCAATTTTGGATATTGCGGCTCTCTCGTGATTTAGTAAAGAATATGCTACAATTTTTTTGGCATTCAAAGTTCACGTGGTTTTTTAATAATTATTGTACACTTTGTAATGTGTATTGCAGATTTCTGAACTTAGTGTATTCGCGAAATATTTAGTCACAGCTTTTGAAACCAATGTAGTACAAGAACAGAAGACCTAATGTTGCTCAAATCAGTTTTGTTATGTCATTTTATTCTGGATTTGTACTAGAAATGTTTATCTTGATATTTATTGGGTGAAAACATAGCCCTAAAGACCTAACCCTCTATAGTTAAAATAACCAATTGCTTCATTTTCTAGCTAATTTCCATCGCTACTTACATGGCTTGGTGAATTTTCAAATGATTCCAATAGGTTTTTTCCATTTTCAGTGTTTTTCTAAACCCATAAAGTCTGAAGGCCATTTTTAGGTGAAGAAAAAATCAAAACTTTCATTTCTATAATTCTATTGTGTTTGTCCAAAGAAAAAAATAAACTTTTGTAGAACTGAAGCTGAGGATCTTGAACTTCACTTGTTTAAGATTTTGTGGTTAAAATTGTACGATGTTTGACTGTACAGATTTAGAGATATGAGCATTCAAAGTTGAAGAACAATTTTTTGCAACATTGGACTACACTTTCAGACGACTTTGATTGCTATTTCTTCCAAAAATGTGCACTATGGAATTTGAATTTAAAATTTATTGTGTTGAAGAATTGAGTTGGGAGTGTAGGAAAAAAAAATTCAAAAAATAATAACTTCCTTTTCATACTTCAAAAAATTGTCAAGTAGAAGTAGATCCAAGGTTAAAAGAAAAACTAAATTGATAATAGCTCTTACATGGGATTGGAACACAATAATCCGTTAGTCCCAACGGTGAGATTGTTGTAGGAAGCAAACTTCTCCTTTAAAGTAAACTAATTAGAGAAAATTTGAAAATTGCATTTTCAAATGAATTCTATAAGTTATTTTTTGAAATATTTGTTTACATTGCCTTAAAAAGAACAGGGTTCTTAACTTGCACATCACTAATGAAAATGGAATGAATCAAATCTTTTTATGTAGACAAAAACATAATGTTAGCAAAAACATGAACAAAATTAAATCTATTTTGGATTTTTGCAATGTTTTTTGTACTGCCTGCCGAGTTTAGTTCTAGGTATTTTGTGGCGTAACTTTTGCTTCCGGACACCAATTGAAATAAAAATTATATTCCCTCAAAGCTTATCAGATTTTATCTTTTCACAAAAAAATTCAAAAAATTAGGGTACAATTTCAAGCCATAGAAACTTGCCCAAATTCCAAATTATCTCTAGAGGGGACAATGGGACTTAAGGGGTTCATCATGTTCACTTTTTCTGTTTATGGAACTAAAATGATAACAATTACAATCTTCCATGATATGAATTGAGATAATGAGATTGCTTACAATGATATACAATTTTGAATTCTAAGTAATAAAATTTAAAGTTTACAGTTGAATTAATTTTAGAAGCTTAAATGTCAATGCAAATGACAATGTCAAAGTGAACTTCAACTTTAATAGCTCTTTGATAATAAGCTTCATACAATCAGTTGTACCACATATTTGATTTTGTTCGAACATAGTGAAGTCTTTGGAGTAGAAAATAATGTAGAATATGTTTCAAAAATGAAGGCACTGTAATATTCTCGGTAATATTGCAATACAAATGTGTAGCATACAATCATAGAAGGCTCGAAGTTGGCCTATATGGAACAAAACAAAAAGACTGAGAGCTACACGCTTCTACCATATATAATACACTTCTATATACTAGGGGTTTGACATTATATATCCTTGGACGTAAACCAAGTAACCAAAGGAGAAATGAAGTCCATCATTAAATTCTCAGATGTCAAATCCATTTGGATTGTTTTTACTTCTTAGAAGAACTTGCTTCACCATGTGAAGGTTGAAGTGCCTCTTGAAGGACTATCTTCTTCTTTGCACGAGTTCGTGAAGCTGGCCCTTCCGCATTCAAAATGAATTCCAGGACGTTGGAATCTTGGAGAGCTTGTAGGGTCCTTGTGGTTTGTGGAGAATGTGCTTCCAAAAGATAGTCCAATGCTTGACTTTGGTAATAAGGTCCATACGTAGAGTCCATGCAAGCCATGTTAGTCATGTCTTCAAGAGAGACAAATTGATTGCGATCGGGTCCCCTTTTACCTTCATTATCCCAACGGTGTCCTTCCGGATGAGGACCCCATTTGAATTCTCCCGAGCTCTTCTCGAAGTATGCACCAAGGCATTGGTAGAAGAATGCCCTTCTCCCTTCATTGTGTGGACCTTTTCCCATCAACTTCGGTGCCACTTTGACAATCTCCGCCGGGTCAGTTTCCCAGTTCAATTGAGAGCTACTAGGTGCCTTTTCATCATCATGTAGCCCTTGACGCCAGCTCCAAACGAGGTCACGACCCCACAGTGTCGTATTAGTCGTCGTTTCAACGCTATGTTCCCAAGAAGGTGGCATGTACGTCATCAAGTTGAACATGGCATACAAGCGATCATGGAATGGTACTGAACAAAGTACACAACGTCGTCTAATGAGGCATCCCATAAGGAGGCATTGAGGATGGTACACATGTGCACATGACCCGAGAGCCCAACCACCTTCAGGGCCAAATTGCTCTTGACAAATGGGGCATTTTGTATGGTCGAGTACGAAAGCTGCAGGTTGTGGCCATAGTAGCTTTTGGTCCTTCACCTCCATGTGACTAGACATTTGCTTTGCATGGTCCCAGCCCTGTTGTGCCCAATCTATAATATTTGTATCTGCCAACATCGGCATGTTTTCAGGAAACATGTCATCTAAGAGTGCCCAGGATGTGAGTCCATTCTCATGTTTAGGTAAAGCTGCAACAAAATTCTTTGAAACCTTATCTAATTCCTTGGCTATTCGCTGCGATCTGTCCACGGAGAGAATGCACGCCACCTTCCAATGGTAGTACGTGGCAACCAATTGATCCAACCGTTGTTGAAGCTTTTCGTTCTGCTTTTCAAGGTCTCTTTCTTTATCACTCTGCCTTGATTGTTGAACTGTTGGAAATGAGAGTGAATCTTGGGTCCCATGAATATCGTTCGTGTCAGTGGTCGTGTCTCCGCCAATCGTAGTGAGGAACGCACTTCGATTATTTTGCAAAACCTTAGCACGCTTGGAAGGTGGTGGATGGCAAGGAACATCGTCGGTAAGGTCCCCCACAACTTTGTCTAGATGATGTGGATCATGGTCAACAAAAGCCTCATCCATATCTGACAAAGTGAAAGCGCCAGCCTGATTTTCTCGCAGGGCTTGAAGCTCGGTAGATTGTCGTGCAATGAGAGCATCTTTCAGTTGGCACTGTCCTTGCAATTTCTTCAAGTTACTTTCCAATGAAGCAATCTTGTTGTCTTTGATCTGTATGATGTTTTGAGCCTTTGCTAGGGTCAGAGTGTTGTGACCTACATCCACTCAGGATTGAAGAGTTGGTGCACCAACAATTGTTTCACTGGGCCCTTCATCGTTGCAACTGAATTTGAAAACATCACTTGGATTCTGTGCAGGCAATGGTGGATTTGAAGCTGATGGAGAAGCCCCTTGTGGTCCAATTCGTGTAGTGGAACGTCGCACTCTTGACGATTGTCCCGATTTACGTCCCCGTGATGTTCCGACGCCGTGGATAATTTCATTCTGATTTGGGGGAGGCCGATAGGTAGTTCCGTGGCTCGTTCTACCCGAAGCACCCGCGTACCATCTGAATTGTCATCCTCTTCTGATGACTCTGTGTCAATTTCAACATGGGCCTGATTCCTAGGAACACTTCGAAAAGGACCCAATCCACCCTCTGGAAAAAGGAGAATTCCTTTTGGTATGCACCCGTCCTCTGGACGGGTTACGTGAGGACTAGATTTGATCGTGCTCCAATCGACTTCTTTCTTCAATGCCACTTCAGCATAGGCTCCTCTGGCAAGGAAAAGAGGGACCTCATTCCTTTCTACAGAGGCTGTATTGTAGAGAGCTTGCCACAATTCAATGCACCTGTTCACGAATATTTCATTCTCACAGAACTTCAAGTTCGCCTTGTTGGTGTGTCGATGATGATAATGACGCCATGCTGGAAAGAACTTGCTAATGTGGCACCACTCAATGTAATCTTCGCAAGTTTGTATTGACCATGGCTCAGGCTCCTCGTTCCACCCCTTGAAAGCAATGTGGTCAGCACTATTCAACACATGCAATCGCTTTCGGTGACAAGTACCCCTACGCTTCCGTTCCTTGTCTTTTTGAATCTTTCGCAATCCCAAACCACGACGTGGACGTGGAGCCAGTGGAGGGGCTTTAGCAAGAAATTCTCCAGTGGTATTGTCTCCACTAGTCATGGTGGGTTGTTGAAATGAAGGTCCTAAAAAATGTAGAGGGATTGTTGAAATCAAACCACTAGAAAAAGAACCTTGGATGAAAGTAGTCAAATAGTAAATTTTCAACACCAAATGCTTATGCATGTAGCCAGAAAGGGATACAAGCCAAGAAGCCTTAGTGATGAACATGGGAGAATGAAGATTCGGCGACTTCATATATAGGCGAACCCGGGTGTGGATGCAAAATGGGCGCGTGCGGGTCACGTAGGCAACCAGCGGTCCTGGAGGGGCGACCAGCGGTCCTGGGGGGACGACTGCGGGTCTTGGGGGGGGCGACTGCGGGTCCTGGAGGGGCGACCGCGGGTCCTAGGGGGCGACCGTAGGTCCTGGGGGGGCGTGTGCAAGTGACGAAGGGCGAGTGCGGGTCTTGGATGAGGGCAAGTGCGCCGACGGGTGCAGGTATCGGCGACCGCGACCTAGTACCCGTGTTTGCCTAAGACCTGTAGTCGCCCCATACCCGCAGTCGCCCCTACCCGAAGTCGCCCCGGACCCGCGGTCGCCTCACACCCGAAGTCGCCCCCACCCGAAGTCGCCCCACCTGAAGTCGCCCTCACCCGAGGTCGCCCCACCCGAAGTCGCCCCCTACCCGAAGTCGCCCTCACCCAAGGTCGCCCAACATTTGCCACGCGGCTGCCACATGGCAGCCAGGTAAGCCTAGGTAAATGGGGGGTAAATTCCAGAAAAGTCAAAGGGTAAAGTTGACTCTATTAGACAGATGGGCCCCTCTACTAGACGTCTTCGACGTCGAGTTTGTCGAGTTGTCGAGTTGTCCGGGTAGACAACCCTGGTCATACCTAGATTTCCAAGGACATAGTAGGCTTTCACAGCACACTTGGCAATGCATGATGGAGGCTACTTGCATATTTTGCAAACAATCGTTGACCCCGGTGGATGTAGATCTCCAACATTGACCGTAGTGGGAGACATACCTTCCCATTCCAACTCATTCAAAAGATCAGTTCGATGACCGCGATTGAGAAACTCACAAGTTGCATTCATGCATCTAAGATGCCCCACACAAACAGAAGTACGAAAAGTCAAGCCCATACGATTACTAATATTCGTCGTCATCGTTTTGGTCCAGACGTGACCATCGTACCACTTATCCATGCCTGCCATCTGATGAGCATGAGAAGGAGGGCGGTTGGTCTCCAGACAAGGCAACTCAAAGATAATATTTCCGTTGAAGGACGGAGGCAACGTACGTACTCTCTCTATGCAAATTGAATCATAATCAATTTTCGATAGTATATTCCGACATCCCTTTTGTACACATAATTTACGCAAACAGTCGATTATAGATGTACCAATGACAGCGGAATTCTCGGCCACTGATGCTGTAAGACTACTGAAGCTAGGCAAAGTAGACATTGAGGATGGAGTATCTATATTAAACTTACGCTCGGACGAATTGCGTTCGGAGTCCGAACTAAGAATGGTTACATAGTCCTCAAGAGATTCTACCTTCACCGGAATCAAGGGAGGTGTTTGATATGACGAAGTCGACGACTGCCGCAAATTACCCCTAACTCTATCAACCGGAACAATGAGAGTATAAACTCCGTAAGCTCTGTACCTACCGGGCTTCAGATGCCACGCACTGGTGCCATCCTGCAGAATTGGAACTTGTCCTATAGTATGAATGAGGATTCCCGAGTCTGGTTCAAAAACTTCCTCGTCTATATAAATCGAGTCCTCCCTCAATTGGAACTGGAGACATAATCGAGAAGACAATGCAGTAGCCACGCCATTATCGTGCACCGGAAATATAATTGGAACTCTTTCACCGTCAGCAAATATAACGACTGAATTGGAAAATTCCTCCATTTGCAACAATACAAGTAGGTCGTCTTGCCGTGTGCTACCTCTGAAGGACGAAGATGAAACACTTCCAAATTTTTTCTCTAAAACGCTAAACAAAATTCACAACACATATATATAATGTATCATTCAAGGTCTCCAAGATTCGTGAGGACGAACACTCATCTCTCATAAATCTAATCGGACGATCGGGATAAACCTAATTCCATAGCGTCCTACATTAACATGACCAAAAATGGACTATCTGATTTCGTGAAACGACTTCTAGAGAAGTAAACCATCTTGACAACTCATCCAAACCCTATTTACCGCGGAGATCAATTTGATTTTCCACAACCCATGTTATTTGAGATAGTTGGAGGCACTGTGGAATTATTAATGACATTTCGAACTTCAAATGGCGCAGGCACTGAAATGGCAGACCCTTCAGAATGTACATCGACTATTCATTGCATATTTCATTGAAAAATAAAAATTAATGCAAAGTGAAAAAAAATCAAGATGACCTACATTCTGGAGCTTCCGCAATTCCCAAATCTATTAGTTAACATAGTCCTTGCAATGAATAGACATAATCAAAGCAGACGATATAATCAATAAATAAGTCAGTAGACGGCATTGACCACATGTTTGTGGCTGGTAATCATTGATAGGAAGTAGGACAGTGGAATATTAAGCAATAAACAAGACGATTATAATATATCAAAAAACATCATCGAGGCTAGGAGGTTAAAAATTCATATCCAGCACTAGATTAATATTATTTTGATATTAATCTATAACTCACATATATTAACCATATCTATTTGCGACGGCTTGAAGTAAAGCTGTTATGCTGATCCATCATTAACAATATTCAGTAGAGCTAGATGTTCAATGTATTGATAACCCAAGACAATAGGATGAACGGGATGGAAATAATTGAATATAGTAATGGAATAAATGACCGTAATATATTTTAGATTCACAACTACAGGGGCTGAGAATTACAAAATGGAATTTAATGACTCAGAGTAAAAAATGGATGTCATGGTCCCAAGGAATATATCTCGGAATACTATAATTATTAAATGGATATATTAAAACATGTAAGATCATTTTCATAAATGGAAATATGTCTTTATAGAACAAAATTAATATAACGCTATATATTATTGGTCAGCCGCCATTTTAAACGCAATTCAAATGTCCCACTGATATTGCCAGTGGAGAACAGAAGGAGTCAATTTGAGTTAAGGACACCCACACAATTTCTCAGAAGGAACACGTATATCCTATTATTATGAGGGTCACCAAACACTAAATCCCAAGGTGGACTCTGACACAGATTTTTATCATTTCTAGGTCGCTCATGTGTCAGAGGGGCGGATATTCAATGAATGGATCAAAACATGCTCATTTCAGCCGCTCATTACCAACCACGTAAGCTGAATTTTATCTCATTACCGAGACATCATTTACGTCTGCCTACAATATCAGATTCTAAAGACTTGCGACTATGATTGAATATTAATGATATTCGACCGTGCTGTTAAGGGCGGCTACCGAGCCGCTTATCGAACGGGAGAGAACATTCCCAACTGCCGTTCCTCATTCACCTGGAATCGCACCTGATTCCCATACCACACAACGAGCCTACACTAGTAACCGAACCAAGAACCGCGCTAACTTCCGAACCTAGAAGGTACGCTTATATGGAAGCCCGCGCCGCCAAAGTTCGTCTTTTGCAACTCTAGCTCTGGGCGCCCGACTTCAGCGAATTGGCGGCATGACCTTCTGGTGTGTCCTCCGCATTCTCACAAGCTTTCGAATTCAGTCACTTCATGTTGCGTCTTTAGGTCGTTCTAGATGTATGATTTGCCATTTTTGTACTTAACTAAGATCCTCCCACTTGTCTGGCAGAGAGTAGAAATCATGGATCAGCAGGGTCCAAAACTAAGGTCCAGGCGCCTGAACCCCGAGGTTCCCGACGGGAATACTCGACCGCAGGCACAACAAGGCGACGGGGAGGAGGTATGTTTCTTCGTGACTGTTGACATTTTTGGTGGTTTAGCCTTGCTTCTCGTAAGTTCAGCTTCAATGTGTGCTTCTCGGTCACCTTGCTTCTCGTTAGTTCAGCTTCACTGCGTGCTTATCAAGCGTCTTGCCTTCAGTGAGCTCTGAATCTGTGCATGCTGGCCTTGCCGGTGAGGGCCTTCTCGGTACCGAGAGGGGGTCCGAGGCCTCGGAGGGTGAGCTCACAGAGCGGGGTCCCAATGGCGGGCTGTGGTACCTGTCCCTCTCCGCGTGACAGGGCAGGGGTTCCTTATTACATTTTTTTTCTTGGAGATGCTTGATCATCGTTACTTCAGCTCCAATGCGTGCTCGTCGTGCATCTTGCTTCTCGATAGTTCAGCTTCACTGCGTGCTTCTCGTTAGTTCAGCTTCACTGCGTGCTTCTCGTTAGTTCAGCTTCACTGCCTTTGGTGAGCTCTGCATCTGTGCTTGCTGGCCCTGCCTTTGGTGAGCCCTGAATCTATGCATGCTGGTATTGCCCGTGAGGGCCCTCTGAGTACCGAGAGGGGGTCCGAGGCCTCGGAGGGTGAGCTCACGGAGCGGGGTCCCAGTGGCGGGCTGTGGTACTTGTCCCTCTGTCGCGTGATAGGGCAAGGTTCCACATTACATTTTTTTTGGTGGAGATGCTTGCTTCTCGTTAGTTCAGCTACACTACGTGCTTGTTGAGCGTCTTGCCTTCAGTGAGCTCTGAATCTGTGCATGCTGGCCCTGCCTTTGGTGAGCTCTGCATCTATGCTTGTTGCCCCTACCTCTGGCGAGCTCTGAATCTGTGCATGCTTGCCTTGCCGGTGAGGGCCCTCTCGGTACCGAGAGGGGGTCCGAGGCCTTGGAGGGTGAGCTTACGGAGCAGGGTTCCAGTGGCGAGCTGTGGTACCTGTCCCTCTGCCGCGTGATAGGGCAGGGGTTCCTTTTTTACATTTTTTTTGGTGGAGATGCTTGCTCCTTGTTAGTTCAGCTCCAGTGTGTGCTCGTCGTGCATTTTGCTTCTCAATAGTTTAGCTTCACTGCGTGCTTCTCGTTACTTCAGCTTCACCTCGTTAGTTCAGCATCACTGCCTTTGGTGAGCTCTGCATCTATGCTTGCTGGCCCTGCCTTTGGTGAGCCCTGAATCTGTGCATGCTAGTCTTGCCCGTGAGGGCCCTCTCGGTACCAAGAGGGGGTGCGAGGCCTTGGAGGGTGAGCTCATGGAACGGGGTTTCAGTTCCGGGATCTGGTACCTGTCACTCAGTCGCGAGATAGGGCAGGGGTTCAACATTACAAGTTTGGGGGCGAATGGCTTGCTTCTTGTTAGTTCAGCTTTAGTGCGTGCTCGTCGAGCATCGTGCTTCTCCTTTGCTAAGCTTCTGTGCATGCACGTGGAGCATCGTGACTCTGGTTAGCTCAGTTTTTGTGCATGCTGGTCTTGCCATTGAGGGCCCTCTCGGTACCGAGAGAGGGTCCGAGGCCAAGCCGAATGAGCTGATTAAATCAGACTGGTGTATAAATGTTTTATTCTTGGGGACCCTCTATCATTGGTCATTTAGAAATGGACATGCTCCGAACTTCTGAACTCCAATATAATTTGTTTGTCGTTCAGTGATGCAGGTGCAGATGATTGAATCGGCAGAGGTTGAAGCTCTACATCTGGACGCTCCGGCTGGGGCCTCCTTACTTCAAATAGGAATGGAGGTAGCTATGGAGGACGTTCTCTCAACACAAGTTGAGATCCCTCATGGGGTGATCTTGATTTTCCTCATCCAAATCAGGAGCAAATGGTAGGCGAACTCAATGACCTCATTCGTGAGCTTGATGAACTTCTGGAACTTCGAAACTTAGAGATACCGTTATCACCGCAGTCATCTTGCTGCACTTCATTAGGATCATGGGACCTTGAAATTACTGTGTCTGAGAATAGGGATGACTATTGCACGAGAGACATGGATGATGTTGACTCAGGCCCTAAAACAGACAAGGGCATTCTAATATTCTACTGCGGGATGTTCAGGTCTCTGAATGAGGCTTGTCCATGTACCGATTTGTAGGTTACATTTTTCCGAGTCTATCAAAGGGTGAATGCAAGAAACACCGGTACTATTTGGCGTCACAATTGGAATGACGGAGATGCAATTTGCCATATCTTTTGGGAAATGAAGTCCATGTACTTGAAATTTTTATTGGAGATGGCTAACTTGGAAGTCCTCAGATTCCTTACTTTTGAGAAATTTTGAAAAAAAATCCTTTAATTAAATTGTAATTTACCTAATTTGTCACACTTTGCGTTTTAGGGTTTTTTAGTACTGTGGAGCATCCAAAAATGATGATGTACGTCTAGGATTGTTGTGGGCTATTGCCACAATAGAAGGGCATGTGCCCACCAAAGGGCATTAAAAAAAACACAATTCTTTGTCCTCAACATGCATGCAAATAGGGGTCCCTTGCCTATAGCGCTCCTAACATTTATGATGGTTTCAATTTTTAGTTTTTGGTGAAATGTAATCACTATCAAGTCTCTACAAATGGCCAATTTTTAGTTTTTTTTTATTCATGATTTTCTAATTATTATTAATTTATACTTAATTTTATCTACTTTCTGTGACAAATTGTCATTTTTTTTTAAGTAGTACTTTTTAGTATTATAAAGTACTCAAAAGTACTATTGGCCGTTGATTTTTGGATCAACGGCTGAGATTGCTCCGTTTTGCAGTACTAGTAGTACTTGTAGTACTGGGCAGAAAAAACACAGTTTTGGCAGAACGCTCCCTAAATCGTTCGGTGTTTCTTGCATCCACCCCAAAACGGTTGATTAAATTACCTCCTTATCAATTATGTAATTTCGATGTCGTAAGCATATATGATATTTTTTATTTATTTCAGCATATGGAAATTTTCTTGGTGTCTTCATTTTCTGAATCTGTGTTTCATACTTTTATTGTAGGGTCGAGGACTGTGCCCAAGTGCTCTTCGACCTGCGGTCGTGGTTGACAAATGCGTTGATAAGGATAACATCCAGTTCCCCACGCAGGATGGTGAATCTGAGCAAGATCATATCCCGGGAGTGGGACCTGGCTTCATGGAGGAGGACATTTGGCGTGTTCAAACATTTGACTCAGTTACTGTCATCAACAGCCTGAAGATGACGTCCGATGGGCACTCGCGCATGAAGATCCCGCTTTGTAGGTTGGTACCAATGCCAATGGTGAGGCCAACCTTGATGTGCGACTTAACTCAGCTCGACAACCAGTTCTCTAGAGGATACGACGAGGGGGCTTGTGTATTTTACGTTTCCTTTTCGAACGAGAAGGGGAACACGGAGGTGTTCACTGAGGCAGAGAAGAAGGAATGGGGTCCTATCTGGAACTCCGTGAATGACACCTTCAACGTTCATTTGAAGTCAATTTCATCTCTGAAGCACCTTGTAGATTACAAGTTTTTTGTCTGCGACGGTAATCACAGGAGAATTGCTTGGATGAATCATATCCAACGGTTGCATAGCCATGAGCTTGCATGGCATGTGAGTGTGGACTCCATTGTCTTGGACACCAGACAAAGGATCGGTGTGGCGATGCAGGCAATGCATGATATTAATATGTAAGATACTCTACACTTTCAATTTATTTCTCTTGGTTGAGTAGCTCCTTTTCCTATATTAGATGATAAACATAGATTTTTCGTGATTTGATTTCAAGTCTAACATGGTTGTGTTATATTAGGCACACCGAGAACTCCCACGTGAAAACCAACCTTGTCCACACTCTTTACCGTGTCCAAAAGTATGGAGTTATGGAACTTGAGAAGTTCCAGGAGCTATTGACCGAGGAAGAAGTGCAGGCATGCAAATCGTACACTCAGACTAGTTGGTATACTATGCCACTTCAATTATTTACTGGTTTTATATTCAAGGTAAGCCATAAATCATCACTATTCTTCTGATCTATTGAATCAATCGTTTTATCTCTGACATTTTCATTAACTCAATTTGTTTCACAACTGGCCTCTGCTGTGGTGGTTTCATTCATTCAGCAAGAAATTTCAGCGACAGCTGATGCGGCGATACGTAAACTAAAAGAGGATAACCCTGATATTGACATTTCAAGGGAGGCAGTTGCTACCACTATGAGATCGGCTATAAAGGACTCCACGAATAGGCATTACAAGAGACTCTCTAAAATTGTGGCGGTCGCTAATCCCGGACTCACTCCTGACTGGCTTAAAGAGGTACGAGAACTTTTTATGCATTACATAATAGTCCACTCTGTGATGTGTTACAGTTAGAATTCATTCTAATATTTGGACATCTGCAGATTGAGAGGCATTGGAGTCATAATGCAGTACCTGAGTTGACACTAGAGAAGCTTCAATTTATTGCGACTGCAGCAGTAGAGCCCCGACATAAGGTCAAGTGGCTCAGATGGATGAACGCTAGCACTCACACGAGGGAAGCTCGCCGATTTCCACCACGCCCGGTAAATGAGGAGAAGCTGGCAATATTTCTGGCAAAGGCTTGTTATTATGCAGGGGTATTTCCTCTTACCAATTCATGCTTTCAGTGTGCGACTTATGTTATGATGCCTCATATATTATACAATTTCTCATAATTCTTGAAATTTTACAGCTGGAGGAGGCAGCTGTGGAGATGTTTGAGAACATCACTCAGAATGATAGCCTCCCTATTGATATGAACGTACCAGGGGAGCCCTAGTCACTTCTGGAATATATTGAATCATGGCGGATGAAACTTTGGGACCAAGCGTATACGGGAGTGTTCAAGGGATCGGATGCCTTCAAAAAGTCGGATTCATTTGCATCGTACAGGGGAACCAACCTCACGGTCAAGAGATTGATTTACAGGTATGATAATGCATTCTGAAATACTTTTCATTTATACTCTATGTAGAACATGGTAATAATTTATGGAGTAAAGCCTTTTGAATAATGGATTTTTAGAGTAGCATTCTTTGGTGACATTGACAGCCATGTCATTCTAGTATCATGACTCATGACAATTTCTTGTGATCAATTTCAAACTACCATTTTACAGTATACAATATCTTTTTCAATACACTTGAACGAATTGTTTGGCCTTTCTTCTGCCGTGCCCAGGTACTTCAAGTTTGAGTTGTACGGGAAGAAGGCCATCAAGAAGGAGGACTTACCCCTGTTTCTGACTACTTGGCTTGAGCGGTCGTCCCCCGACTGCATGTTCTCTTCGACGCAAATGCAGAAGTGGACCAGTCCCCATTTGCAGACCTGCCTTTGGTATTTGGAGTGTAACTTTGGGTTACACCACCAGAGGAGGAGGCCCTATTTCAGACGCTCAAGGATTCCATTGTCACTGATGCGGAGTTTGACGAGTTTGCGGGATTGGATGAAGAGGCCAGGGCTAAGGCCATCAAGAAGCGGGAGGTTTCTGATAAGAAGAAGGTGGAAAAACTGGAGGAGGCCAAGAAGAAAACCGAGGAGAACCTCAAGCGGGTCGAGGAGAAGAAGAAGAAGCGGCTACTTGAAAAGGACCAAGAGAAGGAGAAGAAGAAACGTCGGTTATCAAAGGATGACACACCCTTGCCCGAACCAGCTACAAGTGCAGCGGATGCAAACCTTTCGTCGTCTGGCTTCTCCCTCACCCAAGAGCGCTTGGGGCAAGGCAAGACCCCGTTGGCTAAGATTGTGATCCCCGCTCCCGGAATTGATGAGTGCATACTCAATGTTGGCTTGAAGAATCTTGACATGGAATCTCATGGCTTCAAGGACGTTGAAGCCTTCTTAGCCATGGTAATTCCTTCATCTCCTTATTTTATTTTATCACATTCCAAAATTCAATTATAGGATCTGAGTACAGCAGAATGATCTCACATAATACGTTTATTATTTTATGACCAAAGCAAGATTCAATGTAATTCTACAAACTAGTATTGCATTGACGATGTCTTGATATCTATGCTTCATGCAGCATTCTGGTGACAAGACCCGCTCCATTGACGGAGTCAGTGGAACCAATCCAGGTGTGGACTTTATGATTGCTGATATACCTGAAGGACTCCACATTCCTACTATTTCAGCACCACCTGCTCCTGTTCCAAAGTGGAACGATTTCGAAATCGACTATTTGTTTCCAGTTTTCGACTTTGCGCAGGAATTCCTCCACGACACTGGTGCATTCATCTTGATTTATCCAGCATCCTCTCCTTTACACCGGAGTCACATTCTAGGATACTGTCAATCTTACAAGTTTCGCATTCTAGAGACATATCTCGGCTCCAATCATCTACACTTGACATCAGCCGCAGATAAGAAGAAAACGGTACATCTCGATAATTTGAATTGCATTAATTTTTTTGAATTTTTTTTTCCATTCTACGATATTAATATCGTTGGTTATACAGACTCAGAGGTTCTCCATCTCCTTACTCGTGCGAAATGGTGGGCCGAAGACACTTCATGACTTCTCGTTCCAGCTTGTCCCATCTCAGGCGAAGGTGGGTGTAAACCTAGCTAAGGACGACATCCTTCGAAACCTTGTTTTCTATGAAGATGTGACAATGAATGGGGAGGTGCCATGGCGTGGTCCTCGGGAAAAGGGTTGTGAGTTCATGCAGATGTTCGTTGAGGCATGTACTGCACCAGGGGACGTGGTTGTTGACTGCACAGTAGCGACAGGTATGGTTCTCACAATCACCTAAATACAGTATGCTGCATTGACAAATTTTCTTTCGTTACTAACTCGATTGTCCACTTTGTTATATCACAGGTTCCAGCATCCATGCCTGTCGTGCAACGCGTCGTCATATTCTTGCATTTGAAGAACATAAGCACATCTATGATGCCCTTATTGCTCCAATACTTCGAGCAAGTGTGGTACAAGAGGCGGTGCCTGCCACCTCGGCGCTTGACCTTGGTGATGGGGACGACGAGGAGGTCGTCATCCAGAAGGTCAAGACAACAAATCGATTCAGTAAGTAAGTCTCCTTTGGAGCACTGCAATTTAGGTATATTCATTCATCTTAATTTACAATATTCTAACATGTGGTTCACTTATTCATGTAGGCAAGGGCAAGAAGTGACATCTTCCAGACCAGTCCCATTTTTTGCGAATCCACGTTTTTTTCCAAGTCCTCCAAGGTCGTTTCATTTACCTCCGTATGCAGAGGCTCTATCCCGGAATTATGTTGCCCAAAACCCTCGGGCAGCTTCTAGGGCCCGGTTTGTGAGTCCCCGGATTCTGCAGTTTGTAGACGAAGAGGCAGTACAATCAGATGTGGAAACATCTGATAGTGAGGGTAGTTCCATGTCAGCTCTTTAGCTATTTTGCAATGTCTGGATTGGCTATTTGACGCCGTATTCAGTTGGATTTGATATATTATTTTATCTTGGTACTCTACAATGACCTATTACTTTGATTATAATTTGTAACCAATTTGTTCATATTTGTGAGATTGTGTAGACAGATTTGTACAATAACTGAACCATTTTGTGCAGCTATTTCAGAGCAATTGTGCACAAGGTTATGCAGGCCTCTCTGAAATTGGTTATTTTAGCGAAGGTGGAATTAATGGTAATAATTAAATGTTCAATTGATTGTGCAATTGAAATTCAAGCCTTCTGTGGACATATGGTGTATGGGTATCGGTTTTGGGTCACCTTCGTCTGATTTTGAGTTGCGGAGTATTGGCACTTGAATCTGGCCTATAGGTTGTGCGAATGATGTAGGCACTGCTATGGCTCAACCAAAATCTAAGCACTGCTTTAGCCTAAGATGACGGTACAAAGCACTCGGAAATAGTTTTACTATGTACATAGTGGCTTATTACTTTTCTGTTTTGAAGCCAATGTGTCCGAAGGGGATAAAGGGACTATCACTGTTTTCAGTGTTTGCAGAAGCTGATGTACCTCTTCACAGGGTCGGGCTCAAACTGAATGGAGTGGTGAGCGTGGAGATAGAAGTACCGCATCTTCTGCTTCAATTCAGGTTTTGTCATGGCTACAGTAAATTACCACTGTTGCGTAATATGTCCCCTTTAGCTTACGTACTCCTTGTTTGTTACTCTAAATGTTCCATTAAACGGTTTCATTATCAAAAAGTCTGTTATATTTAAGAGGCCTAGGTGTACATAGCATATTTCTCCTTACTATAGTTTATGTCGATGTTGACTTGTGATTAGCTTAACTATTTGGTCACCAATCAAGTAATCATTATCACACCCTACTTTATATCTTGATGGTAGTTGTATATTACTTTCTATGATTGTAGGTCCGACTACTTTCTAAATTGTTGTAATCAAAATATAACAGACTCCACTCTACTTCGACCACATGTGCTAAATCAGGTAGTGTCCAATTCAGTCTGCTTACTTATCTAGATTCTATGATATTCTTATGATAGTAAGACGTGAAATATAATATGTAAATTGGATATGAATCTGTTCTCTTAATCTCTTTGTGTGTGGATAATGTAGGCAATGTTGCAGTGTGGATAGAGATCACTTCAAGGAGTACTTTAGCTATACAGCACAATACGAAGTATTGGAAAACATTTTCTCTCATATGTAGTGGCTTATCACATTTCTATTTCGAAGACCAAATATATGAAGGGATCAAGGTACTATTGATGTTTTCAAGGATTGAAGGAGCTGAAGTAACTCGTCAGAAGGTTCAGATGGTTATTGTGGAGGTCGAAGAGGGAGCCCAGGAATTGCGTGCAGACATGGTGGGCCTTAACCAATCAGAAAGGCTATCTTGACCTGGACAAGCGCGATGTGAGATAACTCAAAAGAGAGGTCGTAATCAATCTTGTAGAGAAGTATCGTGGCTTTGATTTCATTGTTGGCCCTAAACCCATGCAACAACTTCACCGACAAAATCAATCTCATGCATATACGACTTCATGGTGAACATTCTACTAAGTTCTTTGAATTCTCCTATATCGTTGCAACTGCCAATGAGTAGGGAACCAACCATGACAGTGCATCAACATTGATAGCCAAGTGGGTTGTTGCAAAACTCATTAGCATGTGTCGGGTGCAAATAAATGGCACCACTAAATGTTTATCCACCTTTGTAAGACTATTTACAACATAGCAGAAGTTGAAATTGCTTTCAGAATCCTACGCAATGACCATTGTTTTCTTCGTATGCAATGTTCTATGCTCCGTCCTCGTGCCGGGCCGATTCATACATCCTAAAGCCGTTTTCATCCACTACTTTCATCCATCCCTTTGTCATCCACTTTTTCATCCATCCTTTTCATCCATATCTTTCATCATGTTTTAAATTCATCTATTTTTTTCATCCAACCTTTTCATCATGATTTAAGTTCATCCACTTTTTCCATCCAACTTTTTCATCCTGTTCTAAGTTCATCCACTTTTTTCATCCTCTTTTTCCATCCACTTTTCATCTATTTTTTTCCTAAATTGTCATCCAATATTTTATACTTTTTGGGATAGTTTATTTTCCTAAATCACAAAATTCCCACTCCTTGCTTACCAATTCCCGCTCCACGCTCCACGCTCGCATGCTAGCTCCGTTGGTTCATTTCCTTTCAACCTCAGAAGATCCCATGGGGTGTGGAGGTGTGTCTGTCTTGCGGAATAAGGGTCCACAGCGGTGTGCGATTCCCACAAGCCCAATCCAACTTGCATATTCTGAGCACATGCGTGGTGTTGACGTTAGCGACCAGCTTCGGGGTTCATACTCTGTGCAGATTGCCACAAAAAAATGGTGGCACCGTGTCTACTTCTTTGCGCTAGACACGGCCTTGACAAATGCCTATGTAATGTACCGAGAAGGTTGAGGTGTTCGCGGAATTCGTCCAAAAGTTCACCGAGACTTCAACCTAGAAGTGGTGTATTTTCTCATGGGCTTGCCAGTTCCAGATCCAGTATTTGGCTCCGGGTGGGTGCGTGCAGGACAACCAAGCCGTTCTAGTTGCCAAGCTGCAGGTACAGGAGAATCACACCTGCCTCAGCTGACAATGAGCCGCCGTGTGTGTTTT
Organism: Rhytidiadelphus loreus; assembly: GCA_947034895.1. NCBI lineage: Eukaryota > Viridiplantae > Streptophyta > Bryopsida > Hypnales > Hylocomiaceae > Rhytidiadelphus > Rhytidiadelphus loreus. The sequence continues at coordinate 65,692,878 of OX344762.1, forward strand.
GTTTGTCGAAAGCGCACCTCTTTTGTTTGCACGAAGTGTCCAAGAACACGTTTGTGCAAGGCGAATTGCTTTCAGATTTACCACGAGGGGCCACGTACTATGTGAGTGAGTTCGGCGATGACAAACATTCAGCGCAGGTGGAGGAAGGCCATTCGGTGGGAAGGTAAGCGTGCTTTCTCAGCATTGAATTTGGATGGTTGTTCTTTTGTTTGTTGTCGGAGCTCTTAGCTGATTTGACTCTGAAGCTAGAAGAGGGCACCGAAATCAAAGTGTAGGCTGATAACTGTTTTGCTTTGCTCAGTTTGTTTTTACTGGGGCACATATGCAGGAGGTGATGCAAGCACTTGGCATTTGAACAGATGCGCTGCGGTTCAGCAAAGTGACTTGTTGTGCATACTAGTCATGCATGAATTTTCCGTTTTCAGTAGTTTAGGAAGTTGAAGCATCGAGAGGTATGCTCCCCTTTTTGTAACATCACCTTGTCGTGGTGATCTAGGCTCTGCCCTTTGCAGTCCCGGAATGAAATGAAAGCGATTTAGAAAACCGAGTTTTTGTCTTTCACCACTTGCCTGTTTGCACTACATTGTCAATTGCACCTGAGACGGGGGAGTGGCTGCGCTGATCGGGTGCTGTGGTGTCCATTTGTGATGCGGTGGGCGACAATTCTGGCGATTCTTCCATCTGCGGAGGCGGATGTAACTGCCCTGACGAGCGGTTGCATGATCCAGGTAGGACTTCGTGGATAAGGTGGGAGCTTTTGAGAGCGCCAGGGTGGACGTAGGGGGAACACAAACAAGACAAGTGGTCGGAAGGTGGGGAGGAAAAGACAAAGCATCGTGGTCACATATCTTTCCAAGATTCTGCTTGTACATGGCAGTCCACTTTTGCCTGTATGAGACTTGAACGTTGTCGTATACAACCAAATCTGCGCCTGGAATTCATGACTTGTGGTCTACAAAAAGCTCAGCCAACTAGTGTGCTTGCCATTCCACAAAAGAAACCGTGCCGATTGGGCTTTGTCTTGCTACAACTTTGTGCATTTGTCCGTATATGAAACCTTCATTGTGTATTTTTTTGAGGATCTGTCAGTGAATGACGCTCCTATGCATCGGGACTTTGTCAAATGTCAAAATTGAACCTGGTCCATGAACACCTTCACAAGCCAGATTAGTAGCCCCCAATTTGCAGCCAATTACATTGAGTCCAGCATCTGATTTTCTCGATTTTGGGAGACTATATCTCCAATCACTGCTGTAAGCTTTCTGGACACATGCGTCTTCAAAGATCTATCTACACAATGTGCACCGCCAAATGTTTGCCATTTTCTGCAAGATTGTTTGTAAGAGGTTGATGCATCATTTCAGCCATTTGGATTTTTGATTATGGCCTCAAAGTAGTTTTGAGGCACTTGTATTTGGATCCTGTATGCAATAAAAGTGTTGGCCCTCCAAAACGACCACGGTCACTAAAGGGTTAATGGTCATCACAACCAACACCTATGACACTATACGTCTATACATACACCCTCAATCCAATCACTCTACCAACAACTTCAAATTTCCATCCCTACTATAAAACACAACCTCTCTACCATTAACAACATAGCTATAAAATACACCACATACATCATACTATATAAACAAAAAGTTGAAAACAATCAAACACTCCTTAATATACATGACCTACCTCAAAACATTTACTTCAATTAAACTCCCAACCTCAAACTTCCTTTCTACCTAATCACTTGCCCCTAAGCAAAATCTTATATTTCTTCCCTTCTTTCAAAAATTAATTAGTTAGCATAGAGTCTCCCTTCCTATAAAGGTACATAGTTTAGAAGTCACTTAGAATGGCTTTTTGGAGCCAAATGTGGGACCGTAAACGAATGGAACCCCTTTAACTACATTGATTACCTATAATAGGTGGAGTTATTTCTCTCTATTTTTCTCTTCTAATCATAATGATTTTTTAAGATTTTTATTCTACTTTTTTATTCAAGTCGTTTTTGAACTAAAAAAATTATTTTTTGAGGCCAAACCTACTAGAATATTTGCAAAGAGTTTTTTTTAATATCTATACCATATAAATGTTGAAAAACTAACACAAGAATCTTTAGAAAATCAATGGATGAAAAATTGTGCTTGGGATGTGTTTACATTCATCCATTGTTTGAAGCTTGAACGTCTAGTACTGAAAAAGCTACACTCAACTTTCAAGTACAATACACAAAACTTGGAATTAGATAACCAAGGAGTGAAATGAAATGGAAAAATCATGTACGACAGGAACTAAAACAAAAATTGGAAAGGTCAAGTGCAATTGGAGACTAAACAATAAGAACAGATGGACATTAGATCTCAAGCTCAAGCACAATAGAAAACTAGATTTGAAAGATCAACTTTATTCCTGATTAGACAAAATGAAGCGAATGGACATAAGTTCAAACCTCCACCGTTCCAATCCCAGATTTAAACTTCACTGTCTTCTTAATTTCTTATTGCTTTGATTTTCATGCTACAATTCATTTGCAAGAATTTGAATGTGGTAGTATTCATTGCTACTAGTGATTTTAGAGACTTTCTCTTCTTTCCGAAGATTGTCAACATGTCAGGGGTTGGCAAGGACTCAGCACAGGTACTTAAATTTGTGAGATGAGTCACTTGACAATTTGATGGATGTGCATCAAGTAGAGTTTTGAGTTTAAGATTTAAATTTGGAATTATAGTTGACATTCTAAAGCTTCTCATTGCTTGTTGTTTTGTAGAAGGATTGTGACGATTGCGGCAACAGGGATCATGTCCAACAAGTGAGTAATTCTTAAATGCAAATTGCTTTCATATCAAATGTAAAGTTTGATCAAACTATAGTGCAATGGCATGATTTGATAAATTGTTTGCAACAATAATCAAAAGCAAACACTCATTAAAGCATTTGCATTCTTGAAGTATATAGAATTTTTTTTCTCTAGTTAGCAATTTGCACCATAACATTTTTTTTCCGTAGTAATATGACACCTTTTGGAGTGTTAAAGAGGACTTGTTTAATACCATAGATCAAAATTTTGCCAAATTAGAGTAAATCAAGCAAAACTTTGCCATCTAAAGACAATGGTTTATTGGCTAAGGAACTTGTTGTTGAGTTTAATTTTGCAAATTAAGATTCTCTTTAATTCATATGTGGGGTTGGATTTAGGCAACTCAAAAATACACCAGTCCCTAGTCATAAAGTCCTAGTCCTTTCATTTTCAAAACTACTGAATCACTCAAATTTCAATTAGGTTTCCGATTAGGTTTTTAATTAGGTTTCCAACAAACATGAATAGCATGAGACAATGGAAAATAATTTCACTCCATTTCAGAGAAACCCTAGTTCACCCCATTCAGCTTCTTCATCCACATCTGGTTTCTTCATCCATGGGACATGCGACATGGGACATGGACAACACCTGGTTTTGCTTTTGGGGGATAGATGCTTATAAGATGCACCCATGTCTCATGTCCTATGAGACCCTTGTTTTTTGTTTCTTGAAACAGAGACCTTTGTTTCTTATAATTTTGGAAAAAAATTGGGTACATACAGATGGTTAAAACAAATATGGGATATCAATCATTCATTTGTGCTTCCATATTCATGTAAGCTTAGATTGCATATCAGTATTGTGGCATGAGACAAGTCACAAATTTGACAAATTGGTTGACAAATTTTTGGGTGATAACTTATTAGTAGAGATGAACTGTATGGGTGGTATTTGATTGCAGGCCAGCAAGGGCGACAACTGGGACAAGACCAAAGCCACAGACACAACCCAGGCTTCTGGAGACCAAGCCCAGAAGAAGTCCGGTGACACTCTTGCACCGGTATGCATTAATCCCCAAACTATACCTCTAATTAAGATACATGAAGCTTGTTCCCTCAATTCTGGAATAAGTTACTTTGTCTAACTTAGCAGCCACAACATCTGAAACTGGTTGAAAACTTGAAATCTTATGACAACAGTGATATCAATGGGAGCACTAATGAATGCTCCTACAAAGTGCCCAGCCAATGTGAACAGTAAGTACAAATTTGAATCACTTTTAGCACCAATTTGCCATGTGTTTGACAATGTGCTTTTTTCCACATGAGTGGTGCTTTGAACTTGCATCCCAGGCTGATATGTTTTTTGTAAAATTAGTGCATTCACTGGTAATCCACATGCTTATGAAATGGTGTTTCCTTCACAAGCATGGAGTACTAAATTGTTACTGTTTTCTGAGGGAGGATAAGCAGATTTGGGCTCTGAAGGAGAATTCCGAAATGCAGAGATTGCAGTGACTATGCTAGGAAAACCTAGAATAAGACCCTGTCACTACCTTGCATTGCAGGGGACTTGTTAACAAGATAATTCAAAAATAAAAATTATGTACATGTAACTATAGATAGCACTCTCTAAGGCTAATCAAAAAGTCACTTACCTGTGAAATGGGTGCAATCTTTTATGGCTTGTGTCGGTGCACTTGTTCCTGTCATGGTGAAAAGTCAGGTGACCATGATAACTGCCTGAAAAGTGATGTCAAAAATAGTGTTCTTTCAGTTTTAGGACCATGCACACATAATTGGCTATTTTCTTTGAACCAGCAGCCAATGATGAGTCGAGATTAATCTAAGAGCCTCAATACTTTATTTATCCCAAGAATATCTACAACCCTAATAAAGTGAAGTTGCACATCATAATCAACTCAAGGATTATTTTATGTTGCAACTTGTCTACAGTAGGGTACACATGTCATTGAACAGACCCTTCCAACAACTGGACACTCACCAAACATATTGAATTGTGTCATGTGCATAAGAGAAAAAATGTCCAGTGAGTACAGAAAATAAGATAAGAGATACATTGAATACGACAACAACAATGCTTTCTCATGATAGCATTCATGATAGCTTCAAATCTAACTTATGTGAACTCAAATTGAGAAAGGTCACAACTTTTTCCACAACTTTAATTTTCTTGTTGTATCTGGGAGTCAACAGCATTAGTAGTCACCATTTCCAAAATGGTAAGATTTCAGTAGTACCCACAAACTAAGAAACTATCATAGTGCTAAGTCATCTGTGATCACCACCCTGGTGATAATATAATCCTTTTGATTGTCACGGTACTCCCCAACTCAACCTTACATGGAATTGTAAGAGCCCCAAAGTCGCATTTATTTTTGTAAGATTAAGAACTTGGGAATCAACATACTATAGATAACTAGCCGAGACCTGGGAACGATGGGATTATTACTCAGCCCTCGTTTTCAACAGCAATGGACCATGTGGAGACGAAAGTCACATGAGAGGATTCGGTAGCATGACACAGTTCACAACGTTCACGACGTAGCATGGCAGTGATCAGCAAAATACGGAAGCCGGTTTTCAACTTGCATTACCAATTGAACTACTATTACACGAACAAAGCACCTTGACCTATCTAACCAAGGCAAACTTAGTAAACTGGTCTATAAGAGGAATACGTATATTTAATTTGTTGTGAATCCCGTATAATAATGATCAGAACGGCATTGACCTTCAGCCTAGTTCTAAGAAGTCCAGCCACTTGTGAAGCTACCAAAGAAATCTACTGACAATAAATTATGCTCAAATTGGGGAATAGGATGAATCTCAAGTCATCTTGTTTGTCTTCTCACCTGCACGACGGACAAGGCTTTATCATTTTGCAGAACGAAATTTTGATCAGAGAGGAAAAACTTGAAAACTACCGTAAGAAGGTGCAAAAGCAGCATTTTACATAACGTTTAACTCGAGAAACAAGGACCAAGGAGAGGAAAATACACTGACCCTGCGAAGATATTTACTGTGAAGCTTTAAAGCTGCTTTGCACGCTTTCTTGGGATCAACCTTCCCAGTGATATCATTCAGCAGCTGCAAAATCAGTACAAGTGAAAAACCGCATAAGTCCTGTAGTGATACTAGCCGCTGGAGGTAGGAGATTGGCCAGTTTCAATATTGAAATATCCAGCCAAGGAAGAGAGAGATTAAGCTAGTTTTCCTCCAAATTTGGGAGTGCTGTACTCACTCATATGTGCATAAATGGTCAAAAGTGGGCACTTCAATATCAATAGGAGTTGAAATCAATCTTTCGGGCCGCTACAGGGTAGAAAATACATCAATAGAAAGAAGAAACCATGCTCTACATTCTATAAGGGTTAATATATGTGTTTTGGAAGCAAATGGATGATAATATTTACTTCCCCTATTTTGAGTTGGGCACTCGGGAGCACACAACATGAGATTAATGAGCACTGACCTTCAACACTTCGTCTAGTCCTTGAGTCTCTTTGAGTAGTCGATGACGCTGCATTTCGAATATCGCCACTGCACAGAACAGGGATAAGGGTGCATTTCCGCCAGGCATTCTAGAGGCTCCATATTTCTCATTCTGCGCTTCGTACTTCCCTCTCCCTTTGTACTTGCGTCTGAAACTCCAGCTTCTAGTGGTGCTCACTTCTTGTATTGACAAAGGGGTATACTCCAACGCCCACATCATCTAAAAAGACGAGCAGAGAAACAAATGAATACATGTCTATGGGCCATGTACTTCGAATCAAACCAAGGTGCTAGAGAACAGATACACGAGAAAAATATCAACTCTGCATGTCAATAATCTAAGTTTGGATTATTCCTAGTTGGATGTAGCCCATGGGACCAATTTCTTTGGACTTACGATCCTGCTTCATTTGGGGTTAGGGATAAAAACGAAATTGAGACATGGTTAGTGAACCGTACCTCCCATAAGTAAAGAGTGTCAACGAAAGAAAATTCTCGCCGAAAAAGAACCATGATCATGCGAAAAGCAAAAATATAATTTCCTCCTCCTATCGAATCTGCCACACATTAACAAAGTCCAAAACACAGTAAGGTTTAGTCCACATCAACTTCATGTCATCCTTCTTTCTAATTGGTTATGGAAACTGCAGTTTACAGAAGAAGTCTCCCACCAGAACCCAACCTGAAACCGACATCAAATAACGTTGAAATCAAATTCTCCTATACAGAGAAGATGAATCGAAATGATAGCCCTCCATAAAATGACAGCGCTCAATATCATCGCTGCGAGACCTACTAATACCTGCTAATATAAAAAGTTCCCAGGCAAAGACTCCTTTGCAAGGCATCAATCAACTCTATTAAACCTTAAGAGCCAAAGTTAAAATAAAAAGATTCACTGGAAGGTAAAGGTTGATTAAAGAAACTATTTCTATCGCTAAAAAATGTAGTGCATGATTTCATCTGCTTCCATTGGTTCATTTTGTTACCGTGCTTGAAGCTTCCTAAAGTTCAACTCCTATTGATACGGAAGTCAACACTTTTGGCCATTTGGGCAACGGTTAAAGTGAATTGCTCAAAAAATAATTGATGCAACACGGTGAAGAGAGAACCAACACATGCCCTCATGAAATGAACCAAACACTCGTCTCGAACTGCTTAAAGTATACTGTCATGCGTTGCTTCAAACTAATGCAAGAGAATAAATAAGTATTATCAAAGTATTCTAACCTCAATCTAAGGAACCAGCAGAAGAGAAAATTGCTGTACCAATATGTTGGTGAAGCTTGGGATCTAAAACCTTCAATAGGGTTGCCAATACGCCTAGTTGTTTTTGAACACCAACTTCTTTATCTGTACAACTGAAATTGTCGCGCTTTGCACACAATATTACATAAATCAGTTGGGCATGTGCTCCAGTGCAGTTCGGCGATCTGATTGCAGAACATGTAGACATCCTCACAACAGTGCATTTAATTCTATCCATTGAAGAAGTGTATTGTGCAAGGTCGGAGGGTAGCAATGTACCACACGGCTCATGATGCGCTCGAAACACCAAAACGCATCAGCTTCATCAGAGAACATCAAAGCAAGCGGAGAACAGAAGTCGCTCATGCCTGAAACAAGTTAACAACAAACTTAATTATAAAGTGAGAATATACTCTAGTTAACACTTGAAATGTCTCAAAATCAGGGCTGTTGTCACCAGGAACCTTACACCACGTGTGCCCTGCTACACAAGTAATTTTTCAAGATGGTTTTCAGTAAAATTTTATTGTTTCAGGAACTTTTGCTAAGTGTCATAAAGAGAATCTTTGCCATGATTCATGATCACAGAGGTCATACCAAACACTCCCCGTGTACATAAGGAGGCTTTCATACGGTCATTGAGACCATAGGGAGACCACCTTTTTTGAATCGTGGCAAAGGTTCTCTTCAAGATGATGTCTAAAAGTTCCTGAAACAATAAAAAAATTTTAAATTTTTTTTTTTCTGTATCCAATCATACTACTAAAATCACAGTGACCTCTGTAATATCACATCTTGTTGTACGAAAATTAACTCAGTTTCGAGGACCAGCCAATGTCATTTCCCGCAATAATAATGAAGAGATTTAAGTCTCACCTTGGCAGTACCCAATAGCAGGATCCAACCAACAATAGACAGCTAGAATGTCCCAAAGCTTTGACATGTGCTCCTGGGATGCGTAAAATTGCAGCATCCTGTCTGTGCGGACTACATCCAACCCTGCATACAGCCGCAAGTTCTAAAGTTCAGACATTTTTTAAGCAAGGAAAGACGGGAAAATAACCCCCCAAAAAAACAGTAAAACTGGACTCCACAGCATCTTGTGAGCATCACAGACACTCAAAGCAAGCCCGAAAGGAGATATGGTTCAACTGGCAGACACTTCAGGCTACTGTAACCTAGTGCAAGCTATTTTAACTAGCTGGAAGGGCATCATTACAAACCAATCTGATGAAGGTTCAATCTCCACTGTATCGCCTTCTCATCTTGCCTTTCAAAAGGAGGCTTTGAAGTCTCTTGATATGCTCCATTTACGAATCCATTTCCTGTAAATGCATCACGTATATCCCGTATAAATCAAAATCCATACAAACGAAGGCACCACAAGCCCAAAGGGTTTGCCCTTGGAAGAGTTTGACAATAGGTACCATTTCGGTAACTCCTGCTCTCGTCTGCACCCGAAATTTCTCCACCATGGTACTCCTCGACTGGACTGCCATCTTCATTAATACGTGGCGCAGTTGCAATCTGACCACTGCCAATCATATCATCCATGGCCCGACATTCGGTTTTGAGCTTGGCGTACTGCTCTCTGTACAAAAGAAACGCTCTTATCAGCATAAACCAGAACTCCCCAGTAATCAATAATTGCACTCAAAATTTCACATTGAGAATATGTGCTCAATTCTCAATCAATGCTTTAAGGGATACCTAGTTGGAAGATACTGACAATGCGCTTCTAATGAGCTATACTAGTCTCCAAACTCAAAGTATCGTGATCACAGTAACCACTTGAAGGTGCAAAGCAAATATGAAAGCAGACTACAGAGAGCCAACAAGTTCTGTTTCTGAGATTTCTTGCTCATATCTGGGTCAAATCTTGGAAGGGATAGCTTGTTAAAAAGACTTGAATGACTTCTAACCAGCCATTACCCATGTTCTGAATTTCAGTATTCTGGTTGCAGAGACTGATTAAAGTTCGCTGGCTAGGGTTCAAATAAAGCTAGCAAGGCTTTTATACCCGGCGTTCCGGTCTAAAGAAATTTGAACGAATAAGGCAGCACAGGATTAATTTTCCAGGCTAAATACAATTGGCACCATGCAAATGAGTACAACAATCGCCAAAGCAGTATAGAATCCTAGATGATAAACCTTCACCCACCATGGAACACACGCATAATGTATCCTTTCAGGAGGTTGAAAGTTACCTGCGAGCTGATCGGATGGCATCCCGTTCTTGTGCTGTGCTGTGCGGACCATAACAACCCACCAGAAACTCCCATACTTCCGCCCGTATGGATGGATCCACACCCTGTGGACAGCATTACAGAAAACTCAGCCCTAGAAGGCTCCTATGCCTCAACAACGTATAACTAAAACAGATTCGTAAAGTAGCTTGAACCTACACCTCCAAACTCTTTAAACCCTTCAATTCCAAGAGTTTATGAAAAAACCCTCACCCCTCGCCGAATACGCTTGAGAACCTTGTCGAGTTTCAGCTGACCCTGCTCGTTGAAAGATCCGTACCATGCCCTAGGGCTTAGCGTCTTCCCGGCCTGCCATCCCAGTGCCGCAGTTCCATCCCCTCAATCAACAGAGTCCCGACACAAGGCAATCTCACAGGGAAAAAATCACAAACAAAGTGGAAATAGAGTTGCGCAGTTTCTGCAGAATCTGCCCAGCAAAGACATGTCGAAGAAGAGTAGAGAGTATGAAACATCAACACATGGATTCCACCGTATCCCTGAACCCTCGATATCACAACACCTCATGGATTCAAAAACCGTGAAATTACTCGCAAACGATCTTCCATTATTATTATTATTATTATTATACCCTAACGGATCATCCTGCTCAAAAGATACGAGATTGAATAATGCATAGCAGCGAGGAAAAAACAAGGCAAATTCTCTGTAAAGGAAAATGCTGCGAATTTAGTGAACATGGAAATCTCTACTTCGGGTTCACACCCCGATTGATTGCAGCAACCCAACCCCAGACGAAAAGCTCTTCCCACGGTCAAGCTACAAAAGGGTCCCCAACATCAATGCTATCCCCGCAAGCTTCAAAGCTCGCCAACAAAAAGACTCCAAACCCACACCCAAGCGCAGCATCAGACCAAACCCGCACCTTGATGCGAAATCGAGGCGGCGCGGAGTCGGTGCAATCTGGGCGCAAAGCATACGGATCTTCGCCCTGCGGATCCCCCGCCATCGAAATCCCTTTCCCTACCCCAAACCTCCCCCTGCAGAAACCCCAGATCCCAAGCTTTCTCACCCTCTCCACTCCACTCGAAGTTCCTCCAAATCTCCAATCTTGCAAAGCTCTCTCCCCTGCACCTCTCCCCACTCAGTCCACCCAAGTGACCGAAGACTCCTTCCTGCCTTCAAGTGGCTCGCGGAGTGGGCGTGGCCGCCATAGGCTCCTGTCTATGTGGTGTGGGACCAGCGAGAGTCCAAATGAGGGCAGTCCCAGATCAACCTCCCCTCGCCGGCTCAGGCACATGGGACAGACCCTGCACTATTGGGATGCTCTCCCTCCACTCCAGACAGGGAGCCCTGCGCGCAGTCCTGCACGATGCGTGGCGAGATGCTTCCCGTATGGCGATGGAATTAGAAAGAGGGCAGGCAGGGGAATTGCGCAGGATTCCCTCCGTTAGGGAATAACGTAAGCTTACGGTTGTAGGGACAAACGGAACACTAGAGTTTTGCTCAGAATGTGCAGGAGAGACAGAGAGAGACGGACTCGGAGAGACGATGATCAGGCAGAGCGGCAGAGAGGAGTCGGCGTTCGTCGTGGGTTCAGGGTTCAGGGCAGGGCCTCAACTCTCAAGTGCTGGTGAGTGCTGCCAGAGCACCCGGGACGCAGTGCCCGTGCGACACTGAGGACTAAGCTTACCTGCCTGTCGTCCATCATGTGCCCATCATGTGTCCGAATTGGAAGTTGGTAGGAAAGGGGGGGAGGGCCTGATTTGCAGGGCCTTGGGCTGGTGTCAGATTGAGCAGTAAGGGAGCCACACCTAAGAGCATCGCCACCAGTTGCACTCTAAATGACCACTGTACCCAAAAGTGGCGAGGGCTTTGGAGTCCCGTGAGATGTGGTTGTGCCGTGATCACATAGTGATCCCCCAACAACCCTCTAAAATTGGATTGAGCATAATTTTTCAAGTGCCACTAAGGCATTGGACAGTGTGGCTTATTTTTGGAGCTACAAATTTTAGGATTGAGTTTTTTTGTTGGACATTGCAATGGATCTATGGATTAAAAATAAAAACTTTATCTCGTACCCCACATGAACATATAGTAATGGACTAAAAATAAAAGGTTTATCTTTTACATTAAAGGTATGTATAACATATACATGTACTTGTTAATATTTATAGAACTTATAATTTTAAGTTTGAATGAAATCTTATATAATGTTATGTTTTTATATAAAAAGTCTTTTATTATTTTTCCCATCCTTCAAGAGTGTGGTGTGTGCATTGAAAAGTTTTGGTTTCAAAGCATCCACATATTCTTGAGGGTACACATGGGAAAAAGGCTTGTTTGTGTTGTAGTGCTCCATGATGTGTCTCCAAAAATTTCCACTCTTTTGTCCAGTCCCTTACTTTGGGTTTTATAAGGCTGTGTAAAAAATAAATAAAATAAAAATAAAAATAAAAATAAAAAAATTGCTTCTCCTTCACCTCACAAAAATTTGCAAAAATTTGCAAAATAATATGAATTTTTTTAGACTTGTATTCATCTCTAAAAAATAAAAATAAAAATTGTCTTTTATATGTAGCTGCTTAATCAATGTAATGAATAGAATAGCACATCTACTAAAAAAAAGAGCACAGTTGTTTGTCCTCATCCTCACAAAAGTTCTTCCCCTTCTTCAGACCCCCTATTATCTTCCACTGCATCCACGTCGACATCCACCGTGTCCACAGTCTTCGTTGACCAAGTTAGCGTTGAGTGTAATATTGCCCTCTACAAAGGCCCTTTGTTGCCGGGCAAATGTAGAAGTGACGGGATAAACGGCAAAAATAGTACTATGATGTAATGTTGGTGTGGAGCCATTTTCCGCTACCCAAGCACGGCAAGTGCTGTATACCGTTGCCGAGACCTTTGGAGACAATTGGTGGCGATGCTCTAAACCTGCCACTTTTTCTACCCCAGGTAGCTTGGTGGTCAAAAATGATGAAAGTTTCATGTGGAATTGTTAGTCTCTTTGAGAGAAACCCAACCAAAGTCATTTCGTATTTTTCCAACATTCACACAATATTCTATGAATTTCAAAGTTGAAAGCACAAGGGGCCTACTCATGCCACTAGACTCCCCTTAAATTGCCACTCTTGAAACACAAAATGTGAGCATGTGAGTCATGAGCATATATGTTTAAGTAAATATCTTACAACCATTAAACACCTATAATATTGGTATCTATAACATAATTACACTATAATCATAGAAGGTTTTTATAATTTAGACACCTAATACATAGGTGTGTAGTCTTTTAGGCTCATGGGCTAATGCTTGTGGGCTCACATAATAGCAACACTCATTCCTAGGCTCACATGTTAGCACACGTGGGGATAACTATAAGCTCAATCATGCTCTTTTTTCATAGGAAATGTACACTTCAAAAGGCTTGGACATTTAGGGATTAAAGCCTAGAAATGAAGTAAATTTGTAAGCTTTACTATTCCACTAATGGTACATTAATGCTTTTGAGAACCTTTCAAAAATCAAATATATATTTTTTCAATGAAAAATATAAGTTTCCAATAGTTAATTCATAAAATATTTTAAAACAATCAAAAGGAACTTAACTACCCACACCAAAATGAGCCCAAAATTTTAAATTGACTATATATGGTATGTTAGGTAGTTAGGGATTAAATAAGAAACGAAGGTTGATCTCTCTTAAAAATTACTTTGAAAGAGATTCAAAAAACAAATAAATTAATATTGCAAATATCAATTAATTAGAAAAAGCGAATAGGCCACTTAATAAATGTCAATTGGTGAAATGAAAAGATGGTTACACAAATGGGGTGGTAGGAGATACAACAATCCATGTGGAATATGTAAATTATAAATTATAAGAGCTCAACCAATGAAGTTGACAAAAGTGTTTTGGTTATTGTTTTTAGAATTAATAAAAATTTCAATTTTTTTCAATATTTTTTTTGGAAAATTCAATGCCTCAATTATAGGAATTTAAAAACATAGTGAATTTATTATTCTAAGGTATAAAATACTTTATTGAGATTGAATGTAGAGAGGTCGTTTCTATAGTGAAATCCATTGTCTTTCATCAACCCTCAAAGGTATGGGATGATTTGAAGATGAAAGGTCACTAAGAGAAGGACCTAATTTTGTTTGGCAAATACTATAGGTGTCTATTAAAGTGTCATCAATATGATCTCAAACCACACTTTGAATGACTTCCTCTTGAGGGCTTCCTACTCTACAACATGGTTGTAAAGTAACAAGCTTTTAGTTAATGGTTTGGAATCTTTGTCAAGGTGTTTCAAGCATACATCTATTCAACACTTTGAATTTTCTTTGAATATATCTTGAGTTTAAAAACTCACAAAACTTACAAAAATTTCTCTAAGTTTTTAAAATTTTACCTTTTAATATTTATAATTTCCATTTGTCTACAAGAAGTTCTAGAATGTTGTTAAGAGATTTTGCTAATCTCAAGAATGAAGTTTTGGACATAATTCCATTTTTCCAAAACCTTCACTACAAAATTAATTGTGGATCCTTTCCACTTGAAAAAAAGTTGAATTATAATGAAGTTGACTCCACAAGGAATGCTTTAATACAATTCAAGAGATATAAGCTATATCTAAATTGCCTCATTAAAAGAGATTTTGGGCCTTAAGAAGACTATTTCATTGTTGTTCCTTTGTTGAGAACTACATTGATGCAATGAAATTAATTAATTAAAAAATTAAAAAATATATACATTTTAAAATATTTTTATTTTTATTTTTATTTTTTAATATTTGATGTGGTTGTCTCTTGGCCACGTTAATAGACAGATTTTGGACTATTTACAAAGTTCCCACATTCAAAAACTCTCAATCTTCTAAAGGCCCGAAATCTCTTCTAATGATTTGTGGAATCGACAATCAAGACTTTCACTACAATAAATTTATAATATATATACCAAAAAAACTCTATGCAACCTTTTAATAAGAAAATTGAGAAACAAATAATCAAAAATTGCTTACCTATATCAAAAAATATCTTAGTATTTACATACATCATTGGACAAAGTGCTAGTAACTGATTTCTGTTGTTTGAAGTCTGGAATTCTTCAAAGCTCTAATCTTGCCCTTCAATCAAATCTACAAGAACTATACAAGGGAATCTCATTTTCACCTGTGTAGAAAGCAACATAACTTAGTTTGAACAAAGATCCACAACCAATTATACATTCAAAAATATGCAATGAAACACAACCTCACCAAGTGCAGTGAAAACTGCCATCCCAAAATTATCCTTACAATATGAGAGCTACAACACGTAAACAAAGTTCTCTTCATCTATGCCAACACATAATATCGTACTATAACAAAAAAATAACGAAGTCTACAAACCATACATCAAGAAGCGGACTGAAAATTTGAAAACCCTGAAAAATTGCAATCGGATTACCACCTTTTTAAGGATAGGAAGGAAAACATAGTCTTTGTCAAAGAGGTTCACTTCCTCGGTCCACTTCCAGATTTGCTCAAAGTCCACCTCACACGGATTGATGGACGTCCATGCAATGCTCTGCAAAAGATTCGTAAAGGTAAAAGTTGTTGAAGAAATAAAAGAGTTGTCTATGCTTGGAGGAATGTGTCTGTTCAACAAACCCACAAACACAGGTACAACTTTGACGTATCCGAAGGCAATAGTATTAGTCAACCTAGTCAACAGAAGATTATCCAGAAACTAGAAAGAAAAAAAATTCAAATAATCTGTGCAGCCCAAAGCAGGCAACTTCCAGAAAAACATACCAACAACAGGAGTAGTCACCTCATATAGAAATCAACAATGTTATTGCTGAGAAACCTCCCTAGTTGCAGTCCCCCATATCTCTCTAGATCAGTGATTGTCACCCAATTACCTTCATCTTCATGATAGATAAGCAATTCCTGTGAAAGCTCCACTTCTTAAGGGATCTGTTGGATCGCTAATTGATACACTATCTCTGCTGCCCTTGCAGCATGTTTGGCAACGGAATTGTCAACAGGCTTCAAATCTAAATGGTGTTCTCCAGTCCGACCTCCAATCATCTAGCCCAGCATGGGTCTGTTCATGGCATGAGAGACATTTCTTCCGTCTAGCAGGAACAGTCCCTTGAAACGAGAAATCAATTTACCTGCCTGTTTAGACTAAAACGAACTTTGATCCTAGATGAGCCTTTGCCCATCTAAGTTCCAAGAAATTTAGGAGAAAATGAACAAACAAAACCCAAGTTGTTACGTTCCATCCACGGCTTGTGAAAGTCCCAACATTGCATCGTATGACGGCCTATCCAACTACGCAAGGCCAATTATTTTGAGGAAATCGCGATCCTATGAAATACAAGCAAGTGAAAAAAGTTTGGTGACATCTCTGTCTAAATCGAATTTTCCATCATGCGAAGCGGACTGCGTACTGAAAAGGCCAAGGTAGGGATCAAAACGTCGCTGGGCTCCTTCGCTGGTCTACTTGGAAAAAATCAGTTCCGTTGCTTGACAGAGAACACCGCCTGTCAACATCAACGTGCACAAATTAGAAAAAGGATCTCGTTTAGAACCCTGATAATCACACCAATAAATTTGCGACCCAAGGTTGAAGTAATAGTCTGCAGATCAACTTCCAGTTGTTGTGCTCTGTTTCTATTGTCGACAGTAGCACCAACGAATTCTCTAACCAACAAAACACAAAGCTGCAAATGGCTACACCAAATAGAACATGACATCCTGTCAAGAATTTCCAATGGTGTGTATACCTGACCCGCTTAATTGCTGCGTCTGAGTTTGGAGAGGCCTGACGGTTGCAGAGCTTTTGCCGCAGCTACCAACAATTCGCAATCAAGGTGAAAGATTTCTTTGCTTTCACAACTTCCAGTTAGTGTTCATAGTACCAACGAGAGAAGGCCGAGTTGGCTACAAGACCAAATTAGGATGGAACTTCAAAATTGCACTTGCACGTCCAACTGAGAAGGTTGCCAGGATCAACAATCAAAGCGGAATTTTTAGTTCGGAGCAAGATTGGTACTTCAAGTGTAGCGGAAGTGATGGAAGGCCTTGTTCCAATACCAGAACTTATCAAAGTATCAGCAGGACGACAAATAAACGCAACCAGGTGATTCTGGGATGGAAAGTCCGCAACAAATGATCTTGGTCCTGCCAAAATATTCTCTTTTTTGTGCTACCTTGCATTTGTATAAAAAAAAAAAATCTCTTTGGCATGCCAAAATAATTGCAATTTCACTTGGAATACAAGAACTTTGCCATTTGAACTGATAACTTCATCTTCCACAAATAGTTCATTGGATTAGCAATGGTGAAGATTGCTTTTGCTTTGGGCCAATAGAATTGTTGAAAAGACAAATATTAAGTTGCAAGGGTGGGACAAACAAGAAATTCTTGTAATAAAATCTGTGTTTGTCCCACTTGTTCAACTCAATATTGCAAAGACCCTCAATTTTGCAAAGATGAGCTTTCTCATAATCCTATATTTGTTTGGCAATTTATTGCCAAAACCCAAAATGGTTTAGATGTTAGTGATTAGAATAAAGGACTTTTGAGTGTTTGGGAGAGGCATTTTGCCAATTCCATCAAAGCCAAACTTTTCTTATTAAGATAAATCATTAATAACCAAATAAATAAAATTAGTAAATAAATACTAAAATATAGCATAATCAAGCATCTTGATCTTGCACTTATCACCACATGACCAATCTATGAAATATAAAAAATTTATATTGTTTCCTAATATTACTAATCTTGATGCCACCATTTGCACTAGTCAAAAGTTAAATAGGTTGGTCCAAAATGACCCTAAACTACCATGGATGATGGCTTCCATGAAGTTGCCGATTCAATATCCCATGCTAACTTTGCTTGTGTGGTGGTATTGTTTGAGTTCCTTTTCTTGCATCCTAACGAGAATATCCATGGCGTGTAATTTTGATTAAGCCTCCAGTTGCCATGGTTGTATCGTGTCAATCCTTGCTACAAGCGTCAAAGGTCATATGTTTCAAAAAAAAAAAAGTTAAATAGTTGGGTACGAGTGGTAGGGTCAAATGCAACACTTGCATTTGTTTGATATGGCAACCAACATAACATTATTTAACAATGTTTCTAGCTTCCTATGTGTGGAAGGTCTATCCCATCACTAATGTACCTTTTGTTGTGACTCCAAGTTTATTTGCAATACTCGATAGGTTGCAACTTTCCATTCTATAATGGTTGTCGCACTCTTCTAATGAAAAAGTTAGAGCAATGGACCTGGCTCTTGTGCGTTAAATAATATTACAAAGGTATGATAATTTTTGAAACTACTTATTTTTTGTGAAATTTAAGGGTTGAATATGTAATATAATATTGGCCCAATACACCAAATGCTTTGATATTTTTTTGTCAAGCTTTCTAGCTAGTAATCGAGCTACTAATCTAGCAAATTAGCATCTCAAGTTTACCAAAACATTTATTATAATTACAATGATGGATTTGGATACTTAGACCTTTAGCCCGTTTGACTTACTAAATTGAAAGATTATAATACTAGAAGTTAGAAAATTGATTATTGTTTTGTTCAACAAGGACAACAAACTTTGAGCCCCCTTGTAGTCAAATTTTTGTTCTTCTCATATGAGCGTATATATTGTTAAGTTTTATATGTTGCTGAATACAAACTTACAAATTTTCATATGAAAATACAAGACTCATTTGGCTTACTTTCAATCATACTACTATACGAGGAGGCTCGAGGGGTGCACTTAGTTCTACAATAACAAACCATGTGCGAACAAGTGGTTTCTAATAAACCATAATTTCAAACTAAAATTTTGAACATTGTTTAATAATGACTATAGCTTTCTATTGCCAAAATTTCCAACTCATATAAAATATGAAATGATTTCTAGAAGAGGTTGAAAATGAACTAAAATGGCATGTTTTTCAACTCAAATAATTATAGAGGACACATTTAGATGACCATTAAGTCAATATTCAACTCAAAATGAGCTTTCAATTATTATAATGAGTTATTTTTAGGAATTCTTTTTTCAGTTTTTAGACAATTTTTTCTTATATAATATAGGGGTGTGAAAGTTATTTTTCAGTTCTACAGTGTATCTTTTTACTTCAAAAATTTGTAACTAATTATTATTAACAAATAAAAATATCAATAATTCAAAACATAAACTTTCAAAGTAGGAAAATCTATTCATATTTTTTTAATTTTGTTTTACTTAAAATTCAAAAAGTATATAGGGGGTCCAAAGTTTTGTTTGCACGTGGTTTCTAATGGACACTCTAAATGATCCCCTCGAGCGAGGAGGTCAAATGAATTGGCCATATGCTGTCCATTTTTCAGTAATTTCTCGTGCACTTAGGAATTTTTTTTTGGAATTTTGATCACACAAAATTAGACTAGAAGTTATTAGAATTTTTTTGAAAATTTGACCATATAGAATGAAAGATTATATCTCTTGAATATAGGAAAAAACGTTCTCAATCTTGTCAAATAAAATCAACAAACAATTAACTCCTTATGAAGAGAAATTTTAACAGTACATACAGCATTAGGAACAAACTAGGGCCTAAAGTAGGCCACCAGATTTGGACCAATAGTGAAAATACAACAAATAAAAAAATAATATTTTTTGAAAAAAAATATTGAAAAAAATTAAATTACACTATGAAGTGGCATGGTTGTATTTTCATTATGGATCCGGATCTGACAATCCTCTTAGGCCCTGTTTTTTTCAAATGTCTTTTTTTAAGACAATTCCATCTTATGCCATATCAATTACTTAGTAAATTCGTAATCTTTGCACTTGGCCGTTTGGATTACGAATTCTATCCAATACTTGCTAAATTTCAAAAATAGATGAAGACTTTCTCACGTGCTACAAGGAATATAATTTTAATTTGAGCACCTAATTAGAAACTAAACGATGCTTAGGGCATGAGCACGGAAATGTGAGCCTACAAGCCTTTCTTCTAGTTACTAACTTTTTCAATTGAACAAATGATCCTTCAAAAGTGTATTGAATAAATAAGTAAAATAAACATCTCAAGAAACCACTATAATTCAAACTTAATAGAAAGAAACAAAATTCTTGCGAAAAATGACAAATATTCAATCTATAATCAATTTGAGAAGTTTTTTAATTTTAGGTTTCAAATATTATTAAAAAAATATTGATTAATAAAACAATTATTCAAATTATAAAGGATATAAAGTATAGATTGTTTTTACAACTTGTGTTGAAAAAACATAATTAAACTATTCCTCTAAATTGTATTTACATTACATTGTCAATAATTTGGAAATCTAAATTGTTCCTAATTATTACTTAAGGGGATAAACAACGACGCTAGTTAGTGAACCTAAAAGCGTGAGCCTAAAAGCTGTGAGCGTACTTTCGTGAGCCCAAACATGTATAATGAAAAAGTTGCATTTATTCTATTTTTGGATTAAAAAAAAATGGTTTAATTTATTCTAGACATTTAAAACAAGTAAACATGACAACAAGGACCTATTACCATGGGCCTATTACCGTGGATCTTAAACCGTGGACCTATTACTGTGGATCTATTACCGTGGACCTATTACCACTGAAATGTTGTTGTTGTTGTTGTTATCCTGTCATAGTAGATTAAAGAATGGATTAAAATATGATTGACTACCTTATTCTCCAACTTGTATGACATCTAGAAAAATTATCCTTATGGTTTTTATTCTGTAGAACTATGAATTCTGAGAATTATTTTTGGTGATGAAATCTAGAATATTTGAAGGGCTCATTCCTTTTAAATGAAGTTATATTGTTAAAAAAATATGACGTGTTATATTTTGGACAGTGTAACGATAGATGTCCAAACTCTTATCCCTTTGCCTAGTGTCGTTGACTCGTTGGAAATCATACTTGTCATTCAAGGAATCTAAATTTTCAATCTTGGACAATGAGGAGGCCCGTTGCTATCATCGGATAGTCACTAGAAAAATAAATGTGCTCTTACACTTTAGGCTCTTGAAGGGATAAAATATTTAGGGTTGCTAAGAGAAGAGAGAAACAAGAAATGTTATCTTGCTGTCGACATGCCATATGAAGGTGTTGAACTATAGTGCCAATCATCAAAGAAGCTAATACATGTTACAGAAGACTTTAGATTATAGAAAAATTGTTATAAGTTTCAATACTACAAATCCATTAATGCTGTATTCTTGGTACCACATGAGACTCTACAGAAATTCCGGCCTAAATCATTCCAAGGCTACAGTTAATCGTGTACTCTTCCATGCAAATGAAGTGTTTACCATATTTCATTTTGACATTGGACAAAATGAAAAGCACTGCCATCAAACATAATTACATATATACAAGTTCCCAAAAATAGAGAATGAATTGATAGTGTAGAATATATAATATGTATTAGTTGCTAACTTGATATACAAACGGATAGCATATTGGAATAATTCATCCATTCCATATGCATGCTACAGTACTAGACCTTAAGTTTTATCATCCCGGCCCTTTCAAGAAGGTTCATCACCTCATCCATGCTAAAGCTTGGCGCATGAATGAATTTGTCCTTGTTGGAGTCTGCCTTGCATAAGTAACGGAAAATGTAGTATAGGTGTTTGCAGTTCACATATTTCCCTCGCTTTCCAATGGATGCAGACACCATACCAGTAAAGTATAAGCAACTGCAAGCTGGGAAATTTGAGAGAGTCACTCGATTAACCATATGGTGAGGCTCTACACCAGATTGTAGTGTAATGACACATCCAAGTCCCGGGTAGGGCAAGATATTCACTCCTAGAATAGTCCCTGTTACATTTCGGGCACTCTCCCATTGGTTCCGATGATCATCAGTAGGTGCCTTCTCATTCCTCCGAATGCTCTTCCCATTGCGAATGCATGGAGGCTTGTCAACATGAGGTGGTTTTCCGTAAGTCCATTCAATAACCTCAAATAGTTTTGAAGAGGTAAAGAGGCGTCGTGGAGATAATGTTGGTTGCTCCTGAAGGTGGAACCCCGCGTCTTCCAAGAGTATAATTTCATTAGTGGTGAGGGTCGTACCAATCATAACTGGCCAAATCTCGGGAATTTGTGGTCGTCTAAGAACATGAGACCTTCTCGGACCCATCACGCATCGCTTGATATCATCCGGGCAAAACCAGAACTCATCTGTCTCTACTCTTGTTCCCTTGAACTCCCGTTTTTGACCCTTGTACATAGGAGCAGCAGTGGCTTTGGAGCTCCTAACAATTATCATCTTGCACTTAACCTCTGTCTCTGATTGAATGTCATGGCACTTCCTCTTGGACTTCACAGAAATGCGGGCTATGTGCCAATCTGAGGGGTTGCAATCCGTCTCTAAAACATGCTTCACGTGACGTATTGGTGGACTGGGATGAACATGAATTGCTGGAGGAGCTTCCGTAGACCTCAGTTGTACTTGAGGATGAGAGAAATTTACCTTATCAGGACGATGAGAATCACCTTCGGATCCAATAGGAATGTCCAATTTTCTCTTCATAGACCCAAAGACTTCCTTCCCTTCCAAGTGTGGAATGCGAGTACAGACCTCCTCAGCTCCAGGCATACTGCACATGGCATCAGTGATTCTTTTGCTGTCCATTGATGCAATTGCTCTTTTCAACTTCAAGTCATGTCGTGATGGTCCAAATCCAGGAGGACCTCCGTTCAGATACACTCGATAGTTTGTCATCTGCATGAAGGCGCGAATCCAATCGTCACATGTTGCAACGTATAAGTCCGCCCCACGTTTTCCAGATGCTTGAAGCCACTTGTTGTGAATTGTTTCAGACAGATTGCAAGTTGGAATATCATCCAACTCTTCTTCCGACAATTCCTGTAAGAATGAAAACATGTCCTTCCAATAATAAGGCCAAAATCATGGTTCAACTCTTATTAATGTTGATAAGTACACTTAATGGACAGACTCATCTTTAAAATTGATCACTACAGATTCTTGTCTCAAATGTGCCCTCAGTACTCATGAAATTGTCAAGACCACTTAAAGAACAACTATATCCAACACTTTGAATATTTATAGTTTAATCATACCATGGAATATAATAATGGTAAGCATGCAAAATTACTTACTCTACCAAGTTATATGCAGTTAACTCATAGTCTACCTATCATGCTCATAGAGAAAAAGTAGCAGAGACTTACCGTTTCCATGAAGCCACCCCACTGACGGTATCTGAAGTGCCAAAACGCTAACCACAATTCAAGTTCTCTTAAAGACTCCTCTGTTGCTGCCCCAGAGGAATACCACCATGCCTTGATTTGTAAGTACCTACTCTCTGCTTCGTCCAAGGTCTTCGCTGCTTTATAGTCTCGACAAAGTTTAACATGTTGGGGCTGTAAATCTCTCTTAATAAGTCTTTCTGTGTGTTGCTTCATTGAAGTTGCCCAATGAAATAGGCAAGTGCGTTCTCGGTCAATCATCTTTACGGACGGATCACCTGAGCCGTAAACGATTCGAACAGCATTCCAGTTGGCTTGAGCACTGTCCGCCATAAAGCCTTTGAAGTTTGGATTGGGTAAGCCGTTCTTCTCCATAACTCTATTTAGACACCTCCACATAATGACCTGTCCTTCAGTATCTTCGCATTGCATATCACAAACTGCAATAGTCATAACTTTACAGTAACTAGAATCGTATACATGGCAGGCAATAGTGGTCCACCCCTTCACACGTCTCACATGGTCGAACATCAACCAACTATTTTCAAGATCAAGGCCCACTTGCATTCGGCGTATAAGATCAACACCACTTCCCGGGCCATCAACAAGCATTTTAAACAGATACACTTTCTCTTGACCTTGGCTAGGAAATACACTGTCGTGGATGTATTCAATCTTTGCTTGCTTCTTCATAGCAAGTATGCGGTCGATCTCTCCGACTCCTATGCTAGTGTTACGAAAGGAGGAAATAATATTTCTAACATTTGGGGAACTGAGAACCTGAAACTTGTCCATAACAGCATCAAGGGCCTTCCCTCGAAGCATTACTTTAGAACCCTGTCCTTCGTGTACGAGAAATGTGTCTAAGAACTCCTTGCTAGCGGCTAATGCAATAGCTGATGTTTTTGCTGTAGGGGTCTTTGCAACCTCTTGAGCAAGAAGTCCAGATATGGTGTCTATGGAATCCCTACACAAACCATCTGCAACTGGATGACAATAACTACCTAGATGAATGCAAGCCCTTGTCATGTCAATAGAACCTGTAACATAGTAAATTCTGCCATCACAGAAATTTATGCAAGAAGGAGGATTCTTGCATATTTTACAAACCAAGATAGAGTCCTTTGGGGGAACTGAGCCTACAGGAAAGGGAGAGTTTGTGTTACCCGACCACTCAATTTCGTTTCTCTTGGAGCATCGCTTCAAGTAATCACATGCAACGTTAGTGCATGCCAAGTGTCCAACACAAGATGACTTCCTGAACTTTAGACCTAGATCATTGTGAATATTAGAAGTCATGGTGCGGCACCATACATGTCCATCATAGCGTTTATCCATACTAGTCATGTTCCTAGAAGAACTAGAAGATGCTGCTGACCGACATGGTGGCAACTCGAAGATTACATCACCATCAAAAGTAGTTGGCAGAAATTGGACTCTTTGGAAGTTTATATTCTCAAAATCAAGAGAAGCAATCTCGTTTCTTGATCCACGAATAGCCCCTAACCTCCTCAAGCATTGCATCACACTAGGATATTTCCGACTAGTAGGGTAAAGGGGAGGGCGAGATAAAATTGAACTACCTGCACTACAATCCTGTGCATCACCACATTGCGTTGAAACCAACCTTTTAGAAGCATGTGCAATGTCTGATGTAGAAGGACGACGACTAACATCTAATGGCTCGTCCTCTGAATCACTTGACAAGTCAACTATTGGACTTACATTCTCTCGTTTCGCCAAATTGACACCTAGACAACCCTCAGCATGAACCGCTTTAATGGGACTTCCTTTCTCAACTTTCACAGCTCGAAGAAATGGCACTTGTGCCGTGGATGCATCTGATTGGGGGGTAAAGACCTCTGTGGAAGCACAAAACACATCAGAAGACAATCCGAACGCTCTATAAAACCCTGCAGCCAAGTTCCAAAAATCCCCGTGCTCGCTACTGGTCTTAGACATAAGAATGGATTGAAGGAGAACTCCTGCCTCAGAGTGAATTTCTTGTTCAACGTAGATGGAAGACTCAATGAAACCATAACGGACGTGAAGCATGTGACGTGGAACTTGAGCTACAGCAACATTATTTAAGTGAAGGAGTAAAGGAACTTCGTGACCATCAGCTCTAATTGAAGCCATTCTAAGGGAAAGAAAATAATGAATTCCTCAAAGACAGAGCACTTCAACAGCATTGTTGATTCAGAAGAAACGGACTCTATAAATATATAACGGTGTTCAGGCGTTGTACATATATCTAATTTTATGAGTAAATTTGAAAAAACTCAGTGGTTCATCTAGAATAATTAACCACATAAGTACATTCATTGATTTCAATATATGAAAATCAGAAACTAAAGAAGTACAAGTACGATTTCTTATTTTCTAAAGAACATATCTTTGTAGGGATCTAGAAGGATATTATCGTTATGTTTGCTTTATGGAACGCAAAGGAACAACACGTTCAGAAATTCCAATTATAAATTGGAATTTAAACATGTACATGGTACGGTTAACAATTTGAAAATCATTGAAAATCTTGAAGATTTAATTGTACCTCACAAAGATATTACATTATCATAGAACCAAGCGCATAGGATATGTGGCTGTAGATACGATCCATTATGACACAAAAACATAAAAAACGAGTATTATCCATGACAAGGACAACAACATTGTTAGGTATCCCATTAATAATGAGAACATCAAGGACACGTGTCACACTTTGAACATTTTAAAATTTAGTAAATGTATACATTCACTACAGTATAAAATGAAGTATTGTTTATTTTTCATGTCTCTTTCTTTGTGATCTGGCGGATGCCTTTCCTATCTATGGTGATATTCGTTTAATCGAATAGGATAGAATTGCGTATATTATAATAGTCCATATAGAGACATAGATGCCACCAACTGCAGAAATATGTCAAATTGATTTTCAAAGTGTCAAAGCCAGAAAGCGGAGGAAGAGTATATTTACTTTCAGTACATCTAGAGAATTGAAAAGGTCTAGAATGAATCGAAAGAGACTTGTCCGAAAAGCCACATCAAATAGTGATGCAGAAATAGAAGATGGGGATCGGTGGAAGGGTAGATTAGATCCAAGCATATGCAAGAGTCATATACAATGTGATTCCGATTATCATGATACTCAAATTATGTTGAGAGATGTTCTAGTTTCAAGACCAAAGCCTCGTGAATTGGTAAGATTGAGTCATTAATGTATTTGAAGTGATGTATATATGATTTCGTTATTTATGACAAATACTAATTACCATATCTATGGGGACAAAAATAATCTGTAGGAAGTCAAAGACCTCACACTGGATAGGCATTTCCGGATAATCGGTTTGGGGCCACGGTAATAGGGTCAACTATTCCCAGTAAACCCTAACTCCTCCGGTACTATCCCTGTCCCCGCCAAACAAGTGCTGTCGACGTCTTCCGCCTTCCGCCTCACTCACCGCTGGCTCGTTCAGATCTGCGCAGGGGCAAAAACTTTGGCGGCAATGGAGACCAGGAGAGGGAAGGAGCTGGCCCGCCGAGAACTGAAGGATACGGCGGCAAATCACCCCGAGGAAACAAACCCGGTATGAATCACCTTGTCTCTCTTGTCTTGACGCTAAGATCTTTGAATGTTGAAAATCCAAGCCGCCGCAAATCACCCGTTGGGGATCCAGCGATGATGGAGGCGCACGGCAACAAAATCCAGTAACGGTCTCAGGAAGGGAGTCCCGTGATCGTTCTCTCGGTAGCGAGAGATGAGATCAGATATCTCTCCGTCGCAGCAGGCTCCGATTATGGCAGGCGTCGTTTTCGGTAGGCTCGATTGAAGAAGGCGTTGATGGCGGCAGACTTCGATGGTGGTTCCCCCACCAGTGTCCGCTGGCGACCAAAATCACGTCGAAGCTGGACAGGCGTCTGCGATGGTGGCGTCCAGCACATCCGCCCGGAGCTTCTTTTTCAGACCCTCCGGAGCCGTCGGGACAGCGTTCGAGGTCACGATCAACAGCCGAGAGGACCAGATGCGGACCAAAGGACTGCTGGATGCCGTGAAGTCGCAACGCTGATGGTTCTTGTTGCCGCGCACGCCGGGATTGTCACCACCATGGACCATTTTCGGAATGCTAAACTGGATCAGCGCTGGTGTTATGCGCTCTCAGAGCGAGAGAGATTTGTTCTCTCGGTAGCGAGAGATGATATTTCACGTTTCGTAGTTGCATCTGGCTACGATTGAGGCAGGCTCCGATAAAAGGCACTAATTACTCATATTTGTTTTTCAGATATGCGCAGGGTCCAGTGAGTCAAGTGCATTGGAGGGAGGATCAGCACGGGAGCAAAGACAAGAAGACGAAGCAACAACTGCAGCACCGGAGGAAATTCAGGTATACCTTATTCTCTTGTCCGAGAGACTGATCGGCATTTCTATCTGTTTGGAGCACTGCTGTGGGAATCCGTGACGCGCACTTGAGGAGCATCCTGCCGATTGAGTTTTAGGGTTCCTCGTTGGTCTCTCAAGGACCAGGCTTGTATGATCACCTCTCGGTGGCGAGACATAGTTATCAGGCCACGAGTTCCGGGATGTTGATACAAAATTTTTGTGCTCGGTAGTTAATTTTCAATTTTAATGTTTGATCCCTAGTGCAAATGAGAGCTCCATGTGCACAGCTTGGTCATTGCGAGAAGCTCCATGTGCACAGCCTGGTCATTTCGGGAATCTCCATGTGCACAGCTTGGTCAGTTGGGGAAGCTCAAGGATCCGGATTAGGCTTATTCAGACTCCCTAATCCCTAGGTTTGGTTTCCTGATTTACAAACTGATTTAAACTGATACTTGATTAGCACAGATCTGGAGTCTAATGCAATCGGAAAAGATTCAAGCATGGTCATCCCCAGAACTTGTCTCGTTGCCGAGAGAAGTGTCGAGGTCTCCATGAGTCGGAGATCCATACTCAATCTTCAATCATAATTTTCTGTCTAACAATTTCATGGTAGTATAGGCCGGCCACAAAACTTTTAAATCAACAAAACGGAAAACAGTCATAACGGAATATGATGCAAGAGAGACCTTCTTCGATGATGGCGGCCTCGCGAGTTGCAGAAATTCCAATCTAATCTAATCTGAGAAGTTGCAAGGGGGGCCACTTACCGATCCTGTCTCGTTGCCGAGACCGATTCTGAAGTCCCCAACTGTCGGGATGACTTGTCTGAAGGTCTCAGACTGAATTTTAATGCTGGCTGGGTTCTCAAAACCTGGTTCTGAAACCTGCGCACTCCTGTGAGATCTCATCCTCCGGAATGATCTCTCGCCACCGAGAGATACCTATTCACCTGCTAGTTATGGAAGAGAATGCCCCAATGTCGGCACATACTTCGGATGTGACAGTAATCTGGACAAGAGGCCTTAATTTCTGAAGTCAGTAAATAGAATGGCACCGGCTTATTGTATTTTGGAGGAGATGAATCCATTGAATTTTTGTGGGAGTACTTATGATGATACGGTTTTTTTCAATCCTCCCGTACCTGAGATTGCAAGTACAGGTGGCCCAAAATATCTCTCGGGACCGAGATGTATGCATCCTGCATATAGGAGTGCAGAATTTTTTTTCATATCGTAGGATATCAGAATCCATTGACATATCAGCATCATTTGAGTTATACGAAACTGTCTAGTGATTCCAATAGCACACCGGATGAGATTCTCTCTCGCTAGCGAGACTAGATTATTGGAGCATACGTCCTGTATCCTTGATTGATGAATTGGTAATGTGTTCTATTTATAAATGAAATGTTCATTCAACTGGACCCTTGTCTAGAGGGCCTCTCACTACCGAGATAGACTGGATAGAGAGGTGAACTTGGAATTTTTTTAACAAAAATCATAACAGTTCATGTGGAGGCAATGCAGTATTAATGTGATTTTCCGGCGTTTGGACATTTTATCTCTTAATCTTGCTTTTAGTAATTTCTTGTATGGTGTTCTATCATGAAGTATTACTTAGTAATGGATGCTTCTTTGTCAAAATATGTATGAGTTCCGGGAATGTGATGAGTGATATTATGTCTTCTTGTTTATTTTGATGAAATCAATGGTATCTAATTATGTTTTTTCTGCCCTGTAGAATACTACACGCCACGTTAAAGACAATGTCACATCTTTGGTAGTGGATATCAACGACAAAATGATCAGCAATCAACCCTCTATCATTGAAGAAGGCAACATTGTTCGGGGCAGGGACGGTGGGGACGGAGATGAGGAAGATGGGGAAGATGCCATTCGTAAGAAACAGAAACTGGATTTTGTGACTACAATTTCTAGTCTAAAACTAAAGCCTCACCATCTCTCACGGCAGAAAATTCCATTGTGTCGTTTTGTTCCGATGCCTATGGTTAGGCCCACGTTAGGATGTGATATTACCAAACTTAAACAGGACTTTGCCCAAGGTTACGAAGAAGGAGCTTGGGTGTTCTACGTCTCCACTTCCGATGAGGACGGGAATTTGGGATTGTTTTCGACTGTTGAGAAGGTTCAATGGGGCTCTTTGTGGAACACTGTGAACGATGAATTTAACATGTATTTGAGAAACATACCTGAGCTGCAGCACTTGGTGGATGCTAAATTTTTCGTTTGCGATGGAAATCACCGATGTATAGCGTGGATGAGACATATTAATCGTCTTTATTCTACAAATTTGAAGTGGCATATTTCGGTTGATTCAATCATTTTGGATACCAGAGGTCGAGTAGGTGCAGCGATGCAAGTTATGCACGACATAAACAAGTAAGATTCCTCCCTCTTATTTCATTATTTATTTATTTATTTTCATTAATTCAATGAACTCAAATGTTTTGGCCTCCCCACTATATAGGCACACGGAGCACTCGCACATCAAGACAAACCTAGTCCATACTCTATACCGTGTGAAGAAGTATGGATCCATGCCCATTGACAAGTTCAATGAACTTCTAAGTGTTGAGGATATGAAAGCATGCCATCAAAATGCTCGCAAGACATGGTATTCCATGCCTTTGGATGTTTTCACATCTTTCATATTTCAAGTAAGATTCTCTTCACTTTCCAATTTCTTCTGTTCTTCTCTTGATTTTTTATTTGAGTGGGTATGGATCCTATAGACATTTATTCAATGCTACTTATTTGTTTCATGTGATATACACTTCGTAGCAAGAGATTGCAGCAGCAGCAGATTTAGGGGTCCGCAAGTACCATGAAGAGACGCCACTGGAGGATGTGAGTGTTCTAGGGGTTGCAACAGCAATGCGGGTGGCCACAAAGGAATCAACAGACAAGCTATACAAGAAACTATCTAAGATTGTTTCAGTAGCTCATCCAGCCTTAGGAAATGACTGGCTTCAAGAGGTATTTCTATATTCATTTTTCATTTTTCTTTTTTCTTTTTTCTTTTTTAAGATTCCATATCCTAGTATGGGAATCAGGAAGATGTAATTCTCTGATATTTTCATATTATCATTTTTTCATAAAGAAATATGGATATTAGAAAAACATATGAAATGCTTGAAATAACTTAAAATGACTTAGACCTTCAGCATACACACATCAGGTATGTACTGAACACTATGTATAACTGACCAAAAGTATATTTCTGCCAGTAGTGCAGACATTTAAATGGCCAGGAAAATCAAAGGATGGAGTTCTGATTAGGTGAACAGCTCATTAGACTAACGGACATACCAGCAGGGCTGATTGAATGGTTCGATTCCCGTGCTTGCTTAATATGGTGGCCATATACTGATCTCACATGATCACCGGCCTAACTGGGTGATTTCCCACGGGTTTTTTAATTAATTCATTTTTTTGAATTTTTAGCGCCCATTCCCAGCCATTGTTTGACTGACAATCCGACCAACATAAAACTCCTACAAAACTTGCTTTTATACAAAGCTTTGGAGTTCCTTATTCGTATGTTTTCTTTCACACTGGTATACAATATAAAGTTGGCTGTCTACACTGTAGCTCTACGCCCGTTTCTTTTTTGGCTTCTTAAATTGATTTTCGGATACATCATGGCTCAGTCACAGCGGGCAAGCTTCAACCAGGTTCAGAGAGATATTTTGACTGTGGATTGCTTGTTTTGTGGATTTTTTTGCTTTGTTTATTTTTTTGCAACTTGTGAAAGCGATAACAAGCGTTGTGGTCTGAAGACACCCGTTGCATCCTCACTAATATTACATTCTTTGTTATGTTTTTGGGATGGGCACAGGTGAGGACCACAACCTCTTGGAGCATCTAAAACGACTTAGCAATTCCACTTCTTCCACACCTTTATATTTTTTTGAGAAGTTTAGGAACTTTTGGACTATGGATAGTGCTTCAAAAATATGTAGTTTGTGCAAAAGAGACATATACAAAGTAGTTTAAATTACTTTACAAAGCAAGTGGAAACCTTGATACCCATCTTGTCTTGGAAAAAAAATTGTTGATGTCCTTGTCAAAAAAGTTCCTAGTTTTTATAGGAAAGGAATTTTTTCTAAAAAATGAAACTATATGATAGGTGATGATTAGAATAATGCCCTCTAGTAGGGATGTTCCAGAAAAGACCTTTTTTTTCATTTTTCATTTTTCATTTTCATTTTTCATTTTCATTTTTTTTTCTTCACGTTTCTAATTTTTTTATTTATTTACAGATTGAGAGACACTGGAGTTTATACTCTGTTCCGGAGTTGACGCTTGACAAACTCCAACTAATTGCTACGGCAAATGCAAGTCCGAGCCAGAAAGTGAAGTGGCTTAAGTGGCTTAATTCCTCTGGTCCAACTCGAGAGGCACGCCGATTTCCTCCAAGACCAGCCAATGATGAGAAATTGAATTCTTTTCTTTGTAAAGCTTGCTGGTATGCTGGGGTAAGTTTTCTTGATTCATTATGATGTTTTCTGATCATTGGTAGGATAGATGTTTTGTTCCTATTTTGACCTTGTTCTGTTTTTCGACTATTCCAGATCGAAGATTCTGTTGTCGAATTGTATGAGTCCATACTTTGATCAGACAACATTACTATCAATATGGAGGTGCCTCAAGAGCCACAATCCCTTGTAGATTTCATAGAGAGCTAGCGGATGAAGCTTTGGGACCACGCTTTTGTGGGAGTCTTCAAGGGGGCTGACTCATTCAAGAAGTCAGATGCATTTAAAGACTTCAAGGGATCTATGCTCGCTGTGAAGAGGATCTTATATAGGTATTGCAGTTTTATTTCCTGTTTCTAGTAATCATGTTTTTTTTAGGCTCCATTTGTAGCGCCTGTGCCTAAATTCCTTATAATATTTGCAGGTACTTTATGTTCGAGTTGTATGAAAAGAAAGCCATTTCAAAGGCAGATTTACCACCGTTCCTCTACACTTGGCTTGATCGTTCATTGCCTGAATCATGTATGTTCTCTCCGGCGCAACTGAAGAATTGGCCAAGTGCTCATCTTCAAGTTATGCCTTGGTACCTTGAGTGTAGCCAGGGATTTATCCCGCCTCATGAATTGGCTCTGTTTCAGTCCATCAAGGAAAGTGCTACCGTGGTGTCAACCGTGGATGAATTTGCAGGCTTGGATGCTGATGCTTGTGCGAGGGCCATGAAGAGGCGAGAGTTATCAGACAAGAAGAAAGAAGATAAATGGGAAGAAGCGAGGAAGAAATCTGAAGACAATGATGCGAAGAAGAAAGAACGGGAATCCGAGAAAGCCAAGACTGATGTCAAGGATAAGAAGAAGGGTAGGAAGAGAAAAGCTGAGACAGTGGTCCCGGACCAAGCACTGAGTGATGGTGCCATGAAGGACACTTCGTCCGGATTTTCTTTGATTCAAGAGCGCCTTCTGCATGGACCTCTACCTCATGCTCATAATTTGCAAGGGGTGCCTGCTGTGGATGAGTGCATTTTGAATGTTTCCATCACTACTTTACTGGAATCGGAGGAAGGACATATTCCTAATGCATTCAATTCCATCACAACCTTCTTAGAAAAAGTATTCACTATCTACTTTTTTCTACCCTAGATTGTTGTGTTCCTCTTTGTTTCTTTTCAATATTTTTCCAAAGCATTATCAATGATGCACTTCTACATTTGTACTTCTTCTATTTATTGATTACATACACACTGTTTTGATTTGTGCAGCATGCTTCAGACAAGGATCGTTTTGTTGATGGGGTCTTGACTAAGCAAGCCCTTGTAGACCTCATCATTGTGGATGTCCCAGAGGGTTTATCGGTCCCCACCGTGTCCATTCCACCATCAACAATTCCATTGTGGAATCAATTCTCTGAAGACGGCCTACAAGCTGTCTTTGATCTTGCTGAAAACTATCTTCACGACGGAGGGGCTCTTCTTGTCATGTATCCTCTTAGTCGTAAGATGCAATCCTACCTTAAGGGATTCTGTATGGATTTCGGTGTGAAATCTATCAAGGACTAGTGGGGTATGAATAGACTTCACTTGAAGTCACCTACAGATCCACTTGCCACGGTAAATTCCTAAGCCTTGATTTTGGTATTCATTTCTCAATAATACATTCTGAATAATGCATAATAACTTCAAAATCTTCTACAGACTATGCGTTTTGGTATATCACTGTATGTCAAGGCTATAGCAGGAGAGGTTCCGTCAAAGTTCTCCTTCCAAGAAGTACCTGCTCATGATGCCGTAGGCGTTAGCGTGGCCCGAGACGACGTCCTCCAGAATTTCTGCAACAAGGAGGATGTTACTATGAATGGCAAGACGCCTTGGCGAGGTCCACGAGAGAAGGCTCGAGCCTTCATGCAGATGCTGATAGAGGCGACTACCTCACCGGGTGACATTGTGATAGACTGCACCGCAGCTACAGGTGTTTTTCTTCTTCAATTTATTTAGTTTTCCTTATTTTGCATTCTATAAGTTCTATCCATTCCTAACTATTATTCTTTGATCATTTCTACAGGTTCTACTATCTATGCTTGTCGAGCTACTGGATGCCATGTCGTGGCTTTGGAAGAGGATAAGTCCATATTTGAGGCTCTACTTGCTCCTTTGATTTCCAACGTTTCCACTTTAAAGGCGCAACCAGTAGTCTCTCCAGCTCCTCCAATTGACCTTGATGATGACGAGGTGCAAGTCCACCGTATCCCAAAGAAATCACGATTTAGTAAGTAAGTTTATCCTTAATTGTTTTAATGTGAATTTTAAGGGTATATTATATACTTTGTACTCATACTTGTTCATTTATTTTTTATAGACAAGCAGAAGAAATGAAGATGGCGCGACATCGACCATTCTTTGGGGATCCAACATTTTTTGCTAGCCCCCCAAAACCTTTCCAGCTACCAATGTATGCTGAGGCTGTGGCGTTGCACCTTCAAACTCATGTTCCTAAACCGTCTTCCAGGGCCCGTAAAGTAGATCCACGCGTCTTGACATACATAGATGACTCTACTAGAGAGTGTAGTGATGAGAGCTCTGCATCTAGATCCTCTAGCAGCATCCTTCATGAATCTACTCCATGAGCCTTTTCTACTACATCTCTTTATAACGTTCATTGTTTTCTGAGATTCTTATATTTTGCTTTTTTTATTTGGTATATTTCAATGAATGGGAAGTGCTGCTGGTTAGTTACAAGCTATTAGATTGATATTGAGATTTTTTAAATGAATTAGTCATGTTCGTGAAGGGATTCTAGAAGAAAAATCAAAGTTTTTGGAAAATAATCTGTAGGGAATGATTGGAAAGGAAATAAAGAAGGAAAAAAATGGGGAGTGAATGAGAACATACTTCAATCCTAAACACTTGACAGGAAAATAATAGGGAATTCAAGATAAGGAAACTAATGAAGGCAAAAAAATTGGGGTCGGAATGAAAACCAGAAAATAATAGGGAATGAATGATAAGGAAACTAAAGAAGAAAAATGATGGGGATTTGTCATGAAAATCCACCATAAGAATACATAACTGGCCCCCTCTAAGACATTCACTTAATTGGACAAAAATATGCGCACTATTAGATTAAATACATAATGAAATGGGAGATGAGGAAGACCTAAAATTTGCACTCCCTAATCCCATTTTAGGGTAAAAATTAAATCATCAAAACCACCTCCTGAAAGCTTCGTAATAAATATTGTTAATCACCAAATACATTTATATTTTCTTATTTCAATTTCCCTCAGCTCTGAACCACGGTCATAGGTCCTTGCTCTCAAAATTACAAAAAAATATATTAGTAATCGGAGGCTCTTAGGCTCACAAGCTCACAGGCTCAGCTCCAAGGCTCACAAAATAGCACCCCCGAGGGGATAAAGTAGATAATGTTATATTAGTTACCTTAAATATGACAATTGGATACTCTAAGGGGCCGCTTACATGCTCGCTTGGTAGATAATATCCATAGACCAGTCCAAAAATCTGGCCCACCGATGAGCATATGAAGTAGCTTTAGTGCGCTTCTTGGGGAGGGACTTCTACCGCTTCATCGGCGGCCATCATAGAATATTCGGAGCTACAACCGATATCGGTGAACTCATTTCATTGGCTTTTCAAGATTTCCTACTTGCTACATGCGGTTAACTTAGGCGGTTAACTTACAGTAGCAAGTCAATAGCAACTATTAACCCCTGAGCACCCCAGCGACGGAATTCCGTCTCTCCAAAATGAAAGCTTGTTGGGTTTGACTATCATAAGCTTTTGAAGGGTACGAACAAATCATTTGTCCTTTTCCCTATCAATGAAGGGTTATTCCTACTTTCAATCGATACGGTTAGTTTTTTTGGATCTTTTTTTGAGTAACAATGTGATTGACATTAGTTGTGACAGGTTTGGATTTTGATAAATATGAGTTGGGCGCTATCAGATAGAGAGGCCTTGCCTTGGGAAAACGCGGGGTTCTTGGATGCAACTAGAAATGGCTGAAGATACAAAGGATCCCAAAATCAAATATACCTATAATCAAACCCCATGATTTGCCTCATAATTATGCTCATGTAACCCTCATCATGAACCATAGAGATTAAATAAAATATCACATGTTTGTACAAAGTGGTATAAGTTGTGCATAAACCGCACAAAGTCCTCCAAAAGTGTATCCGACACTAATAGGAGTGCCAAATCCTCTTTAAAGGTTCAAATTGAGAGTATGATATCTCTCTGGAAAGCTAACGCAAAGAACTATAACACGTCCAAATTTCAACTCAAAACCTCATACTGTCCGACTTTTATAGCCGGTCAAAGTTTACTCTCTTCAACTCAAAGGCAGCTCACTACTACTTCACTTCCAAGGCTATAACTCTCACATACTAACTCCAAACTGACCATATAATATTTCATTGGAGAGGTAACACAAATATATACAACACTTAAAAGTTTCACTCAAAACTAAGGTACTATCCGACTTTTATAGTCGATCCAAGTTCACCCTCTCTAATTCAAAAGGCAGCTCTTCACTACTTCACCTTCAAGCCCATAACTTTTGCATCTTAACTCCAAACTAAGAGAATGATAGCTTTTTGAAAAGCTAACAACTCAATAAACAATCACGACAAATTTCAAAAGCAAAAACTTCATAATCAGATAGATATGAGCCCTCGAAAATTCTGCCCTCAAACTTCATGACAAATTTCCTTCTCTCACTCCATCAAGCATAACTTTCACACAAAAACTCCAATTTCAGAGAGTGATAGGTTTTCGGAATCACCAAAACAAGATGAACATTCTCCCAAAATTTCATAGTCAAACTCCCCATGTACAAAATGCTATCCTTCTCCAAACACACGGTTCTCTTAAACTAACTTGGAGGTGGAAGAAGAAGAGCCTCCACCTCATCCGCCACCTCAACCTCCATGCCATCCACCTAAGCAAGTGGATTTTGGCCTCTAAAATGCCACATGGGCTATCTTTTATCCATTGGCCATCCCTTTTGTCTCCATAACTCTATCCTTATCCCCTACGTGGACTTCTAATCCATTTAAAATTAAACAAAAGGTAAAACAAGCTTCACCTTTCATTTTTAACAATTCTAACCAAACAAAATAAAGCTTCAAAACATCTCTAAGTATAAGAATATAAGAACTAGGATTAAGTAGTTGTCTAACAGAGGTAAAAGAAATTAAAGTTCAAGAGGATCATCATTCCAAATGTCTCTTGAAACTTCAATGAAAAAAAAACCTCCGCTTTGACACACAATTATGGATTTCATATAATGTACACATATACGACGCGACATTCACCCCCTCCAAACCTGCACATCCTCCGGTATGTGCCAAAGTCTTCATTCTTTAGTTTCTGCTTCAGTGTCTATTTGGTCCTCATTATCTTCGTGATCTTGTGATGACGGCAAAAATGCCTCATGATCTTCGTTGTAGAGTTGACCATCTCTTCTCCGGAATGCCTTGATTCGCTTACTAGGTATTGGGATTCTCAATGGAGTTCCATCCAACTCTCGTAGTGAATAAGTGCCATTTTTATGCACTTCTACCACCACATAAGGCCCAAACCATCTTCGTGCAAACTTTCTGATAGTGCTATGTTGATGTTCTAAGCTACTATCAAATACAATCACCCAATCTCCAACATAAATTGATTTGGTCCTCAACCTATGAGTTTTATCAAATCTCTCTTTATTTTCCAATCTAGTTGCCTTCAACCTTTCCAATGCCATCTTCTGGTCTTCAGGTAACTTCTCAAGTTGCTTTATTTGAAGTTCTAGTAACCTCTCTCTAGTAATTCCGTCTTTCCAATCCACAATCACCCATGTAGGCACTATATCTTCTACAGGCATAATAGGTTTCTGACCAAACATGAGCTCAATTGGCATATAACCAGTGACAGTGCTATGAGTGGTTCTATCTGCCCACAATGCAAAAGGTAAAAGTCTAGGCCATTGCTTAGGTTTTCCTTCACATGCCTTGACTAAGGCATTGATGATGGGTGGATGACCTCTTTCACTCTTGCCATTTGCCTCAGGATTATAGGCGGTTGTAAGCCTCAACTTCACTCGATATCTCTCAAAAAATTGTCTAGCTTCTTCTGCATCCAACTCTCCACGATCTGCTCTCATTCTGCCAATATTGCCATATCTACTGAAAATATCTTCCAATATAAATCTGCAAACTCCCTCCGTAGACTTGGTCCTTAAGGCTCGACCTTCAACAAAATTTGAGAGCTCTTCTCTTGCTAATACAAGATACTTCATGCCCCACAATCCCAATGGCATTGCAACGAGGTCAATCACCCACTGAAAGTGCATAGCAAGCGGATATGTAGGATGCATCTCATCTCTATATCTCAATTTGGATTGCAACTGAGATTTAATGCAAGAAGCTACAAACTCTTCCACATCTTTATACAAACCCTTCCACCAATATCGCTCCTTGATTTTATAGAAAGTAGCCCAAACCCCTCTATGCCTTGCCCAAAGAGAATCATGAAATTCTTTGAGAATTTGATTCTTGGTCTCTACTGCTCTACATCATCAACCACCGTCAATGGCACTCCATCCTTTCTCTTTGGCCTCTTCCATAAAAAACCATCCCTCAGAAGATAGTTATAAGACTGGTGCCTGATATCCTTAAAGGTCTTATCTAACCAGCCTTCTTGTCTCTTCAAAGTGCTCAAATAAATGCCAATGTCCCTCAATCTCCCTTGATAAAATTCATTTTTGAAAGGTAGATCATCACCACTTGAGCTTGCTCCATCCATTGCTAAAATATAACCATAGTCTTCTACTTCACAGTTGTCATTCATCTCTTGTGTCATCATCTCGCTTTCACAAGTATATGTAGCTCTAGACAACATATCAGCCACAGAATTTTCCTTGCAGGTTATATGAACCAACACAGGATTAAATGATCTGATATATGCAATCCACCGCAGCATGGCAATGTCCGGAATAGAACAATTAGCCACCATACCAAGTAATGGCAAACAATATGTTTCTAGGTGTGAGTGTTTCTAACTCCACCTTTAAGTCAGAAAGTTGCACACAGGTTCTAGCGGCATAAGTTAGCAAATTGTAAGGGTGAAATGTAAACGTAGTGTTCTTTGGCCTTCCAAGCAATGGACACTTTGTTATGTTGATTTTTACCTAATTTAAGTACTTCAAAACACTCTAATAGTTAAGAAATAAAGGTTGTTAAGGGTTAGTTAATTGTAATTTAAACTTCTAGCTAAACCAAAACTTACCTAAACTAAATCAAAGAATACAATTTGCCCTTTCCAAAATGGTAAAGCAAGTTGGATTCTAATATTCCTAATGAAAGTTATGTGTGGATGAAATTCGTACTTAATTCTATCCTAAAAACTTCATCCGTCAACTAAAAATAGCAAATTAATGTGAAATAAATCTAAATTTCAGGGTTGAAAGGTTAATTAAGTTATCTAATGGAATTTTTAGAGAAAACCTAATTTTAACCTATTTTAGGATTTTTCATCCAAAACTAGGTCAAATCTTCATCCACGCTTTTATCCTTCAAATTAAAGTAATTTTAAAAGTAAAAGGTGGATTTGGAATCTTCAAAAGATTCTCTAAAACATTATGGTTTCAAAAGATTCCCTAGTCGTGCTTTGAGAATATTCCTAATTGTTCTTTAATTAATCCTAATTCTAAGTTATTATTCTAATTTTAGTGAATTTTTAGGGTTTTATGGTTTTTATGAGTAAAGTGATTAATTAACTTCTTGTTAAGATAAAAAGTAAGAATTTAGAACTTTTAGGTGAAAACTTTTAAATGGATGAAAATTCCCCTTGGTTGGATGGAATTCGTTCCTTTAATAATTTTCAAGATAATAAATAGATAAATTAGGTTTTGACTTCCCCTAATTATTCTAATATTCCCTAAGTTCCTAAATTAAATTAGATTCCTTTTGAGATTCTTTTGGATGAGATTACTATTTCGTTTTCCAAATTAATTCAAAGTTAATCTAATTATTACTTTTTACGATTTTAGATAAATTTTCAAAGGTTTTCTAACAATTTCAATTCTACTAGCTATTGGATTCTTAATGGTTAATTTGTTAGTTTTAATTTTCTAATCTAAATTTTTAAAGAATGAAAGCAAAAGAAAAGACAAAAGATAAAATTTGAAATCATACCTTGGTGTCGAGAATGTCGATCGTCCCATCATCGCAAAACACCATCATAATCGTCTCCTCGAAATTCTCCATTGTCTTTCATGAATTTGAAAGAAATCTTAGTTATTATTGTTTCTAAACCTATCTAAAAAGTCCAAGTTTGTTAGTTTTGGCAATTTAAAACTAATCCTTTGATTTTAGGAATTTAAATTAAATGATAAATTTAATTCATATTTCCTAAGTTTTCAATGAATAGTAGTTTTATTCGATTGCCAATTGTTTAATAGTTATTTTGTTAAATATTCTAAGATATTAGTTGTTGTTTGTTTTTATTGTTTTGGCTTATTAGGCCTAATAAAACAAATCCCCCAAACTACAAACAAACAACTAATTTGGTTTTGGAATCCTAATTAATAACTAAAACCAAATGAATGAATAGTATTCTAATAAAATAATCAAAACAAATCTATCAATGAATAGTAGAAAGAATAAACCAAATAAACAATGCCAAAACAATTAGTTGATGAATAGTGAGATTCTTACCTTAATAGTTGTTTAATCTTTTAATTCCTTCACATGTTGAATTCCTTCCTTCTTATTCTTCTTTGTCCTTCAATCTTTCATTTGTTCTTTCGCAATTTGAAATTTGGCTATGGAGTTTTCAGAGTTTGCAAGAATCAAGAGTGTTAGTCCAAATTCTTGGTGCTTAGTTTTCCAAAGAAAAAATCAAAATGTTTGAGCGTGGCAACAACCACCTTAGCTTTTCCACACTTGTGGGCTAATCAAGATTTTGATTTTTGGTGTTGTGAGGCTTGCACTGACCTCAGCCTTTGTTTGTATACCCAGTTGCCGATACCCAATGTTCAGATGCTGGTCTGTTCAGTAGTCAGTTATCCTTCAGTAGTCAGTGGTTCCCCAGCCGTAGCTCGTCTCCCAGCCCGTCGCTAGTTTCCCAGCCCCGTCAGCTCGTCTTCCAACCCGTCGCTCGTTCCCCGCTCCGTCGCTCGTCCCCGGCCCCGTCAGCTCATTCCCAGGCCCCGTCAGCTCGTTCCCGGCCCGTCAGCTCGTTCCCAGCTCCGTCGCTCATTCCCAGGCCCCGTCAGCTCGTTCCCGGCTCGTCAGCTCGTTCCCCAGCCCGATACCCGGTTCCGATTTTGATACCCGGATGCCAGTCCGATATTTACTGCCACCAGTTCCGCTGCCTTTGGGTTCCGATCTGATTGCCTAGCTTGGACTGAAATTTTTGGTAAACTTAGATGAACTAAAAATTTGGATACTCTAATTGAACCACAATTTAACACATCAATTAAGGTATCTTAACCTTCATAAACACTTATTAGGAAATCGTTAGTCTTCTATAAATGTTAAGCAAATAAATAAATAAAAACAATCAAACAACAACCAAACAAACAAATAAGCAATGAAATTATAATAAGGAAATTTAGCAATTAGGGCAAAGCAACAATTGAAGCTAAATACCTCCACAACGCGCACAAGCAAAAGAGAAATATTTCAAGGGTTTTTGGACTTTAAATAAGTTTCCAAAAGAATCTTTTCCCCTTGATTCTTTTGGTTTCAAAGCTTCGCCATGCAGGTTAAATTCACGATTAGATGGTCAGTTTAAAAGTAAATTTTAACCTTTTAAAGTCAAAGCTCCGCCGTGCGGGAGCAACCCCAGGAAATAACTGACAACTTAAGTTTCAAGTACCCGTTTCCAGGTTTCAAAGTCAAAGCTCCGCCGTGCGGAAGCAACCCCAGGAATAACCAGTATCCAAGGACCCAAACTAGTATTTTGAAAACTTAATTCTTAAAGGAGGTACACATGACAGTGTTTAACCGAACATTAAAAACTAATTTTTCAAAATTCCAAACAAAGTTCTAGTTTAATCACTAAAGGAGGTACACATGACAGTGTTTAACCGAACATTAGCAATTATTCAAACCGAACATTAGCAATTATTCAAACCAAACACCCGTTATACAACGAGTTTTGGCACGTGGTGATGCTCAAAACCTTTTGGCAAAGTCTAGCTTTGCCGCTTTAAAGTTTTAAGTTCACAGACTATTCTCAATTCATACAAATGGTTGGTTAGTATTAAAAGAACAACAAAATCAAAGTAGAGTTGGGGAACTACTCTCACAACTTCCAAAATGTCAAAGTTTTGGGGCTTGAAGCCTCCAAATTTAAGAAATAAGTTAGTTAACACAAACAATACTAGAGTTAGGGGATTTCCTCCACCTAAACTCTTTGAAAAGCAAAGTTTTGGGGCTTGAAGCCTCCAAATTCAAACAAGAAGAGAAAACAAAGCTTTGAAGGGGCCCTCCGGACCTTCAAAGTACAAGAGAATAGAAGAAAATAGAAGAACTAGCCAAAATTTGGCTTTAAAAGATGCTCCGACAAGTGTCGGTAGCACGACAAGAGCAACAACAAGAATGAAACAAAGAATGAGGGCCACGAACAAC
This sequence comes from Rhytidiadelphus loreus, assembly GCA_947034895.1. Taxonomy (NCBI): domain Eukaryota; kingdom Viridiplantae; phylum Streptophyta; class Bryopsida; order Hypnales; family Hylocomiaceae; genus Rhytidiadelphus; species Rhytidiadelphus loreus. The sequence goes on from OX344762.1 coordinate 65,735,381, forward strand.
CTCGAGGAAGGGCCTTATATACTCGCTCCAGGCCCTCCTCCGGTAAGTTGTTCGTAAATTATCTTTTACTTTCAATCTAGATATTTTGCTAAACTACCTAAACGTTGTCATGTTGTAAATTCGTACATAGTATAAAAATACGTAGTATGCGTTATTCGTGTAGCTTCAAGGTGACGCCTTCTAGTGAAGATGTGAGTCATCTATATAAGAAGGAGAGTCCCTATGAGAGTTGCATTGAATTGAAGTGTTGTAGTTTGCTTTTACTTTAGATTTAGAATGTTGAATTGGAGGGTTTTTTCTGAGTCTCAGGATGAAGAGCTTCAACCGGAAGCTGAGATTGAACTTTCTTTGTCACAACTACCGGATCAGCTTCTTTTGCCACGGGATCTTGTTTTATCGCACGAACGTCTTAAAGATGAAGCTGGGCCTTCCCGTCTGCCAAAGCAACCTCGTGTGGAGCGGCGTTGGCACGGAAACTTACTTGAAGATGCTCGAGCGTTGGTGATTCTACTGCAGGTTGGATGTGTTGAGTCCGGTAGCCGAGAAGTGACATTTGAAGGAAGCTTTGAAGGTTTGAACAACGATCAATACTTTTGCATGGTGAAGCCTATCGAAGGAAGTCGTGGTCACCAACGATGGTTAGAGGGACCAGTCAATCCTTTAACTAAGGCAGATCGTGCAGAATATGTGGCGGTGACTGTCAAACGCATTCTCAAATTTCTGCAGATGGAGTGAAGTTTCGATTGGAATTCTAGTTTTTTACCTCTAATAGATGTATTTGGATCTTTAGTTCTTCATTCCATACTTGGAGTGAATTTATACAATAGTTTTGTGTGTAAGAAGTAGTTTGAAAGAAATATCCAATTCATTTTCCTTCTAAGTGAACTTGGAGTGAATTTTTTTCAATGATAAAGATAAGGAAATAGTTGCTTGGGCCAAATAATGGCTCAATTATTGGGTTTTTTGCTTTGGGAGCAAGTTAGGGGCTGACCCCACTTGTTGTGTGGTTAGAGTGAAGATAGGGTGGAGAAAAAGGTGGGGGAACTATTCATCTTCTCTCCCGTTGTGAGTTTGAAGAGGACCCGATTGTTTGGAGACTCATTGTGTTGTGATTTTGAGGAATTTTGAAATGAAAATTGGAGGTGTTGAGTATCATGGTGTGTAGTTTCCAAATTGATCTTACTTGCTTAATTTGGAGTTGTGAATCAAAAGTTGTGCTAGTTTGAGTGGTGGGAGGTTTGTTGCCTTTGAAAATAAGAGGCAGAGACTTCGACCGGCCATAAAAGACGGACAGGTTCTTGGTTTGCAATGAAATTTAGAGGAGTGTAGGAAATTGTGTTAGCTTTCCATGAACATATCATTCGATCTGTTTGGAGTTTGTATGAAAAAGTTGTGAGTGTGGAAGAAAAGGAGGGTCTACTGCCTTTCTTTTGTCAAGGCCGAAACTTTGGATGGCCATAGAAGTTGGACAGAGTTTTATATTCATTTGAGATTTGCAGGAGAAGTAGATTATTGTATAAGTTTTCCAAAAAGCTATTACTTGGTTCATTTGGAGTTGTGATGCAACGGTGGCACTCCACCAAAGTTCAGCTTAAGAATTGGAGTTGCGGTTGGAGGAGTTTTGAAGACTTTTGTGTTTGTTTGTGTGGTTTGTGGCTTTGTAAACATTGTTGTTGCGGGTGGCTTGGGTAAAACCAACGCTAGCCTCATTTTGTGTTGTGGGTGACGAAGTGGGGTTAATGACCCACATGGTCGAGACTTGTTTGTTCTCACGGTGAAAGCTTGTTTTTTAAAGCTGGTCACCGGGAGTTTGAAAGTTTAGGAGCCAATCTTTCGGACAGCCAACTCGTGGTTTGGCCGTCCCGTTTTACCCGTCCGAAGCCGTGGGATCTTATTACACATCTTTACCCTTAAACCCATTTAGAGCCACATCAGGATAGGCCAACGGGCACGGTTTCAAGACGAAGAAGAAGATTCGACGTTCGAGTGTGAAGATTCAAGTTTACTTGTGACTTTACGTTCTCATTTCCTAAACCATTTCAATTTACAGCCGGAATCCCCGTGATTTCCCGAGGCAAAAGCTCTCAATACGACAACGTATTTTCAAAATAATCTTTGTTTAATGGGAAGGAAGGTTCTCAAGCGAGTTCCTTCTAGGCCCTAAATGGCCTTAGAATCTTTTCTCAAATCAAATATTTGATTTTCCCAAAGATATTTTGAAAATCTACCTAATTAACCAAGATATTTTGTGTTTTAATGTAGGGTTAGTTCTAAATTGGCTTTCTTTAGTCCAAAAGATGGCTTCTTACGCAAGACAAGTATCTTGGGCAAATCCAATCTTCGATTTTACAAGAGATATTTGCAAAATCAACCCAGATTAATCAAAAATTACCTTTTAAAAGTCAAACTAAGGGCTGACCCTCTCTATCTTTTGAGGGACAACTCGAAATTGAAAACAAACTGCGCCATCGCGTTCAGAAGACCCCAATTAGCCTAAGGGACCCCATACCCCTACCTCTCCAGCCATTTTAAAGCGCAAATTTGAGTCACGGTAACTCAGAACAAAAGTTAAAAAGCTAACTTTTGGAGTTTGCATCTTTTGATGAAACTGTCGGTCCTAGGTGGTTTAAAATATTTGTGGGAGTAAGAATTGACCCTTGAAACGCTCCGTTCGGACACCGCTAGCTCCTGGTTCGCCGGTCAACCCGCCGCCAAGTTGTAAATTCTTGTAAAATTCGTTGTCGGTTCTAATTCTGATAGTTGGGAATGTCGGAATGTCTTCAAACTTGACAGGGCTCTTTATTGGCACACAAAACACTATCCTAATTTTTAGTGAGATTTTACCGCAACATTGGTAATTTCTAGGAATTTACGAATGCAGTTTTAAGCGGTTGACTTCCCATGGAGTCATCGTGGAGTTTTGTAAAATCCCGAAACTTTTGGGCAATCTTCTACAAGATGTCCATCAACTAAGGGCAAAACCAAATCTCCAATAAGAATGCTATTTTTAGCAATTCTTTAATAATTTCCACCCGAGGGGAAAATTATTCTTGATACCGGGGGAATCTTAGATGATCGGGCTTCTATTTGACCTCCTGGCATGCTTTGACTTAGAAAAGCACCTCTCTATATGTTCCAATCATCATTTCCTCCATCTTGGTCTGTGAATGAATATATTTCTTAAAATTACCTGCAAACAATAAATCTAACTCTTTCGAGTTTGATTTGGACTGACTCGGACTAGACTCTAACTTTTAACCAGTTTGTTACATGTATACTTATAGCTGTTGTATTACATGAACAAGACACTAGGACTGGTTAACTCTCAAATTCTCACATCGCTCGAAATTACTAACTTAACTACTTATTTATACTAATGAGACCTAAAATTAGTGAAAATGTAACGTCTTACGTGTTTCACGCATTTAAGGCCATTACACACCTCTTTGGTAGGGACTTCTACCAAAACCCACAATAATTGTATTTTTATATGTTTTTTCTTATTTTTCACTCAAAAATTAACTAAAAATCGCGAAAAATAAGTTCAGAGTTCCAAGTGCCAACTTGAGGGCTCACACCAGGACAACATTGGCACCAATCAAGTAGTTTCTATCCGCCTTTACTGCAGTGAGTGCACCCAAAAGCTCCCTCTTCACTTGTGGATATGCTCTTTGACGCTCCGTGAGAATTCTCGCTCCAAATCTTATAGCAAACCGTCTGCCTTCTGCATCATCTTGACCGATAGTCCAACCTATAGCAATTGGGCTTGTATCCACTGTTACAATGATTGGTCTGCCACAATCATAATCAACTTGCCTTAAGATTGGTGGAGAATTCAAAATTTCTTTTAATCCTTCCATAGCCAAATTTTGTTGTTGCCCCCACTTGAATTTGATCCCCTTCCTCAAAAGCTTATATAATGGATCGGCTATGTGAGCAAAATGAGGAATCCAAACCTGATAAAAGACACAAGCTCCCAAAAACCTCCTTACTTCAGTGATGTTACTACATGTTTTTATTTTGGAAATAGCATCCACTTTCTCAGGGTTAGGTTTTCTGCCGTATCTTCTACACAAGTGACCAACCACCACAATCTCGTCAACACCAAACTTGGATTTATCAATAGACAATGTTAAATCCACATCTTCAAATCTCATCAAAATCTTCTCTACATCTTCAATATGATTTTTCACAAATATTCTGCAACCATCATCATCCATGGTCAAGTCACTGACTCCTTCTTTGCAACCCTTGATAGGTATATCATCCACAAAAGGTATAGTTTTCTCGGGCATAAAATCTCTCAAAATCTGGTTCATAGCATTTTGCATATGCGCCACCGAGTTAGTGGCTCCCTGAGGCAATGTACACATCCTTACAAGTCCTAATGGAGTCTTCATGGTTGTCAGATCCCTACTTTCGTTTGCAAGTTGAAACTGATCATAACCTGAATATAAATCTCCAATAGAATAGATGGCATGCCCCGCAAATGCTTCAGCAACCTCATCTACGATTGGACCCAAGCCTTTGTTTCTGATAGTAACTCTATTAGCTGGTTGCATATCTTGAATAAATCTCAGTGCACCGGACTTCTTTGGAACTGTAAACCAACGGTTGGAGTATGGAGCCATTGAAGGCTCAAGTATTCCCATCTTCATCTTTTCTTTCAATAAATCCACCAACTTCGGAAGTAACGCTCGAGGTACTGGTATAGGTTTTAAATCCCATGGCACATGTAGCACAGTGAAAATCACCATTGGAGCAACCACACTAGGATGCACACATCCAATTTCATCTGGTGAAGACGCAAAAGCTTTGCCATGTTTGAAGAGCATGTCTCGGAACCTCTTTTTCTCAGGTTCATTCAAGAATTCACCCCCTCCAATCTTCAGTTTAGCCAATGATTCTTCAGTAAATTTATGCCCAATCCTTCTTGTTTCTCTTAAACTCTTATCTTTCACAGCTTGTCTGATATGCTCATCAGTATCTGCCGGTAATTGAGTTGCCACTGGTCTCACCTTTTTTGCCACAGTCTTGTATTTGGTATTCACATCAACCTCAAGCCCTAATCCAATACCTCCAACAAAATTTGCACTTGTCATTGCTTCCATAATCTCATAATATATTGGCCTTGAATGTACTTCTACTGTCATATTGCAAGATATAAACCTTTCATCTTGTAAATCTTCTAGAACTTGCAATATGTCATCAGAAAATCCTTCTTTTTCTATTATGCCCGTAATAACTTCATCTTTCAACACCACACCCAATTTTTTTAGTTTTCTTTCAGCCTTTTTGATTGCTCCTTTATAAACAGAGTCCAAATCTTCAATCTTCGCAAACCTCGCAAATCCATCTTTTACTAAACACAAAAATCCACAACCACCACTATTTATACTAGGGAATGTAATAGCGGATGATTCATTAGCACTCGTGGACCCCCAGACTCCACGTGTGCAATTTAGAAATCCTGAAAGTCTTCATGGTAATTGACCACAGGCTCATCTCTGAGTTGATCCCTGTGTCTTTCGTTGTAGGGCCTCACCGTGAGAAATTGCACCATTCTTTTTCCATCCAAACTGCGAATTTTGGCATAATGTGAACCATCATCCAAAACTTTGGTCTCCATCCTTGTTGCAGTGATATACGGCTGACCAAGAATAATTTGATAATTCCCATAGTTTTGAACAAAATAGTTTTGTTCATCCTCCACATCACCAATCTTCGTTTTGATAGCTGGACATGCACCATATAACTTGCCTTTTTCATTGTTGGCTGCTCGCATCACCCATCCATGGTTTATATCAATTGGTCAGCTTCCCCTTTCATATATCTTTCTGGATATAATGTTGATTTCCGAACCATGATCCACAAGAGCTAGAAATGACTCATCTAGATCTCCAAGTCGAACACGTGTCTCTGTTGTAGCTCTTGCCCAAAATGGATGAGTATAAGCCATCATAGCCTCACCTCCACTCCTCACCCAAGACTTGTCATGCGCATAACAAGAAACATTAGCTTCAATTGAAAGCTCTTCTCCAACCGTTGAATATGGTGCAATATTGCTCTCTGCGACAACTTCATCTTTCTCTTGAGCCTTCTCTTCCTTTCGATCTTCATTAAGCTTCGCTTCCACCTTTTCCTTGACCACACAACCACAAGCAAACATTTGCAAGACCTCATCTTCCATCTCTCCACTCATGAAGTCATCAATCTCTTCAACTTCATCACCACCAGCTATCTCAAATATAATTTCTTCTTTCTTGTCTTGTCTTTCTGCATCAACACGATCACACATCAAAGCAAATGCTTGGCCAATCTCTTCTTCTTCATCCTTTGTCACACGAGTATCCAATGCTCGTGCCATTACAGTCTTTGCTGTTATTTGCCTCTTCCTCTTTATAACATCAATGATAAGCTCATGGAAGTCTTTCTTGGCAATGCCAAGTGCTTCTCGTAAAGTAAACTCAATCTTAGCATCCAAAATCCTCTCTTCAAGAATGCCCTTCATATTAATAGAAGATTCAATGTCAGACTGAAGTTTATAGGCCGGTGCTTTGCCCTTTCCTCTAACTCCATCATCTTTCTCCTTCTCCTTCCTTTGGCCACTCATTCTCTCTTCCCACTTCTCCTTTGGTAGTGGTGCATCTTCCGGATGAGAAACAATAGGTCGTGTTTCTTGCCTCTGTTTAGTGTGGTTTGTTGGCCCTTGTTCTGGTACTCCTTTACCAATTTGTACCTTCTTCTTGCTAGCAAGTTCTTCTATCTCATCTTCTTCTGCATTTCTACCCCTCTTAACTTCCACATATACATTGTGAGGCTTCTTTTCCCCATTTTCACTCTCCAAATAGGCCTTAATGGTGGTGGAATCCACAAGAACATCCCACCTAGTTAAGTTCCTGATGGCTTGTACTCCTCTAATCATAACTTCTCGGTTTGCTTTTGGTGATGCTTCCACTCCATTTTGCCCAACTTGGATGTGATAGGTTGTTGCATCTGCTAGATGCACAGAGCTAGTTCTACCTAGCTTGTCATCTATTAACTTCTTCATTCCGCCTTTTCCAAAGTTTGTTGGCAAAGGATCACCCGTGACTGCATCTCTGATCATACCTTCTTTGAAGATGATAATACCAGCCTTCAAATCATCTGTAAAATGTTGGCAATCTGTGCGTTTGTGCTTTGAAACATCACAATAAATGCACCGCACAATAAACCCTTTCGAGCCATCTGAAGGTCGAGAATTGCTCTGCAAGCAACTTTTCTTTAGAGAATTCATCTCAACCCTCAATTCTCTAAAGCCCTTCATAAGGTCCTCGAGAGTGCCATCATCTACAACCTTATTCTTCGAAGAACTTGATGAAGTAGAGGGTATAGAAGCTGCTGGTACCTTTGGAGATGGTAATGGTATAACATCCACCCTCATGTTGAGTCCTCGAGCCTTCACACATTGCTGCTTTGCAATAAGGCTTACCGATTCTTCTAACCTCCTCCAGTTGGGGTCAAAACCTCCTTCTGCTGCTCCATCTTGAAGAAGAAGAAGAAGAAGAAGTCTATCTTCCAACGCTTCATCTGCTGCTTGAAGAAATAATTCCGACTTTCTTGCCTCCAAAAGGCGCTTCTCTGATAATGAAAGCCGTCCAAACTTCTTCTCAAACTCTCTAAGAAGCTCATTTGCTCCCATACTCTTGCCTGGCTGTTGCTCCACCCACTCTAAGAATGCCCTCTTTGACACTCTCTCTGCATCTTCATCAAAATATTCTTCCCTCAATCTCTCCTCAAACCTTGGCCATGTGTTCACAAGCATCACACCGTAAAGTTCTCTCACCCTTTCATGGATCTCTGGCACAACTGCGAGGTCAAACGACTCAATCATTCGGACCTCTGGCACTTGATAGATCTCCATCTCACAAGTGTAAGTCCTCAAAAAACCCGTAATGTTTTTGACGTCAAATCTCCCAACTTTGCCAATAACGGCCCTCAAAGCCTTAGTAGCACCGTGCCCCGTTGCACTTTCTCTCTGCTGGACCATAAACATTTGGACCGCCCTCACAAAATCCTCTGCAAAGTTGGAACCACCACTCACACCACCAGTTCCAACCTCAAATGCAGACCCATCACCAGGGTCCCCCATAATGTCTGAACCAAATCAGTTGCCCCAAAGCGCTCTCAGTGGAAGCACCAATATGTCGGGTAGAGAGGCCTTGCCTTGGGAAAACGCGGGGTTCTTGGATGCAACTAGAAATGGCTGAAGATACAAAGGATCCCAAAATCAAATATACCTATAATCAAACCCCATGATTTGCCTCATAATTATGCTCATGTAACCCTCATCATGAACCATAGAGATTAAATAAAATATCACATGTTTGTACAAAGTGGTATAAGTTGTGCATAAACCGCACAAAGTCCTCCAAAAGTGTATCCGACACTAATAGGAGTGCCAAATCCTCTTTAAAGGTTCAAATTGAGAGTATGATATCTCTCTGGAAAGCTAACGCAAAGAACTATAACACGTCCAAATTTCAACTCAAAACCTCATACTGTCCGACTTTTATAGCCGGTCAAAGTTTACTCTCTTCAACTCAAAGGCAGCTCACTACTACTTCACTTCCAAGGCTATAACTCTCACATACTAACTCCAAACTGACCATATAATATTTCATTGGAGAGGTAACACAAATATATACAACACTTAAAAGTTTCACTCAAAACTAAGGTACTATCCGACTTTTATAGTCGATCCAAGTTCACCCTCTCTAATTCAAAAGGCAGCTCTTCACTACTTCACCTTCAAGCCCATAACTTTTGCATCTTAACTCCAAACTAAGAGAATGATAGCTTTTTGAAAAGCTAACAACTCAATAAACAATCACGACAAATTTCAAAAGCAAAAACTTCATAATCAAATAGATATGAGCCCTCGAAAATTCTGCCCTCAAACTTCATGACAAATTTCCTTCTCTCACTCCATCAAGCATAACTTTCACACAAAAACTCCAATTTCAGAGAGTGATAGGTTTTCGGAATCACCAAAACAAGATGAACATTCTCCCAAAATTTCATAGTCAAACTCCCCATGTACAAAATGCTATCCTTCTCCAAACACACGGTTCTCTTAAACTAACTTGGAGGTGGAAGAAGAAGAGCCTCCACCTCATCCGCCACCTCAACCTCCATGCCATCCACCTAAGCAAGTGGATTTTGGCCTCTAAAATGCCACATGGGCTATCTTTTATCCATTGGCCATCCCTTTTGTCTCCATAACTCTATCCTTATCCCCTACGTGGACTTCTAATCCATTTAAAATTAAACAAAAGGTAAAACAAGCTTCACCTTTCATTTTTAACAATTCTAACCAAACAAAATAAAGCTTCAAAACATCTCTAAGTATAAGAATATAAGAACTAGGATTAAGTAGTTGTCTAACAGAGGTAAAAGAAATTAAAGTTCAAGAGGATCATCATTCCAAATGTCTCTTGAAACTTCAATGAAAAAAAAACCTCCGCTTTGACACACAATTATGGATTTCATATAATGTACACATATACGATGCGACATCGTGCAATATGACTAGTCAGTCATATTTTGTGGAATATGACTGCGTTGAGTCATATTTTTTGATGACGTGGAATATGACTATGGTCAGTCATATTTTTTGATAACATTGTCGCATTGTAAATGCGTACATAGTGTAAAAATGCATGGTGATATATTATTTCCATAGATTTGGTTTTAATAATATAAAAATAAAGATGACATCATTCTTGGTAGCTTCAAGATGACGCCTTCTCACGATGACATGAGCCATCTGTATAAGAATAGGTTACCATCTTAGAATGCAACCAAACTTGAAGTAGTTTTCTTTATTGTTTGTTATAGATTTCAATATGTCGAATTGGAGGGTTTTTCTTGAGTCTCAGGATAAGGAGCCTCTACCAGAATCGGAATTTGAGTTTTCATTATCTCAACTACCGGCTCAACCTCTTCAGCTGTTAGATCTTTCAATATCGCACGAGCGTCCTCAAGATGAATCTGGGCCTTCTCGACCGCCAAAGCAACCCCGCATGGAGCAGCGATGGCACGGGAACCTACAGCGTGGAGCTCGAGCACTAGTGATCCTGTTGCAAGTTGGATGTGTTGAACCTGGTACCCAAGAAGTGACATTCGAAGGGAGTTTTGAAGGTCGTAACGACGATCAATACTATTGTATGGTCAGGCCTATTAAAGGGGAGTCGCGGTCACCAACGATGGTTAGAGGGGCTGGTCAATCCCTTGACAAAGGCGGATCGTGTTGAGTTTGTTGCTACTACCATCAAGCGAATTCTCAAGTTTTTGAAAATGGAGTGAAGTTTTTTTGAAGACTTTAGTTTTTTGCCTTTGAGAAGATATTTATTTTATGTTAGTTGTTTATGGATTCCATTTTGGGTGTTGAAAATAGAGAAAGAAAATATAGAAAGGAATTAGTGAAATAGTTTTCCTGCTAGGTGAACTTGAAGTGAATTTTCTTTCTAAGATAAAGATAAAGAGATAGTAGTGAGGTCAAATAAGGGCTCAATTATTGATGTGAGAGCTTGGGAGTGAGTTAGGGGCTGACCCCACTTGTTTGTGTGGTTAGAGTAGAGATAAGGTGGAGGAAAAGGTGGACACTATTCATCTTCTCCTTCGTTGTAAGTTTAGGAAGGCCCGAATGTTTGGAGGCCCATTGTGTTGGGAGTTTGAAGTATTTTGAAATGAAATTTGGAGGTGTTGTGTATCATGGTGTGCAGTTTTCAAATTGATCTCACTTGCTTGATTTGGAGTTGTGAAGCAAAAGTTGTGCTAGTTTGAGTGGAGGGAGGTTTGTTGCCTTTAAAAATTAAGAGGCAGAGACTTCGACCGACCATAAAAGACGGAAAAATTCTTGTTTTGCCATGAAATTTGGAGGAAGTGTAGGAAATTGTGTTAGCTTTTCATGAAGCTATCATTCGTTCTGTTTGAAGTTTGTATGAGAAAGTTGTGAGTGTGAAAGCGAAGGAAGGTCTGCTGCCTTTCCTTTCTCAAGGCCGAAACTTTGGATGGCCATAGAAGTTGGACAGAGTTTTAGAATTGTATGAAATTTGAAGGAGAAGTAGATGATTGTTCTAGTTTTCCGAAAAGCTATCATTTAATTCATTTGGAGTTTGTAGATCAACAGAGACACTCATTCAAAGCTCAGCTTGGGAATTGGAGTTGGAGTTGAAGTTGAAGTTGAAGTTGAAGTTGAAGGAGTTTTGAAGACTTGTGTGTTTGTGTGTGTGTGACTTGTGGCTTTGTAAATTTTATTTTATTGTTGCGGGCAGTTTGGTTCACACCAATACTAGCCTCATTTGGTATTGTGGATGCGACGAAGTAAGGTTAATTGCCCACATGGTCGAGACTTTTATGTTGTTCCCACTGGTGAGGCAAGTTTGCTAGTCACCGTGGGTTTGAAATTTAGGATCCAATCCCTCAGACGGCTCAGCTCGTGATCTGGCCGTCCCATTTTACACGTCTGAAGCCCGTGGTTTCTTATCACCCTACCTTAACCGTTGGCCTATTTAGAAACACAACAGGATAGGACAACGAGTAGCAGTTTGAAGATTTGAAGACTCGAAGATTTGAAGATTCGACAAATTACGATTTATTTCATTCCCGAGCCATTTCTAGTCACAGCCAGAATCCTCGTGATTTCCCGAGGCAAACTCTCTCTACACGACAACGTGAAATATGACTCTTCTCAGTCATATTTTTCAGTCATATTGAGAGCATCTAGTCATTTTTTGGAAATTATTATAATCATTTTGTGACTCCAAGTAGTCATTTTTTTATTGATATATATTTTGAACTATGAATTGAACAAATCATACAACGGTTGTAGGATACCTAAGCATATTTGCAATCATACATTAAAATGATTTAACAATTGAATAAAAGATTTCATGTAGTTAAAAACAAATACATATGATTTTAAAGATATGCAAGAAAGAATTATATTGGAGAGGGAATATATAAGAAGAAATGTGACTCCTTTCAATGACATTTATAATTTATTAGTCACAAATACAAAATATGTATATCACAATCAATTATTTACACAAGTCAATAGAGACTATATTTCTTACAATAATATGAAATGAGTTGCAAGTAGCCTCCAACGACTTTGTTTCAATTTTGTTGCCTACATATACAATTAAAGAAATAGGAGGTTAATTTTTAATGAACATACAACAAAACTCAATCATCAAAAGTTTACAACAATAAAAAATATGTAATACAAATTTAGGATAGGAAGAAAAACAATGGTGAAGCAAGGAACAAGAAGAAAAAAGGCAAAAAGTACTAAAAGATAACAACAAATACAAGTTAAGATGCACAAGAAACAGTAAGGAGCAACTACTAAGAGGTAACAAGAAACAACAAAAAAGAGTTAAGATGCAACAAAAAGAAATAAGAAACAAAAAGAAAGAACAAAAAGTAAGAAAGAAGAAGAAGAAAGAATTAAGATGCAAGAAGAAAAATACAAGAAGCAAGAGTGAAGATGCAACAAAAGACAACAATTAAGAAACAAGAGTGAATTCAAGATGCAACAAAACACAACAATTAAAAAACAAGAGTGAACTCAAGATGCAACAAAACACAACAATTAAAAAACAAAAGTGAACTCAAAATGACAAAAGACAAGAGACAAGAGACAACAAAAGGTAAGGAAGAAGAGTCAAAAGAAGTAGTGGCTAGGGTTTCAAAATCCTAAAAAAATGACGGCTAGGGTTTCAAAACCCTAAAAAGTGGTGGCTAGGGATTCAAAACCCTAAAAAAAATGGCGACTAGGGTTTCAAAATCCTAAAAAGTGGTAGCTAGGGTTTCAAAATCTTTAAAAAGTGGTGATTAGGTTTCAAAATTTTAAACAATGGCTTGTCTATATTTTTTTTGATTGCCCATGTTTTTTTTAGGTTGCTCAAAAACGAAAAAATGTTACTACCATGAAAATATGACTAATAATATAACTCAATGTTCTCAAATGAGTTCTCTACTGTTCCCTATGAAATACTTTGGTATTCCCAATGGACGTATAATATACACCCGTGAAGTACAAGACCTAAAAACGACTGGTAGTCATATTTTGTAGTCATATTTCTCCCCAAGGTATTGACCTCCAAAAATATGACTGCAAGTAGTCGCTAGTCATCCTCAGTCATACTTTTGCAGTCATAAAACATTGTCGTTGTTGTAGTCGAGATACCCATGTTTCAATTAGTGAACTTTTGGGCATAGCCAATTCAACAAGTGTGGTAGTTTGTCAACAGTTCATTGTTACTCTAATAAACGTAGCATTGCCTTTGCATTTAAATTGGCCAACATGAAAAAGATTATCTGAGGTGAAACTTGGTTTTAAAACCTACATGGCATTCCACAATGTTGTGGTGCTATTGATTGCTTTCATGTCCAATTTGACTTACCAGCAAATACCAGATCCAGTGATTGGTATGATCGTGATCATAACTACTCTATAGTAATGGAAGCAATTGTAGACCATGAGGCCCGATTTACAGATGTTTTTTTTGGGGTTCCTGGATCTGTACACGATTCTCAAATTCTATTGATGTCAAAACATTTTAAAGAAGTGATTCTAGGAACTCGATTGAATGGATCAACAATCAAAATTCAAGGAATTGATGTTTGTGAACTCATTGTAGGTGATGCGGGGTATGTTGGAGATAGAAACTTAATTGTTGGTGCCTTGGCCTGGAATTCAACTTCCAAAATTATATGAGGAATACAACTTCAAGCATTCTTTTACACGTGGTAGTAGAACAAGCTTTGGGGATCCTTCAAGGAATGTGGAGGATTCTAAGAAATTATATTATAAATCCTGATCTCATAAGGATTCCAAGCTTAATAGTAGTATGTTGTTTACTCCATGATAATATCATCATTGATAGGAATGATATTATTGATGAGTCAATTGTTTTATGGGCACATCATGATTTGGGTATGCACAACAACTAGTGCAAAGTTCACCCCAAAATGATGGTGAGGGTAGTTGCAAGAAACACTTCACGTTTTTTGTTCAAAATTACATTTTTTGGCCATAGGACTAAGCAATACTATGCAATACTACTAATACTACGTTTTAGAAGCACCTTGACAAATCTGCACCGTTGATTGAAGGCACTTGCAGATCTACACTGTTGATTTAGTACTATGTTGTACTAAGGTAAATCAGCCCATGACAGGCATAATGATTGATTTGGTATGTTGCCATTAGCAAAATCAAATCAAATTTTTGTCTATGCAGAGACAACTTTGAGAAATGAAAGAAGCAATTAAAATTTTAGTTTTTGAACAAAGTAGAAATTTGTTATGAATTTTTAAGTATTTTTCCAAAACAGTCTGTAGACTACTTGAAATCAACAAAATATGTCTCCATGATGGTCATCTTACCACCTAATATAGTCTTTAGATTTCCTAACACAACCACAAGATTTTTTAATGTGGCCATCACATAATGGAATAAAAAAAAAACTCTTTATGATGAGTTTACACTCACAATGTGTAAGTGTCCTATGACAGTCATTACTAATTCTATCACAATCACCTAATGCACTAATGTGGGCCACTAACCAACCTAATTAAGTTATAACAACAAAAATCTGAAATGGACTGTAATGGGGGGGGGTAGTAGGTGTCTGTATTAGGTAGGTTGCCTGTCATGGGCTGGTTTACCTTATGCAGTACTACGGACTACTACAAAGTATTGTAGAAGCCACTGGGAGCAAAAAATAGCAAAAAAAGAGTTTGTAGAGATTTTTATTTTTAGTAATTCATGAAAAATTCTAAAAAATTTCATTAAAAAATCCATTTTTTTTAGAAAAGACTGCGCTTGCATTGCACCAAAAAATTCATGAAGGAAATTTTTTCCCTCTTCAAAGCTTTCGCGCAAAGGTAGGTCACTTTGACCCCATGTGTGCAATCAACATGATGCTATTTTCATAAAAACTCATTGTCATCCCTTATAGTGTTAGTAGACCTCCAACATGTCCAATTTGTGGCTTCAAATTTGCATTTTTGGGTCAAAAATAGGACTAACCCCCCCTCCCTAAATGGCCAAGGTAGAATCCAATCGGGGGTAGGTTAAAAATAATGAACTCATTTTTTAAAAATTTCAAAAATCACTCAAGGTTTGTAACTTTAGCATCTACCTTCATTCCAAATTTCATGCCAAATAGACAAACAATGCAAAATTTATGAGCAAAAAGCCAATTTTTAAGGACAAGGGGACAAGAAATAGGACAAGTTTTTCTTGCAATCACCCGTGAACAAGTGCAAATGGCAATTGCGAGGCACGTATATCTCTTAGAAGCAATGCACATGAATGAATAAAATATTGTGACTTGTTTTACATTGTGCACCATTATTTAATATTTGGAATCCTTTAAGGAATATCATGTAGGATTTTGTGACTTGGTTTATATTGCGTACCATTATTTAATATTTGGAATCCTTTAAGGGATATCATGAAGGATTTTGTGACTTAGTTTATATTGCGTACAATTATTTAATATTTGGAATCCTTTAAAGGATATTATGAAGGATTTTGTGACTTAGTTTATATTACGTACCATTATTTGCTTTGGGATTCTTTTGAAAGATGTAGAGGATTTTTAAGTATCCTATTACATGAATCCTATTATAGTACAATATTATTATACACTATATTGCAACTAAATAGTATAAAAGAATACCAGATTTATGAATACGTAGATTATATGAGTTTGACAATAACTTATGGAAATCCTTGTAAATTGTATATAAATTTTAACATTAGATTTAAACTTGTAAGTCATAGCATCTTATATAAATTTTCACACTAGGTTTTTACCATCCAATTTTTGTATGGATGATTCCTTAAATGTGTATAGGGCTATTGGATGTGGAAAGGCCCTCATTGAGGAACTACACAATTTAATAAAAAAGATGCATGAGTCATGGATTACAAAAGATGTCTTTTTTATTATTGCATTTTAAGAACTTCTACCGTTCTTTGCTTTTGATTTGAATTTTAATCACGAAGGAGTTTTTAATAATTCAAACTAAACTAATGAATTGAAACTTACATAGTCAAATTTCTACTCCAATTTGAAAAGACGAAAAATTCCTAGAATTTAATAGTGGACCTCAAACCATGGTCTACAAATTTTCTAATTAAGAATGACACATAAATCTAGTTTGGCACCAAGCTGTTCAAGAATATTTTCTATGCCTACGGTGAAATTTTCAGATGCATTAAGCTTATTTGTATTTGATATGAATTTTTTCACTATTTCTCCAAAAATCTCCTATAATTTGAAGCATGCACAAACAAATCTGAAAATTTCAGCACTTATACAGAGGATGCGATTTCCTCCTTGATGCAATAAAACTCAAAAATTTCATTGAAATTCAGTTTCACCATGGACCATACAGTACAAATTGAATTAGTTTGGATTTTAGCCATATGTCATCCAGGGTTAACATGCTTGGCTAACGAATGAAGTCACTGAACCTTGCAGGTAGGTCATCTAAGCCACCCAATGTGTCGCACATAAAAATGCTTACCATGCTAGGTGGGTGGTTCTTTACCCACCGGGTCTGGGCAAACTACAACATTGGTTTCGCCCACTCACCCAGCATGTAAGGAGGCCCTAACTCTTAATCACTAGAAAAAAGATCACCTAAAAAGTATAATGATGAGTTGTTGATTATGAGCCCCATGCCCAGCTCTAACACATCGGGCATTCAACACAAGTAAATGTAGATCAAATATCTCTTTATTCTAAATCCCAATTCAAGGTCTCCATACTAATCAAGTCCTCCTCGCTTGGGATCTCCTTCACACAAGTCCCCGTCAAGTTCAAATAAATGAACACTTTCAAGTGCTCTAAGAATGAAAGCTATTTTAGTGATTTGCAACCATAAAAGTCTAATGAAGTCAACAAATGCAATTCTTCTACACCTACAACATCTTTAACACTACTACAAGTGAAATTATATACAAGTAGGTATATCTTTCGAGAAACCTAACTCCAAGACATTTCTAAAACCTAGGCAACCTTGAAGGTGGAGTGTTGTCAAAGCCTAAAGCCCACGCATACCTCGATTGGATGCTAGAAAAGGAACAATTTTCAAATGACAAGAACTCCAAAACTTCAATTCCTTGATATTCTCAAGATTCACTATTTCTAATAAGGTCACATCATACCATATCTCCAATCTCCACAATTTAGCAAGTTGATTGAATTGAGACAATTGTGCAAGGATGATTGGCTTATTGGATTCCCGTCTATTTATAAAAAAATTCCTCTAAGAGAAAAAATATTTTGCATTTGAAAAATCACAATGTTCAAGCAATGTGCCAATATATTTTAAGTGATCCAAGACCTATTGCAACTTCCCAACCTATCACCACATTGAATTGTGGATAATTGAAGATGGCAAGCGACTGCAAGTTAGGAAATTTCCTCAAATACAAAATTAAATGCTTTAGTTTACAATACTTGAAGAATCTCAAATCTCTAATATATTGAAGAAAATACCAACAATGCTAGCATGAGAGCATGGAAATGCATACATATGAACCTTGAACATATGTACAAGTGAGTGTACAAGTAGATATCCTATAGTTATTGAAGGAGGTTATAACATAAACACCAATAATATAGATATCTATAACATAGGTATCCTGTAATCATTGAACATTTCTATAATGTATCAAATCCTTAAGAGAACATTGCTCAATCAAAATACTAGTAAAATAAGTCTTCAAGTGGAGATTCTGCAACAACACTTCCTTTAAGATCTTCTTGAACAACTCCAACTTAAAGACCCATGTGTTGCCCTCCCCAAATCTATATGAACAAGATTATTTCCTTCCTCAAAAACCATGTCTTCCGCATTCACAAGTTTGAGCTTCCAAAGCTTTAAAACCTACACAAAAATATAATTCACCACACAAGAGTAGAATGATTATTCTAAAACCTAAATTCTTAGACAAAAACAAAAATGAATTGAAGACTATAAAGTAAATTCCATAATAATTTAGATATCATGTGGTCTTCTAATCATTTCAACAGATAAAAATCAAGCATTCAAATCAACTAGTAACAAAAAAAAAATATGAATCAAACAATGATAATGATCTCAAAGGTTTGGCAAATAGAACCTACATAGTTCAAAATTTTCCTTGATTCACGGTCTTGCAAAATTGTTAGCCTTTGACATATGGTCATCTTTATTCTAAAGTTGGAATTTTGATTGAAGATAAACTCTTTGCCAAGATGAGCAAGTGTGAGTTTTTAAATCCCAAGTTGATTATCTTGGTCATCTTCTTTCTGAAGATGGAATTTTGGTTGATTCTAAAAAGGTCAAGGTGATTGAGGATTGGACAATACCCAAAGATAAGACTAAAGTAAGAAGTTTCTTAGATCTTGCTAGTTGTTATAGAAGGTTTGCAAAAGGATTCTCTAAAGTAATTGCCTCTATGACTACTTTGTTGAAAGAAAGGTCTAATTTGATCATTTGAAATCATAAATCTGATTTGAGTTTTTTGCTTTAAAATTAGCTCTAACTCATGCACCTATTTTGACAATTATTGATCCATTAAAGGGAATTATATTCATATGCACTGATGCTAGTGATTTAGCAATTGCTTGAGCAATTGGAACTGTTTTGATGCAAAATAGACAAGTGATTGCATTTGAATCTCGAAAATTAAATGTTGTGGAGTTAAATTATCCAATTCATGATAAAAAAAATTGTTGACTGTCATTGAAGGATTATCTTGAAGATGAAGCTTCTTGGGAAAGGAAGGTTGACTTCTGAAAAGATAACCCTAGTTTTGTCATTGAGGACAATGACTAATCTTAAGGGGAAGATTGTGTCATGACCTTTGTCACAACCTTTGATGGATGAATGCATTGATGGATGAACTAATCTATGATGAATTGTGCACTAGTGGATAAACAAAGATTGCTTAAAATAGATATCTTCTTATGGTGAATTTATGCAATGGAGTTAGACAACTCTACTTGAATGACTAGTGCATTGGATTTAACACATGTGTGTTGGAACTTGGAGTTAGATAACTCAAAGTAGAAGATCAAGACTTGGATACAAGATGAATTAGATAAGATATGATTGGAGAAGTATAAATAGGATTTTTATTTTAGTAGATGATTTTAGATAGAACCAAAGATAGAAATCTAAAGTTAGAAAAAGAAGTCCTAGTCTATCTTAGGAACTAAGAGTCTTATTAATAGTTAGTCTCTATTATATAAGACGGAGCTTTGGGGTGAGGAGGCACTCTTTGGAGAAGGGTCTCTCTCTATGGTTGGGTGGTTTGAGCTCCTTGTAAAGCATTCTTATTAATAAGAGTGTTGATAAGTATATTTTGTGTTTGTAATTAAAATTAGGTAGGACCACTGTCCAACGAAGTGGGCTAATGCGGGTAAGATGGAAGCACCCAAAACTGTCAATATATGCAACTCAACATAGTTGGAGAATTTTTTTCCTTAAAATGATATTTTTTTAGTATTAGCAAGTGAAAATCATGAATATTAAAAAAAAATAGATTTTTTGGATGTGGTATGTAATTTCTATGATTTTTTAAAGTGTTGGCTTACTAAACCACTGAAATTGTCACATATATGGACCCTCAACTGAAATCTGCAAAAATCAGTAGTTAGCAAATCAGAGTCAAGTATGTATCCTTCAAATGTGTCAACGAATCAAAAGTAAGCATTTGAAGGACACATCAACTAAAGTCTAGGGACACATTAAGAGGCAATAGGGACACATCTAGAGTATAGGAATAGGTACAAGGACTCTTTTGGGTGCCTTCACCTTAATTGTAAATAAAAAGCCATGTATTTTGAGTCATGTTAATTCTATGTTCTTCACTTTTCTTGGCTAATTATAGGGCCTCTAGTTGCAAATATGAATTCAGAATTTGCAAATTTTATTGCATGTTAAAAAAAAATTTAATTTTGCATTTCTTTTAGGGTAAAATTCCTATGTTTTCACCCTGCATGGCCCATTTTGTGGGATGCATTAAACGTCCTACATATTGGAGGAGGTTCGAGGCCTCAAAAACAACACTTTTGTTTTCAACAATAATTTAGGTGTCTATTGAAGTGTTACCAATATAAATGGATTTTTACTCTACAAATGGCACTTTATAGTTGTAAAGTAACAATTTTTTAGTGAATGGTTTGGGGTCTTGTGAAGGAATTTCAAACATACACCTATTGAACACTTTGAATTTTCTTCCAATCTTGAATTTAAAAAATTCATAGAAAATTTGAAGACTGTCCAAAAACATTATTTTATCTTTTATTATTAATGATCTTCATTGGTTTACAAGGTAAAACTAAAAATTGTTGTGATTTTCATTCTATCTACAATTATGAGTTTAAATGAACAATAATAGATGTTTTTACCATATATATAAAAAAATTACCAATGACCGGTCACATACAACTTAGTACTAGTTTTTTAGTTTATAGGTACTACCAAAATCTTATCATTTCAAAAGTATTACACACTGATGGATTTTAAAAATAATTCCAATTCTCGTCATTTCACAATTTTTTGACACTCATACAATATTTATGAATTTTCAAAGTTAAAAGTGGCATAGGGTATCTACTCATGTCACTATAAATTGTCACCCTTGAACCAAAAAGACTATTAAATTCCTATTGGTTGCTCTTAAGAGCTTTAGTGGGGGGGAAGATGTAGGCCCCCTTTATGTACTACATTTGTGGGAAGGGATCCCCTACAAAAATTATAAGAAAAATAGCACAAAAAGGTTAGAATTGGCCTAGTATTGAAAAACTTATTATTTTGGAAAAATGTTGATGTCCTTGTTACTGGATCTTATGCATTTCTCACAAATCAATAAAAAACACAATTTTGACCAATAAAAATATTCAAATGCCAAAGATTAAAATTGTATTTTTGATGAATATTTGAAGTTATATCTTCAAAATTCATTTGAAGAGAATCTAAAAATACTTTTATAATTTTGACCACAAGGATACTTTCTACTTTTCATGCTTCACATTATCTTCTTTGATGCAAACTTCAAAAAAGTTATAGAACTTATATTTTATAACACATTTGTGATTTGTTCGAACCCCTTGGGCTTTTAAGGGTTTAAAAATATGGTCAATTTCGTTAAAATGGCAGTATTCCATTAAAATGGCACAAAATGAAACCACTGAAAGAATGAAAACAATGGAAAGATTGTCCGAGGGGAGTGGAAATGCATGAACTAGGAGTGATTTGAATGTGCTAGGCATAAAATTGACACATGTATGACCCTATCGTGGCACACTTCTTCTCCATTTGTAGAAGATATTCCATTAAAATGGCATGCGGAATATCGCCATTTTAACAAAATTGACCATAAATTTATAAAGTGGAAGGTAGTACTGGATGAAAGAAAATCTTAATTCTGTAATAAATTTTACAAAAAAGTGAAAATTGTCAATTTGAATGGTGTAATTCTTTCAATAAATAGTAAAAAAAAAATTTGAAAATTGACTCCAAAATACAACTTATACTTGCTTTTAACCTTCATTGGACACAAAAAGTCCTCATAACTTTCATCTTCTTATTGAATTTGAATGGTTCAAATGTTTTTGTAGTTGCCTAATTTGATTTTGAAATAAATAACTTTTACAATATTTATTGAGAATGACGAGAAACAAAGCTTCATGTGTAGATCATGATGATTAGAATCTATCTTAAAAATCTCAAAAAAGAAATTCAAATTATAAAGTCAATTGAAGTTGCTCAAGTTCTCAAAAAATCCAAAGTGAGCTCCTTAACTCTTAAACGCTCAAAGTAGCTCAAAATGTACCATACAATATGTTTGGTCTTAATGAAATTCTTTGTTCAACTTTTTGTTGTTCATTAATTGTATAGTAAGATTAATGTAGTTTCTATACCATGGTGTGAGTTGGCCAATTTTGAATGGATGGCTCATTCCTTCACTTATTCATTTGGACCTTCATTAAATCTGATCAGCCTTGGGATATAGGATAAAAGCACAAAATTGTAGAATCAATCAATAGTCAATGGGTGGAAATTTGTGCATTGTAAGGCTTTCAATTCATTCTCTTTATTGCTAGGCATATGGTATTGTACTCAATAATTCAAAAACCGTATGCTAAGTGCTAAGTGTTTAAGGGTTAATTGGTCAATTAGGAGTTTTAGGTAGGGATACCCAATTCTTCTTCTTTCTGTTTGGTACCACTTAGTAAATCCCTAAGAGTAAATCAACTTCTTTTTGTACTACCTAAAAGAAGCAAAGAAGGGGGACACAAAGGTAGTACAAGAAAGACTTGTGACTTCACACTATGTCCAAATTTCAAAGCCTTACTTCACTCCAAAATATGGCAACACTTTTTTGGGAGTTTTAGAGCCAAGGAAATGAAACTTACAGGCCAAATTGAATCTAGACAAAATAGAAATCCAATCCAACCTCCAAATCCCAATATTTTTTTTGAATATAAAATGAAGATCCAAACAACACATAAGTCTAACTTATTATGTCTAGATTTGAGGATAAAATTAATTATTCTATACAAATGTCTAGATCTTGCCTATCAAATTTATATTTGTGAGAGGAATTAATTCTAATCCAAAAATTAGGTTTAGGCATATGCTAAAAGTAGACAATTTTGTAAGATTCTTTTTTTCTATATAAGTTTTTTAGACATTTTTTTTTTAAATGTCTTCTTTTTTTAGAATCATTTTTTTACCAAATTTGCCTTGCAACTATTGTAACTTGTTTTTGGGTGGATTAACATTAGTTCCATCAAGCTTAAGGAGATATATTGAAGGCAAAACATTTAAACCACACATTAAGAAAATTTGGGCATGACATGGTAAGATTTTTTGTGCTATTGTTTGTCACACATCTAAGCCCTTCCTCCCTCATTGAACCTTAATGTATGTTCACACTTGGAGTTAGGAGTGGTTTGAACAAAGTGATTATGGTGCATATGTAGCCCTAATTTATTTCTAACCCCTAAGCATCCTAATATCAATATTTCTAATGATGAACAATGTGCTTGGAGTAAATAAGGTCTCATCCAAACAATTATTTATTCATCTAAAGTAATGCTTGAATTTTTTTAATAATTTAAAAATAAATTCAGTTTCATAAAATTGAGGTCAATAAAATGATTTTTTGATCAAACAATAAGGCTTTGCATTGCTCCACACAAACCTCAACAATTGCAATTATTTAAATCAATTTTTATTTATTATTTATCTATTTTTTAAATCCTTCGATGTTGATGAAGGAAGAGACATTGTACACACACTATTTTATTTTATTTCATACTGCCACCCACTGCCACTAACCAAAGTTTCATATTTTCAATCCAAGTAAACCCTCTTTGATATAAATACCATCAACAAAATAAAAACCCAATGTTTGAATTTTTTTTAAATAAATTTTTCTTCAAATTCAGTTTCACAAATTTGAAGTAGGTAAAATATTTTTTTGAAACACTAGGGCTTCACATTGCTCCACACAACCATTGATGATTGTATTACAAGTACAAGATATTGATTCTTATTTATTATTTATCTTTAAACAAAAGAATTCCATTAGCGCCAACAAAGGAAGAGACATTATAAACACACACATTTACATTATTATTTTATTTATTTCCATGCTGATGCCTTCAAAATTGACCAAAGTTTCATATTTCAATCCAAGTAAACCCTCTTTGATATATCAATATCATTGACAGAAAAAATAAAAATAAAAAAAATAAATGCAAAACTTCAACAAAATCCTCATTAAAAAAAGAGTCATCATATCCCAAGTGTAAACACACCCTTACTTTACATTCCCTTGCCCATAACGCATACACCTTCATAAGTTACCCATTTTGTTTGTCTGTCTGTCTGTCTCCGCCGCTTCCATCCTTAGCTGCTCATTGCTCCCCATCCCCTTCAAATTGCTGCTCCACTGCTCTCGTCTTCTTCCCAATACTGTACTCGGCCTTTCTTCTGCTCCCCACCTTGCGAGACTTGCTTTTCTTCTACATTTTCATCTGCGCTTGTGTTCGCGTTTGCGCCGATCGGATACACAGATAGACACACAGAGCAGCATGGGCGACATCACTAAGAAGAAGCGATGGCTGCCCTTGGAAGCCAACCCCGACGTCATGAACCAGGTCCCCCCTTGCCTTCTCTGATGTCTGGGGTGTTGCTCAATTTGAGTGTTGGATTTGAGTGTTGGATGGACGGAAGACTTGTTTGGTTGCTTGGGATTGTTGCTGGGAAAGGTTTGTCAATAGAACAGTGGACAGGGGATTGGTTTCCTGCATTGTTGATGACTATTCCATAGTTGCTCGTGTTTGAGTCGGACGGGATTCTCAGTTCGTCACGCTCGTTTTGTTGACCGATTGTTGTTTGGGAGAGAACAGCACTTGTGTTTGAATTGGTACTTGTCTTTGGAATGAACTGGAGTAGGATGTCGATTGGATTTTAGGTTTCTTGTTTTGCTGGGAAACCATGCTGATGAGGTGAATTGATGGTGTTCGCAGTTTTTGCATGGGTTGGGGTTTCCCACCGATGCAGGCTGTCACGATGTGTTTGGATTTGATGACGACCTTCTGGCCATGGTGCCAACCCCTGTGCTTGCGGTGCTCCTACTGTTCCCCATCACCAAAGAGGTATGTGTTTAACCTAATTTAGAAATTTTGAAAATGAGTGACTTTTTCAGTTAACCCTAGAAGCCCAAAATTATCTCATATTTGTAATCTGTGATTTAACAACTGACCCCATCTGAATTACATTTTTCACAATATGATCAATTGAATTTGTTGTTTTATAACCATGAGCTATCTCCTGGTATGCATTGCAATCAATCATTTCTCAGGCAATGTGCACCGTTTTACTCATAGTAACCCTTGGCAGTCTGAGGAGGCGAGCTCGGCAGAGCAGACCAAGATTGCGGAGGCAGGACAGAAAGTAAGTCCTTCGTCACCTACCATTTCTTTTCGGCACATTGAAATTCCTTTCATAATGCGATGCTTCGTAAGTTTTGAGCTTCTAATATAATTGCTGACAAGAGGTCGGTCATGGCAGGTGAGTGAGAACGTTTATTTTATGAAGCAAACCGTGGGGAACGCTTGTGGTACGATTGGCCTGCTTCACGCTGTCGGCAACATAGCCTCGCAAGTTGACCTTGGTATACACTTCGTGATGCACCCTGTCTTTGTGGCTTTGACTTTGTGGCTTCGAAACACAGATGTGCACTCATTTGGCTTGAAATGGTATTTGGTTGCCTAAATTCAATTGTCTGGCTATTTTCCGACTGCAGCCGAAGGCTCTTATCTGCAGCGCTTTGTCAAGAAAACGTCTCCGATGTCTCCTGATGAGGTCTGTTACTCTTTCGAATGCTCATGTTTTGTAGTAGGCTCGTTTGGGGATGGGAGGTGTAGGTTTCTGCGGTATTATATATTCTCTGGTGCATGCTCTATTATATAGGTTTCTGATTGAAGAGCAAATTAGATGCTTCATATTGGTTTGGGCATTTGATACGTTATGAGCTTAAATTCAGTGACTAGTTCTACTGTATAGGAACTGGAGGAAATACAGTATTCTATAGGGATTCTTCCTCTATGCTTTGAAGACCCAAAATCCACGCTTCAGGGGCTTTTCGAAGTCCCTCATAATCACAAACCCTGGAGTTTTGCATTCAGGGTTGGGATAAGACCGCTTTGCAGTCCTGCACAAGGTCTAATCAAATATTTATAAAATAGGGGTCCCCGAGGGGTTGATCTCATTGACCTTTGTTTTCAATGAATGCACTTGGATCGTCTATACTTCGAATAGGACTTCATCACCTCTCATTCCTTATAGAATGCTGGTCCTCTGCACTACACTGTCTGAACCTAGGATATCATGCATGAGGATTGACGTAGCACTTGTGAATACAGAAAGCGCACTTTCTTGAGACAGACACGGAGTTGGAGGATGCGCATTCAGTGGCTGCGTGTGGTGGTGATACTGCGGTAAATTCTAAACTGGCCCTCGATTCATCTTTTGTGCTACATCGTTTGCAGACTTTGAAATAGTCATTATGAGTCTAATTTTAGACTGCAAGTCTTATGAATAAATTTCATCAGGTCCTCGCTTACTCTTTGCGCATTGAAGCTGTGTATCCACATCTTGAGGTGTATCATTTAGTTGGAATACCTTGCAGTTTTACTTTTGTGTAATTAATGGGCTCATTCCAAGGATGTGTAACGTCGATCCTTATTGAACTTAAATATTTTTAAATGTGGATTTTTGCAGCCTCCAGATATCTCAAGCTCCGTGGACCTTCATTTTGTGTGCTTCGTGTGTGTTGATGGTACGTACACTGCATAATTCGTTGATTGATTTGAGCTGTAGTTTGACACTCTATATTGCGATGCTAAGTTATTGTTGAAGTGTGTGGAGGAATTTTCATTGTTGTATTGTTGTGTTTCATGTAGCTTTCATGTAGCAGGGTTTTCAGAAGAATTTGATTGTTACAGAGACTGTAGACATCACAAAGAGGATCTTCGCCATGATTCATGGGGAGGTCTTCCTGTTGTTCCACACTGATCATACACAAGTATTCCCGTGTATCATGGGGCGGCCTCTGTATGGTCACCTGGGACCATCGTGAGGATTCTCTTTGTGATGTTGTCTTACTAGTTCTTGGAACAATCTATTTTACGTAATAAAGCTGTTATATTGTCCTGTGTGCATCCAAATACTCATTTTATTTATCACTCTGTTTTGCAGGAGGCCTGTATGAGCTCGATGGTAGGAAGAAGCAACCTGTTTTTCATGGACCTTCTTCACAGGAGACAGTGCTCAAGGTCTTTTCTCCTCCACAAGAAATGCTCGGAAGCTTGATCTAGTTGTTCAATCTTGTCTCTTTTTTTGTTCAATCTTGTCCTTTTGTCTGATATTCTTTACACGTGATGTGCAGGATTCTGTGAAGGTGGTTCAGGACTTTGTAGCTCGCAACCCAGAGTCGGTGAATTTCAATGTCATAGCGCTGGCTAAGCAATAGATGATCCTAGAAATACTGTTAACTTTTCTTTCTCGAACTAATTTGGTCAACTTTTTTTTCCACCAAACAAAAGGGTTGCTTTTCTTCGGAAGTGAAGGGATTGAGTCTATGTTAGTTTTTGCGGAGACAAGGCTCCTACACTCAGTGCTACGGGTTTTTTATTTTATTTTTCCATCCTGTGATCGTGTCCTCACCATTCCAACACTCCTCAAATATCTCCTCAAGGTGTCTCTCGAGATGAGTGGGTCTCTCGAGATGAGTGGGTTTAGAGACTCAATAAACTCATAATTCTCATAAGACCAAGGGCACGTTCTTCGCCGCTACAACATTCTTATGCAGCTGCCTGATCCACCCTTGGAAAAAGGAATCCAGATTCTTTTTGTGCACAACCTTGGGCTCACCGGAGCTCTACCTAAAACTCGGAAGAAAGGCCACTCGTTCAGCACCATACATAGTGAATGTCAGACTTTTGAGCCTTTCCTTTTTGGTTCCCATTTATAGTAGATAGTGGAGACGTGTGAACCTCCGCAACTGGGAAAGAATTTTATGTTCTTAGCTATTGCAGACATCATTGTCATTGATATTTAGACATATATTGCTATTGTCTTTGTTACCGTATTTGGAGTGTCTTGGAGTATCTGTGTTGAAAGCTTTAAAGTGCAAGGGATCCTATGGTTACAACTATGAGCAATGATTTGTTTTTCAAGCTGATTCTCAACAGTAAGCCTGCCTAGTGACCCGAGGTGTTGCTGACATATGCACTTGATGATAAATTCTGTCTGCTCTTATGGCCTTCTGGATTGAAAGTGCTTTGCTTCTTGAGGCAGTTTAACAATTTTACATTTGGACTTGAAAGCTGGAGAACTTTGGTGAGTTTGGTCTACTACTCACTGAGGTGTATGACAAGAACTTGATGTTTCGATGTCAATTCTGTGTTGGTAGTCATAATATTGTTGCAGACTCGTTATTGCAACGGTGCCACATGCTCACTAATGTAACTTCCATAAAGTGATATTATTCTTTTGGTCCCGGCTTGGACGCATTGAAGATGCACAAAATAAGTGAAAAAAGAAAAGAAACTTTCATTGAGTTTGGAGTCCAAATGTTGCTCTCATAATGACTTCTCAAAGTGACTTCAGTCCAAAAGCACCGCAAAATTGGAGTCTACTAAAAAAATCTTCAAACATCATTAATGGTGTAGCCCCTCTTCACAACAATAACCTCTCTAATGTAATATCCCCCCCTCAATATGGGAGCTATTACCTTTTGGAAGTTCTATTGCATTGGAAAAAAAAGTCCCCTTAGTGGAACTTTGTTTATGAAGTCTATATTTTGGACAATGAATTGTGCTTTAAAGCAATGTTTCATCCGAAATAATTTTCATTCATCCAAAGTAATATTTCAAGTTTTTAACCCTGAAATACTTCAAGTAATATTTCAAGTTTTTAACGAAGATCAAATTCCTAGAATTGAAAAAATGTAATGTAAAATGCAACTTATAAAAATGCAACCTAAAATGCAACTTAACCGAGAACTTAACACAAATTAAATTTGTAAAATGTGATCTATAGATTAAATCCATGAGTTTAGATTATCTACTACATTAACCAATAATTTTCATTAAAATTTGAAACCTAGAATGGAAAATTCCTTCTAAAATTTATTACAGATTGAATAATTGTAATTTTAAAAAGATTTTTTTTCCATTGAGTTCAAAATGTTAAGATCTATTTATAGTGATGTTTTGAGATTTTTATTTTATTTATTCATACAATTCTACTTTTAAGGGACATTTTTTGAATTGAAATAGTTAGTTTTTGAGGTCAAAGATACTCTGTGTTGTTTGAACTATAGAATATTTACAAGTGGAATTTCTAAGAATCTACACCATACAAATTGAAGAGAACTAATATAAGAATCTATTCACATTTAGATGGATAAAAAAACAAGTTTTTATGTACTTGGAGCATGTTTGCATTCATTCAATGTTCAAAATTTGAACATATGGTCCTTTAGGGCTAAAAACAACTTTTTGTTGTGACCAATTTGACTTAAGGTTGAAAATAACATTTTAAAAATCCATTTTGCTATATTAGTAGAGTTCTTTGAACTCATAACATCCTAGAAACTTTTAGTTTCAAACTATTTTCAAAGTGCAATCTTGAAATTGTCCATGTGTTTAAAAAAAAATGCAGTCTTGGAGTATTGAAAAGTATAATTTTTTAGGCATTTTCAAGGAGCACCAATAAGGCATTTAATTGTTGAGTGTGAGGTGTCATATTATAGGTAGCTAGTATAGACCCAAGAAGATGTGTGGACCTTTGTACCACCTCCAAAACTTCATCTCCTTCAATTGGGCAACAATCAAAAGAGATGCAAAAAATAATAACAAACAATGTTGATTGACCCCTTCAGTCATTTCATTTGTTTTTCGATTAATGATTGCATAGATGAAGAGGGAACTATTGCTTAGAATTGTTTTGTTGGTCCCAAATAGCTATCAAAAGCTGAGTTTGACCAATTCTCAATGTAACAAAGTGCAACAAGAAGATCATTTTGGAACAAAAATTAAGGCTAATATGAAGATCATTTGAGGATAGAGGGAGTAATAAGGTAGTTTAATCTAAAAGTGTCAATTTTCTAATTCCATCAACTATTTTTTGATGAAATGTGGGGTAAGTGAAGCTTGTATTGTACACAAGTTGATCCTAAAATCTCCACAAGGCTTCAAGAGCAACCAATAGAAGTTGAAGAATTCTTTGAGACAATGAGTGGGAGTTGAAACATTTTGTACTTCAAAGGTGCGTGTTTAAGGGGAATCTAGTAGCATTAGTAGGTACTCTATAACTTCAACTTTGAAAATTCATAGAATATTGTGTAAATGTCCAAAATTCACAAAATAACTTGAATTAGATTTCTCTCGAGGAGGAAGATATACTTACAAAAACCATCATTTGGACCACCCACCTAGTAGGAGTAAAAAAAGTAGCAATTTTAGGTGCTTCTATGTACACTAGAAGAAACTTGTTTTTTTTTAACACATCTTTTGTGATGTCCACCTATTTTTATGTTAACATTGCCATCAGATATAACATCAAGACATTTTGTTTTAACATCAAATGTAACAAAATAAATTCAATCAATTAAAACATTAGAGATGTAAAATAAATGATATAGTTAGAAATTGATTATGAGTACATCAAACATTGGAAATTGCTTGAGCAGTGAAATTGGTCCCATTAAACTAATTAAAATTTTCAAATTCAATCAATTTCAAGATCCATCTAAGCTATTAGAGTCTATTATAATTTGTCTTGTTTCCAATAAGACAGATATTGCACAAAATAGAGAGTGAATCTAATCATTTAGATAAATAGAAACCACATTGAGTTTCATGCTTTTCTTTGTAAAATTTAGTTTTTTTCAAAATAAACATGGACTATAAAAGATCCTAACAAATTCTTAGTTTGGACTATAAAAACGAATGTACATTTGAAATATTAAGGGTTCAACTATTCTAATGGGACAAAATTCACTCTAGTTCTCCTAGAACTTTCAAAATAGATAAACTCAAGTCAACATCCAATCTTCATATTTGATATTTGATACCTTCAATCCATAAATCAATTAAAATTTTGTAATATGAGAACGCAAACTAGTCTAGAAAGCTAAGATGAGCTTTATCAATAATCAAATGTGCTATTTTATAGCATATCAAAGGCAAAACTCAACATGAAAAGTAAAGATAGACTTTACAAAATAACTTTATTGTGCATATTAGCAATAGATCAATTAGGAACACATGTTAATCATAAACAACTTTCATTTGCCATTATTTTCATTGATGCACAACAAAAAGAAACCTTCAAGCTGCAAAGTTCTCATATTTTCAAGCATTTAGAATAAGAAAGACAAAGGTAATAGTAAAAAAAACAAAGTGTCTCTTTGCTATAATCCTCTCATATATCATCTTTTGTTGAAACAATTATAACACTATTATCATTATCACATTCTAATCCCTCCATCAAAATAATAAATATTATCTTTTTTGTCTAATCATACTCAATCCTTGAAACAAGGACAATTTGAAGTGGCATTTGTCAAGGGGCTAAAATCCAATTTAATCCTTATCAAGGATTTTTGTCACTACACTAACCCTATTTCAAGCAATAGAAGGAACAATTGATAGTTTTGTCAAAGTGTCAAATATGAGCATATTAGTAAATAAGTCAACTTTAAAAGAGAGTTCAAAAAAGACATAATTTTACTAGTTTTAACATAATTAGGATTGGTTTTAATATAGGTTTGGCACAAAATCATTTGAGGCAATAGTTTTTTTTTCTAGCAATAATTCTATAAAATACATAAGTAATTGATTGATATAGATTTTATGTTAATCAAGAAGTCACAACGTAGACTTTAATTTTGTTGAAGCTTGTTGGAAATAAAAAATAAAAAATAATAGTGTTTTTTTCAAGCTTATACATTTTGAATACTATATATGGATAAAATATGAATTTTCAAAGTTTTGATTGCATATCACTATCATAACAAGAACCACTTCTTTTACCACTTGAAGTCCCTTGCTCGAGTCAATCCAAATCCCCAAAAATGTAGAAAAGCATTATAAAGTACAACTAAATAAATAGTGACATCTAGATAAATATTGTAAACAATAACTCATAAATCATATCCATGTATAACCATTAGTGGTCTTCAAAGAAGCTACCATTTCCTATTTGCCTCGGAGACCTGATCCACAAAATTCATCCACATCCTCTAGAATTGAACTAAGCACTTATACTAAGATAATGGTAGTAAATTTACAATGGGCTCCACTTTTTTTAATAATACTAGGACTAGACAAACAATTTGACAAATAAATGTAAAGATGGTTTGCCAATAATCCAAGAGTATCATTGAGTCAAATACAAATGTCACTTCACCATCTACCACCAAAAAAAAATTTGATGGCCAGATGAATGGGTTCCTTTAGTAGAATTGTTAGCAATGAAGGGGGGGGGGGGGGGGGAGACGTCATTTTTATAATGAAATTCATTGTCCACCACGAATCCTCTAAGAGTAAGGTAGTATGCTCTAAAAGCGACCATTTAACCCCTCATCGCCTGAAGTCCAAATGAGGTCAAAAAAAGCATTGCTTTTGAAGTGTTATAAATTTAGATGTAGCTAAGTTATAGAAATCTTAACCGTACAATATTGTAGTGAACATGTTGTAGATGACACAAAAAAAATTCGAAGCCATTTGACCGTATGGATTGAAAGATTATAATGTTTTAGTGTTAAAAAAAGATGCTGAAATTTTCCAAAAAACTTATTTGGAGGTGAAATTCGACTTCTAAACCTACTCAAATGAAAAAACTTGAGACTATAAAGTGATTCAAAATCAACATATAAACACATTGGTGAAAAAAATATCATTCAATTGACTCAATGTGTATGCAAAACAGATTTGAAATGTCAAAAAATAGCATGAAAAGTTGCAAAAAACACCATGCAAGGCTAAACCTCCTCCACTAAAAAGCATCTCAGTCATTCATTACTTTTTGGATTCATGTGAAATTTTAGCTACACAAACTAGACTAGTATGTGCAACTTTTACAAAAGAAATGATTGAAAATGGACACTGTATGAAGAAGTTACAAGCCGCCAAATTTCACTGTAATCCAAAAATGGCTGGATTTTAAATTTTAAATTGCTCCCAAACATTCAAAGAAGCTTGTATTGACATGAAAATTTTATCACAATAACTAGACTAAAAGGGAAACATAACCCAACAAATTTTATTGAAAACAAACATTGTATGAAGGATATACCCCCCCCCCCAAGTTTCAGCCATCAAATGCAGTTTGGTGAATTCAAATTAAACCTGTGAACTTTGATTGGCTCCCATTTAATTTTTAAATCTTGGATTGATTTGAAAATTTTACCACACAAACTAGAAGAAAGAGTGCAACTTTACCTACAAGTTTTATTGAATTTGGATATTGGATGCAAAAGTTATAGCACTTTGAATTATACATGAGGACACTTTTTGTCCCCTCAGGCGATGAGGGGTTAAGAGTTGGTCCGCCTTTTCATAGGCTTACATGGACAAAATTGTTTTTAGACCATTTTTCAGAGAAAGGAAATGGATGTGGAAACTAACACAAGTGGTTTTGTATTTTTCCAAACATTTTTGAATTGCTTATAAATTTTCAAAGATTTAGGGCATAGGCACCTATTTGTGACTATAGGTCTCCCAAAATCTGTTCATTTGCAATTTGTAAACAAATGTGCATAAATCAAAGGCGATGATTGTCTCTTGCAATAGAAAAATAACTTTTTCTCAATGCATTTAATTGCTACAGTGGTCCATTTAAGGATCATCCTGTCTCCATTCTTCACCTCAAAATAGGGACAATTTGAAGAAGGTAGACGCTTTTAGAGCATACTACCTTATGGGATAATTTGAAGATGAGAGGTTGATTGGTCATTGTCAAAATGTAAGAATTATGTTTGAAGTAGAATTTTAGACCTCATTTAGGCATGGTAGAATTACCTTTTTCACAAAACCTTGAACTACAAAAATTTGGTAGATAAAGATAGATTTCATCTCCAAAAATCAGTTTGTAATTTTGAGCCTCCAATCAATAGTTTTGGACAAAATTCAGAGACAATGTTTGAAATGTCAAAGAAAATGTGCCTTCCAACCCCTCTTTGAAATCTATCTATAACTTTTGATTGGAGTCTCACAACCTCAAACAAATTTTTGTATATGAAATCTAACTTTATTCTCCAACTTCTTTTAGTTCAAAAGTTTTTTAGAAACGTTATTATACTATTCCTAAATGAGGTCTAAAATTCTACTTCAAACACGATTCCTGCTTTTAACTTAACTATAAGTAGTTGAGCTCCTACTAATTTTAATTTACATATCCCACATGGTTGTTTTACCTCTTACCACCCCCCACATATATAAAAATCTTGTCTTCTTAATTCCTAACAGAGGTAATGAATGATTTTTGAAGCAAAGTGAAGTAGTTGTTGAATTCATCATTTCCATGAATTGAATATTCTTCTTTTTTAAGTTAAACATATATTTGAATGCACCAAAATTTATTTTGTTATTGAACCTTAGTGTGCAATTGTGACCCATTTGATTGCTATTCAATTTTCCCACACTTTTTGACACCTATCTTATAACTACTAGTGGGTGTGGAATATTCTACATCATATCATCCAAAGGATGACATGATGTGGAATATTGCACATCATTCTATTGGGGGCAGGGTAATTCTGTTGACTGCTATTGAATGTTATGTATGGTTAGATTTGTCATTTGAGCAACACCCAACATCTATTCATATAATTGGAAACCAAAAAATTTAAATTCCTTCTATGATGAATTTGAACTGATCAAATGCAATTTCACATGATTCCCTTTGCTATAAGTTTAAAATGTTAACTTCAAGGTAAATTGAATTTATAATATTTTTTTATTTGAAGTTACATTTGAATGACCAATTTTTTTGAGTTTAAGAATTTATTTTTTGAAATGCAATATACTTTCTCTCTTTGAATTATGAAATATTTGCAAAGAGTGATTTTGAAAATTCACTCAAAATAAAATTGTTAGGGAATGAGGGTTGCTATTATGTAAATATAGGAATCTAAGCCTATAAGCCTACAACACTACACACCTACGTTATAGAAGTATATACCATAAAAATTGTCTATGATTATAGAGTGTATATGTTATAAATTATACCCATATTATAGGTGTTTATGATATATACACCATCTATAATGTGTAGTATTTATATTATAGGTACCTATATTGTAAGTTCAATACTCACAAGCTTGCATAATTAGGCTCACATACTAGCACCGTTGGTAAGGGAACACTTCAAGAAATAGGTGGAACAAGAATAGAACACGATAAGGATTATTTTTATTATAGCCTATAGTCCCATACACATTTGAATTGCTGCATGTATATTAAATTGACCATAGTATTCCATATTTAGAATATTTTCATTTTTGGTAAAATTTTAGATGTGAAGGTTGAAATAAAAGCATTGAAATTAGGATTACTGATTATTTTTTAAGTTGTTGAAAAGTGTTATTATTGCACTTGAGATAAAAAACACTTTTTAGGTATTTTTTATTACCTTTGACCTACTAACTTGAAGTGTGATACAATAGTCATATTAACCGTAAAAGGATCATTGTTACTTAGAGAGACAAATGAAGTACCTAGTATTTCAATTTTTTGTATAATTATTCAAAAAAAAATTTAAGATGAAAAAGCATGCTAGATAGATGAAAATATAATTTATATTACAATCAATGTCTATTAGCAAAAGTTACACCATCCTGAGTGCATGTACTCAAGTCTTGACAACCAATAAAAAATTCAAAAATTCAAAATAATTTTTTTGATCATTAGATTTTCATATAATTCATTTTTATCTACATAGAAATCTTTAATTCATGCCATTTGTATTATTATTAAAGTGAAAGTGAAAAGAGTCTTGTTTGGTGGCAATCATATCATTGTCTTGAAAAAATAATATATAAGATTCTTTTTTGAGCTCAATATTCAAAGTATTCAAATAATTTTCAAAAAGAGAATTTCATACAATTTAGATTTCTTGCTAGAGCAACCTAAAAATTAGGATTAATGTGTTTCAATTCCATCTTAAAGTTACTAATGATTTAGATTTTCTATCCATTTTGTACCTATTTTGATCTAATAATTTTACAAAGAATGAAAATCAAGTGTTTTTAAAAACAAATAAATAAAATTCCTACACTTTCAATTCATTTCTCTATGAAAATTTCTTTTACTCACTCCTAAATAAAAGCCCAAGTTTTGATAATTTTAAAGTTTTATTAATTTTCTTAAGATTGTGACCATATGAAGTCAAACTAGACATGTTTTAGATCACATATGAAAGAAAACACAACAATATCACTTATGAATTGAAAGATTATAATGTTCGATGATGCGGGTATTGAAATTGTAAAAATGATTTGATGTCTTTCAATCTTCTTTTTACATGTAAAATCTAAAATTGGAATCATTAAAAAAATGTTAATGAAAGTACAAAACATACACAATCCATAATCAAAACACATATTCTCAAAAATATACTCTACACATGAGAAGATTTTTCAGGGCAAAAGAAGACTTTGAATTTCCAAGAGTTCTCTGACTACGGGGAATACTAGGAACTTTGCTAGAACTATAGTCTAACGTGGGTGCAACTGTGCCACATCAAATATTATTGGTTTATTAATTAAAAATATTTTTATTTTTATTTTTTAATATTTTAATATTTTGGTTTGGGAACAACTTGGGGAACAAGCTTGAAACGGACCTTCCATGCCCTCAAATCCCCTCTAATGATTTTCTTAAAAGTATTTCATATGTGAGTTTTTCCTTATTATTTAGTGTATGTGAGGCAAGTCCTAATACAAAAACGTCAAGATTTGCAATGGATACCTTTGCATAAAATCTTCTATTAAAAAAAGAATATATTTAACATTTTTTTTCAAAATTAGACTTTCAATGCTTAAAATAGACTTTAAAGTATATTCAACTAAAAAAATATCCAATATAGTACTTGGGTAAGATTTCATTTAACTTCAAACTTTAGTTGACACCAAATATGGTGACTCGGACATTTTGGGGTTAAAACTTTGTAGTACAATGTCTCAAGTTTACAAGAGTCATAATCTTATGATCTAGTGTAGAAAGAAGGGGGAGAATTGTATTTTTACTTTAACTACTTAAGGAATAGCTGTCCAAATTTATGAAGATGTATTATAAAATACAATTTTGAAGAATAATTTAATTGAATTCAAAATCAAATTGTAAAATAAATCTACAAATAATATCCATATGGTTAGATCAACTACTACTCTAAGTAATAATTTTCAATAAAATTTGGCAC
The DNA here is from genome assembly GCA_947034895.1 of Rhytidiadelphus loreus. Taxonomy (NCBI): domain Eukaryota; kingdom Viridiplantae; phylum Streptophyta; class Bryopsida; order Hypnales; family Hylocomiaceae; genus Rhytidiadelphus; species Rhytidiadelphus loreus. The sequence goes on from OX344762.1 coordinate 65,772,452, forward strand.
CAAAAATTGATTGTAAATTTAACATCTGTAATGATTACATTAATTTTATTTTTGAGTTTAAAATTTAAAACTATATTTATAGTGATTTTTCAAAAAAAATATTTCACTTATGTATTTAAGACATTTTCAAAGGATTATGTATTGAAATTATTAATTTTTGAGGTAAAAAATTCTGAAACACCTTGAACTATTGATTATTTGGAAAGAAAAGTTTAGAAAACCTACACCATACAAATGCAAGAGAACTAACATAAGAATCTACAAACATATAGATGGATGGGAAAAACTAGATTGCATGTGATTGGCATGTGTTTGCATTCATTTGTTCTTTAAAAATGGATTGCTTGGTCCATGAGGGATTAAACACAATTATCTTGCAATCTACAAGGTCAATTGTTTTGAAATTTCTTCTACACATTCTCATACTTGTTTGGTGCACGATCATACAATTGCATATGCAAAAAATATATTTAAATATTGTTCTTTACAATAGAAATGACAATTTTGAGTGATTTTTGGCAAAAATTATAATTTTTTTTATTTCAATGTCAAACCGAGCAAGATAAAAATATATTCTAAAAATTATTGATTACATATATATATATATATATATATATATATATATATATTTTTTTTTTTTTAAATTTTTTATACCTAGTCAAAAACATTTGAACCATTCAATATTTAATAATGAGATGAAAGTTATGAAGAGTTTTATTTTATAGGCAATGAAGGTAGAAAAAATAGATAAAGTTGTAATTTGAAGTCTATTTTCAATATTTTCAAATACAAAAAAAATTAAAGCATACCAATTATTGACTAGAATATTTTCACCACTGAAACTAACAATTTTCAATTTCTTGTAATAGTTATGAGCGGTTTAGTTTTTTTCTTTCATTTAGTACAACCTTTCACTCTTTAATTATTTTAAGGATGAATATGAAAGTTTTTGTGTAATTGTTTTTACACATATTCTCAAACCATTGTCCAACATATTGACTAAAATGCACAAGTTATGGGACATATGTTTTTTTCTTTTCTAAAAGTGTTGAAAGACAAAACTTCACATTTTGGAAGGGCTATGAAAACTTACATTTTGAAGTTTAGGGACATTGAACTTGCAATTGGTGGGGATATTCATTTAAATTTTTTGGTAGGATGTACTTGAATAAGTTAAATAAAGGATCTTATTTAAGGTTGAATTTGTTAATAAATTAATATAGATGAAGATTTTAGCCTTGTTTAGGGGACAAGTATTTTGAATCAAGTGTGGGCCTCTAAACATGAAAGAATTTTAGAGGTTAACTCCTGAAGGCCTAACTACCTCTTGACACATAAATAAATATATTTCCCACCCCACCCCCTTCAGTTTTTGAAATTTAATGGTTGATATTATAAACATATCATTATAAACATCTACAAAATAAATCAACCATTCCTTTCACTCAAACTCTATCCAAAAATTTATGCCCACTTCCCCTTCTACAAATCTACATTTCCTAAACAAATTTTTCAACACTCCTCACATTGAAATTTTGAAAATTCATAAATGCAAAAGGTACATCAACTTGTTACCGACAAGATCCTACTTTACAAAATATTGAAAATTTGTTTCACCCCACCAAAAATTTGCCATTGAAAATTTGAAGGGGACACATACTTGCCCTCTTAGGGCTTGAGGGGTTGAGACTTGAGAGAGTGGGATCAAAACACGTGTTTCTACCTTTATTTGCCCCCTCATTCATTCAATCGACAGGATGGAGACACATATGTTTTCCAACTCACAATAAATTTTCCATGGCCTGCACCAAAGTGACTAATAAGTGAGCATTGTCCCCATAAATTAAAGAAACTGAATTGAATAAATGAGTGGAAATAGGACTCTTCAGAAATTGAAGACTCACTCAAACAGTCTTGCCCTTCAGTAGTTTTTTCAAAAACAGAAGTAAATACTCTGCATTGATGTGAGCATTTACTTTGGGGGTATCTGTGTTCTCAGACATAAATTGAGTCATATCATTGAAATAACTTAGTTGAAAAAAATTTCAAGGAGAGAAAGGGAAGACCAAACTACCTTGGAAGACATGATTCATGTTCATGTATAAAATAAAAGTCTCCATAAATTCATTGAAGAATCCACTTGAAGCAAAGACGTGCATACCAACGTAAGTTATAATGGCTATATACGGTATGCCTTGTTGGATCCAATTGTGTTTTTTTCCTCTCAATGGAGTAAAGTCTGTGTCATTTTTTCTTACCCCGTTTCTCATGCCCGAATTGAAGGTACCGTACGTCGGAAGGCTAGCTAAGGTCTCATTCAACTCTCAGGTGCTGAAATTGAATTTGAATTTCCATGTCAGATTCTCATGGGTCAAGTCACCCTGGATCTAAACATTATTACCAAAGAAACATTACTTCACAAGTACAACAAAGTTGGGGATGGACTTCTTAACCCCTCCTCCATCCTCATACTAGAAAGGTATTGTACTTTGCTAGATATCTAGGGAAGGACTAATTAGTTAGCTTAAGTTTAGTTGCCCTTGTTTAGGCATCCAAAATTCACGAAGAAAGTATCATATTTGAGTACAGATTGTGAATGTTCCCAGCTCGTCATTCTTGGTGATTTAACCCTTAAAGGATCGTCACTATACTTTCACCAAAAACGCTCCAAAACTGCCATTTCTACTACAAGTACCAAAATTTTGGAGAAAGACTTTTTTTGACATATCTAACCATTGGATCTTGTATTATATAGTATCAAAAACATGTAGTAAAAATTTCAGACATTTCCACTAGGTGGATTGCAAGATATAAGCATTCAAATTAACTAAAATCATTTTTTTGATCCTTTGAAAAGCAGGGCAGCTGCACTTCACAAGCTCACATTTCTATGAAAAAATGACCTAAATGGTGGTGCTTCTTTGGATTTGTTTTCCTAGACAAGTTGGCCATATGCTTGAAAATTTTCAGATCATTTGAAATAGTACAACATATAGGAAAAAAATAGTAAGTAGGTAATAGTAGAGAATGATTAAAAATACTAAATTATTTACAATTTAAATATGGAATTGAAAATTTCCAATTCCAATGTTTGAAACGTTGTAATAATGTATCTACATCCTAGGATTTCTTTTTTGTCCAAAAATATTGAAAATTGGTTAGGATAAACAATTTCAAAGTTTATTTTAGAGTAGGAAATCCAAAACTGCCCACAAACAAAAAATCCTCATAACTTTTGACTCATTGATCAATATGGAATGATTCAAAGCTTTTCGTGTATATAAAAATCTAGAAAATCAATTCCAAATTTTTGTTTATGAAAAAAGTGATTTTTTCTGATCTGCCCGAACTGCCCGGTTGGAAAAAACAACAACATATTAGGCTATAACTTTTGACTCGTATTTCCAAATGTCATGAAATTTGGTGCATATGAAATATCTTCCTTGCCCCCACATCCTATTAAAATTTCAGCCCCAAATATGAAAATCTCCGCTCGTAGGTACCTGCCCAAAATTTCTATACAACCAAAAAACACAATCCGGTCCTTTAGGGGGTAAAGGTTGGTGGCAACAATGGGATTTTAGAAATATTTGCCCCAACCTAAATGTCCACAAACAAGGAAAATTGGCCCACTTCATAAACAAATCTTTATAGCACTTGAGTGGTCACTGAACCCATAGTCAACACAATTGTCTAAGGAAGCATTAAGTACAAGGTACTTCACATGGGCAAAGCCAAGCTTGCTAGGAGAAGAATGCTCCCTAATTCCTTGACTTGCTTCCACAAGGTTGTTCAATATAGCCAATGCTTACTTAGTAATCAAAATCAATAAACATAGTGTTTTAGTGGAACAAAAACTGTACCTAATTTGGAGGTATTTAGTGGGATGGAGGGAGTAGTGAATAATGTTTTGACTTTGCTATCTAAATGTGGTGCTTGGCAAACCATATCCACTATTGAAGTGAAAGTTATATTCCCCAGAAATACAAAAGCCATTTTTTGTCAACGACTCTCTCTTGAAACCAAGCCCGATTGAGGGGCTTGGTTTGTTGTTTAAGGGTTAAGTTAATACAAAGCCAGCCTCTGCACATGTGTTTTTCCTCCGTACCCTGTTTGGCGCTCTGTGTTGGCAATTGTTTGGAGGGAGCAAGGCGTGCAGCCGTATAAGTTAGGGCAAAATCCTCTGACAAGAGCAACGTATCTCCCCCGCAAAATGCTGCTCTGGACTGTACCATCAGATGAAGAATTGTGGACTGTGCAGAAAGGGGCTGATTTCCATTTTTGATGGACTTTTTGATGGACAACTTTGCGAACTTCGTTCATTTTGCATCCCAACTTCAAACACATCCCTTCCTCACGACCCCCCCAAAACGCTTTTTGGGTCGTGCAGACAGATCCCCTACATAGGAGGTTTGCATCAATGTTTATATGAGGCTCAAACAACAAAGTGATGAAGAATTAAATTGAGCAAAACCATGTCTTATATTATATGTTGCAAAACAAAACCAAAATCTAAAATGTTAGTAATATGCAAGGAGAATTTATCCCTTGGAAAAACAATTTTTTTAAATTTATTTGCCACCCATGATGAAATTTGGAAATTGAGGATTCATGTTTAGAATCAAAGGCCTAAAATTAGCTAGGAAAGATGAAGAACATGTAATTAATTGAGCACAAAATAGTGGGTAATTTTCTTACAAGTACCTTGCAAAACACAAAATTCATTTTGAAAGGCCCACTTCATATGACCACTTTAAAGTCTTGCATTAAATTTAGCAAATTAAACCCAAAAAGTCTAAGGCCTTTTTTTTTTTGCCAAAAAACACTCAAAACTACCATTTTTATAGCAAAGAGTAAAAAAAAATGAATTTTTTTTCCACATCTAACTATATGATCTTACACCTAACTAGTATGAAAATGTGTGGAAAAAATTTCACAAAATTTGACCGCACAGATTGCATGATATCTGCGTTTAAATTTAAAAGAACAAAATTTTCAGTATATTTGGGGACTAGATTATTTGACTTTGAACCTTGTTAAATAAAAAATTTGCACTATAGGAGCTAACCCATACTTAAGCACTTAAGCAATTCCACATATTTGGAGCACAAGTTTTCTGGGTGCTAAATTTTCCTCATGTACAGAAATAGAATTCGGAAAGATTGTATATTTTTTGAGAATTTTATTCCACAAAACGTAATTACTATGAATTTCTTAGTGAAAGATTCTTTTCGACCTACAATGGTGATATAGGCTGCTGATTGCAAAATCGACCAAGGGCCAGTTGCATTATTCACAACCTTGTAGCCAATCATAATGTGCCAGAATTGCTCTTCAAACTTTGCAAACTACAACAATCTATTGGTCAAGAATAGGAAGGTGATCATGTATGGGTTGGCTACCTTATAGAGTTTTGAGCTTTAAATCCTTATTCACAATAATTGAGTTAGGAGTATAGGGAGAAAAAAGAATTTTAAAAAAAACTTTATTTTTATTCTTTAAAAAATTATTGAGTAGAAATAGGTATGAGATAGAAGGACAATCTAAATTATTAATATCTCTAAAATGGAATTGCAACAAACTAATTACAATTTTTGGTATTGTTCTAGGAAGAAAACTAAACCATATGGAACTTTTTTTAATTGAAAATTGTAAAAACTACATTCAAAAATGAATAATGCAAGTTATTTTTTCAAGAAGATGTTGTAATTGCCCAAAAAACAAGATTGTCCATAACTTTCTCATATCAAATCCAAATAGAATGAATCAAAACTTTCCATTTTAACTAAAATATAATCTAAAAATTCAAAAATTCAAAATTCAAATTTTGAATTATTTTTTGTTGCCCCTTCTCCCCTATTTCAAGTTTATTTTGGCATAACTTTTGATCATGGGCACCGATTGAAAAAAAGAATATATCCCCATGAAGCTAATCAATTTTTTTATGTTCAAAAAAGTTTCCAAAAATCATGACAACATTTCAAACCATAGGTACTTGCCTAAAATTCCATTTGTCTCCCGAAGGGATAATGGTCCTTTAGGGGTTAAACCAAGTGTTATATGTGTGGAGAAACAAAATATATACCTAAAATATTATTTTTCTTGTATGTGATTCTTTTTTATGAACATCAATCAAATATTTGTCTTACACTATACAAACCTTTTATATAAAAATGATAACAATTTGTAGAGATGGTTACACTAAAACGGTTATTTAGTATTTAGTATGGTCTAAACTATTTATCACAAGGACAATGGTTCTATTCAACACCGGTTGTAGTTGTGGTGTTGTAGAATTCATGGTGTGCAATGTTGTTTTTAGATTGGGCAATTTAATTCTCATACTCACTAATTATCCACCCATACTAAATAACCATTTTGGTGTAGTGAGTTTTAGACCTTGAGGAATTGGCATTGCAAAAACAATGGGGTTGAATTCATTACTTGTCAATTAAAAAGTAAAAAGTGTAGAAACTTTGAGGATATGTTTATTTCATTTGCATTAGTCTTATGAAAGTTATAGAACATCTTGTTTTGGCAACAATTGAAGCTTCTTCCTAAAAAAATAATGTATTGAATTTGTTTCCTAACTCAATTTCACAAATTTTCAAATCCAAAGGGCCCGTAGAGATTAATTCACTTGCTAGGACAAATGAAGTGTTAATTTCATCATTGAAATTAATGTGTTCCAATTTTGCCTTGGAACTATTTATGATTTAGGTTATTCTTCCATCTTATATCAACTACTAAATAATTAGTAAAGGAAGGAAAATCAAGTCCCCACTTCCATATTCTTAAATCAATTCTTCAATATCTATATATATTACAGTCAGTAGTACAAAAATGTTAAGTTTTGAAGACCCAATAGCTTTTGTTTCACTTCAAAAACTAGTATCTTACAATCTACATGGTTACAATTTTCAAATTTTCTTCTACACATTTTTTTACTAGTCTAGTGCAAGACTCACATGGATGTTCAAATTTTTAAAATTCATTTTAATTGTATTCTCTTTGCAATAGAGATGACATTTTTGGTGGGATTTTGGTGAAACTTAGTCATGAAACTTGAAAATACATTACTATAATAGAAGATGAGGTTCAATTCAATACAATGCAATGATGGCTATGGTAGAAGAGGTGGGAATTCAAATAAATTTATTGTGTCTATGACCAAACTTATTATCAAATTGCCACTTGGACATGCACATTCACTATAGAATGCATTGTATTTCACAAAGTCTAAAACCTACTAATGTTCTAATCTAAATTTACAAAATATCTTAAAAAAACAATTGAAGCAAAATTTTCCATATATCTAAACTGTAAACCTAGATAAGTATTTGTAAATGATATAGTGTGGTGTTTATTAACTCTTGAAGTCCGAAGGTCTTTTTTCATCAAAAAACACTTAAAACTATCATTTCTATTGCAAAGTATTAAAAAGTTAATTTTTTTTCCTTCTACATATCAAATAGGAGGGTCTTGCACTAGGCTAGTATAAGAATGTGTATATATTTTTTTAATAAATTATGACAATTATATTGCACTTTATATGTGTTTATATTGAAGAAAACGTTTTTAATTACACCTTGTATGACTAGATTATAAGACTTTTAACCTTCTTAGCTAAATTTATTTTGCACTCCCAATATTGAATTTAATATTTTTTATGTTGAAAAATTGAGTTGATAGTTTAGGAAAAGAAATTCAAAAGCAACGACTTGAATTTCAATCTTTAAAAAATTGTTAAGTAGAAGTAGGTACAAGATTGAAGAAAAAAATAGATCATTAATAGCTCTAAGATGGAATTAAGATACTAATCCCAATGGTGAGATTGTTTGTTAAAAAGCATATTGATCCTTGTGGAAATTTTTGTTTTGAAAATTGTAAAAATTGAGTTGAAAAACAAATTCAATATATTCTTTTCTCAAGAAGATGTAATGATTGCTTGCAAAACAAGAAGATCCATAATCATCTCACTGCTATTCCAAATGAGATGAACACTACAAGAGAAAGGGGTGTTTTAAATATAGTCCTAGAGATAACATTTTAAGTAATGACCTTTTTAGGAGATTTTCAGTAAGAATTTACAAGATATTTGTGTCTTTCTAGTAAAATTTTACTAGAAAGACACAAATATCTTGTAAATTCTTACTGAAAATCTCCTAAAAAGGTCATTACTTAAAATGTTATCTCTAGGACTATATTTAAAACACCCCTTTCTCTTGTAGTGGAATAAAAAGAATTGTAGACAAAAAAACAATCTATATGAAACAAATCTTAAATGATTTATTTCAAGATTTTGTGGGTTCTTTTTCTACTTGTCAAACTCCATTTTGAGGTTACAACAACATAACTTTTGCTCTCAAGCAACAATTGAAATAAAAATTATATTCATAGAAATCTAATGCATTTTTTTGTTTTCTAAAACAAATTCAAAAAATTGTGCCAAAAATTGAGATTATAGGAACCATTTTGAACCTTCAAGTGTTCCAAGAGGGAACACTTAGGACTTTAGGGATTAATAAGTGTTTAGATATATTCATATTTATTTATTACACTATAAATCATTATTTTTATATGATTTCTATAAAGAATAAAAATATTACTATTGTGCAAGCTATTGTAGACAACTTTTTTTTGTCAAAATACATTTGATGGTGTTTTGATAAATTGAAAAATATTTGTAGGAAATACACATTAAACTTAAGGCAAAAGAAAGTTTTTGCAAGATCTAGACAACTCGAGCTATATGACCTCCCCCAAACAATAGATGTGTTTTCAAGCCTCTAGAAGGCTGTTTCATCCCTGTTTTCATTTTTGTGAACATTGTTCTGCTGCCTAGAATATTTAATAATTAAAAAATTAAAAAAATTATTTATTTTTAAAAAATAATTAAATAATATGCTGCCAATGTGGTCGTCGCCCGACTACATCAACATGTTGATTTGGCAGCATGGAAACGCTTGGGAACGTTGTGATAACTCACGGTCTTCTGTAGGGCTGAAATCTCCTCTAATGAATTTCCAAATGTTGAAAAGTAAGGAAAGAGTGTTTTGTCACAATGTATCTTGTATCCTAAAAATAGAGATGTCATTTTCATAATATAAGTCTTTAGAATCACAAAGATTTGCTTCATTATATTCCTACTATTTATTTTTTTATTTTTATTTTTTACTTTTATTTATTTTTGGGATTTTAACTACCAAGTATTTGACTTTCATTTTTCAAATATGCATGTTTTACGAATATTAATAAGATGCAATTTTTCTTTGGATTTTTTTATGAATTAGCAATGGCAAAAAGGAGTGGATATTCTAATGCAAAAATTTTGGTACAAATTGTTAAAACTTTTGTAAACTAGTACAAATTGAGCATTTCTATGCACCTTAACAAGACTTTGTATACTATTGTGTGCAAATTTTCTTGAATAAATTATTGTTAAAAGTACTAGATTTTAGTACTAATAAGAATAATAAAAATATTGTAGATCAATCAAAATATATTTTTAATTGAATATTAGATAAATACTATTGGAATACATTCAAAACTTCTAATTATGACAAAAGTGATAAAAAAATTTTGCCTATCTTAATTTTTTTTTAAAGTAGACATTTTGGATTAAATTTTAATGCCTATCTCAAAGTAGGGTATCACACTGAATAAATATTCTTTTTTTTATTTAATTAAGTCTCTCACATTTAGCTTTGCTGCAGTACACACTTTGCTGTTTGTTTGCTTGTTTGCCAATGGACAGCCATAAATGCCCAAGTGTACAAAAAACTTGGATTTTACCATTTGAAACTCTACTGAAGTTACCTAATGGGAAGCCACCCATTCCTCATCAGGATCCAATAAGCAACCTCCTATAGACTGACTTATTTCCAACCATAGCTAGAATATTTTTTTTTTCTTTTCAAAATCGGGACTAATAGATTCATGACACATGTCCCAAAGTAGTGAGTAAGAAAGCAAAAAGCATTCAGTAAGACTGTAGTTTTTCAGTGATCGGAATTGGAAGAGTCTAGAGACTGGCACTGGGTCGGGAGCACTTTTTGCCTTTCAAAATTCATAGTAATTACAATTTAAGTGATAAAATTACCAAAGTTTGTGCAATCCTTGTCATTTCTATCCTTCCAGCTTTGAAAATATTTGCTTCACCCTGCACTACTCCAAATCATATTCAAAATTGCTTATTCAATTTGTTCTCCCTTATTTGTGGTTATCCGGTAGATAAATCCTCAAATTCCTCTATCAATTTCCACATGGTAAAGAACTCCCTTCATTAAAAGAAAGAAGAATTTTAAAATTTTAAAATAATTTATAATAATATGAATTTCCAATTAAAAAAATCAAAGACCTCTATTGTACAAGCACGGATTCAAAACCACGATACGGTGGGTACACCCCAAATTGCACCGTGCCTAAAGTCACCACCACCATCACTCTATCATACACCTCCAAAATCAATATACGTACATATATTGTTACTGATTGAGGCAAAGATTTCAGAACCTGTTGTCTACCACTAAAAAACTTTGACTCTTTGTAACTTTTGCATACGGTATCCAAATGTCAACTTCTTTGGTGCATTGGAACCCCTTTTTAGGTGCCAACAAGGACATAAATGAAAAATTCGACCCGACTAATAATAGTTGTAAATAGGCACTGTAGCAAAAAGTGTCGGTTTTGGAGGTACTGATTAGAGGTAAGTTCCCACAATTCCATACAGACACAACATAAGGCATTCGGCAGTACTGTACAACCGACTGTCTGGATTGAAATGGAGACTGACTTTCAACGTTGCAACACTATAGCATACTTGAACTAAGTTTTTCATTTATTTTAGGTCAACACCGTACTAGATTTTCAGACAAATGTTGTACACTAAGTTATTAGGTGACATTCGAGGCCTCTTTTCAGTTGAAGCCATGTGGAATTGTAAAAGCAAAGATTTCATTTCATTCAAGACCACAACACGAGATTCATAAGACAATGACTCAAGTACCTTCAAACGAACCATTGCCGGATTTTTTCCTTTAGAAATAAATTTTGAACTCCACGTAGTGTTGTTTGTGTAAATATAAAATATCATTTTTATTTAAGGGATGGATAGCACTGTATGTGAAGGTACGATTTAGCATTTAGGTGTTGAAATTGAATTTCTACGTTAGATTCTTAGGGGGGCCATGTCATCTGACACAAATCACAAGGTGACATGTCGCACTTTTTTTTTACACAAACGGCTTAATTATTTCTAAATTTGTCCTTCATATTAGAAGAATAGAAAAAGACAATCAAGGTTTATGTTATTGTTTTTAATAAAATATTCATAAAATTAGGAAAAAAGAATAATTCATGGCTCATAAAGAGATAGAAAAAATTCTCACTACGAGGTGTTAATGTTAACGCCTATAGGCCCAAGGCCATTTTTCCATCAAAAAACATTCAAAACTACTATTCTTGATGCAAACAACAAAAAATTTAAACATTTTTTTTATTAATATTAGAAACTAATAAAATACTCATAGTATCAAAAAGCATAATTATTTGATTAATTCCTAAAATGTACAATATAGTAGGAGCATATAGTTAAATGACCATGATTCATACAAGGTAAAGGTTTCTAAAAGACATAGAGCCCATTGGCATTACTAAATGGAGTGAGTGGATGGCCATAATTGCTCAAGTTATAATTATTCTAAATTGATACACTATTTTGTGATTATTGATCTATCTACTTTTATTTCTATTTGTAAAATTCTAAAGCTCTATTTCCTACAAGCTTTAATATTAGTGATATTTTATCTTTATATATATTGTGCAAGTATGCTAATTTGGATGGGAAATAAATGAGTTTTGTAGCCTATATATATATATGATTTTATTGACCACTATAGAAGATTGTATACTACAACAAAAAATAAAAATTATTTCTTTCAAAATTTGATACATGTCATTTCTAAATTTTTTAATATTGCTTGAATCCAAATAAAGATTATTTGGATGATAGAATTGATAAAATAGAGAGCCATCATGATAGATAATTTACCTTCAATTCTAGTTTTTCACCATAGTCTTTGGTACCAAAAGTCTACTTGGTGGTAACAACTATCATTGTTATTTGACTTTTAAATTGTAAGTAATTGCATGAGATATTGAGCAATCACATGAGCTTGGTCATACACTTAATATCCAAGAGTTCTTGTCCAACTTTACATCTTTAATGTAAATATACAATAGAGTCATGATCACAAGGCTCAAACCATGGCTTGTGACTATTTTGTACTATTGTAAATGAATATAGCTACCTAATTGTGACATTGTCCACGTGGAAAGTTATTATTCATTCCATTTGGATTAATGATGTGAAAGTTATGGAGCTTGTGTTCTTGTTTTGTGAGAAAATAATGAATGGATTTGTTTTCGACCTCAATTTTTGCAATTTTAAGTTCCACAAGGTCTGTTCAATATGCTTTTTAGAACAATCACACCATTAGGATTAGTATCCCAATTCCATCTTAGAATCATTAATCATGAAAGGTCTTTAATCCCTAAGTGCCTAAGCCTTTTTCAAGTGTGTTTTTCCTATGAAAAAAGAGCATGGGTTTATAGTTATCTCCAATGAAGGAGATTTCTTTTTCTTCAAAATCTGACTATACAAATGTTTAAAGAACTCCCTTATTAGTGTGCATACTATATTTTAAGCGTGAAATTGTGTAGGAATTGTAAGATTTTAAAAAGAAAAATGTACACATTCTATCTTTAGTATGTTGCCCCTTTCTACAATGTTTCAAAAATTTGCATATAAAAGTTTTTTGGCATGGGAGGTGTCATAAACAACTACAAGTAGAGTTGGTACACTATAATGTGTTCTCAAAAAACTTAATTTCACATGAAAAGCTATCAAACTTGTTACACAATCCACCTTGCAATTGTTGAAATGCAATGTTTTTAATAAATAGAAATCACAAATAACTCCAAATCAAAACTTGCATGTTTAAATTTTCAATGGCGAAAATCATAAAAACACTTTCTTTTTTCTATTAGGACCATTTTCAAAGAAATAGATTAAGTAAAAAAATTTAGATCTCAAATCAAGTGAAATTGATGAGCTTTTGTTTAAAGCCGGAAAATGAAGAAAAGTTGGCCAATTTTACTCTTCACTAATGGTACATATGTGTCTTTGAGGATTACTCAAAAATCAAATATCTACCTTTTCAGTGAAAAATGAAAGCTTCCAATAGTTAATCCTCAAAACTGCTTGTAAATGTTTTTTTAAATAGTCAAACAAATTAAACTCCCTACTACAAAATGAGCTTGAAATTTTAGATCGACTATATATAGACGCTTACGCAGTTAGGGGTTAAACACCTCCATTAGCTTTCAAACTTGGCATGTAAATAACTAATATAAATATCTATCCAATGATCCTAGTTTCCAAAGTTATATAGTGCTTCCTTCTCTACAAAGTGCAATCAAATTATGCTGATGCTATTGGGTAGGACCCAAAATCTGTTTACTTCTAATTTCAAATGTTATAATGTCACAGTCAAATGGTCTATAAATTTTTCCACAAAATTCCTATAATAGTTTAGTAGAAATTTGTACAATTGAACATTTGAAAATGTATTTATATTTTAGTTATGCTCAATGCACTAAATAGTTAGAATTTTGAACACTTTTTGTAGAAAATAGTCAAAGAAATTTAGGAATTAAAAAATATGATGTACTTGTAACTTCTACTACTAATCTAAAAACTTAATGCATTTGCAACCCAATCTAATTACATCTTTGTCTACTAAGGTTGTTATACCAATTGCCATGCCGTTTCTATGATAAATAGGTGTGATGATAAATTATCATAAATGACATTATTTACAATTCTTCAAATCTAGGTCTACCTAGGTATTTTGAATCAAAATGTAAATCTAGAAAGAAAAAACTTTACATTATTTCAACTAAGTAACAACAAGAACAATTAAAGATTTTAGATTCACAATTAATAAGTGAATGTGGACAATTCTAAACTTATATCACTATTTTAATTTTCTTAAACAATGATATTGATTTTCAAAAGTGTGTCACACTTGTGGTTTACAAGTTGGAAGTACTAATTAGTAAAGTACTCATCCTCACAAAATTGAAGCTAAGTTCTCTTAAGTATATTCTTTAATTAATTTATACATATTGAAGAAAGCAGTTCTATAAATAATGAACTCTATGTCATGTAAAACCACAAAGAAAGATTACTTTGACATGCATTTTAACCCCTAAAGGCCCATGCAAACATTTTATGAACATTGCCTAACTTCAAGCAATGTTTTTAGACAATAGAAATTTATTTTTTCAAAATGTTTATTTTTTTTATACAAACTAGACATGATTATCTTTTGATCTAATTGTACATTCAAAACTAACATCGCAACAAAAAAAAGAATTAGAAGGAAAATAATGCAAAGTGATTATTTAGTATTTACCTATTGTTGTAAAGTTTACAACTTGGAAAAAGAATTGATGTTTCCATTGCTAATTTTTATGCCTTTTTTACAAATCAATTGAAACTATAATTTTGAGGGGGTAAAAATTATGTATGTTGAATATAGAAATTGTATTTTTGGTGAAATTTTAAAATTAAATCTTCAAAAAAATTTTAAGCAAATCTATGATAGTTTAGAAATTTTAATCATATAGATAAATTCTATTTGTGATGCTTAGCATTGTCTCCTTTAATATAATTTTAAAAATGTTATGGAAATTATATTTTAAAATACATTTGTTTTTGTCCAAATTAAACCTTTGGAACTTTAGGTGTTAAGATATAGAATTGGATGAGAATTGGAAAAGTCAACCTGTTTCTTTGAAGACTATTTTGCAATGCTGATAGTTCAATTAAATACAAAATAAAACTTAATAGTTAAGTCTATTTTAATTCAATGAATTATAAATTATATATACATTGAAGAATATGTACAAATGGATTATTTTTTGTATTTTTTTGAAGTACATGAAGAACCTTAATGGCTCTAGTACAAATCAATCCCAACAATTTTCTCCTAGGTTGTCAGCTTTTGGCTTTAATTGCAATGTGCCAATAAAATTCATAATAGTATTTTTTTTTTGTAGATAATCTTCATATAATAGAAGTTTTACAAATAAATCAATTTTTATTTCATTTATTTTTACAAATTAAAACATCAAAGACATGTATTTCACTACAATTTTAAGCTTTCTTTGATTTTCTATTCTAGAAATTACTAGTTTACAATCCCTATCATTCTACAGGGATTTAAAAATTGAACATTTTTTATTTTTTCATTTTTTATTTTGATGTACTATTAATAGAATATAGAAGACATCATTAATTTGTTTTTGTAGAAAATTTAATAAGCATATTGGTGGTCTTGTAATCACACATATACATAAGATTAATCTCACCAAGAGGAATGATGCCCAAGAAAGTGGTGAACCTCACTATTTGTTGTATTTAGTATCATCAATGATTTATTATGCCACCAAAATAATGTCATATTTTTGCTACATAATATATGCCTTTTTATTGGTTATTTTAAGATAGTTGAGTACAATAGTATACTCAATTCAAACCTCAAGACCACCATCAAACAAGCCATCAAATGTCAAGCCAAAAGCCATTGAGTAAATACTTAATCCGATTTATTCTATAAAAAACATGTGCAACCTTAATTTTACAAAATCACACTGTTTTAAATTAGTGCAAGATGAAATAATATTAAAATTCATCAATTACAATTACAACAAAAATAATAATTTATACTGACACGTACTTTGCAATTATATTAAATTTGCTCTATTACGAATAAGACAAATTAGGGTAATGGCCAATGAGCAAGAAGATAATATAGTAAATGAATTACTCTAATGGTCTTCTAAATCATTTTGTACATACTAATCCATGGCATTTGAATCTTTGTAATGAAACTTTGTAATGAAATCAAGAATGAAATTTAAAGAATAATGTATTATTAAATAAATAGAATGATTAACAAACATTGTAGAATGCAATGCAACTTCTAAGATAGCCTAAGGTGCAACATCAGGTTTAAGAAAAACATTTGACTATGACCATGCCATATATAATTCAAAAATTCAAAATATACAACTTATAAGACAATTACATTTAACCACTAAAGTTCCTTTGATGTTTAGAGGCTCAAAATTACTTTTAAATATTCATACCCAAAGCAAGGCTACAAAAACATGTATTTCCTATAACTTGTACATGGAAAATTATTTAACCAAAACAACTATCCTATTCATCTTTAAGAAAATTATAAAATGGAAAGTAATACTTGATGATAGAAAAAATTGAACTGCAAATAACTTTTGCAATAAATTTGAGAACTATCAATCCAGACTGTAGAATATTCTAATAAACTATAAATATAATTTATTTTTATTTTTATTTGAAAATTTTCAAAACTAAGATTAAAAAAACAACTTTAAGAGATTTTTGTAACTTCATTACCTTCATTATAAGTTTATAACTTTCATCTCATCATTTCAAATGGAATGATTTATAGGTTTTTGTATAGAAATCAATCTACACAACCAAATAAAATTAATTAAATATAATTTTTAGAATATACTTTTAGCTATCCATTGTGACATTGAAACATTAGATTTAATTTGGGCAAGGGGAAGGTCGTTCCAGGCCTATTCTCCCTTGTTTGTTCCCATGTAGTGAAAGAACGTCTCACTATCAGAATTTAAATTTAAAAAAAAGAAAAAGTTTTCAAATGAAAAGAAAAAATTAAATTTTTATTTTCTATTTTTTTCTCTATCGAACTGCTACAGTGGCAGTGTGTCCTTGTTCCCCGCAGCTGGGGAATTCACAGCCCTCCAAGACCTCCAAATCCCATCTAATATCCAAAAATAACTTATAACATTTGCAATATTTATTAGAATGGTGTGAAACAAACATTATAGAAAATTTGGATCATGTAAAGGGCTGAATTCCTAAATGAAAATGTACAACAAGGCGAAATAAAATCCAAAAAATTCAATTTTTTTTTTTCTTAAGCCTTGGTGATCACTTGGTGTGCCATGTAATGGATTGGAGACTAATTTAAAAAACAAAAAACAAAAAAAATTCTTTTTCCTACTAGATTTGCACATCTATAGAAAGTCAAACGATAATTACATACTATAATGAAGCATGCTAATAGGACCAAATTTCCTGTAATGTCTTTACATGTAGATTAGGATGATTATTGTCCATCCTAAAAATTTCATGCAAAAATTCTAAATTCCAAAGTCAATGGAGTCTATCCTTCTTTCCTAAAAATTCAAAGTAGAATCCTTAGTCTTATAGGAGTTCAAATTGTTTGAGAAAGAATTTGAGCATCAATCTTATTACTTACCCCTAAATGACTAAGGGGTGTTTTGGAGACTTTTATCAATTTGGATAGGCAATGGCAATTCTAATTTTCAATAGTTCATCCAATGGTTGGAATTTTGCACATACATGTACATTGTAAGAATTCTAATCCAAATTCTATAATCATCTTAATTGCAAGCCAAATCTTATAGAATTTGGATTAGTGGTTCTCAATATAGGCAAGTTAGTTGGACAACTTGAACAACTTTTAGTATTTGGGTTTCTTTTTCATTGCTTTTCAACTAAATTTTAAAGCAATTCATCAACTTGCGCAAGTTCTGAAAGAGACATATATTTTACTAAAAGAATTTGAAAGATGAACCAGACATATGCAAAGTGATGATAAATTATTTTTTTCAAAGTTTAAAGGTAAATATAAAATATTTCATAATCACTATGGTTTGGCATTTTGAAATTTTGATACAATATACTCTAATGAGTTAGCTATATGATGTTACAACTTAATTTTAAAAAGTAAATCAAAATACAATATATTTTTAACTATTTGTGTTGAAATTCAAAATACATTCTACCTCATACTTTAACTATTGTTTATTCTAATTGGACACAAATTAGTGTGCTAGAAAGCTACTTAAGCTAGTAACATACTATGTGCTTTCCTAACAATAAATTTCAAGAATACATATTTTTTCCTTTACATTAGCTTGTCGAAAAAATACAAAAGTTCCTATGGGCTTCTCATTAATTTAGGGATTCAACAATCTAAATTGTACTGAGTCTTCTTGGGGATTTAAGAATTTGAAGGGGGTTCAAAATAGTGTGAGTATGCATTTCTTGGACAATATATGAATAATCATTAGAGAAATTCTTAGCCCTCCGGAGGGCCGCTACAGAGCAACTGAAAGGACCCCAAGATTACTTTTAACTTTGCTAAATGATTTGTTTTTCCCCTATAGTCAATCACCAAAAGTTGCAATGTTCAACGACTGTCAATGGTTCAAAATTCAAATATAAGTAGTTAAATAATCATGGTTCAGGTATTGTAAATTAAGCAAATTCAATGAAATTTAAAAAAATGAAGTGGATTTTCAAGGTAGTTGCCAAAGATATTAGAAAACTCTTATGTTTTCCAACTAGCTTATAAAGCCATTTAATTTAGGGTGTTTAATGATGAGAAGAGAATCTCTTTATGTACACATGGGATGGTAGGAGGTAGAACAATCCATGTGGAATATGTAGTTTAGAATTTGTAGTTTCTTAACCGCTCATAGTTAAGTTTAAAGTAGGAATAGTGTTAAAACTAGAATTTTAAACCCCATTTAAACATAGTAAAATGATTTTTTTTCAAAAACCCTTGAACTAAATAAAGTTGGAAAATCAAGCTAGTTTTCATGTTCAAAAATCCGTTCAACGTTTAATTAGAGCCTCCAATAAAAAGTTATGGACAAAATTCTAAAAGGGGTTGAAAGGGAGATTTTCTTTGACATTATCAAAAACCTTCTCCAAATTTTGCCCATAACTTTTTATTGGAGGCTCTAATTAAATGTTGAACGGATTTTTGAACATGAAAACTAGCTTGATTTTCCAACTTTATTTAATTCAAAGGTTTTTGATAAAAATTATACTATTATACCTAAATGAGGTCTAAAATTTTAGTTTTGACACAATTCCTATTTTAAACTTAACTATGAGCGGTTGAAAAACTACAAATTCTAAATTACATATCCCACATGGGTTGTTCTACCTTCTACCACCCCATGTGTACATAAGGAGATTCTCTTCTCATCATTAAACATCCTAAATTAAATGGCTTTATAAGCTTGTTAGAAAACGTAAGAGTTTTCTAATATTTTTGGCAACTAGCTTGAAAATCCACTTCATTTTGCTTAATTTCATTGAATTTGCTTAATTTCTCAAATAATCACCTTGTATGTTCACCTTGTATAATCAGACTTACAGACTTCTAATACACTTTCATTATTGAATTCTTGACGTCTTTTGTGATATTCACCCACTTTGACCATGCACTGTGGCTATATGCCCCTACTAATCCTTAGGCAATTAATAAATTGGTTTGGTCACTATGAAGCGGCCCTCTGGAGGGCTGAGAATTTCTCTAATGCTATGAGTTGTTAAATTGCTAAAATAGATGTACTCGCAAGGTTTGTAAATAGAACTTATACATTTTAGGCTAGAATCACTAAAAGTTGGTTTTAGAAACATGCTCTAGAAGATTTGATTTGTTTTGTGATGATTTTTGCTAAGCTGTAATGTTGGATTTAAAAAAAAAGTTTTCTGTAAAATATACTCCAATTTGAATGGACTAAAACTCACCAATTTCTTTTTTCCCCAATTAGGATGAAATCAGTAACCGTGACGTTCCATTCATAATCTCCGTCTATATTATTTTATGGATGTAAACAGCTTCATCACTCCTGCCAGTCAAGGTCGCAAGTTTCACCACCTTGGAAAACTGAAACTAATAAAAATCCTTGCCAGGCATCGAGCAACCGCAGGTGATGAATAAAAAGAAAGGCGTCACTCACTCTCACTGATCAAGTGATCCTGGAAACCAAGAGGATAGATCTCATCAATGATTGTGTTGCGTAAGTACAGGCAGTGCCAGTTCGCATTCAGCCGCATACAGAGCGAGCTTCGATTCCCGTTTTATTGTATTTCACCTCTGAACCAAACAAGCTGGTTCGATCCGTTCATTCCGGATATTACAGATCAGTTAAACTTACTAGTGTGAAAGTGGAAGCGGAAGAGGCGCGCGATGTCAGCAAAGCAAAGCAAAGCAAAGCAACCAAGCCACAACCCCCTTCGGAGAATCCTGAGCACTCAAGGATACAGTCGCTGCGCAGTACGTGGAAATGAGGTGCACGGTCGGGCCTG
Organism: Rhytidiadelphus loreus; assembly: GCA_947034895.1. Lineage (NCBI taxonomy): Eukaryota > Viridiplantae > Streptophyta > Bryopsida > Hypnales > Hylocomiaceae > Rhytidiadelphus > Rhytidiadelphus loreus. The sequence goes on from OX344762.1 coordinate 65,792,727, forward strand.
CCCGGAAATGAATGCAGACAGAGCCCCGCACGTCTGCCAACTCTGGTTTGTACGACCTTGCGGATGGTCCGCCCACCCAGCGCCCCGTGCCGTGCTTTTTATAGTCGCCCAGGCTCCCCTACGCCGACCAGCTTCATCTTCTCCAGTCTAGCACGAGTCTAGTCTAGTAGCCTAGCCAAGCCAGCCATACAGCCAGCCATACAGCCAGCCACAACAGAGCTCCTCCGCTTGCTATTGTTTGCCTGCCTTGCACTGACCACGACGACGACGACGCTAGATTCATCAATTGTCGAGACGACGGATCTTCCCCGTCGTCTCCTCGTGCGGCTAGCTCGACATACTCCGCTTGCCATCGAGTTTCCCACTCCGTTAACGGCACTGGTGGAGCCTACTCGCCTGGCGTTTTCTTCGGCCACTGGCTCGCTGCAACTGCACTGTTGCTCATTTGGCAGTACTTGCTCTCAGCGACAGTAGTATTCTCTGTGGACGACTTGTTGCACGGGACGATACAGACCAGCTAGTCTGACCGGCCTGGGCACCCTATTGTCGATCGAGTGCGTGGTCTGGAAGTTGCAGAGATTTAGCGCCCGGGTGCATGTGAATTCCACTAGTATTATTTCAGATGACGATTCTCTGCCTGGCTAGTACGTAGTTTCCATACGCGAGCATAATATCTAGCTAGCGCAGGAGTGGCGGGAGTGGGTCGGTTGGCGATTTTGGTTCACTGTGCAGGGAGACGTACGGTTTAGTGGACTCTAGCTAGCTAAATAGACTAGATTAGTTTCGAGTCGGTGTCTTCCAGAATTTTGGGCGGTGATGCACTGATGCTGGTACCCTCGTGCAGTGGTAGAAAGCAAAGAGTCGGTGTTAGCCGTGATCAGATTAGTTCTACGCCCGGTTCTACGAAGGCATATATCGTTAGATTGGCGTTAATGTGGGACTCGTTTGCGAGTCGGTGCGTTTCTTGTGGGTTTGGAGGTCGTGATGGAGAGACGGCAAACCTGTAGTAGCGCCTGGCATGTTTTTCAAGCCGAATCAACCCCGGTCTCTCTCTTTCCGGTCGGCTTGCATGGATAAATTTTCCTGATGATTTCAGAGTTGGGAGAGCTCATCGTGTTCCTCACACAACAGGCTGGTACGTTGATGAAGTCCCTTTTGTTCATGTGGTTCTTGATTCTGATACACTCGCCCTAGCTATACAAGCTCCCAAACCTTGGATATTTCGGCAGTTCCGGAATAGCTAGCTTCTGAAGCCCCTCATGAACTACATCCGGCCACCGGGTAGTTTAATTAGAACTAGACCTCACTCATGATCAGCTCCTGAGTAAAACTAACTAATTGTAGCCGTTCGTCACTTTCCACCTTGAATCCAGATCGAGTATGAAATTTATCATTCTAGAATTGATCTGAAACTTTTATGATGGTGTAGTGATAAGTCACAACAACCCAGCCAATGTTTAGAAATTGCAATTGAAAGCTATCTTCATAACTCTTCATAAAGGATGTCTCGGGATTAGTAGGATTATGTACAATGGATAGCCTTGGCAATTGCCCTACTAGTAACTTACCGATCCGATCCTACCTTCTCTCCATCTGTAAGTAAGTTACTAGTAGAATCATCGCTAAGGATTTCCATTCCAATCCTGCTAAAATCCTTGCGACTGGTACAGTCAGTATGGTTAGGATCCGCAAATGTTGTGTCCGAGCTACAACACTGGCTAGCTAGCTAGTGATGCAGTTCCAATTTTCTCACAAGCTCCTCTCAACGGAAGACTCGAAGTAAGAGAAGTGTCATACATGACTCACGAACAACGGTACTTAAAGCGCTTGAGAAAAGTGAGAGGTAGGTAGCTAGCTAGAGATGGTTGAAAATAATGCCAGTCTGAACAGGCGAGGAAGCATGGCATCAAGCGAAGCTTATTGAGATTCCCGGTGTACAACCATTTGAATTGCAGATTTGCAGAGTTGTAATGAGCTATTATCGGAGGGGACTGGTAGTATTTGCTGAGGTCAGGGTCGACTTTAAGTTGGATTGAAGGCTTCGAAAATCTAGTGTCCACATGTGTCTTGGTGAACTGACCCATGGTTACGAATTGTTGTAATTGTGGCAGGTGCAGGTACATCCAGTCGTGAAATTAAACTACCAGTCAACTGTAATCGTCGGGTGGATCAAGCAAGCAAGAGCACAGGCTAGACCAATGGCAGATCTAAACTCGAGCTTGGAGTCGTCGGGACTGTCAGCAGAGGAGACGACGACCACCACCACCACCACGGCAGCATCCACATCGACAGCCGTTGTAAGCTCCTGCGAGGCGATGCTGTGGGAAGGCTGGAGCTCACACCCTTCCAGCAGCACCACCGACGAGGCGTCCACCAGCAATATCGCCTTGCTCCCCGAGCTCACAACCCCCACCTCCTCCACCCCGCGCTTCTACCACCATTCTGACATGCTCTGCAACCTGCTTTCCAGCTTCCACCCGCTCGCAGTCCACCCCCAAACCTCCGACGACAACGCAACCTTCCTGCACCAGCTGGACCACTCCGAATCCGAAGCTACGACAGTCTCCTTCGGGGAGCCGTCAAAAGCCTCGAATTATCTCACTGGAATCCCGTACCCCTTGCCAAAACGCGACGATCAGATCTCGCAGTGGAAAGCTTCACAGTGGGCGCAGACAGTCCCAGAGTCCCGTGAGTTCATGAAATGGGACACCACTCCGTGGCCAGGAACGACGACCATACAACTGTTCCATGACGAGGACGACACTAGTCACATGAGAGACGTCGTCACTGGCTTCGGCCTAGCGCACCAAACTAGCAAAAAACTCGAGCTTTTCTCTAGTTTCGGCACCGTCGCCGACCACCACAGCGAGATGAATCCCGTTCTCGTGTTGTCACCCCAAATGAATCAAAATTCTTCCACCGCATGGATTCCAACCTCGACACTAGACAGGGCGCCAGACCGGGTCCCTGAGTTGCCGTTTACGAGGTCACAGCAGCTGCTGGACTTTGTTCGGACGGCACAAGAGCATCAACGCTCCGTGACAATAGAACCCTCTGAGCAGGTTACCGTTACGACTGTTGGAGGAGATACTCGCAAGCAGAATCGACGTGTTGGCGATGAATTTTTGAATGGGCCGGCGTCGAAGCGGTCACACGTTGTGGATGAACTCGCGGGAACGACGATGTGGCGGAATCGGGATAGTCGTGAGGATTACGCGATTGCTACTGGAATGCGGAGGGTCGTGGATTCTTCTTCGTGTAGGTCTGGAGGAGTTTGGACTACGAATGGGGCGACGTCGTCTTCTATTTCGTCGGCGGCGTCGCAGGCGATGGAGCTCTTCGCTATGGGTCCGGCGTTGAACACGAACGGCAAGCCGCGGGCGCGGCGCGGGTCCGCGACGGATCCGCAGAGCGTGTACGCCAGAGTAAGTTCGTTGCTGACTGATTAGAGTCACGTCCTTTTTAGTGTGGGCGCAAAATTAGAGTCACCTGCGATTACAAATACCATATCTTTTAGCATTAGTGTCACTACGAAATTAAAATTACTGGTGAAAATATGTGCAAGTACACAAATGGTCAATTTTGTTAAAATGGCAGTATTCCATTAAAATGGCACAAAATGAAACCACTAAAAGAATGAAAACAATGGAAAGATTGTCTGAGGGGAGTGGAAATGCGTGAACTAGGAGTGATTTGAATGTGCTAGGCATAAAATTGGCACATGTATGACCCTATTGTGGCACACTTATTCTCCATTTGTAGAAGATATTCCATTAAAATGGCATGCGGAATACCGCCATTTTAACGAAATTGACCATACAACAATAATTTAACCCTATTTGAAAAGATGAAGGCACATGAATAAACATGAATAAAAATTGCTGCATTGTCAAAAATGATTCAATTTATGGACCAATAGGTGCATTTTTCAATTCTATAGTTATCTTGAAAGTCATCCATCAATTGTCCTTTGAAAGATAAAATAATGTGACTTTGGTGAATTAGCATCACATGCATAGTTCAAGCACAATACAATTACTCATGTATATGTGTAATTTATGCAATATTTAAATAATTTCATCTAAACTATTTGGGTAATGTAATTTAGTGCCTAAACAAGGAAAATTAGGCTAAGATGCTTCATTTCATTTAGGAGAAATTTGAAGATTTTTTCAATAAAATTCTTAAACTTTAAGGCTTGGAGATAGTTTGCTTCCCATGCATTGTATCTTTTCTCATTGTCAAAATTCTTGAATTCAAGTTCGCCCATAGATTGTGAATCACTATACATGGAATTATTACATTTAGAGTGACTTTGTAGAGCAACCTCCTTGCCTTCCTATGCAAGATTGTTATGTCATTGAAAATCATAGAATTTATGATAGAATTTGGTCTCACTAGAAGAAAGCCTTGTTTAATTGGATGTTCTTGCGTCAAAGTTGACGGATTTTTTTAAGCATCCAATGTAACATCTTCATGTGTTTATGTCAACAATGACATCCAATGTAACATCTTTATGCTACATTGGATGTCATTGTTGACATAAACACATGAAGATGTTACATTGGATGCTTAAAAAAATTCGTCAACTTTGACGTAGGAACATCCAATTAAACAAGGCTTCCTACTAGTGTCTCCTCATAAGGCTTATGAATTATTTTGTTTTTTTGCATATAAATGTTAAAATAATTTACTTTGAACATGTACAATTTAATAGGATAAATGAGTGTAATATCTTTAATCAATTCAACCAAGTCATGGTGGTTCACTTGGTTGTCTAGCAATTGTTAATGATTCAAGATTGTGCAATCTATCCGTTGTAATTATAGTTACTAATCATTCACCTTCATTTGGATCAAACTTACATATCTTCATGTTCATTAAAGTGACAAAGTTTTAGGAAATTGGCATGTGTTTTTAGAACCTCACATTTGTACATGTTCTAGGTTTTAGAGCTTTGTAGCTTGTCATTATTTTGGACTTTGAAACTTGTCATTTTCATAGTCATGATAATTCATGTATCTTTTACTTTTAGAATGGATTTTAAAAGAATGCCTCTGGTTTTGAATTTCTTGAGGAAAGAATTAATTAACAAGACTTGGACGAACACTTACAAAGACTTGAAAGAATTAAATTTTGGAATTTTTGAGGTTATAAGTAAAGTTAGATCATTTCAATTAGAATTCTCTTCATGATTCATAGGTTCTTTACCATCATACACAAGGAGGACTTTATATGATCATTTTGAGGGTTGTTGGAATGATGGAAGTTTCTTTCACTATGATATTCAACTTTTTGTGAAACATTTTCAACTTTTAATGAAATTTTGTATATTCACTTGAATAGTGAAAGAATTCCGTCTATAATTTTGTGACTTGGTTGTATTGATGATGCAGCATAGAAGAGAGAAAATCAATGAGCGCTTGAAGACCTTGCAACACTTAGTTCCAAATGGAACAAAGGTTAGCAATTATGAAAATTGAGTTGCCCAATTTCGTTTCCTAATGGCGCCAGTATAGGGTTGATTGTGTGGTGAATTTCTAAAGGTCTGTCTTACATGAATTCTAATCTTCAACTAATTTGCTTTGTTTGAAGCAGGTGGATATAGTGACTATGCTTGATGAGGCCGTTCACTATGTCCAGTTTTTGCAACTCCAAGTGAAGGTAATGACAAAATTGCTGGAAATCTAACCTCCCCATAATGCATAGGCAGACCTCCCCATAAATTATGGAAAAAAAATCTCTTGATGATGTCCAAAATGTACCTGAAACAGTCTAATTTGATTGAAAACCATGTGTAATACTTCTAATTGAGAATGTGACGGATGTCGTTATTGACAACTCTGGAGCTTTAACGTAAAGTTCTCTGTTGGACTTCGCAGCTATTGAAGTCAGACAAGTTCTGGACATACGCCACTCCAAACGTATACAAGGGGATTGATCTCACAAATCAACCCACACAGATGCAGGGAATGGGGTCCAGTGCTTAGGGTGATAGAACTGCTCATATGATCAGCTTAAACATTCATGCACAGACAGATAGTGAATTGGAGGTGATAAATTAATTGGCAGAAACCAATGGGCCTCTTTCACATCTAGCTAGCGAGGATCACTTTATATTTATGTAGCTAGCCGTCATTCGCTAACCTGAGGCTCTTCCTCATCTGACCGGATTTGATAGCTTAGCTCTTTGCCGTTCAGACCATTTTTGTCAAATCATTGATAGTAGCTGAAGGCATCAAACCTGAAATGAGTAGTTGTTACTGGTTGTACCTATTCAAAATTCACTTGAATAAGAGATACTTGAATGCAAGCGTGAATGACAAAGCCCTGGAATTCCCATTGCAAAGAAGTTTGAAAGCTATTGAAGAGGTCGAGTTGTAAGGTACTCTAGAAGGAACAGACTCTTCAATTGCGTTGGCCACAGAAGAGATGGAGGTTTTCTTCTCACTGGATGTGTTATTTGCTGTGGCATTTAGCAGATATATTCCGAAGCTTAGGAATCGAGAGATTACAAGCCTACCCATATAGCCCACCTAAAAAACTTACTCAGACCGAATGGCAATCCATAGTCTTTGACCATTGCAGACTCATTTCGAGCAGTCCTGCCTTTGCTCCAAACATAGAGGCCGCGTTCTTGTCGACTGCCTGGCACTGTGTTGTCTAGAAAGAATGCCACCAGAAATGCAACTACCATGTGAAGGGAGAATACGGTGTTGAGTACAAAGTTCACCTGTCAAAATATAATAAGGGGGGATAAGCGACTCAATGCATTTAGATACTTCTCATCACTGTTTTTCTCGATTCTGAAGACATTTAGATATCTTTTCATAGCAAGTAGTCAGATGCCTTGGGGAAAATCAGTGACTGTGATAGCTTACATGCTTAGAACTGGTATGGAAGGGGCCGTGGACAGCAACGTTGTATGGTTGGAAATAGATAGGCAGTTTCGATCTTGAAGGGCTGTCATACTGCTGGAAGTAGGATGGTATTGAAAGAGCTAAAAACAAGGATAATCCCATAATCAATACGTTTCGGGAGCTTCCAGTTTCGCTGTATCGCAAGTTCGAAAATCCCATGGCAGCTTGCATTGTCCACATGAACACCAGAAGAGCTGCCACAATCACATGTGGCAGTGATGCTATAAACCCTGAAATTTTTCCTGCACATTCAATATTGGTCCAATCAGTACAGAAAGTATGTCATGGCGCTACTACACAAAAAGATCCACTCGACTGTCGTCCCTAAACCTTCAAATTCCCTGAGACCAAAATTTAAACTTATTATTAATACCATTGCAACTTCAAGCCTCGGGAGAATCCATTACGTGTTTATTCCATTGAGATCTGCTGGGTGTCTGAGGACTCTAGTATGAAGTCATGAGACTATTAAGAAATTGAATTTAAAAGAAAATAAGATAACGGCGGTCACCATTTAGCATGCACAAAGTTATGTAATGTGGAAACAATGCTACAGAAACTCAAGGACCTTTCTGGTAATTGTACGCTGGATGAAATTGCACAACGTCTACTTTTCACAAAGTAAAACAGAAACATACCCTTGACTTATTTACACAACATTTTGGTCAATGTATTATTATTCACGAGAGTGGCCAGTTATTAAAGTCAAATGACAAATAAAAACAAATGAGCCCCCTGCAATTTGGAGACGAAATACTGTACCAACAAGTGAAAGAACTATCAGGATGCAAGCTCCAAATTCCACTGCACGGCGGCTTCCCATCTTCGTTACTGCAATTGTATGCACATTTTCTGTCAAGGTGGTTGCTCCGGAACCAGTACCCCAGAACCCGGCTAATATGCTTGTCAAGCCCTCCAAACCTATGCTCCGACTAACCACTCCAGGAGTAGGTGCTCTTGATGCCACCAAAAGAGAGGAGGCATGATAAGTGCCCACCTGCAAAATTAGCGCTTCAATCCTTGCAGTAAGGACCCGAGTGAGGATCGGCAGAGATACTCTGACTGAATCGAGTGTTTATTAAAGAGGAATTATGGAAGAACAAGGCTCGGGGAAGGTTACTGACCGAGTCAACTGAAGCAATAAGCGATGCTACCAACATGACCGCTGCTGTTTGCCAATGAAATGTTGGTACTCCCCATTGGAATGGATACGGAACACGGAGCCATGGTGAAGTTGACATAGCGTTGGATACGTCAGTTCTGCAATTGAGCATGGTTGACATGTGCTTCTGACATTCTGGAGTAAGTTTCTCTGTCGTGTTTCCTTGTTGACTGAAACTACACCCAGTGTAGGTATACGCTTTAGACTCCGTAAGCAGGAAGGCATATGCCCAGGTCAATGCGAGTGCCAGAGATACCTGCGAGGTTCACGTTCACAATAAATTGAGATATGGTCACTCTGGATGTCAAGTTTGGGGTGACACTCATAGAATCAAGAAAAGCTCATTAGTTTGTATGTTCATTAGGTTTGCGAAACATTCGATATGGCACCTAAGCTAGTATTCTGAGCGCATCACTGGAGTCATTTTTTTTAGAATATTCGATGAAGTTTGATGGATCAGAATCAGAGAAGAGAGACGTCACTTACAGCGTACACTTGGAAAATTCGATGACCTAAGACACTGATCTTGCGAAGGTACTGCACACCGAACACTCAGGGTCATTGGTAAAAAAGGAACGTATTTGATCAATAGACTAGAGTTAATCGTAAAGTGTGAGCAAGGCAGGACCAGTAGCCGGAGTTGGGAAAAACACAGGACCAAACTCCCTGGAGCATCCAAACTCAGGTCTGATTGAGTTTGGTGCCGTGTTTGTTTTGTTCTATTCTTAGTTAAACCTTCCTCTGATACAGGTTCACAAACACAGGACAAACTTTACGATTAACTCTATTATGTTCAAGGAATTCAAGTCTTCCCTGTCACGTGGTCAAAGGACTCGCAAATGCTCAGAAGGTATTCATTTCTTATTTAAGACGTACAAGAAGAGCAGGAAATAGAAACTCCTTCATACCTGATCTATCCAGTGTACTCGGCAATAAGGAAATAAGCAGAGCATCATAAAAAGTGATGGCAACCACTGTGAAGCTCACCAACTCACCAGGGAAAAGAGCACCAGCAACAGAATCTGTGGAATGCCAATCTCCACGCACATGCCAACTACTGGAATTCCGTAGGAAAAGAAGGCGAGTCCCACAGCTGCTACTGTTGGCGCAACAACCACGGGATTGATTACTCTGCGCTTTGGAATCCAGACCACCTGTTAATTAAAAACATTGACCCTAGATCCTTTCCTCCCAAGTCAGTGAATGAAATGAAGTTAGGCATCAACAGATCAACTCATATCATAAATGTGTGGCAACAATATGTACGGGCTTGTAGGGAGTTCAAGTCCAGACTACATGCAAGGGAGATTACATGCATGAAAAAGAGCAGAGTCTAGTGATTTTTTCGCTATGGAGAAAACCAATTCTTACTTGTTTTGTAAAATCTTAGTAATGACTTGGGGACTCTTCCAGAATGTTATCTCCAGTTGCACTTGCGGATTTGGACACAAGCTGGCAGGCTAACGGGAAGCGAGATGAAATAAGGGTCCAATATTCTAAAGGATTGTATGACTGCAGTGCTCATTTCAAAGCAATCGACCAGGAGCGAGGTTTAATAGCAAATCTTGCAATTCTGTTAACTAGAGCTGATTAGTTTGTGCTCAAGTACCTCAGAAGAAGTGACATAGCTCCACTGTATCCTAAAAAAGATTGGAATGCGGAGCCGACGATTATTGCACCTTGCAATTCCCTCATTGTTGTCTTAAACCTCTGCACAGAAATAGCACCACAGCTCTTAGTTCATTGTACTACAATTATTAATCCATTTTGTCAGACAGACACAAAAATATTGTGAAAGATTTATAGTAACAACTTCAAATGGTAGATTGAACAGACTTTCAAGAGAAATATCACCAAACAGGAAAAGTAGAAACGGCCGTCAAAACCCAGCTAATAACATACCTGATCACCGATCACATGCATTAAAAGAAACATCAGAATGCACCAGGGAGAGATTGCTTACGTCTTTCGATAAGTTTGCATACTCAGAGGAAAAGATGATAGCAAATGCTGGGGCGAGGTAAACAAACGATGCTCCCTGAACCAGTGGCAACCTTGATCCAAAGGACGTGTGCAGTAGAGTAGAGAGTCCAGACACCATTAACATGCTTGACACAACTTTGGATGTGTCTTCCTGCAAAAACATAAATGAAAATCAGCCCCCAAATCATCTCAATTTTCTCAACCGAGTAGCACACTCAAGCTAAAGAAGAAATGTCAAATGATCGGTGCAATGTGAGTCGATAGTGGCTCACTCACAGGAGTCCCACCCATTGCAGGTACAATGATAAGAGGAATCAAAACGAGAGAGCCAACAATGGAGAAGTAATGTTGAATGCCGTAGAAGATCAATGGAACTGCACACGAATCCGGAAAATAATTTCAAAATCAAGAGCATAACTGGAAATTCAAAGTAACAATTTAAATGCCACATCATTTCTCAAAAATTCATTTTTTTATTAAGGATTATCGTTTCGACTTTGCAGATTTTAACCGTTCATTTAAATTGGTGTGCATACCATGTTTTTAAGGTGAGATTGTGTAGTGTATGTTGACCCTAATGGCAAGTTGGACGTTATAACCACACTTGTGCGTCATGCAATTCACAAGATCGTTCCATGTATCACCGTGAGGCGATGAACTACTCTAGACCTAATCTGCACGAGCCCGTACCAACAGAATCCACTGTCCGACGGAATGTAGCTCGTCATCGGTGATTTCTACCATAGCCTATAGCGCGCACCCGAATACAGACATTTTACTTAGGATCTGAAATATATTACCCTCCAATATTCCGTTTCCGCTACCGTATATGTCTTCTATTAGAAGCTTCAAACTCAGGCTGTCCTCTTCAGCTGAATACCATTTACAAACTTCAAAGATAAATGAAAACACTTGAGGAAACTTACCGAGGCCCGGATTCTCCCGAAGCTCATACTCCATGTGCAAGTGCTTCGACATTATCATATGGTCATCACCATCCTGCGATTGCGACATGGCATCGTCCTGGTCGTTGTATAGTCTAAGAGGCTCAATGCGCAGCTGTCCACTGTTGTTCTGACTTACGCCTGAACCGACAGTCTTAGACTTTACTGGATTGAAATATGCCGGTGGTCCCCGAACAGCTGCTAATCTCAGTGGAGCTTCTTCCTTTTCATTGCTTTCTTTCATTCCATTGGCATGCACTCCATTATTAACACCATTTCGTGCTCCTGATTCGAGATCTCTCATAGCAGGTGGCTGTTCGGCAGAGAGATTAGAAAGTTTCGGAATATGAGTACCATCGGACAGGTTGATTTCAATATCACTGCCATTGCTAGTCCCTCGTTCCATGCCCTTGAAGCCTGTGCGTCGAGCCCAGGAGCCCGAGGTAGCGCGAGGGTTGTGGCTATGGCCGTTGCCAGTTAGCCACGGCCCTGGCCGTTTTCCTAAAGATGGCGATTCCGGATCATTCTCCCGCGTCTGCGAAACTCGTGATGGAGGAGAGCAGGTCATTGCGGCCGACATATTCACCAAAACTACTCTCAACTACTCTCAAACTCCACCTTGTTCACACCTCTGTGATCAGTGCCCTAATTTAGTGAGCTTTTTCAGCTTCTGTCAACGCCTTGAAATGGAAGTCGGTTGTGGGATGTAATGACCTCGGACGCTCACCACCTGAACAGCACACTATGATGCGCATAGCATACGACTCGCTGTTCAAAATCCGTCTAAAAAATCTTTCTCGTGTTCGTCAGAGAGCTAAATCGCTCATGACAGCCTTGCGCACAGCAAGTTAGCGCCTGCTGAATGCACAATCCCATCGGAAACGGCAAAAGGTACACTATGTAGACTGCTCGAGCTTAGCAAAAACGATATCTCCGGCAATGCCATGAGCGGACGAAGGCCAGGGCAGCGTTTAAGATAGTGTGAACGAATCTGCAGTAGCAAAGAAGTGCTACTTCAACTGCATCATTAAACCAACAGCAAAGGAACGGGGAGGTGACAAGCGAGTCGGATTAAGGTGCTACACCACAATAACCGAATACAGGGAGGACATCAACAAGAACGGCACCGCTAAAACATCTGTATGCAAGCCTCATCTCCATACCAAATCTAGAATTAAAATTGCTTATGGAAACGATTCGGGTAAAAATGAGAGGAATGGCTTCCCAGAGAAATGCGAATAAGCTCTCGAGATCTCGACAATAAGAAGCAACGGACACGCAGACAGATAATCTTCGACGGAAGTGGCGATAACAAAGGATAATAATACTCTGTCAGTGTTCGCCTGATGACTTAAGTCAGACTCTTGTTGTCGTTAGTAGCAGAATTGTAACATGCGAGACAACATGCAGGGGATACTCACAGCGAAGAGCACGATGATTACAGCTCCTGCTTAACGCAGCTGTACGTACAACTGTAACAGCCGATCATATATATCATGTCATGCTCTCGCTAGCTGCAGAGCCGCGTCAGTGCGCAATCGTGAGTGGCTGCAAGTCAGTCAAGGCACATGAACACCACTGCACGCCTGCGCCACTAGACCTCATCATTCATCTCTATATACTTCATCATTTCGAAGAACTGCACCCACGCAAGCGCAATATATCCTTATAACTTCTTTACCACATGGAACTCAACGGTTATTTACTTGACAAAAGCATTCATTATTCAAGAGCAATCAACACGAAGTAATCATCAGCAACTGCTAATTCAATCAACAACTGCCAAATTAAGTAATGTTAAAGTCCTCCTCAACAAGAGGATAAGCACCTTGGTTCTTCGGTCAGCTACCAAGCAGTGAAGCACATATTCACTTGATTACGCTACATTGTGAACCAAGATTCTTAATACCTACATCTTTACGTTTGGTGAGAACTGCGTCGTTGGAGTACTCTGAAAGGTAAGCCAAACCTGTGAAACATGTGAGTGTCAGACACAGTTAAGGACAGGGAAGACTCACTCCAACTCGCCCCCGTGTACTTTACACTCTATTCCAAAAAGGGGGAGGGTTCCAGCAGCTCACCTTGCAGAGTGATGACAGATAGAATGAAGACGAACAGAAACTATGCCTGAAGCTTCTGGACTCCGTCTACTCTCGAACTAACTCTCAGAGAGAATGCGCATCATTCAGCGTAAGATTCCGCACCCCAGAATTATTCCCCATTGGTTGTGACAGTCCTGGCTGTCAACCAATGGGGGAAAAATTAAAGAAAACCTGAGATCTAATTAAAAAAAAATCTGATACTTATCGCGTGCACCTTCAAACTCACATAAAAAGAGTTCAGGCACCTGGCCATTGCTACCCGAGCGGTCGAATTTCTATGTGTCCTACATCGCTGCAGCCTTCCAAAGTCAAATCCGAACAACACCTCAAAACAATCGAAAGGGCACTGATTGAAATGCGCAATACGTGCTCACCACTGCCCCGTGGCTGCCACTCCAATTAGCTCTTGATCTCGCACAACTCTTCAGGAGATCTCAGTGGGAATAGAAATACAAGCTGACAGATATGTGAGCACAATGATTCCCAGACCGATGGCTCAGGTTTGCCATCATGGATATGTAGGGCAATAGAGAAATGGCGATCCCCTGCAGATTGCTGTTCGCATCAATGCTCTGCTCTAGAATGCTGTAAATTCTCCACAAAAATAATAAACGATGTCAGTAATGAATATTCACGAATTCACATCCGAATCTGGACTTACAGACACATGATATTCAATCAAAGATGTAAACGCTCACCCTCTGATTGCAAAGGGTAAGAGTGATTCTGATCTATTAACAGATTTTCTCCGCGACTTCTATTTCATTGGCCCTAAGTTTTGTTCATCAGACAAAATGCAGAGTCACAGATTGTGACTTCCATTACCAGAAAAATTGGGTAGTATTTGATGGAATCATCATCATGATGGTAGGTACGGCTACTGCGGTGAATTTTTTTCCTGAAACAGACCACATGAGATCTGACGTGAGCATGGGAACCATTCGATTTATGAAACGAAGTAGCTCGAGAATCAAGAATTCAGAAAGCACCACCGGCATCGGGCTCCGGGATGGCTCAGTATTACTTACTCGTCCAAGTTTCCATAATTTGCACTAACCGAACGCAATTTTTTGTAAGTGAATTTTCGGTTACGCCAATAGTCTGTGATGACAGCGGCCTAGAGCATGGAATTGCACGGAAGCTCGTCGTGGTCGTTGCGGCCATAGCCAGGTTTGATTGTTGGCGTCATATAGCGTGTAAGGGGTTAGAGCATGGCCACCCTTACGCGCTGCGGGTTGAAGAACCTTTCACAATATTCTCTTGAGACTTAATCCTAGTGTGTCGAGAAATGGCTGGGGTGAATTGACCCCTCATTCCAGGGGTGCATGTAAAAAAACAGACCCCTTTATTTTGTGCTTGATTAATTTATCTTCTACATCTCTCCTAGCTAATTTAGAGCCTAATATGAATTCAAAATTTTCAAATATTATCATGTGCGAGAAATAAAAAATTTCAGTGTTTTCCTTTGGAAACAAGTGAGGGGGCTCAATGAGTGGTCATTCAACTATTTATGGGTCGTATTTGGTGAGCAAATGTGAGGGACAAGGAAATTGAGGGCTCTTCAAAATTAAATGGAAAATTTGAGAATGCAAAGTTTGGCAAGTAAAGGCAGCCATGCTCTTATAACTTGGCTTGATCGAGGGTGTGATGGGATGTTACATCCTAGAGGGTGCAGGGAAAAGGATGTACAATATAGTTGGGTCTAATAATCTTTCAAACTACCTATTGTGCCATTCATTGTTTTGTATAATACAAAATATAATTGGCATTTTTTGGCTTGCACAAGTAACATTCAATTCTTATAGAATCCTACTAAATTTCAGTTTCAAAAAAGTAAAACTCCATTTTTGGTGAATTGTTTCATTTAATATTCACAATTTTACATGATAATTGATTGAATAAATTGGTGATGAATTTTTTTAATTCAATTGTTTAGATATGTAGGAAACATCCATACACACATCTTTCCTTCAACAAGCATCTCTAAAACAATTTTAGAAATTTCAATATTGCGGTGACAATGACCAAATTTTGTAAAATAGATATCTCTTTATTGTAATTAGATTTTATAGGGAGCTTTGAAATGGATAGTGTGTGTTTCTCAAATGGACTGCCAACAAAGCCGTAAGAGCATAATTAGGATTTGTCAATGGATAGAATAAGAGCAAGGGAGGGTCGATTTCAAAGTCAGGGTGTGTCCACTTAAATTTTTCTAAATGAGAATTGGTCAAGTCATATCTTTTTTCAGACTATGTGTGTGTGAGTTTTGCAAGACCTTGATCAAGAATAGGTGCCTACTGCAGAATTCTTTGGAAATTCATAAGCAATTCACAAATGCTCCTAAAAAAATAAAACCGCTTGTGCATCAATTTTTCTTCAAGTGGAAAATAAGGGAAAATATTTTCGGGCATCTGAAAACCATCAAAAAGGCCTAACAGCCCTTAAAGTGACAGTTTATGAGCACACTACCTTATAAAAAATAGATGGTAATTATGCACTGTAATGAAGCATGTTAATAGGACCAATGCCAACAAATTACTCTAACTCATACGCAAAATGTGTTCATTTAAAATGCCTGCTTACAATTGTGATTTGGAGCTCTGGACTCATGAACAACTGAAGTTGCGGATTGCTCGCTACAGAACACAGGTAACAAATGTCGGATGCAAAATGAGTAAGAATCAATCATTATTCCAAAAATAAAATTAAAGAATTATTAATTGAAAGTTAGAAACTTCCTGAAAGACACCCGTCTGTTTTGTTGCCTTTGTTGGAAATACAACAAGATTTGACCTGGCAGCAAATGATGGAGGAGGAAAAAAAATGAATGTGTGCTGCAACAACGCTTCCTAGTAGCGTCCAGAAATTTCGCTTTTGTTGAATCTCATATTCTCATTGACAGGGGAGCTAGGAGCGGTAGCAAGTTAGTGCACAACTGAAGAAGCAGGTATAGAAGGAGGACACATTGGAGCTACAGCAGGCGAAACACAAACAAGAACTCCAGGGACAGAAACAGAGACTGAGAATGCTGCAGCTTTTCCAATAGCATCAAGTGATTGAGAAATTTTGACAAATCTAGGGCAAGATCGAAGTAATGGGTGAAATGACAATTCAAGAGACACACAACTGCTAATGGCATACTTGAACCTACTTGACGAGTGCTGGCAACTCGATGGAATGTCATGCTAAAATGTGTTGTATCCTGTAATCACAGGAGATAGTGATGACTAGAACGCTCAGAAAGTTAACCTGAGAAGACTCCTGATCGATCGATCAATCGTAAGAGAAGAGACTGGTAATTTCAAGACATTACGCAAAGAATCATATATACTACATGAAGTAAGAATCACAAAGATCGGCATCAGATAAACTAGAGATCCTAGCACTAATAGGGGTGCTACAATTAAAATCAAAAGGAAGATCGATCAATATCAAGAAAGTTTGACATTCCCAAAGATGTACCTTCATTCACAACAAAAGAAGGCAATTCTGGATCCTGAAAACTTTGACTGATGTTGTAAAATGAGCAATTTCGTTAAAATGGCGGTATTCCATGTGCCATTTTCTATACCTATCTTAGATGACAATTTTACAGTTTAGACCAGGTGGTCTGAACTATAAAACTATTATCTAGGACGAGTATAGATTTTAGAAGTCTTCAACTTTTATAGATATCAAAAACATGAGATTTCTATAGATTTCAGACCACATGGGCTAAATCGTGAAAGTGATGTTAAGGACAAATATACATTTCATACATTTAGGAAAGGTATATATTTCAGACATTTAAGACTATTGTACATTTCAAACATCTAAAATTGTTGTACATTTCAAACCGCCTAGCAATGTGAACCTTCAAGGTTAATTTTTATGTTTATCCCTAGTTGAGGCAATTAGGGGTCAATTCTCTACTTTTTCTTAGTCCAAAGGCAAAGCACCAAGGTTGACCAATCTATAATTGCCATGTTTTTAATTTCATCATCATATATAATCAATACACCTATATATGATGACAAAATTAGATTGGACTTTCATTTGGCCAAAATCATAAAACTTCAAATAAGACAAAAAGTTTATCAATTCTAATGCATGGAAGTAGTCATTATTTAAGTTTCTAGACTTGATCAATTGATTTAGCTAGCGGAGAATTTGGATAATGTGTACCAAAGATAGAACTACAGATTAACCAAAAATTGGACAATATTGGCAAACTGCATGTGACCAATCAAATTTCATGATTTTTATGGAATATCCCATATATTCACTTGCAAGTTACTGAATTTTTTGAAAATACTAAGGATTATACTTGAGATGTTTCAATTGAATCAATTCCAATTATTTTGTGTTTTGAAGGTTTCTATTTGAGTTGTTTGCAGAATGATATAGTTTCAAAACGTTATATGTCTTTGTTGGTGATAAAGAAACTATTATTGACCTTGCAAATGACATCAACATCAACAAAACAATGGTGAAACCCAAGTTGACTTGTTATCACATAAAGAATGGAGACAAGCAATTTTTACATTGGGCGAAATTTTTTAGTACAAGGGAATCCTACTTCCTTGATGGCCACCAACCCTGGAGTGACTTGGTGGATAAGGAGTTGCAGACACGCAGGATGCTTTTCTCCTTCACTGCGAGTGATTTGCAGATGCACATTCACCATGATTCCGATAGGGTTTCCTTTTATTCTCTATTCTCCGTGCGTTCAGTAGGCGGTGCGGGGTTTTGCAGAGAATGGACGGTGACGAGGGGCACGCGTTGGGAATTGGGGAAACAGCCCATTTGGAAGCGAATGAGCTTCATCGGAGGTTCTCGTTTCTAGGATTGCTCTTTGAGGGTGTGTGAATGTCACAGAGCTTGGTTACATTTGTGCATTTCCTCGTTTGCTGAAACGACGAGGAATTATGGCTTCATCGGTCTACCACAGCGTGCATTTCTGTGCCCCTGCCTCCTCCTCGTTGAATTCCATGTTTGCTTGCCAATTTGGACCGAAGTTGCTCCAGTCGCAGTGTTTTTACAGCTGCGGCTTGCATTCCACAAGATTTGAAATAAAATCGTTGCGCTCACAGCCAGTGGACGCTCCTGAAGTGCTCGGGAGCATCGTATCTTACGAGAGTGAGGTGCCTGAGAAGAAATTTGGGCATCAGATGAGTACGAAGAGCAAAGAGGCCTTGTTGCGGCGTATACAGCAGGAAACGCAGAGTCGGAAAGAGACAGACAGGGAATCCACGCCAGTTGTGAGGGCTCTCACTTGGGCCCTTCGCCGCGTGCAGAGTCCTGAAGCTGTGGGGATTATACTAGGGGATTTAGAATTTCCAAGCTCTATTTTCACTACTGTTATGCAAAAGTTAGGTATGGAAAAGAAACCACAAGCTGCGGTGGCCCTGCTTCGCTGGCTGCAGCGTCGAGATGAGCGGCCAAATGTGTTCATCTATAATTCATTGTTAGGAGTGTTGAAAGCGAATCGGTGCTACGACCTGACTGTCACCATATTAGAAGAAATGCGAGAGAATGGCGTTTCTTGGGATATCGTGACTTGCAACACGGTGATTAGTATGTACGACCTGCAAGGGCGGTACGACGAAGCTCTGAAAGTTTATGAGGATATAAAAGCGTCAGGGATGGCTCCTGACCTGTTTACGTATAGGACGATGATCCAGGCTCTAGCCCGGAGTGGGAAGTACGAGCGTGTGCTGGATTTGTATAGAGATTTATTGCAACAGGAACGAAGTGGCATCGCGCGTGAGCGTCCGGAGCTGAAACGAGAGAAGGAGCAGCGACAGGAGCTTGCTGTCTTTGTAGTGCAGTTGTGTTATCGTCGGATATGGGGTTGGTTGGGTAGTGATGCAAGCTCTATTAAAGAGTTAGGGTCTCTGTTCACCAGAATGCAAGCGGCAGAAATCAACTTGCCCGAGAAGATGTGTAGAGACTTGATTCGTGCGTGCGGGCAGCGGGAGATGGATTACTACCCTGTGAAGTGGCTCTACTTCAACATGCGGGCTCAAGGGTTTTACTTGAATGCTTCACTTTGCAATCATATCATTAGGGTTTTAGGAAAAGGGAAGAGATGGTGGGCTGCCCTTGAGGTTTATGAAAACATGATGAGTGTGGGACCGCCTCCAGACGAGACTACGCATCGATTGCTTCTATCACATTTCCAGATTTTGCTAAATTCGGCTAGCAAGCGGGGGATATGGAAGTGGGCGTTGCAGCTGCTGAACAAGATGCAAGAAAAGGGGATTGAACCGGATTCATTCGCGTGGAATGCAGCTCTGATTGCATGCGGGAGGGCGCATGAACCTGCTTCTGCTATTGAAGTCTTCCAGAAGATGACAGCCCATGGACAGAAACCAGGAGTATTGTCATATGGTGCCTTGCTAAGCGCTCTTGAGAAAGGGGACTTAATGGACAAAGCGGAGCAGGTATGTTATCGTCGCCACTATGCCTTAAAACTTCGAAGAGGGCATTATCAGTTGTGAATTGTGCATGAGTGACATGAGAAAAACGCACAATGTATCAATGCTCTCTAGTGCTAAGAACATGTCAATGTATATTGACTTGGTCTTAGCACTAGTGAGCATTGTCTGGTTCACCTGTGAAGTCGACTCATTCCTTTCAGTGCATATCTGCATGTCTGCATCCTGCATAGCAGAATGCTTGAAAATTTCAATCAGGAGGATGGAAGCAACCCAGTTTGACAGCTATCTGATGGCCGTTCTCTTACATTTTTGCCAGGTTTGGGAACACATGCTCAAGGTAGGTATGAAACCAAATGAATATGCTTACACAACTATGATTACGGTGCGGGGGAAAGCAGGAAATTATAGCGAGGCAGTAGACTTATTCGAGGAGATGCAACGCAACGGTATGGGGCCTACTGTTGTGACCTACAACGCCATGATTACAGCTAGTGATGGACAAAGTGCCGTAAAGTGGTTGCAGCAGATGGAGGCTTCTTGCGTCGAACCAGATATTATCACTTATTCCCAGGTAAGAACACTTATATACTTAACCTCGTCATCTGGCATTTTGAGTGTTGACATCCGGTCTGTTCATGTGCTTCACTGGATTCAGGACGGTGGGGTTAATTAAGCGAGTTAAGCTTCGGACTGTCTAAGCATGCGTGCTGGAAATAGAAGAGACGCAAATCAGAAAAGTTATCATCTTCCGCTTTGAAGTAATTTGGAACAGAAATCAACCATTCCTGCGCTCAGTTCCAACAATTCGTGCATTCTGTACGACCATTGGCTATTGACCATTTTTATGCTGTTTTTTCTTTGTAGGTAATTAGAGCGCTGGCAAATAGTGGTCAGTGGCAACTTGCCACTTCATATTACATCAATATGCGGGACTTAGGATTACAAATACCACGCTCTGTCTACGATGAAGTTTTAAGAGTATGTGAAGCCTGTAATGCACCTGTTAACCATGAGTTAGTAGGTCCACGGCCGCTGGCAATCAAGATTCATCGTCAAGATAGAAGAAAATCAAGAGGGCTAATAGACGTGAATATAGATGCTGTTGTATCCACTGCCTTCTAAGCTTGTGAACCATCCTAGAATATATTATCAAATCTTTATGTATCATAATGCAATGTAACACATATGTGTAGACTTGGGGCTGACTACTCTAGCTTAGGCGGCACTTTTTGGAGAGATGGATGAAGCAGGAAGTCCTATTCCGGACATTTACCGATTCCGATCAGTTAGGAAGGGAGCCCATTACAGCAACACATTCAACCTGAATTCGTTATTCTTGAAGATTCTTGAAGGGAGAAATAACTCCAATTCTTTTTAGAGGATTTAAAGCATGTTCATATTGTGTCCCATGGATAGTCACAAGTGCTTATGCAAGTGACTCCAATATTTCTTACCTTGGTTGAGAGAGAGGTTCTATGCTATATAGAGGTTCTCACAGCATTAAACTTGTAATCGTTTGTGTTAATGTATTTATTGGGAGTGTGAACTTTTGTAGTTTGATTTTTTGAGGGATGGTAAATGTATTAGGTGAGCACATGTTAGGGAGATAATTGAAGGGTTGTTGGATGTTTTCAATTTTTCATTTGTTGTGGAGTATGTATTTGGAGTATTTTATAGCAATTTGATTGATATTGGGTTAGTGTTGTAGGCTTGGGGATTTGGAATGTGTATGCAAGTGCTTCTATTGAAGTGTATATAGTGCCTCATGTGCTTGCATTGATAACTAACAATGGTTGAATATTCCATCCTATATTTGGGTTTTTTTGTATGAGTGATTGGTATTTGGTAATTTTGCATTGTATAGATTATTGTACAAATATGTCATTTTAGTATGTGGATTCAAAGTATTATAAAATGTGTTCTATAGATGGTGAGGTTGGTGGAAAAGTTGAAATGGGGTGGTAAGGAGAGATAGTAAGTTTGGACATACTAGTTTAGTTTTGTAGTTGTAGGTGTTTTGGTTAGGATATGTGTAAGGGTACGTATAACCAAGGGAGATTGTATGAAGGAAGATATCTTGGAAGTTGTTTGCCTTCATTAGTATAGAGCAATGGAATGTGGGTTAAAATAGATAAAAGGGGTTTGGGCCACTATGAAATGATTTATTTTTTATATTAAAAATTTTGAGTGACAATAATGGAGTTACTTGGAGATCACAATATGCATTTCTATCTTGTGGGTATAATAGCATCTCTTGCCTACCTCCCAAATCATTGTTACAATGTTGCGACACAAATTGTTACATTATGTAAAAATGTTTATATCATATGTTTTAATTGGTTTTGACTAAGGTCATTTGAAAAAAAGAAGGTGAGAATCATAGTTTAGTTCAATGATGGAGCTTGTGAATTTATCTGAGGTGTCTTGTGTCTTGTCACAACTCATGGGATAAGTAGCAGGTTGATTGTACAACTTTCTTCCATTATTTTTCTAACAATGCCAAGCCACAAGCCACCCGTATTGTTCAACGAGTCTAGGGGAGCTCAAACTTGCACTAGACTAAGTGGAAAGAGATTTAACCAACCAACTTGGTAGTTGGTTTTGCTTTCACGAGGCTTTTACTACCTTCATTTGTTGACTATGCAATCCCATTTTCTTATTTTTCCTTCTTTTGAGATAGTTTCATGTTTTATTTAAGCTTGATTAAATTATTGAAATAAAAAGTAAAGCTTATTTATTTTTCTTTTGGATTTTGAAGGATTGTATATATTCAAATTGATTGACTTTGATAGAAAAGTTGCCTATTATTTTAGCAAAATGATTCTTAGATTGGAATTGTTGTAGTTTAAATTCTTTTAGTATTGACATACATTTTTGTATTGATAAATGTAGGGTTCAATTTTGAGGTTTATAATATAAAACCATGATGCAACTAAAGTGTCATAATTGAAGCTATGCTTGTTTTGATTTTAAGACAATAAGACTCAAGCATCATAATTGACAAAGCCATGACTCATTTGTAATCTTTAAGGCAACAAGATTTAAGTATCACAATTGAAGCAACAATATATGAGTCCAAAAGTCTCCCCTTGGTCACAACAAGATGTGTGTTGATTTTGGTTTATTGATTAATTATTGCCACAAAGTCTTGATTCAAATTTAATCTATGAGATTTTATTCTCTTACTTTGGGTCAATCAAGTAAAAGAACCAAGTAGACAAAGAAACAATTTAGATTAACTTCTTTATTATATTGGATTGAATTGCAATTTGCTCTGTAATCAATCTTTGGGATTGTTCTACAACAATTTAATGACTATTTAATGACCATTCTATAATTATTTGCAAATTTTGTCTCATAAATGTTTTGCCTTGAAGAGTCTTGCTTTAGAATCACATTGGTAGACTACATCTTGCAAAGATTTATTTAAGTAACCAAAGATCCTATTGATATAGTGATGGATAGGAAGGAGGCTCATAATTGATAAGGCTAATTCAACAATGTTTTCATTTAACTACTAAATTGCAAAACACAAATAGGAATGATGTCAACAATGCACTTCACTTGATTCCTAGGAATTAATTTTATTCTATTGAAATCTCAATGCAAGGAGTAGTAGGGCAACTGGAAGATGGCTTGGCACTTTTACTCCTTGGAAAACAAGTGTTTCCATTGGAGTGAGCTTGAACTTAGTGAAGATAAGTATGCAATACTACATTGAAGTATTTTGTGATGTCCTAGGGTGTTGGTTACAACCCTAATAAGGTCCAAGTTTGATAGATAACACAATCAACTCTAAGGTGATGAAAACTATAGCTAAAAAGAGTGTCTAAGTGTTCAATTGGTTGAAGGGTGTGGCACATTTTACCGAAGCCTTCTAATGAGGTCAATGTTGAGAAGGTTGTAGGGAGCACTCTTTTAAGATGTAATTAAAATTTTCAACATAAAAGTGATATTTGAAAGGTGTCTTATGCATTTGGACCTAAAAAGAGTGTTATAATAGAGCACAATTGCCGTATTGAGGTTCATTGAATGCTAGTATGAATTTTTCATTTTAGTTTGAGACTCTTGGAAGATGAACATTGAAGACTAAGGTAGAAGGCTCATAAGACGTGCATATAAGGGAAGAAAGAGGTATGTGGAAAAATGGCAGTTGCAAAACATTTTTACAATTTTTTCATTGAAAGAGGAAGGAAGAATTGGTTTAATCCTATTTTTTCATCAAGTTCTAACTCCAAATGAATTTAGTCTAATTTTTTTAAGCCCTCACTATAGAAATAGCTATTGATGTTAATAGAGTATAGCTATCAAAAAACACAACAAGCAATTGAATAGAACAAGAAAGTGCCAAAAATTGGTAATAAAGATGTTTTAAAGTGTTCACAAAGGTTCTAGAAGCGTATAGTCGAGTTCCCAAAATAAACCTTAAACATTTGTTCCATAGTTAGATTAAAGCCTAATGAGTCCCTCATAAAGTATTGTGGAAATACCAAAAAAGGACAGTGCATATTAAAAAGCTGTGACATAATGGCTTTGATGGTGGCCCCTAAAGTTCAGAAAGGACAAGGCAACACTTGTAAAACCACACATGGCATGTACAAAATTCAGTCACTTCTCATCATTAATCCATACAAGAAGACTCAAAAATTTGCCATAGGTTGTATAAGCACTTATTTACCCACCTTTGGTAAATAATCAAGTACAACTAGGCTCTTGAGGTTTTGAGGATTTGTAATTCTTTCTATGGGTGCCTAGCGTATATCCATTGTGCCTTCCAAGTAATGGATCTTTTCTATTTCCTAATCATTTATGATTGTTGTAAGAAGAGAAAAACAACTATTCTAAGCTACCAGTTTTTCTTCACTATTTTGAGATTAACCCACTATGGGGATTTTGGAGTAGTGATGTAATTGTCCCTATTTAAGCCACTTGAGGTGGTAGGGTCTCTCGTGCCATTTTGGAAACCATGAAATGCTACCCCATCTGACCTTCCTAGCAAAATATATCGATGAATGAAGTTTCAATACATGCTTTTTTCCTATTCTAGAGGGCTGTGAGTTCCCATCTTGAAAACTGCCGAAACCTGCTATTTGCAAGTTGCACTAATCTGGCCAAGCAACTACTAGGTCACTTTTTTTGAAAAAATAAAAAAATAAAAAATAAAAAATTTTAACTTTGTTTTTAATTTTAAGGATTTTTCATTTTTTTTTGAAAAAAAATAAATTTGACATCCACGTTCGATGAGGTCCACGAGAACAAAGCTGGGAACAGGCCTAAAACGGCCCTCCAGCCCCCCTGGATCTCATCTAATGATTTGCTAACTAGTGTCTAAAACTTCATCCACCAACCACTACTAATCCATCTTCCCAAAATGACTTCTAATTTCACTTTCAAGCCTTGAGTTATTTCTACCTCCTATTCTTAAAATCTTGTTCCTCATGGATGAAATTGACTAGTTTTCATCCACTATAATCCCTAAATTTCATCTATTGATATCTCACTCAATTTGACTCTGATTTCTATGCATTTGAGGTTTTTGAAAACCTCTAGACTTCTACTTTGAGATTTTTTCCTCAAAATTGACCTTACCAAGGTACTACTTGCCTCTAGCTCTCGGTCTTACTAGCAATTTGCTAAACTATGAAGGAATAGAAGGGGTGGAAAGGCCTAGTGACTTACCTCGTTTTGAAGTTCACGTAAGAGGTTGCTAAGAGGGTTGCAAATGCAAAATGGAACCCTTGACCTTGTATTTGTTGTCATTTTGCATTTGGAAAGTTTGCTAATTTCCTTTAAAGATATTAGGTTCAAGAAGACCCCACGTTTAGAAACTCTTCCTTTCTCTTTTCTTTCTCTTATGCACTATTGACGTCTTTCCTATTTACTTCTACACTATTGGCCTCTTACACTATTCCCTTATGCTGCATCATCACCCACCAACCCCTCTTACAATCCTAATGGATCACGAATTTTTGGAACTTTTACGCTTGACCTACCCAATGGCCCACAATAGCCCTTGGGATTTCCTTAATTCTTCTCCCTACTAGTGTTCTTCATCTCTCATTCCTTCTCACTTTCTTGGTGGTGTGGAAAATGAGTTTGCACGCTTGGATCCTTGATATTTTTTCTATCTTCCTTCTCTTCTTCCTTCTAATTGTAGGTGGCCGGACAAGTCAACTTAGTGGAGTGTTATGGTTTGTGTAGCGTTGTGTTGTTTGAATTAGCATTCATAAATTCTCTTGTTCCCCCCCCAACGGACTTGAAGCTCCATTTAGATTTTTGATTTATTAAACTGTAATTCCAAAATCGCTCGTAACCCAAGCTCTAGAATCCTAAGCCCTTAGAAACCCACGCCCAATTGCCAACCTTAATGCGACTCCCCTTGCTGCTAGACACTAGTAGGAGCCCCTATTTTTTTGGATGTTAGCATGAAACAAGAATGTTTTTTAAAACAGAAGCAAAGAAATGGGACTTTGGCTATGGAAGGCTTAATTCAGTTGGATGTTGTAAGAAACACGTCAACGTTAGGGTCATAACAAGCTTCTATCATGTCTAATGTCCATGTTTCAGAGAACATCACAAAAAACATAGTCACATTTTTCTTGACGTCTTGAAAAACAAATAACTGCCACGTTGGCAAAGGATTTTGGTTTGACTACATGTAAGTTACTGAAACTTACTATGGGTTGAGATAAAACGTTGACCTCATGTGAAAAATACAAAGAAGGGGCAGCTCCTTGGCATTTTTTCTCAAAAACCTTGCATGCATGGATGGGAAAGCTGCAGAATGACTTCATTTTCTGTTATACTTCCAATGTAGCACAAATTGTATTAACAAGTCCTAAAAAATTAGTATAATGTATTATAGTATATATACTATATGTAAATATTTGTCTTTATGCTCCCAAATACTTCATAATAAAACATATTTTATTGTCAATTTTTGAAGATTCATTTTTTGACTGCATTGCAAATAAAATTCTTTTTTTGCTAAAGTTATTATTCATATCTTCTCCCAAACAACAAAGAATATTGGAAACAAAACAATGACTTTGCACTCACTTCCATTATGTGCAACACTTTTTCTATTCTCCATTAAGGGCTTCAAAATAACTGGATTGCAAATATATTAGAAGACATTGCAATCTTCATATGTTCAATATTCAAATTCAATACTCCCAGTGCAAATTCTTGTTTACATGTTCAAAAACAATATTGCTATCAACTTGGAATTTTATGAGGCAACTCTTCTTTTATAAATTGAGATTTTATTCCATTTCATTATTTCGTTAATCAAAATTTATCTTGACGGTGTAATAAAGTAATAGTATTGTAAAAAAAAGGCATTAACCTTCTACTATTACTTTAACAACATTTAAACCAGAAACGCAAAAGGCACTACATTTTGGTATTGATAGAACTTTGAAGTGAATGAAATCCTTATTAAAACTACTCATTATTCAAATTAATTTTTTCTTAAGAATGATGTCTTCTTGAAATGTAGTTTTAGCATCAAGGGTGATTGTAAGAAAGACTGTACGATTTTGGTAGCGTTTGGTCAAAAACTGCGTTTTTTTTGCCCAGTACTAGGAGTTCTAGGAGTACTACAAAATGGAGCAATCTCAACCGTTGATCTGAAAAATCAACGGCCAATAATACTTTTGAGTACTTTATAATACTGAAACAGTACTACTTAAAAAAAATGACAGTTTGTCACAGAAAGTAGATAAAACTAAGTATAAATTAATAAAAATTAGAAAATCATGAATAAAAAAAAACTAAAAATTGGCCATTTATAAAGACTTGATAGTGATTACATTTCACCAAAAACTAGAAGTTGGAACCATCATAAATGTTTGGAGTGCTATGCACAAGGGACCCCTATTTGCATGCATGTTGAGGACAAAAAATTGTGTTTTTTTGAATGCCCTTTCGTGGGCACATGCTCATCTAGTGTGGGAATAGCCCACAAAAAATTCAAGTGAACATCATAATTTTTGGATGCTCCACAGTACTAAAAACCCCTAAACCGCAAAGTGTGACAAATTAGCTGAATTGACATTTAATTATAAAATTATTTTTCAAAATTTATGAAAAATAATGAATCTCATGATTTCTCAGTTAGCCATCTTCAATAAAATTTCAAGTCCATTGGCTTCATTTTCTAAAAGTTATGATTGATGGCAACTTAGTCACTTCAATTTGTGACGCCAAATAGGATCAGTCTTTCTTGCAATCACCCTCAAACATTTAATTTTTATAATGAATGATTATGATTTTAAATTCAACATTTTGTGCAAGGGTGTCCACTGCAAATCTTCATTTTCTATTGTAAGTTGAGGGCTCTTCAAAATTAGCATCAAGAACAATACATCTTAGAGGAAAAATCACAATAGATATTCGTTTTCATAAGATTTATACTTTATAGAATAGAAATGATTTGCATGGCCACATGGGCTTACGATTTGACTATGGATAAGTTTCTAAAAATTATTGGGGGCTGAGGTGAAATGTTGACTACATATAAAAAAGACATGGGAAAGGTAGCCACATGGCATGGTTTTAAAAAAATGGTATTTGATGTGGCATTTCAATGATATGGCATCCAATGAAGCTGAAGTGGCATGCCACTTTAGTACACAATGACGCCGTCTTGAAAATTTTACCCCCTAAATGCCCAAACACTATTTTTGTGATTGAAGGCAGTTCACTCTGAATTGAATTTTGATTTTGATTCTCTTTGAAATTTTCACACAACTATATCCTACAATTTTATTTCAATTCTATAACTAAATTCTTGACAGTTTAGTATTTTCAATAATTTTTTTTTTTCTATTTACTATTTTTTTCCTATATATTGTACAATTCCAAAGGATCATGAATTTTTCAAGCATCTAGCCAACTTGCCTTGAAGAATGAATCCAAAGAAGTACCATCAATATGGGCATTTTTGTTTATAAATTTGGCCTTGTAAAGTGTAGTTGCCTATTTTTTTTGGAAAGTCAATTAAAGAATTTCTATCAATTCAAACACTAATATCTTACAATCTACACAACAAAAAAATTTGAATTTTTTTCCACATCTTCTCAAACTAGTGTATTGCAAGATCCTAAGGTTACATGTGTACAAATGTTTTTTTTCTCTAAAATTTAGTACTTGTCCTAGAAATGACAGTTTTGGAGCATTTTTGGTGAAAGGATAGTCAAAAACATTAAGATTAACACTATTTTTGAAGACATCAACTAAAATGTCAACTGAGACATCTTCTAAAACATCTAGATGTTTTTTGCGATGTTAACTGGCACATCAACTGTAACGTCTTAGAGGATGTCTACATATTTTTTGCAATGTCAACTAATGCGTCAATTGAGATGTTTAAATGTTTTCTTATAAAATACAATCTCTAAGTTTCACATATCCCATATGCTTTGTCTTTGCTCCTATTACCACACCTGTAAAGTAGCTTGTCTTGTCATGTCAATATACTTATAATAAGTGGCTTTTTAGGCCATTTGACATAATTGCCAATATGGTATATTGTGTATGTTGTATAATATACACCATATTATATATGGTGTACAATGTATGATGTATAGTATATTGCGTATTATTTATGGTGTATAATGTATGATGTAAAGTATTGTATATGGTGTATAATATATTATGTATAGCCTATTTTGTATTTTGTATTTTGTATTGTGTATTGTGTATGATGTATAATGTATTCTATATGGTGTATTTTATATGTCTTTTTTTGTATGGTGTATTGTATATAGTGTATATCTAAACTGACGTTTAAAAAAATGTTTAGATGTCTAAGTGGACATCGCAAAAAACAACATTCAAATTCTTTTAGACATCTACGTTGACGTTGCTGAAAACAATATTAATTTTTTCAAACGGTATGACGTCAGGTGCCACATCAGCAGCAGGTCAGGTTTAAGAAATTCCATGGGGTACTGCCCGCCTGCATACATGGCGCTTACATGGTTGCCACATGGCACACTTCCGTCTCCTTTTTTGACCATGTTTGTTGTGATGTTGCTTTAAAAACATGGCATGTTTTTTCAAATTCTTCGTGTTTTTGTCTTGTCAATTTTGACAGATTTTCCTAGACATCCACAGTAGACATGCTTGACGTTAAACTAAATACGTAACCATGTTCATTCGCATGTCAGAAAAAACTTAGGTTTCTTCTAGTGAGACTTTTGCCCAACTCCCTCGAGGTTGTTGGACTTGCCCACTCCCTATTGACTGTTGGTTTCATGTTGAAACCCCTTGACTATTGACCTTATGCCCGACTCTCCTTGACTGCTGGATTTATATTGACTCCTCTTGACTGTATGGCCTTATGCCTACTCCCTTTAACTTCTAAAAAAATACCTTCTCCCCTTGAGGCTACTAGACTTGGTCCAACTCCCTCCAGGCTGTTGGACTTGCCCGCTTTTTATTGACTATTGGCCTTATGCCGACTCTCTTTGAAGCTACAAGATTCACCCACTCCCTTTAACTACTAGATTTATGTTTGACTGCTGGCCTATGTCGGATTGCGTGACTTTATATCTTCTCCCCTTGAGACTACTGGACTTATATCCACTTCTCTTTAATTGTTGGACTTACTTGGCTTCCCTTCACTGGTGGCTTGATGCGCGACTACGTGGCCTTATACTTGCTCTCCTTTGACTGTTGGACTTATCTGACTCCCTGAGACTACTAGCCTGATGCTCAACTATTGTGACTCCCATATTGGTCATTTGGGACTTATAATTTATTTTTTGGGATTCCTTGTAGTTTTAAGTGTGGTTTAGTATACAAAAAGCCTTCAAAACAATGTTAGACCAAAATAAATATGTCACATATCAATATACCATTTGGTTCTAAATAGAGTATTTTTCTACAAGAATACTCTAATCCCGCATGTAAATAGAGTAGAAACCCACAAATTGTATATAATTAATGTGTTTAAGTAGAAACGTCCGATTGTCTAAACCTATTGTGCATGTAAATACAAACTAACTAAAAATGGTCCAAAGGAACTATGTGAGAACTCTAAAATAGATTCTCAAAGAAAGGTTTCAATTTTTTTCATTCTATCAACGAAATAGTGAAAACTCTAATTATTAGCCTACAAGTGAAAAAAACTCAAGACGGACCAATAAAGGGCATTTACAACCTAAGTAAGGTGATTTGAAGTAGGAATCATGCGAAGAGTTCGGCGGCACAATCGATTTGCCAAGATTTTCTTTTGTGTGGAAGATTCCTTGTTTATCGAAAGTTAAAGGAGGTAGCAAGATTTGATCCTCCTTGAAGAAGGTGCAAGGTAAAAAATATAAACTTACTCATGCATTGTGGGATTCCATGAGAGGTTCCACAAAAAAATTTGAATTTTTTTGATAGTCAAAAGATATTCTTCCGGGTAGTCAATCGCCGAAATTCATGATGAAAAATTCATAGAAATTACCCAAGGTGCAGTAAAATCTCTATAAAAATTAGCATAGCTTCTTTTATATTAATAATGCGCTCCAACAAGTTTTGTGGTATTATGATAGTCAAAAGTATAAAAAATAAACAAGATCTTCCAAATCCAGCAAAATTGAAGATCAAACATGAAGTTAATCTCCCAAGTTAGAGTTTTGGATCATCTTAGAAGTCAAAATTTGGAAAATTAGGATGAAAATCCTATGTGATAAGTTTACCTTGTAGAAATGAGAGGATGTAGGTGCCTTTCGAAGAATATATAAAAGATCACCTTCTTCTCTCAAATCACCCTTTTTTCTCTTTGTAACCATGGTTTGGGCATTCAATACACGTTGGTCCATGAATTTGGATGTTTTGGCCATTTGAGCCAAAGTTGCATAAACGTGTGTTTTTGAAACATTTCAAGCTACAAATTGTGTTTTTGTACAATTTTTGAGGGACTTTGGGGTTCCTTCAAGGCTTACTAACTTGTTTTGAAGTTGTAGATTATAGTTACACTAACAAGTGTATGTATTATTCAAGTTTTGTTGAAGTTCTTGTTGGAACTACAATTGAGGTTTGATTTTGTACTAATTCCAAAGTGTTCTTCCACCATACCTTAGCAATGCCACTTAAGGGGGTCTTTGGTGTGTTTTGTTGTTGGAAATTGTACTAACTTTGTCTACACTAACTTGTGTTGTGTTTAAAAGTGGTTTTCCGTACTAATTTCATACTAATTTTGTATTAACATGTTGTAACTGTACCGTTATACGTAGTACTAACTTATCCCAACTCCTTTGTAGTGTTCCCATGGTTGTTCACACGACAAAGTTTTGACTTTGTGTATTTTGAAAGTTGATAAAAATTTAGAGATCTCAAAATTGACGGCAAAGCTTTGAATCCATAATTAAGCCATCTTTGAGAAGAAATTATGGCTAGAGTTTGTAAAATATAAAAAAAACTAGTAGTTTCATTGTTAAGAAGTCTAGAGTGATATTATAGAATTGTTGAGATTACAATACAGAACCCGCAAAGTGATATTACAGAATTGTTGACGGATATTATAGAAATGCAATGTTAGTAATAGAAATAAAATTTTAAAAAATTACAATATTGTGAGCCTAGTGTCTTGTTTGTGCGATACAACATCTATAAGTACGCATGTAACAAAACTGGCTAAATAATAAAGTCTAGTCATGTTAAGTCAAAATCCAATTCAAAAGAGTTGGATTTGTTATTTGCAAGTAACTTTAAGAATACAAGCCATTTACAGACCAAGATGGAGGAAAAAGTGATTGGAGCATACAGAGAGTTTTTCTAGGTCAAAGCATGCCAGGAGGTCAAATTGAAATCCGGTCATCCAAGATTCCCCTGGTATCAAGAATAATTTTTTCCCTGGGTGGAAATTATTAAGGAAATGATAAAAATAGCATTCTTATTGGAGGTTTGTTTTTTCTTTTAGCTGATGTACACCAACCCTATTTGGGGGGCGAAATGGAGCCAGAAAGCACGATTTTATAGTGGAAAAAAAATTTTGGCCAGAAAAGTTTTAATCCAATTTAAAATATGGATGAAATTGTCTAATTTGGATAGAAAAGTGTATGAATTTGATTGAAAAGTGTTATATGGTACAAAAGATGGATGTACGAATAAAATACTTCACCAAATTTTAAGTGATTGCCATCTTGACACTTTTTAAAAGAAAAAAAAAGGTTGATGGACACTTTGTAGAAGAATGCCCAAAAGTTTCAGGATTTTACAAAACTCCACGATGACTCCATGGAAAGTCAACTACTTAAAAATGCATTCGTAAATTCCTAGAAATTACAAATGGTGCGATAAAATCTCACTAAAAATTAGATTAGAGTTTTGTGTGCCAAATAAACGACTTGTCAAGTTTGAAGACTTTCTGATAGTTAGAAGTACCATAATGAACAACAACATCGAATTTAACAAAAATTTACAACATGGCAATGGGTTGACCGGCAAACTAGGAGCTAGCAGTGTCCGAATGTCGCAAACAAGGAGTCTTTTCTTACTCTCACAAACCTTCTAAGCAATCCTAGCATGTTAGTTTCTTTGGAAATTTCAAGTTCCAATAGTTGGAGTTTTAACTTTTCTTTGGATTATTGTTAGTGGTTTTTACGAGTATTTACAGCCTGGAGAAACATATGTATAAAAATAACCAAAAGATATAATTTTTTGTGCAAATAGTAAGGTATTTGACCGAATAAACTAGGCCACTATGGTTATGTGTGTAAGGTAATTTAAATAAATACTAGTAGCATCAACGTATAGAGAATTTTCTGATCTCCAGAGGATCTTTTTCCGAACGGTCAACCACCAAAAGCCACAACGGAAAATTCATATAAATTATCCAAAATGCGGTAAAATCTCATTAAAAATTAGATTAGCTTCTTTTATATTAATAACGCGCCCCAACAAGTTTCTTAGTGTTCCGATAGTGGGAGGTGGCCGAATCACCAACATTCCCCCAATTATTGATTATGGCAAGAACTTCGCGGAGTTGACCGGTGTCCCAAAAGCGCACAAAGTCAGAATGAAGTCATCAAGGGGTCTTTTCTTACTTCCTAGGACCTTTCCGACAACCCTAGCTAGTTATCCAAATTAGAAAAGGTGAACTCCAAAAGTTAAATTTTTATTTTTTTACTGGTTCTAATTGGCGTTGATTTTCGATGGATTTTTCGCCATAGGAAAAGGGGATAGGAAGTCCTATAGATTAAAAACGTCCTTTTGAAGTCATTGGCGCAATCCATTTGCAATTTGGAGTTAAGCTCCAAAAGTTAGAGTTTAGGACCTGCGTAGAAACCTAAATGCGATGAAAATCTTAAAAAATAAGGATGAAAATCTTGCATGATAAGGTTACTTAGGTTAGAAAGGGAGGGGAAGGGTGCCCGGAGAGAGTATAAAAGGGGACCCTTCTCCCTCCCAAAACACCCCCAATACTTGTTTGGGGTCTATAGGTCCAAACTATTTTGAATGTTTTGGCATTTTGGCCAAAACTCCCTACGGTGTTTTCGGAGCACTTTTGGCTCCTCTTGTTGCTATCTTTTCAGTTTTGAAGGTCCATGGGGGTCCTTCTTTAGTCTTTGTAACCCTTGTGTGTGTCCTTGTGTCTTTATGTCCTTATTTACTAGTCAAGTGATGTTGATAGTTTGTTTTTTTGGTCTCGTACTAACCCTATAGCAACCCTCCACCATACCTTGGCAATGCCGCTTTGGAGGGCCTCTAGCTCCATGTTTTCCTTGTTGTACTAACTTCCCTTCCACTAACCATGTGTCCTCTCCATCCTTGTTATTAACCCAAGTCTTTCGTGCCACATTGGGTTTAGTTCTTCCATCTTTGTTAGGAAAAGAGTGGGGTGGTTCTCTTTGGGGTAACCAAAACTCTACCTTTCCTTGTCAAGTTCAGTCCCAAATTGTGTATTAAAAGTCCATCCAACGGCAGAGCTTTGAACCCTTAGGGACAAGCAGCCCTAAATTTGGTGTTAAAACCAAATCAACAGCGAAGCCTTGCACTTCCCCCTTGGTTAACTTCAAAGTTTAGTTTCCAAAGTTTAGCATCCAAAATAGAGTTGTTTAAATCCGTTAAGAATTAATGCCTACCTACTTCCCAAATTACAACGGTTGATAAGTGGAGAGCCACCTGTGTTGTGAGTAAAGGGATTGCCAAATCCCAAGTGGGCAGCCAGCAGCCCGAGCGACCAACAGCCCGAGCCCAACTAGCCCGAGTGGCCAGCAACCCAGGGAGCCAGGGTCCAGTAGTCGAGGGGGGCGGGGCTAGCAGTTTGGGGGAATCGGGACCAACAGTCTAGGGAGCCAGGGTCCAACAATTCGGGGGGATTGGGGCCTAGGGAGTTCATGGAGTTGGGAAGCTTGAGAGCTCAAGGGGACATAGGGGAAGTTAGCATAGAAATTAGGGAAGGTTAGCATAGAACCTAAGAGGGATTAGCATAGAAATTAGAGGGGAGTTAGTATAGAAACACTACAAGAAAATAGGGTTATAAATGACTTGCCCACAATGACTGCATTGACAACAATGACTGCAAATTAGTCACCTTGAAGTCATTGTTGTTGGTGCAGTCATTGTGGACAAGTCATTTATAACCCCATTTTCTTGTAGTGAAACCCGGAGAACAATTAGCACAAGAACTAGGAGGAGGCTTAGTTAAGAGCAAAGAACACCTCTACAATCGCATCCTTCACCTCACCAACTCTCTATGCCACCACCACACACGACCATCTCCAAATACAAGAATGAAGAGTGGGGAGAGACTTGGATAAAAGAAGAACACCATAGCCAAGGATAAGGGGGAATCCACGGTTGTCCCCGTCACGTCAGGTCCGGATGTCCGGATTAAAAAATAAAATAAAATAAAATAAAAAATAAAAAAATCCCCTGGACGAGTGGTCTGTTGACGTGGACTGGTAGTCCGTTGACTTGAATAGTTGGGACGTCAACTAGATGGTCAGATTGTCAATCTCGATGGTAGATGGACTGGCCATCCAAGTCGACGGACAGGCCGTCCACAAAATTTTTTTTTTTTTTTTTGACGACTTGTCCGTTGACTGGTTTGCTCCAGGGTAATGAATTGGTTGTCAAATTTTTTTGGGGGGGGGCTGATGGCAATACCGACGCATCAGGACGGACGTGTCATGACATCTGGACGTGAAAAGTCCACATCACGTCCGGATAGACAACCCTCGGGGAATCCCCTCCTCCATTTGGATAAGCTAACATGTAAGGAGTTAGGTTAGGCGTAAGTGGTAGTTAGGCCGCTTTCTTTTGACTTTCTAGGTAAGTAGGTGACAACCCAACCACTCTCAATCAATAGAGCACACGGGTTGAGGTGAAAGAAAAGGAAGAGGAAAAAAAAACTTAGGGAAAGAAATACTAATCTTTCGGGCTATAAAGATAAAGAGTATTTTGGCCAACGAGTGGGCTCATCTTTGCAACTCGCGATGGTAGAAGAGGGAGACTTGACAAACTCGATTATGGATCTTCACGCCAAGGTAAGATCTTAACTTCTCCTCCTTAAAACTAACCCACTAGGGGTCAAAACCTTAGGTAGGTCGAGAGCTAGGTACTATTGGGAAGGAAGTCAGGTCGTATTTGAGTAGATAGACTTAGAATAGACCCCAAGAGGTTTTCGAAAATATAAAACACGTAGGAATTAGAGTTAGGACGCCCAAAATATCGAGGGATGAAGTTTAGAGCCCAAAATGGATGAAACTTAGGAGTATTCATCCAACCAAGTTAAAACTTAGGATTTAGCTAGAACATAGGGAGTCAAGTCTGTAGGTTGAATTTTGCCTTCGATTGGAATTAGGAGCACATAGAAAACTATGGATGAAGTTTAATAGCCAAGAGGCCAAAACTTCATCCGCTCATAGCAGTTCGTCAGAGAGTCCAAATTGAACGAGTCTTAGGTTTTTAAAAATGGCATGAGATAAGCTTCTATCCTAGGATGATAGAATAGACTTTAGAAGTAGGAAACACATAACCATAACATAGCATGATAGTCAACTTAGAAGTCAACCAGAATCGCAATTAGAAAGACCATTTAGGAAATTAGCAAAAGATCCATTGCTTGAAAGGCACAATGAATTGATGCTTAGACATTCATTAAAATATAAACTTACCCTAGGATTAGAACCTGGTTGTGTTTGCCGATTTACCAAGGGTGGATAAATAAGCGCCTACAGGTGGCCGATAAATGACAAAAACACAAAAGGAAAAAAAAATAATTACAAAAGAAAAGAATGTCACCAAAACCACAAAGAAAGAAAGTGAAGAAAGGGGGGGACAAGACAACCTTCCAACCTCCACTTTTGATGTAGCCTATTTTTTGGACATTAAACTTTGACTTGTTTCCAATAGGTTTTGAAAACTGAACTTTGGAGTGAAGCTCTTGGGCAAATCCAATTCAAGTCGTTCAATATATTTTAACACCAAATCTAAGACTTCCTTTATCTTTAGTATTTAAAGCTCCGCCGTTTGAAAGTTTCACACAATCTAGAACTTGGACTAGTTAAGAAAGGTAGAGTCTTGTCACCCAAAAGGAAACCATCCCACTCTTTTCCTAACTAAGAAAAGGAGGACTAGACACAACACATTGTATAAGACTTTGGTTAGTAATAAGGACGGAAGCAACGAGGTGGTTAGTAGCAAGTAGTTAGTACAAAGGTTGTAAAGGCAATAAAGGATTAGAGGCCCTCTAAAGCTACATCTCCCAAGGTACGGTGGAAGGTAAGCTCTAGGGTTAGTACAATGTAAAGACTCAAACAAGCAAGACAACCCACCAACTCAATACAACGTTGTTGCGTAGTAAACTTGTTCAACATGTAAAAAAATATATTTGTGTATTATTCCGTCATATTTTATTGTAATGATAGGACGCAAGGGTGACATCACTTGAAGAGGCTTCAAGGTGACACCTTCTTAGCAGAATTACAATTAACTATAAAAGAAGAGGGCACCACTCTAGAGCTTCATCAATTTGAAGTTATTATTCATATTTTTTGTTTTAGATTTATAATGTTGAATTGGAGGGGTTTTTCTGAGTTTCAAGATGAAGAGCTTCAACCGGAGCGGGAGTTTGAGTTTTCTCTGTCTCAATTGCCAGATCAACATCTTTTGCCACTAGCACTTATGCCACCGCGTGATCGCCTACAAGAAGAAGCTGGACCTTCGCGACCACCAAAACAACCTCGCGTGGAGCAACGATGGCACAAGAATCTACAACGCGACGCTCGGGCAATGGTGATTTTGTTACATGTTGGGTGTGTTGAGCCTGGAAGTAGAGAAGTGACGTTTGAAGGGTGTTTTGAAGGCTTGAACAATGACCAATACTATTGTATGGTCCGACCGATCAAGGGAAGCCGCAGCCATCAACATTGGTTAGAAGGTCCGGTTAATCCTTTGACAAAGGTGAATCATGCAGATTATGTTGCAACCACCATTAGACGCATCCTTAAGTTCTTGCAGATGGAATGATATTTGTCTTAGAACTCTATCTTTTATCTCTAATAGACATATGTTTGATCCTAGTTGTTTGGTTTTACACTTTGAAGTATATTCAAAGGGTATTTTGTGTGTTCGGAATAGAAGGAGAAAGGAATGGAGATAGTTTATCCTTTTAGCAAATTTTAGAGATTTATTGACTAACTAAAAGGATAAATAAGGATGTAGGTAGGTCAAAGGGGGTGGCCAATGGATTTTAGTTGCCCATGTGGCCTAGGCATGGGCTGATGTGGCCCTTGAGGTTGGATAAGGAGTCACGGGTCTTCTTCCTCCTCATTCATTATTAGTTTTGGGAGTGCCGTGTGCTTAGAGAGTAATATATCTCAGTGTATTTTGTGAATTTGAAAGTGAAATTTGAAGAGAATGTTTATCGTATTATGGTGATTCTAAAAAACTATGACTTGTTCTATTTGGAGCTTGGGTGTGAAAGTTATAAGCGATGGAGTGAAGGAAGGTCTGCTGCCTTTACGAATTGTAAACCGAAACTTCAAATGCTTGTGGAAGTTTTGTTAGATTGTTTTTGATTTTGAGTTTTTGGTGAGTTGTGTATTAAGTTATTAGCTTTTCAAAAATTTATAGTAATCTTCATTTGAAGTTCTTTTGAGAAAGTTATGAGTGTAGAAGTAAAGGGGGTGTAGATTAATCACCAAATCTAAGGTTTAGATGTAGCTTCAACTTTGACAAAGCACCGAGAGCAGAGTTTTTATGTTTTTGAGTTGAGATTTTGAAAGGATGTGTATCATGAAGTTATCTTTCTGTGAAAATATAGCACAAAGAATTTGGAGCTTGTATGAAGCCGGGATGTACTTCGAAGTGGAGACATGAGCAACTACCTTTGATTTAGAGGATACAAACTTCAAGAACTTATAACTAATGGGCAGCAAGTTCTTTGGATTTGAGTTTTGGGGAGATTGTGCAATATTTTCTTAGCTTTCCAGAAAGTTAAGATACTCTTGATTTGGAGTTTTGGAGCGGCTATGCCACACATTTGAAGTTTGACAAAAAAAAAATCAAGAAGCCTTTGCAAAGATTTCGGTTTATACATGGTTTATACGGTTTATACTCGACTTATACGGTATCTATACATTGTATGTATACTTATGGGTATTTGTATTTTATAAAAAATTGTACATGTATTAATACCTTGTATTATACTATATTTATACATGATATATACAAATTTATATACTCAAGGTATACGTATCATACGAGTATGAATATTCGACTTTTATACGCTTTGTATACCTTTCTATATGAAGGTTTATACCTTTGATACTACGTGAATTCCTATATTACATATACTTCATTTATTTCATCTTGAGGTGGTATACATCATATATTTTTATACCCTCATATCCTAAAATGATTCTGGTTGCAGCCAGAAACCCGGAGTTTTCCCAAAGCACAATCCTCTCAACCTGACAACGCTCGTAAGTGAGAAAACATAGAGACTCTACTCAAAGTGGTAACAAGATGTAGAGAGACCTCCAAAGTCCTCTATACTCCTCAAGAAACATCGACAATGGCTCAAAAAGGAGCCTAAAAATACTACTCAAGGGTCAAAATCTTCAACACAAAGTGGGCCCAACGGTCCCAAGTACAAGAAATGGGGTGTTTTGAGAGGAAGAAGGGTACCCTTTTATACTCTTCCAAGACACCCTCCTCCCCTCTTTTTAACCTAGGTAACCCTATTACTTTAGATTTTCATCCTTATTTTTTAGGATTTTTACCTCATTAGGTTTTTTACAATGGTCCTAATTTTTAACTTTTGGAGTTCAACTCCAAATCAAAAATGGATTGCGCCATTGGCTTCAAAAGGCCGTTTTCAGCATAGAAGATCTCCTACCCTATGTTTCTCTCGCGAAAAACTCATCGACAACTAGTGTCAACTAGATTCAATAAAAAGGTAAAAATCTAACTTTCAGAGGTTATTTTTTCTAGCAAGGGTGACTAGCTAGGGTTGTCAGGAGGTCTCTAGGGAGTAAGAAAAGATTCCTTTTTGACTTTGTTCCGACTTTGTGTGCTCCCGGGACACCGCTCAACTCCACGTAAATCCTGCCGTATTTGATATTTTGGAGGAATGTTGGTGATTCGGACACCTCTTGTTATCAAAATACTTTGAAACTTATTGGAGCACGTTATTAACATAAAAAAAGCTAACGTAATTTTTAATGAGATTTTAACTCAATCCGGAAATTTTCCATGAATTTTCCCTCGTAGATTTAAGTAGTTGACTATCCAGAAAAGGTATCTCTGCAAATCAAAAAATTTGGAAACTTCTTGAGGAACCTCTCATGGAATTTTCCAAGGGGTTTGCCACGTCTTGTATCGGTCTTGTGTATAGTTGGCAAGAAGATAAAACCCGGCCTCCCTTGATTTACTAATAGTCAAAGAATCTTTCACTTGCGAGAAAATCTTGGCGAATGGATGTTGTTTTTGACTTCTTAATATACTTTCAATCCTAGAGTGCTATCCGATACCATAGATTCCTTTGTTGGCCTATCTTGAGAAAGTAACTTCTACATGCTAACAATTGAGGTTTCAATATTTCGTCGATGGAATGGGGAAGCTAAAACCTATCTTTGGAGATTTACATAAGTATCTCTCTATCTCTCTTGGGACCAATTTAGCCACGCATGGTCACATGCACTAGGTTTTAGGCTATTTGGGTAAGTTTCCCTACGAGCCTATTGATTCCCACTACTTCTTGGTTCTAATATATGTATAAGTGAATTTGGGGGGTATTCAAGAGATAAAAATCTATTTATGATCAAAGGCTATACTGGCATGTGACATGCCTATTTTGGTTCTACACTCTTTCTTGGGTTTTTTGTATAATATTATAACTTAAATGGCACCTAATCTAAAAACAAACTATGAGTCCCAAGTGACAAATTGGGAGCTCACACTTGGCCAAGTGCAAAAATTATTAATTTTGTGCTAATATAAGAATATGTCTACATTCTAGCTATGTGTTCTGTTTAGGTATCTAAATGTAATGGCTAGAGAGACATTTGCCAGGACAATTGTCAAAGTGATAGAACAATTCGAATGTTGAATTGAATACTTTAGTTTAATGCATTGTCCAAATAAATTTTTATACATCTAGAGTAATACTTAAATCTATAAAATCAATCTTTTTTTGTAATCAATTACATAAAAATATCAAAAAACTAATATATTTATATCAATTATTTAACCCCTCAATACCAAATATAACTATTTTTGGTCATTGGCCTACCTTTGACAATTTAGACCAAAACATAAACTGTTTTGGAATTTTTTTCTTTTCATGTGCTTATCAAGTTGTCTTTTGTAGACAAAAAACCCTCTTAATGTGAGCAAAAACTCTATCTTCAATGATTTTTCAAGCTTAAATACTCCATATTTAAAAATAGTCAATGTAAATTGTTTTGGAAAAAAGGCCTATACTAGAAAAGATGCGTCTTTTTCTCCACACTTCCAAGTCTTGCTTGACTAACAATCGGTACGGCTGGATTATGTAAATCTCTTCTTAAGAGAAATCTTGAGCGGATTGAAGTTGAAATGGTTTGGATATTACTGAATTTGCTATGGGCGCTCAGGGGTTAACATATAAATTTGCTATCTAGGTATTTTAGAGAAGTTATTTCTGAGTTCCCACATTTTTCAGAGATTGAAAAGTTTGAGAGAAGTCATTTGCAATAAAAAGAAGACATTCTGACAAGAAGTGAATTTTCTGTAATTTTCCAAAGGTAAAATGTTAAAGCATGAGTAGACCCTTGTTGAAACCCTAGTTAAAGTGTGGGCTGACATATCTGCTTTTCAAGTGCATTACCATTATGATTATAGGTTGGTAAGATTATGGCAATCGATAGATTACTAATGCAAATGGAACGGTTCTTTAGGTGTCAGAATTGGGCGGTGGCACTAACGGGCACTTCTACATTAGTACCTTCTTTACCATAGGCATCATGGTCATATGTCATCATTGTCTTATGCAATTATTATAATTTATGGAGCTAATTTGAATTAGGCTCAACCTCTTGGAACAAATAATGGTGCCAAGTTGTATGATTTAATCAATACCATTTCCTTTATTGGATACCAATACATATTTTAAAACCTAACTATGTCAATTGATGGTA
Organism: Rhytidiadelphus loreus; assembly: GCA_947034895.1. NCBI lineage: Eukaryota > Viridiplantae > Streptophyta > Bryopsida > Hypnales > Hylocomiaceae > Rhytidiadelphus > Rhytidiadelphus loreus. The sequence goes on from OX344762.1 coordinate 65,834,885, forward strand.
TGACATCACATGGCTAAACCATACCATATTAATGGATGGTGATTTGGAATTTGAATAAGTGGACCTAATTTAATCTTGAGTAGTGGAGTTTGAATTAGGAACAATTGCTTGGGTTTTGTTCTATCAAATTAAAGGTTGTTTGACTTGACAAGTTTTTTCTTTCTCATTCTTTGGATGCCAAGGCATATTCAAAACATAGCCATGGTGAACTATGCCATGGATGGAGGCTTGTAGACAATATAAGTATGGAGTTTTGGATTTAGGGTATATTTATATTTTACACCATTGTCCTAAAATTTTCACTATTGCCTATCTCAAAATCCATTCATTCATTATTATAGATTAATTTTCCTTGTTACTAATTGCTAACTCTCAAACTCTTACGGTTTATTTTAAATATCCCTAGAATTAGTTCATGAACCACTATAGTGGTTCATACACTTGGGACTTTGAGACTTCAAGGAGTAACACCCAAGGACCTTAAAGCCTATATTCAAGATGATAAATAGAGACATAGAGTGTTTTTGATATTGCTTTGTCCAATTAACTTCTCATTCATTCAAAACGATGCATGAATCTCTAAAATACAACCTTATTTTTTGACCAAATTGAGGTTTATAATATGTTTGTTCAAAGATATAAGAAAAATTACACATAAATACAAAAGGGGGTGGATACTAATTTTTTTAGGACCAAGGATATATAGGTTTAAACATTAGATGTTTTTCAACTGCACTGAAGGGCCGTTTCAAGCCCGTTCTCGAATTTGTTCCCAATGCAGCAAGGGAGCGTTGGGTGCTGTATTACCAAAAAAAAAAAAATTTAATTTAAAAAAATTTAAATGCTTCTGAAATGAAAAATGAAAGTAAAATTTTTTCCCCCTAATGACGTGGCAGTTGCTCAGCCATGTCAGACTATTGCTCTAGCGCAGCACAACGTTCAGTCGGGAACTCATGGTCCTCCGGATGGGCCAAATTCCATCTAATGATGACCATTTTGATGATAATGTTGTGGAAAGTATAATTTAGATATTTTTTCCTACTACATTGAATGAAGAACATTGCATGTGTTGGTTAATGTAATTTTTTTTGAAACAAATATGAAACTTTATATGAACTTCTTAAAAAAACTCAAGGCCAAATACTTCTTGTTGGTCCTTTATTCTTGACTGTTCTACCATCCAATCAAGGGATGATGATGAAGGTTGAGAAAAGTGCACTTTTAAGCTAATTAATATTCATTGAGGAAACTTCAAGAAATTTGTGTAAAATATCTATAACTTAAATGAGTTTGTTTGTTTCTTTTGTTTGTTTATTTGTTATGGTGAGATCTTTTGAATAGCGTATCTACAATTCTTGCCATTAGAAAGTCATGTGTGAGAAGGATTGCGTGGACTTTGTTTTGTAGGATTTGGACCTACGGTAGAGAAGATATTGAAATTCAATTTTTTTATGAACTAAAAAGTTAGAAAATAACTTTTACTTTTATTTTTGTTGTGACAATGACACAAGGCACATTAGTCCTTATACTAAATTAGTTAGTTTGTTTTGTTTTGTTGGTTATAGTGAGATCTTTGGAATTGTGCACCTCCTAGTTGTGTTCTTGGTATTCTTGAAAAGCTCTTTGTGAGGAGGGGTGCATAGGCCTTGTTTTGTAATGTTTGGACATATGGTGTGAAAATGATTGAATTTCAAAGTTTTTGTGAGTTAAAAAATTACTTTTATTATTTATATTATATTATACTATGGCAACGGCACAAGGCATGCTAGTCAATAGAAAGAGGAAAGAAATGTTCTACATTAATCATTTGGACTCATTTAGGCATAGTTACCATACATGAATCAATGATATGGAAATCTTTTAGGAATTTCAATTACTTTTTTTTTTATAGAATTTCAAAAACAATCTACTTACTTTCATTAGGTTGCATACTTAGAAGTTAACACATTCACCCCAACCCTTTTTTTTGGCACTATGGGGTCAAATTGCACCATTTCAAAGTAAATATCTACTTTTGCCAAATAAAAATAATCTTTTTTTGCCAAAATTTTCCAATTTCTATTTAAAATATAGACAAAGTTGCCAAATTTGGATGAAAAGTGTTTTTTGGTTCAAAAGATGGATGAATGTAGAAATACAATGCTTCAACAAATTTTAAGTGATTGCCAACTTGGCACTTTCTTAGAAAATAAAAAAAAGGATTGTTCATCCAATTGCAAAGGAATAAACTTGGAATATTATTCCCCTCGCAAACATGCCTTAAACAAAGGAATGAAATTTGGAATGTCCCCTTACTCATTCTAGCTATTGAAGTACCTAGCTCCCCGAGTGTGATAGCTAAGGAGGGAAGCTGACAGTGATTCTGATAGGCAGTAGCCCACTACCGGTAATCATGTGATTAATCCCGCCACGTCGATGTGTAATTAACTTAGGGTGCTGCGGCTGCTGACTGATGGGAGTGAAAAGAGAAGTGAAAAGAAAGGCCCCTCGGCTCCCATAACAGACCCTGATGATGAAGTGGCATGGCAGCCAGACAGACAGGAAAGCATGGCCCGCCTTCCCATTCACTTCAATCCATTGTCTGCGCCACTCCATCTCAGCTTAATGTTTTCATTTTTCATGCCAAGATACAAAAGCTTCTACTTACTCTTCCCTGGACAAAACTACAACTACAAGTAGCACAGCCAGACTCCCCGCAATCTGCATTTCTCCCTTTCTTTCTTTCTTTCTTTTGCGCCTTGCTTCTCAAGCTTCTTGCATTTCAAATTTCAGCGCTTGCTTCTCGAGCTCTCTCTTGGCACTTCGGGTTGACTCCACACCCACACCCCCAAGGTGCCAGTTTTGGCGTTGGTTTGGGTATGTGCAATCCTCCGTTTCTTTTCGTTCTCATGTGCGCCTGGAGTCGGTTTTCATCAGGGTTTAATTTGCAACGATTTGGGAAGAATTGCAGTTTTTTTATGAGTAAGTATTTTTTTGAGCATGCTTCTGGTTGGATTTGGTGAACATTGTTGCGGCTGCCATCGATCCGTGTATTGTGTGAAGTAATGTTGTTGTTTGTGTAAGCTGATTGCTGCTAGTTGGTTTTGTTGGTAAGCTGGTTGTTGTTGATGTTGAGATTTCGAAGCTCGGGATGCATTCGTTTGTGCTTTCTGGGAGATCGATTTTTGGTTTTGTGAATGCTGGTGTAGTGACGCTTCGTGTCCACGCATGTCTGATTGTTGCCACATTTGCGTTGAATTTAGTTTGGCTTATCGATTTGCTTTCGAAAGTTTGGTTCGCATTTTTTAGTGCTGCGCGGGTGGCACCACCCCGTGAAATATTCTCCCTAGAACACACACACTGGGTGGGGTGTCACCTGAGCATCACTCCAAGCGAATTTGTAAGCGCAAGATTAGCAACCGTTGTGAACGATGTCCCCGAATCTTTCCTTTTGAATTTGCTGGTGACGCCATGTGTTTGCAGTTTTGCCGACGTTTCTTCATTTTTCGCTGTCATTTCCATTCTTGTTTTGAAGTGGTGACAATGGTGACGATATTCTCTTGCTTGTTTCTTCACAAGTTTCGTTCTTTGAAGTGATCTCCTTCTGGATTTGTTGTTGATTTTGCAGTTTAGTGTAATTCGTGGGCACTCATCGCACCTTACTATGGACGGAAGCTCGGAGGACCAGGCTATGGCGACTTCAGACAGTGGTCTTTCGGAAGCGGCTCTGCCTCCTCCTCCGCCAATTCCTCACGGAGCCATGCCAACCAAGATTGGCGGATACGGAGAAGGCGGAGGAGCAGTGGCGAGCACTTCTGCTGGACCCAATGGAGGCAATAATGGCAGAAATGGCCCAAATGGAGGCCCAAATGGCGGTCCAAATGGCGGTCCAAATGGAGGCCCAAATGGAGGCCATGGCAGCACTGCCTTAGTTGCAAGCGCAGACGTGCCTGCGCTTCCGAAAGCAACTCGACCTGGGTTTGGGAGAACTGGTAGAACCGTGCAAATCTGCGTCAACCACTTCAAGGCCAAGTTGGTGAAGTGGGACGACGTTTACCAATACAACGTGAGCCCCCATTTGTTTTATGTTTTGTTTTATGATTGATTCATTCTTCAGGATGTAGGGTACAGGATACTCTTTCCTTCTTTTGTAAGCATTTTAACCAATCAATGTAGGAATGTGCTTTCACTAACTAGTGCTCACTGGAGAGCATCACTTTGGTGCAAGAACCAAACTCTCTGAAGTTTGAGACCGATCTTTAATGTATTATCTTATGAATCGTTCAAAGACCACTATTGAAAGGGTAGTATAGAACTCCATTTTCCATTCAAATATCAGTGGCAGCTATAGACACTTCGCGGACTCGTGCTGACACCCGATGGTTGCTACATGAAGGGCTGATTGGAGCTTTGGAAGAGATGAGTTGTTGTTGGCACCAGGGCTCACGTACCTTACGGCTTTAGTATCCTTACAGATGGAGCTTGGTTGTTGTGTTGTTCCTATTGTTGCTGTTGTAGGTGACGATTGAACCCCCCGTGACAAACAAGAAGGTGTGCCGGGACATCATGAAGAAGCTTCGTGAGACTTTTGGTCAAGCGGAGTGCGGTGGGAAACAAGGAGCATACGATGGAGAGAAGTCGTTGTTCACCAGCGGTAGCTTGTCATTCAACACCAAAGAGTTTCCTGTCTTTCTGGATGACCACAAAGGGCCTTCATTCCGACCTGGCGACCGGGGCAGCAGACCTGGCGACAGTCCAACCAACAATAGCCCACCTCCTGGTAAGGAAAAAAAACAAAAACAATTTCAGTGTCAAATCTAACCAGCAATGTAGGTGTCATAACTTGCTACTGTATCTAACTAGCTAATGTATCATACTTGCTAATCTAGCACTGAACTTTGTTGTGTGATGCAGGCAGTCCAGGCGAGGAGGCTGTTATGAAGCGGAGGAAGACGGTGTCCAGGGGGAGAGATTTCAAGGTGACCATTGAATTTGCGGCCAAGATCCGCATGAAGGCCATTGAAGAGATGATGAAGGGTGTGATGGGCAAGTGTAGTGAAGAGCAGGAGAAACGAGCCTTGGATGCTCTTCGTGTTTTGGACATTGTGCTTCGAGAAAGTGCTTCCGAAAGGTATGGACATTGATGTAAGATTTTTATGGTTTAATAATCGACTAATTTGACTAATCATATTGTGAAAATATGATTAAACTGGACAATAGATAGTCCCCATGTGCCTTAACTCAAAACTGCTTAAAAAACACCAGGCCCAATTTTGGCTTCTTTTAGCTTTTAGTTCATGAAACACACTAAATTGAGTTTTTGTGATGGGGCTTGACGTCTTCCCCCTGCATTTAATTCTGATTTAATTCTGTGCAGAGGCTATCTCCTTGTGCGTGATAATTTTTTCCATCCTCAGTTGGGCCCAGTTGTTGAACTGGGCGAAGGAGTTCAGGGTTGGAGAGGGTATCACTCCAGCGTGAGACCAACTGGATTGGGGATGACGCTCAATCTGGGTTAGTCCACTCATCATTTCAATTTTTGTGAATCTGGTATAGCAGTGATACAAGACTCTTATTTCTGGAGATATAATGCACTGTTTAGTTCTTGTCATAATTTCCAGGAGTTTTGCTTTTGTTGCTTGTTGTGGCTTGGTAATAGATTTTTTCCAGATTAGCACTAGAACCTGTGCACTAACATGTATGTCTGCTGTATCAGATATAACCTTGACAACAGTACTGAAGCCTGTCCTTGTAGAGGAGTTTCTCAAGGACAGGTTCGGTGTGAGAGACCTCTACGGCCTGCAAGACAGAGATTGGCATAAAGCCAAAGGTGTTCTAAAAGGGGTCCGGATCGAGACCACGCACATGCAAGTGTCTCGAACACATAAAATTGGGGGCTTTAGTGACCGAGCCATTCGAGATCTCAAGTGAGAACCTGAAAACCTGTTTTTTTTTCCTGATTTTGACTGGACTTTTTGATGGCCTTTTGTTACTTGTTTGTAACTTCCTGATGACGGCACAGGTTTACGAAGAGGGTCAAAGATGGTCAAGGCAATGTACGAGAAGAGGAAGTGTCGGTGGAGGCTTACTATTTTGAAGTGTACTCGTACAACTTGAAATACCCAGACCTTCCAGCACTGGATGTTGGAAACAAGAAGAAGCCCACTTTCATACCTATTGAGGTAATATCTCATTCTCAGTTCTCCGAATTCGATTTGGATTTTCTTTTTTTCGCATTTGGCTCTTTTAGTTGTGTTCTCATTTCACTTAGTTGTTGTTTTTTGCTTTGACCGCAGCTGTGCAAGATCATGGAAGGGCAGCGGTACACAAAATCTCTGTCCACTAAGCAGAGGACTGCTCAGATTGGTGCTTGCAAGCAGGGTCCTAAAGAGAGGCAGGATATTTGTGAAAAGGTAAGTTGATGAAACAAATTGGGTGGTTTTGTTAAGCCTTTGTTTTTTCTCTTAGAAAAGGAAGCTATACCAACTGTGATTTCATCTACAGGCTATGGAGATCAGCAATTACAACTCCGACAAACTGATTAAAGAGTTTGGTCTGATTTTTGACAATAGTCTGGCTACTATTCAAGGAAGAATGCTACCTCCTCCCCAGGTATCCGCGTAGTCGTTTTTACTCCCTTGGTTTGACCTTCTGTACCAGAATGTCTACGTGTACACCAAATTCGTTATAAGTACAAAGTTATGTATGAAATTGTCCCATTTCACCTTCAATATTATATCCATTGTGTTTCTAACGTGGGTAATTAAAGCTTGAGGGGCAAACGGCCATCCAACTACTTTCACATCTTTGATGACTTCGTCCATATATGTTTAGGGTTTAGAATTCGCTCTGCATGTGCACTTTCCAATATTTAGGTACACTTACACAAATAAATTGATGTTTTAATGACTTTCTGTGTGCATAGCTTCAATTTGGAAATGGGAAGACTGAGGAACCTCGCGAGGGTCGTTGGAACTACAGCAACAAGGTACGCTGGATTTGCCTAGTTCTTTGGGTTTATTACTCCCCAAATCCTATGTCTAAAACTAGTCACTAAAAAAACAAGTTCTATTCTAAAGAAATTTAGAACACAATATAATAATCAAAAACTGAAAGTGAAACTTGTCATGCTGGCGACTGTATGCAGGCGGTCAATAAGGGAGTTGACATTGGTTCCTGGGCTGTGGCTGTCTTCGATGGTCGAGTCCATGACGGGGATCGCATTGGAAGTCAATTGGCGGATTGCTGCAATCGTCAAGGACTGGTACTGAACCCTTATCCCTAAACCCTAGACCCTTAAGCCCTCCCTTTCACACACAGTTTGTTTTGTTATATTATGATATCCTTCCAGCTTGGGCTTGTACTCACAACTCTATCACATTTTATTTCAGAGAATGAAGGAGCCAGCAGGGGTGGAGAAAGAGCCGCAGAATGCTCAACACCTCCCAGCTGAAAGACGTGTAGAGCAGATGTGCATGGCCCTGAAAAAGTACAGGCCCATGTTCATCCTGGTTGTACTACCAACAGACAATTCCAACGCCGCTCTCTACGGTACATATCTCTCTTCCCTCTCCCAGAATCAGTGAAGAGCATTGTATAAGTTCGTCGAAGATCACCTAAAAATTGAAGGAAAGAAAGTCCTCATATGGTCCACTGTAAAGTTATACAAAATCATGAAGCTCAATGTAGTCCTCTGAATCCTTTAGGGATGAAATTCCTGATGTGCTGTGGCAGTTCAATTCAAGAGGTTTTGTGAGACGAAGATTGGAGTCATTTCCCAGTGCATGATTAAGCCACGCCAGCTCAATGCGCAGTACTTAGGAAACCTGGCATTGAAGATCAATCTGAAGGTAAGTAAGCCTTATCCCAATGTCACTCACCCTATGAACAAATGTTTGAAATTCAATTAAAATGCATTTTAATGCACAGGAGAATCCTCTCAAAAACGGGAGCATGATCCCTTTTGTTTGTGTTTACTGTAACATGAGCTTTATATAGTATGTTCACTACTGTAATATTGACTTTTTTCCTGTGCTCTGGTTGTTGGGATTTGTGCACAGATGGGAGGTTTCAACTCCCCATTGACCGCCAGGATGACCTCATTTCTTGGTCCATCCACCATCATCTTTGGGATGGACGTCTCGCACGGTTCGACTGGAGAGGACACGCCTTCTATTGCAGCAGTGGTTGCAACCAAGAATTGGCCTCATGTGTTTCACTATGCCACTCGGGCTAGAACGCAGCCATCAAAGATGGAGATGATCGAAGGGCTTCATGTTGAAGGGCAGGGCGGGATGGTCAAGTGAGTTGCTTTTACACTTTTGGTTTATATTTTGCTTCTCTTGCAAGCCTTAAAATGGTATGACTAATTTCGATACTGCAATACTTCGATACTTGCAGGGAGTTGCTTCTTGAGTATCATAGAACGTGCACAACTCCTGTACGCAAACCCACCCAAATTATTGTGTATAGGTACTATCATCCCCTCTTAGTAATGGAATTTGATATTGCTCGTCTTTCAAACGTATTTTGTTGGTACATTCTTCGCTTGAAACGGTGAAGTTGGATGTTGTTTGTCTTTGAAATGTATCCTGCTCTACACAATCATCAGATAAACAGTGAAGTTGTAAATGTTTTAAGATGATCACCTGGTCTTATTTAACGACTATTCCAACTGCACCTGTGAATGTTTCTACATAAGTGTATTTGATTTGAGTGTGGTTGCACATTCAGAGATGGCGTGAGTGAGAGTCAATTTGCTGAATGCTTGGAGAAAGAAGTGATTGCATTCAAGAGGGTATGTTTGATTCAGTCCCTTCTCTTAATTATCCTTGAAGTTTTTAGTTGAATGTTGTTTCTCAGAACACGTGTTGGTAGGTCTCATATGACATTCTTTTGTTCTGACAGGCATGCAGAGATATTCAAGAGGATTACAATCCTGGAATCACGTTCATAATTGCTCAGAAGCGACACAACACGCGTTTCTTTCCACAGGGCCGTAATGATCAATTGCGCAACGGAAATGTTATCCCGGGTATTGGTCACATCCCTTTCAACTTCAAATAAGACTTGCATTTGAAATGTGAAAACTGTTGCAAGTGTATGTTAATATTGTTGAAGAGTGGTAGGGCTACAATTAGGGTTACAAACCAGACTTGCATTTGAAATGCTGTACTGGTGTGCAGGTACTGTGGTGGACAAGGACATCTGTCATCCACACAACTACGACTTCTTCCTCGTTAGCCAAGCTGGTCTAATTGTAATCCCTTTTTCCCTCCCTTTGGCAGTTATTAGAACTCTTCCCTTGCATTGTTTGATTGTTCTTTTATTTGAGGTGTCTTTTTCATTTTGCGGGATGACTGAAACTGGATGTGCTGTGCAGGGCACTTCTCGCCCAACGCACTACCATGTGCTTGTGAATGAGAACAAGTTAAGCCCTGATGATATTCAGGGTTTAACAAACAATCTCTGCTACACGTAAGTGTCTTCACTTAAAATTCCCCAATTGGATTGACAAAGTTGTTCTCTGCGTGTATGTTACTGTTGTACATTCTTCCATTGTTGCAAGTATCCTTGATTTTCACTGACTATATTGGATGTGATGGTGATTTGCATAGGTTTGGCCGCTGTTCCACCTCGATTTCTATGGGTGAGTTTTCTAGAACATGCTCTTCGTACACGTTAGTATTTGAATGCTCTATTTGAGTTAGTTTTTTATGTAGTAGTACATAGACCCATCAAAGCAAACACACAGCTGTGAATGACCACGAGGTCTAGAATGGGTTCCATGATTTTTCAATACGTTTATGTTAGTCATGTGGGCTTGTTCAGTTTTCACCTACTTGTTGATCAACACTTGCAGTCACCCGATGTAAAATATGTTTTCACAATATAATCAATGAAATTGGACGTTTGAAAAAACATGAAATCTCGGCTCTTATATTTCCTGTTCTCTAATACGAGATAATTTGTTGTACCTGCAGCGGCACCAGCAGCTTATGCCCATGTTGTAGCTCAAAGATACAGGAAATTGGTGGACACGTGGGGAGGATCAGATACTTCGTCTTCTGTGAGGAGTGGAGAAGGGCGTCCTGTAAAACCAATACAGGCTCTTCCCGAAGTGAAACTGAAGCCGGAGTACTCAATGTTCTTTTGCTGATGAGTTCGTTTGTAGTAGTACACAGAAGGGACACCATTTGTGAACATGCTAGTTTGTGTAACTATCCAGATTTTTCTAAACTAGTGTTTACACAAATGTGACAGTTCTTTTCTCTTTTGAGTCCATTGAACTTTGGTACCTAGAGTACAAACTGTACAAAGATCTCTGACAAACCTTTTGTTTTGTTTTGTCTTTTGCCAAGACTCGGGGCATGGTGTCACACTCTGTCCAAGTACAATTCTGTAACGGAAATTGAAGGATTTGATATTTTGTTGGTCAATCTCAAGCCTCGCAGCATGCTTTTTGTTAAATTTGTGTACAGTGAGAGCTCACCTGATATGCCTATATCTATTTAAAGACAACTTTGCTGTGTGCTGTATGCTTTGTACTCTCTATTTCTGAACGGTAATGGCCTGAACTAAGTGAACAAATTCTTTATAATTGTCGGCAGTCAAAGAACATGCTTATTTGCTTAAAGAACTGGATTAGGGTGCTTTGCATTATTGATGGGTTGTAGTATTGAAATTTTAATTACGAAGGTGGGATCACCTTAAACCAAGAAAACTTCTGTGAAAAACACTTCTCCACGAAGCAAAGTTGTATGAAGAATGAGAAGTTGAGAGAAAAGAGGATCCAATGGGAACTGTTGTGCTTGAAGTTCTCCAAGAAGCAAAGCTCTATGAAGAGTGTTGGGACCGTTGTGCTTGAAGAAGGTGTGATCCCCCTTTTTGGTGTGGAGAATGGAATTGGAGGTAAAATGTAGATGGGGCAGTTTTGTAGAAAATAGGGATTCAATCAACAAGGTTGAAGAGATTTGTAGAAAATAGGGATTCAATCAAAAAAAAAATTCCATGTCCATTTTCACCTCTGGAGGAAGAGAATGGGCATTTTGAATACTTGGAGATGGAGGAGGAGAATGGGCATTTTCAATACTTGGAGATGGAGGAGGAGAATGGGAGCTTTGCAAGCCATGGACAACCAACAAGAGAGCATCACGTCTCAATTCCTGGAGAATCAAGAATAGGGTGAAGAAGGTGTGATTACCCCTATTGCAATTAACCTTGAAGTGCAACAAGCCTTTGGTTTTTCTAGGGCTCGATTTGGATGATCCTACCTTACTACTACAAATGTTGCAAATGTTCAATCACCTCCCATTGCATTAGAAACTTAATATTTACCTTAGTGTGCTAGGATTGGATTTTAATTTCAAGACTCCTTCCATTTTGGGATGAATATTTGCAAAAATGAATATGTAGTCATCAAAATGGATGAAATAGTGACAATGGGTCATGACACTACATGCTTAATAAGATATCTTCACCTAAAACAAGCATTTTTTAGATCCGGCAACATCTTTGAACTCAAATTGGAGAAAAAAATCACACTAAGATGTTTAGGAAATGAAAGTAGAAGCAAATGCAATTGGTTTGAGAATTTTTAGAGCATGTGGGAATAAATTACAAATTTTTAAAGTAGAAGCAAATGCAATTGGTTTGAGAATTTTTAGAGCATGTGGGAATAAATTACAAATTTTTAAAGTAGAAGTCATGGAATACCTACTATTGATATTAGACTCCTTTTAATTGGAAGTGCTTGAAATACAGAATGCTTCAACTCTCATTGGTTGCCTCAAAAACTCTTCATTTCCCATTGGTTATTTTTGAAAACTAGTGTGGATTTAAAGAAAAGAATTTGGTGACATTGGGTCACTGGTTTGACTTTGAATACCACTACAATAGCTTAGTTGTCTCCAAAGGGTGTCAAGGATATGAAATAAAAGAAGCTTCTAGAAAAAACTTCTTAGATTAAGAATAGAGCTTTCTAAAGTAAATATAAGTTTTTAGGTAGTAGTGGTATATAAGGATGTCAAGATTAAAGAGATTTTTAGTCTTGACAGATTGTTACAAACACTGTAAATAAGAGAAGAGCAAGAAATATATTAAGAACAAGAAACAAGAATATATAAACAATATCAACTTTGTGCAATGACTATGGCAATGCTTGGTGACTCATCATTTTATGACCAAGTTTGGACAACATCAATTCTAGATCCTCTAGTTCTGGACATCAAGTGTTGCTTATATAATGACCGCGACAAATTCAAGTTTTTGAATGACTTCTTGTATTTTGAAGAACGCTTACATATTCCAAAAGGTTCTTTACACCTTCTAGTTCTTCAAATTTGTTATGATTTTCCAACTACTAAACATTTTGGATTCAACAAGACATTAGACTTTATATTTTGAGATTTTTGGTGGCCTCAAATGTAGAAGGTTGTCAAAGATTTTGTATTCTCTTGTGACACTTGTTCAAAATCCAAGAATCCATAATATTGACCATATGGACTTCTACAAACATTACCTATTTCTCAACGACCTTGATCTTTAAATTCTATAGATTTCATCACCAACTTACCACCATCAAGTTTTTTTGATACCATATATGTTATTGTAAACCAACCAACAAAGATGGTGTATTTTCTTCCTTGCAACAAGAAAACTATTGAAGAAGGTACATCACAACTTTTATTAGACAACATTTATCAATATCATGAATTGCCAAAAGATATCATCTTGGATCAAGGACCGCAATTTGTTTTCAAATTTTGGCGATCCCTCTTTAAAATCTTGAAGGTGGACATCAAACTACTTTTTGATTTTCATATTTTCATCCTCAAACCAATGGTCAAATCAAGCGTGTCAATCAAGTATTAGAACAATATTTATAATGCACCATCAACTATCAACAAGACAATTGGACCTTGTATTTAATATTGGTTGAATTTGCATATAACAACACCATCCATGCCTCAACTCAACAAACGCAATTTTTTGCTAATTATTGATATCAATCTAAAGTTTGATGTATTAAATATTTCAAAGACAGACAATTTGACAACCAAAGACTTGGCAACACGGTTATTAAAGCTCCAAGAAATCATGAAGCACTAGTTAGAAGATGCCCAAGATTGTTATAAGGCTCATAGAAATGTACTTAGAAAAGAATCACCTTCATTTCAAATTGATGAGAAGTTTGGCTTCTTCGATGCAACATTAAGACTACTCGACCATGTAATAAATTAGATTATCGTCAACTAGGACCATTTTCCATTCAATGGCAAGTCAATTTAGTTGCTTATAAGTTGGAACTTTCAACACCTATAAAAACACATCTAGTCTTCTACATTTCCCTTCTTGAACCATACAAAGAGTCAAATATATCATGCAAAATGCAACTACCACACCTTCTATTGAAATCAACAATTATGAAGAATATGTGGTGGAAAAAGTGTTAGATTCATGGCATAAATGAGGCACGTTGAAATATTTTATACACAAGTGTAAATATGATATCAATGAGCACACATGGGAACCAACAATGAATATAATCAATGCACCTCAAAAATTACAGGAATTTCATCGATTTTATCCTAATAAATCAAAGTGTAAATCTAAAGCTCTTCTTGGAACTCATCGCTAGAGATAGAGGTGATGTTAGGGATATGAAGTAAAAAGAAGCTTTTAGAAGAGCTTCCTAAAGTAAAAATATAGCTTCTTAACCCCTAAAGGACCAGGGCCGTTCTTCTGGCAAAAACTACTCAAAACTGCCATTTTTGCTGCATTCATCCAAAAAAACAAAAATAATACTTTTTTTAGAATCTAACCATAGGATCTTGTACTTTATTAGTCTAGTATCATGTGGTAAAAATTTCATGGAGTTTGACCGTACAGATTCGAAGATATTAGCATTCAAAGTTGAAAAAAGAAAGATTTTTTGAACACTAGCCTGCAATTTCAGATGACTTTCAATGCCATTTGTGGAAAAAATTTACACCATGGACCTTGAATTAAAAAAATTGTGTTGAAGAATTGAATCCTATAAGTTATTTTTTCAAGAAGATATTCAAATTGCCCAAAAAACAAGATTGTTCATAATTTTCACATTACTAATCCAAATGGAATGAATCAAAGCTTCACATGTAGACAAAAATATTATCTTTCAGAAGAAAAAAATTTAAAAATTAATTTTGAATTTTTGTAGATTTATTTTTCTGCCCGGTGACATGAAAATTATGTTTAAGATGCCATAACTTTTGCTCCCGGGCACCGATTGAAATAAAACTTATATTCCCAGGAAGCTCATAAGTTTTCCTATCTTATGAGAAAGTTTCAAAAAAATTCACTAAAAATTGAGATCATAGGAACTTGCCCAAAATCCATTTTGTCCCCCGAGGGGACAATGGTCCTTTAGGGGTTAAGTAGTACTTGTAGTAAATAAGGATGTCAAGACTAAGCCACCTTAGACCATTCACAAAATAACACTTTTCTAACAAAAATGACTTTATAATTTATGCCGAATCTAACCTATAGTAGGGTATAGGGTATATTCTACTATAATAGGGTATACCCTACTATAGTAGGATATAGGAGCATGTTCCATTATCGAGGTCTTGAACGAGATCCTCAAGTGGAAATTGAAACGTGATTCGGTACAGGAAGCCTTCGGCTCATATTAGGGTTTGCGCGCCAGGTCTATCTCCCTTTCAGCTGCACTTGCGAAGGAGCTCGCAGCTCTCACAGCCCACCCTTCCCGTCCGCCCCAACTCTTCGAATTCCCAGCCACGGCGAACGGCGAGGAGATTTCCTAGCTTGGCCTTCCTCTTCGACATCGCGAGTGCTGCTCCGCGGCAACAACATGGCGTCCCGTTTCTGGGGTCACAATGTAAGTTGAACCTCGAATCCTTCTTCTTTTCCATCCGATGCTCTTCGTTCTAGGGATTTTTCCATTTTCTTCTCGGCTCTATATCGGATGCTTTCACTGACCAGGGGATTACGTAGATTCTTATGGTATCGTTTGCGGTGAGTCTTGGTGGCTGTGCTTGGCGTGTATCGAATTCATGTTGTCCGTGAATGGATATCGTTTCTACTGGGAGGGGTATGGCAATGAGTGTGTGAGGTTCTGTGGTGAGAGGTTCTGTGGTGAGAGGTTCTGTGAGGTTCTGTGAATGCACACTGAATGAGGAGTGAGTGAGTGGCGAAGACGCTGTGCGGCTTTAGGGTTGAGTAATTAGGGTTGGTACTGAGTTGAATGTTTGCGATTGCGTTATTCAGAGTGACAGCGACAGCGAGGAGTCGGAGGTGTCGGAAGTTGAGGATGAAATCCCCGTGGTCGGTAGAGCCTCGAAGTACATGCAGGGCGACACCGACAGCGATGAGTCGGAGGACCAGGGTCCGCGACAGGTTCGGTCTGCCAAGGATAAGCGGTATGACGAGCTGGCGCAGACCACGGAGCAGATGAAGAATCACATGAAGATCAACGACTGGGTGCAGCTGCAAGAGAGTTTCGAGCGACTGAACAAGCAGCTGGAGAAGGTGAATAGGGTGACGGAATCGGCAACTGCGCCCCGCATTTACATCAAGGCGCTGGTGATGCTGGAGGATTTTTTGAACTCGACTCTGACGAACAAGGAGGCGAAGAAGAAGATGAGCCCGAGCAATGCCAAGTCACTGAATTACATGAAACAGAAGCTGAAGAAAAACAACAAGCTTTTCGAGTCTGACATCGAGAAATTCAGGGCGAATCCGGAATCTGAGGTGGAGGCGGAAGAGGAGGACGACGAGGACACGGGAGACGAATTCAGCGATGATGATATTGTGGAACACACGCTGCACTCGGACGTGGAGGGTGAGGACGAGGAGCAGGACGATGGAGGAGGCTGGACGTCTGCCGAGAAGAAGCCGAAGGAGATGTTTCCGAAGATGGACCCCGGGCAGATTTCGTGGGAGATGGTGGACAAGAAGCTGAAGGAGATCATCGTGCAGCGTGGGCGGAAGGGCACGGATCGTGCGGAGCAGGTGGAGCAGCTGTCGTATCTTTCTCGGTGTGCGAAGACGCCCGCCCAGAAGCTGGAGGTGATGGTGCATGTGGTTTCGGCGCAGTTCGACGTGAACCCCAGCCTGAGCACGCACATGCCGATCGCCGTGTGGAAGAAGTGCGTGCAGAACGTGTTGTCGATTCTGGACATTTTGGCGCAGTACCCGAATATCCTCATGGATGAGACATCGGAGCCGGAGGTAGAGAACGAGACGGAGAAAGGAGCCGATTTTGAGGGGCCGATTCATGTGTGGGGCAATGTCGTGGCCTTTTTGGAGCGGTGTGACGACGAGCTGTTCAAGAGCCTTCAGTGCATCGACCCGCACACGAAGGATTACGTGGAGCGGCTGAGGGACGAGCCCTTGTTCATGGCATTGGCCCAGAACGTGCAGCAGTACGTCGAGAGGCTGGGCGACATGCGAGCTGCCGCTCGGGTGTCCCTGAGGCGGGTGGAGCACGTGTACTACAAGCCACAGGAGGTGTATGAAGCCATGAGGAGGCTGTCCGAGCAGCAGAACCGTTCTGGAGGCGGAGGGGCGGAGATTGCAGGAGACGAGGAGGGCGAGGAGAAGGATGGGGAGGCTGCGACCAAGGCGGCGACCGAGGCCAAGGGGACAACGGCATTTGTGGTGACCCCCGAGATCGTTCCCCGGAAGGCTTCTTTCCCAAGTGCGAATAGGAAGCTGATGGATGACCTGGTGACGCTGATTTACAAGCACGGAGATGAGCGGACCAAGGCTCGGGCGATGCTGTGCGACATTTACCAGCATGCCATTTCTGGGGAGTTTTTCATTGCGCGGGACCTGCTGCTGATGAGCCATCTTCAGGACTCCGTGATGAACATGGACATCTCGACCCAGATCCTGTTCAACAGAGCGATGGCGCAGCTGGGTCTATGTGCATTCCGGGATTCTATGGTGACGGAGGCTCACAATTGTCTGTCGGAGCTGTACGCGGGCGGCCGTGTGAAGGAGCTGCTGGCGCAGGGGGTGTCGCAGAGCCGGTACCACGAGAAGAACCCGGAGCAGGAGAAGCTGGAGCGGCGGCGGCAGATGCCGTTCCACATGCACATCAACCTGGAGCTCCTGGAGGCCGTGCACCTGATCACGGCGATGCTGTTGGAGGTGCCGAACATGGCGTCAAGCGTGCACGACATGAAGCGGAAGGTGGTGAGCAAGCCCTTCCGGAGGCTGCTGGACATCAACGAGAGGCAGACGTTCACGGGTCCTCCGGAGAACGTGCGCGACCACGTGATGGCCGCGACGCGGTCGCTGAGCAAGGGCGAATGGAAGAAGGCCGTGGAGGTGATCCAGAGCATGGACGTGTGGAAGCTGCTGGGTCAGCGGGAGGCCATCATGGAAATGCTGCAGGGCAAGATGCAGGAGGAGGCTCTGCGGACTTACATCTTCACGTACTCGCCCTACTTCGATTCCCTGAGCCTGGACCAGCTGATGTTGATGTTCGGATTGCCGGAGGCCCAGGTGCACAGCATCGTGAGCAAGATGATGATCGCGGAGGAGCTGCACGCCAGCTGGGACCAGCCGACGCGGTGCATCGTGACGCACAACGTGGAGCCGACGCGTCTGCAGGCGTTGGCGTCGCAGTTTGCGGAGAAGCTGAACGTGCTGGTGGAGAGCAACGAGAAGGCCTTCGACGCTCGCACGGGAGGGGGCGGGGTGGAGGGGATGGGGCGACGCAACAAGGAGGGCCAGGACTACGCTGACGCAGCTGGTGGGAGGCGCGGGGGAGACTTCGGAGGAGGACGTGGTGGGGGCTTCAGGGGGGGTCGCGGCGGTCGTGGGGGCCGTGATAACCAAGGGGGTCGCGGCGGCAGGGACAACCAGGGCGGGGGGTACAACAACTACAACCGCGGTGGGCAAGGAGGGCGGGGATACAACACCGGGTATCAGAGCACCCGCTACCAGGACGCGTACAGCAGCGTGGGGAGGACGCCTTACCAGACAGGGCCAGCTTCCGGGGGCGTCAACCGCGGCCAACAAGCTGCAGACGCCAGTGGTCGCATGGTTAGCTTGTCGAGGGTAGGGAGCCGATTCTAGACTTTTTGTAATTTCAATGCTCTCTGATTAGTTTTCAGACATTTAGTTATGCACGAGTTGTGTGCGTACGGCCATAGGTCAGTTTCTTCACCTTTAGCTTAGTGGAGTTCACATTCAATGGATGTTTACTTCTTAACTGGAGCTCGACTCTAAGTTTCTCTTTGCAGGCTGCTCTTTCTGTGTATGTTCCTTGTGTTGTGATTACATCCGCCGTCACTCTGCGAGTTTCATGCATGTTGGCTGCTACTTTCATATTTACGAATAGTTTTCGTATTCCACTTTTGCATGGATGTTTTAGAATGTCAGTAACTAGACAATTGGAAGATTTAGGCTCCTCAGACTAGGGAAGATGCATTGGAGAGAAATTCCAGAGCTCTGAAGTGGAGCAATCATCTTCGCCCACTCAGCTTCAGGACGCTATTTGGGTGTTTTGTACTCTGAATTTGTACTCCCAACTTCACGAGTAAAAGTTTTGGATTATAGCTTTTGTGCCAATTAATGATATTGGCTGAAACAAGATCAGAGATGGGCTTTTTTTTTTTTTTGAACAAATGGGAAACCCATTGCATTAAAAAGGACCGGAACAACAACCAAGCCAACAAGAGGCTGGACACTGAAGAGAAAAAAAGCAACTGAAAAACCAGAGGCCAAAACTAACGAAAGGAGCACCTCGGAGGACCCTCTCGGTTCCAGACAAGGACGCCACCTCTCTTGCTAGCTAAGGTCGGAGAGTGGAACCATAATTTGTCAAAATGCGATTGCACCTGTTCCGCACGAAGAGGAAGATCAGAGATGGTTTAGCAGACTGAAAAAACTCTCACTAACTCTAAGACGAAAGTTTCGTGGAAACAAAAGAGATAGAGTCCAGATTTAGCATTTCTAAAAAAATATTTTGTCACATATGGATTTGTGTATGCCATAGTCTGTTTCTGGTGCCTCCTATCAAAAATAGACTATGGCATACACAAATCCATGTGACAAAATAGGCCTCATTTACACTAATAATGAAACTTAGTGTTACCATGCTAATAGATTTGAAAATGCTCTAGTTTATTACTTTGCATGAAGATTTTTACCAATAGTACATATATTAATACTATTTAAAGAGGGAATCTCTATAGATATAGTTGGTAAACTATATCTGTCAAGAGGAAAAATTTATGGCATTTTAAAGTTGATTAGTGTGAGTAACACTAAATTTTATTATGCATTCTTTTAGCATATTTAATCCTTAAATGTCCTCTCATTACATTTGGAGGCCAAAAATTCAATATTAAAAAGATACTAGAGGCATTCAAAAAGTAATGGTGTAATTGATGGTGTTTATATTTTATCTCAATTTTTGGACGGAAAGCACCCAATGGGATTGAAATCATTGTCTAAGTGTTTGAGTTTGGTTTCCTTTTTGGACTTGGAGTTGCAATGGGATAAGGCCAATGTTCCAATTTATAGAAGAAGCCAAGTACATTATATAAGGTAAATCAGCCCATTGTGGTATGACCCTATTATGTTTTTTTCAGTTTTTTCAGATTTTGGCTTCAATGGATGTCTTACATGACAGTAATAAAGTAGTTAGTAACTTCATTGAGAACTGTTAATTTTTCAGTGAGAATTCATTATGAGAATTGACTTTTTAGGCCTTCTATGTTACAAAAGATTTTGACAAATGAGCATGATGGATTCACATTTTGTTGGTTTTAACGAAGTCTACAAACTCTTATGGGCAAAAATGCATTGAACACTTCAAAATTTCATAACAAATTCATACTTTGTCAAAAAAAACATAATTTCAATTGTTCTCATTGTTTCTCACACTTGTACTATTGTAGGAAACAAATTGAAAATATTCAATAACCACATGATGTCAAACCCCTTATTTTGACCACAATGGGTTGGTTTACCTTATTACTATGAGTTGTTGTCATTCAAAATTCAGAATTTAACCCCTCTAAAGGACCAAATTGCATTTTTTGACAACGTAGCAATTTTGGGCAACTCACTACGAATGGAAAAAGAAAAATTCTTTAAAATTTCCACACAGCATGTGCCCGAGGAGTAACTTTAAGGCCCAACAATTTTCATAACTTTTGACTACATGGTCCAAAACAGTTATTGCATGATATGTAATTTTCATTGTTCGGCGAGCACCCCGAGCCGGAAAAAAAATCTTTGAAAATCACTTTTTACAAAAATAAAAATTTGAAATTGATTCTCTAGATTTATATATATGTGGTAAGCCTTGAATCATTCCATTTCGATTAATGAGATGAAAGTTATAAGGAATTTTAGTTTGGGATAGTTTGCATTAGAGAAAATTTGGGAACTCCAGAGGGCCGCTCCGCTGTGACAAACACAACTATTAAAAAAGGAGTAGGGAGCCTGTGGAATACATCGAATCTGTAGTGTCAGCTTGGGTGAATATCGCAAATGTTGTCAAACCAAACTAATTAACAATTATTAAAGCCGCAATGTATACGGCTATAAGTAGATGGTGTGTTATTACCAATTAAGCAAGTTATTTTTTTTTGACACAAGTAATAATTAAGCAAGTTTTCTGTCATTTGCTTAATTTTGTAACACCATCTACAATGAGCTACTTACTTGATTTAAATGTGGAGGATAATGAGGAGAGAAGGTCTTTATACAAGTGGGGAAGTGGTAGGTACAACAACCCATGTGGGATATGTGAATTAGGACTAAAATGAGGAGCTTCACCGCTCATAGTTATATAAAAATGCACAAAATGTGTTGAAAAACAAATTTTAGACCTCATTTAGGTATAGGAGTATCTTTTTTCAAAAAGATTTGGTCTAAAAAAAGTTGGGAAATCAAGTCAAGTTTTATTTTCAAAAATCTGTTTCAAGTTTTGGCACTTCACATAAAAGTTATGGAAACATTTCAAAGAGGGTGTTTGCAAATGTTCAAAAAATGACCTTTCCAACCCCTCTCTGAAATTTTTCCATAACTTTTATGTGAAGTGCCAAAACTTGAAACGTTGTTTTGGAAATAAAACTTGACTTGATTTCCCAACTTTTTTAGACCAAATCTTCTTGAAAAAAGATACTCTTCTATGCCTAAATGAGGTCTAAAATTTATTTTTTAACACATTTTCTGCATTTTTACATAACTATGAGCGGTGAAGCTCCTCATTTTAGTCCTAATTCACATATCCCACATGGATTGTTGTACCTACCACTTCCCCACTTGTATAAAGACCTTCTCTCCTCACCATCTTCCACATGAAAATGATAATGAAGTGTATCATTAGTATGCCATCCAAAAAAAACTTGCATGGTAGATGGTCAATGGACTACCTTTAACATTATTGTGTTTTCCACAATTTGGTTGGAGTGCAAGGTATTCAATAATTAGGGTTAAGGTTCATTTGAACACCTTCATTTTGATTATTGTAACCCTTGTATTTGGATTCCGAGCCATTGACAAGCATGCGACATTGTGACAGAAGGTGAGCGAGAATAAGGGAAAAAAGAATTCCTAAGCAAATAAAGTTCAATTTGCAGGGCCCTTTGAGGGTTGTGGAGCGGCCCTCTAGAGGCCTGCGATTTTCTCTAATGTAGGTAGTTATGGAATCTCTCTTCTAAAATAAACTTTGAAGTCTTTTAATTAACTCAATTTTAAATATTTGAGGAAAAAAATAAAAACATTAGGTGTATATTGTTCATTGCAACATTACAAACACTGGGATTGGCACTTTTCAATTCCGCAAATAAACTGTTAACAATTAAGTATTCATTCTTTACTTCCTTCTACTTCCTATTTTCTTCCTATATGTTGTACAATTTCAAATGATCTGAAAATTTTCAAGCATGTAGCCAATTTGCCTTGAAGAAGGAATCCAAAGAGTAACAACCATAATTTTGGACATTTTTTCATACAAATGTGACCTTGTGAAGTGCAGCTGCCCAATTTTTTTACAAGGCAAAAAAAAAAAATTTTGTTACTTCAAAATCCAATATCTTGCAATCTATACAGTGGAAACTGGTAGACTACTAAAATGATCTATTGTGCTTCTAGAATTTAGATTCTACTTTAATAGAATACTGAGAATTTTATTTAAAATAAGTATTCTAAATTTAAAATGATGCTAAAGTTTGGCACATACTACAATTTTTAATACTATAGTATATACATATGGGAAAGCATATGAAAGCATATTTAGTACATTGATATGATTTTTTTTTCAAATTTCTTCAAGAATTCAAAATAACTTCAAACCCTCACAAACAAATCTTGAAAATTTAATTACTATAAGAAACACTTGATTACCTAAAATTTATACCAAAACCATCCTTCAATAATTATGTTATCTAATCACATGCAGTGCCAAATGTTTTATTGAAGTGAGCATACCCAAATTACCCCTTCCCAATTGCATCTCCTATTTGGAGGTTCATAAAATGTAAATAAAAAATTCTTGAACAAGTTTAGATTGGGGATACAATTGAAAAGAGGAATGATTTTGGGTATGCGTACCTTTAGATGCAATTTCAAAGTATGACAAATGTGCTACAATCAATGATATTGTAAACTTCTTTTTTTCCTATTTTAGAGTAAGACTATGAAATATTTTAGAATGTCATTTTATTGAAGGTCAATATAAAGAGGTTAGACAATCAATGATATTGTAAACTTCTTTTTTTCCTATTTTAGAGTAAGACTATGAAATATTTTAGAATGTCATTTTATTGAAGGTCAATATAAAGAGGTTAGAGTGTGAGAGCTCATTTTCAAGAAGATTACAAACCATAGACCTTTAGATGCAATTTGAAAGTATCACAAGTAAACACTTTTTTCCTTATCTTAGAGGAAGATTACGAAATATTCTAGATTGTCATTTTATTGAAGGTTGATGTTTTACTACATTTTTCCTCATACTATTGACTACGTAGATGTTTACTACGTTTTTCCTCACACTATTGACCCACCTTTGGTATCTATTGATGAGGAAGTGACCACATGTCTCTCAAAATCGTGTTTCTACCAATTCTGTCGCCTGCCACTGGCTCCAAATGCTCGAAATGGTGGCGGCAATTTAACTTCATAGGCAATCAATTCCACTGCAATATGGGGTGACTAATAAAATTTAATATCCGCGTAGAATTTCACAAAATGTCATCTCCACTCAGAACCTGCCGCTGTATTTTGAGGGTCACCAAAAAACAGCAAAATCTTACTGTGAATTGTGGAAGTGAACTTGTATGAGGTAATTCTTGAAAATAGAATTTTCAAATCAGTTTTAGAGGTCCAAGCCTATTATGAGCAATGATCCTTCATCAAATAAGGAGAATAGCTGCGGTTTGCTCTTCAAGATTCATGAGTGGTGACCCTGCACCGGAAGGAAAGTCCTCAATAAAGTGCTTTATTTATGGCATATGGTTTATTTATTTATTTATTTTGAAACAAATGAAACTGGATTTCACTACAAAAGAAGGTTTATAAGTGACTGCAGGAAACAAAACAATAATAGAACTATTACGACACTTCGAAAAAACTTCAATAATATCAACAAGAATACCTCGGTCCTCTCTTGATGCGTAGGAAATGGTAATGGAGATCGTCTAGCAACCACATCTCTTAAGATTTGTTGTTTTGAGATTTCCAGCTTCCGTTTAGCTTGCTCTTGGGATTGCTTCAATAGAACTTGATTCAAAATTGGTGGCGTGTGAATCTATCAAATGATACAAATTTTTAAAATGGGATGTTGACCATCTATATTTCTCATACAAATATGACTTATTGAGTATAGATGATGACTCTTGAGCCATTCGATCATAGATGTGAGATTGCAAAACACTGAATTAACATGTCATCTGCTATTTCACGGAAATCATCACTTACTGTATTTTCTCTACCCATTCCAGGCCCTTGTTTGCATGCACCACGTCAACCAATCTATCCTTCTGTGTGTTTTCTCAATTTTTTTACTACTAAATAAATGATGGATAAGGAAATTCAAGTTAACAGGCATGGAATCAATCGGACTTTGAATGACTGCATTCACAGATTGCATTTCGTACCTGCTGAGTGGAAGCATTAGCTGAGACTGATGCTTCCATGCCAGAAATGGAGTGTCTTTTAACTGAAGTCTTTTGCCGATCCCGATTACAATGAGGCTTATCAAATTCTAAATTTGCCCCATTGTTCTCTTCATCTGGAAGGCTCCTCAGATTTGTCTGGGAAGCTAGGGATTCCAACAAATTCTTCTCGGCTTCACTGAGCTCATTCCTGTGCTGCGTAGCCATCCCTTCGAGTTGCACCATTCTCTCGGACACCTGTTGGACAACATAATTCCAGCAGATGATGCTTCACTTGAGATACTGACGACGTGCTGAAATAACTATATAAACGTTCGGGACCTACAATTGCATAATAACCAGCTGAGCAACATGACGGATAGCCTACGGTTTGAGAAGCTTCCTGTGTTTTGCTATCCGTTCATGCACCATAGCCTTGGCTAATGAGAATGGTTCAGTCATTGAGAGTCACTGAATCGAGAATCCTTGGAGATGGGGTCTACGAAGTTATTATGTAAGACACATTTATGATAGGCCGTATGATACTGGACTAAGTATATAACCGAATAAGATCATCCTCAACTGCCATAAGCGGTTCAGTACTAGTGCAACTTTCGGTCATTGTCTAGGACTTACCGCTGACCGTACATGCGAGCCGATCCTACTGAAGACAGTGCAATGAATTCTCTCATCTTCACTACCTAAGAGGCTGAGACATTCTGCGGCATGCAGTAATAAAACTTGACTGTACTATGTTGAAATCATTTATCCTTCGCAATGAGCATTGATTTCATATATGCACGGCTGACGGAGTGTTGAACCTGATGGTTAGTATTCAGCATCTTAGTCCCTCCTGAGTCAACCAGTTCCAAAGCCTTCTGAATTGTTTTTCCACAAAAGTGCTCCATTTTTGCCAAATGTTGCAGAGAAGCTGCAGAGCTTTGCTGCATGGCTGATCTTGCAATACAGATCAAGCGTAGAATCTCCTGCTCGGCAGCGATGGTTCTCAGAACTCCAGTATGAACATTCTGGAAATCCTTCATTTTCTTCACTTTGAGCTTCAGACTCTGTAATTTCTGATCTGATTCTGCCTGTTTTCCAAAATAATAAGTATAATGTATCAGTTCCACAAAACAGAGTATCCACCTACATGTGCGCGAGAATGATATTTTCCCCGGTCAGAGGAAAGTTGTTTGCCGGGTTGGATGGTTCTCTAGTAATGGCGGCAAACAAAGCACCGGTTATGCTACTCTATCATTCTCGTGAACTTGAGGATAGTGATATTCCTCAGGTTTGACAAGCATTTTGGATTAGAGTCAAAGCCTTTTAAAATAGCGAATTATACGATTCCCTAAAACAGATACTCTGAAAGAGAAAGCAACTCTTTCAAAAGGACATAGCAGAAGAACCTTCAAATATAGGCCAGTGAAGCTTACTTGATACCTTCGCATATCAGCTGTCAAAGCTTGCAAGCTGAGGAAAGCCTCTACCTTGAAAGCCTCCGTTGTAGTTAGAACAGTCTCCACCTCTGCCTTCAATCCCTCAAATGCGGAGTTCAGAACTCCTTGCTGTTCTCTTTCAACATTTCTCTCTTCCTATAAAATGGACAGACCGGTTATGAACAATCACGGATGGGAAGGATAATGTATGAGGTGCCAAAACAAGGATACTTGTGACACATTTAGATTGTAATCTATTTCGAATTTTATGCATGACTATTTGACATTATATGCTATGAACAGACCGCTGGAATGAGGATCAGCCCTATGCAGCTTTCCCATTCCCTTACAGTCACCAAGCAGTTCAATAGTCTGGATGGCTGCGTATGAACACAAAAATGGTGAGCCAACGCAGAACTCTAACAAATCTGAGAGCCAAGCCTAGAACTTCAAAAAGGATCACATGATGGAGTCATAATTGCCACAGCTTACCTCAAGCTTCACGTTAATTGCGAGGGCTTCTTGTAAGCAAGCTTCCGTTGCATTCAACTTGGACTTCAAGCCTTTCATCTCGTTCAAAATGCTTTCCGAAAGTTCTGAAGGAGGCCGAATCGCCTGATCGATTTCCAAAATCGTAATTCGTTTTTTCAGTAACTGAATCTCCCCATCCTTGTGCGCGATCTCCTTCTCAAGGCCTTTCAGACTTGATAGTGCTTTTAAGAACATTTCTTTCCATGAGTTTGCTGCTTCGCTCTCTTCCATTTTCCCTCATTCCAGTTTAAACTTAACTTCACATCCTCTACGTTGACAACCACACAGTCGTGAACAACTAATGAGCAGGAGAATATGTATCAGCTTATAAATACTAAATTTCAAGAGAATTCACTAATCGAAGGAATATGAAATCAAGAGAAGGACCTCATCTCACGACAAAACCGAGGCGCATAATCCTTGGAACAAATTCTCTTCATTAAAAGAGCTAAAAGAAATAAACTGGAGATTCGACAGCCATCAGTTTACTGTACATAGACAAGGAAGAAGCACTAAAATACTCGACAAGATCATGACAAGCACGATTGCAGGCCAGGAGGAAAGCACAACCTCGGATTTTTCACATGCATATGAAGACAAAGCAGGAATTTCCCGTGGAAGCACCATCACACTCGCTTCTCCAAGGAATCCGAAGAGCGAGTGCGAGTGAATAGAGGAGTGAACATCGCCAGCAAAAACGCGGTCTTATCACAGCACTAATAGTTCAATTCCCTTCAATCCAAGTACTGCAGAAAGACGACCCTGACATGCGTTTTCGTAAAATATACTGATAACCGTTTCCCGTTTCATCAAAGATTAGAGTCGCGACCAAAGAATCGGGACCAAAAACGGCTAAGTAAGACAGTCCGTTTCCTTCCAAGCCTAAAGCTAATAATCAATGGCTGTCCAATTTTAGAATCAAACATCTCCGCGCTCGCCATAAACCAGAACTTCAACCTCAGAAATCTCTTCGATTGATCTTGGAATTTGAAACTCCTAAAATCGAAATGCCTTCTTCGCAGTTTCACCGACAACAAGAACATGAGCGTTTCTCAAGAAGGGAAGGAAGGCCAAGAAGCAGCAGACGGTCATAGGTGCGGACCAGAATCGCGGTCGTAGATCTGGTGCGGAGATACGCGCTAGTCCCGGGAAGTCGATGGGAACCTCAGATTTCCACGGTCCCAAATTAGTGCAAAAGGTTCAAGAATTCAAGGATGAACCTAATGTGAACCAGTGGCAACGAATCAAATAAAAATCAAATAAATTTTCTAATTCTTAATTCATAAAAACTTCAAAATTGAAAATCTTTTTAGTTGTGAGTTAGAATGCCATGAAAGAAAGTTTGTGCACCCTTCCTTGTAGAGAGTCTTCTAACAATACTAAAAACACGACCTAGGGTCACATGATTCCAAAGATCTCATCATAACAAAAAAAAAAAAAAAAAAACTAATTTAATGTATAGACTAGTGTGCCTTGTGCCATTGCCACAACCATTGGGATGTCAAAAGTGACGGCTGAACCCTCCTTAATCTCCTTAAATAAAACTAGAAATAATTTTAAAATTTTAAAATTCATAAAAACTTCAAACCTTAATATCTTTTTTGTCGTGAGTCGGAACACTACAAAACAAAGTTCATACACCTTCCTCACAAAGAGCTTTCTAAAGGTGCCAAGAACACGATTGGGAGACACATGATTCCGAAGATCTCATCATAACAAACAAAACAAAACAAACAACCTCATTTAATGTATAGATTGATATAAGCTTCACTACTCAAAAACACCCAATATTGACTACATTGAGAGACTTGCCCATAGCAAAAATAGTTGCAAATGACACTAGTTGACAAAATGGTGTTAAGTGTCCAAGGTCAACAAAGCTCCTAGCTTTTAGACTCTTCATGCTTTGTAATACTAAAATATCTTTTGCAAGACTTTACTCTACCTACTTGAATAGTTTGCAAAGATTGAGGTCAAGTGTGGTCGCACAAAGAGTTTAAAAGGTAATTGACCAACAACATGTGACACATGCATGCTTATCCTAGGCTAGTTTGCAATTCTTAATAAAGAAAGCAAACTAAATGAAGTTCTATCTTTAAATTAAATACGATTAGGTTGATAAAAAAAAATTCAATTTTTTTTTTTTTACCTACCTCCCTACCAATAAATCAAGATACAAATACGAATAACCAAATCATGTCAACAAAATGCCGGAACTAAGTACGTAGCAACTTCAAAGCTAAAGTGAAGCATTTGGATAAAATGCCCCAGATATTGACAAATAGTGTACATTATTAGAAAAATGATACCTATAATAATATAAAAAATATAAAACTCTATAGCTAAGAAGAAGGTAAATTCTTAAATACCATCAAAAATTGTAAAAGGTACTTCTACATATTCCATTCCTTGAAACCTAGTAGAGACTAGAGTCAACAAAATGATAGAGTCAAAAGTTACTTCATAGAGCCTTACAACTTGATTGCCGTTTATTCATCTGACATAATAGTGTTCCAAAACCATACAAGATAGTTACCTATCACATAGCTCACCAACTTCATTTTTTAGTCTATTAAGGACTTACTCTAGAAGCAAATTGCTCAATAAAACCACCTTTCTTTGTTTTTATGTGATAGTTTTCTTTTGTAATTTGGTCAAAATAAAATTCTACCTCAAAAGGCACACAATAGATTTTTGAGTTGTTGCCATTGTTGACTTATCAAACCACTACAATTAAATAAAAAAATATACGGAGGATTTTTTCAATCTCTTGGGGGTTTTCTGTATAACAATTTGTTTTATTAGTATAGTATTGGAGTCCTACTAGAAAGACACAAATATCTTGTAAATTCTTACTGAAAATCTCCTAAAAAGGTCATTACTTAAAATGTTATCCCTAGGACTATACTTAAAACACCCCTTTCTCTTGTAGTGTATCTTCATGGGAGTGACATTTTTTTATTTTTGGGTAGCCCAAAAAAAATATGGGCAATAAAAAAAATAGACAAGTCATTGTTTAAAATTTTGAAATCCTAGCCAATTTTTTTTTTGGATTTTCAAACCTAATCACCACTTTTTTAGACTTTTGAAACCCTAGCTGCCACTTTTCTTGGCTCTTCTTTGTTGCCTTTTGTTGTTACTTGTTGTTTACTTCTTAGTTGTTGATTTTTGTTGCATTTTAGTTCTTGTTGCATCTTAGCTGTTGCTTCTTGTTGCTTTTTAGTTTATGAATCTTGTTTCTTCTTCTTGCATTTTAACTTCTTCTTCTTCTTAGTTCTTGCTTTTTGTTTCCTCTTATTGCTTTTTACTTCTTACTACTTGTTTCTTTTTGTTGTCTCTTAACACTAGTTTCTTGTTGCTTCTTATTGCCTCTTAGTTGTTGCTTCTTGTTATTTCTTGTTGCATCTTAATTCTTGTTTGTTGTTATCTTTTAGCACTTGCCACTTCTTCTTCTTTTCTTTCCTTCAATACCATTTTTATTCTTCCTACTCTAAACTTGTGGTACGTATTTTGTATTGTTGTAAACCTTAGAAGGTTGAGTTTTGTTGTTCATTCACTAAAAACTGACCTTCCATTTCTTTAATTGTATATGCAGGCATTAAAAGTTGAAACAAAGTTGTTGGAGACTACTTACAACCCAATAGAGCCATCTTCACATTATTGTAAGGAGTATAGGCCCTATTGGACTTTGTGAATGATTCATTGTGATATATATGTTTTATATTGTTGGTTAATAAATGTCAATGAAGAGAGTTGCATTCCTTCTTGCATTCTCCCTCTTCAATATGATTGTCTCATGTATATCTCTAAAATCATATGTATGTGTTTTTAACTTCATGAAGGATTTTTTTCAATTGTTAAATCATCTTGATGTATAATTGCAATGTGTCATGTCCATTTAAAATGCATGAAAAATGTAATTGTAGTTTGTAATTAAAGCTATTTTGGTCCTCAATCATCCCAATTACAAACTACACACAAATTTTAAAAATATGGCTCTCAATTATTCAAAATATCACTTGCTTGAGTTACATTTCACAATACATATTAGCCAAAAATAATTAGTTATAGTCATATAATGCTCACACTACAAGAAACACTGTCCAAAATGACAGAAACTGGTCCGAATCAACAAGTCCTAATTGACAAAATATTGACAGATTTTTGTCCATTTCGACAAAATTCGGTCAATTCGGTCAATTTTTTGTCCAAATAGACAAAAATCTGTCAATTTTTTCTCAATTAGGACTTGTTGATTTGGACCAGTTTCTGTCATATTGGACAGTGTTTCTTGTAGTGTCATACCTACGTATGTCAAAATATAACCTTACACATCCTAAAATATGACTACAATCCTTGCTACAATCAGTCATAAAATTACTAATGACATCCACATTAACTACCATGTCAACCAAAAATATGACTCACAAGAGTCATATTTCAAATTAGCAAAGAATATGATTCATAAGAGTCATATTCATGTTCCACATCATCTAAAAATATGACTCATGAGAGTTATTTTCCAAATAGCAAAAAATGACTCACAAAAGTACTATTCCACAATTCACATCACCAAAAAAACGACTCACCATAGTCATATTCCACATCAATAAAAAATATGACTCATTGCAGACATATTCCACATCAGCTAAAATATGACTCATTGCAATCATATTCTACATTAGCTAAAATATGACTCATCGCAGTCATATTCTACATCAGCCAAAAATATGACTAAAAAGAGTCATATGCCATATAGGATTTTTTTTCTTTGCTCGAGTAGCTCAAGAAAAAGTCAAGCCCTCAAGGATAATCAACGTATACGCCACGTTGGCAAAATATGGTTAGTTATGGCTAATTATACCCTCAAATCCATATGACTGCTAATATGATTGATGTCCAAAGTGACTCGTCGGTAATGACTGAACTCAATTATGCTCCGAATCAACTACAGTGATTTCTACATGAGTTATATTTTTTGATTTTATGATTCACTGCAATCATATTTTGCAGTCATAAAACACTGCTTTTGTTGTAGTGGAGGCTATAAACCCATTGCAACTAGCTTTCAAAATAGCTTCAAAGATATAGATTCTATGAATTTAGTGTGGGTAGGTTCAATCTATGGGAGTGTTAAATTGCTTGGTTGAATGAAAAAACGTTGGTAATGGTCCATTTTGGTGAATGAAAAAATGTTGGTAACTTTAGAGCGTTTAGAATTCCCACTACAGCCATGCCTTCAATAGCAAGGTTTGAATGTGGTTTCCTTGCATGTCGTGACTTCGCAAGTTCAAGGGTGCATCCAGTTATTGTTGTTTAAGGTGGTTTAGATTGGTCTAATGTTGTGGTTTTTAGTGTTGTGTGTGTTGATTAAGGGTTTGGTTTTTGGTGAGATCTCATGTTCTAGAGGTTAGATTGATAGACAACCCATGTATGATAGGTTGTATTATGTTTTTTATTTGTAATACTATTGAAGATCCTAAATAATGTAAATTTTTTGGTAGTATGACTTTTCTGTTTTAGCTTGCAACATTTTTTTTGTGTATTTCTTTGTAGTATATATAGTAGGAAAGAGTATTGTATTTATGTTATGTACTTATAATTGTGGTTATGAACATATTTCAAGCTTCTTTTGGTTTTGTGTAATAATTATTATTGCACCTTACCGGCTTCAACATTTCTAAATTTTTGCTTTCTTTCATGGTTGGGGGGTAGCTTAAAACATATGTTTTTGCTTGCATGTTTTTTTGTGTTGCATGGTGTGTTATAGTTGATGGAGTTTTGGTATTACAATTTGTAATTTACATATTCACTTCGTAGATGTGAATGTTCTACTTGTACGTAGTTCATGTATTGTGTTTTTGTCTTCATTTTTTTCAAGCTTTTTTTTGCTTATTTGAGTTTGAGATTTTTGGATTTTCATGTAATCCATACTTTACAAGAAGAAGACAATAATCTCAAAAACATGGTTGAAATTGTACACACTTCAGACCTACTTCAATTTTGTTTTATCATTCTCGATGCACATTATGTGCTCTAGGCAATTTTTAGGATTTTTTTCCTTTCCGTTTGTTTTTAGGTTCTAGGCAGTTTGGATTTTCTTTTCTTTTCCAATTTTTTGGCTTCAAGCAATTTTGAATTTTTTTTCTTTTCCATTATTTTTTAGGGTTTCATATAGTTTAGGATTTTTTTCCCTTCTATTTTCGTTTTGTTTTAGGTAGTGCTAGTTTTTCTAAAGCATTACATTTGAAGGGGGCTTAAGTTGATTTTGGATTTGTTTTTCCTTTCCATTGTTTTTCCTTTCTATTTTTTTATGTGTTTTGTTTTTGTCTTTAATCTTATTATTTGCCTTTTTTGCTTTACTTATTATTCTTATAATGAAGTAAGGATCTTGAAAATTGTCCTTCCTTGCGATAAGTAATGATATGGGGGCATAAAATGCCATGAATTAGGAAATTAAGTATTAATAGGGACCATTTAATTGATCAAGGTCATCAAAATACCCTCCAAAATAAAACCCGTGACTACACATGATTTACAAATCTCCACATGGAATGCCCCCCCCCCATGGTGTATGGCACCTAAACTAGTGTATAGACTTGTTGAATGTTGAGAGCTCTTGTTGTCTTATTAAAGGAAAAATACAATCTTAAATTGGCCCCCTTTGCATGACCTAAAGAAGCCTGTAATACTATGAGGCCTTTGAACTCCCTCACAACTCTACCATGGGGAGTTTAGCCTTCACTAATAGGTTTGAATTAGATTTTACCTCCTAGTGAAAATTTGGGTCCTTGGATGGGCCTCTAATTTCTTAGACTTATTTTATATGGAGTGCCTTTGTGATTTCTTAAATACTTCAAAAGCTATTGCCATCAACTACAAGTTTACTAAAGGACCAAGGCCTTTCTTTTGCCAAAAAACATTAAAAAATGCCATTCCTATAGCAAAAACTAAAAAAATTGAAAATTGTTTATTTTTTACATCTAATTGTAGGATCTTACACCTAACTAGTATGAGAATGTGTGGAAAAAATTTCAGAATTTTTGGCCACATAGATTGTAAGATATCTGTATTTAAAGTGTAAAAAACAAGTTTTTTAGTACATTGCGGGACTAGATTTTTTGACTTTAAATGTTTTGCACTACAGAGTTTTGAGTTTTAAATATTTATAGTGAACTATGGAGTTGAGAGTCTAGGGAGAAAAGAAAAATCCAAAAAAAATTAATTTTCATTCTTAAGAAAATTGTTAAGTAGAAGTAGATATGAGATAGAAGGAAAATCTAAAATATTAATATCTTTTAGATGGAATTAAAATGCATGATCCCAATGGCAAGAAAACTAAACCATGTAGAGCTTTCTTTTCTGAAAAATTGCAAAAAATTGCATTAAAAAATGAATACTACAATTTTTTTTTTCAAGAACATGCTTTAATGGCCTGAAAAACAAGATTGTCCATAATTTTCTCATATCAAATCCAAATAGAATAAATCTAAGCTTTCCATGTAGACAAAAATATAATCTATAAGGAAAAAAAAATCCAAAATTCAAAAATTTAATTAAACTTTTTTTTGCTGCCCCCCGTCCCTTTTTTGAGCTTATTTGGACATAAATTTTGTTCCTGGGCACTGATTGAAAAAAATTTATGTTCCTAAAAAGCTTATTAGCTTTTCTATCTTCAAAAAGAAATTCAAAAAATCAAGGCAAAATTTTAGCCCGTAGGTACCTACCCGAAATTTCATTTGTCCCACGAAGGGACAATGGTCCTTTAGGGGTTAACCACTCACTTGCAACTAAATCCTACTTTGAAAGGTCAATCTAGCTAAAAACGGACTCTACGTTTCAAATTCATTATCTTAACTATATCCAATTTGCTTTTGGGGGGAGCTCTGATAGAGATAAGCCCATCAATGCCTAGCTTTTCTGTTGTACTCTAGCCATGATATTGCTATGATAGCTTTTAGAGGTTGCTTGCACTTAGGTTTAATTTATTCAAAAAAAATGTGACTTAGCTAGAATAGCCTCAATAGTCAACCTATTTATTTGGGCACACACATAAATGCATGATTAGCTCTACAAACTTTACAACACTAACTATAATAATTCTTTTTCAATTAATAAAAAAAAATTGAATTAAACAGCTAGGTTCAATATCACATTTTACACCTAAAGAGGTGACAATTCAACTATAAAGGACATCAACAAATGTTATAATCATATGTAGATGAGTTTTTACTAGTACAACTACTCGATTGCCTACTTCTAATAAGTGCAATTGATCCAATTTTAAGTCATCTTTTAGAATCGTATAATTATCAAAAGTTAGTGATTGTTCATCAAAACTATTATAGGCTGAATACTCATAAGGATGGATCAATGTCTAGTCATTGGTCCCAAGAGACCATATACCTCCCACCAAACTGTACTTGCAAGTTCTTCACAAACAACTTTCCATGCCAATTAACCCCTACAGAACCAAACATTTTTCAGCAACATAGCAATTTGGAGGATTTTACTATAAATAGAAAAATTCCCTATTTTTTTTTAATATGAGAAAGAGAAGTACTTTGCTACTTTACCAAAAAAATTACAATTGGATGTGTTCATAAGGATTTATGGGGGAAAATGCCACTTTTCATCACTAGAAGAAACCCACGTTTTAGGTGATGTTTTGTAATTTTTTTAAACAGATTTTAGGTGACATCCATTGCAACAAGTCCATGTTTTTATGTCGACATTGATGTTATGTTGGACATATTGTTGACATAAAAACATGGGTTTGTTGCAATGGGCGTCACCTAAAATCCGTTTTTTAAAATTACAAAATGTCACCTAAAACATGGGGTTCTTATAGTGCATGGACAAGAGACAGCACAGGCAAGGTAGTTTGCACTTGCTTAGAATTTGCATTACAATGTCCAGAAGAGCTTGGACAAGGCTTAGGGCAACCTTTTACCCCAAATTCGAACCGAAGTACTTTTCTAACATTTTTTGGGATTCATAAATTCATGACTATGTATAATGAGGTAGTGATAAAGAGGTGATTTCTCTGTAGCTTCTTTTGGCCTAATAGGGCAATTACTCCTAATTGCTACATTTCAAAATAAAAATTTCAATTGCCCAAAGAATCCATTGAGTCAATTCAAAATTTGTCATTTGACAAACTACCATCCAAATTTTTTTGATGGCTAATTGCTCAAGGCAATTGCTACATTCACATTGAAGTCTATTTTATAATCAAGTCTATTTTCTATTATAAATCCTCAAAGGATATGGGATAATTTGAAAATGAGAGCTTGACTGCTCATTGTCAAAATGTAGGAATTGTATTCAAAGTAGAATTTCATACTTCATTTTAGTATAGTAATATAATTTTTTTCAAAATGCTTTTAACTAAGAAAAGTTGGAAAATCAAGACAAATATCATATCCAAAAACTATTTTGTAATTTTGAATCTCAAAATAAAATTATGGACAAAATTTAGCAAAAATGTTTGGAAATGTCAAAGAAAATGTCCCTTCCAACCCTTTCTAAAATTTGTCCATAACTTTTTATTAGAAAGATTTAAAATCTCAAACGGGTTTTGGGAGATGAAAGTTGGCTTGATTTTCCAACTTTTCTTAATTTAAAGTTTTTTGTAAAAATTATTCTACTATGCTAGAACAATGTCTAAAATTCTAATTTGAATACAATTCCTACTTTTCACTTAACCCCTAAAAGCCCAAGGGATTTGGACGAAATACAAATGAGTTATAAAATGTAAGTCGTATAACTTTTTTGAAGTTTGTATCCAAGAAGATAATGTGAAGCATGAAAAGTAGAAAGTATCCGTATCATCAAAATAATAAAAATATTTTTAGATTCTCTTAAAATGAATTTTGAAGATACGATTTCAAAAATCCATCAAAAATACAATTTTTATCATTTGAATTTGAATTTTTTTATTGGTCAAAATTGTGTTTTTTAATGATTTGTAAAAAAATAGGATCTAGTAACAAGAACATCAACATTTTTTCCAAAATATTAAGTTTTTTTACACTATGCTAATTCTAAATTCTTTGTGCTATTTCTCTTATAATTTTTGTTTTATCGTAACAATCTTAGTTTTAAATAAAAATATTGAAAGAAAATCCAATATTTTTTTAAAAATTGAAAAAAAAATTGAATTTTTTTTTCTGTCCAAAAACATCGCCCAAAGTTAAGCAGTGACCCAAAATTGGTTGCTCAAGCACTTGAGGGTTAAGTATAAATGATTGAGCTTCTAGAAATTCTAATTTACATATTCCACACAGGTTGTTTTACTTCATACCACCCTACGTGAGCACAGAACATCTTTAAAATCAAGCAAATGGGGAATATCTTCAAAACTCAAGGATATTGTGATCCATTGTCAATGATTCAAGATGATCTGGGCTTTGGTAACCTTGACCTAGCCTCGTTCCATGGTAGGCCCATTATGCCCAATTGCCCTTTTCTTCACCTTAGACATAGCTTGGCAAAATTTGATATTTTTTGGTGATTTTTTCTTTTTCTTTTTCCTCTTCTATATTTAGATAAAAATCTAGAACTCTACTATTTACATTTTGAAGAGATTACTATATGTGGAAGCCATGAATTGTTGAAAAAAAGACTTTGTATG
The DNA here is from genome assembly GCA_947034895.1 of Rhytidiadelphus loreus. Classification (NCBI taxonomy): domain Eukaryota; kingdom Viridiplantae; phylum Streptophyta; class Bryopsida; order Hypnales; family Hylocomiaceae; genus Rhytidiadelphus; species Rhytidiadelphus loreus. The sequence continues at coordinate 65,871,595 of OX344762.1, forward strand.
AGACTTTTCTTGAAACTAGTTTCCTATTGGAATTTTTTGGTAAATGTTATGAAATTTGAAATGTTATGAATTTTTTTGAACATGTGGCCAACTTTGTTACAAAAAGAGAGAAAAAAATTTTTAAGAAAAAAGTGAAATGAACTTGTGCAAAAGCGTCCCCAAATCAAAGTTGCCCAACATTTAGATGCGGGCCCTCAAAACATTATTTTCAACTTCATACATTATAATCTTGCAATTTGTGTGGTCAAAACCTCCTATTTTTTTACTACAACATAATGAAGTATTCTACCACTAGATGCAATAAGATTTCATTTGTCATTTTTAGAGGACCTTTGCCATCAAAATGGACCATTTTGAGTATTTTTTGGTGAAACATAGTTTAAAAACTTTTAGGTTTCATTGAGACTTGAAGAATAGAATGTCTAATTCTTTCCCACCTAGGAATAAGACACAATATAATCCCTACAATGGATCTTTGGGTGACATTATCTAGAGTCTACTTCTTGTTTTTATCTCGTTTTTTATTGAACTATGATTTTAGTGAAACTTTTTGAGGTCAAATTGTGTCCTTTTTGTTGATATATCTATAATAATGTGTTTCTGCAATTTCAATAATTTTATGAGCAAGATGTAGATCATATTTGGAAAGAATATGAGACCTTGTTGCATAGATAACCACATAAAATGAATCCAATATAGGTATCATTTATTCAGCAAGTAGAACTTTCAAAAAAAGGAGTCATAGGCCACGTTGTAGGAATGACCTAGTTAGTGAACCTATGGTTTATTTATCAATCTTTGGGCCTTATGGTTCCACCCATTGTTTCTAGCAATAAGCTTCATGTTTTTCTTTTGTTCCTAGTACCTATCGATGTTCTAAAAACTTGCTAGTTGCTTGGAATTGAAAGGATTTATCCTTCATTTTCTCAATGATGATAAGATAGGTCACACCTTGGATCATCAAGAGTGAACTCATCGATTCCTAGAATAATGTTCCCAAATTTTCATTTGATCTTGCAATATGTAGTTTTGTAACTCTTTATTAGGTGGAATAGACTAAGATAGTAACATTTCCACCATAAGTGAATCCTCTTTGATCCTTGAATTTTCATTGAAATTGCCTAACATCCCTTGCGAGTGGTTGAGACTTCAATATTGTTATTTTCTACGTGATTTTGGGTTCAATTCGGTTCAATATCAAGGTTCTTTTTTTTTTAATTTGTATATACATGGATTCATTCAACATTTCCAAGTTATCATTATGACCAAGACTTTTCCAAAGAGTTACAATCCAGTGAAAAGAGGCATACAACCCTGGTTTGCATTAATTGCCCCCCCTTCTTTCAAAAAATTTACAAGCCGTTGATTGTTTAAAAAAAATGATGACCCTTGAAATTGCCGTTGATTTCTCAAAAAATCACAAGCCGTTGATTTTGTGAGATTTAATTTGAGCCGTCCAATCAACATTGATCTAAACTGTCAATTTGGAATACGATACAAATACAGAAAATACATATGGGTACAAATACATGCGGGGTACAAATACGGGATATAGTACAGAATACAGGTATGGATATGGATACAAATACAGGAAGTAAATATCCATAATAGGATATCCCATATTGTTTGCAGCTCCTTCACTTTCCTCACAATTACAAATAGGAGGGAAGGGGGGCAAAATTTAAATTTTGAATTTAAAAAAAAAATTTAAATAAGGGGATGGGGGATAAAATTTAAATTTTAAATTTAAATAAAAGAAATAGGAGGGGGTCTTTTGGGAGCACAGTGACATACAGTGTGTCTCTATGCATTCAAAAGTGGTTGTACACAACCAGCCCCCACATTGTTACAGACTATACAAAAGTTGTCCCTTTTCTTATGGAAAGTTGCCCATGAAATTGTCATTTGTAATTCGCATAGGTGTGTTTGCCCCCCCATGAAAACCAAGGGGAATTTCACCCCCCCTCCCCTTACTATCCTTCATTTTCCCTGCAATTTACCCCTAGGAAAAACATTGGAGTTTTTTATTTGCCACTCATAATAAAATTTGCAAATGTTAAGTTCATATTTGCAATAAGAGGTCCTGAATTAGATAGGAGAGGTGATGAAATAAATAACAAGAATGGTGTGATGTGAGGCTCTATCCATTGCAACCAAACCCTATATGCATTGTGTAGTGTGAATGTGGTTGTAGATAGGATTTGAAATTGAGAATTCATAAACCAAAGAGTCAACGTCATATGGAAGAGGGCTTGAAAACAATTTGGACATCAAAAACTGTCCCTATAGAGGTGCCACGAACAGTGCAAAAGGATGTTAAAATGGAACAATTTGCAGATACTAGAAATGTAGGGTCATGTGTGCATGATTCTAGAGTAGTTATGAGGTGAAAGAGATGACTGTAATGTGCGATTTGGGTACAAGTGGAGTTATAAATACAATGAAGGTAAAAGTGAAGTGCACTTAACCCTTAAGCGCTCCGACGTCTATATTTTGGACGATGAACATAGAGCTTGCAGGCGCTGTTTCATCCAACTACCTTCTCATTCATCCAATATAACACTTGAATCTCGAAAAGATGACTTTCTTTTATGCCCAATTTCATGAAATTTTAGTAAATGGTATTACTGTACAAAGATATAAGCAAAAATGTGCCAAAATTTGAAAAATGATTGAGGCATTAAGGGGTTAATGGACTTATTAGTTTTTTGGCTGGTGTGTGTATAGATGGCAGCTAAGTTATTTTATTTTTATTTATTTTTTGACACAAATGCAGTTGTGTTCTTTTAGAAATGGGTTGAATACTTAAAGGATTGACAAGAGCATTTTCAGGCTTTGTTGAATCACATTATAAAGTTTACTGGGGTTTTCAAAGTCAGGTTGTGATTCATTGATCTCCTGCATATGAGCATAAATAGGCACCTACGGTGCTTCACCTTTGGAAAATCGTATCTAATTTGTATTGGCTCTAAAAATTCTTTTTAATTATGCCACTGAATTTTTCAACAATTCTCTTGCTACCAAAAATATGTCAATTTTTTTTCAAGTACTAATTTCTCCCCAAAAGGTTGTTTACCCTTAGAGCATCGCCACAGCACCCTCCTGAAATAGGGGCTCCAAGCGAGGATCCTGCAGGGTATGGTGTGGCTGGCTCCTGCAATTGGCTTGCCCTTCAGAAGGGTGCCCAATGTTGGGACAGGATTGGAACTTGCCATGCACGCTCTCCAAAAAAGTGAGCTGCCAATCATAAAGGATCTGCTCTTGTCAAGTGAGATGCTTTGTTGCAAGTTCAGGGTTTGAGCACCTGTGGAGTTCATATGGCTGCTTTGTTGTGCGAGGGGAGAGTTCAACTTCTGATTTTTAGAGTGTTTTCCGAGTTGTGTACAAGGGTGAGGGAGTTTGAGAAGGTAATATTTGTGGGGCTAAAGCTAGTTTAAAATTTGTAGCATAATTACGGAGGCGTGGAGAGCAAGAGTTGCAGCAAATTTGCAGGAGATACGTGAAGATGACGAAATGGAGGACATCATCTTCAATGGTTTTTTGGACTAGGTTTGTGATGATTTTGAGCTTGAGCCAATGGTATGAGCTAGAGGATCACAGCCTGGACGTCATGGAAATTTAGATAGAGAGAGACAAGAGGGACATGATAAGATGTACTTTGATTATTTTTCGGAGACGCCAGTTTATGGACCTTCGCATTTTTGTCGGCGCTTCCAAATGCAGAGGCCACTTTTCCTATTTATCATGGCTAGGATATGCGCACGAGATACATATTTCTTGTAGAAATATGATGCGGTAGGAAAATTAGGCCTCTCATCAATTCAAAAGTGCATTGCTGCAATTCAAATGTTTGCTTATGGCATCGCAGTAGATGCCACAAATGAATACTACAGGGTAGCAGAATCGACAGCTATAGAGGCAATAAAGAGGTTTTGTGTTGCCATTCGTGCTGAGTTTGGTGAACAATACCTAAGGCAACCTATACAAGTTGATATTGAAAAGCAACTAGCCAAGAATGCTGATCGTGGTTGGCTAGGTATGTTTGCATCAACTGACTCATTTGACTGCATGCACTATATATGAAAGAATTGCCTAGTGGTGTGGTAGGGTGATTATGGGAACAAGGATGGTACCCGATCCATTATACTTGAAGCCATTGCTGACAAAGGGCTACATATTTGGCACGCATTCTTCGGTTTGCCGGGTACAAACAACGACCTGAACGTGCTCGATCGAAGCCCTCTCATCTAGAACATGCTTAGTGTCAAAACTCGAGATATGACTTTTGAAGTGAATGGTGTGCGATACAATCGATATTATTTGTTGGCAGACGGGATTTATCCACTAGAAGAAAATGAGGGGTTTTGCAACTACAGTATGCAACTCATTTTGTAGTTGCATAGGACGTTTGCAACTAGGTGACAATGTAGAGTCCGTAGTTGCAGTGGACAAGTCGCATTAGTTGTAGTCTAGTTGCAAGGTTTTTTGTCATCCGACACCATACAAAGAACTTCATCCTTGTGTGCAACTTGTTTGCAACTTGCTTGCAACTTGCTTGCAACTTGCTTGCAACTTGCTTGCAACTTGCTTGCAACTTGCTTGCAACTTGTAGATTTGTAAATTTTAAAATATAAATCTCAATGATTTGTAGATTTCAAATTTTCAGATCTACCTCCTTTCTAGATTTTAGAATTTCAGAACTACCTTTTTCTTAGATTTTTAAATTTCAAATCTACCTTTTTCTAGATTTCAAAATTTCAAATCTACCCTCTTCCTAGATTTCAAAATTTCAGATCTACCTTCTTCCTAGATTTCAAAATTCAATTTCCTAGATTATAAAATTTCTTGAATTTTAATTATTTTTTAAATTCTTATATACAAAATCTACAAATTGTAGAAATCCACAAATTATAGAAATCTTAGAATTCTATCAAAAGAATTCATTACATAAGACTATAACAACTTACAAGTCTTATATGTTCAATCTAATGGTACTCTTTACAATTGATATGGGTCAATTGATAAAACACGAATGGGAATGAACTTTGAAAGCAACTAGGAAACAACTAGAGTGCAACTAAGAAACAACTAGCATACAACTAGGAAACAACTATGGTCATTTTACAGTTGCATAATAGTTGCATAGGACACTAGTTGTTTCCTAGTCTTTTTTTGCAACTACAGAATGACTACTTTGCAACTAAAACAATGAATGAATGTTGTAAAACAATGACACAAAACAACTACATTAGATTTGGTGCAAATAGAGAGGAAACTAGTTGCATGACAGTTGCATAGGGCACTAGTTGCATAGTAGTTGGTTGTGCCGGACGTGTTTTTCTTCTAGTGATCCCCCATGGTTGTGTTTTATTCAAACAATTTACACACCTAGTGATGAAAAGCAGCGCCACTTTGCTCAGCAACAAGAAAGTGCCCGCAAAGATATCAAAAGGTGTTTTGGAGTATTACAGGCACAATTTGCCATCGTACAAAATCCATGCCGACAATGGAGCCCCACATGTATTGCAAATATTATGCTTGCGTATTGTATTCTACATAATATGATCCTTGGAGGACGAAGAAGATGCCGGGCTCGATTTTCCATTTCTTCTTGATGATGTGATGCCATTGTGCCGAGATTTGTCTTATGGAGATCTAGTAATGGGGAGTGTACAAATAGAGAATCTAGACACCCACTATAGTTTACGGGGTGACCTAATGGAACACTTGTGGACACTCAAAGGAAGAAGACCTCAGAATAGAAAATGTGAACTATACATCATATGTATAGAAGTATGCCTTATCATCCTTAGATACAAAATTTTATTATATGTAATATGTTCATGAAATAAATTTGGGCACTCTACCCCTATCTTGAAAGTGAACATCTCACGCCTCACTTAAACTTTGTTTTTAAAAAAAACTGCTTTGAACGCCGTCTGTTGACCCAAATTTTGGATCTTACTTTAGCGTTTGAAGCTCTTTCAATTATTTGTCACATGTATTTGGCAATTAGCTGAATGAGTTTGAGCATATTACACATTAATGAAAATGACGAGCAGTGATTAGTTGAATGAGCTTGGGCCAAGTAGATAAGATTCAATTCAATTTGTACTAGTTTGAATTCAATTCACTTCTGAATGAGCCTCAGCTAGGTAGATAAGATTCAATTTAGTTCAATCTCAACACATTAGAATGGAAATCAAGATTGATAGAAGTATATTGGAATGGAAATCAATCATTATGAGTATACATTGTTTTTCAAGCATAAATTAATCTCCTAGTAAATCTATAAAATGATTACAAAAAAATGACATTATGCCTATACATTCAGATCCAAGCACGCTGGTACAAAATTAGTGTCTTCCTGTATACATCCATAACCCTGGAATTCAAGAGATCCATTCTGTCCCATTGAATCAAATCTACAAAATTACCTGCCATTAGTATCATCCAACAAAGCTCTACAAAGAGTTTGCAAAACTTGACAAGCTACACTCACGTCAATGGCACGATGACTTGGGCAAAATGTTTTCTAGCGCTGTTGAGGACTGCTCTGCGACTGCAAGCCTCCACGTTCCTGCAAACCTATTTGTAGAAAATTATATGCTAGACATTGGTCTTTGTTACCTTGCAAATCTTGCAATACCAACACTGGGATGTAGTCTTCATTTTCTTTGTTGCAGCCGTCTTCCTCATCCTCCTCTTTGTCATTACAAGTGCCACGAGCCGGTTCCAATGGAATTCTCAAGCTGTGTTAAATGTCCTAAACGGACACGGTCAGAAAAATGATCACCTTCTTTGGGAGCATGGAGTCCATGACCACTGCTGCCACTGTCCTTTGAAAAAACTCGTGCACCACACTGCCAATGCTATAAGTAATCTCTGTTGTGGCTTCCCTGTGGAGTGTCAACAAATCCTCCACTTTCAACACCCAATTCATTACACCCTTCCTTGTCTACAAACATAGCAGCTACATCGCCATCACTACCTCCAAAACCCTCATAACCTTCATGGTCCTCTAATTCAACAGATGAAACATGCACCCCATGCTTGCGTCTGGGATTGCACATAACCTCCACCACTCTCTACTGCAGCACTTCAAGGGTTTCTACTGGGATCAGTGGAGGAGTTTATTGTTTTCTTGCTCTAAATCTCAACCTATCGACATTTAAGTTTTTCTAACTCCCCCTCTTGCCGAAGCTGAAGTAACGGGTTGCGCAATCCGAAGTGTTCTCATCACTAGTAGAAACCCATGTTTTTTTGGACGGATTTTTCTAGACATCCACATGTTTTTCATGTTAATAGTGACGTCAAATAAAACATCTTGATGTTTCATTTGACATCACTATTAACATGAAAACATGTGGATGTCTAGAAAAATCCGTCCAAAAAAACATGGGCTCCTACTAGTGCATTCCTAGAGTGAGTCATAACAAGTAACAAGTTAGCATCCTCCACGATCTGGCTTTTTCTCAACGTAGCTGCAGCCATAGCCGTCGTTGCAGTGGCCCGAGCAAACGCAACACCTTCCTTCACAACAGCTAGTTGACAGTCTTCCTTCGCATTCTTGGAGCCCTATGGACGTGCTCTACTCGAAGTTGACATAGCAGGTCCAACATCGTTGCTGCTACCTAGTTTGAAGAAAATAGAGTCTAAATCGTGGGGTACTTGCTTCCTCTTCATAATAGGAATTTTTTTTTCCTACATGCTACCAACACTCCACTGTGGCACGTCTTTCACAATTTTCCAAACATGCAAGTACTGGAATTCAGTATTTTTAGCTGACTTCACCCTATACAATTACAAGGCATGTTTCAACACATCACCTGTGTTGGAACCACTAACATTTAAGTTAGTACATTGCTGAAAAACACCAATGAATTTTGATACAACATGTTTCATCAATCCCCACTTTGACTCTAACGAGCGAGCTGGTCTAACTAAAAATGGTTGGCGTTCATTGTAATGATGGAAAATTCTTTTCCAATATGCTGTGCCTTTTTGTCCATTTCCAATTATTGGATCTTGTGATATGCTCAACACGCTGCGAGCTAATTGTCTCTCTTCTTCGACTTGAATATTTTTTCCTTTTGCTCCTTTATCCCTCAACTGCTCTCTTTGAAAATCTTCACTATCCTCCAACACTCTCCCACCAACTGTAGACCCTCTGCCCCTGTCTTCCAACACTCTCCCACCGGCTGTAGAGCCTCTGCCCCTATCCTCCAACACTCTTCTACCAACTGTGGAGCCTCTGCCCCTGGATTGTATAACTGTAGAAGAGGGATCAGCCCTGTTTTCCTACATCAAACCAGAATCCAAACGTAAAAGTCATGAACCCGTAGAATCTAAAGACAACAATTACACAAAGCTCATTTCCAAATGCTTGAAAACCAAACGAATCAAATAAGACACAAAGAACCCTAAAACAGCTATGAGTACAATGATGATAGCCGTCAACAGGTGGGAATCTATCAAATGAAATTTTGTCATGAATTCCAGAGCTTGCATATTCTTTCTCATGCCTATGGAATTTAAATTAGATTCAAACAATGTGGAAACAATCTCCTTTTTAATTTAGAAATTTCAAAGATGGTATTTATTATCCCTGAAGTAGGAGTCTTCTTGCTGATATAAAGCCAAGTAACCATAAGAAGTCGTAGCAAACATCACAAGATTCAACATCACAATAGAATGTTTCCATCCTCTCTATGTTTCGTGCTCGCACATCAGAAGAACACATCCTCTTGCTTCGAGGACCTTCGTTGCAGTAAGAGTTTGTAATCCGAGCGTTACATGAACTCACCAAACTTTCCGTCAAGATAGGCATATTTTTCATACCCTTGGAAACGAACACAATGCAAAAAACTAAAATTAAAAGCTAAAATTACAAAAAACAAGAAACGTTTCTACTCACTCAATTTCCTCTTCAGAAAATGTCCGACTTCGCCACTCTCTCAACCAAAACAAGAAAAAATAAGAACTCTCAAAAAGGCTCAATCAACCTCCACAATGGCATGAATACTCACTAGTAGAAGCCCCTGTTTTTTCAAACGTTAGCATGAAACAAGAATGTTTTTAAAAACAGAAGCAAAGAAATGGGACTTTGGCCATTGGAGGCTTAATTCAGTTGGATGTTGCACGAAACACGTCAACGTTAGGGTCATAACAAGCTTCTGTCCTGTCTAATGTCCATGTTTCAGAGAACATCACAAAAAACATAGTCACGTTTCTCATGACGTCTTAAAAAACAAGTAATTGCCACGTTGGCAACGGATTTCAGTTTGACTACAGGTAAGTTACTGAAACTTACTATAGGTTGAGGTAAAATGCTGACCACATGTGAAAAATACAAAAAGAGGCAGCTTTTTGGCATCTTTTCACAAAAACCTTGCATGCATGGATGGAAAAGCTGCAAAATGACTTCATTTTCTGTTGTACTTCCAATATAGCACAAATTGTATTAACAAGTCATAAAAAATTAGTATAATGCATTATAGTATATATACTATACGTAAATATTTGTCTCTATGCTCCCAAATACTTCATAATAAAACATATTTTGTTGTCAATTTTTAAAGATTCATTTTTCAACTATATTGCAAATAATTTTTTTTTGCTAAAGTTATTATTCATATCTTCTCCCAAACAACAAAGAATATTGGAAACAAAACAATGACTTTGCACTCGCTTCCATTGTGTGCTGCACTTTCTCCATTCTCCATTAAGGGCTTCAAAATAATTGGATTGCGAATATATTAGAAGACATTGCAATCTTCATACTATAAATTTATAACCATGTTCAATACTCCTAGTGCAAATTCTTGTTCACATGTTCAAAAACAATATTGCTATCAATTTGGAATTTTATAAGGCAACTCTTCTTTTATAAATTGAGATTTTGTTCCATTTCATTATTTCGTTAATTAAATTTTATCTTGACGGTGTAGTAAAATAATAGTATTGTAAAATTAGGTATTAACCTTCTACTATTACGTTTACGACATTTAAACCAGAAATGTAGAAAGCACTACATTTGGGTATTGATAGAACTTTGAAGTGAATGAAATCCTTATTAAAACTACTCATTATTCTAATTAGTTTTTTCTTAAGAATGATGTCTTCTTGAAGTGTAGTTTTAGCATCAAACATTTGATTTTTTAATGAATGATTATCATTTTTCAATTCAACATTTTATGCAAGGGTGTCCACTACAAATCTTCATTTTTTATTGTTGAGGGTTCTTCAAAATTAGCAACAAGCCAACAAGAACAATATGTCTTAGAGAAAAAATCACAATAGATATTCATTTTCATAAGATTTATACTTTATAGACTAGAAATGACTTGCATGGGCTTACGGTTTGACTATGAGTAATTTTCTATAAATTATTGGGGGCTGAGGTGAAATGTTGACTACATGTGAAAAAGACATGGGAAGGACAGCCACATGGCATGGTTTTAAAAAAATGGTATTTGTCGTGGAATTTCAATGATATGGCATCCAATGAAGCTGAAGTGGCATTCTACTTCAGTAAACGTTGACGTTGTCTATAAATTTTAACCCCTAAATGCCCAAACAATGTTTTTGGGCAACATAGTGATTTTGGGCAGTTCACTACGAATTGAATTTTTATTTTTATTTTCTTTGAAATTTTCACACAACATGTGCCAAAGGGTACCTTTAAGGCACAATAATTTTCATAACTTTTGACTACGTGGTATGTAATTTTCATTGCTTAACGGGCAACTCAAAAATTTCTTAAAAAAATTATTTTTTTCTAAAATAAAAATTTGAAATTGGTTTTTTAGATTTATATATACGTAAAAAGCTTTTAGTCATTTCATTTTGATCAATGAGATGAAAGTTACAAGGAGTTTTTGTTTGTGGGCAATTATAGATTTGCTACTCTAAAATAAACTTTGAAGTCCTTTATTTAACTCAATTTTCAATTTTTTTGTAAAAAAATAAAATTATAGGATGTAGATTGTTTATTGCAACATTGAAATCATTGGAATTGGAATTTTTCAATTCTATTACTAAATTCTTGACAATTTAGTATTTTCAATCATTTTTTTTTTTCCTACTTACTATTTTTTTCCTATATGTTGTACAATTCCAAAGGATTATAAATTTTTCAAGCATGTAGCAAACTTGCTTTGAAGAATGAATCCAAAAAAGTACCATCAATATGGAAATTTTTGTATATAAATGTGACCTTGTGAAGTATAGCCGCTTGTTTTTTGGAAAGCCAATTAAAGAATTTTGGTCAATTCAAACACTAATATCTTGCAATCTATACAATGAAAAATTTTGAATATTTTTCCACATCTTTTCAAATAAGTGTATTGCAAGATCCTAAGGTTACATGTATCTACAAATGTTTATTTTTCTCTAAACTTTGGTACTTGTCCTAGAAATGACAGTTGAGAGCATTTTTGGTGAAAACATAGTCAAAAACATTTAAGTTAACACTATTTTTGAAGACATCGACTAAAACGTCAATTGAGACATCTTCTAAAACATCTAGATGTTTTTTGTGATGTCAATTGGCACATCAATTGAGACGTCTTAGAAGATGTCTACATATTTTTTGCAATGTCAACTAATGCGTCAATTGAGATGTCCAGACGTTTTCTCATAAAATACAATCTCTAAGTTTCACATATCCCATATGCTTTGTCTTTGCTCCTATCACCACACCTGTATAAGTAGCTTGTCTTGTCATGTCAATATACTTATAATAAGTGGGTTTTTAGTCCATTTGACATAATTGCCAATACGGTGTATTCTGTATAATATATGGTGTATTATATATGGTGTACAATGTATGATATATTGTGTATGATGTATAGTATATTATGTATGGTGTTAAATATTGTATATGGTGTATAATATATTGTGTATGGTCTATTGTGTATGATGTACAATGTATTCTATATGGTGTATTTTATGTCCTTTTTTGTTGGTGTATTGTGTACATTGTATGTCTAAGCTGGTGTTTAAAAAAACGTTTAGACCTCTAAATGGACATCGCAAAAAACAACATTAAAATTCTTTTAGACATCTACGTTGACGTTGTTGAAAACAATATTAATTTTTTCAAACAGTGTGACGTCAGGTGCCACATCAGCAGCAATTCAGGTGTAAGAAATTCCATAGGGCACTACCCGCTTGTGTATGTGGCGCTTACGTGGCTTCCACATGGCACACTTTTTGCTCCTTTATTCACCATGTTTGTTGTGACGTCGCATTAAAAACAGGGCATGTTTTTTAAAATTTCTTCGTGTTTTTGTCTTGTCAATTTTGACGGATTTTCCTAGACATCCACAGTAGACATGCCTGACGTTAAACTAAACATCTAACCATGTTCATTCGCTTGTCAAAAAAAACGTAGGTTTCTTCTAGTAACTCTTGCTATTGCAAACTGACAACAATTTCCACAAAACGGATCGGAGTTGCCCTACCACTGGCCAAAACCGGACACCACAACACCAAAATCAAAGCAACGTCAAGCGCAATAGCAAGTACACTCGCAGCATGTTCAATCTGATTGTCAAGAAAAGTCTTCCGTGAGGCTGACTACGTTGCACGAGGTCGAGGTGATGGAGGACAACAAGGAATTGCAAATGTGAAGAGTAGGATTGCAGAAAGAGGATGGAAACTTATTACTTTTGGCACAATAATAAGTGTGCAGCAGCTGCTGCTTCAAGGGGAGGGGACCAGTGTCAAATTTTGAAGGTTGCAGTGTCCTTCATCCTTGTTCTCTGCTTTCAAACAACTCACAAATCATGCTTGGCAGAACAGTTTTTCCAACATGGCGCAAAGTTACTTTGTGCAATTACACCCAAAGGGAATCCAAAAACTATTTTTTCTACCGCTACAACTAAAAGCGGGTTATAACCTCTACTCCCGTCACAACATGCATATATACTAATTTTGTGGAGCAATCACACAGATTGCCAAACACATGCAAGGAGAATACCCGAGATGTAGGGAACGACAAAAGAAACCAAAAATTTATTCCGTATTTCACTCTCCACACAAAGAATGATGACAACTCCTAGCTAGAGTAGAGATCGTTCCTTGTCACTTCTTTCCAAAATTCTGTTTGTAGCACTGGAATGCAAAAAAAGCTCTTTCTTCAATGTCGAGGGTCACAAATGCGTTCTAGGCTATGTGAGAGAATTGCAGGAGCCCTCTGCATCCACTGTTCTCCACAACATCCGTGTTTGTGGGCTTGTCTCTTCTCTGAATTCTAACAAGGCACAATTCTCCTACAATTTGCAATTTAAACCTTAACAATTTGGATAATTTCAAGCTACAAATCCTAAACCTCAATCGTAGCAATTCCTAGACACTAATACGTATGTTTTCAGGGCTTGATGTTATAGGTTCTATACGGGTGACTGAGGCTCAACATTTTCTATAGTGTTGCAAATCCTGCCAAGACTGTATGACCTGTAGAGCGTTCCACTATTCACCTGGTCCACTTGAAACAAGAACTCAAAACCCTAACAAAAAAAATGCATGTTTGAGTCACATGATCGGACGTTGATGTTGTTGTGCTATCTCGTCATGAAGAAATCTCAGCTACAGCAATGACTGAAGGTCGTGAAGCCCTCCCCGATCTAGTTATATCAACACATCCTCCCGCCAACGAAATCCCGCACCCTGACACTCCTTTGTCTACTCTATTGTGACCCCCACGTCCTCTTCCACCCACCACGCCTCCAACACGGCCAACACACCCTCTCCAAATTGGCAGTAGAAAAGAGAGCTTCTTGTGGGGCAAAAGTTTCTACAACTCTCCTCGATCAACCGCCATGACTTGATGCATGGCCATAACTCCCAGCTTCACTCCACAATGCTTCTATTCGTTGCATATGATCATTATACCCTCCCTCATCACTGACCCCAAACCCTAACTCCAAATCTGAATTCAAATCTTGTTGTTCTGTTTGTGAAACTCCACTGCTTGGAGACTCCACAAATCTTTCGTGTCCCTCAGGCACCAAAAATTGGACGTATTCGTTCAATCTCCCCCGAGCCAGTGATCCTCGCCTCCCAGCCATTTGCGAGCAATGTGGGTATAGTACCGTTGAATGTTCAACGTCAACACTACCATGAAACGTGCGAAAAATGACTACCAAACAAGATAGCGAGGTGCACGCAAGGCCCACTATCTGCCAGGGCCCTCACTATTTTCTGGCGTGGCCGGTCAGGTTTTGGAGTTTGGCGTGCCTGCCCTGGGCCAGCTGCACAGCCCTAACACACCAGGTTCCCGTGTTTGCGCCACTTGACGCGTTGCCGTGGCGATGCTCCTAGATGGATGGTTTTTTAGCCTTCTACCTTAGTCTCTATCTAGAGAACAAAGCCAAAGCCAATAAAACATGACACAAAAGAGGGGATAATTTTTTACATTTATCCATGGCAAGTGGGTCAATCCCCCCTACCCTGCAATGAGAGATCAGGGTGGATTGACCCCCTCGCTCAGCCTTACCAGGGGTGCATGTAAAATAAAAAACCCTATTTGGGGCCGTTCTAGGGAATACTCTTGACCTCCCGAGACTAATTTGGGGTCTCTGATCGCAAAAATGAAATAAAATTTTGCAAAACAATTCATGTGCAAAAAATAAATAACTCCAGGGTTTGCCGGCAGGGCCGAGTGAGGGGGTCAGTTCACCCTGGCCCAATGAGAGGAGAAGATGTTTCTCGCAGCAACTGACCCTTTCAGGTTCCCGTATGAGCAATTCGGTACACGTATAGGACTGGGGGGTAACTTACACACTGCAAGGGGTCTCCCTCTCTTACCGACGAACCTCATCCGTACAATGGATGCCATCGTCAGGATGAAAATATCTTCCTGGGTGCCTGGCTCCGCTTTAGTTTTGGGAGGCAACTTCGCCGATTGCACAACTTGTGGAAATTGCATTTCTGTTTCGAGATTTGTTGTTGACGGTGATGTGTGCAATTGCGGTTGAAGATTTAGCCGAGATTCTCTAGTTTGGAAGCGTCTTATCTGGAGAAAGTTAGCTTGGGAAACTCATCTCTCTCATGCGCACGGAGGGGAAGCAGCAGCAGCAGCAGCAGCAGCAGCAGCAATGGCTCTGGTGAGCTCGCATTGCGGGCGCATTCTGTGTCACCTCCAAGCCGGTGTGGAGAAAAATCTCAATGTTCACCAGCAGAACACAACCGGGACGACGGTTTGGGGCTCGGATGGCATTAACTCGTGTAGTGGAACGGCTTTGTTTGCGGCAACAGAGGAACGCGGGAGGTTAGGCGGATGTGGGAGAGCGTGGTTTCAGAGGCGGGAGCGGTGTCCAGGAATTCAGTATCAGCGTCGGGTGCAAACTAGGGCTAGAAGTGTTGTCGTGCGCAGCGCTGCCTTGGACGCGAAGGATGTTGAGTGTGCTGGAAACGAGGGATTGTTTGATAAGTTTCTGGAGCACGCTGTTCAGGCGGTGTCGCAGCGCGTAGATGTATCTCCGCTTCCTTGTCAGGTACATCTTTTTTCTAATTTTGCGCCTCTTGGTCGAGGCGTTCGCGATGCGTTTTTAGAGTTTAGCTTTCAAGACAAGGAGCTAAAGCTACTCCCTGTCGTGACATGTTCGTGTGGTGGGCATTCTGACGGGCCATCTGACTGAATCTTTAAAGAATTTTTCTCTGTGCTTCTCAAATATCTGTCAACCCTGCAGTGAGTGACAAGAAATTGAAACAGAGCGTGCAGGAAATCCATTCTTATTTGAGCTTACGAGGACATGGCATGGGAGATCGATTTGGTTAAGTTTCAGTCTTCAGTCTTCAGCTCAGCTACAAATCCGTCGGAATATTCTTGGTGATTTGAAATAGAAGTAGATTTGCATTCTACACTAGAATGCAGCAAGGGATGTTCGAAAGGTGACGATAGTTAATATCAAGTTAGGATAGAATAACAAACGCGGGATTCTGTGATTACGTTCAAGCTTGTGACAGATTCGTGAGAACAAAGACTACAACTTAACGAGGCGTAAATTTGTCTAGTCAGAAATCTTCGGTTGTCTTTACTGCCTGGGATATCAAGCTTGATTGTTTCTATCCCTAGAGCTTATGAATTTTGACACTTTGCCGGCATGTTGTATCCTGTCACCGTTGCCCTACTTCCCGGCTAGGGTTTATGGGTCTACTTTAGCTTGCAACGTTGCGGAAGTGTATCTACAGCTTGGAAAGGTTATAAGGTTGGAACAGTTGAAGGAATTTTCTGCAGAAAGTGGCCTCGGATGCATTTTTTTTTATCAAATCTCTTCGGGGAGATCATTCTCACCTGAACTCGCTTTTTGGATATCGTGGCAGGACGAATTTCGAGACATGGTGGCTATTGATGGACAGTCTGTGATCAAGAATGTGGCGTTTGAGTCCTCAAAACTGCGTCTTTTTCGATGTGCAACTATAAATGGTGGAGAAAACATGCAGGTCTTCTACTAGTTCCTCACTCCCTAGTCTGTTTGAATGGAAGGTTACATCACGTTTAGCAGCGTAATATATCCGTCGCTTTATGGTTATGAAAACATTTGCTCCAGAATAGGTCTCTTATAGACTAGATATGTTTTAGTCGATCGTGTCCTGTTTTATGTTGAATATTAGACCCTATGGATGTGATGTTGTCAATGATCAGTGTATTACATAGATCGATTCCATCGTAACTTCCAGTCGTCTGTCAAGATCAATCTCCTTGTAATTACAAATCATCCCCATTTGAGCAATTTCATCCTCTGGACACTTCGTTTGTTCCTTCTGTGTCAAGATTTGCAGTGCCATATCTCTAGATCACGGTTAATAGGACCGTCTGGTTGTAGCTGACGAGGTTCGATAGTGCGCAGGTGTTGAATGTGGCGATATGTGCTCGACCTGAGTATGACCTTCCAATCTTCTGTGCTGATTTTTTCTCGACTCCCAGGATGAGCATAGTGGTTCTGTAAGTATGCGATCCCCTTGTATAACTGCAATTGATACAGTCCAGCTAAATAGAGGAAAACGTGCACTATCTTGATGATTTTAGAGTTGTGTTCGACAATGAGATTTCCCTCTTCATTTTACTGTCTTAATGTGGTTTTACGCAATGTCCGGACTTCCAAAACGTGCAAGACATGTGTAGCGACTGTTGACGGTTGATTTACTCAGCTCCAATTTCTAGTCGTTTAACTCGGTGCTCTACTTGTTTGTCTGTGCAGAGATTTGAATCCCTTATACAACACGGAGCAAAGGCCAGATTACAAAGCCAAGTATTTTTCTCGCTTATTCCCACTCGGTAATAAATATGCAGAGGTAATAAACTGACAGTACTGAGAAACTGAAACAATGGATATGTATAAGGAGATGTATGTACTTTTTGGATGCAAAGCTTTTGAAGAGAAAACAATAAAAGAAACTGAGCTGTATTCAGTGATGCTTGGCTTTGACTACTGGTAATAACAAATTTTTTCTATCATCAAAGCTCTGCATTTTCTAAAAGGGTATACGGAAAAATACAATGGAGAACAGCATGATCGGCATTTTGCATGAGTCGCACTCGAAGCTGAGTCGACCCTGACTCATTTTATATGCAGTTCATTTTGCTAGAAGGCATGGATACGCTGAGGTGTAATTGAATTGATGTTTTTTTCTGCTGTGAATGCAGTTGCTACCATGGGGTGACAAACTTACATCAGAGTCGATCCAATTTTTTTCACCGATTGTGGTATGGACAAGGCCTGGAAGTCGTGAAGACATCCAAGGGACAGTGTTCTCTGCTTTTAAAGAATACCTTGCGGTACACCTTCACACACTTAAGTTGGACTTTAAATTAGAAACCGTTTGTTCATACAAGGCCTGATTGTAATGATGTAGCTCACATAGAGGACAGGACGCAAGGAATACGAGGCTAGCTTTTGTGGTAAATCACAATATAATGTTGAAATTGTAAAGGTTTAGTTTGTGGTCATATATTGTCTTGATCATGACCTGGCTGTGATCGCATCAGACGAACGATTTTATATTCGGTATGGGATCGACAGAGCTCCTTTTCTAAACTGTGGTCAAACCTTTATTAGTTTATGAAGGCTCCAATACTACTGTCACCATTCTGGACGAATGGAAATAAGGTTTTAGGATTTACGGCTGATAGAAATATGTAAGGAGCTGACTATTATGGAACTTTTTGAAGGTGCTTTTCGTTACTATGGTTAATCGCAGCTGATATCAGTGAAGTCTTTGAATTATAAACTTCATCTATATTTCATAACACAAAAATGCCAAGCTCTAATGTATTCTCCATGCAAACTTTGTTGTCTCCCATTTTGCTTAATGCATTGGCTTTTAACGAGTTAGTTGAAGCCGCTAAGTGGAGGACTCTGCTGAGGCTAATTAATGTCGAGATAGGAGAATGGGGAATGGGGAGAGCGCACAACTGCGACCTTATTTGATAAGTTTATTCATTTTGAACACGTAAAAGATCTGGCTATTGGATGTGTGCAGGCTTGGCTAGACATGGCAGAGAAAGCAAAACCATCCGACGATGCAGTGGAAATTGCTGAGAACCGAGAGTCGCATCATCGCTACTTGACGTGGCGTGCTACGAAGGTACTCTCATCCAGCTCGAGCAAATAATCTTTGAGGCGTCGAAGATACCCGCAAACTAGATTGACAAATCTTCTCGTGTTGTCAGTGTATTGCTCCTGATTTTGTACTGAATAATTTCCATGTGCAGGATCCTGGAAGGTATATCTTGATGCGTCTATATGGGGAGGAACTGTGCGAGGTAAACTCCCTTGCAATAGTGTCATGGTATCTGATTTTGTTGGAATGCTTTGTGGAACTAAGTGCAAAATACAGGCATCCGAGAAAATCCCACTGAAACATCGTGTGTCTGGTCTAAAGTAGTGCCGGTGCCGTACGGACCAACTGTAGGCATGCCCATCATTCTCGAACGAATCGCCAAATAGATTTTAGATCTCTCATGGCTTGAATGAATAATCAATTAGATAGAAGAAGCTACTTTAATTTTCCTCTGGAGTGTATCTGTTATTTCTACTTCAACCTCCTCATCCAGATTGTCATGTAGACTCTAATAGTGTCGAAGGAGACCCCAAGTCTAACAGTCTCCTAATTTTAACATCCTAAAATCTTGGAGATCACTTATAGATTATGAGAATGTACACCACTTAACCTTCACATATGGGTCGCTTAATAAGTCTTCGAACCTTCGTAGCTTTGCACACAGTAATCAAGTTATACTTGGGTGTGCTGACCCCTTTCAATATCTAAGGAAAACGAATAAATATATCATCAGTCTAATAGTAGGATCTGTGCTCCATGCGAAGTGTCGGCTTTGGGTTCTCTTGCCTTAAAGTAAGACCGTTAGAGTATCTAATTGTGACACTTACCTAATTGCGACACAGAAGACGATGGCACCGAGATTTTAAAATCAGAATGAAAAAGCCTCTTATATATAGTCGGCAAATCTTAGCTGTGATAGTGTCTGTAGTAGGCATAGTTACCTCACTTCAGCATGCGTTGTGTGCAGAATTTCTGACTTGTATACGTTTGTGTGGTGCATTGTGCAGAAGTACATAACTGAGTTCCTGTTTAACGGGGTAAATACTCTTGGGCGAAAGGAGTTTTTAGACTACTTCCCTGAATATAGAGGAGCGGATGGGGGTATTGTTAAGCAACGTAGCGTGGCTGGAAAGGCTTTTGAAGAACGTCCTTGGAATAAGGACGGGATCTTCACCCATTCTCTAATCTGAGTACATGGACGTGACTAAGCTGAGTGTAAAATAAGAATTTCGGATCATACAGAATACGGTGCTTCCAGAGGTTCATATTTAATTGTTCATATTGAGGTTTTTAGGATCAGATTTAGATCATCTGAAAAACACAGAAATTTGATCGAGATCGTGTTTTTCGCACTTTGAATATCCCACAAAAAGATGCAGTTTGCAGTACTGCTCCATCTGGCTATCTGTTGAGAGTCCCAAAACCCTAACACACGCAAAGGATAGGGGCATTGCGTGAGAGCATCACCACTGGTGCACCCTAAGAGTGCTAACACACGAGAAGTTGGATAAAAAATGATTAACCCTTAAACGTTGACATAGACATTTGGTGTCCAATGGATGACAAGGAATCCTTCTAGTAGGATAGAAATGTAACTATTCATCCTTGGAATTTTGTTGTAAAAAGGGGAGGTCTTCTACAATAGTTTGACTTTCAATGAGTGCTTTTGTTATTTTTTAAGCCAATGATTTACATGGTAATGAAAAGTTATGATTTTTAAGGTCACATGTTTGTCCTTTAACCCATAAATGTTGTAGAGGATATTTTGTGGCCAATGAATGACAAAGAATCTCTCCATGTAGGTAATAAGTGTAAGTGTGTAACCAACTATTCATCTTCCAAATTTTGTGTGGAAAGGGAAGGTCTTCTACAATAGTTTGTCTTCCAAAGAGTGCTTTTTCATTTTTTTAAGCCAACAATTTACATGGTATCCAAGCAAATGACTTCCACAGCAACTAGCTTGTCTTTTGAGGGTTAAGGGTTAAATATTTCTTTAATTTTGGAAGGACTTGGCCCATGACTAAGGTAGTGACCAAAATACTCCAATTATTTGACCAATAGGTGCATTCTTTATTTCTACAAAGTCATCTATTAGACCATTTAGAGTTGCAACATCTTTATGATTTTTGGTTGAAAAATGAGCAATTTAGAAAACATTGTGAGATTGGTGATGAATTTGGTTTGAAGTCATAAAGAACTTTTTTGTGGATGAAAATTATGCATCCAACAAGAAAATTACAACATGATTTGGATAAATAACCTAGGAGTTAGGGAATTAAGGTATATCCATCTAAAATTGTCATTTTGGGGGGTTCTATCATCTTTTTGAGGTAAAATTCTAAAAAGATAAAATTTAATGAGTTTGTTAGTGACCTCAAGAGAGCTTTAATCCAAGTTGTTTTGTAACACTCAAATAATATTGTGTGAATTTTCAAAGTTGAAAGCATTAGAGTACATGCTTATCTCATAAGACTCACCCTTAAACAGACACTTTGTCTTGAAGCAAAAGATGCTTCAACTCCCATTGGTTGTTCTTGAGAATACAATGGTTGTTATCTTCACCCTTTTGCAACACCAAAATAGAATTCTTTACAATCTCTCACTAACCCAAATATGACACTTATTGACCTAAATATGACAATATTAGTTTTCTAAAGGAACCAATGGAAGTTAAAAAGTTATTTGAAGCAACTAGTAAGAGGTCATAGTAGTATATTCACACAAACTCTAAAAATTCTCAAACCGATTGCATTCACTTTGGCTTTCATTTTCTAACATCATGATATGTTATTTTTCTTAAATTATATTCAAAATTGTTCATTTGAAAAAATATGTTTGCTTTAGGTGCAAATACTTTAATAGCTCCTCTATCACTCTTCTATCTCTGATTATTTTAGGCCATCTCGTAGGTGGCGATAACCCAAAGGTGGCTAGTTTTGGTGCCTTTATCTTAGGGAGCTTTATACAACTCCAATTTTTTTTTAAAGACAAATTCCATGATTACAATCAAAGATACATGGCTTAGCTATTATGAGAATGTCACTCAAAACTTGCATGTAAAGACTATATAGTTTGTAGATAACCTTGTTACATGTGATTATATGGAAAGAATGCTGGATGACAACTTCCTATATATATAATAAAATTAAGAGTATAGGTATCTAGTGAAGTAGAATTTGATACATAAAAGACTCAAAAATGCATATTTTATCATTTAGTAAATGCATGTAGGCTTTTCATAGTTTTGGTTGTGACCTATAATAATCCATGTACTACAACCATGTCTAATCAAATGGATCTTCCAAATTCATCATTGTTTAGTTAATATTCTTTATAACAAAATAATATATGAATCCTAATGTGCCATGCTTTTACCACTTTGCTCAGGCTCTAGGTTTCAATTTACAACCAATGCTTTTAACACCACATCCATTTGAAGCCCTTTCCAATCATCTTTTGCTATCTATACCTTCTACATGAAATATGTTCAAATATGTCCACCATACCTAGTCAATAATGTGGAGGCCTCTTAAGAATGGTCGTGATATTCTACATATTTATATAAAAATAAGTATTATTTTCCTCTAATCTTAATAGTGGATTGTCCTCATATTGTCTTGATAATGTTTTTTATCCATCTTTGTAGTTGGATTCCGAATACAACTTTACTCTACTGTCTCCGCAAGCTGGTCATTTTTGTGACCCCAATTTTTATTCAATTTTGTGAAAAAACACTAATCTTTAAAGGATAAACCTTGTTGGATGCCAAAGACTAGTAGTTTCTTGGAAATGGTCAAATAGTCTTTTCTTTCATATTGAAGAACAGGTGATATCTACTTTTACATCATTGAGTTAATCTCAAGACATATTAGTTGTTATTTTAGTTTAATATTTAATATGGGATAGTTTTTTTTTAAATTAATTAATTTCAAGTCACATTAGTCATTGTTTTATATTACATAGGCTAGTTTATCAGAAAATTGGTTTAGTTCTATTTTGTTTTCAAGTATTTTGAACTTTTTTCCTTTAAACTTGATTTTGGCATTCAAAATGATTTCTTTTTCCTTTGAGTAGAAAGATTAAACTAAATCTTTTGAAATGGAGTTTCTATTCAACTTCAAAATTTTGAAAAATTCCAAGAAATGAGCACTTTAACAATATGACCTGTGATCTATAACTGCTTCTCTAAAAATACATAGTGACACGTAATTTTTGTATACTATAATGTACTTCGTTTGTAAATTTTTAGAGTTTTTTAATTGTTGTTTGTATGTGATATGAATTTTTGTCATTTTTTCTTCAAAATTCATAGTAATGTGATATGTTTACAGAAAACTAGAAATTTTATGACATATTAGACATGTGATTTCATCTTTAAAAAATAAAAATAAAAAATTTCACTAATAAATAGAAAGTTGTATTTTTTTCATCAATACATCATTTGTGGGTATTCATGTATTATGGAAGGCTCGATATATTTGGTGCTTTAAGTATTTGTTGAGCACTCCATTCAATCTTATAGCTTGGTGCAAATATGAAGGAATTTTGTTCACATTCCAAATGTAGTGGATGGCCATTGGTGCATTGTTTTGAGGAGGAGAAACATTATTTTCAAAACTTTATTTTCCTTTTTGCGAACTAGGTCAAGTTGTCTTTCTATTTTTTTAATTTGAAACTAAGGTCATTATTGTCAAAAGTTTTTATAAGGAAACAATGCAAAGTATTCAATATTTGAAAATAATGCTAATGTATTCATCACTAAGTGGTTAAGATTGAACTTACAAATCAATTGAACTTGCAATTTTGATCAATCAAAGAAAAAATTTAATGCTAAAAATAAAATTAATAAGTTTGATAAAAAATTTAAGTTAAATCATCTATATTCATTTGCAACAAAATCATAATATTTATTCTTACTTTGATAGAATGGATCAATTCTATTCTGTTTCTTAACATTTTCTCTTTAAATACAAACTTCTAAAAAGTTATGGAAATTAATTTAGTATCAAAAATCCTTAGGGCAACCCCATCGTAGGCATAGATTTTAGATGCAAATTTTCCTTTTTGTTGTGTTGTTTGACGTGGCCGGGCCTTGCGAGGATGCAAAACGGTGAAGGCGACTTAGCAAGAGGAACATGCACTGTGATCAAGGACCCAATCCACCACATCATCCAATTGTGAGAGCATACGCATGCCAAATTTGCAACAAAGGGGTGCCAAGTTTTGAAAGTTGAATTGTTTATTTTTTATTTAGAAGTCAAGTAAACAACAATTTAACTCTCAATTCTCAAAAGAACTACTCTAAAAGATTGGTAAACATTTTGAAAGAGCCTTGAAGTATTCAAGATGAAGAGAAGTTCCTTATATCCACATGGGGTGGTAGTAGGTAGATCAACCCATGTGGAATATGTTAACTTCACTATGACAATGAGCACTCAAGCTCTTATTTATTCTAATTAACATATCATACATGGGTTGGTCTACCTCCTACCACCCCATGTAGATATAAGGAACTTCTTTTCCTACATTGAATTTCAAAATAAGTTGAATTTCTTTGATAATTTATTTTGGAGGAACCCGATGAAAATACTTTGGAGTTTTTCATTAGTTTCCAAAAAAAAAAATTTAAATGTGCCTCAGCTCATCAAAGTGCCAGTTGCAAGTTATTACCTTGGTATCCATGTCGAAAAGAACAGTCAAACCCTTTGCCGAGCCTTCCGCGAGAGACAATATTCCACCATGTTCATGCCATTCTGGTAGCCTGTTTGAGGCCAATGCTAAATCTGCAGTGGGACAATTTTTTATGTTGGCCCCGGCCCAGCGCTGGGTTCTTAGAAGGTGCAATTAGTTCTACCATAACAAACCACGTGCGAACAAGTGGTTTCTAATAAACGATAATTTTAACCTAAAATTTTGAACATTGTTTGATAATGACTATAGCTTTCTATTGCCAAAATTTCCAACTCAAATAAAATATGAAATGATTTCTAAAAGAGGTTGAAAATGAACTAAAATGGCATGTTTTTCAACTCAAATAATTATAGAAGATACATTTAGATGACCATTGAGTCAATATTCAACTCAAAATGAGATTTCAATAATGTGTTATTTTTAGGAATTTTTTGTTCATTTTTTAGACAATTTTTTCTTATACAATGTAGGGGTGTGAAAGTTATTTTTTAGTTCTACAGTGTATCTTTTTACTTCAAAAATTTGTATCTAATTATTATTAACAAATAAAAATATCAATAATTCAAAACATAAACTTTCAAAGTAGGAAAATCTATTCATATTTTTTTAATTTTGTTTTATTTAAAATTCAAAAAGTATATAGGGGGTCCAAAGTTTTGTTTGCACGTGGTTTCTAATGGACACTCTACATGACCCCCCCGAGGCCGGGTTTGAGCCCAATTTTGAACTACGGTAGAGATACTCTTAGGTTTTAGGGATTATCTTCTTATACTATGAGGATATCAAGAGTTGTTGGTGAGACCATTAATGTTGGAGTGTGAATGGAATAAAAATTGTTCTATATGATAAAATGGTTTGATATTATGTTCAAGTCTTTATAAAATTAATCATAATTATTTAGATGGCTATGAATTGGTAGTCTATCTATGTAAAATACTCAAATGTCCCTTACCAATTATTCAAATTAACCTTTTACAATGAGACAATGAGAGAACAATGATCTAGACCTTCAATATTTTACTCAAGGATTTTTATTTTTAGTGTTTTTGTTTCTATTTGTCACACTAATTTTAAAATATATAAATATAATAATAAAATATATTTAATTTCATAACTCAATTCCAAAAATTCACTCATGTATAGTTGTTGAAAAGGTAGACTTGTTCTTTGGATCATTTTTTTTAAATCAATAAAATTTTAATATTATTTATTTTATAGGTATAATGTTTGAGTTAAGAATTCACAATATGGATCATGTCTATATTTTTTTTCCTATTTTTCCTACTATATTGTATTTGTTTTTATCTAAACATATTACTAATAAAAAATATGAAAAATAGGCAATATTAGTAGAGTCCATTTTTAATGATAAAAAATTTTCATCCCCATATGACATTTTTATAAGTACATGCATTGTCTTCTATGTACATGAGGTCCTTTTGTAGTAGCAACCTAAATATTCACACTTTGTATAGGAATCAATAAAATTGGAGGGAAGAAAACTGGTTTTAGGCTTGTTTTGAGCCTTGATTGTTGTAGAATTAGTTTATTTCTTACAAAACTAAGATGTTTTTACTTGGTGATAATTTATCTTAAGGAGAAACAATGTTTGGTCATAATTCCAATGTATTCTAACAAATGACTTATATATATACTTAAAAGTTTGATCAAAAAAGACAAATATAAGTCTTGAATAATATGTAGAACTATTTGTTTGGTTAATAATCATAAATTCAATATTTCATACTTTCAATCTCTTTGAATGACATTGCCTTGGGATACAAATGAACTTTTAATTAAATATATGTATTCACAATTTGACAAGCAAAAGCTATCCAACTTGATACATATGATCTAATAAATCATGACAAATTTTATATGTAATTTTTGAATATTTTTGGAAAATTATAATATTCAATTGAATCCTTGAACTAATATTTCTATCAATAAACCTCTTTAATTCTTTATTTTTTTGTCATATATTTTTTTATATAATCTCCATTCTTTCTACTAACACTACAAGAGAAAGGGGTGTTTTAAGTATAGTCCTAGGGATAACATTTTAAGTAATGACCTTTTTAGGAGATTTTCAGTAAGAATTTACAAGATATTTGTGTCTTTCTAGTAAAATTTTACTAGAAAGACACAAATATCTTGTAAATTCTTACTGAAAATCTCCTAAAAAGGTCATTACTTAAAATGTTATCCCTAGGACTATACTTAAAACACCCCTTTCTTGTGTAGTGTAAGTACTTAGAATATTAGTCACAGGTAAAACATGTGCTCAAAATGTATCCACATTTTGTTCAAAAATGGCTTAAAGATTTTAAATTTGTAAATTTATGAAAAATAATCAAAATTTGTGTATTTTTGTAAGCAAAACTAAGCAATGTGTGAAGTGTGTCTTGGAGTGCACTATTACATTTGAAATTTTGCACAATATTCCAATTTTTCAATTTATAACAAAAATCTAAATTTTGAAGTTGAGTTGTGTGAATTATTGCAAGGAACAATATAATTAATGAAGCATTTGTAGATTGTTACACTATTGAATTTTTGTCAAGATCCTTCTTTCTTTTGTTAAATTGTTTGATGACATTTAAATTTCAAATACATTTGTGTGCAAGAGTTTATAATTTGGTCATAGATGGTCAACTTTCTCTAAAATTAATGGTAAAATATACCAATCTAAAATATCCAATACAATTATGACCCATATAAATGATATAATGTACTACAAAAGTAATTGCAATCCAAGGTGCATTCTTTAATTTTTTTGGAATTAAGAAATCTTCTAAAATTACATTTTTTTTCATTGTAATCTACACTTTCGATTAAATATAAAGTTGTAAATTTTGTTTCATGATTCATATAATTTTCCTTAAAAAATTCATTTTTTTAAATCAGAAATTTTTTCTTCTAAATATAAATTATTTTATATGAAAACATGAGTGCATATTTATTCTTGTGTATTTAAAATATGAAATTTCAACCCCCAAATGATTAAGGTACCTACCGGTAATTGTGGTAAAAGGTTAGATTTGAAGTTATTTGTCTTTGAGTAATCAATTAATCATGGACTGTTGATTTTCTAATTTTAGAATGACACAGCAAAAATATTGCACCATGATATTCTACACCGTAATATTAACCTATGGATGATTTTTTTGATTTTTTGAGCATTTATTGCATTTGATATGATTTGTTAAACTTTTCTAATAAATAAATACAAATAATCACATTCATGGATAGTTGCAAAAAATGATTATTGGCCCATCTTTTCAAGTTTCAAGTTTGTAGACTTTAATCGGTATGAAAGTCTTGGCAATTGTGAACCCCTTTTTATATTGGACTTTGGAAGTGAATGTTGACCAATAGCTAATATTGGACCCTATATTTATCAATATAAAAAATCTAATGATTCAACCTCCATTGGTTGCTTCAAAAGCCTTTCAATTCATTCATTCTTTTTAAAATTTTGAATTTGATTAAACTGCAAGGGTTTCCATTGGTTCATTCAAATTCTCAAAAAATGTTCAACTCCCTTGATTGAAAAGACAATGTTAGTTTCAATTTTTTAGTTGGATTATTTTTAAATTCCATTATTTTTGTCTTGGTTTCATTCCACTATTTTTGTTTTGGCATCAAAATTTTGTTATTTTAATGTGGGTTTTATTCTATGAGTTCTAGTCATGGCTTCAATTTTGATTGTAGCTTCAAATGCACCATGTAGTCGTAAAGTGGATCCTATTTACAATAAATAAATTCCAAATGTCCCTCTAAAAAATAAAATAAACCAATTCTGACCTAAAGATCATTATTGGAATAAATTCTTAACCTATATCAAATTTAAAATACTAAATTTTATTAATTATTTATGAAAATATGAAAATAGAGTTAAAAAAAAATTTAATCTTAATTTTTTTTAAAAGACTACAATTTAGCAAACCCTTGAGTGGAAAAATCTTTTTGAAGAAAATCTCAAATTTGATAAAACTATAATAGCTTTCGACTTTTGGTGAATTAATAATATAATATTTTAATATATAAAGTAAATATATAAAATACTAAAATTGTAGATTTAAGATATTAAAATTTAGCAAAATAAAAATTTCAAATTTATGATTTGCATTTTTATAGATTTTAATGATTGAAAATATATAAATTTCAACTCCAAAAAATTCCAAAATCTTCAATCAGTGGTCATCAATAACAAGAAGAGCAACAAAGTTCTAAATATAATTAGAGAGTATGATTATGGTTGAAACCAAATTTCCATGTTTTTCTACAATTAGAAAATCAATAGACCAAGTTTTAAGACCAAAGTTCAATTGGCAAGAAATTATTTAACTTTTGAATTTTTTTGAACTTTTGAATTGAAATAGAAATTGTTCTTGATCAACTTCATTTTAATAGTTGGATTTTAAGATATAAAAATATCTTTTACATGGTTGAATTTAAATCAAGATCAAGGAACTATTATTTGCCAAAATACTTTAGAAAAACATTTCTTTTTATCCATGAATTAAACATCTCATTCTATACTAAAATCAAGAACATTTTATTTTAATGAAGGGATTTCAATTGCCACCCAATGTAAACACACTCAAAGAATTTGGAAAATTAATTTGGAAAATTTAATGACAAATTACAATATTTCATCAATAGTTATTCATTTAAAATCATTTATAAGTCACTTTTCATCTTCAACAATGACTAGAATGTGAGTGTAAAAATGGTTAGTATTAAAATGATTATTTAATAAACTCACTACAAATATGCTTATCATCTATACAATATTATCAACAATTGATAATGTCATAGGAAGATGGTGGTTACATGTGCTTGGATATTTTTCAATATAATAGATGTAATGTAGTCTTTAAAAAATCAATGTTTGATACAATTCAAATGAATTTCACTTCATTACAATAACATATTG
The DNA here is from genome assembly GCA_947034895.1 of Rhytidiadelphus loreus. Lineage (NCBI taxonomy): Eukaryota > Viridiplantae > Streptophyta > Bryopsida > Hypnales > Hylocomiaceae > Rhytidiadelphus > Rhytidiadelphus loreus. Next base: position 65,900,801 of record OX344762.1, read on the forward strand.
TTTGAAAATATTGATCATAGTGATTTCCATTGATCAGTATCAATTATCAAATATTGCTTAAAAGCATTGATTTTATAGGGCTTTGGGTTTTAAAATAGACTTGACATATTAGACCTTTAATTTTTTAGGTCTTGTCTTCATCTTTGAATCAAATAAGTGGGAAAAATTAATTATTTGATTCAAAGTTTAATTTATGAAATTGATATATGAATGAGAGGTTATTTTTCTATTTTCTATATAATATATACTTGTTTTTTCTTAAATTTAAAACTTGTGATTTTTTTAACAAACTTATTGTAGTTTTAATACCTTGAGTTCCTACAAAGTTAGTAAGATGAATGTTTTTCAAATATGATTGGAGACCACATTGAAATGAAGATTTTGATGGAAAAATGAAAAGGTAAAAAATATATTATTTTATTTTAAAATTAATAATGAATTATTATTATTTTGTATCTTATAATTAGTACTTTAATATTAATAAAATAATTGTTTTTCAATAATAGATATAAAGATATCCAAAAAAATACATATGAGACAAGTTGAACATTATAACATTTATAGATGCAATAGTTTATACTTTATATGGTATATATTATACATATTTCAGGTTATACAATTGTAAAAATCTGAAAATGTAAAAATAAATAAATCTCAAATAAATTATTAAGTTTTGGTCAAAGAAGTCCCATGGATTCAAATAATTAACATTGTTTAAGAATATAAATGAATATAATATATTCTTTAATGATCAAACAAGATATTAAATCTACTTACATATGAAGTTATAATTCCAAAATATTTCAAAAAGACTAAAAATTTGAAACATTCCTTTTTAATATTAGATAAATTTAATAAGTCATGAAATGTTACTTTTCTTTGGATGTAAAACAACAACTGAATTTGAGTTTTATTCAGATTGTGTTTTAAATTTTGAATGACAGTGTGATATAATTGCTTTACTACCATGCAATTTAATCACATTGATTTGCGTGATCTATAAATTTAGGATTTTAGTTTCATCAATGCAAACTTTAGCTAAAAAAAGGCTTAACTATTATTTTTCATCTTAAATAATATAAAATAAAATATACTACTCATGATATTCAAAGTGAACTCAAATTTAAACATGAAGCACCTACTAAAATTTTGTTTTGGATAAATAAATAAATTATAAAGATATCTATATTCATAAAAATAACTTTATTAATAAAAAAATTGTAATTTAAAAAAATCTAAACTATATTATTAAATTAAAATTTTAATCTCTTATATTTATAATTATATTTTATTATTTTATATATAATAAATTTAGAAAGCATGTTCATATAGTTTTGTACGTCATATTGTGAAGAATTATAGATTTTTCAAATGTAAATGATTGTATCATTGTTTGTAGAAAAGAAGAAGAAGAATTTTGGTCTTATGACCACCCTAAATGAAGAATCTAATAGGGAAAGTTCTTCTACATAAGACATAAATTGGTTGTAGATTTTATAAAATGGAAGCTCAAAATCCTTCATTCATGGAAGAAAATGAATTGATATCATTTCCTCTGTCTAAAGTTATAGATGAAGAAGAATATTTGACTTGGGAACAAAAATTCATAAATACCAATAGTACCAATAATCCTAAAAAAAGACGTCTTGTTATTACAACAATGCTAGAAGAACCTGTAAGTATAAGAAGATCAAGATTCTTATTTTTCAATACTATGTACTAAAAATGCTAACTATTTATACATGCTATGAAAAATAATCACATATACTATGAATCTCATTATTCAATTTTTAATATTGAGGGGCCACTCTTTTGTAAACCTAAAGAACACTTTAGAGTATAGGATAATTAATGGAGGGATGGAAGTAATACAAATATTACATAGAATACATAAAATATTTAACAATTGGATCATTTTTTTAGTTATATTTTAAAATGTCTTAAATAATAATTTATAGATATTATTTACATCTATATTTATTTTTATTTTTTTCCTACAAAGTAATAATATAAAAATTTGCACTTTTCCATATATTTAAAAAAAATATGAAAGTGACCTCTAACTTTCTAAGCACTTCAATAAAGTTCTTTATTAAATTAGTTTACTTTTATTCTTATATATTAAATTTGGCTCTACAGATTTTGATTGAAATACGACCTAATTTAGGAGAATTGCTAGCTCATCCGCTAGTGAGTAACTCTACTCAATGTAATGTTATTGAAAATAGGGGTCATAAAAGAAATACATGTTTAGAACACATGAATTTGTGGAATGAACTTTATCAAGCTATACATGATGTAGATACTTTAAATTTTTGTGAAGAAGATTGGTTTGAAAAACAAGGTGAGGGTGAAGATTCACAAATTGGTCTAGAAAAGCAAGGTGAGGGTGAAGATTCACTAATTGGACTAGAAAAGCAAGCTGAGGGTGAAGATTCACTAATTGGTATGGAAAAGCAAGGTGAAGGTGAAGATTCACTAACTGGATTAGAAAAGCAAGGTGAGGGTGAAGATTCAGTAATTGGTTTAGAAAAGCAAGGTGAGGGTGAAGATTCACTAATTGGTCTAGAAAAGCAAGGTGAGGGTGAAGATTCACTAATTGGTCTAGAAAAGCAAGGTGAGCGTGAAGATTCACTAATTGGTCTAGAAAAACAAATAAATTGCAATGAATTATGGCCTAAAATTTGTGCTCAAGCTCTAGATAAGATAATATTTTTGAAACAAAACATTAAAAAAACAATGAGAGAAAAGGAAGAAGAAAAGGAAAGATGTAAAATGCTTTTAACAAAGCAAAGTGATTTGGAAAAGCAAATCGAATCAGAAAAAGCTATACAAAATCAAGATTGCAAAAAACTTGAAGCAGTCATTTTAGAATTGAAAAATCAAATTACAAGTCAAGCAGAAGAAATTAGAAGATTATGGATTGAAAATCTTGCAAATGAAAGTGATGAATTGATTACAAAATCTAATGATATCATAAATGAAGAAGAGACACCAAAAACAAAACAACACATCATAGAACTTGAACATCAATTGGCAAAGGCGCAAAAACAACATAAAATCATATCAAAGGATCAAGAAATTCAATGTGAATTTCATATGTTAAATGATAACGAATATTCAAAGAATGAAGAGGTAATACTTTTTAAGAACTTTTACTATGATAATCTTAGATTAAAAATTGAAGAACTAGAAGAAAAAAAAGTACAAGTTTGCATTGTAGTATAATTATAATATTTGATTGAATTTCAAAATAATAATTAGATTATTATTGTAATAAATATTTTTTATTAAATTAATTGATTTAAATCATTATAATCAAATATCAATTTTGATTTACGAATAAATTGCAAAGATCTAATAAAATTGTAAAACTAACTATCTTATCAAATTATTCAAATCAATTTTTCATTATTATTATTACTCCTACTTTTATAATGAGTAATACTTGGAATGTGATTTCAGTTACAATATCAAGAGAAGATTACATTATCTTCAAGTAATAACAAGAATAACAATGATCACATAATTGATTATGAATCTTTAGTCAAAGAACGTGATAATTTAAAGAAAAAACTTGAAAAGGTTAATTATGATTTCAATCGAACAACAAGCAAGCTTCGCGAAAATGTAGCAAAAAGACGCAGGTTAGAGGTGTGAAATTCTAAAGTCTCACCAATATATAATTATTACATTTTTATTAGGTTATTTTATTTTATTTTACTCTTATATGAATATTGAATGTCAAAATTCAAATTTTAAGATCAATTGATGATGTAATTTTTTTTTTTAAATTACATAAATGCTAGTATTTCAGGCAGAAAGTGAAGGTGAAAAAGAACAACGTTCAAATTTGGCTGCAGCATTATATGAATTAGAAAGTGAAGTAGAAGAAACCATATCAACAATCAATTCATTACAGTCTACTACTTGTGAAAGTATGGCTACATTAACAAATGATTTACAAAACTTTGAGGTTGAAAATTGAAACCATCCAAAAATAATTTGAATGATTTGATATGACATTATACCACAATATATCATATTATAATATACTCTCCCTTTGTCTCAAAATAAATCCGTAGTTTCTAGTGGAAAATTGTGAGAGTACCACGGATTTAATTTGAAATAGAGGAAATACTACATTAGAAACAATGGATTAATTTATTGAGATTTATTTTAAATATTAAATCTTAAATAATGTGATTAGTATTTTGCATTGCTTTAATTAGGAAGCATTGGAGAAGCGTTTGGTTTCAAATAATTTTGAATCTTACTTTTCAATTGAGAATGATGATGAGATGGTCAAATTGTTAGATAGTGATATTAAACAAAATCCTACTCAAAATCTTGAAAGAACAAGTTCAAACATATTTAAAGGTATTCCAGATACAGAATCTATTATTTCAAAGCTAACAAAAGGACATGAAAATCTATTGATTGAAATTAGAAATGTAAGAAAAGCTATTCATCGAGCAGTAAAAAGTCATAAATGTCAAATGCACATGGTGGAAAAAGAAATGACGTCCAAGTTACAAAATATAGAATTTGAAAAAGAAACACTTCATTCAAAAATAAAAGTATTTGAAGAAGAAAACAAAAGTCTTCAAGAAGATAATTCAAGATTACAACAAGAAGTATCTTCATTAAAACATGCAAAATCTACATTGAATTTGCAATTAAAAGATTTAGAAAAAGAAATGGAAGATTTTCAAGAAAGCTTAAAAAATCTACGTGAAGAAAATAGGAGGCTTTTAAAGGAAGCTAAGTGGAAATCAGTTGGCAAACAGGGAGGGTACCAAGAATCTCTAATTGTTCATGAATGGGAAAAGAAATTACAAAAATTAGAAGGCGATTATGAATTGTTGCGACATGCTAAAAAAGTATTAACCTTTGATTTTTACTTTTATTACTATTACAATCAAAATTTTCAAATTAAAAGAATAAATGAAATTCAAAATTTACAAATATTTTACAATGTCATGAATTTCAATTAATTAAAATTAAAAAAAATTTAATTAAAATTGAGGAAGTATTAGCATCATTCAAAAACTAAAACTTTGATGCAATAAATTATTAATTTTAGGATTTGGTAAAAGAAAAGCATCGCCTCGAAGATGAATTGGATAGGGCAACGGAAAAAGGTTACAAGGGATTGGGAGGAAGTGAGAATCGCAATCTTGAAGAAGAATTGTCCAATATGACTCAAGAAAGGAATAAACTACGAAAAATTAAGATTACTTTGGCTATTGAGAATGTATCGTTAAAAGAATCATTAGCTGAGTTGAGAATACAAGTGGACACACTTGAAAATGAGTGTATGGCCTTATTAGAATGGAAAGAAAAGACACAAAAATTGGAGGAAGAGTGTGAAGATTTGCGAGATTGGAAAAAAAAGGCAGAAGCACTTGAAGTGGAATGCAAGGATTTGCACAACCGCCAAATGAAGGTTGAAGCTCATGAATTTGAATGCCAAGTTAAGAACTCTGAAACAATAGAATTTGAAGAAAAACATCAAAGCCTTCATGAAAACATTGAGACCGTTGACAAAGAGTGTCAAGGTATGTGCAACAATTATGATTGTTATGAGGAAGAGTGCAAGAGCTTATGTGAATGTAAAGCCAATCTTGAAAAAGAATGTGAAAGACTTTGCCAAAGAATTGGTTGTTTGGAAAAAGATCAAAACACATTTTGCAAGTTTAAAGAAAAGTTAGAGAAATGTATTGAAAATAATGAGTTCCATGATTTAGACAAATTGAAGATGGATATTCTTGAATGTGGATTCGAGAATCTTAGTGAAACTGAAAGCAAAGTAGAAGAACAAAACAACACTTTACACCAATTAGACTCAACTAATATTGAGTATGGCAATGTTCAAGAATATTTAGAAAAGATTGCTAGTTTAGAGCAAGAAAACTTGAAATTATGCCAAAATCATCAAATTGCGCTTGATAAGCAATGGGATGTTCTCCAAGGAGATATGAAAGCTTTTGAGATCAAAATAGAAGAACTAGAAAATGAATGTGAAAGTATTCGAAGAGATCATCTATCAAGCATGGTTGAAAATGCGGAGCTAGTTCGAGAAAAGGAACGGTTGTTGACATTATATAATGATCAAAAGTACAATTATGAAATATTAGAAACATCCAATGAATGCTTACAAAAGGATCAAGAACAAAAGGAGTCTGAACGAATGAAAGAGCGAAATGACTACCAATCATCCATTGATAATTTGAATCGACAAATAGTGGAATTGGAGTCGTCGTTTTCTGAGAGGTTGCATCAACAAGCTTCTAACTATGAACTTTGCTTGGGTCCTAAGATAAAAGCTAATGGTCAAGAGACTATAACTTTGTCGCGCCAAGAATATGAAATTCTTTTGGCAGAAAAAGCAGTGATGTTGCAAGAACGTGATAGTGCACACAAGAAATTGTGTAGTGCTGAGGTTCAAAATCTTCAACTTAATGCAAGTATTGAGTGTTTGCGAAAAGAATTACCATGCTCAAATCAAGGTTATAAAGAAAATGGAAATGATGCTGAAGTATTGCTTGCGCAAGATATTGTGAATCTTCGATCCATGGTTAGTTCACTAGAAGAAGAATTAGAAGGTGAAACTTGTGAAAGAAATAAGTTGCTTGAAATGAATAAATCTATGAGAGGAGAACTAAATCAACTCAATGAAGCACTTTTACGATGTCAACATGAAAATCAAAATTTGAATATCTCACTTGATGAGTTGAAAAGAAGATCTTCACTTGAACAAATTCACTCCGCAGCTTCCTCATTAAAAGATCAACTTGGCAAGGCCTCTAAAGAAAAAGATTTAATCAAAGAACAACTCACTAAAGCAATCAAAGAGAAAGAACAACTAACAAATGTTGCAAATGAAAGGGATAAAGTCATTAATTCATTGAAGGAAAAAATTACAAAGTTAGAAAAAGGAGAAGAATATTCTTTTAAAACTCAATTACAAGATGGAAGCAACAATAAGGTCATACCGTCCGAAGTAAATGATCAATCCCTGAAAGTTATGGAAGAAAATAGCAATGTAAAGGAAGTGGTAACTCTCAAACATGAATTACAACTTTTGAATAATGATTTGATAAAGAAAACAAAATTGTGGCAAAAAGAGCGTAGTAATTTTGAAGAAAAATGTAGAAGACTTGAAGTTGAGTTAATGAATACAAGAGAAGCACAAGACATGATTAAAAAAAAAATGGAAGATGACCTCCAAGAAGCAATGCAAACAAAAAATAATCTTGAGTTGATAGCAAAAAATGAAATAAAAGGTGTACATGTACAAGTATTAGAGCTTGAAGATGAGTTGTCTAAAGCAAAGAATTTTTTTGATAAAAAATTTGAGCTTGCCACCAAAGAAATGGAATACATTGGGGTAGAAATAAACTTATTGTTACAAGAAATGAAAGAGCTTAAGGAAAATAAAGTTTCGGTTAAAAATGAAAAAGAAAACATAAGTTTCAATGGGCATTCAAAGGACTCAATATTTTCAAGTTGGACAATTGAGGATGCAAATCAATCTAATCTTTTTATTCCAAAAACTCTCTTAGAACAAGGAATACAAGTAATGCTACAAGAAGATCTTAAACTTGAAACTAAGATAGTGAATTATGAAGAAAAAGAAACAACTCCAATAATGGACAAGGATAATGACGAATTGATGGCTATGACAAAAGAAAGAGATTTCTTAATGTTGATTGTTTCACAACTCAAAATGGAGAAGAATAACCAAATTGACCACAAAGATACAAACTCTTGCAATGGTAGTTTGATTCAAGTACCAAAATGTGAAGACAAACTAGGTGGGTTCAACAAATAATATTATGAAACAAAAAGTAATAATACATATTTGAAGCAAATAAATTTAAAAGAAGATTTCATCATATTGTAAAACTTATGGTTTTAAAATTTTATTTTAAGATTCAAAAATATATATTATTTTAAGTGCAGATCTTGAGGAATGATAAAAATGATTGGTTTGATTTTTATGTAGAGTGTTATTTTACATTGAACGAAAACCACAATATCCAAATAAGCGAGAACAAGGAAAAATCTTGTATCAAAGTGAACACTTTCAATCAAAACCTTCATGATTTTGAAATAAAAGTGAGAATTTTGAATGAACAATTGCTTGATTTAATTGGAGAAAAAGATCAACTCAAATTTGCAAACCAATCACTCTTGCACGAGAAAGAGAGTCTAATTGATGCAATTGCAAAACTTGAGGCCATGAAGGAGACCATGTTTAAAAATGTTGAGCAAGATTTAAACTTGGAAATTTCTTCTCTCAAAGCATTGCTTGCCATTGTAGAAAAAGAGAAAGAACAACTCGCCAATTCTAAAGAATCTTTGTGCAAAAAACTTGAGGATCACTTTATCATTGTTCAATCACTAAATGAACAATTGGAGTCTTTATCCTATGAAAAAAATTCTGTTGTGCATGCAAAAGAAATTGTTACCCTTGAACGTGATAGCCTATTAGATAAAAATTCAGCACTTCAAAAGCAATTACAAGCAATTGTTAAGATTGAAAATACTGATAGTTTTCAAAAAGATACTAATGATACATCTTCTTCAATGTACGAAAATATACCGCTCTTGAAAGACCATGAAAATCTCATCGCAGAAATTGTATTACTTAAAAAAGAAAATGAAGACATTGAAAAAAAACTTGAAGTAATTATAGAACAAAATTGTACTTCATTAAACAATTATAGAAATGCTCTTGATAGGGCTCAATGTGATTTAGACATGAAAAATGAACAATGTGAAATTTTAATCAAAGAAAATACACAATTGAAAGAGTATAATGTGACTCTATTTCAAACTAAAAACCACCTTGTTGATGAGTGCAAGAATCTTCTAATACTAATATCACTTGTAAAAATTGATAATAAAGAAATGAAAAAGATATTTAGAGAAGAAATGGTTCAATTGACCTCACTTAAAAATGAGTTGTTAGAAGTAATTAGCAAAAAAAATCAAATAAATAGTGATGAGGATTCTTTGATTCAACACCTCCATTTGCTTAAAAATGAAAAGTTACATATTGATTTGCAAGCCTCTACATTTAATAATGCAAAGATATCAATGAATGAAGAACAACAAATAAGTGTGCCTAATACTATTGAAATTGGAATACTTTGCAGTATGGAACCCACTCATAAGTTGCAAGGAGAATTTACTATGGGAAATAAATATTCAAGCACAAATTTTATGGATGTTGATTTAGAGTCACCAAATAAGGAGCTTGAATTCTTCAAACAACAAAAAGATGAGATTACAAATGAAAGAAATAATCTTGTTACATTATTAAAAGAAACCAAACAAGCTCATGTTGATACTACTAGTGTAGAAATAGAGACACTAAAACAAAAATTAATGCTTCTTGATAAGAAGTATAATCAACTTGTTTTGGATAAAGATAATGTGATACAAGAAAATAAATTCATGAAGTACACGACTGAGTCACTTTCAAAAGAATGTGACAATCTTTTCACAACTATTACATCACTAAAAGATGTGAAATTGTCTACAAATGCAAATTCAACTGTTGAGCATCAATCACGTGCAGAGGTGGATCAATCAATGGATGAAAAAGAAAAAGAGTCAATTAAGCTAGAAAAAATTTTCAAAGAAAAATTTAACGAATTTGCAAAAAAAATTGCTATTTTAATAAAGGAATTTATTGCAAGTACAAAAGAAAGGGAAAAAATAGTTTTAGAGATGACTTCTCTTAAGCGAGAATGTCAAAAACTTCATACAATGCTTAATGCAGCTGAAAGAGATAAAGATAATTTGATGAAAAGTGTTCTAGAATCACGTTCAACAATTGATCGTGTAGCAGGGGAAATTAGTCTATTGCGAAGGGAACTAGTGGAAATAGAGTTGAAACTAACACACCTTACAATTGAGCGGGATAATGCTAACCTTCAAATTGTCGATTTGCAAAGGCTTTTAAATAACCACAATAGGATGCAACATTTGCAAGGATCATATTCTTTGAATAAATTTGAAAACTTGGAAGCACAAAATAGGTGTTTGAGAATGGAAAAGGTAATTGAATTTTTTAATTATTTTTATAGAATATTAATTAAAACATGTGTAACACATGTAATTTCATATATTAGCACATTTTATACACCTTTAACTAGTAATAAGTGTCTACTAACATCTCAATGAATTGAAAGAATAATTCTTTCATTGATTTTTGTAACAGGATGTAATGGAGGACCAATTAAAGAAATGTTCTATGGATCTTGAAGTAATGGATTGTTATTTCAAAATCTTTATGTACAATTGATTCAATACCACAATACTAACAAAGGCTTAAACATTTGTTTTATATAATTCAATTTGAAATCTTTGTTGCGTAGATGAGATTTTTAAGTAACCTTTTTTTGTCATGTAGGGAAATTATCAATTTGAACAACCCTTGCCATCGATGGCAAATTTCAAGATTCAAAAAATAGATTCACATCTTCTTGCTCATCCATCCCTTCACAATTCCTCGGTATGTTTTTAAATTATTTTTTTGATCCAACTTAATAGGCAAATGAACGAGAAATTCTTTGATTAAAATCACTTTTAAAAATACATTAGACTAATTATATGTAAATGTTGTATTGTAGCAATTGTTCCTTACTGGAACTGATTCAATTGGAAGGCCTCGGCCACCCCATCCTTCTATGCTCCACCAACAATGGCCAATATAACATGAATAGTGTATTAATTATAATAATTTGGATCATTGATTTTGAAGCCATCCTTAGTTTCTTCAAAACAATTGGAATGACTCATTGACTTTGATACATGCACCAATATTTGAGAACCAACAAATTATTTGTCATGCATTCACGACATCAAAGTCTCACCAACCAATTATTTGAAATTGTATCAAAAAATACAATCATAACTTTTAAGATGTAAAGAATCTTTCAAACTAAATTTAAGGTTTAACTTTGTTCAATGTATCATAGTGTTTAATAATAAATTTTTATATTGCAATTGTTGAAACCAAATGATGATTTAGGGTTAGATAATTTATGTGTCACTTTCAACTATACTAATTTTAAGTGATGATACAGGAATTTAAGAGTCTACAATGAATTTCAATCCATTATTCATAGATCTTTATCAAGGTATTTACAAAGCTATCATGCATCACAATAAATAGAATGTATCTATTAAGATATATTTGTATTTAGTATCAAATATGTTCAACTAATTATTTAATATTCAACATTTTAATGCAAATAATTCTTTGACTACTAGGTACTTCAAGTTTTCTATGGATTAAATCTCCTTCATTTGTGGAAATTTAGCAATAATACCATACATGACACAATTCAAAATCAAATTTTCATTGTACTCATTTCCAACTTGTGAAATTGTTTTCAAGGTAAAATTCAAATATTGATTGATAGTGACAAATACTTTTATGAAACAAGTTGCAAAACAATACAATTATGTTCTTGATTATACTCTTCTTTGTTGCTAGCATATAATGATTAGCAATAAGATTATGAATTGTTCTAAGAGGCTCTAAGACATATTTTGAATTGGATTCTTTTTAACAATGGAATGAGTTGTAATTCCTCGCAAAAATTATTGTGATATTCAATATTGTGGTATAATGAATATTCAATTAAATTACTTTTGAACTTCTTAGGTGGCATTTTGATTGAATCATTTTTGGACCATGAGTTGCACATTGATGTACAATACCTTATTTTATTGAATATAAAAATAAAATATACTTGAATTTTTTAAAGAAATATCCAAGTTTTGATGTTTGAAAAAATTCCAATAAATTTTAGAGTATTTTTTGAAGAAATATCCAAGTTTTGATGTTTGAAAAATAAAATGAATTGTTGATATTTTGATAAAAGAATTTGCATTTATTACTTGTAGGATGACATAATATTATACTATTATTAATATTAATTTATTTTTATTAATTTTATTCATTTATTTTACATTATGACAAAAACATATTTACATGCAATACCAATTAAAAATATCATAACTTTAAGAAGTTAAATTTTGTTCTATTCAAATTTATATTAACAATTGGAGATTCATATTTTTGCTTAAGAAAAGCTGTTTTTTGAAATTTATTCCAATTTTTTTTGTATATAATTTTTTTATCATAAAAATATTTATTAATTAAATAAAACATCTATTAATTTTTAAAAGGGATAAATAATCATTAAATTTTTTAATTGAAACCATCAAAATTGTCCAAAAATTATTATAATATTATTTTTAAATTTGAATTCATCATTTATTTGCATTAAATTGTTTTGTAATTATAATATATATTATTCATTTTCAATTTAATTTCAATAATAAAAAATTAACAATACTCAATATTTTGAAAGAGTACTACCTTGTACTACAACAAATTTAATTTGTACAAATTATCAACTAATATTTATGTTGATAAAAATGCAATTTTGCAAAAATAAATTAAATCTAGAAGAGCCATATGAACCTCCAGGGTTAACAAAGTTTCAGCATGTAAGAATTTTAGAGAAGAAAATTTACATTTTTGTCTCTAATAAGTCCTAAAGTCCTAAAGTTTTCTTGGAAGCACTTAGGATTTAGATAGACTTGTATGACCTCAATTTTGACATTACTTTTCTAAATATTTTTTGAAGATAGAAAAATGCATTAGCTTTTGGAGATTATAAATTTTATTTCAATTGGTGTATGGGAGCAAAAGTTATGCCACCTTTTAGCCCCCAAAGACCAAAGTACTTTGCCAAGCAAATAAAACACAAAAAATTGAAATAAAAATTGAAATATTTTATTCCAGTAGATTATATATATTTTTCTTATATAGAAAGCTTTGATTCATTCCATTTGGATTAGTGATGTGAAAGTTATGGATCCTTTTTTTGTAGGCAATCATTGTATCTTCTTGAAAAATAGCGTATTGGATTTGTTTTTGAGCTCAATTTCAAATTTTTCAAAAAATAATTGTACAAGGTTAACTTTGCTTGCTATAATAATCTCACCTTTAGAATTAGTATGTTCAACTCCATCTTAAAGCAATTAATAATTTTGTTTTAATTTTCCTTCTATCTTATACTTTGCATCTACTTAAAAAAAATTAATAATAAAATTTAAGATTTTAGACTTTAGATTTTCAATTCGATTCTTCACTATAAAGATTTTGTACTTCAAAACTTTATATTGCAATATCAATCAAAGTTAATCCCTAAAGGACCACAAGGCCACTAGGTGGCTTTAGCAACAATGTTTTTTGCACTCCAATTCCTTAGGAGTTAAGAGGATTCAAAATCTTATATTCTAATCATGCAAGGTGCAAAAATAAATTCTTCAATTTAAATACAAAAATTTCACATTAGTTTAGTACAAGATCCTAAAGTTAGATATGCAAAAGAAAAATTTCAAAGTTTTTTTGCTCTTAGCGAAATAAAATGTAAAAAATACTGATTGTTTTTTGATGATGGGATAATTGCTTGCATTGGATATTAGTAGTACAAATTATCGTTATGTTTTAGTACAAATGTGTTAAATCATTAATTTTTAATTTTTTTAATTTTTGGAGAGAATAAAATAATTCAAGAAATATGTATTTATACTTAAAATATTTGTTCATTTGAAAGGTTTCTAAAAATTGATTGGCCTTGTTTTTGTATATAGAATATTAAGTGCATTGTATATTTACTATCTTTTTTTTACAATCCTTTCAAATTCATCAAAATTAAAATTAAATTTTTTTGAACATACAAATATATTAATTTAATTTGAATTTAATTTGACATTTAATTTCAATTAGATATACTGGTATAATAAGAATTTTATACTTATTTTGCATTGATTGAATGATTTTCAATATTACAAATCATGCAATTTTTTGATATATAAATAAAATACTGGCAAATGAAATTGGAATGTAGAGTTACATGAATTTGAAGCCCACTATAACTTGATTAATGTATTGGATTTTAAGTTTTCTAAACTTTTTTCTAGCCATTTATGGATCTGGAGTTTTTTTTAATGGCCTCAAAGATTATGTATTTACATTATCAAAGATTCAACCAATTACGATTCACTTATATTGCTAGTTCATTTACAAAAAGTATATATACAATATGAAGTTAGACCACAATTGAAATCGGTAATTTAGATTGGTAATGTAGCCCAAAGTGTCATTGCAAACAAATGATTTCATGTATAATATATTGAAGATGAGACCAAAGCCAAAGGAATAGAAAATGTATTCCAAATCATGGCTTTGTATTGACTTCTTTTTAATTTTGTTGATGAAGGTGCCTCGAAGAAGGTTTACTAAGAGAAATAATGGAAAAACTATCATTGCTAGTATTTCTTCTTGTATAAAATCCAAAGATTTGTAGAATTAAGATGTTTTGTTCCAAATTTAGAGTTTATGGTTTGCATTGTGATGGTGATTGTAATGGTTAGAGTCATTGTTGAAGCTACTAAGAAGCATCTCAATATGACAATTCTAAACTGAACAAAGTCCAATCAGGATGTGGATGCAATTTTGTAGAATTTTGTTCAGAGTGTTGCAAGCGCATATTTTATATTGGACTTGTAGGTTGGTAGCACTAGCTTGTTGGAGTGTTGTGGAAAATCGTGACAAATATCTTTTCTTTAGTCAATCACCATCATTATAACAAGGATGAACAAAAAATGTTAAGTTGTTATCATTGAGTAATGAATATGGTTGTGCTTGAATAAATGCATAAAAATTGTCAAATATTAATCTCAATACTTTGATGATGATTTTTCTTGGGTTATCAATTCATGCTAGATGTTTGGTGAGGATTGAGGCCTACAAGCAACTAAACAAGCTTCAAAGTTGAACCATGCAAGTGATATGATGATCTTCAACCAAATGTTATTCTTATTTGTATACATTTTAGGTAATGAAAAATTAGGGTTGAAATAATACATGGCCATTTGTTGATTCAAGCTTATAATTGTTATATGTAATAACTAAATCTTGGGATTTCTCTAGGATTCAATTGCAAGTCTAAGTTATCAAAGTTTTAAGAATTTGAGAGAAATTTATGGGTAAATTTAAGTGCACATTGTTTCAAAATGATTAGTTGATGCAAAATAGTGTGGTGTAAGTCAATCACCAACTCATTCTTGGAGTACAACAATATCCAAAATTTGGTTTTGTGTGGAATCAACCAAGTTTGACCAATACAACTTTATACTGACATCCTTATACATTTTGTCATGGCTTGCAATTAGATCCTTACGTAAGAGAGAGAGTTTGTGAGAGTGCAAATGAAGATGAGAGGGTACTACAAAGGATGTAAATCAAATGGTTTTGCTTTGAGATGTCAATCCTAAAATCTAAAGTGTAGAAAAGGGCTAGTACCACTGCCACATTTGATGTCATTGTTAACATAAAAATAGCTCAATTATTGTGGATGTCATCTAAAATGAATCACAAAAAACATGGTTTTCTTATAGTGTACAATGGACTTGAGTGCATTATGTTTGATGATTTTTCTAGCCCATGAAATCGTTATCCAACATGTCAAGCAAACTAGGCTTAAGACATGATGTAGCATTACAAGAAATCTAAGCCCTTAGAAAGGCCGCGAGTGTTTGGAGGGTTCGGTGCATTTACAATGAATAATCATTGTTTTTTAATTTATTCTGCAAAATTTGACATGGCACTACTTGTGCCACATCTATGCCATGTAAGGTTGTAGACTTTTTTTAATATTTAAATATATATTTGCATCGTGGGATTGCTGAAAATAAAATCTTAACAGCCTTTCCGAGGGGTCAAAATTTTCCTGATGGTATTAGGAGGTAGATCTAATTGTATAAAAGTATTTGCATCAATGGATGCATTTTGAAGTACCAACTAGTGCATAAACTATATACTCTTCATGATTGTAAGATTGAGTGAGATTCCAATAATATTATTAGATTGTCAAAGAAAATGTTGAACTATTATGGAACTTCAATTCTAATGGAGTAACCACGCCTAGAGCAAGGAAGATGCTTGCTAAATGAATTGCCAAAGGTCCCTTCCCACTTGCAATTAGTTGGTGCATTTATGAGAGATAATCAAAGAGGTGGTTGTCTTGCCTTTCCATTTGCAATTGTAAGTATCCACTAAGCCTATATGGAGGTTGTTGTGGCAAGGGATAATGGTGCTACTAGCAACTAAGAGCATCTGCAATGGACTCGCCAAACTCAACAGTATCGGCACTGTGCTGGGCCCAGTCAAATATTTAATTAAAACCGTGCTCCAATGCAACCGTTATTGGGGTCTTCAATTCCACGGCCTCTGTATGTGACCACCCGAGACCGGCTAATTTGTAATATTTGAAGGGCCTACAAGTTGGCCCGGTGTAAGAATAATAATGATTGTCAACCCTTTTTCGCATTGTAGATTGTGCCAATCAATTCAAATGTCCCTTGTTTCGATGAAAAGCTTTTTTTAAATGTAGATTCTTTCTTTCTTGTTTTTTATAATGCAAAAAAATTCACTTGACGTTGGGATTGCCAGCTTTGCATTGGATCAATTTTTCCAAAGAAAGAACCAGCACTTCCAAGGCCTTGTGGAATGGCCCGACATTTACTGTTACAGGGCTTGTATGCCAAGTCCGCATTGCAGATGCCCTAAGAGGGTTGCTTCTATTTAGCCCTCTACAAGACAATTGCCCCCTTTAATGTTGCCTAGCCTCTGCCACCACCTAAGACCAAAAAGGCATGCAAAAATTGTAGGAAAAAAGTACATGCTCGTTGTACAACTACAAAAATGATTGATTCAAATACTTCTATCATAAATGCATGATCATTGCTTCTATAGTATAAATTTATGAACTTACAAATTGAAAATGAAAATTGTTCACTACACCTTTTTATATTTTACTATTGTGACCAATAAACTACTTAGAAATTCAACTGGATTGTTGGTGGTCCACAATACTTGAATGGCAAGTCCATATTAAGTATGACTTCCATCAATCTCAAGTTTTATTAGATTGCACACGTATAATGCTTTTGTATTAGACTACATGGATGATATTGGAACTGTCATGCAATTTATTTGAACTGATTAATATTTTCATTTCATGAATCTTGTTCTTTACCATACATATAACACCTTCATGCATCTTGTACATTGTACAATACATAAACAACATTCTGATGATAAAGTAAATTCTCATTTAATTGTCTTCTATTGAATTCCAAATGCATTTTCTTTATAGGTGGAGTGCAACTTCTTGTTATGGCAAAAAATTCACAAGCAATAAAAGCAAGAGCTCTTAGTTGAGGGACTTCAATATCTAGTTCCACAACCTACATTTCCACCTTGTATTTTTAGACCAAAGTGTAATCATGGTTCAAATTTGACCATGCATGAAATATTGGCATTGGTGTCTACCAAAAGAGAACTATACATTGAAGATTTTGACATTTTAAATGGACAAGATTTGATGAGAAGAGATTTTACCATATAGAAACGCATTTCTCTTATTGTAATGCGTGGTAGTCACTCTCCGTGCCTTTGGAATGGTTAGGTGTGTAAGATCAAATGGCATTAGATTTTCTAAGACTACAAACAAATTGCAAAATATCACTCTCGGACTGGTGAAAATGCATTGGAGTTTGGAGACATGACAACACTTGAATGTGATGCAAATGGTTTGCCAAAGTCATATTTGCTTGATTTTTACAAAAGTAGAATGGAGAGTGCCCTACCATTACTCCTCTACAGTCACGTACAAGATACATTGGATCCAACCAACAAGAATTATTGTACAACTCGTGTACCAAACAAAAGATAAGACATTGAAGAGAACACACATGATTATAAAGATCCAATGTAATTGCACGATCTTCTCTTTGATAACCCTTCACATTCAAGTCAACTACCACTTCATTCATGTAAATGAAACCAACTTGGACGAGATACATTGGAAGAGGCTATATGCTACCAACATGGGCAATGTACCCATGTAAATCACTATATTGGATCACCTTTTGGAAAGACAAAAATATAAACGATGTGTGTGAATTTACAAGTGTGGAAGTGTTAGTAATCTAGATTAAACTACAACTACCAATTAAAGAGTTTTCCATGAGATTGTTGTAGGAACTTCGAGAAATTAGGGTGAAAATTTAGAAAATGCAATTAGGAGAAAACAAGGGGAAAATTTTAGGAAAAAAGTAGGGATTTAAAACTAAAAAGACATTAAGCAAGATTTGGTAAGGTAACCAAATTAGGCAAATGGAAAAATGTTGACAAAATGAAAACCAACATACTATGAAGTAGGAAAATGAAATTAGAATTAAATAGGAAATAAAAAAGATAACAAACACAAAAATACAAAACCAAAATGAAAACATAATAGTACAGGTAGGATATTGGATTAGAATCAAATTACTAACAAAAAAAAGAAATACAAGTATACCGCTAGCCCAAAAGATATCCTAAGAGCATCTACCCCTTTGCACATTAGAACTAACTGCTTTGGCTTTTGGCATATCTGGACTATCAAAGTTCCCCTACCTTCACAAATTGAAGAAAAAAATCTTAACAAGTCCCTCCAAAAATTAAGCTTGGCACATATGCCTACCAAATTGTTCGTCACCTTTGTTATGCCCCTCAATTTTGGATTCACTATTGAGATCTCACCATTTTAGTAATTCATTGGACAAGCAATAATAGTAGCATTAATAATAGCCTTGACTACATTAATAGTAGCAAAGACATTATTGAGCGTATTGGATACTTTGGGTAACATTGGAAAATTGACATGTAGATTTGTCAAAGAGCTTGACTTGAGCCTATGATAAGACATGTGGCACTTCAGATTTGGCAAATAAGGGTGTCAATGTTATGAGGTAACAAGACCTAAATGAGTTTAAATAAGCAATTCATCATATTTTTCATTATTATTTTGAAAAAGTTTTCATAGGGGCTTGTTGGCAAATA
This sequence comes from Rhytidiadelphus loreus, assembly GCA_947034895.1. Lineage (NCBI taxonomy): Eukaryota > Viridiplantae > Streptophyta > Bryopsida > Hypnales > Hylocomiaceae > Rhytidiadelphus > Rhytidiadelphus loreus. The sequence goes on from OX344762.1 coordinate 65,919,792, forward strand.
ATAGGGGATTATAGATTATCTTTGAATGTATTTTTGGACACTTTATCATTAAACTATGAATTTTTGAAAGTGCTCAAAATAGGTGTTTCTAAAATCGACCCTATACTCGCATGAGTAAAGTAAGCATATCCATTCACCCGACCCCCTGCCCAAGCCCTACTTTTGGATTCATTTCCAATATGTTCATAATCCAATTAAACCAAAGTTTACTCGCTTTTTTGAGATATTGATGGACTTTTATCCCTTGGATTCCTACTTTTGAGTTTTCTACCGAAAGTCTAATTAAATACAAATTAATCAATTATTTTCTTCATAGCAAAAAGGAGACAATTTATTAAAGGGTTGGGAATGGGTCTATTACCTTAGTCAGAGTACATTTTAGGCAAGAATATGTAACGATCAATTTAGAAAGAGTTCAAAATTAGGTATAGTTACCTTAAACTTGAAATGCATCTAAAGACACAAAATGTCTTTTGGATGGCTTCATCTAAGATTGTAGGATGGAAAAAAAATCTTTTTTTCATCCAATTGTTGTTTTAGAAGTTGCTTGAATACATTTTCATTGAATAGTATTTAGGTTTTTTATTGACTTTTCTAAAGAAGAAGATGCTTAATCCACAAATCACCCTCAGAGTATATTTTGATCATTTCTTGTTATTTACTCTTGATGATAATTTTAGCCACAAAATGGTATTTTTGAATTTGAGTCCTACTGATGAAATGAAGCTTATCACGTGTGCTTTCTACTCAAATTAGAAATCCTAAAAACCTCATAAATTTCAATATTTTTATAGCAATGTGAACTTTGGGGCCTATAACCACAACTTGTTGATTTTCTATTTTTAGAGTGCCACGATAATTTTGGTTTAAACCATGATGTTATATACTATAATATACATCTATGGTGAAAATTTCGGATTTTTTTGAGTATAATTTGTATTTGACATGAATTTTCTTCATTTTTTCTTTAAAAAATTCCCCCAAATTTGAATTTTTTATAACTTGCAATAACCATATGACTTCATCTCTGAGAAATAAATATAAAAAAATTCATTTATATGTAGTTGCAAAATGACAACAAACAAAGTGATGGATAGTAAGGCTTGAAATCAATGGTTATGGGAGTAAGGTAGTCTACTTTAGAAGCAACCACTAATACAAAGTTACATTCTTTCTTTCTTCAATGTACTAGCAGTGTACATTTTATGAGGTGGTTGCTTTAAGTGACTATTGCATTTCAACTTCAAAAATTTGTAATTAATTCTACAAAGGTTCAAATAATATGAAACTACTTAGGCTGTTACATGCCAATTCCATTTTTCTTCCTACGAAAATTACTGAAAATGACTTCAAGGAGTTTAAATTCCCCTCAAATGCAATCAGCTCTTAAAAGGTCGCTTTACCTTGATAAGATAAATCTCCACCACTCCCTTGTCCCGGAGCCCCAAAGATCCCCCATGCCGGCAGTTTCGTGGTGGCGCCCCCTGCTGGACGCGACGTTCCTTGGCGTCACAGCCGCACTACCAGGCCTCGAAACTCCCAAAGCGGAATCTGCCAGAGCACCTGCAGCCAATGCCCGGCATCGCCCCCACGCAATACCCCAAAGAGGACGAAACCAGGAGTGTGCCTGCAGTGCGAAAGTTCAAACTGCCGATCCACCAACGCTGATAAGAACGGTTGCCCCACCGTCTAGATGCATCCTCCACGCATAAAAAGAGGAATCTCTACCCTGACTTGCGCTACCACTTCGCTTGCTTGGCAACACACTCTCGGCTGAGCTCTGCACTCTCACTTCGGAGGCTGTGGCCGTTGCGGGCGTTCATTCTTATTCTTTTAGGTTTTGGGGACTTGGGGTGCTCTGCATTGGGGAAACATGGCTCAGGTGGCGTCCATGGAGGTCATGGTCGCGGCTCGGGCGCCCTCCTCTGCGGCGGTGGCGTCCACTTCGAGTAGGCAATCGGTAGCTTTGGGTACGCTCTCATTCATTTTTAATTTGTTGGGTTTTTTTATTTGATGGAATTGGGTGAAGTTTCGGAGACTGAGTGGTGTTGGACGGTGCGCTCTCATTCATTTTTGTTGGGATTTTTGATTCGATGGAATTTGGTGAAGTTTCGATCGGAGGCTGAGTGGTGTTGGATTTTTCAGGGTTGAGAGGGCAGAATGGAGGCCGTCTCGGGGGATTGTCGTCCGCCGGAGGGGTGTCGCGGAGCTTGGGTTTGACGACGAGTGGTGAGAGGTTGCAGAAGCGAAGAGTGCGGGTCGCTTCCCCGACTACCGCGGCCCCTGGTATGTGAACTTGGTTATGAGCTCCGCCGAAATTTGAACTGGTATCAAGACCGATTTCGATTAGTGGGTTGAACTCATGTTTGATGGAAACTTTTGTGTGCAGAGCTTGTGGAAAGTACTGTGGACATCCCGAAGCTGGCGGAAGACTTAGACTCCGCATCTCCGTTGGAAATTATGGACAAAGCTTTGTCAATGTTTGGTGACGATATTGCGATCGCTTTCAGGTACGGATCAAGCGCAATTGACCAATTTCCTCGACCAGATTGACAAGTGGAGTAATTCATCCAGTACTCTTTGTTTTTTTGTAGTCATTTATAATCAGGGTTTTTCTTTTTCGATAGGTTAGGCCTACTTGACGTTGTGAGATTTCTGATATCTATTAGACGGGTGTTCTAAAATTTTCTTGCTTATTTCGATCATGTTCTAAGAATATGCTTGTGTTACCGACTAGAGGATCTTGTTGACGCTTTGTCGGAACACTCTAGACGTTGTGTCTCTCTGTTTGAAATGACAATCCAGCTTCCACTTGCGGCTGGAGCTTGCGCTTCTCGACTTCAGCTGATTGTTGTGGCTTGGTGGTTGCAGTGGAGCTGAGGACGTGGCCTTGATCGAGTACGCGCATCTGACAGGCCGTCCCTTCCGGGTGTTCAGCTTGGAGACTGGAAGGCTAAACCCTGAGACTTACCGCTTGTTTGCCGAAGTGGAGAAACGGTACAACATTCACATTCAGTACATGTTTCCTGATGCGGCCGAGGTGGAGGAGCTTGTGCGTGCCAAAGGCTTGTTCTCCTTCTATGAAGACGGGCATCAAGAGTGTTGCAGGGTGCGGAAAGTGCGACCTCTGCGTCGGGCGCTCAAGGGATTGAAGGCCTGGATTACGGGACAGCGCAAAGATCAATCGCCTGGAACACGTGCGAATGTCCCAATTGTCCAGGTGCTTATTGCTACTTCACAACTAGCACAATTTACGTTGACTATGGAACTCTTCCAAGCCTTATGTTCGTGTCAGAAACTTTAAAAATTAGCCAGAATTCGGATTCCTTTTGGCGAATTATGTTGCCCAATCCATGCCCAGCTTATTAGAAATCTGTATGATATCTTTTTCCTTACAGTTGTTACTGTATGGTGACCAGGTGGATCCTGCTTTTGAGGGCTTGGACGGGGGTCCTGGAAGTTTGATTAAGTGGAACCCACTGTCAAACGTCTCGGGAACCGCTGTGTGGTCCTTCCTTCGCACTATGGACGTACCTGTCAATGAGCTGCACTTCAAGGTTTGTTTCAACTCTTTCGTTTTGGAAGATAATGTATTCTTCTTTTCCATTCACCATGAGCACTAGTTGAATGGGTGCAATCAGTCAAGTTTTATGGTCGGATAGCTGATTTGCATCCTTTGTTGCAGGGTTACGTGTCAATTGGGTGCGAGCCATGTACAAGGGCTGTGCTGCCAGGCCAACACGAGAGAGAAGGTAGATGGTGGTGGGAAGATGCCAAGGCTAAGGAGTGTGGTCTCCACAAGGTATGGAAAATCAAAATTTAGGGTTGTTGCTGGACCTTCTTGCATGTCCAACAATAAAGTCGTCTGAAACTTTGTACGGCTTTCAAATGGACTTGGTTTCAGCCGGATATGCCAAAGTAGAACCTACAAATTTTCAGCAGTCATTCTTTATATGTGTAACTGAAACTATTTTTCCGTTCTTATTTGCAGGGTAACCTCGATGCTCTGACGGAGCCCTCTAGTGCTCTAGGAGAGAAAGTTGAATTTGCCGATCTTTTCACCGGTGAGAATGTGACCACTTTGGCTCGTGAAGATATGGAAGCGTTGGCAAAGGGAGAGAAGCGCGAAAAGTCATCCCTTGTTGTGTTATACGCACCCTGGTGCTCCTTCTCTCAGGCTATGAACGATTCCTACAATGCTGTTGCAGACAAGTTGGCGGGCTCAAATGTTGTGGTAAGCGGCAATATCATTCACGGCTGCTCGATATAGTGTCAAAGATGTGAATGCCTTTTCAAAGTGTTGATAAGAACCCCTAGGGAACCTAGCATAGAGGACTCTAGTCCTATTACACTACTATTTCTTTAATAGTTCCTCTTTACTACTCTTTCTTTACATTGAGCTATCTCGGTGCTTTACATTTAGGTTCTCGTAATTGCTATAAACTGGAAATACAGTAGTAGAGTAAGAGGTAACTCACTGTTTTTGTGAGGGGATTTTGTGCCGAATGTTGACTTTGTTATTGAATGGAGCAGGTTGGCAAGTTCAATGCTGATGGTGATCAGAAATCATACGCGAAGGAGAATCTTCAGCTTCAAAGCTATCCGACTGTCCTCTTTTTCCCCAAGAACAGTAGCCAAATTATTAAGTATCCGTCAGAGAACCGCGAAGTGAGCGCTTTGCTTGGGTTTGTGGAGGCATTGCAATAATTTTTTGTTTTGTTTCTGAGAGTAGTGTACACTATTAAGGAACGGTGGATTCCAAATGGAAGGTGCCGGTGCACTTTGATTGTTGAGTGTTCCACTATTGACAATTTTGGACTTTTAGAGGATCCTTTCAGGGATGAATGAAAGGCAAATGCTGGGGTGATTTATATTCATATCATTTGCAAACCATTTTTTGTCAACTGGTAATTGTATTACGGTATGTTATCTTTAGTGGATGTAGAACAGCGAGGCCAGAGCTTGAGTTTTAGATTTAAACCTAGTCCTCGATGTTGTCAAAGAATGTATAGACCTCACTCGGTCCGATTGCTGGACCGATAGGTGCATTCTTTGTTTCTAGAGTGCACAATGAAGTCATTCATCAAACACTTTTGGTCCTCATCCTCAGCATTTTGCAAGGGTTAACCCTTGAAGGAAGTTGAGGCCCAAAAGTGTCCAATTAATGACTTCTTTGGTAATTGAAGAAACAAAAAATGCACCTATTGGTCCAATAATCAGAGTGTTTTCATGGCTACCTTGGTCATGGGGGGCCGTGTCCTTCAAGGATTAAGATTGTGTTGGACAAAGCACTTGAAGATAGTTTTGGTCGTGTATTATTTGACTATCCTAAGATGAGTGAAGATCATTTGATTAAAAAACATCCAAGAGCATTCATTGGAGGTAAAACTAATGTACAAGACTTCTCCATTTTTCACAAAATTCCAAAGATGAACATTTGCATGTGTCTTACATAGAAGGATTATGTGTCATCTATGAGATACTTTTAGGCTACTGCATCATTATAGGATTAACCTTGTAATATTGTTGAGAGTTGAAATTAAAAGTGTTTGATGAATGATTGTCGGAGACCAAGAATGCAAATATTCATCTTGGCAAATGAAAATTTTGTGGTTGATGATCATGGTGATGGGTTAAGATAAGCCATCCAATTTGGGAATATTTGTGCCAATATGTACCAATAGTGTCCATCTTAAAATTTGACATGGGCACTATTGATATAGAGTGATAAAAATAGGTGCAACCAAAATGTGCTTCAATTAGAATGGTGTACTTTAAGATTTTGGCTATAATTTGCCAAGAAAAAACTCAATGTTGAAGAGCAAAGAAAGAAAAAGAAAACAATATTAGATAAGACTAAATCTTTTTCAACATTCATATATACTTGTAGCAATATTTTTGTAAGTGATAGATTTGTAAGGGAAAAACCCGTTACATACAAGTATAGGAAGTTCCAAATGCATTATGCATGTAAGAAATGTTGCAATTTATCCAATTATTGGATGAAAGTTTGTTCACGTCTTTAGGTTAGATGAATATGTTTTTCCTTGGGGATTCCCCTTCAAAGTTGCATGTTTTAGGACAATTTTCTTTTATAGAGATATACCCTAAAAGAGGACAATGATATTTCTCATTCCTCTAAATTGGAGGTAGTCCTATAGAATTGATTCTTCTTTAGATCATGTTACTTTAAAAAAAATTCTCGAGGTATTCATTCATTCAAACATAAATCATCCTATACATTTGAATAGTAAAAATCATCCTAAGAAACATCAATTACACTTATGTTGATTGCCTTTGAACAAATTTAATTTATGAGTACCACATAGAAGAGGTGATGTTTAACTAACAATCTTATAAGATCTTTTTTAGCATATCTATATTACCTATTTTCCTTTGAATATTTATGATTTTTTAATATGACTTGCTTGATATCAAACTTTAATTAATTTCATTCAATACTTGAATTACCATGGTTCTCTAAAAAGTGATTCTTCTCTAGTTTCGGTTGTAAAGTTTATTAAAATTGCTCTAGATACTATTAATACATTCAAGGTGGATTTGGTCCTTTAAGGTGTAAAGTTCTAATTTTTCCATGTAATAAGGAAAATGAAAGGACTTTATTACTTACCACTCAAAGGTCAAGGAAATTGAATTCATATGTGGATGTAGAGACATGTGATTAGTCTAAGAAGCTAAAGAGAGACAAATTAACCAACCATTATGATAAATCCAACTTCCACAAAAGCTTATTTTTCAACCAATCAAAGCTTGAAGAATTGTAGTGATCACTTTCCATGGTCTTAGAATAGGTTGTTATGATTTAGATACTATTGTGACCATTTGTAGATTGAAATTCTTGCTACAAGAAGGTCTCCAATACAAAGGCTATAGAAAATTTATGGTCTTCACATATCTATTTCTATGTACTCCATATTATTTTTCTCAATATATTATTTTACTAAATATTTAATTCAAAAATCTTATTTGGATACAAACAAAAATCTTTCATATTACACCTTCCACTATCAATGTACTTGTGTTCACAACTAAACATGTCAACTTGTTCATTAACATGCTTCATTTAGTGACAATCTTTAATTAGGCGTTGATATTTAGACAATGTTAACACTGGTCACTCATCATAACATTGTTAACAAGCCTAAACTATTCCCCCTTGGAGATTGGGATAATCCCTCCTTAGATGCTTGGGAAAGATTTTATTAGTTTAATCTCCAAAGAATAATTGGATGGCTAGAAAGTTGCAACACTAGTTTCATTGGTTGAGTGGGAAGTTGCCATGCTTGGAGCACTGACTTTTTGTGGAAATATAAGGGCCCCACCACCATTGGGTAATAATGTTGTGCATATCTTGGTTCAAAATATACCCATACCTTAGAATCACACAATTTTTATAATCTCATGTCGCAAAAAAGCTATTGCACTTATATATAATTCATTCTTTGAAATGATGAGCACAACATACTACTATTGCTTTTCAAAAATGCTTCATTTTCAAACATATCTCATTCGTATTTGACAACACAACTTTTGACATTTTCAAAGAATTGCTTGGGGACAAATTCAACAACATACCCGCAAAGTGCCGTGGCTTGAATTGTACAGTAAGTTACTAAAAGTAAGTTCATCAGGCAAGAAGAATCTTCATTGCAACAGCGAGTCAAGAGTTTGTGTACAAGATTGTTCTGAAGAGATCTGGCGGCTTTGGTTGCTTGACACGTGTATTATAAGTTGGTGGTTACAATTGCAAGCTGCTCATTTGAGTCATTGCCCTATCAATGAAGGAAAACATTAACCCTGGAATGCTGTACTCATCACCGTGGAAATCATCCTCTTGGGTACCGTGTAAATCATTTGCTTAACTCTTAAAGCACGGACCTATGACCATTGATTTCAAGCCTCAATACTCATTACATAGTTTGTTGCCATTTTGCAACTTGATATGAATAAAAAAATTTACATTTATTTTTCAGTGATGAAAATGTATGTTTTCTGTACTTCCCTAATTTTTTTTAAAAATTAATAGAAAATTGTTTTTTTTGAGAATTTTTGAAGATTAAGTGAAGAAAAATCATATCAAATAGAAAATTATTTAAAAAAATAGGAGAATTTAACCATGTGTGTACATTATAGTGATGAACATCAAGGGGTAAATTGAATTTCCGTATCATTCTATTATTAAAATATAACAGACATTAAAATACCTCCAAAGTTCAAATTGCAATAAAACATTCATTATTAGGAATTTTCTTAGAACTCAAATTGGAGTTGAAACTGAAGTAGGTGACTTTTGTTTTTCTCATTGGCCTCAAACTCAAAAAATATCATTTTTGTGAAGAAATTTCAGATTTAGAGCAAGGAGACACAACTTTCTAATATACACTAAAAATAGCGTATTTTGTGATTCAATTTTTTTTGCTAACTTTTCATTTATGTGAAGGGAAACATCAACAAGTGTACAATCTCAATTGAATACTCTTCATAACCCAAAATGAAAGGTCATCAAGGAAAATGGGGATGAAAAAACACTTACAATACATTGTAATTTCAACAAACTGCCAAGTAGGCACCACAAAATGGCACCTGCGTTCTTAGCAATAAATGTGTTTTGGCTCTCGGGGAGGGCTGCGAGTTCCCAACTCGAAACCTCCCTGAGAACCGCCGAAACCTGCCGTTCCCCGCCTGTGCTGACCTGGCCGAGAGACTGCCAGGTCAGTTTTTTTGTAAAAAATTAAAATTAAAAAAAAATTTAACTTTGTTTCTCATTTTAAGGACTTAAATTTATTTTTTTATTTTTTTATTTTTTTCAAAAAAAAAATAATCTGACAACGGCGTTCTTTCACTGCCGGGAGAACAGCGCCGAGAACGGCCCTGAAACGGCCCTCTAGAACCCAAAATCTCTTCTAATGGTTAAAAAATACCAAGTTTGAGCATTAATTGGAGGTCAAACTATTGTGCAAGACTATGTCCCTTTTTCACACAAAATTTCAAGGATGAACATCTACACTTCTATCTTACATAGACATAGAAGGATTCTCTATCATTCATTGAACACTTAGTGTTTGTAGCTAAGTTTTAGGGTTAACTTTGAAAGAACAAGACCTAACACAAAGATAGTCAAAGAAAAAATGAATTGTTTATTGGATGAATAGGTGCATTTTTTTCCTAAAAGTTTTTTAGAAAGTCATTTATCAAACACTTTTAATCCTTGGCTTCCTTATTTGTGTTCTTCATGTATGCCTAACATTCATTCTCTTGAAAGTCATTTTCATCTAAAAAAGATCCATTGTTTTTGATTGTGTATCAAAATCACATCCTAATAAATCTAGGTTATAGAAAGCTATTCATTGCATAATGTTGAACACAAAGATAGTAAAATTAGGGCATAGATTTAGACTATATATCAATCAAACTTTTATCTCTTATCACTTCTATATAGAGTATTCAAATATGAATTTTGGACTCCAATTAATCTTAGTTGCAATTAGCTTAGTGTAAATCTGCCATTTACTGCATAGATCTAAAAATTGGACAACAACTGCTCTAATTACCAAACAACAACCGCACAATTCAACTACCAATTTAGTTGTGATGGGGATAAAATTTTGCATCACCACCCAATGACCGCACATTATGCAGCTCGAGGGGGGGGGGGCATTTAGAGTATCCATTAGAAACCACGTGTGAACAAAACTTTGGACCCCCTATATACTTTTTGAATTTTAAATAAAACAAAATTAAAAAAATATGAATAGATTTTCCTACTTTGAAAGTTTATGTCTTGAATTATTGATATTTTTATTTGTTAATAATAATTAGTTAAAAAAAATTTGAAGTAAAAAGATACACTGTAGAACTGAAAAATAACTTTCACACCCCTATATTATATAAGAAAAAATTGTCTAAAAAATGAACAAAAAATTCCTAAAAATAACACATTATTGAAATCTCATTTTGAGTTGAATATTGACTCAAGGGTCATCTAAATGTGTCCTCTATAATTATTTGAGTTGAAAAACATGCCATTGTAGTTCATTTTCAACCTCTTCTAGAAATCATTTCATATTTTATTTGAGTTGGAAATTTTGGCAATAGAAAGCCATAGTCATTATTAAACAATGTTCAAAATTTTAGGTTGAAATTATAGTTTATTAGAAACCACTTGTTCGCACATGGTTTGTTATAGTAAAACTAAGTGCACCCCCCGAGCTATGCAATGAAGGATTGCAAGGAATTTAAAACTAGATTTCACCTTCATTGCCTTTAAATTGCAATAAAATTTGTAGGAAGAAATCTTTTGCATTTTGTTTTCCAAAACTGAATCTTAACATGACATTTAGTAATCATGCCAAGTTTCAAAACATCCAAGTTTCTACATGTATGTAGAGAAGGATTTGAATTTTGTTTGTGCGGTAATTGGCAAATTTATTCTATACATACAATTGGATATTTAGATTTCTGCTCAAATTTTAGTAACAAACTTGCTCTGTTTCGCATTAGATGTTTTTTCAGGTCTCTAAAAGACTGTAAGTTCCCTATAGTTTCCGGACTATAATAACTGTGCTGTAGCTGTAGTTTGAGGTGGCTAAGACTGCTTTGTCAGATAATAATAATTGATTAATTTTTATAATTTTTTATAATTATTTCAAAATTACAATAATATTTTATTTTTATTTTTTTTGGAATTTATTGAATTTTATTGAATTTTTATTATTTAATAAACTGATTGCCCTGCCATGGTTCACAATATAGGGAACCAACTAGATACAATATCTTAGAGGCCTAAAAAAACATGTAATGACCTTTCCTTCCTGAAATAAACCTTTGACAAAGAAATATAACAATGAATAGTAAATTTTTTATCAATTTTGTTGAAGTGAATAAAAAAAGAATTACACCAAAAATAAAAAATTACTAAGTTTTTTTTAAAACTTTGGTGTATTTGATTATGTGTTCTTGTTTATTAACCCTTTAGTGACCGTGGTTGATTTGAAGGGTGGGCGTAGTTTTTCAAGAAAATGAATTTTGTGGCCATTCTAAAGATGTAGTCTTAGATCACACCATACAAGGTGTTTCCATAAGGGAGATTCTTCAACCTAAGAAAAAATCAAACTCATCCAATGGTACAAATTGCTATAAATAAGATAGGAGGTCCATAAATCAACCTTTTCAAGGCTAAAATTGAATTTTGGAAAGTGAAACATCTTTAAATATTTTTAAGTAAATTTTCCTCAAAAGACAAGTAGAATAGTCAACCAACCCAAGTCGTTTCATATTTTTTCAAGCTTTGTGAAATTAGTTACAAATTTTTGAAGTTCACAAAAAATGGTCATTTGTAGTCATCAAAACAGATACCCTTCTAAAATGTGCAGATTTGGTACATTGAAGAAAGTGAAATGTACCTCTAAATCATGTTTGCTTCTAGAGCATTGTTGGAGTTTGAGTTGCTTCCCTTAATTCTCAAAAATCAATGACTTGAATGATCCTTTACAATTTGCGCTACATAAATACCGATGCATAAGTTTACTTTGGGCATTCATGAGATTACAAAGCAACACTTATGCCTTGTCAAGACATCAAGTTACAAAAAAATGTAAGCCAAACACTTGTCCTTCTTTTTTTGTCCCTTTGGCCTTGGACATGTGTTCTTTTGCTCATAAATTTTGTGTCATATGTCCATTTTCTATGAAATTTGAAACAAAGCTACATGTGATAATTTTAGACATTAAATAATTTTTTTCTAATTTTTTCCAATCAGTTTTGATATTTTTTCAAATTGCCCCCAATTGAATGTCTACCTTAGCATTGAAGGGGGGGGGGGGGTAGTCATGTTTCCACCCAAAAAATGCAAATTTGAAGGTCAAAATTGGATTCAAGGACTTCTACTAAAGTTTTATAAGCCTATGAGGAGGTTTTCTAAAAATAATAAAGTGTCCACCTTCCACATGTGTTCAAACTACACTACCTTTGCACACGTGTAAAGAACACAATTTTTTTGTCCGAAGATGCAAATGGTTGAGAAGAAGCATCTTTAAGTCAGGAAAAATGATTTCTTTTTAGTTTATTAAATTTTTTATACCATTTTCTAAAAATCAAATTCTAAAGTATTTATTTTCTTGCATTTTCCATCACTCTTTTTTTATGTATAACTTTTAGAGATAAATTTTTCTAGGCCTAAATTTTCACACACATACTATTTTGAATGCTTTATAAATTATCCATATTTTATTTCATTTAAAAAATATTACTCCAAAAGTCACAATACTCACAATACTAGGCCATTTTGAAACAAAAACGGCAGGTGCTTCTTACAATGATCCTAAAAAAAGTCAGTCAATCCTTTGATTGGATTATGAGTAGTAGAGTGAGTCTTACATTCCAATGATGAGAAAAGCCAAGTAAATTGTAGACAACTAGGAGTTGGTGCCATTTCAATAAAACAAAAATTTCAAAAAGAATCCAAATACAATCTAGAAAAGATTAGCATGTTACAAGCCAAAACACACCATTGAATTTTGAAATAACTTCAAGATAGGAAGTACAAAAGCACCCAAGTTTTAAGAGCTTCTTTTCACATGAAGGTGCATATTTCAATTCTGAATGTACCAATTGTGGACATAATGATTTTAGAACCCGAAGTATACCATTTCACTTCAAAAATTCATAACTAAATCCACAAAGGTCCAAAAAATGAAACAAACTGGGTTAGGTGCTAGTTCTATTTACCTTTCAAGGAAAATTTCTAAAAAAATGTTTCAATTACAATTAAGGCTTTTTTTTAGTCTTTTTGGTGCCAAATTGCACCAGAAAAAATAATTAGGGTAAAAAATGATAGAAAAATGCCCCCCCCAAAATAGATGAAATCGCCAAAAAATTTCAAATAAAAAAATCTTGGATGAAATCACTAGATTGTGAATGAAAACCAAATTGTAGACATGTGATATGTGCTAATCTGATATTTTCTATCCAATATGTAAATGAATGTTGAAATTTGGAGTACCACTATAACATTATATATTGCCACTTTGGCACTTCTTAGAGAATGAAAAAAAAGCCCTGATTACAATCATTTGATAAATGATTACTTTATGGACATTTTCCCTTACTATGGATTTGAAATTCTTTGACCTCAAATAATGAAGATATTTTCCACAAATGTAGATATTTTGTAACAAATATCAACTTTCTTTGTACCCTCTAAAGCAATTTGATGTTTTTAGGTCCAAAATTGTTCTAAAGTAGTCAGACCTAAAGCCAGGCTAAAATCTTCATCTATATTTATTCATTGTCAAATCCAATTGTACAATCTTTTAATTAACTTGTTAAACTACACCTTCCTAAAATTTTAGAACAAGAAACCTTACCAATTGCAAGATCATGATGTTTGGTTTTCAAATAAAAGTACCCTACGCTCGGGTCATATTCGTTAAAAAATAATTTAAAAAATAATTAAATATGGCATGTAATGAAATTTTCAAAAATTCTATTGTGGCATAATTGATTAGTGTAGAGAATATTAATAAAAATAATTTGTAGCCTCAAAATATATATACCAAGGTAATTGCTTTACACATGAAAAAAATTCATGTAAGCTTAGTTAACTAGTCTTCTACTAACTTACTAAGCTAGGAGGACCCCATTGCTGAAGGTCATGACAGATTTGATAAAGCCCTGAGTACCTCGGTAAAGTTGTGAGGACCTTGCTAAAAATCATGAAATATTCCAAATCTTGTGGAATGAAATCCCAAAAATTCTAAATCAAGTTAATGAAAGGATATTCACCCCCCAAAGAAATGATTTTGTGTGGGGTCTAATGAATTTGACCCCAACGTGTGTCATATTTTCAACTCTTCCCAATTGGTTAGCTTTCATTTTTCAAACTTTTTACAAAAAAATGTGTAGATCAACTTTTCACAATATGTTGAAGAAATAAATTGGGAATATGTATAAAAAATTTCAATTTTTTTTTTCATGTTCTTCATTGAAAAAAATAGTAGAAAGAAGTAGAATATGATTTTAAATACTAATTAAAATTGTTACGAATTTAGTTATGAAATTGAAAAATTCCAATCCCAATGGTTGTAATGTTATTGTAAACAGTCTACATCCAATGATTTTATTTCATTTCCAAAAATATTGAAAATTGAGTCAAATAAAGGACTTCAAAGTTAATTTTAGAGTAGAAATCTCATAATTGCCCACACACTAAAACTCCTCATAACTTTCATCTTGTTAATCAAAATGGAATGATTCAAAACTTTCCATATATATATAAATCTAGGAAGCCAAGTTCAAATTTTCATTTTTGAAAAAAATGATTTTTTCTAATTTGCCTATATTGCCTAGTTTAGAAAAAACTACATATCATACAATAACTTTTTAACCATGTAGTCAAAAGGTATAAAAATTGTTGCACCTTAAAGGAAATTCTTGACCACATGTTGTGTGAAATTTTAGAAGAAAAAAATGAATTTTTTTTCCACAAATGGATGACTAAAAACGCTATGTTGCCAAAAAAATACTATTTCGCCTATTAGGGGTTAAATGTTGTAATGCAGTCATACAAAGGCTTATGATCCCATTAGAATTATGAAAGCCCCTTTGGAATTAAATAGCAAACAAACTAAACCATGTGGGACTTTTTTCCTTGAAAAATTGTAAAATTGCATACAAAAATGAATCCTACAAGTTATTTTTCCAAGAAGATGCTCTAATTGCCCAAAATACAAGATTGTCTGTAACTTTCTCATAACAAATCCAAATGGAATGAAGGTCTAAACTTTCTATGTAGACAAAAACATAATTTATGAGAAAAAAAAACTTAAAAGCAAAAAATTTGAATTTTGAATTTTTTTTCCATTGCCCCCTATCCTATTTTGAGCTTATTTGGATATAACTTTTGTTCCCTAAACCAATGAAAAAAATAAAAATTCCCATGAAGCTAATTCAATTTTTCTATCTCCAAAAAAAGTTTCAAAAAATCATGACAAAAATTCAGCTCATAGGTACTTACCCAAAAGGAACAATGGTTCTTTAGGGGATAACCAAGCAATGGTCCTCCCCATGTTGGGAAGGTATAATTATACTTTGCTAGATACCAAGGAGGGGCTTTTCAGTTAATTCAAGGATTGTGCTATTGGCTCAGGAGCCATATAAGACAATTTTTTTTTTCACTGTAGGAGGTTCTCTTTGGAAAGATGAAAAAAGGAACCCCTTTGCCTCATTGGTAAACAGTATTATGAAAGCGGTTGGAGTTCCTTCTCTCC
This sequence comes from Rhytidiadelphus loreus, assembly GCA_947034895.1. Classification (NCBI taxonomy): domain Eukaryota; kingdom Viridiplantae; phylum Streptophyta; class Bryopsida; order Hypnales; family Hylocomiaceae; genus Rhytidiadelphus; species Rhytidiadelphus loreus. Next base: position 65,935,079 of record OX344762.1, read on the forward strand.
GGCTACCGTACTTAAATGCATTGGAAGTGAAATGCTTTTCTGATGATTTGAGTATTTGACAGATGAGCAAACTGAAATTGACCAAGACGAAGTCAAGACATAAAAAAAAAGTCTCCCCTTCCGTCGCCCTCGTCACTCATTTCACTCCGCGAGTTGTTGACTGAAAGGGAGAGACCCCCAAACAGTGAAGCTCCCTCGTGGCCTTCTGCAACTGCTTCTGTTTTCTCCCATACCACCAAAGATTGTCCCAAAGTTTGAAAATTTTACTGCTCTTTTGAATTGCATGTGTTAAAAAAACACTTGAGATTCGGAGGCTGACTTTCGTTTGACCAGGGCCTCTGTCACGAAGGTCTCCCTCCCTCCCGGAGTGCAACTCCATCGTTCAGTTCCGAGCGGTTTTTTCAAGTCACTTATGGCCAAGATTTTCCCAAAGTTTGAAATTTTACTGCTCTAGCTTTCGCGTTACAGTAAGAAAAACTTGAGTCTGTCTGTCTGGGAGACTTTCGTTTGACCAGGGCCTCACGAAGGTCTCGCCCAGGCACTCGATCGGTGTGCGACTGAACGGAGCTTTTGCTCCCGTCCGTCCGGCCATGGTGGTCCGTCACTGCACTGGTGACGAGGAGGTGGGCCGACTTGGATATCCGCTTTCCGTTCTCCTGGAAGATGAGCACAAAAATAAAGGCATCAGTTGGGACATTGCATTCTTCATGCGGTACAGTAGGTGCGAGCGAGGTGGGCCGCCTGCAAGGAAACATGCATGTTGCACACGAAAGGTGATCGCAGCTCTCTTAACTTGTTGCCCATGGATTGGAGACTCTTCCTGCCTTCTGATTATCAGCAATTGCAAGTGCTGCTGATCCAGTACAATGATTTGAATGTGTGTGGGACACTAATTTGTAAAGAAAATTAAACTAGTGTAGGGTACGTACTGGGCTGAAATATATATTATTGTACTCCGTATGTTATACTTTCCCACAAAAACTAGTGTGCTGTGCCGTTGCAAAAGTAAAAGTAATTCTCTAATTTTTTAACGCCACGAAAGAAAGCCCATTTACTCCTCCTTGAAGAGAGTTTTTCAATGATACCAAACAACGCAACCAAGCAGGGGATGCACGGTCCAGGAAATCTCATGGTAACAAACAAAACAGCCCAACTTGTAAGGTGTGGATGGATAGAATTTTATAGGTGGTCAACACGAATTTTGCACCCTCACAAATAGGAGACAAATTAGTGGTTCGTTACAGTAGTGGTTTCTGTGATTTTTAGTGCGTTGTCAGGAGGTTTTGTAACAATTCCAAAATAACAACTAGATTGGTAATGTAGCTAAACCATTTTCAACTTCATCATGCTTTCGGAGAAGTACAAAATATCTCGTACTTGTTATTTTTCATGGTTTCTTGGAGATTTGTAGAGTGAATTATTAAACATGGAAATATTTGGGGTCATATTTCAGTCAGTCAATCAAAAAAATTAGAAAAAATGATGATTCTTTTTACCATATCATCCCTGAAAGAATTCTTGTAACGTATCTACTTGAAAAGAAAGCTGCTTTCAATTTTTACTGCAAAATCTAAATTTGATTAAAAAACTAAGAACTGTTCAATACCGCCTATAGGAGCATGTGGAAGACGCACGTCATAGTTGCGGCAATTCAGTAAGTCGACCCCGTGGGCAGATCCGATCCCAACCAAGGGCAGCCCCACCATTAAATTTTTGGAGCACAAATGGAATCAGGCCCTGCATATGCTGGATACACGGAAACAGTACTGCTCATACCAGAAAGGGTGCACTGACAGCTCCAAACTTTTGACGAATATCGGTTATGTCAAAGGTTTTAATTCATGGCGTTTCCTTACTTCTCCCAACTAAAAGGGTCTTTGCAATTCATACATAAAGTCAAAATTTCCGAATTCAATCACCTTGATGACAAATAAATGCATAAAATTGAGTTCAGCTTTTAAAATGAAAGCATAAAATTAATGGGAGAAGTACTCAAACCACGAAGTAGACGTAGACATGGAGTGCAAAACTCCAGCTTTTTCACATTTACTTCGGAGAAAAACACAAGACCTTACAATTTACCATTGCGTACTTGGGTCCATAAAAAAATTCAGAGTTTCCAAATGCGATCACCCCCAAACCGCTACTTTTTGCTCCTGTGCGTATATACTATCATTAGATTGGTCAAAATTCCATATTTTTCTTGTTGGCAACTGAAAGGAGGTTCCAACGCACCAAAACCCGGCGACATTTAGATACTGCAAGCAAAAGTTATGAAAGGTCAAAGTTTTTTTTTCTTAGATGTTCCAAAAATCGTTTCTTCCACCTAGGTACATATTGTTTTGGGAGATGTACACAGAGTGATGATGGCGGGTTTTAGACAGGGTGCAGTTTCGGGAGTGCCCACCTTAAGTTCCTGTGTTTTCCTTAAGTGCATGTGAAAAAAAATTTGCATGAGTCGGAAAAATTTGGAGTTTGTGCAGCCCGGGTTCCACTTTCTGGGTGGTACGACGAGCAGCCAGTACCAATCCAGAGGTGGAATGAGCCCCACCAGTTTGATGCAGCGAGTGAAATCGGAGGAGCTCGACACGTTGGTGACGAACCTGGGCGACGGAATCCTCGGGACGCACGCGGCCTTTTTTGGTGAACGGGAAAGCGAAGGCGCTTGCTGCCTGCGGGAGTGGACAACGTTTACTAGGCCCCTGATCGAGCTACCTACTGTTTCCTAAGGAAGCTGCTGCAGCTTAGCTAGCAGTTCATAACCCAGTCCCCGACTACAGACTCTTGCGCACACTCGGGCACCTTGTGCATGTACGTAGCTTCCACTGTTATCAGCCTCAACGTCAATCGATGTACGCGGACGGACTCCCTTGCATCGCAATCCATCGCCCAGTCAAAGACGACGGACTCCTGGGATTGCGGCCCTTGCTGCTGGTTCGGAAGCACTTCTAGCTCACGTGGTGGAAGCTGCAAGGGTCACGTCGATCCGGGAATCGATCATAGTTTTCTTTGGTTTGGGACCAGGCAACAGGGGATGCAAGGAGAAAGGTAGGCCGGATACTACTACTAGCAGCTCCTGCATGCCTTGGGAGTCTGTCGCAATTTGTTGTTGGGGTTTGGGGTGGTGGTGTGATCGACCAAAATTGGGGGGGGGATTCGATCGAAGTACAGTGGCATGGGTTGCCTGACGAGGAACTAGGTCACTCTCGATCCATCACGGCTTGTGAGCGGCATGTATGTTTAAGAATTGATTTATTAAGGATAACATCTTCTTAGCGAATTATTTAAACTGTTCTGCGAGTGCTGTTGTGTCAAGGTTTGGTAAATTGTATAGATTCTGTGACGGATTGCCGCCTTTGTTGGTTGGAACCAATATTTTAGTTCTTGTTGCTGTGGAACCCGCAAATTTTAAGTTGGTTTCCTCTTAAGCTGAGGTTTGGAGTCATGGTTTCATTGGTGTTGTCGAGTGATGAAATACCGGCACGGAATTCATTACGTGTAGCAGCAGCTTGAGTGTCTTGTATCAAGAACGATCCATCTTCCTTCACTGTTAATTTTTAGATTCTGTAGTTGTCTAGTCTATTTACGACGACGTGGTTCTGGTGAACCGATTTCTGTAAATTCAAGCGCAAGTGATTCAATTTCAGCTGATGATTCTGCTGGGCTTGCTGGAGGTATTTCGCTATGGCTTTGTCGACGTTTTGGAACTAACTTGCTATTTTCTTGCATGTAGGCGGAAGATGGACAGCCAGCACATGAGAGCAACTTCATGACGAAGGAGGAAGCCACAGAGAAATATTCCTAGAATTGAATATATAGGTAGAAGGTTCGGCCAAATTAGGATTTATCGATTGAACCTGCAAAGCGAGAGATACACGCGGAATATATATCTCAGGCAAGATGACGAACCCGGGATTGCTGGAAGCTGGCTCGATGTTTTCCCAAATAGGACGAATTCGGAGGCGTCAACAAGGAGTCTATTCTTCGAAGTCAGGACGAGGTTTAGTCCTATTGCTTGTGACTGTGATGTGTAGTCTGCTTCTTGCAACTCGACTGCTGTGGTGCGTCATGTACCTCCTCTCTGGTACAGCAACAAATGTTTACGTTGAGCCTCACAGTACGGATGCTGCTGTCCACGGTGAAAACTTGCGAATCAAGGAAAGCGAGATGGGCGTGAGGGTATGGGGACGGAAAGCGAAGGCGAGTGATGAGGAGGACGATGAGCTAGAGGCAGAGCTCGAGATCAAAGAAAAAGTTGCTAATGACAACCAGGATGTCAATGAAGGGAGGCTACGAGACGAAGTTGCCGGTGAGAAAATGGCAGAGGTGGAGGAAATATGGAACGATGAGAAGAAGATTAGTGAAGAAATGGCGAAAATAGCGGGCAACGATCAAAAGATCAGTGACGAAACTGTGACTAATCCGGAGGGCGACGAGAAAGACGACTCTGAGGAAACAATAGCGCGTCCAGAGGACGAGGACGAAGGCACGGCAGGAAAGAGAAAATTGACCGACGCCGTGGCGTACCTGGAACGGCTTGCTGGAGATATTGCAAAGACAGGTCAGTAGCATGACAAGCGAAGGACACTTTTGCATATTGTTTGTGGGTGCCTTCGGATAAAGGAAAAACGAAGTATTCTCGTTCTCCTTTATTTATCCAGCAACAATTTGATCATTTTTTAATCTCCCTATATCTACTTACAGCTTGGGCACAGAACCTTTAAAACCAGGGTCGGAAAAGAAGAAGTTTCCAATCTTTGTTTGAGTATTTTTATGCAGCTAAATTAAGAACAGAATCTTTAGAAACAGCATTAAAAAACCGCAGTGTAATAAGACAATCAGGACCTCGATCGAAAATTTGTGAGAACGTGAATGAGTTACCCTGACTCTGTTTCCAGTAACCAAGATTTTGAAACCCTAGCTCGTTCTTCTTCTTCTTCTGCAGGTTTGGAGGAAGACAACGGACCCTACCATTCGCGTCGCATCTTCGAGTCCGATTACGCGGAAATGAAGCGCAGTTTGCGCATCTTCATCTACCCTCACGACCACAAGGATCCGTTCCACTTGATCTTCGAGCCCCGGAGCCAGGTGCCCTCCGGGAACTACGCGAGCGAGGAGTTTTTCCAGCAAGCGTTGATGTCGAGCGGCATGGTGACTTCAGATCCCTCCAAGGCCGATTTCTTCTTCATGCCGGTGTCCATCACGAAAGCACGCATGGACAAGCGCATCGATGTTGGCGGCCTCCAAGACTTTTGTGCCAAGTACGTGACTGCTGTACGCTCGCAATGGAACTACTGGAACCGCACCAACGGCGCCGATCACTTCTACTTGTCGTGCCACTCCGTGGCAAGAAATGCCATGGACAAAGTGCCGGACGTGAAACAAAATGCCATTCAGCTGCTCTGCCCTGCCAGCTACTTCCTGGCCTCGTACATCACGCACAAGGATGCTTCCGTGCCGCAGATCTGGCCCCGGCTTGGGGAAGAACCCAAAGAAATTCGACTGACTACGCAAAGGTGAGCATTTCCTGCGCCATTATTCTCAACTTTCTTCAGGTGCTTACTCTCAATCTTACTGTTGTCTGTGCGCGTGCCGTCCTCGTGGAGAATAGTTCGTCGGTAATCTCAGGAGATTCATCGACGACAACGTTCCATTCATTTTCATCCAGAAACAGAGCTGGTTACCGGCTTCCACAGTGAGACTGTGAGAGGGTTACCTTGTCCATATGCAACGAAGATAAACCCTAAATGCTCGATGTCAATCTCAAATTCGATCTCGAAGAGTAACCAGATCTGCATCCGGAATTCCGGATTCAATTCGTAAGAATCTGTCGATTTCAAATGGAAAACAGTGAAACAATGATTTATAAGCAAAAGTATTCTCTGTCTTTTTATCCAAAAGGTCGAAACTTCTCTCCATCTCAGATACTTAGAAATGGGGTACACTCTGCAGTCTAATAAGCTACAGTACTTAAGGAAGAGAGCATTCCCTATGGCCAAGAGCTTGAAACGGAGAGCCCCAATTTTTATTAAGCACAAGTCATGTTATAAATGAATTAGGGTTAGTAAATTTTTAATTAAAAGCGTACTAGAGACGCATTGTAACGTTGTTCTTGAAATCTACTTTCGATTCTACTCTAATTTACAAATTTGAAAATTTCTTCAATTGAAGTATACTTGTAAATTCACTAAGTCATTCTGTTTTCATCATGGGTGAAATGAGAGTGCAATTACTGAAACACGACAGGTTCTTTAGTTATAAAACTCTGGAGAGTTCAGTCTCTCACTTTCCTGTTGTAGCATAAGCAAATTTCGGGCTCAACCCCAAATGTCTTCAGTGGATGGACTTGGTCTCCGAAACCCTCACCACCAAATCTCTGTGCATTTGTTTGTCCAGAACGAGATTGGCTTTCTTCGCCGGCGCTCTCAACTCTCCCGTGCGCCAAGATCTGAAGAAAGCATGGTCTGGCGACGACAAGATCCTCGTCCACAAGGGTCGCGTCCCTTACCCCTACTCCGAGGCCTTGCTCACATCCAAGTTCTGCCTGCACGCCAAAGGCTACGAAGTGAACACCGCTCGCCTCGGCGACGCGATGTATTACGGCTGCGTCCCCGTGGTGATCGCGAATCACTACGACCTACCCTTTCAGGACATTCTCGATTGGCGCAAATTCTCCATTGTAATCTCGTCCCTGGACATCCCGCAGCTGAAGAAGACGTTGGAAGAGGTGACGCCGGAGCAGTACGCGGAGCTGCATAGCCAGGTGTTGAACGCACGGAAACACTTCCAGTGGCATGCGCCTCCACAAGAGTATGATGCTTTTCATACGGTCATGTATGAGCTTTGGAAGAGACGGCACATTGTGAAACGGGAGTCTCTGTAAGTTAGGAGAGGTTTGGGGTAGTGTCAGCTAGGTTCAGCAATAAGGATTCTGTATATTGGAGGTCTGTGATTGTTAGAGATGATGGTTGGGATAGTTTAGGGTTTATTGATAGATTTGTTGATGGGTTCGATCTGTTCTCTGGTCTCTGTAATATACATAACGGACTCGGGGTTAGAGAGATTCATGGAGCGGTTTTGGGGTCTGCTGGCTAAACATTGTACAGAACTGTACAATATGATACCTCTTTGTAACCGTCACAGAAATTGATGTTCTGCGAATCATTAAACATGGATTAACAAACATTTTTTTAAAGTGGCATGCTGTACAGTCTTGGAAACTGGTTTTGCTTGACAGTTGTAGATGAAACGTGCATGTTGGTGCTCGTGAATGCTTTTGTGACAATACACCCAGCCCTCTTTAATATGACCTACTCTATTGTAACATCCTGTTTTGCTTCACCAAATCCTGGGAAACGGATGCACCCAGTTCAAAACTCATTCTGTAGCCCATGTTATGTCACAAGAAGTTGAATGTAAATCCTTCGAATCTCAACCCTCTCGGATATCCCACTGTAGTGTGAATGAACCTTTCTATGCAAACACAATATAGTCACAACGTAACAAAATCAGCTACTTTTTGGACGCGTAGGCTGTGAGTCTGTGACATTAGAGAGGTCAACGTAAATACCGCTCATTCAGTTCTGTGCGTTTATGGGATTGAATGCGACAATACTGCATCCTTTCATCACCAGGATTGGAACCTTTGAAGGATGTGACTCAACTAATCTGGCGTTGCTTGCCCGTCCGGATTCAGCGCCAACTGATTTGTGTGCTCGGTGTAGAGATTCATCTGCTGCAGATAATTAAAAAAGCTTTGATTGCCCAACAACTTCCCACCACGAATGATCTGCTTCACCAGCGATTAAGGTACCGAGACTTGAAACAAAACTTTGAAATGGCGTATGGCGGCATGGCAAAGAACCTGTTTGACGGAGGGAATGTGACTTTCGAAGACCCAAGCATTGCAGCAGATTTGTATGCTTATAAGCCTCCATGGATGGAAGAGATTAAGAAAGTTGACCGGCACACTGATAGAGCAGGCGGTGTCTCATTCGTAAGTTCCGTTGAACATGCCTTGATAGTTTTTCAGAGAGCATTTTGAATTTCGGGACTTTTGATGGATCCCCAGCATCTCGGAAACATTTATCAAAATTATGAGTGAGAAGATTTCATGCGTGTTAAAGGAGCATGGGATTGGCAACTCAATCAGAGAGAAGGCTTGGATGATTCTAATCCTTTTTCATGCTGAATTTTTGGGTTTTTGATGTGTTAATAAGATACCATTCTTTAGAAACGAGATCCCGGCACCTTGGAATCAAAATCACCATCATGGTCTAGATAAACTTGCAGAGCAAAAAGCCTTGAGAAGGTTATGAGACCAAATATCAAGTCATTTCATTGAATTTTGAAACTTTTGATTCATCAGTTGCCTCGTAACATGATCTTGGCGTCATGAATGAGAGTCCTTATGCGCTGAAAAAAAAAAAAGATTGCCTATGAGAAACGAGTCATTAACAATTCAACAGTAGTTACCCATAGTCTTGCGCACGTAGCAAATTTATTTCTCTCATAAATGTGATGGTTTGGGCTCAGTTCCACCATCTCCACGCTGAAGAATGTTTGGATGATCCTGATGGCAATTCCCAAGTACGTTGATTTGGGTTCCGCGTCTAAGAATCTACACTCCTTTTGTTTCACTTCGCAAACTGGGTCCTAAATTTTGCAGCAACATGTTCCAGGAGAGGGAAGCATATTCATTAAGCATCCAGGCTGATCCTTTGAAACATCCTCGGCGTTTATCCTTGCTTTGAATTTTTTTTCATTTCCTTCGAACGGTAACAATACAATGCAGACTCTCAAAGTTCTGTTAACATTCTCAACCACTGATTATAGATTAGGTCTGGATTTGGTGCCGGAAAGATGGAAATGATGACACAGTGGATTCGCAGGCAACCTTCATGTTTTCGAGTGTGTATATTCTTCCAGCTCAATCCTGGGTAGCATACCTCTCTCATTTCCTGTTTCAAATATTCTGTTTCAATTATTCATTTATGCTGATTGTTCATGTGTGCAGCACGAGGGACGGGGGACAAAAACTTTCTTTCATCCCGGCAGCTCTGCAGAAGGCAAAGTATGAGAACATGCACCACCAGTTTTAATTAACAGTCAATTTTCCATCTTTCAAGACGTTAAAGGCACTCCAACTGTTTATCAAATCAATAGATGGATCTTGAATTTTGCACCGAAAGTGAGTTTCTGTTTAGTGATGAAAATGCAATATTTGGCAAGAAATTCTCCTTCTTGGTTGAATCTGTTGAAAAACTCCCAAAACTTGGTATCACTAGATTGCTAGTTTTGCGAGATTCCTTGGGAAATTGAGTAGCCTTAACCCCTCTTTGGGCAAGTTCCAAGTCCATGAAATGAACCAAGTGCTGCATGACACTGTTTCGTCCAAATAAGTTCTCATTCATCTAAAGCAGTACTTGAATCTTCAGAACCAGTGTGATGAAATTGAGGTAAATAATATAATACAAAAAATAAAATTATTGAAAAACAATGTGCAATAATTCAAAAATGATTCTTGCGCTAAATTATGTAGTGAGGGGGTTGTTGCTCGCAGATGGCTGCAGAGCAATACTACAACCATACACGACCACATCAGGGATCACTGAGGACCATGGCCGCCCGTAAATCCATCAACACTCGCTACGCAGATGTGATCCGAGGCCACCTCAACAAATGGGGATAAACAGATTGCTTCAGCTTCCATTCTTTTGCCACAACTTTTCAGATGGTCAATCTCATTCTACCCAATAAGTTGTTTGCATCACCAACCACTGTTTGACACTCTCAAAACCATAATAGGTTACTGCTTGAATGAATCTGTGGAAGCAAATGTACAGTCATAGTCATAGTCATCGTTAAGCAGGAATTTTGTGACCCTAGTTGCAACAAGATGTACTGGTATCAGACGAACTATGTACCAATATGCAGGGTTCAATAGTACAATCTTCAATGCTTTTGAGTGAAATGTGGACACCGCCTACCAATGGGATCTAAATAATCAAACAGGTAATCCATTTTTGTGCTTACAAAATGCTCTATGTACCTAATATAGCAAAAAGAATGCAGATTTTGAAACTCATTGCAAACAACCCAAAGATCACAATAAAATCAGTCCAATGCACACTCAGATACTCAACACAGCAACTGTTGAAATCAGGTAGTGTTAAAAGAAAAAATTCCAAGGTGTTTCACTGTAATAAAAATTACAGAAGACCAAAGCCTCACATTGCGGGACCATTTGGTCATATTTCCAGCTATCAAATTCCCTTATTTATTGCCAAAATAGCTCCAGACCTGCGGCCATCCAGCTCAATCAGGCCTTGGAGGAGCACCAATCTGGCACCCTGCTTCCCCACCTTCAGAAGTTGCGGTCGAGAGGAAAATAAGACACAGCAACATCACTGTTCGAATACTCACATTCCCCCAAAATAAATTTATTGGACAAGTTCTAATCAGTGTACATGTAACATTGCGCCGTGAAGGCCGAATTCCAAGTCGTGCCAGAAGCTTTGGAAGCAATTTTAGGTGCCAGTCCTCCCATTGTCGCACCCATCAGAGCGTACGTGTAATTCCCTAATGAAGATCTGCCATTATACCACAAAATAGAACCTGTTATTCACTTGAACAATGAAAATCGAAGTTCGAGTAAGGGAGTTTGAGTAAAGAAGTGTAAGGGTTGCTACTCAAAAGCAAACCAATGCAACTATGTCCAGAGTCATTTACAGAAGTCAGAATCTCACAGAGAACCATTTCTAACTTCTGTAGATGTTGTTTTTTATGTTTTGTTTCGTGCTGTTTCACCAACGACTGCAGGCATATATTTGCACTACTGAACAGCAGAGGAAGCTTGAGACTGTCAGGCCACTTACTCGGCGCCTCCCGTAGTGGTGATCTTCATGAGCTGCCACGGCACCCCATCCGGCGTCATGCTCACCGGCCTCGCACAGTTCTGCCCCCACATCCAGAAGCCATTGGGGTCATTGAACCGAAAGAACAGCTTGCTCCCCATCTTGTCCGCCTTATTCACCGTCCCGAACTTGCCCAAATATGTGCCCCCGGCCACATCCCACACCCTGGCGAACACACCAAAATACCTCCACCTTCCCCTGGCGAATTTGTACACCACTTTCCCTTCCAAAAACACCACCTGCAGGAAATTCGCTGCCACGGGCGTCAGGGAGACAGGCACCTCCGCCGGGGGTTGTCGATCTTGCGTGTAGAATGTGAACGTTCCTGAGAACTTCACATTTGCTACGGTTCCATACTTTTTGCATAAATTCTTTGGGGGCGCAACGCCACCTTTGGTGCCCGTGAGAGAGACAAAGGCCACTTGGTCTCCCATTCCTGCGCCGCGGTGCACACGAACGATGGCGAGATACTCCAAAGTCGAGGGGGTGAACATGCGCACCGTCTTCACGGGAATGGCTGCAAACAAGGGTGCGTTTGACTGCGTGAGATCAAGGAAGAAAGAATGGGATTCGGTGGTTGGATTGCATGGAAATCACTATTAACAACAGGAAGTAGCAGGTGCAACAAATCATCAACTATTGTTTGCGATGGTTTTTTAGCGGAAAAAATGGACTTCGTGAAAAAATTATGGTTCACTGCGAACCATTGCAAAAGCCTTGGGCACGTGACCAATGCATATCTATGCCTACACTGTTAATAAAAACTGTTGCAACCTCAAATAGTTGCAAAAACATTGCATAGTGTTATACTCGACCATTGCAAAACCACTACAAAAACTATTGCAATGTCAGCCTTCCTTACTAGTGGATGTGCCCGAAATGGTGAATGTTGAGTGCCAAGGCAACCATGGTTAGATTCAATTGGATCATTTTTCCGGCACTATCTCGGATTTACGATAGATCAGTGTAAATCAATACAAAAAAAGGAGTACCTACACACCATGAGACAGAGGACTATAGAGTTTTCAAATATTTGAAAAAATATCGCAGCTTCAGCATTCTACGGAGATGTGCTTACCTTGGAGGCCGCTCTTGGCTTGCCCGGATTCTTGGTAGTCTCCAGCGTTGTTGATGAGGGTCCAGTAGTAAGTTACAGCCTTTGTTAGAGGGTGAATGATCGAGCCATACGTGCCAAGGGCGGAACCGTCGGAAGCAGACAGAGTTGCAGAGGAGCCGTACTTGGTCCAGATGCCTTGCTTGCAAACATATTTTGTTGTTCCTTTGGCTATCGTCGCGGTGAATCCCACGCTGCACCGTGTGGCAAAATATTATGTTAGTGAATGTTGTGAGTAACTCACTAGCTATAGCAGAGCTTCAGAAAAAAAAAAAACTGGGAGATTATCCATCAAAAAACGTGTGTTAGCCCCCACGTAAGTTTTTTAGACCGGGACATGAAATGTGAAATCAGCCCCAGACAAATGCAGAAATTCTCTCAGTGCCGCACGCAACCTCCGAGTTGAGTACATATATTTCCTGTACTGAAACACATCCTTGATAATAAATCAAGTAACTCCTGTCCTTATAAGTCCTATTTCGTGTTTAGTACGCGTGGGTGTTTTGACAACGTACCTGTAGCCTTTAGGAGGAACCACACTGGCAGAGACAGCACTCCATGGCTGCCACTGCAGAAGCACAGCGACAACACATAAAAGGAAGATATTTCTCGACATTTCTTCGGTGCTCTTCCTGTGCATCAACTTCACTCTGGAAAAAAAGGTATCTGCAGGCTCCCCAAACAAGAGCATTCATGAGCACGTACTACCATAATCAAAAAACTACTGGTTGCGTTCATGCACGCTTTAAACTTTGCAAAGAATCATTGGTGTAAGATCTTTGTTTACGTAAATGATAATGTTGAAAACAAACAATTCCAATAACACAAACGCATGGACCTTGGACCCCCTCCCTCTTTCCAACTGCAACAAACTCCAACAACTTGCCATAAATCCCGCAACTTACACCTTGACTTCAGCCCAGACTATATGACACCTCTACCTAAAGGTCATATTCATGACCACCGAACACAAACAGTCCAGTCACTCACACACAAGTTCTTCGACCGTGCAGTTCAATTCAACCTCTCGAAATGCTGAAGAACTTACCAGTGATTGTGTCCAGCTCCCATCTCAAACTCGTCCCAGCTCAAACTGCATCGTCTGATGATCTCATGAGACTTTAGCTGCACCTTATAGAAATCATGAGTGAGGGATTCCAAGTCAGAGACCCTTTGTTTCCGTGGTGTATATCAGCGCGGGCAATAATCGGGGAGAACCGTCAGGAGCCGGCGGTTAGTGAAATGTAAAAAGGAAAAAAAACTGGTTGAAATTTGAAACTCCAGGGAGAAGTGACGGAAACTCCATCCAATCTTTTCCAGAAAGTTTGAAATTTTGGTATAAATAGAGGTGATGAGAGGAGTAGGTACGTGGAAAACCGGTTGAATATGAGAATTGCAGGATAATTGGCGGTGAAGCTGGAAAAACTCGCAAGAGCTGGCGCGGGCTGCGAGCTACTACCGACTATTATTACGTGCATTCCACGAGATTGATGGCTCCCTGGCTATTCTAAATGGGCTATTTTTAAGTGGGCTTGCTATCCAATCTACTTCGTGGGCACACGCCACTTTGCAATATTTGGAGCTTGATTGCAGCCGACATCGAACCTACGTTACAGCTGAAGTCCTGAACAGCGAAATGGAGAGTATTGGGGGCTTGCAAGATTGCCCTCACTCATGTGGCGATCAAGTACAAACATTCAAACGTCTAATTAAGCAATTTTAAATATAGTACAGTGGTGTGCCCTGTAGCGTTGCTACAATATAATCAAATAAAAGGAAAAATAATTTCCTAATTTTTAAATTCATAAAAACTTCAAAATTTAATATCTTTTCTATTGTGAGATGGAAAGCCACAAAACAAATCCCGCGTACCCCTCCTCGCTGAGGGCTTTTTGACGGTACCAAGAGCGCAACCAAGGGACGCATGGTTCCAGAGATCTCACTGTAACAAATAAAATAAAATAAAACAAACATCCTAACTTAAAGGTATGGATTCATCCACTTAGGTTATTCAATACCAAGAGAGATGGTCTTGAGATTCTATGAGGAAGTGTCTAAATGGAATTTCCAAGTTAGATTTTGAGAAGTACATGTCATTCTTCAACAATCAATTGACAAAAATTACTTAATTTATGCCAAATTTCATCCACATAGGGTGTAGCTTAATTCTCACTAGAAGAAACCCGTGTTTTTTGTAACAAGCCCTGATTTTTCTGACGGATTTTTTTGATGTCTAAGTTGACAATTATTTGGTTTTATATTTTTAATGACATCCAAATGATCTAATGAACATCATTAAAAACGTAAAAACAGCTAAATGTCAACTTAGACATCAAAAAAAATCCGTCAAAAAAAATCAGGTCTTGTCACAAAAAACATGGGTTTCTTCTAGTATCTAAGAGCATACCTTAGAGATTGCAACAACAATAACTTTGTGATGCTAAAGTAGGAGTTTGTGAGATAAGATTTTTAAAACTCTAAAAGCTTCCCATATTGTCAACTATCAAATCTAGAGAAAGGAAAACACGACAAGTATGCATTGATGGAGGATTCACCACTAAAAACAAAAATTATTGTGAAAACTACATAGCATGCTCTACGATTTTGGGGGTGCCCTCAAATTTGGTGAGTTGAATGGGCACCTTCAAAGAAGAGCATTGGCATGCAATTCTTCAAAGTTTTCATGTAGTATAAACATATTCCAAAGGCAACTTGGGACAATTTCAAAGTCATCAATCAAAAATTGTGAAAAAATGTCTAATGCAAAAACATACATTCAAATTGTGATTTAAAATATAAACCTTAACTAGATAGATGCATCCCCTAGAGAAAAGAGAATGATATCTAGAAGTTGGATAATTGGTATTGGATACGCTCTCTACAAAATTCCTTACAAATTGGTCCCCTTAAATTGGGTCTAATGTTTTAAAATTAAACCAAAGAAAGATTAGGCAAATACATTTATACATGTCATTTCATCTTTTGGAGAAATATGGTGACTTTTCTCCTCACACCCATAGCATTATTAACAAAAGTTGAAAGGTTCCTATTGCTCTCCTAGAAAGCAAAAACTTCTAGTGTTGCAACTTCCCAATCAACTAGTGATTGTTTGCAACTTCCGAGTCATCCAATGACACTCACATTAATTGCAACTTCCCAATCATCCAATGACTCTTTACAAATTAACCTTCAAAGGACAATTTCATTCTTGGCATGGCAATTCACATAGTCTTGCATGAAATTTTAGGACATGGACATGAGTAATTGAGTAGGTCATCAACTAAATAAATGAGAATTGTCAACCTAATAAGGCAAAGAAACAAGTGGGTTTTTTGTTCATGTATTCACTAGAAGAAAGTCAAGAAACCTATGTTTTTTGTGACAAGCCCTAATTTTTTTTGATGGATTTTTTTTCATGTCTGAGTTAACATTTAGCTAGTTTTATGTTTTTCATGACATCCAAATGATCTAATGAACATCATTAAAAACATAAAAACAACTAAATGTCAACTTAGACATCAAAAAAATCTATTAGAAAAAATCAGGGCTCGTCACAAAAAACATGAGTTTCTTTTAGTGATTGTTCATTGCTAAACTCTCTATATAGGCAATGTCTCCAAGCTTTGCATGATCCAACCTTTGCATCAAATGTGCAAACCTTTGTACAAATCAAGAAATTTGAAATGTATCGCACCAATGCAACATATTTGATCCTTGTGCAAGTATTGCAACAAGCTCGTCCAATTAAGGAACCATTGACTAGTGCATTAGCAATTTTGATTATTCCAATGCAAGAATGCCCTAGACGTTGGAAATGTCCTTTAACCTTTGAACAACGAGCTGGTCACCGTGGAAATCAACTGTTTTGAAATTGTGTGAATTGTTGGCTTAAGAAAATGCAAAAGCACTCATTGGAAGTCAAACTTCTACAAAAGATGTTCCCTTTTCACACACAATTTGGAGGATGAATATTTGCACTTATATTCCACATGGAGAGATTCTTTGTCATTCATCAACCAAAAAACGTCCTCAATGTTGTTTGTGGGTTGAAAGTTAACCTAAATTCACTCCCAATCTCCAAGAGAGAATGGTTTAGGCTCGTTATACCAATGTAAGTTATGCGAGGTTGTCTCCAAAACTCTCTCTTTTTCTTCTCTCAGTTTTGTTCAATTTTCCCTCCCTACCCCTTGAATGAGCTGACGTGACGACTCCGAAAGTCCGAAAGCCTCGCCACGATCATGGCGTCTTGCTTTTCCAGCTACAGGTGACAATATTCCCACCACCACCACCTGAAGTTTCTCTCTTTTTTGCCGTTGAAAATTCCTTTCAACGGCGACAAACTGGAGGCGAACGAAAATCCGCCTCAAGTTACGAGTGCGGGTGCAGAGCAGCAAATGAACTCCACGCGTGTCAGCTCCACTTCAGTTGCGAGGAATCAAGGACGTTGTTTCTGTACGGGACAGACACCTGCGGAGCTCCAGTGCTCCACTCCACTCCACTCCGTGTCAGCCAGTCTCCGCGGTTGTGAATTTCGCCTTTGGAGTCCAAAATTGGCAACTCTATTTGCAGAGAAAGTGGCTGCGAAGGGAAGCTTGGCGGCAGCTCCGTCAAGAGTTTTGCTGTCATGTTTTGGCTATGGATGCGTGCAATCCCATGCAGTGAGGTCAGTAGCGGAGGAAGAAAAATCAGCACAGAATCATCCATGTGATGACAAAGTTCTTCAACAAAGTTCAGTTGGGAAATACGGTAGCCGACCATATACCTGATCACCTCCTATATCTAACGTATAGACTGTTGTATTATCAACCATAGATAGTGGTAGTTTTGTGAAGTTGTTGCATAGTTTGAAGAGCAATTCTGGCACATTATCATTGGTTGCAAGGCTATCAATATTGCAACCAGCCCTTGGTCGATTTTGCAATGAGCCTATGGCTAGAAAATACAAAGGTCTACATTACCATTGTAGGTTGAAGAGAATCTTTTACTAAAAAATTCATAGTAATTACATTTTGTGTAATAAAATTCTGGAAAAATATGCAATCCTTCCGAGTTCTATTTTTGTACATGGGAAAAATTTGGAACTCAAAAATTAGGGCTCCAAATATCCGTAATTGTTTAAGTGATCAGATAGAGGTCGGCTCCTATAACTACTTCTTCCATCCTGAAATAAATCCGGGGTTTCCAAATATACTTGTCCCAATTTAAATTCGAAATTGGCTCTCTACAACTGAAGCTAGTTCGAACACCTTGAAGCAAAAGAATCCACAAATACCACGTTCCAAAGACTCGATACCGTAATTTGATCCCCGCAAAGGGAATCGAAATGCAACCTCTAACCAACCAAAGGCAAAGAATTCAACCCACAACTATGCTACTAACAAATCTCTTGTTTCATTAGATGTATTTTCTATGTCGTGGAGGGCTCTGAGTTCCCTGCCTTCGGGAACAGTCGAAATCAGGTTCGCGCAACGAGCTGACGTGGTCGAGAGGCAACCACGTCGGAAAAAATGAATTTTTTTTTTCTGTTTTTTTTTTCATTTCAAGAGTTGATTTTTTTTTTTTTTTTTTTAATTTTTTAATTTTTTTTATCGGGAACGCATGTTCCTTGAAACTGCGGGGGGCGGGACAGCGTCGGGAACGACCCCGAAACGGCCCTCCCGACCCCCTAGAACACATCTAATGGAGAATTTCTTGGACTTGAATTATAGGAAATTTATCAAAATTCAATACATAAGATGTCTATGGACATCGTTGCTTGAACGTTGCTAAAGAGAATGATCAAAATTAATACCACTAGAGTAGTTCCGAAAGGGCAAATTTTATTTTATTTCGCCGCTTGTTTTCAACATGTGCTGCAACAATGTTGACTTCCATTCTTTCACGTCTAGTAGGGTTTAATAGAAGCTACAATAATTGTGCAATCTTTTAAAAATAGGAGCTACTCATGCACTAATTGTCTAATCTAGCCATTTCTATGAACCCACATTTATTTGGGGACAAAGGGAGTACTTACTAGTAACTTTCACTCCAAATTAGTATACCTTGTGTGGTTGCTTCAATTGAATAAAAGGAAAAGGAATTTTTTTTATTTTTTATTCATAAAAACTTTGAAATTCAATGCTTTTTTTGTTGTCAATTAGAACGCCGTAAAACAAAGTTTGTGCACCCCTCCTTCTAGAGAGCTTTCCAATGGGATCAAAAATGGGACCAGGGGATGTATGATTGTGAAGATCTTACCATAATAAACAAACAACTTCGTTCAAGGTATAGATAGATAATGAGGAATAAAATAGAAGATTCTGATTTTGTCTATTTTATAGTGTAAACTTATATTAATTGTTCATGACCAAAAATTATTGCAAAACTATCATTAAATTCTAGTGCAAAGAGTCATATTAAAGGGAAATTTAAAAATTAAAAATTAAAAAAGAAAGTTGTTTAGCATTTGTTTAGCAAGTATTCTTGCTTTACAGTTATTCCTTCATTACAGTCAATAAAAAAAAATCCCTTGTGTCAAGAAAATATAAATATAATTATTTTATAAATGTTAACCTCTTCGATTGCACAATTGTAGTGTATGAAGTGTGAGAGACTTGTCCTATGCCTAAAAAGTTCAACGGACTTTGATTCTTCATGGTGTGAAAAGTTAAGGTTTGAAATTCTTTGACTCCTAAACGTCGGAGACTATGTTTTCACAAAAACTGCTCCAAAACTGCCCTTGCATTTACAATCACCAAATTTTAGATTAAAAACACTTATGGACAAATATAACCGTAGGATCTTGTAGTAAAATAGTTAGAGAAGATGTGGAAAAAATTTCAGAATTTTCCACCGTGTAGATTGCAAGATATTAACGTGTGAAGTGACAAAAATCCTTTTTTTGGCCATGTGAACACACGCGCACCTTCACTTCACTAGGTCACATTTGTATGAAAAGATGTCCAAAATAGTGGTGCTTCTCTGGATTCTTTTTCCTAGACAAGTTGGCTACATGCTTAAAAAAATTCACATCACTTGGAATTGTATTGTACAACATATAGGAAAAAAATAGTAAGTAGAAAGAAGTAGAGAATGATTAAAAATACTAAATTGTTAACAATTTATTTATAGAATTGAAAAATGCCAATCCCAATGGTTGTAATATTGTAATAAACAATATACCCCTACTGTTTTTATTTTTTCCAAAAATATTTAAAATTGAGTTAAATAAAGGACTTCAAATTTTATTTTAGAATAGAGATTCCATATCTACCCATAAACTAATTCAAACTAAAATTCCTCATAACTTTCATCTCATTAATCAAAATAAAATGATTCAAAGCTTACTACATATATAAAAATCTAAAGAATAAATTTCAAATTTTATTTTTTTTAAAGTGATTTTCAAAGAAGTTTTTCTTTTGCCCAGGCTGCCCAGACTAAACACTGAAAATTACATATCATGCAATAACTTTTGAACCATGTAGTCAAAAGTTATGAAAATTGTTGGGCCTTAAAGCTACTCCTCGTTCCCACATTGTGTGAAATTTTCAATGAAAAAAAGAAAAACTATGTTTGTAGTGAACTGCCCAAAATCGCTATGTTGCCAAAAAACGTTGTTTGGACGTTTAGGGGTTAAAATGAAGATTGTATTTGCTACACTAATTTGTTCTAATAGTGTGTGTGATACTAATTTATTGAAGTCAAAATAATTTGAATTAGTACAATTTGAAATATTATTGTATTATGTCAATTTCCATAAAAATGAAAATTTATAATGACACTAATTTTTAAGGTGGTAATAATTTCCCCTCTCACTAATAGGACAAATTAGTGTAGTTGTATACCAATGTCAAGAGGTAGTTGAAAGGTGTAACAATTTTTTTGAAAACATGCAATGATAGAACCATAGGATGTGCAAAAATTTGTCAATAGATTCATTACTTTGATGTGATTTATCCTAAAGTCAATTTTTCATAACAACTCGACCCAAATGGACAACACTGAGGCTTGTTCTTGGAGTACATTTTTTTTGTAAAGAAATAATGAAATCCTTGATTTCTATATTTAAATTTATATGGAAACTATGTGAATGCAATTTGAATTGAGGTTTGAATATAATTGAAGTGAGTTGTATACCATAAATTCCCACAAAATAGGGCTTCTCATAACTTTCATATCGTTGATAAGAATAGAATGATTCATAAAAATCCCCCAAAATAGATCAAATTTTTGTTAGAATAAATTTTTGCGTCATGTTATTTCTTAAATGGCGATATCCTTGAAATAAGGTACATGCTTGTTCCTTGCCCAAGTTTTGTGTGGTTATGGCTTTACAATTGATCAATCAACGATGTTTTGACTTTGCAACCCTAAAGTGGTGATTGGCAAGCCTTATTCACAATTAAAGTGGGTTTAATATATATAAACATTGCAAATAAATCTCAAAGTCACTTTTTGTAAGAAATTCAATGGAAACCAAGTCTGAGGTGCCTAGTTTGTCATTTAAAGGCTAAAATTCTCCTATCAAACTATTTCTAAAATCAACTATAGTAAAGAAACTATATATGGGTAAAAAAAACATTGTACCATACCATTTTTTGCTTATCTACATGAACAAAAATTCATTCCCTAATTAAAGGTCCCAAGGTCATATTTCCATAAAAAAAAAAAACTCAAAATTGCCATTTCTATTGCGAAGAAAGAAAAAACTTAATTTTTTCCATATCAACTCTAGGATCTTGTACTAATAGAGTGTAAGAATTTTTGGAAGAAATTTCAGAAACTTTGACCACAAAGATTGCAAGATATTTGCATGTATCCTTGGAAGAATAAGTTGATCACTATGGAAATCATCCATTTGGGTATAGTGTGAGTCTTGTATTTAGAAAACAAAACTCATTAGAGACCATACTATTGTGCAAAATCTCCCTTTTTTGATTTCAAAGATGAACATATGCACTTTTGTTTTAGTACATAGAAGGATTCTCTATCATCCATCAAACCATTCTAATCCAAGCCATCTTTACAAGGTTAAAGTAAAGAATTTTTTTTTGCACCTTGTTCTACTAGATTTTTTACTTTGAATCTTCTTAGCTTAAAATTTTAGTACTATTCATCTTGAATTTCTGTTTTTTTATGATGAAAAATTGAGTTGATAATCTAAGAAATTTAGAAATTAAAATAAAAAATTAATTTCAAGTTGTTTTTTCAAAAAGATGCTTTTGATTGTCTAAAAAACAAGATTGTTTATAAATTTCACATCACTAATCCAATTGAAATGAATCAAAGCATTCCATGTACTAGATAAAAACACAATCTATAAGAATTGAATATTTTTTTAAATTATTTCAAATTTTTGTGGGTTTTGTCTACCTAATAAACTATAGTTTGGGCTTGTTGTGCCACAACTTGTGCTCCAAGGCACTAATTGAAATGAAAATTATATTCCCCCAAAGCTAATGTGTTTTTCTATCTTTATGAATAGTTTTAAAAAATTACAACAAATATATAATTTGTTTTGGCAAATTAAAACTTCAATATTTTTATTATTTATATATAAGTTTAAAACTTGATCTTCTTAATATTCTAATAATACAATGCTAAACATTTTTTTAAATAGTTTGATAATAAAAATATTGTCAAAATTGATAATAATGCATGAGTGCACAAAGAGCATGTTTAAGAACTAGTAGCTTGTAGCTTGCAACCACCTATAATCAATGAAGTGTATCACTTTGAAATTTTAACACAATATTTTTCAAGACTTAGCTATATGATTCTACAATTGTATTAATACAAATAATAATTGACTATTTTTTGAGTTGACCTCATTGACATTGAACACACATTTCACCTTACAATTCTACAACAATTTAGTCGAATTGGGCAAAAATTGGTGTACAAGAGATCTAGTAACATAACATACATATTTCCTATAAATGTTTAAATCCATACAATGACAAAACCATCACTATAATCATTACTCACAAAATTATACTTTAGGATGAATATGTATAGACTTTGTTTTTACAAGAACCTTGAAAGTCATTCATCAAACTCTTTGAGTCCTCCTTGATTTTAAAAGGTTCACTAGAGATCAATATTCGAGGAGAACCTCCAATTTGTTCATTGTTAGCCGGTGGAATTGGAAAAAAACCTAGTTGCAATTTGAAAACATCGGAAAACCCCCAGTGAAAAAACGTATGAAATTTCTATTTAGAGTAAAAAAATAGAGAAGCCCCCGAGACTTGGTACTTGAAAAAATGGTATGCGAATCAATATGGGAATTAAAGAAAAATAGCTAGTAAAACTCAAAAAACCTCCCAAAGGTGCTAGTTTCCTTCTACTTCATGATGATTTCAACTACTTTCAACCTTCTTCCAACCTTCTTTAGGGTTTTACCTTCCTACACAAGCTAGGGCCTATTTGCTGGTACAGTAATCTGAAGCGACTCCTTTTGAAATTGTAGCAAATATTGATGGACACGAATGGATTTGTGGGAAAGTGAGTGCAACGCTATCCTTCCGCAGTAATGGCAAAGTAGACACTTTCTCCAATTCAATAAATTGCAGCCTCAGGGAGTCAAGGATACACTCAGAGACTCAAGATCATAATCGTCAAGACTCACTTGAGTCAAGAGACTCAGAACATGACGCAGAGCGCAGTCAGGCATGACTTTTTAACACGCTTGAATGATCAATGTCCTCCGGAGCAGTAAAACGTGGGCGTGGCAGATAGGAATGGAGTTCAGTTGGGATCCCAGATAAGCTTAAGTTAAAATACACTGGCATTGGAGCTAGTAGTGCCATAGGTATAACTTAATATAATCTTTTTTGTGAGGAATATCATTATCAACTGGAGCCACATGTCTGGCGAGTGGCGACACATGGAATTTGCATAACAATGCTCGAGTTTCACATTACTGTACCGAACCACAATGGTGACACCTGTTATTTCTGGAACAAGGCTTTACTTTCACATTGTTGGAATGGAACCTCGAGGGTGACACTTGTGATTTCCATAACAAGGCTTTACTTTCACAAACCAAGAATCAAGAATCTCAAATGAAGAATATTACAAACCCAAGCTCTTTTGGTAACCAGAATAATCTCAACGGAAACAAAAAACACCACAGTTACAAGAATGGAGGAGTTTAGGGTTTAGTTTCAAGTTTAGGGTTTAGTTTCGAGTTAGGGTTTAGTTTACTGATGACGACAGAGTTTAGATTACCAATCAAAAGCAGTTGCACTGGCAGTGGGGTACATGTTTGGGGAATATAACAGCAAAGAAAGAAATGGGTAGTGCATTGAGGATATGATGGTTTTTTGGGGTTTTGAGACAAATGATTATGTGGCCTTTCTTTCAAGAAGGTTCCGAGTTTCATGGCTCCTTTATTCTAGGGGTTCGAATTGAAGGAGGTCAATTTTGAGTACGTAATTTTTATATGCAATTTTTGTATGTGTTGGCTCTGCACTATGGATGAAATGAGGTTTTGGAAACATTGTAGCAATAGTGTGCAGGGCCATCATTCCAGTCTAACATTTTTTTAACACATTTACCCTTTTTTTTTTCTAAACGCTTGAAGCTGCCCTTGGGGGGGAAGAAA
Organism: Rhytidiadelphus loreus; assembly: GCA_947034895.1. NCBI lineage: Eukaryota > Viridiplantae > Streptophyta > Bryopsida > Hypnales > Hylocomiaceae > Rhytidiadelphus > Rhytidiadelphus loreus. The sequence goes on from OX344762.1 coordinate 65,958,696, forward strand.
TTGGGCATTTAATTGCCTAAAGAAAACCCACTGATACACACTACTCATACCTACCCACAACTATTTACACCCTCACTTACACTGCGACCTTTATTACGAGTAAGATAGAGTACACAGTCTCCCTCCTGAGTCCTGACAGGGAAATAGTGTTATTAGTCCTACACTCATAATTGTGCTTGACTATGGGATCCAGAATGCAAAAAAATCTTAATTTCTGTTGGGAGTTATTTCTCTCCACAAACAAAGGGCACTGCTAACACCATAGTACAGAAGCCAATGAAAATTGACTCATATACAAATACATGAGATCAAGTGAGGAGAAAAAGAAAACCACACTGACCTCAATTGACTACCGCAATCATCCTCAATTCTAAAAGAAAAATGTTACAAACTTAAAATTACAACAAGCTACGATATGTACGGCAGCCACGCACTTATTCATGGAAGAATTGATCCATTTTTCCTTTTTATCACTTTCTTTTATTTTGCCTACCCTCAGCGCCCGCCCAGACAGCTCCTACTCTATGCCTGTGGCCATCCAGCTCTACCATGCATTGGAGGCAGCTCCTGCCCCAGATCTGAGTCTTTTCAGTTGTACAAGTTTATGGGGGGATAACTGATGCACTCCCAATGCACACACCATGTAAATCACTTAAGAGGGTGGTGTGGTATTGAACTAACTATTTACGCACCTACAGTTGCAAGGTGGCTCTCAAAACCCTAACTTATTACATTGTCCTGTTTTATCCTGCGTATAAGAAACATTGAGCTGTGAAGGGAGAACCCCATGTCATGCCGGTGGTTCTGCCAGCAATTCTGGGTGGTAATCCTCCAATTGTACTACCAATTAGCACGTATGTAATCTTCCCAGCCGGAAATCTGCCGTTACAACACCAAGGACCGACCGTTAACAATTTTGCACCACAAGCAAACGAAATCATAAACCAGTCAAGAATTGCAAAAACATTAAACTAGGGCAGCCACGTTCAGTGTCTTGGGAGTTGCTCCAACTTGAGGGAAATCTCATTGAGAGTACTGATTGAGATGAAGTAAAATCAAGGACAAGAACGAGAATCAACGTGAAATTCGCAGAAACATGGGCTACTCCATGATAAAATGGAGCACAGAAAGGTGGGTTTGAGACAAATTGAGCCCATTAATTTTTGCGAATTTCCCATTTGAATGGGTTTTTAAGGAGCAGAGAGACTTACACAGTACCCCCGGAAGAGGTGATTTTCAGCAACTGCCATGGGAACCCATCCGCCGTGATTTGCACAGGCTTGGTTGCCTTCTGTCCCGCCAGCCAAAACCCATTGGGATCCTTGAACTGAAAGTAAAGCTTGCTTCCATACTTGTCCGCCTCCATCCCCGTCCCAAACTTCCCTAACAAGGTTCCCCCTGCAACATCCGCAATGGTGGCAAACATGCCTCGGTACCGCCATTGCCCATTCTTTGTGAACTTGTACTGCACTTTCCCTTCCAAGAACACCACCTGCATGAACTTCGCCTCCGGTGTCAGAGACGCCGGAATCCCCGTGGGCGGTTGCCGATCTTGGTTGTAGAAGGTGAAGTTTCCCTTGAACGGGACGCTACATGTCACCCCGGAGGAAGAGCAAAGCTCACTGCGAGGAGGCAAGCCACCTTGGGTGCCCGTAAGGGATACGAACGCCACTTGGGCGGCGTCTCCTGCGTAACGATGCACCTTGATAATCGCCAAATACTCCGAAATCGCTGAAGTGGGAACTTCCACAGCTCTCAACGGCGAAGCTGCACATGGAAATGGTAAGTAACATGAGCATGGACCGCAAGCAAGAATTCGAAGACGGAGTAGAAAATAATAGCAACACCCAAGAATTCAAGATTCGGGTAACCTTGTAGGCTGGCGAAGGTGCTCATGAAAATGCTGACATGAGTATGGGCCGCAAGTAAGAATTCGAAGACAGAGAAGAAAATAATAGTAACGCACAAGAATTCAAGATTGTTTACCTTGTAGACCGCTGATGGCTTGCCCGGATTCGAAGTACGTCCCTTCGCTGTTGATGACATTCCAGTAATACGTCTTCTCCAGCGTCGCCTGGTCGTACACCGACCAGTACGTTCCAAGCTTGGTACCGTCCGGGGCATACACATCGGCGGAAGCGCCAGTCTTGCTCCACACGCCGCGCGTACAGACATATTTCTGCAAACCATTCTGCGTCGTCCCCGTGAATCCCATGCTGCACACAATCCACCACCAACCGTTTCTTGTAATTTATACGAGCGTCACCCAGAATTCTCAAAGCTCACGCCGGAACACTGAAGCACGCTTACAGCGTGAGATTCTGAGGCGCAATTCACATACCTATATCCTTTCGGCGGCACAAGAACAGTAGCGGAGGCCACCATCCATGGCTGCGAGTGAACAAGAAGAAGCACAGTCGCAAACACACAGAAACTCATCTCGTGTCTCGACATTACGCTCATAAAACACGCGCGTCGTCAATCCTCTGTCAACTCTGTCACGCCGCACTCTGCAAACATCAAGAACCCCTTGCAGTCAGTCTCCTGCACCCCCGACTCCCAAGTCTCCAACCGCATTGTCCCACACATGAAATCGAAAAAAACGCCACAAAACAACCCCAATTCCGCTACCAGAACCACAAAGTACTCACCAGCTCCACTAAAACATGAAATTGTCCCAAACATGAAGTCCCAACCATGAAATTAAAAGAAAGGCCAGAAACAATTCCCAATTCCGCAACCATAACGCTCACCAGCTCTACTCCACTCCACTCCAACAGCTCCAAGTTCTCAAGCCCCCCGCCTAAAGAAATCGGTTCTGGCAAGTCTCACCCAACACGATCTCCAGTCTCAACCTCTCCAGCTATATACCTAACCAAAGATGGGTTTATTAATTTGCACTCTAACACCGCGGTGTCAACGGTGATTATTGCCGACTAATGCAACCAGGACCGAAGCACTGAACCCACACCAAAACAGAGTAAACCCAAGCTGAAACTGGATCCCTTGCCAAACTGTCACGAGCAAGGATTGAGGTAACGGCAAGGATTGGAATTTCTGAGCAAGGTGAGTAAACTGATGAGACATGCCCACACACGTTGGCACGCGTGGGGACGACAAGCACGTCTCTGAGTGAATGGACTTGAGAGTTTCCTTGGGATTTGTGCGCGATGGGCGCCTAATTGGCGACTGTTGAGTTTGCGAGTATTAAATTAATCCTTGCGACGGTTGAGTAAATGCAGATGCGCATCTAGCGTTCGGGCCGCATTCGTGTGTCACGAACGTGACGACGTCGCCGTCGCGAATGTCTGCCGGACGACGCTTTTCAGAGTTTCAGCGGAACTCTTAAATGGCCGCGACTGGACTGGCGTGGGTCGGTTCTCACGGGGATTGGGGGCAATGGGGGCTGCTTTCGTTTCTTTTCTTGGCCATTATGGGCGCCTGATAATTCGGTGGGAGAGGATTTTTAAAAGTTTTTTGCGGGCCGAAGGTCTAATTTTACAGTCTAATTGTACCGGTGCAAAACTCCAATTTTGTTTACCAAAGTGGGGTAAACCTAAAGATCAATCTCCTATTGTGGAGTGGTTAATTTTGTATTTCATGACTTCTCCTTACTAATTGGGGCTGATTTTGTTTCTTTTCTTCACCATTACAAGTATTTGATGACTTAATTTGAGAGAATTTTTTTACTATTTTTTTTTCTGGCTAGGGTGAGTTTTATAGTCATGATTGACCCATGATAAAAAAATTCCAATTTCAAAAACCTAGAATAAGGTGAAAATACCCATTTTTGTCCTTGTATTCATTTACATACCTTAGATTTCCATTAAACCATCCTTAGACTTGCACTAAAGTGTCCCTGAAAAGCCTCATTAACCCCTAAAGGTTGGAGACTATGTTTTCACCAAAAACACTCCTAGACTGCTATTCCAAATACAAGTACTAAATTTTAGAATAATTTTTTTGGACACATGTAACCGTAGGATCTTATAGTAAACTAGTTTGAGAAGATGTGGAAAAAAATTCAGAAATTTTCACCTTGTAGATTGCAAGATATTAGCGTTTGAATTTTCAAAAATCCTTTTTTTGGCCCTGCAAAAAAATGGGCAGCTACTGTACACAAGATCACAATTGTATGAAAAAATGTCCAAAATGGTGGTGCCTCTTTGGATTCATTCTTCAAGGCAAGTTGGCTACATGCTTGAAAAAATTTAGATCATTTGGAATTGCACAACATATAGGAAAAAAATAGTAAGTAGAAAGAAGTAGAGAATGATTCAAAACACTAAAATGTTGAGAATTTAATTATGGAATTGAAGAATTCCAATCCCAAGGGTTATAATGTAGTAATAAACAATCTACATCTTATGCTTTTATTTTTTTCAAAAAATATTAAAAAATGAGTTATATAAAGGACTTCAAAGTTTATTTTAGAGTAGGGAATCTATAATTGCCTACAAACTATCTAGAACACCTCATAACTTTCATCTCATAAATCAAAGTGCAAATATTCAAATCTTTCTATGTATATATAAATCTAAAAGACCAATTTCAAATTTTTATTTTTGAAAGAAGTGATTTTTTAAGAAAATTTTGGGCTACCCATTGAGCATTGAAAATTACATATCATGCAATAACTATGTAATCAAAAGTTATGAAAATTATTGGGCATTTCAGATACTCCTTGGGCTCATGTTGTGTGAAAATTTCAAAGCAAAAAAATAAAAATTCCATTAGTAGTGAGATGCCTAAAATCACTATGTTGTCAAAAACGTAGGGGTTAAATTGTCCATGTGTTTAATTGTGATTGGTTGATTGTAAATTTTTTGATATTTCAATTTTAGATTTACCTTTATGATGGTACTAGTGCTCTAGAGAGCTTCTACTTTAAAAATTCATAGAAATTACATACCATATCCAAATAATTTAATTTTTTATTTTAAAACTCAAAATTTTTTATTTTTAATATTACAAAATATTATTTTTAGAAAAGGTACCTCCAACTATGTTGAATTGCTTATTTTGACTGTTTTGGGTGCTTCCACTGTACATACATATAAAGATTTGTCCCGTATTGTGGAGTGGTTAAATTTTGTAGTTCATGACTTCTCCTTACTAAATTGGGGTTGATTTCTTTTCTTTTTCTTGGCCACTAATAAGTTACAGGCATCTGATGATTCAGTTTGAGAGAATTTTCAGTTTACTGGGTTTTTTTTTTCCTGGCTAGGTCCAGTTTTGCAGTCTTGATTGACCCAAGGTGTAAAAATTTCAGTTGTGATTTTTCATCAACTCAAAAAAATTATAAAGATGTATTTGTAGAGTGGCTAATTTTGTATTTAATTTTGTATTCCGGGACTTCTCTTCTTTACTCTCACTGGGGTACCCTAATTTCGAGTATGAATTCCAATTTATTTATTTATTTATTTATTTTTGAATTCCAATTTTCAAAAAAGAATTCATAAGTTCTCGCAGGGGAAAAACTCACAGGTGTGGTCAACTGAAGAGAGACCTGGCCGTTTTTTTATCGCTTTATACTGAACTGTTTTAGTTTTAACTTTTTAGTTTTTTTTGAACTGTTTTAATTTTAATTTTTTTAATTTTTTTTTGAACTGTTTTAATTTTTTGTTTCTCTGCAGGGAGAAGTACGGTTTGAGTGGTTACGTGTGAGTGCCTGAGTGGGTGCCCCGGCTTTAATTCAACTTATCTTGACTACTTGTCGGCCGCTTACTTGGCAGTCAGTTACACTGGAAGTACCGGTAGTATTTCCAGGGCAATGAAGCGTATAAGTTACGGTGGAAGCACCCTAGAATGTCAAAATAAAAAATTCAACATAGTCGGAGGTATTATTTCCTAAAATTAATATTTCTGTAGTATTAGCAATTGAAAATCATTAATTTTTCAAAAAAAAATTAGACTTTTCTGACATGGCATGTAATTTCTATGAATTTTCAAAGTGGAGACTCCCTAGACCATTGAAATCGTTATTTCCTAAAATTAAATCGTCATATAGCTGGATCTAAAATTGAAATCTGACAAAATTGGAAGTCAATTAATCACAGTTAAGAATGGGGACAATTTAATGATGTTTTTCAAGAACAATTTAATGCAAGTCTAGGAACGATATAATGAAAATCTAGGGTACAAGAATGGATACAAAGACAAAAATTGTTGTTTTCACCTTAGTATAGAAAAATATACTTATTTTGGGCATCCTCAATCCACTCTAGATTCACTCCCCCCCTCCAAATGAACTTCGAGAATATTTTTATAATTAGAACTTAGAAATTTTTAGCATTGGAAGTGCATTCAAAATTCAAAAGTATTTTATATAGTTACAAAAACTTAAATTTAGACATTGGACAATGAAAATAAACCACTTCGAAGTTAGCTTAACTCTTACCAAACATTGCAAGTCCAATAGGCATTTTGAAAGTCAAATCTTGAATTTTCACATAGTTCTTGGTTTTAAATGATTTTGGGTATGACTAAGAAAATGTATTTTCAATAATATAATTTTTTACTCCATTTTGATTTTTTTTCAAAATTCTTAAAATTGTAATTTTAGCATCTTGAAAGCTCAAAATACACTACTTTTAAACTTTTTCTATTGAATTTCTCTTGGTGTGAGTTCCATGAATACATCGATTACACCATGAGTTTGCCACTATTATTTTCATTTTTCATAAAAGTTTCAAATCATTTGAAGCATTTTGTAATCACTATGATTTTTATAAAGAAATTTCTTTAAAAAATAATATAAAATTCAATTTGATGTCTAATTATGAAAAAATGAGATTAAATTTTAGACACATATTACTACATGTAAATAATATCAAAATTTTGAAATGTGTATTTTAATGTAGAAACCTAATGAAGTTTGTCCAAGTCTACACATTAAATGTCCATTAACCCCAAAGCGCTCGAGTGACCATTTTATGGTCGTTGCCCCACTTCGGGCAGAATTTTCGGGTAGAAAAAAACTTTTTTTCAATTTTTTTTTTCTTAAGAGATTGGATTGTCTTTCAATATGTATATTCAAAACTAAGATTGCTACGGTCAAACCGAACTTATAAGAGATATAGCACAAAGAGTCTAGAATTGGCTAGTGTTGAAAAACTTACTATTTGGGAAAAGTGTTGATGTTCTCATTACTAGATCTTATGCATTTTTTCACAAATCAATAAAAAACACAATTTTGACCAATCAAAAAGAAATTCAAATGCTAAAGATAGAAATTATATTTTTGGTGAATTTTTGAAGTTATATCTTCAAAATTCATTTGAAGAGAATCTAAAAATAATTTTAAAATTTTGACCGTACGGATACTTTCTACTTTTCATGCTTCACATTATCTTCTTTGATGCAAACTTCAATAAAGTTATAGAACTTATATTTTATAATACATTTGTGTTTTGTTCAAACCCCTTGGACTTTTAGGGATTAACCTTGAAATGCCTAAGGCACCATTCTTTGCCATTTTGATGATAATTCAATGGGATGGAAAGAAATTGGAAGCATTTTTTTCATTTTTTTTGTTGACCTTTCATGTTGAGTTGCAAAGGGTATCCAATTGTTTTTTGTAGTATTTATAGTGTTTGCCTTCACGTAATTGAGAGTTTTGTAAAAAAACGGATCACAAAATACTATTTTAGTGTATTTTGGGAAGTTGTCGCTCCTTGCTCTAAATCTAAAAAAAATCCACAAAATTGATATTTTTGGAGTTTGAGCCAAACTAACAAAACAAAGGTCATTTGCTCTAGTTTCTACTCCAATTTAAATTTTGAAAAAATTCCTAAAATTTAAATTTTTATTGCAATTTGAACTTTGAATGTATTTTCAATGTCTACTAAATTCTAAATATAGTATGACACGGAAATCAAGTTTACACTACAATGTTTGTCATTGTAATATACACACATGGTGAAAATTTTCAAAATTTTCAAAGTAATTTTCTATTTCATGTGATTTTTTTTTCACTATTTCTTCAAAAATTCTCATAAAAATCAATTTTCTACAAAAAAATCTAAAAATTTTGCGAAGTGAAGAAGATATATGATTTCATCTTTGAAAAATAAATATAAATTTTTTCATACATATCTAATTTGAAAATGGCAACAAATTGAATGATAGGTAGCGTGGCTTGAAATCAATGGTCATGGGTTCATCATTAAGGGGTTAAAGGTTAAAAGGCAAAAAATATGAAGGCCTTGGCAAATCACGGTTACCAAAGCACTTTGCATTCCCAATTGGAGAATCAAGGGTCCTCTAACAATATCAAGTCTTCCTTGGAGTGATTATGGTCACTTCCTTCTAGGATTAAATTGATCTAAGCCTTTAATTGTATCCAACTAAGTTAAGGTAGACCAACCCGTTTTAGCCAAGTGCTTATTTCTGTCATCCTACTTTTAGCCCCAATTTCACTACAAAACTCATCCAAATCCATCAATTTTCTAACAAAATTAATGCATTAATGCCAACAAGGGTTAATGTGTCAAACCTTTATTGATGAATACTTTAGTGCCATTAGATACATGGAAAGGTGGTTATGGGTTGTTCATGGGAAGTTTGTGACTCCACTCTATGAGTGATTTTGTAATTCCAGGGCAGACCACTTCAAAAATTCATAGAAATTACAATTTCAATTGAAAAATTATATTTCCACTTGGGTTTGATTCGTGAAACAAGTGCACACCTCTGGAAAAACAAGCTATTCACATTGCAAATCAGGGTGGTACCGGTAATAGGCTTGTCTACCTTAACCTGTCGTGAGTGTAAGTTGACAGTCTAAGTAAGTCCTTTGGTGAAAGCTCCAGCACACAGGTAACCCACCGGTGGTTGACATTGTACAGTACTGTAAGCTAAGTTTAGTACCAAAGTCACAAGCTGGATCCTCCGTCTTGATTCTCCATGTGATCTTGTGAAGCGAGTCAAAGGACCGCAATCTTTTCCACCCCTAATAAGGTAATGCAGACGCAACGGGTCCTCACTTAATTTGACTTGGGGCTCAAGATCTGGTCTGCACTTTTCTCCATCGCTTGAATTGCTGCATGTGCGGTTGGTAAAACTGGTGTTGGTTGGACTCTCTCGATCACCACCTCAGTCTCAAGTTTATGAAAATCCACGACGGTGACAAGGACTATCAACTCTTGCATGATCAAGGAGCAGAGAAGGGCGAGATGGATGGAGACGACGTTGTTGTGGGCTTTTCACAGACGTATTTGCGTCACAATTCGTAAGTCTTTCCTACTTGTGTCCCAATACAATACATATCCGTACGTAGTGTACATTCTCAAGTTTTCAAATGTGCTCTACTACTGATGTGGTGGTCACAAACGGATACAAATAGTCACATGACCCAAATTATAGCAAATTAACAATGAGAAGATGGAGAATTGGAATATTAGACTGCAAAGAAAGAAAAAGACATCTATTATATGAAGTACGTTGTGTCATGACCCCTCTATCACAAGATTCATCATGTTTTCATCACACAGAAATAGTGTCCAATTATTTCATTTGAGTGATGGTTACAATGAAAACCTAAAGCGAGACAAGCATTCTTGTGATTCGTCATGCACACATTTTTCCCTTGCAATACGTGCAGGCTCTAGTATACATACAAGTGCACATGATGAATTCTTTGAAGCAATAATTAATGAAGCGAGTTTTTCAAGTACCTAGTAGAGCCTTTGTGTCTTGCAAAAATACAGTTGTGTCCTTTTATTTACTATCTCACCCAAAACAGTGAGTGAGAAATTAAGAGTCCTTGCTGAGCGCATGATTGTGCCATTTTCAAGCATAGATAGAGAACTTAGCCAACTGTTTCTTTGGAAACCTTTCCCTGTAGTTTACGTCACACTGTTCACAGTGAAGACTAATGTTGCTAGAACTGTAGAACCTGGACCAGCTTGAATTGCAACCAAGTCAGTAAAAATTGGAAATGAGAATTGGATTTTCTCCTATACTAATCAAAATTTGAAAATAATACTGAATTCATTTGATTCATTTAAATTCTACATAACAGATGAAGATTTTTCATTGCAAGAACATCTGGAATCCCCACTCCCCCAATGAGCCAAGCCTCTTTTGGTGAAACAGATGCAAACCGTGTTAACTGAAGCTTTAGACCAATATTATTCAGTTTGAAGGATTCCATTAGGTCCCTCACAGTTCACAATTGGTCTGCAAAGCTGAGCAGTTCCTTAAGAGCATGTGTGCAAAGCAGTAGGAAAACTCGTAGTTCTGACTTCCTGACCAATTCCCCATTTTAGGGGACCACATCAAGCTTAAAAAATTAGTGAGAGTGCATTTTGGAATGTATTGGCATACGAAAACAGTGAAAGCAGTTGAATTGGTTGTCCAGAATAAGCATGATTGCTTGCCTGTTCCAAGGAATACAAATACATACATAACTTGGATATGACAGTAATTGGAGTGAACAGACTTCAATTTGGAACGTTCTGCTCCCTCTTAGGATCCATCTGCAATGAAGTTAGGCAGACTTTCGTTTTCCATCTTTCATTTTTTGCTGGGGTGTGGCTTCAAGAGTTTAGCCTCAGCTACGAATTCTGGAAACTTTTGCATAATATCTTTTGTAATTTTGGAAGATATAATGCAATTTCTAGCAATTGCAACAAAACTTCAACATGCTTCTTGTAAAATCTGGCAAAATAATTGCAATTTCTTTCTTAAATTTTCTAAATCTCAGCAACTGTCCTCCAACTCCTGAAACTGGAATAGCAACTTGAAACCCAATGAACCTTGTTGTATCAAAACTTGAAGTGATAAGGACATAGTCCACTCTTAACTCCCATGACACCGACGCTTATGGATGTAGAAGGTCATGCATCTTACCCTGAAGAAAATCTACAACTCTAACCTTGAAAGTCTTCATATCATTGCTGAGTGAGGTTGCACTTCATTTTTGGGATACTTTCGCTCTGCGCAAGTTTCATTTGAGGAGATAGCAAACCTGTTGGATCCAGAAAAGATTGTCAAACCGGTGCAAACGTTTATGGACATATACTCCGTATATGTTTTCACCTACCAGGACTTTCAAATAGTGGTAACGGCACAGAGAGCAATGGGATTCGTGTTAGAAATTCTGAAGGAAGGTTTGCACTTTGGATCCATGAGGTATTGCTCCAACAGAAATTATCCGTTTTCAGTACTTCTTTTCTGGCTTTGAGAGTTTGGTCGCTTCACCTTGTAATGTAGGTGATTTTCAGTAAACGAATATGAAATTGGATAATTGGCAAGTTTTTTTTGTGGAGAATCCACTTAGATTTTGGGGGGATGGAAGTTGAAAACTATCTTCGAGAAGGGTGCATTATTTTGGCACTACTTGAATACAATAATGTCGAGTGTTATGACTCTGCTCTGGGAGCTTGCACTTCGAAGTATCAGTAGCTTGATTAACGTTGACCGGCAACAGCTTGTCATGATTCTCAGAGTGGACAAGGAGAAGGAGTATATAGAGCTAAGCAAGCGCTGGGTGTCCGAGTAGGATGTTGCGGGTTGTGGTTTAGAATTTAGGGTTACAATAAGTGAAATTTGGTGCACTATGGGATGACTAACTTGGAGGTAATGTAGAAGCGAGAATTTCTGCAATGGTTTCGCTGAGGTTTCTTGAATCGTCACTTTCCACCTAGGGTCGAGATCAAAGTCTTTTGAGCCAAGAAAGTTTATTTATAATCTTCTATGAACTGTTTACAATTATTAGTTTAGTGCACTCTTTGACAGGTCTGTGAGAATTATTGATGAATTCTTCATCACGTGCTTTTATCTACAGGACCTCTACAATCATGTTGCCTGACCATAATTATGGACATGCTTTTGAGGTGAGCACAGAGTTGTGGGGATTGTCGTTGGTGCAGTTCAGCATCTTAGGCATTGTTCAGGAATTGCTATCCGAACAGGATGCAGAGATAGCTGCCCATTATTTGTGATAATTTTTGGTTTGTGACGACATGTGTTGGCTATTGAGTGTTCATTAATATAATTTCTTGGATAGCGAGTTGTTTCTTCACAATGTGAACTGGATGGAAATTTTCCACGTTTTAAACAATCTTTTCATACTGATTTTCATTTATTCTACTGTTCGGACAAGTTACGTTGGGACTGACTTAAGGTAGTATGCTGTTAAATGGCACCTGACCTTAAAGCGCCATCTAGAAGTTTTGTACATTTCGAATTTCAGTTATGTGCCTATTTGGATGGAGCGCTTTCAGAAACGAACTTTGACCCTTAATAACTTTTGCATACAATATCCAAATGTGGCGTTCTTTGGTGTGTTGGAACCTCCTTTCACTTGCCAACATGAATATGTGAAAATTTGACAAGTTTCATAATAGCAACTAGGATCAGTAGTAAAAAGTGACGGTTTTGGGTGTACCCACCTTAAATGGTGGTTTCCACTGTGTTCAAGTCACTGGTTGCCACGGATCCCCGTACGATGCTCAATGGGCTCAACCAAGGAAGTGGAAGGAAATGGACGGTGAAGAAGAGGCGAGACGGAAACAACACATTGATGACTAACAGTTTATGACAAATGTGCTAAAATAATGTTTTCTTTGCATGGAGTTCTTTTTGGTGTATACTAATGGCTTTTTGGTATTTCTTTTTGATAAAACTGGTAACCAAGACAGTGCCAGCAATGAATGAAGCTGTGAAGATGCTTTTATCAAAAATATTAAGAGGCTGATCGATGAAGGCTAGCCACTGAAGAGTCGGGCGGATATAGAGCTGAAATGCTTTCAGTCTGATGGAGTTTTGTACATAATGTGATACAACTGCTGCACTTACATCAGGGTTCTTATTTTCGAGTCCCACTGTCGATGTTGCTACATTTGAGTGTCGGGTTGATGGTTAAGTTTCTGTAATAATGTTCTTTGTCAATAAGGGAACCGCATCGTCTATTACAGGTACTCATCTCACCTTGATAGCATTCAATTGATTTCCTAAATACCACTTAAATCATGTTCTTCTGTAAGTTTTTTTCAAGGATGCAATGAGAAAGACAGAGGTTGCTGGAACTGGAAAGCGTCCTGTGAAGATTAAGCTTGTGGCTCCCCTACTTTATGTTGTCTCAGACTCTCGAGAAGGTTCGAAAGTTTCTCTATTCTTTAAATCAAGGGTTTGGGATATGTGCTTCTGCTTTTTGAGCTTACCTACATCAGCCTTTGCTTATTCTTCATGATAACAGCTTTTATCTATATTTTGAATATGAGGATATAGCTTTGTTACATCCATTTCCTAAGCAGTCTGATGTTCGTTGGAAAGTTCGTCATTGGTTCTTAGTCATTGATATATGTGGCAATTATATTTCCCTGATGGCTAGTCATCGAAGAGCATGTTTTTAGATGATTGGTAGTGCAATCTTTGTGCCACGCCTGGGGCGGGTTTCTGAGCTTTTATTATACTTGGTAGGATCTTGGTATTGCAGTATTGAAAACAGCTATAAAAGCTTGTTCGAAAGAGATTGAGAAGCACAAAGAAAAGCTTCTCGTCAAAGAAGCACCACGAGCGGTGCTTGCCCTATTGTTCCTATTTATGTGCTTGTTCCTATTTATGTGCTTGTTCCTATTTATGTGCTTGTTCCTATTTATGTGCTCTTCTGTAATGAGAGATGTTTGTATGCAACTTCTTAAATGTAACGCTCTGGTTACCCAAACCAAGTGTCATCTACTTAGTAAGCAGGTGACACCTGCTTTTTTGGTTGCCATAAGACGAAATATTTTTGAGCATTATTGTACAAGCCTCGTACCATCCCTTGAGGATTGTGAAACGGCTCTTATTGTCGTCCATTTTCACCATTCATCTAATTCTTTCAAATTTCATTCTCACCTCAACAAGAGGTTATGAACAAACTAATAAGGTAGAATTGGAGTCAGTATTTTTTAGGTGACAGAATTGAGACCCAAGTGGTGATAGGTTCTTCTATCTAATTACAACAATGTAGTAATGTGGTGTCCATTCCATGACTGTACATTTCGGGGCTCCGAAATTAGCCTCGAGTTACCTAGTGAAAGGAGCAAGCATTCTTTGCCTTCAGAATTGCTTGGACAGCCTTGAATTAGCATTAATTATTTCGTTATAATTTGAAACTCAGCGCAATCAGAACAATTCTATCGGTTGTAAATACCAGAACTTGTCACGTTGGGCCATTGTGAAGATGAGCGATGTGCTTGAATGTTCTAAATACTTGGTTTCTACGACTGCTGAAACCCACATAACTTGATACAATTTAATCTGATGATGGGGGATATGTTAGTCTACTTATAGTGAATGATGCTTCATGCTTCACAGAAACAATTATCTCTGTGACCTCAGGTTTTGCGTGAAGTCAGTATGGGCTTTGAAACTGAGATGATGTGAACTTCGAAGGAAGACCCGCCAGGGAAGAATGTGATGCTCAGAGGAGAATGTGATGCAGGTGGTTCTTAGATTTTGGACCTTAATAAGCTTTGGTTTCACAGGATTGGAAATTTTCCTTATCAATTTTCGCTCTAACACGGTTATGCTACAATGAAATTCAAATTGTAATTTCCTGAACTTCGAATTTCGGATTTGAACTTCAGCTTCAGACACTTCACAGTCAAACCCAAAACCTTGAAAAGTTGTAGTCACTCCACACTGTAACACTTGGCTCTTAATATACTTAACACTACAAGAGGTGATTCTGATGAAGACAACGATTATAAATGATATGAGCACTTCCTCTAAGGTAGCATTGAAGACTTCATCAGTGAACACAGAATATACTCGATTTTCTGGACTACAGTGCAACAATAGTTCTGGTCTTCTGCGACAAAATATTGAGTAAGGTGTGAGTGAAACTATGCTGATTTTGTGAGGCTTGCACTGTCATAATACTAACGCTACCTTCGAAATAAGATATTGGATATCACCTCAATTTTCATGAAGACCAAGAAAATAATTGTAAATTCAATGGTTGTAAATTCAGTGGTTATAAGATCAGTTAAAATTATATATGCATGACTTAGAATGAAAATAGTAATAACAATAAAGATGGTTGATTTGAGAGGTTAGTGATAAAAGATGTGGGCAAGTAATGAATACCTACAAGTGATAGCTTTGGTTGGGAACCACATTAATCACCACCTAGCTTCAAATAGCCATTTTTATGTGGTTGCCTTCATGTAGCTCCTCATATAAAATCCTACCTCTTGCATATACATGTAAGTTTTAGGCACCAATCTCTAAACAAAGTCTATTTGTCTACATGGGGTGATTGTAAGAAACACCGGTCCTTTTTTCTATCACATGTGCTGTGACAAACTTGTCATTTACTATATCTTTGAAGTATGAATCCATTGAACTTTAATTTTTATTGGAGATGAATGTTTCCATTATGACCATATTCCTTAAGTTTGAAAATTTTAAGAAAAAATTAATATTTAAAAGTCTACTCTACTAATTTGTCACACTTTTAGGTTTAGGGGTATTGAATAATAAATATACTATAGAGTACCCAAAATTAATGAACTAGAGCTAAATTTTTTGAGGCCTATTTTTACAATAGGCAAGCATATTCCTACCAATGTGCATCTAAAAATAGATTATTTTATGTCTTCCACGTTCAGGGCAAATAGGGCTTACTTTTGAACATCAAAGATGATTTCCACTTCATTCCCTAGGCTCATTCTTTGGGTGAAATCTCATCACCATCAAGTCTTTAGAAATGGGTAATTTATTTTTCTTCATGATATTTGTTTTTATTTAAATTAATTTATACCTTGTTGTATCTATTTTTTGTGAAAAAATTGTCTTTTTTTCATATAGTATTGTTTGAATACTCACAAGTAGTCTATGGTACTTGTAGCAATATTTCTAGCTATAGATTAGTCCTTTCAATGGTTGAAATTGTACCACTAAAAAGTACTCATAGTACTCGCCATCAGAATCCTTGTTTTTGACAAAGTACTATAAAAATTCTTGCAATCACCTCATAATGGATGAAAAACGTTTGAGCTTTCTTCATTACCATTGGGATTCTAGAATAGACATCCATGACTATCTTGGGTTTTCACTATTGTATTCAAAAAACTGTGGGCACTAATTGAAGGATTGTTGTGTTACGTTGTGTCACGACCTTCATCTTGAGGTGTGTCCATGTGACCTTAGTGAGCAAGGGGGACATTGGGGGTGACTCCCCAAGCCTTGCAAAAGATGAAGTGTGAGGAATTGAGAGTCCTAAGTGATCAGAGCATTGTAGTGCTCTACTTCAAACGAAATGGATGACATGTTGTACATAGTTTAAGAGCTTGTGAGAAGCCACATCTATGGGTCCAAAAAGTGTGAGGATCCAAGTTGGGAGTCAAAAACTATGGCTCTTTAAAGTTGGCAATGTTCCACAGAGTTTACTATGAGGAAGGGTGGTCTCCCTCCTTCCTCCCAAATGCCATGGCGAGTCATAGTAGCCACATGTGGTGTGGTTGGTGTTGAAGCCTCATCACCAATTGTGTGTTACCATGAAGTGCTTGTGCAATTCTTGATACCAGTTGGATGTATCCCACTTTACACTAGGCCATGATGTGAATCTCGATAAGTGAATTCTGAAATAAGGTGGATTGGATCTAGTGGGGATTTGGGTCCCATTCAAGGGCGATTGACACTAAACACGATATTCGTTATTTTGGGAGAATTCCATGATTTTGGGAGTATGCAGTTCAGCTCGGTTCGAGCTGATATGCACCACAGATTGGAAAACTGGAATTTTCGAATGGCCATAACTTACTCAAATTTTGTCCAAACTGGGCATATGAGATGTTTTTTGACATCTACAGAAAACATCTCATATGCCCAGTTTGAACAAAATTTGAGTAAGTTATGGCCATTCAAAAATTCCAGTTTCCAAATCTGTGATTCAGATCAGCGCAAACCGACGTAAATTGGGAGATAGGAAAACTCCCAAAATAACGAATATCGTGTTACTAATGGAGAGTAGTGCTCCCACTGAGTGCTTGAATGTCAATGGAAGTTCCGCCCCATAACATGCTCGGTGTTTTGTGAGTGTTAAGAGTTAGAAGTGGATAGTGGGGAGCCACAAAGGAATAGGGAACCCCATGACTAGAATTGGAACCTAATTTTGTATGTGTGTGGGTTAAGAGATTGTGACCTTTGGTGTCACTAGAAGTTAAGTGCCACAAGAAGCTCTTGAAGGTGAGCTTAAGGTGTGTCTCACTAAGGTACTTGATACGTTGTTTCCTAGTTACCAAATTGCACTTCAAATGCCCTAGTTTAGGATTGCAAATCACTAAGAGTAGTTTGCAATTTAGTCTTGTATGCTTCTATTTGTAGTGATCAAATCCCTTGCCTCTATTGCATTATTAGTTTGTTTTCTATATTTCACTTACTTGAATCTTATAGAGTGCTTACATACTTGATGTTTATAATTTGGGCTTTGACGCAAAACGTATATAGTCTAAACTGTAGATGCAAGTTCTTATATTCAGAGTCTTTAAAGGACGCTACTTTAGCAATAGAAATGGGAAAGTGGTTAGTGTGATTATCAATATTAATCCTCTACAGACTACTGAATTTGTCTTTGAGTGTGATTTTTGTGATGTTAATTTGATTGTGTATTTGGGTGAACAAAGTAGAGGATCTTGAATTCTTTGTCACAAGTGGTCACAATCAACAAGAGAAGAGGATTGCCCCACCAAATGAAAAAAAAGACTATGTTGGAGACAATGCCAATGAAGCAGAAGATAGTGACGATGAATACATAGGCAACAATAGTACAAAGTCTTCTTCTATAGAAGGGAAGGAATCCAACAGTACTAAAGAGGCTACAAAAGAGATGACAAATGCTAATGAAACAATGGAAGCTTGGGGGGTGCACTTAGTTCTACTACAACAAACCACGTGTGAACAAGTGGTTTCTAATAAACTATAATTTCAACCTAAAATTTTGAGTATTGTTTAATAATAACTATAGGTTTCTATTGCCAAAATTTCCAAATAAAATAAAATACGAATGATTTCTAAAAGAAGTTGAAAATGAACTAAAATGGTATGTTTTTCAACTCAAATAATTATAGAGAACACATTTAGATGACCATTGAATCAATATTCAACTCAAAATGGGCTTTCAATAGAGAGTTATTTTTTGAAATTTTTTGTTCATTTTTTAGACAATTTTTTCTTATATAATACAGGGGGGGTGAAAGTTATTTTTCAGTTCTACAGTGTATCTTTTTACTTCAAAAATTTGTAACTAATTATTGTTAACAAATAAAAATATCAATAATTCAAAACATAAACTTTCAAAGTAGGAAAATATATTCATATTTATTTTATTTTATTTAAAATTCAAAAAGTACATAGGGGGTCGAAAGTTTTGTTCACTTGTGGTTTCTAATGGACACTCTAAGACCCCCCCAAGAATGGAAGATGGAGCATCACTCACAAAAATAGACATAACTCATAGTATTAGGAAGTCCAAGTTTGTTGATTTGTAAGACAAAGAAATTAAACTGTATGCACCTCCAAAACCTAATTAAACCCAATTGTTTCAAAGAATACACTATTGATTTTTGGAGCTAAAATGCAATTGTTATTTTACCAGCCTTCATATTGCTTTTAGTAAGGCAACTATACTTTGAACAACATAAGCAAAAATAGTAGCAAAAGTTGAGAAATGTTTGGAGAATTGAACAACATTTTGGTCAAACTTGCATTCCATTATGGATAAATTATTGAATGCAAGATTGAATGTCATACTAGAATGGTTTCAAAGATGTGCAATGTACATTTGTGCCTGAAATTAGCGTTAGATTATAGTGTGCCAATTTGATTTTATGCCAAATAATGGAAGCCTTCTATGAGAGAAGTAGGTAAGTGAGGCCTCCTAAATTAAAATTTATAATTGTACAACATATGAAGTGTTTTGGACTTAGGGCCATGATGACCACAACCTTTAACTCTCAAAAGATAGTAAGCTATCTAATTAGTGACTAATTACATTCCTTACACTACATCAAACCTATATGTGTCCTTTGCAATCAATGATCAAATAACAATGAATGTCTGATAAACATAGGGATGAATTGTAATGCCTATCTTTCATCTAAGGGCCATGTTCTATAAAAAATAGTTCATTATAGACTTGTCTTTTCCTATAGAACTATAGGATTAACAATGGAAACCAATTTTGAATTAATGGATGAACAAGTAAAATAGGTCTTGTAGAATAGGAGACAAGACACTTTATTCAAATCTAATTGTAATTCTCAAACAAAGCAAAGGAAGTTGTCAATTATTTTTTACAAGCTCTATGTTCTTCAATACTATAATTTCTACTAGAATATGTAGTTTGGCCTACCAAAGTACTTGGGATTACTCCTCTACCCCCAAATAATTCCATAGTTTGAGAACAATAGTTAAAATAAGCTCAATTTGGAATTGCAGTAGAAAAAACAAATATGTAGATAACAATTTCTCGTGGTGCAGTATTGTAATGGTGCACATACTGCAAGCACAACATATTGTAACACATATTGTAAGCACATGGTACCATTGCTTTTAGACAAAATTTGAGGCTTATTTTAACTAGTTTTATCAAACTACAAAATTATTTTGGGAGAAAGGAGTATAGGAAAGTGGTCTACAACCCATTTCATAGTTGTCAAACTTTGTATGTAGCTTCTTGTGATATTTCAAGATAAGGTTTTAGGCTCAGAAGTCAACCATGTAAGTGAAAAGAGAGGTCTGTTGGGAGCTGAGTGCATCATATTGTTTCAATTTTTTTTGGCAAAGAGACAAATGAACGAGATGTGACTAGCAAATTTATTTGGAATTTTCTGACCCTACATGCATTACATGTTATTTTCCAAAGTTGGAGGCACATAGGTTGCTATACATGTTCCTGGGTAGCAAGTGAAATGAATTACAACATACCTTGGAATTAATGAACTGGGAGTACCGGCATTTAGTTACAACCTACTTGAATTTTTTTGAGAATTTCCAAATGAGATAGAAAAGTTTAGGATGAGGTTTTGGATGAAAGAAGGTGCTTTTTGGAAATGGACCGGGAGGGTAAGAAAAAATCCGGCAATTGGGTTGGTTCCTAGGGATTATGAAGAAAAATTATTGTTTGAAATAAAGGACTGGCAGTTGTCATCCGGTTAAAGACTAAGTATGGCGGAATTTTTTTATTTCCCAGGGTACTATGGTAGGTGACCAGAAGAGACACCGGGTATGGAGGGTATCGGGTAACCAAACACGGTGAATGCCACCTAGCTACCGTCACTTCTAAAGTTATTGTTTAGGGTTATTTACACTATCATTCTCTCACTTTCGCCTTGTTTTTTCAAATCGATTTTACACATCAGTTTGTTGTGTCTTTCATACTTTCGTCACCTTCTTCATACAGGTATACGTATTGTGGTTTAGGGTGTGATACTGTGATTTCTTGTGATTCATCGTGGGATTGCTTGCTTTCGGCTTAGGATTTTTGGTGAAAAGCATTTCTATTGACTTGTTTTCTTTACCAACAATCCAAGAGTCGACAAATTTTCTAACCACGAGGTATTGCTCCTCCCTGCATTGTATTTTTTTGTTTTTTTATGGGTTTAGGGTTCTTCTATTTTTTAATTTTAATGATCACAGTTCGAGACTTTGGGAGCACAGTTTAAGACTTCGTGAGCATAGTCTGAGATAGACCATAGTTTGAGACATAGTTTAAGACTTCGTGACAATTGTGAGCACAGTCTAAGATAGACCATAGTCCGAGACATAGTTCAAGACTTCGTGACAATTGTGAGCACAGTCTGAGATAGACCACAGTTCAAAATTTTGTGAGCACAATCCAAGATATTGTCCAAGACTTTGTAAGCACTTCATCACATTTTCTCCTTTTGCATACTTAGCTTTGCTACCTAGACCTCTCAGTTATTTACTAGGCTTAGTAACAACCTCACTCCATTTTGTTGAGCATAATAGATCATATAATCCAACCCTTGAAGCAACCCACATCACCCAATTGCAACTCTCAAATATTATATACAAACTTCGCATAACACTCAAAATCAAATAATAATGTCAAA
This sequence comes from Rhytidiadelphus loreus, assembly GCA_947034895.1. Classification (NCBI taxonomy): domain Eukaryota; kingdom Viridiplantae; phylum Streptophyta; class Bryopsida; order Hypnales; family Hylocomiaceae; genus Rhytidiadelphus; species Rhytidiadelphus loreus. The sequence goes on from OX344762.1 coordinate 65,979,767, forward strand.
TCAATTGCGATTGCTCAACCTTCCAAAACATAAAATATGATCAATGCAGTCATAGTCCACTAGCTAGTAGTTTGAGTCATTGATCCCTCATTCTTTCTATGCCTTTGCAATTCTAATTCTTGAGGTCTTGTTTGCGCCAAAATTAGCAAGGGTGGAGATCAATACAACCATTGCATGACTCGGGCAACATAAGAAGCATACTTCAATAAGGTACGTGAATTCCATGAATTTTGAATTAGATACTAAAGGTTTGTGTGATATCACAATTTGCATGCAAGAGTATAGTGACCAAAATCCTTGGCCAAACTTCAGTGCAAAATGTCATGAACTTCGAGTAGAGGAAGAAATGCTAATCCTCAAAATGTGCATTTTTTGAACAGTCTATAGGAGTTTGGTTGTGTTTGTTGTCTTTGCTTCTATTTTGTTTGTTTGTTCTATTAAGGCTTTAATCGAGGTATTTGCTATCTTTGCTCTCAGATTTTCTATTTGTTGTGTTGAGGCTTTAAACTCTTTGTTTGTTGTGTTAAGGTTGACGTTTGTAAATTGAAGATTCTTGGAAGAGCGCTCCGCCTTGACCTTAAGCTGCTGGTGTTTGCTGTATTAAGATCAACGTTTGTTTCTTGGATGATATCGGTGGCTCCAAGAAGTGGTCTTTGCAACTTGAGGTTGTGGACTTGTAGATGAGTGACATGAAGCGACATTCTTGTTGGTTAGGACCTTGTTGACTTCTATAGTGCTTGTGAAGTTGTAACTGGTAAGTCAGTTAACTCTAATACTTGGTTTTGATGCATACTGAAGTTGGCGGTTTGAAGTTATGTGTTGTGGTTACGTTGTGTTTTTTCATGAGTTTAGGGTTTGAAATGGTGTTGTCATTTTTGATCAGTTGGAGATTAAAATGATGTTGTGGTTTTTTATTGGTTTAGGGTTTGGAATGGTGCTATGTTTTTGAACGTGGCATTATTCATTGTTCTTCCATTCAGTCAACAAAAATTTTCATGCTTGAATTGTTTTTTTATTTTTGAAATGTGTAGGCTTCTTCAGGAGATATGGTTAAATGCCAAAAGTCCTTAAGGGACCATTTTTTTGCAAAGTCCAAAGAAGTGGAAGTTGTGGAAATATTTTTCCCATCATTTGAGAGCTCTTGTGGTCTGGAAACTCGTGAATTAGGCATTGATTGGCCTCTCCCTTTAGATGCACAGATTGCACAAAGTCAATGGAAGGAGCAATGGTGCATTCAATTTGAATGGCTCCATTTCTCTCTGGATATTGGAAAGTTTTTTTGCAAGGTCTGCAAGGACAAAAGGGGCTGTTCAACATATGTTAAAGAGGGCTCCAAAAATTTAAAAGTAAATGCTTTTCAAGACCATGCTCGGTCCAATGAACATAGACACCTTGCTTGGGCATTGCAGAGTGGTAGGAAGGTGATGGAGAAGGCAATCATCCAAGGTCAAAGGACATATGATGAGGTTGTGGCTTCATTGTTTTGGGTAGCATACTTTTTAGGGAAGCAATCCTTATCCTACTCCAAATTTCCTTCCTTATACAAATTGTTGGTGAGTGTCAAAGCTCCAATGACCCTATCTATGTATCATGGTGGAGTGGCTACACGAATTTAACAACAGATAAACCCGTACTTCCTAGCATGTCATTGTATTGCACATCAAATAAATTTAGCATCCTTTGATGCTGCAAAGGCACCGGATTGTAAGTCAATGTCTTTCGAGGTCGATTCTCTGCTGAATGCAATTGTTGATTTTTTTTACAAGTCCAGTAATCGCAAGCATGCGTTAACTTCCTTGCAAAAGGAGTTGTTTGATGCAAAGAAAACAATGAAACGATACCACAAAATACAATGGCTAAGTAGGTGGCAAGCATTGACAATTCTCTACGAATCGTTAGAGTATGTGCTTTGTTTCTTTCGTGATGTACAGGGCAAGGATTTGGGTCAAGCTACAGCTATATTGGTGAAGTTGTTTCAATTCAAATTCATCTATGTTTTGTATTTTCTGGCTGACATCTTCCATTATTGGGCTATGTTGTCAAACGTGTTTCAATGTAAATTTGTGGATGTGACCACTATAGGTAGCATAGTGCGCACAAAGATAGCCCAAATTTGAATGCTATTCATTGTGGAAACCATTGATTTGAACTCAGACATGTTCAACGAAGACATACGTTATTACGTGCTTCTAGAATATGGCCCTTTCGAGGGTCATATGAGGAGGTTTGTAAGTGAAATTAGGAGAAAAATGTTCCATGGATTTGAAATGCAACATTGTAGGCTAGGAACTGACTTGGAGGAGGCTTTGCACTTTCAACATTCTTTTGCAAAGGCAGTTTGTCAAAGTCTAGAGGTTAGATTTCATGACAATGACATGCTTTCTTGTTTCAAAATCCTTAATCCTTCTAATATGCCATCTAAGCAAGTAGGCATGTAGAGTTGGGGTGTGATTGAGTTGAATAGCTTGCTCGCATTGTATGGGGCTGATTGTTTACATTCAGTTTTTTCATTCCCCCCCTCTTCTTAAGGAGTTTTTGTCCTTCAAATTGCAATGCACAACTGAATGGGGGAATAAAAACTTTCGAGATTTGTGGAGTATGATTACATGGAATCATGCCCTACAAACACATTATCCTAACTTGATTATCCTTGCAGATATAGCTAGAGTGCAGTGTGTCTCAACAACTACCTGTAAGAGAGCTTTTAGCATCTAGAATTTAATAAAAACTCGTATTAGAAATAGGTTGGGAAGTAAAAACTTAGAAGCCTTGCTTAGAATTGCTTTGGAGGGACCGGAGGAGGAGTATGATGATATACTTCTAGATGTCATATCTTTGTGGAAGAACGAATCAAAATACAAATTTCTTTATGCTAACTGATCTACTTATTTGTCTAATCCAGCCACAGGTCCTAGCGCAAGTAATGCATCTTCCTCATATGAAGATGTTAATCAATAGGAGACACCATTGTTGTAGCTTGTGATGACTTGTGTGGCATTGTTGCATTTTGTTTTTTTGCACATGTAGTTTTGATTCTTTTGAATGTTTTTTTTGTGGGCATGTTGTACTAACTAGTGAGAAATTACTAACTGCAGTGAGTGCTCCCTTGTACTTGTGATTCAGTTAATTGTTATCTCATCCACTTGCAGTCAACTGTGCACAGTTTATGGCGTTTTTGTAGGCTCGGTTCCAAATGCCCGAACGCACTTCAAGCCTCCTACCTTATATATAGAAGCTTGAGTGCAAACTTTGAGCCCTTTACCTCCATTCACCGCTAGGGCTTGCTGAGAAAACAGAGGCTGTGATACTAAATAAGAGAACGGGATAGACACGAGCTCGACGCCGACCATTAGAACCCAAGATATGCATGTTTCCGTACATGCAGTACGAAATGATAACCCGATGCAGCACATGATAATTAGATCGAACTTCTCACCGTTTAACTTAGTTTGCTCAAATAAAATAAAACCTTCTCATCTTCCGACAGAGCCTAGCTATACGTCACTACAGACGCCCGTCAGAGACTCCAGACTCCGATACTGACACATTTACTTTCCTCACAGAATTCTAGACAACTATCTTAAATAATTGCACCAGGTACCTGGAATTACACTTCCTTCGAGCCAATTGTCAGACGTCAGACTTACCCTGACGTAAGGACTTACGAATGGTAGGCGAATGGTAGGCCCACGTGCCTGGTCTTGATCCCTTGACCAAGTAGTACACGGGTCCCTATATAACTAAACATCTGCTCAGCATCCATCCAGACACAGTCGATTAGCTGCAGTAGTTTCGAAGTGTGCCGGGCTCACGTTCCTTGGAGTTCCCACCGTACTGTCCTCAAACTCGTGCTCATCGTTAGCTGAAGTTCTAGCCGAACTCTAGGATGGGTGTCTCCGGAGCTGGAGCTCTCGTGGCTCTGTGCCTCATGGTACTGGTGGCGATGGCCAATGTTGGAGCTATTCATGGTCTCACCACGACTTTCTACGACCAGTCGTGCCCCAAGGTGTTCTCCATCGTCAAAGTGGAAGTCCAGAAGGCTGTGAAAGCTGAGAAGCGCATGGCGGCGTCCCTAGTTCGACTCCATTACCACGACTGCTTCGTCAATGTGAGTATCGGTAGCTCATATCCTCTGAACGATGTGTATTTGATATGGATACATGACTAACTCCTTGATCGAGCTTCTTCAAGTAGTTCATTAGTTGGAGCTTTTCACATGAATGGAATTGAGGTCTCTAGCTCAACACTCAGTCTAACTCTGTTTGGGTTCTGACCGCGCTTGTGACGGACATACCGACACTTGCGAGTAGCCGGATCGCCGGATCCGTATTGAATAGTGTACCCCTGTTTCAATTCTACTAGTATTGTTCACATTAAAATAGATGTCACTCCTGATCAGTTGAGGTTTATGCGGGTGTACGTTGCTCAAGTGCTGCTCTTCAACCAGATCAATCTGTTGCAGTTCTAGAAATTGGCAGTTTCGTGATTAGAAAGGCACGATGCTAATCTGTGGGTATATGGCCGGTAGGGATGCGACGGGTCTTTGCTGTTGGACAATTCAACAACGTTCGTGTCCGAGAAATTCGCACGCGCTAACGTGAACACCGTGAGAGGCTTCGAGGTGATCGACAGCATCAAAAAAGCTCTGGAAAAAGCTTGCCCCAGGACCGTCTCGTGTGCCGATATTCTGGCCATCGCATACCGTGACTCTGCAGTTGCGGTAAGTACCTGGTACTCCTTGTCTAGTTCTGACGATGTCCAGTGGGATTCGGTCTGAGAATTCTAGCTTGTTGCAGACATTGTGATCGTATGCTACGTTGAACTCCATTCCCCTGTTTCGATGTCTAGGAGGGTTGGTACCCGACCGAATATCTAAACCAGCGTTCTGGCGCGTCTAGTCTTCACAGCATTGAGTTACTGGGAATTTTAGCAGATTCCAGACTTTGTGATCATATGGTGAACTGATTTCCCCTGTTTGTATTTGATGTCTACAGGTGGGGTTGGTCCCCTCGTATCCCGTGTCCCTCGGCCGCCGCGACAGCTTGACCGCCAGCATCGACCTCGCCAACGCCCGTATGCCTGCGCCTTCCTTCAACTTCACTCAACTGAAACAGAACTTCGCCATCCAGGGTCTGGACGAAACCGATCTCATCGCGCTCTCCGGCGCTCACACAATCGGCAGAGTCTCTTGCGGCAACATCCGACGCTCGGGAGTCCTCAATGACACCGGCTCCAACGCCGAGTTCCGTAAGCAACTGGCCGCGCTGTGCCCACCCACTGGACTGCCGAACGTGAACCAGGATTTCGACCACCAAACCCCGGACAAGTTCGACAACAGCTACTACAAGAACTTGCAGAGGGGTGAGGGCGCCATCCGCAGTGACCAGACGCTCCAGAGCACGAAGGGACCCAATCAGGACAAGGTGAAGGACTTCGCGAACAATCAGGACAATTTCTTCGCCCAGTTCGTCACAAGCTCCATCAAAATGGGGAACATCCTACCTCCTCCGGGCACGCCAGGCCAGGTGCGCAGGGATTGCCGAGTGGTCAACCCGCCGTCCCTCATCGAATACGAGTAATTTGGAAAATTGTTACCATTTGGCGTTGAAGCATCATCCATCTTGCGGTTACACTTTCACAAGTTGTTTCATCACATGTGTCTAGCTGTTCCTCATGAGCTCCATTTCATTGCCCGTCTGGACGTAGCTCGATCAAGATGTTTCCTCAAGGATTACTCTTCACTTTTGAAGTTGCGGCTGTCAGTGAAACAAATTCTTGCATTTTCCCTCAGGACTTAATCGCGCGTACGAATGCCTTACGTGAAATGTAATATGGACTTTTGAATTGATATAATTATATATAATTAAGAGCTAATATGTTACTAGGTCGATCGACATGCATGATCTGCCATATTTCTCTGCTTCAAAGTTGCGTGATCAATCTGAGTGTGATCAATTCAAATGGATGAGAGCACTCACCAGATGCATTGACCCCGTCTGTTTATGAAATTCAGGGTCGACTGTTCAGCTTTCTCTTGAAAGAGTGTACATACTTTCACAGAATTATACTGAAAATGTCAACCCAAGCGCTCTGGAATGTAAATCTTTTCTAGTCCGTAATTATGGCTTTGCGAATCTGACTGCCACAATTTTGGCGATGAAATTGACGTTTGAAGAGGATTTGCCATGGACGAAGTTGTCGTAAATCTCAGCTAATTTAACATTTTAATATTGTTGATTAACCAGGTTTGCGCTTGATCTAAACTGTTGATTAACGCAGTAGACCGTCCTCATACATGTGTATGGTATCATCATTTGATAGCTTGAACGAGCAGCTCGAACGTGTTTGGCAGATGAACGAATGCGTCGCCGGAAAATGGGATGACGGTGATGAAATCTGCGATCTTGCAAGCTAAGCTTATATGCGAGATCATGTAATGAATCATGCTGTTCACGTGCCTTGTCCTGTCTATTTAATTAAATAAACGATCTCGAACACACTCATCATTCACACTGCCCTCAAGAATTAAGATGAATTCATCATAATTTGGGCATATAATTGCATACATTTACAGATGAAAAAGCACAGTCAATACTTCTTGTAACATCTCTGGATTGTACCTTCAACAGAGCGGTGCATACATAGTTCCTATCTCACTCTAATTTTGACGTAGACAAAGCAAAAGTATACAACTGTCCATTGTTTTTCTCAGAAGGGGACTGTTCTTGTTCATTTGTCTTAATATGTGGCATTCTTACTTCCCTACATGGTAATCCAAAAGTGTCACTTGAGATTGGGGAATAACGAATGAACTTTTGCTATAACTGTGTAGATGAAAATTGATTTTTCTATTGCATGATGTGTTCATTGGAGTCATTTAATCCCTAAGCACCACAAACACCAAAATTGGTGTTTGGATGACAAAACCAAGCTCGTAGATGAAGAGAAAAAAACTTTTCATCCATTTGGGAGGGCCACGAACATGGATTGACAAATTGAGTAGTACGTTGAACTATTGGCACCATTGCTATGGAGTTTGTAATTAAAAGGCAATCACTGAGGTGGATGGAATTCTAACAAAAAATCATGGCGACGTGGAGGATGAAGCTTGATGAGGAATGCTTGGTTTTGTTAGAATTTTTTACAAAGAAGAAATTGTTCAACAAAAACACATGTCCATAAATGGATGAAATATGTAATTGATGAACAAAAAATATTTAAGCATGGGTTATGTGGATTTCACACAACAAGAAGAGATTACAAGAAATAATTTGTCTGCCTTTTGAGTTTCGAATAGGACATTTTTGGTAGGGTTTACGTCATTTATTAAAATTGAGTTGAGTGAAATAAATAGTGCAATATTGTGGTCATTGTAGTTAAGGGTCCTACCCATATTCATTGATTTTGAAGTTGCTTCTTTATTTCATGAAGGAAAAAATGGCAACCCAGTGATATCAAAGGGTGCGAAGCAAGTCAATCCATGTGTACAATTTAATGGTCCAAATGAAGGCCATTTATTGTTGAACAAAATTGAGAGTAGTTAGGATTTCATTCTCCGTAGATGACTTTCATCCAAGGGTGAACTATTAGGTTAGACTATCTTGTATATAATTTAGGGCTTAAGCCCTTGCTAATCATCTATTATTAAAATCAATCACCTATTGTAAGATTGCAACACCTTATTTTTATATTTACCAACTTCTATGTTGTGGGAAGTTGTCAAGGAAGTAGCTCCAAATATCAAACACCATGAACTCATGAATTCTAAGGATGTTGGTCAATTAGGGACTCTTCCCTCAAAATCCATGAAATTTAAGAAAACAACAAAAAATGGCTTAGTCACTCTCTGTTTCACTTAGAGGAATTCACAGTTAGAAAGTGAGAAAACTTTTAACCCCTAAAGTCCCATTGTTCCTATAGGGGATAAAATGGATTTTGGATAGGTTCCTATGATCTAAATTTTTACTAAATTTTTTTGAAAATTCCTTATAAAATAGATAAACTTAAGATCTTTCCGGGGATTGATAGTTTTTACTCCAATCAGTGCCTAGGAGCAAAAGTTATGCCACAATAACCTCTAAATGGGGGAGATTGGGCAGCAAAAAAAATCCACTAAATACTGAAATAAAATTTTTAATATTTTTTTCGTGTAGATTATATTTTCTTCTAAATGGAAAGCTTTGAATCATCCATTCGGATTAGTGATGTGAAAGTTATAGAGATTCTTGTTTTGCAGGCTATCATAGCAACTTCTTAAAAGAAATTTTATCTTTCACTTTGAATGCTAATATCTTTCAATCTATATGGTCAGACATCACAAAAAAATTATCACATGATCTAAGACAGTGTAGAATAAGATCATATGATTAGATTCTAAAAAAAAATTATTCTTTATTTCATAGAAGAACATAGCAAAAGTGGTAGTTTTGAGTGATTTTGGCAGAAAGATGGCCTTGGGACTTTAGGGGTTAAACACAAGGTGATTGCACGCTAAAGTCATCCCCTACATGATATATGAACTAGTGTAATGAGTGCCAATTGTACAATAGTTGGTATGCCGTATATTTTGGTGATTTTGAGACGACTTTGTGGGTCTGCAATTGACAACGTCAAGTGCCTTTACGTAAGATTCAAGGCTTCGATTTAAGGTTGTAGTCTTTCATTTTTTAATTTGATTCTTGTGGTGTATGCGTAATAGTTTTAATTGTTGATAATGGTGAATAAGAGAGTTGATGATTGACATGTTAGATTGTGAGCATTTATTTACTCACCTTTCGATTGGTAAATGTGCACAATCAAGTTTTAGTTCTTTGTGTGATGTATGTTAAGTAGATGCCTAAGTGTCATCCATTGTGCCTTCCAAGAAATGGATCTTTCCTAAGTGCCTAAATGCCACAAACTTGCAAATGAACCAATCCAAACCTAATTTAATTGCAATTTTAGCCAAAAGGCCAAACTAACCAAGGTCGTTGTATTATTTTAGAGAAAAAAATTCATAGTTTAAATTAGAAAGCATAAGTTTAAGATCAATTCATGCCATTTCTAAAAACATAAAATGCATTGAAATCCATTACATGGAATTTAGTGTTAGAGAGGGCCGTTCAAGTTGGTTCCTGTTGCTGGGAACCAGCCTGTGCTACCAAATAAAAAATATAAAAAAATAATAAAAAAATAAAAAAATATTAAAAAATATTAAAAAAATATTTTTTTAATAATTGTTGATGTGGTCGTCTCTCAAACACATCAACATCCTGTGTGGCGGAGTTCCCAACGTTTGGGAATGTATGGGAACTCGCAGCGCTCTATAGTAGTTCACTAGAATCCCATCTTTTGCGACATTCTTAAGAAAACTTATGACCAAATGAAGTTTAGCTTTTGGAATATCTATTTAAACTTCATTTTTTTTTAACCAACTCATAATTTCATTTTAACTTGTAATTTTAGCTCTACTTTTAGGTTGGATTCTCTAATTGATTTACTAAGTTTGGACTTGGATGGACCAAATCTACCTAACTTCATCCATTCTTTAGTCTAAACTTCATCCATTCTTTTGTCTAAACTTCATCTTTCATTATCTTTTAGGGTTTCAAGTGTTTTTCAAAGTTCAAAGTAGTTCTAGACTTTGCTTAGTTCTTTTTATCAAATTCTAAACCTAAGTTTTTTCTTGATAATTTCTACAATAGTTTGATTTTCTATTTTCTTGTTTCTAAAGGGGTTGTATTACTTCTAGTCAATTATTATTTTTAGACTTTAATTGAGTATTCCTTAAAGAATTTTACTTTAACTTTTCAAAATGCTCAAATTTGAACCTTCCTAGTGAAAGTTATTGATGGATGAAGTTTGATTACTAATTGGTACTTCAAACTTCATTTGCTATTTACTACTAACTTAAAATTCAAAACTAATTTTTAACTTCACTTTTAGAATTTGAATTACTTCTACTCTTTAATTTTCTAATCTTGTCCCTTTGGAATGAATTTAGCTAATTTTCATCCAATCTATACACTAAATTTTATCCACCTATATCTTACTCTTTTTAGACCTAATTCCTACGCGTTTTATGCTTTTAGAAACCTCTGAACCTATTCTATAAGTTTTTAAAAATAAACTTGAAAATAAATCTAATCTTAAAGGTTTGAATCTAACTTGAAGTTTGGCTAGGAATTAAAATGGCTAATCACGAAAATTAGAGAAAAAATGGAGGAATTAGTAACTTACCTCAAATGGATCCTCATTTATAAGTTGCTCAAACACACCTTCAAATCCAACTTCATTCACCATATTTTGTCTTCCTTTGAATTTTAGCTCACCGCTTGTTGTTGTGGAATTAATATAAATTGAGAAGTTGTACTTTCAACTATTTTTTTTTCTCCCTCTTTCTTTTTCTTCTACTACTATTCTATTCTATTATTGCTATTCTAATAATTGACTTTGCAATGTAATGGAATATCAACTACAAACCCAAGAAAATAATTGACAATTGCATGCTTCCTATCTTCCTACCAAGTCAATTATTTGATGATCCAAATTCAAATGGTACAAAGAGATTCTTTGGGATTTTTTTATTACTCCTATCTTGATTTCAAATTATTGAGCATCTCCCTCTTCATCCTTCTATGCTCATTCTACTAATTGTTGAGATGTGCTTAGAGATTGTCTATTTCCTATTTTTCTTGCCTCCAAGTTTCTCTCCTACCTCCACTAGTTTTAAGCTATTTCCAATGTTTGTTGATTCTTCACTTGGAAGTTGTAGCAATTTTTTTGGCTATGTTTGTATTTCTTTCTTCACCTCCCAACCTCTTCTAAGCTAATTCTATGCTAGTCTATGTATTTTGTTTTATTTTAACTAGAAGAAAGCCTTGTTTAATTGGGTGTTCTTACGTCAAAGTTGACGGATTTTCTTAAGCATCCAATGTAACATCTTCATGTGTTTATGTCAACAATGACATCCAATGTAACATCTTTATGCTACATTGAACGTCATTGTTGACATAAACACATGAAGATGTTACATTGGATGCTTAAAAAAATCCGTCAACTTTGGTGCAAGAACATCCAATTAAACAAGGCTTCCTACTAGTGCCTGGTCGTTGGTTGCTCCTGTATTGTTGCCTCCCTCTATGGTTAGGCCACTCTCTTAAAAATTCAAGAGCCGTCAAATCCCTGTGCCCCCCTTGCTCCTACTGTTGATCTAATTTTTTTTAAGATCCGTTGGGTCGTTCGGAGTTTTGTCTTCTGGAAAGTGCTTCAACTTCAGTAGGGTTTAAGGTTTGTTTCAGTAGAATGTTTGTCTTCTAGGAGTGCTTGAGCTCCAGAGCTTTGATTGCAATTGGAGAGGGCGCTCGTTTGCTGTGAAGGAGGTTCAAGAGAGAAAGCATGCAAGCTAGTTCTCTGTTTTCTGGAGTTTTCTGGAGTTTTCTGGAAGCGCGATCTGGAGTTTGGAGGCGCGTAGAAGAGGTGCAATCTATTGGAGGCACAATCTGGAGTCTAGAGGCATGATCTGGAGTCTAGAGGCATGATCCGTTGGAGGCGCAATTTCGAGTTTAAAAGCGCATCTGGAGGTTGAAGGCGGTTCTAGAGTTTTGGCGGCAAGTAGAGTTTTGTCTTCCGGAGAGTTTCAACAAGATCTTGAGTCTGGAAGCGCAACTAGAGGTTGAAGGCGGTTTTGGAGTTTTGGCGGCAACTGGAGTTCTATCTTTAGGAGAGCTTCAGCAAGGTTTCTATGTTCAGCGTGGGCGTGCTTATAGGCGTGCTAGAGGTGGTGCAACTAGAGGTCTAAGGCAACGCTATTGATATGAGGGCAAGAGGTGAGGGTTTTTGATTGTGGTGTGCAATTTGATTGTTAATTCTTTTTTAGGTGACAATAATTCTTTGGAGGGATTTGTCTTTGATGTCGAGTGTGTAATAGCATCTCGAGTGTTGTAGGCTGTGACATAGTCTAGCTGAGGCACTCAGAAGAGGCGCAATCTGTTGGAGGCACGATCTGGAGTTTAGAGGCGTGATCTCGATTCTAGAGACACGATCTTGAGTCTAACGGCGCAATTGGAGGTTGAAGGCGGTTCTAGAGTTCTGTCTTTCGGAGAGTGCTTCAACTTCAGCAGGGTTTTTGTATTTAGCGTGGGCATGCTTGTGATCGTGGACGTGCTTGTGCCACTTTTGCAAACATTGAATGAGGTGAATTCCCTGCTTGCTCTAGCACACCATTACCAATTGTACTACTGGGCAAGGCAAGTATTGGTCGAATTTACCTGACATGGTTTTCTTGATTTTAGGGTTAGTGCTCATCAAACAGTTTGAGAGGATATTTAGTGACGAACTTTGGTTTTTGATGTAGTCGGATCTTGTATGTCACTTGTAGGACGTCGAGCTCTGAAGTTCGTCGTGCTGTGAGGCGCGGGTTCTTAAAAGCGCGTCGTGCTCCAAAATACATTTTTTCAAGGTACATCTTCATGGTTTTGATTTGAAGGACTTGTGCAAGTGCTAGTGGCTTTGAAACTCAGTGGACTATTCCAACTGCACTAAAGTAGTTAGGGTAGTCATGTTGATAGACATAACATGTTGTTGAGACATGTGTTTATTAAGATAGTTAGAGTGTTGCCTCGATAGAGAGTGATGAAGATGAGGTACTTCCTCCTTGTAAGAAAGTTGATTGTTATAAAGTCGACTATGGTTTTGATGGGTTTTTTTTATTGGTTTTGCTTCCCAAACATGGGGCCTCCTCTATCACAAGTTCTTAAAGTTGTTGCTTGTTTAAGCTGGCAGTTGGAAATGGAGACTCAGACCCCTACTGCCGCTACTCTGACTATTGCTCCTCCAACCTCTGCTGCTCCGACCCCTGCTTCCGGCTCTTAGGCAGTGAGTGCTAGAAGAAACCGTCGAGTGTCACTCAAAACTGATGGAGCTGGAGCTAGTCCCAGTGCTATAAAGAGCATAAGCTGCAAAAACCTCTTTCTGTGATAAAACCTGCTACTAAAAAAATCTCTCCAAAACAAAAGGCCAAAAGCAGGCTGAGCACAAGCTTCTAGATCTAAGTGTTACAATTTTTGTTGGCAACTCAAACATCTCACTTGATCACTTGAAGACAATAGAAATTTTTCTTGAGAAAGAATGCATTTCCAATCTCTGTACTATTGAAAGAGGCGATGCACTAATGAGACTTCATTTACAGATGGTTTGCCGAATTATGGCACCTACTACAGCTGTTGTTAGTAAATTGATTAAAACCTATCTTGGTTGGAATAAATTGGAAGTTGCCCCTATTGGTTACCATATCCTTAGTAAAATGCTAAGAAATACAGGTCTCCACACTTACATTGACATGCTTGGTTATTGTGTCAAAGATAAAGGAGAAGATAACTTTGATTGTGTCCAACAAAATGTGACTTTTGAGCAAATTGATGAAGGTGTTGAAGAGTATGTTAAACATGAAATTCTTTTTGCAAAAAATCAAGTCATTTTGACACATAAGAATCTCATTGAGAGAGCTGCTACTTTCTGTAGATTCAAACTTAGAAAGCAATTGGGCAGCACTCTTCTTGGAACAACCTTGCCTATGCTACAATCAGGACAATACATTCCATCTACTTCGTGGGTTCTCCTTGTTTGGCAAGGTGGTATGGAGTATACAAGAGCTGCTTCTCTTTGAAAATGTATGATGCAACCAGATACTGTCACCATGGATGATGTCACTCAAATCTTTTTTGAGCACACGAATCTTGGTTCCCGTCTTGCTGACTTAGAATGGCAGCGGCTAGCAACATCATTAGAGGAGGCTTGTGATTTGTGAAGGCACACAACATGATTATGTGGTTCCATGTACTCTTTTCAAACTTTTTCTTTTCCTTTTGCAACACCTTTTTTTTTGTCTTCATTCTCCAATTCCTTTGTTGTTCTTTCTCTTAAGTATTATTGTTTTTTATTTGCAGAAATGATTCTTGGAGAGGCTAGTCAAGCACTTGATGATATCATTGTGGTTGAAGACACCCAAGACACTCTAGTGTTACTTGTGGTAGTGGCCGAAAACACTCCTTCGGTTACTCCAGAAAACATTAGTGATATTATGTACATACTTGTTGTGTATAGTAATCGAGACATATTGAATAGTTTTGTTATTTAGTTTGTGGTTTTCATGGGTTTTCAAACATCACACTACAAAACGTTTTAAGACAATTCTCAATTGTGTTTTTCCACCCTTTGTAGTACTTGACACTCTTTTGTTCCTTACTTGAGACTTTTTTTTTGGACAATTGTTCATCTAATGAACTTGAACAGACTCCCATCTTGATTTTCTTATCATGGAGTATTGAACTTCTTTTACATTGAGGACCTGTGAATGGGCACCATGTGTACAAATTGACAAAAATAATTTAGAATTGTACCTATTTTCTATATTTGGTTTATATTCTATCACTATACGTTCAATCAACAAATTCAAATTGAATCAACTACATGCTCAATCAACCAATTCACTACAGAATGGTCACAAAGACTACAAATCCATTTTAGCCTAAATCTACTCCAAGCTCTTAAGAGAATTGATGGATGGAGTCCTTGCAAAGCTCAATGTTTATGTATAGAAACTCATTTGATATGGTTTATGACCTCATTGTAAGTCTTCATTTCATCACTTGGGATTCATAATTTGTTTCTGTATTTTTTGTAAGTTTAACTCTAGTTTTATATACAAAAAGCCCCCTAAAAGAGTTTAAAACCAAAATAGGTATGTCACATGCCTAATATAGTATTTTGTCCTAAATAGAATTTTTTAGAATCAAAATTTTGCCGTATGAAACACTAAAGGGGCCCTTAATTTGAATTTCCTAGAATCAAATTTTTGCCATATGAAACAATTTAGCATAAATTCCAAAGAGATAGGGTTAGAACTTTGCCTTTAAAGCCAAGCCTGTAATTTATCACCTATAAATTTTTTGTCACACTAGGTAAAGTCAAAAACTTTGTCGTCAGTTAGTATCTAATTTTAAAACTTAACACAGACTTCAAAACATAAACTAATATGTGTCTGTAGTTCAAAGGCTCTAGGAAAATGCTATTGAATCAAAGAGTCTCATGCAAGGAGCTAGCATAGGATCATGTGATTCTAAACCCAAAATGAGGGGGACCAAACCTCCCAAAACTCAAACTTAAAAGACTCAAAAGCAAATGCTAAGGTTCCTAACTAACGACATTACTAATATTCAATTGGAAAATCAACTTGAAGGGACCTCTGTTTCCTTTAAGAAGTGTTCAACGCTTGATAATGGGAGCAAATGCTCAAAAACAAAGAATTGGACTCAAATACCAATATGACAATGAGTCGATGGCTTTGAGAATAAGAAAAAGGGATCCAGAAATAAGGGAAGGGGAGGCCGGAGGGGAGGCATTTTATACTCGCTCTCAGACCTCTCCCCTCTTTGTTTACCAACAGATATTTTGTTTTCTAATGAGATATTTTGAAAATCTACCTAAATCTACCTAATAAATCAAATCTTTTGTTGGAGCCTCTCTATCTTTTCAGAAAAAACTTGAAATTAAAGACCAATCATGCCATTGTATTCAAAAGGCTCAAGTTAGCATGAAGGATCCCCTACACCCTATTCCCAAGTCATTTGGACTTGTACAATCCACAAAGAGAAAAAACCTCATTCAATGAGTCATTTGGCCATTGCAAGCTCTTGGTACGTTGATCAACTTGTTGCCAAGTTATAAATTCTTCTAAAATTCGATGCAATTGCTAGTTCTAGTACTTGATGATGTCGAAAAGCCTCCAAACTTGACAGGACGATTTATTAGTATAAATAAACCTTTCCTAATTTTTAGTGGGATTTTAAGTCAATATGGGTGATTTCTAAGAAATTACAAACATGTTTAAAGGCGGTTGACTTCCCATGGAATCATCTTATATTTGAAACTTTTTGGGCAACTTCTAGGAGTTACCAAAATCAAAGTGCAAATTCATATTCTACTTTGCACTATTTATAGGAAGGCTAAATTTATTTATTTCCTTTAATTTTTATTCCAAGGGAAAATCATTTGGATACCGGGGAATCTAGACAAACCAATTACGTTGTTGACCTCCTAACATGATTTCAAACTAAAAGCACCTCTATTTCTGCTCTTATTGTCTCTTTCACCATATCATTTGTATTTCAACTCACTTTAAGTAAAGTTTACATGTAGGATTTAAATAACTATTTCCAATTCTTGCGAATTGGACAGTGGACTCTCTAGGCCTAAAAGAAACCTCTCATCATAATTCTCATTTAGACAAATTGTCACATCTAGGAATAGCTAACTCTCTGACCCTAAATTCTCTTGTAAGTGACTAATTAACCTCTCAAACTCTTAATTAGGTACTAGAAGTAAGGAAATAGAGTGTTTTAGACACTTTGTACTTTTAAGAAGATCCCTATCAAATACCACTCAAACTCTCTTTTTATGACTTTTCTTTAAAAAATATGACTAAAACAAACCCTAAACAAAAGAACAAAATTCCCAAGATTAGAATTTACACCTCTTGAGAACATAAATTGTTTGTTCAAGCCTCCAAAAAGACATCTTTTCTTACACCCATGGTTGCCTCGCCTATAGTCACCCCACCTATAGGTGCCCTTACCTACATGCATCTCTTGAGAATAAAAATTGTTTGTTTAAACCTCCAAGGAGATGATTTTTCTTACACCCATGGTCACCCTTATCTGCATGCACCTCTTAAGACTAAAAATGATTTGTTCAAGCCTCCAAAGAGATGACTTTTCTTACACCCACAATTGCCTTAGCTGTGGTTGCTCCACTCATGGTTGCCTTACCCACATGTGCTTCTTGAAAACCAAAATTGTCTAGTCAAGTCTCCAAAAAGATGAATTTTCTTACATCCATGATCCGCTTATTGCATGAGCCTCTTGAGAACAAAAATTGTTTGTTCAAGCCTCCAAGGAGATGACTTTTCTTACATCAATGGTCGCCTCATCCATTAGTTGTCTTTACGGGCATGCACTCTTGAGAATAAAAATTCTTTATTCAAGTCTCCAAAAGATGATTTTTCTTACACCCACAATTGCCTTATCGCATGCACATCTTGAGAACAAATATTGTTTGTTGAAGCCTCCAAGGAGATGACTTTTTTTCACACTAGAAGTTGTGTCACCCACTAGTTGCCATTACTTGCATGCACCTCTTGAGAACAAAAATTGTTTGTTCAAGTCTCAAGGAGATAATCTTTCTTCTACTTAGGGTAGCCTTTTAGAGGTTGCCCCTCCTACAACACATTTATTGAGGGCAACACAATTCTTTTGAGGAGTGAAGGACTAGTCTTCTATAATAATCAATTATGAATTATTTGTAACTTTGATTTAAAAATAAAAATACTAGATTGATACTTAAGTCAAAACTTACTCATTTTTTTTTTGCAATTCTCAAATAATCATCAGATTCATGTATTATTTGTCATGTCAATTAAAAATTAAAAAATAAATGGTAGTGATTTAAGTAAAAAATTCCCCTTTTAATTTTTGGCTATTCTTAAAAACTCTTTGTGGGTGATTGCAAGAAACACTTGTCCTATTTTTTGTCCCCTTGACCTTAGACAGGTGGTTTTTTGCTCATAACTTTTGCATTGTGTGTCCATCTTCTATGAAACTTGAAATGAAGGTACATGTGGTAGTTTCAGATGTTGAGTAATTTTTTGGTTTTCTTAAAAATTATTTTACTATTTTTAAACTGCCCTCGATTGGATGTCTACCTTGGCCATTTTGGGGGTTTGTAGTACTATTTTTGATCCAAAAATAATAATTTGAAGCTCAAAATTGTTATACAAGGACTTATACTAAAGTTACACAATCTCACCAAAGGATTTCTAAAAATAGTAAACTGTCCACCCTCCACATGTGCTCAAAGAGCACTACCTTTGCGCAAGTGTAGAGAACACAATTTTATTTTTCCAATAGTGAAAATTGGTGAAAAAGAGTATCTATAAGTTAGAAAAAACGTCTTTTTTTTTGAGAATTTTGAGAATTTTTTAACTATATTTTAAGAATTAAATTTCAAACTGTCTATTTTCTTCCATTTTTCAACCCTCTTTGACCGTGCATAACTCTTAGAGATAAAAAAATTTAGGTCTGAATTTTTGCACATATCATTTTTTTAATGCTTTACACATTATCCATATTTTATTTTATTTTTAAAAAATTATTCCAAAATCCACGAACAAGAGTGAAATGGCCGTTTTGAACGAAAATCGGCAGGTGTTTCTTGCAACTACCCTTGTAATCATGAATCATGTGTTGCATTGATTTTTAGAATTCAAAATAAAAGATAGAAATTTCCTATTTATTTTTTACAATTTTCCAAGATTCTTTATCATAATTTTTTTTAATTATATAAATTCAAAATAAAAGGTGGAGATTTAAGTAAGACCTTACCTATTTAATATTTTATAATTTTCCATAACTCCTTCTAATCATGAATTATTTGTCACTTTAACTTAAAAAGTCAATAAGTTTTGTAAATAAAAATTTGTCAATAAGTTTTATAAATAAAAAATAAATGGTAGATATTTAATTAAGAAATTAACTTTTTATTTTTTTTAAATTCATCCTAATCAAGTATTATTTATTACACTAAACTAAAAATCAAAAATATTGAATGGATGTTTAAGTAGAAACTTTTCTATTCATTTTTTTTTGCAATTTTTAAAGAGTCTGTTTAATAATGATTTATTTGTCACTTTGATTTTTTTTTTTTAATAATAGCTAGAGATTTAAATAAGAATTTTTCCATTTATTTTTTAGAATTTTAAGAAATCTCATCCTCAACAAGTATTATTTGCTATTCTAAATTAAAAACTAAAAACATCAAATGGACATTTAAGTGAAAATTCTTTTATTTATATTTTTGCAATTTACAATGACTCTTTCTAATAAATAATTATATGTCACTTTGATTTCACAAGTAAAAAAATACAGATGGAGATTTAAATAAGAAATTATCCATTTATTTTTGAAATTTTTGAAAGTCTCATCCTACTTGAGTATTAATTGTCATGTTGATTTGAAAATAAAAAATAAACCATGGAGATTTAAGTATGAACTTCCTAATTTATTTTTTATAATTCTTTAAGACCCTTATCATGAATTGTTTTATTTTTTATTTTTTTATAATAAATAAAAAATAAAGGGTGAGGATTTAAATAAGAATTTTTTCTATTAAATTAATAAACTTTTGCAATTCTCAAAGAATCTCCTTAATTTTGAACTATTTGTCATCTTGGTCTAAAATTAAAATATGAAATATAGACATTTAAGTAAGAACTTCACTATTTTTTTTACAATCCTCAAAGACTCCATATCATGAATTTTTTTTTACCTTTATTTTATAAAAATAAAATAAAGAGTGAAGATTTAAATTAGACTTTTCCAATTTAATTTTTGAAATTCTCAAAGCGTCCTCCTAATTTTGAATTATTTTGCATATTGATTTTAAAACAAAAAAATAGTAGGTGGAGATTTAAGTAATTTTCACAATTTTCACAATTTTTCAAAAGAAATTGTTTAACAAGGTTAAATTTTCTATTCAGAAAAATCTCACCATTGACATTATTGTGTTTCAATCCCATTTTAGAGCTATTAATGATTTAATTTTTCTTTCAATCTTAGACCTATTTCAACTTAATAATTTAAAAAAAAATGAAAATTTAACGTTTTTATTTTTATTCTATTTTTAATTCTATTTTTTCAAAACAATTCTTCAACATAATTTTTTTTTAAATATTTAAATTCTAGATGAAGAGTTTTCAAATTCTTATTTTAAAGCTATTGAATTGTATATTCTACATTACAAAAAACTTGAATATAAACTGTTTCTAAATCACCTCCTAGTAAAATGTTTGCCAAATATTCATAATATCTTAAATTGAATTGAAGTTCTTGTCACTAAAATTTCATGTGGAAATGTTTCAACCACCAAGTTTGACATTCTATGTGTAATAGGAATATTTTCTATTAACTTAGTAATTCACAATTCAGTCTTTTTCCAACTCAGCAAACTTTAGAGGCTGTTTTCTCATAGTATAGTAACTTTTTTCAAAAAACTTGAAACTAATAAAAGTTGTAAAATCAAGTTAAATTTCATCTCCAACAATCATTTTGTGATTTCAAGTCTCCAATTGAAAGTTATGGGCAAAATTCAGAGACGGTTTGGAATGAAAGTTTTTTTTGACATTTGTAAACACTGTCTCTGAATTTTGCCCATAACTTTCAATTGGAGACTTGAAATCACAAAATGATTGTTGACAATGAAACTTAACTTGATTTTACAACTTTTATTAATTTCAAGTGTTTTGAAAAAAGTTACTATACTATGAGAATACAGCCCCCAAAGTTGACTGATTTGAAACAACAAGTGACAAAGATTGAAAATCGGAAATAAATAACTATTTGTTCATGTTTAAAACATATACAAGTGTATATAATGCAATGGATAGACTTAATATCATATATTTATGAATGTTCAACATACTCATTTTTGTGTGAACCAAAAATTTTACTCCAAAAAGGCTCTCAAAGTTTATTGATGTTGATTGGCGAGACTGAACAAGGATAATTTTTTCTTTTTAAAAAAAAAATAGCATAATCTTTCAATCCACGTGAGTATATAATTTAAAATTTTTGCTACACATTACATTATTCATTTTATATACTTTTGTATAGGTTGAATTTAAAAAAATGTTTTAATTTTAGACAATGCATCACATATTGGTGGTTTTAGACTTTTCTTCTTCCAAACTGCCTCCGACCTTCAAGGATTAATAACAAATTTTCCATTGAACACTTCAAAATCTTCACTAAAATAATACAATGAATGTCTTAGTCAATACAAGTGTGTTTAACACATATGACATCAAAGATTGTAATCAAATGAACTATAAACTCTATCCTCATGTTGTATAATTTTTGGTTTATTGAGTCTACTATTGTAAACCTCCTTATTCATGCAACGTAATAATTTTTGCCACTTGTGATCAATGTCTTATCTTTACGCTTTATTTTTTTGATATTTACATTGTAATTAGTATTATGACACAATTTCAATGAACTACCTTTCTTTGTAGATTTTCATTTATTGTATTTATTTTTGTTCATTTCAATTTATAAATTTTTCAAATAAATTTTCATCATTTGAACAATGTTTATATCATCATGATTGCACTTCTATGTCTTATGGAACTTTTTAATTTAACTTAAACATTCATAATGTAGTATTTTTGAAATCAGCAGACTTTGGAGGCCGTTTTCATATAATAAATCAAGTTTTTTGAACAAACTTCAAATTAAGAAAAGTTGGAAAATCAAGTTAACTTTCATCTCCAAAAATCCGTTTGAGATTTTAAGCCTTCAATCAAAAGTTATAAGCCAAAATCAGAGTGTATGTTTGAAAAGTCATTTTCTCTTACATTTTTTAACGTACAGTCTGATTTTGGCTCATAACTTTTTATTGAAGGCTTCAAATCTCAAACGGATTTTTGGAGATGAAATTTAACTTGATTATTCAACTTTTCTTAGTTCAAAGTTTTTTCAAAAAAGTTGATTTACTATATGAAAATGGGATCCAAAGTTTGCTGACTTTAAAAATTAGAGAAAAAAAGTAAATAAATCCAAAGAAAAGCCCTTTGTGGTCACTTAACATGGTGTGTGGTGCAATGGCAAGAGCCTTGCACCTCAAGCAAGAGGTGCAAGGTTCGAACCCTTGAGCCCCCACCCGCACCCGTGGCTTTGAGGACCGCCACATTGGCGGTTATCCATTGGTTGGACCCCTTGGGGTTGCCTACTTGGCGGTTGCCATGTGGCGGCCGTTCATTGCTTGGATCCCTTGGGGTTGCCTAGGTGGCAGTTGCCATGTGGCAACTTTTGATTGGCTAATTTTTTTTTTTAATTTCATTTTGTTGAAGTCCAAATGAACAAAAAAAATTCAACACTTCTTTGTTCAAAATCAACACTTTTTAGTTAAAATTAACAACAAATTTAAATTTTTTTTGCTAGAAGACAACCAAAAAGTTTCAATTTCTAATTTTTCTTTTTAATTTCATTTTGTTGAAGTCCAAATGAACAAAAAAAATTTAACACTTCTTTGTTGAAAATCAACACTTTTTAGTTAAAATTAACAACAAATTTAAAAAAATTTTGCTAGAAGACAACCAAAAAGTTTCAATTTGGACGTTCAAATCAACACTTTTTAGTTACAGAATGTCCAAATCAACACGTCCAAATCAACAACTAAAATCAACACTTTTTTGTCTACAATTGTTGATTTAGACATGATTTTTTCTACTAGTGAATCCTTTTTTTTGCCAAAATGCTACAAAATCAACAAGTCTTTCTTGCAATCACCATGTGATGGATGCAAAACATCTAAGCTTCCTTCACTGCCATTGATAAATTTGGACTCAGTCTTTAGAGGAACATTTTTCTATTGGCCAAATGTGCAAATACAACAAGAAGTGAAATATATCATATTAAAAATCATAGACCACATGATTACCTCAAGTGCAACGTCAAGTTGCAATTTTTTTAGAATTTTTTAAATTCATTGAATTTATACAATTGAATATATGACATGTCTTAAGTCTCAACTCTCTAGAAAGTCTATATTTTCTCTAAAGGTTGCGTTGTTTTCCAATTACCAAATTGTATTTCATATGCCCTAGTTTAGGATTGCAGAATGCAGATCACTAAAAATATTTCACACTTTTTTTTTTTTCAATCTTGTAAGCTTCTATCTATAGTGATGAGAAGCACTATAAGTAGTCAGATCTCTTGTTTCTACTACATTATTAGTTTGTTTACTATTTGTTGCTTACTTGAATCTTACAGAGCACTCATTTGGGCTTTAATGAGCAACATGGGTCCTTAAAACTATAGATACAAGTTTATGAAGTTAGAAGCTTTGAAGGACACTACTTTAGTATTAAAGACGGGAAAGATATGCAATCTTTTACCTGCACAATCAAACAACATGATTGATTGTCCCAACGAGGAAAAAAAGACAAAATACTAGTATAAGTAGCAATAGTGATCTTCCGCAAACTATTGTCTTTGAGTGTGATTTTTGTGATGCTAATCTAATTGTGTATTTGAGTGAGTGAAGTGGAGGATCTTGAATTCTTTGTCATAGTAGTCATAGTCATAGTCGACAAGAAAAGTGGATTGCCCCTAAATTCAAATAATGACTATATTTAAGACAATGCCAATGAAGTAAAGGTAGTAAAGAGGAATACATTTAGGCAACAACAATGCAAAGTCTTCTTCTTTAGAATAGAAGGAATCCAATAGTACTAAAAAAACTCCGGAAGAAACAACAAATGCCGGAGCATTCCATGCAAAAAGATACTCGAATTAATTAGGATATCAAAAAGTTTTAGTTGATCTAGAAGATGAAGGAACTAAATCATACACACTTCTAAAATCTGAAATGCAAATATTTTAAATAATACACTACTTTTTTGTAGCTGAAATGTAGTTGTTATTTTACTTCCTTCATATTGCTTTTAGTGTAGGACTACACTTTGAACAACATTAGTAGAAAATTAAAACAAAAGTTGAGAAATGTTTGAAGCCTTGAACAACATTTTGGTCAAACTTGCATTCCATCACATGATAGATTGCTTTGAAAGATGGATGATATACATTTGTGCTTGAAATTAGCATTATAATGGTATACCAAATTTATTTTATATCAAACAGTGGAAACCCACAATGAGAGAAGCAAGCAAGTAAGACTTCCTAAATTAAAATTTAAAATTGTACGACATATATAGCAAAAGGTAAATCTCTCTATATATTAGGACAAATTTGTCTACCATAACAAAAAAAATTGCATTTCTACAAATGGACTATAGGCGCAACGAAAATCTTTTGTAGCAAAGCTTATGTGTCTTCATACTTCTATTAGTTGAAATAATTTGTGCAATATGTTATTATGGATAAATACTCGTTGCATGTCATTCCAGTTTTGTGTTTGTAGGAGGTATTATTTTGTACAAGTTGCACAAGCTTGCCTAAAAGTTAATAATTACTTTGCATTGAAATTCCTCTATCCCCAAATAATTCCAAGGTTTGAGAACAATTATAGTTAAAATAAACTCAATTTGGAATTACACTAGAAAAAACAAACATATAGATAATAATAACTCATGGTGTGTTATTGTAATGGTACACATACCGCAAGCACACAATATTGTACCACATATTGTAAACAAATGATACCATTGCTTTTAGAGACTTATTTAAACCAATTTTCTCAAACCCTAGAATTATTTTGGGGTACAGGAATATAAGAAAGTGGTCAAAACCCTTTTCACAGTTGTCAAACTTTGTATGCATCTTGTGCTATTCGAGGGTATAGTAGGTTGAGTGCAAACCTACCAGCGAATAAACTTTGAGCCCTTACCTCCATTCAACGCTGAGAAAACAGAGGTTGGAGGTGAGAACGGGATCGTCACGAGCTCTACGTTGACCACTGATGCCCCAAGAACCCAAGATATCGATCATGTTTCCGTACAGTCGGGAAATGAAAACCTCATGCAAGCCAAGATAATTCGACCGAACTTCTCATCTTCAATTTCCGCTGCGCCCGGAGTCGTCTGCCCTCTCCTAACGGTCAGTCCTGCCCGGCCTTGGTGTTGGCGTCTTGTCAGTCTCGCTTCTCCCCGTCAGTGAGGCCACTTGTGGCTGACAGGTTTGTATTCATTATGCCCCCTTTTATTTATTTATTTAAACAAATGAAACGCAATTTCATTGCAAAGGAGGAGAATACAAGCACCAGCCACAGGTGGCCTGGTGGGGTGAGAACGAAAACAAAGCAAAGAAAAAAGGAAAGACCGGACGACAGGAGGGCATTATGCCCCTTTGCAATGCAATTCGTTTCATATGCTTCAAAATTTAAGAAAAGAACTTCTCTCTTATCTTCCCACAGAGACTACACGTCATTACACGTCACTACAGACGCCCGTCAGAGACTCCAGATTCCAATACATATTTAATCTCCACACAGAATTCTGGGCAAGTAAAAATTGCACCAGTTTCCAGGAAAAACATTTCCTACGAGCCAATTGTCAGACGTACGACTTACCATGACGTTTAGAATGGTAGGCGAATGGTAGCCCCACGTGCCTGGTCTTTGTGCCCTGACCAAGCAGTAAACGGGTCCTATATAACTAAACATCTGCTCAGTATCCATGCAGACACAGTTGCTTAGCTGCAGTAGTTTCGAAGTGTGCCGGGCTCACGTTCCTTGGAGCTCCCACCGTACTGTCCTCAAACTCGTGCTCATCGTTAGCTGAAGTTCTAGCCGAACTCTAGGATGGGTGTCTCCGGAGCTGGAGCTCTCGTGGCTCTGTGCCTCACGGTACTGGTGGCGATGGCCAATGTTGGAGCTATCCATGGCCTCACCACCACTTTCTACGACCAGTCGTGCCCCAAGATGTACTCCATCGTCAAGGCGGAAGTAGAGAAGGCCGTGAAAGCTGAGAAGCGCATGGCGGCGTCCCTAATTCGGCTCCATTTCCACGACTGCTTCGTCAATGTGAGTATCGGTAGCTCATATCCTCTGAACGATGTGTATTTGATATGGATACATGACTAACTCCTTGATCGAGCTTCTTCAAGTAGTTCATTAGTTGGAGCTTTTCACATGAATGGAATTGAGGTCTCTAGCTCAACACTCAGTCTAACTCTGTTTGGGTTCTGACCGCGCTTGTGACGGACATACCGACACTTGCGAGTAGCCGGATCGCCGGATCCGTATTGAATTGTGTACCCCTGTTTCAATTCTACTAGTATTGTTCACATTAAAATAGATGTCACTCCTGATCAGTTGAGGTTTATGGGGCTGTACGTACGTTGCTCAAGTGCTGCTCTTCAACCAGATCAATCTGTTGCAGTTCTAGAAATTGGCAGTTTCGTGATTAGATTGGGTACCAAACAGCAAGTTAAGCTAGCTAGCTAGCTAGGCTAGCGCTCTTCTTTAACTTAAACTCCGCCATGGCCTGTCTTGCGAGAAGGCACGATGCTAATCTGTGGGTATATGGCCGGTAGGGATGCGACGGGTCTCTGCTGCTGGACAATTCAACAACGTTCGTGTCCGAGAAATTCGCACGCGGTAACCTGAACTCCGTGAGAGGCTTCGAGGTGATCGACAGCATCAAAAAAGCTCTGGAAAAAGCTTGCCCCAGGACCGTCTCGTGTGCCGATATTCTGGCCATCGCTTACCGTGACTCTGCAGTTGCGGTAAGTACCTGGTACTCCTTGTCTAGTTCTGACGATGTCCAGTGGGATTCGGTCTGAGAATTCTAGCTTGTTGCAGCCATTGTGATCATATGTTACGTTGAACTGCATTCCCCTGTTTCGATGTCTAGGCGGGGTTGGTACCCGACCGAATATCTAAACCAGCGTTCTGGCGCGTCTAGTCTTCCCAGCATTGAGTTACTGGGAATTTTAGCACATTCCAGACTTTGTGATCATATGGTGAACTGATTTCCCCTGTTTATATTTGATGTCTGTAGGTGGGGTTGGTCCCCTCGTATCCCGTGTCCCTCGGCCGCCGCGACAGCTTGACCGCCAGCATCGACGAGGCCAACAACCGTCTGCCTAAGCCTTTCTTCAACTTCACTGAACTGAAACAGAACTTCGCCAGCCAGGGTCTGGACGAAACCGATCTCATCGCGCTCTCCGGCGCTCACACAATCGGCAGAGTCTCCTGCGGCAACATCAACCTCTCGGGAGTCATCAACGACACCGGCTCCAACGCCGAGTTCCGTAAGCGACTGGCCGCGCTGTGCCCACCCAATGGACCGCCGAACGTGACCCAGGATTTCGACTTCAAAACCCCGGACAAGTTCGACAACAACTACTACAAGAACTTGCAGAGGGGCGAGGGCGCCATCCGCAGTGACCAGACGCTCCAGAGCACGAAGGGACCCAATCAGGACAAGGTGAAAGACTTCGCGAAGAATCAGGAGAATTTCTTCGCCCAGTTCGCCACAAGCTCCATCAAAATGGGGAACATCCCACCTCCTGCAGGCAGGCGAAGCGAGGTGCGCAGGAATTGCCGAGTGGTCAACCCACAGTCCCTCATCGAATACGAGTAATTTGGAAAATTGTTACAATTTGGCGTTGAAGCATCATCCATCTTGCGGTTACACTTTTCACATTTTGTTTCATCACATATGTCTAACTATGTGGCCTTCAGTTCCTCATGAGCTCAATTTCCTTGCCCGTCTGGAAGTAGCTCGATCAAGATGTTTCGTCAAGGATTGCTAGCTGTTCACTTGTGAAATTGCAGCTGTGAGTGAAACAGATACTTGCATTTTCCCCCAGGACTTAATCGCACGTACTAGCTAGTGCCTTTCGTGGAATGTAATGTGGACTATAATTATATATATGAAGAGCTAGCAGCTAAACGATTAATATGTTACTCGGTCGATCGACATGATCTGCCATATTTTTCTGCTTCAAAGTTGTGTGATCAATCTGAGTGTGATCAATTCAAATGGACGAGAGCACTCCCCTGATGCATTGACCCCGTCTGTTTATGAAATTCAGGGTCGTCTGTTCAGCTTTCTCTTGAAAGAGTGTACATACTTTCACAGAATTATACTGAAAATGTCAACCCAAGCGCTCAGATCTGGAATGTAAATCTTTTCTAGTCCGTAATTATGGCTTTGCGAATCTGACTGACACAATTTTGGCGCTCTGAATTTCACCTGGACAACGAAAGAGACGAAATTGACGTTTGAAGAGGATTTGCCGTGGATGATGGTTCTGTGAACCGAAGCTGTCGTAAGTTTCAGCTAATAACTTTTTAATATTATTGATTGTGTAACTAAATTTGGGCTTGATCTAAACTGTTGATTAACGTAGTAGACCGTCCCTATATATATATGTGTGTGTATGGTGTCATCATTTGACCTGTAGCTTGAACGAGCAGCTCGTATGTTTTCGGCAGAGGAACGAATGACTGTAACATTTGCGATCTTTTAATTTACATGCGAGATCATTTAATGAATCATCAATGCTGTTCATGTGCCTTGTCCTGACTATTCAAATGTCTTGTCCTGTCTATTTAATTAGTAAAACGATCTCCAACAACCTCATCATTCACGCTGCCTTTAAGAATTAACCCTTCGCACATTTCATGTCCGGGCTTGGTCAAACTTCATTAGATTTCTGCATTAGAACACATATTTAAAAAATTTGATATTTTTTGCATGGAGTAATATATGTCTAAAATATATTCTCATTTTTTAATAATTAAAAACATTTATTGAATTATGTATGATTTTTAAAAGAATTTTCTTTATAAAAATCATGGTAATTACAAAAATGCTTAAAGTAAAATGAATAATTTTACTTAAAATGGAAATAATAATGACAAATATTATGGTGTAATAGTAGATAATTGGAGTTACATATTCATAGATAAGCGTGAAAGGATTTAAAATCAAGACTTATGTAAAAATTCAAGTTTGACTTTCAAAATGTACATCAAGCTTGCAATGTCCTTTAAGGATTAAGATAGATCATAATTCTTGAAACTTGCCCTCAACACACTCAAGTGGGTCCCTCATAACCTCTCACTATGCTTGGCTTGTGGGTCGGCCTTTGAGTTGGCCTTTGAGTTGTGGATTTTCCATGGGTGTGAGTTGGTTTCATTGTTCTTGCTTTGTCCTTGTTTCTTTGTTCCAAGCCAGCCATTCCATTTCATTTGTTTAAAAAAAAAGATGAATCATAATCGGCCATACAATTGCATACATTCTCGGGGGTTCACTAAGAGTGTCCATTAGAAACCATGTGTGAACAAAACTTTGGACACCCTATATATTTTTTGAATTTTAAGTATAAATGAATAAATAAAATATGAATAGATTTTCTTACTTTGAAAGTTTATGTTTTGCATTTTTGATATTTTCATCTGTTAATAATAATTAGTTACAAATTTTTGAAGTAAAAAGATACACTGTAGAATTAGATAATAATTCTCACACTCCTATATTATATAAGAAAAAATTGTCTAAAAAACAAAAACAAAAACCCTAAAAATAACTCTCTATTGAAAGCTCATTTGAGTTTAATATTGATTCAATGGTCATCTAAATGTGTTCTCTATAATTATTTGAGCTGAAAAACATGCCATTTTAGTTCATTTTCAACCTCTTCTAGAAATCATTTCATATTTTATTTGAGTTCAAAATTTTGGCAATAGAAACCTATAGTCATTATCAAACAATGCTCAAAATTTTAGGCTAGAATTATAGTTTATTAGAAACCACTTGTACGCACATGGTTTGTTGTAGTAGAACTAAGTGCACCCCCAAGCATACATGTACAAATAAAAAAGCACAATCAATACTTCTAGTAACACCTCTAGAATACAACATGTATTTAGTTGATTGTGTAGTATAGAGTCTAGCACCTTCAATAGAGAGGTGCATACATAGTTCTTACCTCACTCCAATTTTGACATTGGGCGTTAAACTCACTTTAAATTCAAGTTGATCCTCAAAGCAACTAGAAATCTTGTAATGTACATAATCACACTTTAGTCTAGTAAGGGTTAGCTTCATCATATTTATGAGTAACCTCCATTCTCACCTAAGAAAGTACTAGTAAGATTATTAGTTCCTAAGCACCCACAAGTAATTTGGTCATTAAACAAAGAGTTTAGGGTAATGTTTTCTCCATCCCACAAAACTTTTACTACTAGAAATAGGTCTCTTTTGCATCACCTAAGACATTGCTCTATATACTAGAAAAGCAAACGAGGGGGATCTTCAAACATTATTTTAAGCCTAACTAGAGACATTGCTTAGATTAAGCAATGTTTTGATACCTACATTTAGCAATGTTTGTTGCATGTATAGGAACGTCTGATCTTGAGTTACTTTCCACATTGCTTTAGTTGTTTTCCTCTTTGAAAACATTTGTTTCTATAGATATATTTATTTGGGGGAAGATAAATATATATTATATTTTGAACCAATGAAATATCAATGTACAATATACAATATTTGTATAGTACAATATATAGTGCAACATACAACACAATATAATATACACTTGTACAAATTAAATGAAGTATGTGTTGTGAAATTACATGAGACAAACCTCACTATTATACTTCATGGAAGTCTCACCAAGGACAATGTTTATGGGATGATGTCTTCAACAAAGAATGAAGATGGAAAAAACATTAGGAACATTGAAGCAACATTAGGGAACACAATACTTAAGTGTTTTCTTATTAAACATTGCTCAAACATTGCTTAGAAAATTGCCTCTTCTCATTTGTTGCACTTCTATTGCTAGACGTTGCTTTGGAAGGGCAAACATTGCTTCATTCTTGCAAACACCACAGACATGTAAAAAACCCATTACAAACCCTCCCTTGTTCTAGTAGTGTTTTGTTTTCATAAAATTTAATAATGTTATGACTCATTTCAAAGCATAACATTACTAACACTAATGATATCCATTGGGAGACATGTGGACTCAGAGCATCGTCAATCCTAGCTCGATCAAAAAGCATTGCAACGACACATCGCAAGCGTGTTTCCATGGTCGACGCTTTTATAACAAGGCAAATCCAAACTGTTGTGACCCAACCCTTCCACATTATCTGAGACTCTAAAGCACCTAACATCCTACATGTTGACACTATTCACATTGCTAGTATTAGAGACAAAGATGGACTATTGGTTGGAGGAGCTCCACATTTGACAGTCATTGTTATGATTCCCTTTGACCACAATTGATGCTTTGTTTGCCACACTCTGCATAAAACCCAAATCTACTATGCTAGAATCCAAAATTTAACATGCCCTTCGAAAAAATGAACCTGATAGAAGGTGTGTTGGAGCACATTCTTTTTTGTTTGCCACTGTTCTTACCATTACTAAATCAATATAAGATAAACCAACCCATGACAAGCAAATTGCCCAATAGGTTAGTTAGTGGCTGAAACCAATGCCTTAGGTGATGATGATGGAGTTATTAGTAACTGCATTAGGAATTTTTACCTTTCTAGTGTAAATTCATGTTAAGAACCAACTTTTTTGTTCCTTTATGTCATGGTCATGTTAGAAAATATTGTGACCATGTTAGAAAACATTGTGACCATGTTAGAAAATTTTGAGATTCATTTGCTTTAGGTGGTCATATGACCATTATAGGTAGTACACTCTAGTATGGTGATTTTGGAGTAGTGTAGAGACTATTTTGGGTCAATTGGACAATGCACTTCAAAAATTCATAACAAATTGACAATTTTTCAAAAAAATTAAAATTTCAATTGCTTCCTGCATTTCTCATGTTTGTCTACATATGAAAAAATTAATTAATTTTTTTTCAAAAATGTGAACAAGGCAAACCAGCCATTCTGCCTGTCACATAGGCCGGTTTACCTTATTGCTTGCATTAAGGATGCTCTCTCTTGCAAAAAAGTTCCATTCAGTGTTGCACTGTCGGTATTGAGAGACCTGAAAATTAGCTGCGGACTTGGATCCGTTTTCATCGGTGCTTCACCTCTGCTGCAGCAGCGGAGAGGAAATCACTCAGTCACTCACTCACTCAAGTTTCAGAAATTCAAGCTTCAGAAATACAAAAGGTCCCGGCGAGATTTGAACTCGCGTTACTGGATTCAGAGTCCAATGTCCTGACCGCTAGACTACGGGACCCACGTGCTGTGCAACTCGGATGACTGCATATAAACACCACTGAACTAGTGGCCTCGGATCAGAGGATGACGTCATCCAACGTACGAGGGAGCGGTCAATGCGCAGTCGGAACGACGAGTCATTTCGAGAATGGCCAGGCCACCTGTGGCTGGTGGCTTGTAACTTATTATTTTCTTTGCAATGAAATTCCGTTTCATTTGTTCCAAAAAAGAAAAAGAAAAAGAAAAAATGGAGGAGTCAGTGCCAAAGAGGTGAATTTTAGGCCATCAAACAATATTTAACTAATATCCTCTGACACAATAATGAAATTGTACCCTCATTTGTTTTCTAGGAATCAATCATCCAATGCAAAGATGCTAGTGAGTGAGCTTGGAAATGTGAGCTTTGAGCATATGTATATTAAGTAGATATCTTACAACCATTGAAGGTGCTTAAGATATAAACACCTATAATATATGAATCTATAACACAATTACACTATAATAATGGAAGGTTTCTATAATAAAGAGACCTATAACATAGGTGTATAGTCTTCTACTTAGGCTCACATAATAGCAACCTCCCCATCTAATGAAAAATTAGGTTACAACATTCTAGGGATGAAAAAATTCTATAACAATTTTGCACCTCAGAGTAAACTCAATTTCAAGCACTATCACAACATGGGATGTTTTAAGAAAATACTTTAGTATAGTCCCAATGGTAAGATTTTAAGGTAATGATTTTCTAGGAGATTTTCAATAAAAAAAATTACTAAAAACATACTTCTTTCTAGCTAAATTTTACTTAGAAATCTTATGAATGGTTATTCTTTCAAATCTTACTACTAGGACTATACTAAAGTCCTTACTTAAAACACCCTATATTGTGGTAGCGAGGGAACCCAATTAAACTCCCTATGTGTAACTTGATAGTAATTTGGACCAATCACAAATCATCGTAGTTAGAATGTATGATAAGATTTCATCACAAGTGGAATCAAGTACAAGAATTCTTCTAAACTTACACTCAAAAGGTAGTGGTTGAACTCTTAAAAGACATTCCAAATTCCTACTTGGTCATACTTCATAAGTTTTCTCTATATTAAAAATACACCTTTCAAACATTTGATATTTCTATCATGTACTAATTATTCATTTATTTTTAAATTAATTTTTTCATAATTAAAAACATTAAAATGAAATTTATTTGATTTTAAAAAATAATTTATTTGCAAAAATTGCAAAATTTACAAAAATGGTAGTACTAATTTTTTTAGAAAGTTGGAGTTGATGGTGATAAACATCATGGTGCAATTGGTGTATTCCTTGAGCTCACACTAAAAGAAAATTGATAGAAAAGTTCAAAAGCTTCAAGATGTTATCTTCAAAGGGGCATGAAAATTACAATTTTAATCATTTTTAACAAAATAAAAAATGGAATTCAAAGGATGTTATTACAATAGTACATTTTCTTAGTCAAGTTCCAAGACATTTTAAATCAAGAACTATGTGAAATTTGAGCTTGATTCTAAAACTATGTCCCTTCAGCTGGTTTGTCCGTTAATGATTAAGAAGCTTGATGTAATGGTCAAAGAAATATGAAGAATTGACTTGAATAAAGAGTCTATTTCAAAATATTTTTCATCCATTTTGTTGAGTGTTAAATGACTTGACAAGGTGCACAACTTGCACTCATAATTCCATTACAATAGGAACTAACCACATGTGAAGATTGTGTATATGTCTCCAACATTTTACCTATTGTTATAATCCAATGATCATCAATACAGCCATGGAAAAATTGGTGGACATAGACATGCTCTTATTTGGTTTTTCAAATGAATGCACTTAGGACTTCCTATCAAATCCTAACTTAGAAACTATAAAATTTTAGACAAAGGCTTCTAATTTTTTTTTAAATTTGGTATTACTATCTAGAAATATTATAAAAAAAAAATTAAAAACTAAATGTTTATGAACTAGGACATTCAAACAATTCATTGATTTTGTAATATCATGAAGCTAATCACTTCGAGGGTTGTTCTATTGAACACCACAACATGGCGTTTAACATGATATCCCTACTACTCTAACACAACTACATAATGACTTCCACATCACTACTCTACTATTGCATCAACATTTTACAAATCCCACATGGTTTGTCTTGCCTCCTACCACGCCACTTGTATAAAAGGCTTATTACTTGAACTCTTTGTATTCACACACTAAATGGCTTGAAAATCATCTTCAAATCTTTTAGATATTATGAAATAATATTTACATTTCCTAGATTTTAGAAAATAATATTCACATCATTTAAAGTGGAAAAAACAAGTTTTTCAGCACATTGTAGGACTAGATAAAGACAGCACGTCCAGAAGTAAAAATGTGGATGAAGACTCCCTATTGCTAAGTCGTCATCTTGTAGTCGCGAATGTGACTCTAAATTGACTCTAATGATGACAATCCCAAACCCTTGGTGCAATTAAGGAACATGAGTCATATTCAAGTCGTTCCGGACAAGTAGTCATTCTTCTATGGTTACATTTACCCCCATTTCCTTGTAGTGAAATTCTTTCCTTTTTACACCCTTCAAGGCTCCATTGTCTCCATAATATATGTTGACCAAGGAAACCAAGGAGTGTCGAGACACTTAGAAGGCACATCAAAAGACCAATTCTTGTTGTGTGAGAGCCAAGAAGTGCCACGCTCGGAAAGATAACATAGAAAGTGCCATTAGCATTGAAGTAAGTTTCTATTGCTATTTGGGGAACCATGAAACACTTATTGTTGTAAGTTGTGCTTCTTGACAAGCTGGATTGAAGATGGTCTAAGCAAATCTACCCATGACAAATACTAAAATTATAAGTGTTGTTATTTGTTGCGTACTCACGAATTCCTGATTGTGAGAGCACTAATTAGCATGGCCAATCGATTATATTTAGTCATGAATCTAAATTAATCCTTCAATGCCTTGATCTTTTTTTGAATTTTGGCACATTTTTGCTCATATCTTTGTACAAAAATATCATTTTACTGGAATTTCATAAAATTGGTCATTAAGAAAGGTTGTCTTTCCAACATTCAAGTATTACATTGGATGAATGAGAAGTTAGTTGAACTAAAGAGTGCCTACAAGCCCTCTATTCATTGTCCAAAATATGGATGTTGAAGCGCTTAACTCCTTAACGTCCTAGGGGACCAAAAGTGTCTTCACATAGTTTCAAGTCCATTTCACAGTGCTATAACTTTTGCATCTAATGTCCAAATTCAATAAAACTTGCACTCTTTTTTTTGGTTTGTGTGGTAAATTTTTTAGATCAATCCAAGTTGCTTTGAATGTTTAAGAGCAATTCAAAGTTCAAAATCCTAGCATTTTTGGATTATAGTGAACTTTGGCGGCTTATTTCTTCTTCATACAATGTTTATTTCCAATTTAAAAAGATTGAAAAGTTGCACATACTAGTCTAGTTTGTGTGTTTAAAATTTCATAGTAATCCAAGAAGTTACGAGTGATCGAGAAGCATTTTAGTAGAAGGGAGATTCAACCTTAGATGTATTCTTTGCAACTTTTCTTGCTATTTTTTTGACATTTCAAAGCCATTTTGTAAACACAATGAGTCAATTGAATGATATCTTTTTTTCACCAATGTGTTTGTATGTTGGTTTTGAATCACTTTATAGTTTAAATTTTGTCATTTGAGCAAGTTTAGAAATCAAATTTCACCTCCAAATGTGTTGCCAGAAAAATTTCAACATCCCTTTTCAACACTAAAACATCATAATCTTCTAATCTGAGTGGCCAAATGACTTCAAATTTGATTCACAACATGTATAACATGTACACTACAAGATTGTACAATAGTTGAGATTTCTATACCTTAGTGACATTTAGGTCTATAACACTTGAAAAGCAACGATGATTTTGAACCCAAAAAAGCCTTGGGCATTTGCATTTACAGGTTAAGGGTTAAAGCTCTTTGTCATGATCTTCGTAGCAAATTGCATGGTCTTCGTCATGGTCTTCGTAGCAAATTGCCTGTTCGGGACAATTGAACCTACAACAGTAGGACTGTACGTAGGTTTTCCATTCCGTCCCCATGCACCAATATATATACACTCAGTACGAAACTACTGAGTGTGATTGACTCACACTCCCCCGTTTACCGACCTCTTATTGGTATCAGTGCAGTTCCGCCAGTTTGTACGTACGTTAATTAACTTAGTTCAGCAAGCTTTTCAAGATTCGATTCAATCCTTCGATTTGCAGGAGATTACCATGGCAGGGCGCAAAAATGGTCATACAAATCAAGTGGGTACGTTGGCTGCGTGCAGGGTTCTTCAATCACCTCACCTACGGGTAAGGTATACGACCTATTTCTGACAATGTTAAGCATTTTAGCATATGTCCAATTGAGCAATGGCAGGGGGATAATTTTCTCCGGTCATACAATAAAAATAATCAAGATTACACTATTTTTTGCTACATACTTTTTCACCAAGTTTGAGATTAGTAGAAATTAAAAGAAGTGTAGGTTACAAACCGATTTCCAAAACTAGTCTCAACTTAGCAACTTCATTAGGTGTCAATGTCTTATTTGTCACACAATCACCAAGCATATACATATATATATATATGATAAGCAGGCCTCCAAGATCTCTGAAAAATGCATGATTAGTAAAAGATGGAATTTCTGTTGGCATATATTGTATGTTATTCTCTCTGTGCACACTGACCTGATTATGTACTGTACACCTGATCGACAAACTCTGGAATTCTGGATATTTTACGCATGCTTACGTCATGGATTCATGAGATGAGGTCTAACCTGGCATTTCCGATCCACTGCACTGACTGCAGCTACCTTAACTTAGCCTCTGTCGTTTAACCCCTTAACACCTCGATCCTTTTTCTAATTTTGACACATTTTTACTTATATCTTTCTACAAAAACATCATTTACTGAAATTTCATGAAATTGATCATCAAGGAAGGTTGTCTTTTCAAGATTCAAGTATTACATTGGATGAATGAAAAGTTAGTTAGACAAAACAACGCCTTGAAGCCCTCTGTTCATCGTCCACTTTCTGGACGTCGATGCAGTTAGGGGTTAATTTCATAATGAAGCTGATGACTAGACCAGATGCTGTGGTACGTCTGCACAAGGCTTGCAGTCCTAGCTTGATCAGGAAGTACGTTACACACTCAACAGTCTCAAGACACTCACTGGTCCAGTTTGCAAAGACATGGTCCAAAGGCTCATAAGCTAAGCTTACCTGTTCGCAAGGCAGGAAGGTCACACACCAGTTGCTGTGTTCAAGATGTTTTAGACCAGGCAACAGGCTTTGGCAAACTATGCTTGCTTACAGTACGGTGGAAACACTTTAAATCGTCCATACAAGCAATACAGCATAGATGGAGGCACCTTTTTCTAAAAACAATGTGTTTGTAGTATTAGCAATTGAAAATCATGAAGTTTAAATTTATTTATTTATTTGGATATGGCATGTAATCTCTTTGAATTTTCAAAGTGGAAGCTCCTTAGACCATTGAAATTGTCATATAGTTGGATTTGAAACCAAAATTTGACAAAATTTATTGAATCTAATGCAAGTCTAGGGACACTTCAATGGAAAATGAATGGGTGCATGGACAATTTAGGGTGGTTCTACCTTAATCAAGATGGAATAATCTTGCAGGAATAAAATAATTTTTTTTTTACTTGAAATGTTATAATCTTTCAATCCATTCAATCAAATGGGATGAAATTTTCCAACACATTTTCATAGCAGTCTACTACAAGCTTTGGTATAGTTTAATTCTTTTTAAAGTTTTCATTTTCAATTTTAGACTATGCAATGAAAATGACAATTTTTGACAATAACATAAATTTTCAAGAATCTATTCTCTTCTACCCTGGCTAGCTAGAATAAGCTAGCAAAAAATCAAAGTTAGCTAACTAAGGCATGCATTTCCAATATAAACCTTCAATTCAATTACATTCCTATCTATATTTGTTCAACATTTTACAAGCTAAAATATTGAACAAGTGTAGACAAGGACACAATTGGATTGAGGGTCCATAATGGTATGTGTACCTTAATGGATTCTAACATGTTGCGCTTGCAAAGTGACTCTAGTTTCAATATGAATCCTAAATTTAATATCTCTATATTTTTCAAATGTTTTTATCTTCATTTTATTAGTAATTAGTTGATTTAGATGGTGTCAAATTCAAAAATTATATTTTTTGTGGATGAAACTCATATAATAAGAAGCTCAAAGTTGTCAAAATACACCATAATTATATTTGTGGATTAGGCATTTTTTATGTAGAAAGGTCAACAACACTAATGTGACGAAATTTTTCAACACCATATATCTTCTACCAAGTAAACGTCTTCAAGCAAATGCACAAAAAAATTGTATGAAATTTTCTTTCTTAAGGCTTCTAACAAGTATGTATTAAGAGAATCATCCAAAGGTTGTATTTTCATGTCTCTAATATTTCATATTTAAAAAGCCAACAAAGTGATACAATTTATGAAGTTTCAATCAAATCAAATCTATTAGTTTTTTTAATGTGATCTTGATGCAATGTGTATAAATGCATTGATCCTACATATCCTTGCCTAAAATGCACTCTTTCTACAATAAACTCAAGGGGCAAATTTGGAACACACTTGATACTTTGAAAATTCACAATTTAGTTATATGGTGTTCAAATAATACATTCTATAAGAATCTCTAATCCTCTTGCCATTGTCAAGAAGCCCTATACAAACTAAAACAATTTGAAAAATAGATTGTAGGCTTAGATGCAATTATCCTTGAAGACCTAGCCACATTGATACAAATGGAATTTGAAAATAGAATAATAGATACTTAACTAACTCTTGACAATGAAGATCTTTATTGTTTTTTATTATAAGAATGAACAAATATCAATCCTTACAAAATGATTCTAGAATGATTCTTTTTTTCAGATTGTGGAGAATCTTTAAGTTTAATAATAGTCAATTGAACATCATATATTACCTTAAGCACAGTGTTTTATCCCTTTTCTATAGAAATACAATTACATCTTTATCCATACAAAAATGGCTACTATTGCTAGCTAGCATGGCTTCAACATGAAGATATTTCTATCTTTATTCAAAAGGCACATAACATTCAATAGCTTTCATCCCTGGGCACTACCTTTCCTTCATGCATCCCACTCATTACATTGAGCCTCCACTTGTCCACTAAGATAATGATTAAGTATTGTTGGATGTGGAATGTTCCACACAATCTATTATAGAGCCGAGACAATGACAATGTATACTACTGAATGTTATACACAATTCATGCCTCATAATATACTCATATTGCAATATTTAAAGCATAATTATACAATTAAAGTGTTGTAGTCAATACAAATGTGTCCAATTTTTTGGTGGAGAGGGAGAAGCTTTTGCCTCTTGAAGTGCAGAGACTTGCAATTGCAAAAGTACTATGAATTAATCCCTAAAGGACTGAGGGGGGAGGGTGAACATAGTCACAAGAGAATATCTGGGGTCTCAAGATGGCTGCTTCGCAGCGTCAAGGGAACCTGAAATTTGGGGTTTTTTTGCAAAAAAAATTGTTTTCCCACTATTTCCGCTGCCTGAATTTGTAGTGGCAGCAACGTAGAAATCGAAATTAATGAATAAAAAATTGAATAAAAAGATTTTTTTTCCAAGCTGAAATAAATTTAAAAAAATTAAAATTAAAAAGAAATCGCAAAAACTGGCAAGTTTTGAGATATCCACCTTGGCTAACACCAAAGGTGCGGCACTTTTTGGGATTTTGAGATATTCACCTTGGTTGACACCAAAGGTGCGGCACTTTTCGGGGTGACAGCCCAAGCTTGAAATAGCTTGGTCTGTCACCACAAGGCAACCCTCTAGAGACCCCAAAGTTTCTCTAATGTTCTTGTTTTCTTGACTAGTTCTTGTAACAAGTATAATTTTTCATTTGTGTAAAATAATTTTGATCATTGCCACTATTGAAATGAAAGAAGACTTTTGTAGCTTTCCTATGAAAAAAAGATCAATGAGAACATATGATTTTTGAAAAAATGCCATTGTTAACAAGATTGATGAAAGATGTTCAATTAATAGACTATACATATGTTGAAATTGAAATGCCAAAAAGTGCTCCAAAAACTAGTACATAAGGTAGAATTGCCCAATTCCGTCAGTGATTCAATTCCGTGGTCTACAACTTTATTCCAATTCTGTCATAAAAACATGCAAATCCACTTCAGATTCTAACAACAATACTTTATTAATGCTATTAAAAGATAACGTGTCAATTAATGATTGGTGAATCTTCAAGTGCTATTAGGTACATTGGAAAGCGGTATTGAGTTGTAAGAGGACGTTTATGAATCCAGTCTACTAGCGGTTGTGCAGTTTCACTTCAGAAATTCACAGAAATTACAGTTTTTATCAAAAAATTATAATTCCACTTGGGTTTGACTCCTAAAACAAGAGCACACCTCTGAAAAATATGTGTCTTTCCTAAAGTTGGCCCCAATATAGTCAGATTGCGAATCAGGGTGGTAATGGGTAGTTCTACCTTATATATCATCATGATTTTGATGTATAATTTTCTTAGATCATTTTGAGGTGTGAAAAAAAAAGATAATTATGAGGATATGAAGTGACTTGTCTACAAGAATGGGCCAAAATTTAAAAAAATTGAACTACCCCACAGTGGTTCCCAGAGATCCCACGATCTAACAGAGATCTCCCACGGTTACGTACACTGTGCCTCGCTCGTACTGCTGCTCAGCCACCCCTCCATAGCCCCAAACTCCTCCATTCTTGAAAAGTTCACCTAAAATCGCAGTCCATCATTTCTCGATGGGATTGCACATACAGATTCGTCGGGAAAAATCGTCCAGGGTCTCTTTGTTAATGAGGTTCACATTTCGAATTTTCTGAAAAATAATGTAGTTGCAGAAGCCAACTGGTGGCGTTGTGGTCCTTTTAGAAGTTAAATGGAGTCCCATGCAAGCTTGTGTCCTCAACTTCCAGGGATCGCATTACCTATAAGCTAAGCTGTAACAATTCAATGTCAGTCCTCACCTTCAATGAACCAAAAATTACTAACCACACTTTACCTTCTTGATTACTTTTTGGAATACTTACACCCGATAATAGCTAGTCTGCTCTATAGGTCATATTCAAAAACAAGAGTACTCTCCTTCCAGTTTTTATACATAATATATAGCTTTACATCAATTACATGCAGCAGAAGCAGAGAAATTTAATTACGAGCATGAGGATTTGAGCTCATCTCCAACCGACAAGGAAGCACGAGCTCCAGCACCTTACGTCTAGACCAGCTAGAAAAACGCTTAGAAAGCACTAAACTTAACTTCGGACATGTATGGAAATCCGAGCTAGTACGCATATATTCGCTGGAATGCATGAGTCACTCAATTGCAGTGAAGGCGTTGCACCCTCCAGTGTAATTTGCCGTGTGCACTGCGCATTGCCGTGTACAGTGCGAGCAACATTAACCGGTTGCGATCCCCCTGTCCTGTCCTGGGATTTTGCCGCTACTCATAGGCAATGCCACCATCGGAAGCCGGGTTCACCACCCGACAATTCTTTCTGATTTCGCCTCGAATTCCAGTGAGGGGTCGGATGTTCCCCATCTTGATGGTACTGATGGCGAACTGGGCGTAGAAATTCTCCTTGTTCTTGGCAAAGTCCTTGACGATGTCCACATTTTCCCCCGAAGTGCTCTGCAGTGTCTGGTCGCTGCGGAGGATGCCCTCACCCCTTCGCAAGTTCTTGTAGTAGTTGTTGTCGAACTTGTCCGGGGTTTTGGTGTCCAGGTTCTGCACCGCGAATTCGTCGCCGTCGGCCGGACACGCCTTGGCCAGTTTGGCCTTGAAGTCCGCGTTGGAGTCGGTGTCGTTCAGGAAGAGTCGAACGATTCCGCACCGGACTCGGCCGATGGTGTGGCCACCTGAAAAATGTACATGCACCACAACGCCCGGATATTCGTAAAGATTATTTAACTCCGCATGACAAAGGCTAGCAAAGCAATAAAGCCTTGATGAGTAGTTACGAGTAAGAGCATGCAACTAATTGCTAATTTATAAATACATGTATGGTTGAATCACGACATTATGGACTGTCTGGCTAGAAAATGCTCAAGTGTCGGAAGGCTCAAGGATATTATCAGATATAAAAATGTCAAAGTCCTACTCAATCAAGACCATTTAAAGATATCCGCACTTTTTGGTCCAGCGGACCGTAGGACGTACTAACCTTAGCTAATCCTGCGGAGAATAGTATGATTACGGGTTACAGCAATTCTCGTGTGATTTGTTAAAGACTGAGCTGTCTAAGTTAGCTAGGTTGAACAATAGATTTGGCTTGATGTTGGAACGATATGTACAGTAAGGTCTTTGTAAAGTATTACAACAACATGATCAATTCTTATGTACAACATCACAATATTTGGGGGCGTGCTTGGCAGGTGACACCACCTAGAGATATGTACGGTACTGGTACATTCTCTCCATGGAGCATACACAAGTGCCTACTGAGCAGCAGTCTAGAACATAGTTCAATTGAAGGTACGTACCTGAGAGTGCGATAAGATCTCGTTCGTCGAGGCCCTGGAAAGCGAAATTGTCTATCAACACGCTGTAATTGGAGACTGGTGCTGGAAGTCTTAAGTCTGCTTCGCTACGGTTGGCGGTCAAACTGTCGCGACGACCAAAAAGAACTTCATACGAAGTTGTGAATCCCACCTGAACAGAGCGAAGATCATATTTTAGGGCATGAATACTAGACAGTGATAGGTGTTTTTCTAACTCCTTAAAAATCTCGCTTCTTTCACCAACTGATGCTTGCAAAATATATTTTTCGAAACCGGGAACTGTGACATGGACATGGTTCAATTCAGAGTGACTGATAGAAGGCAGGGCCACGCACACAAGGCTTGAAAATTGACTGGCAGTGCATCTCTGCGAAGTGTATGAATGCCTTAAGTTAATTTATCATTAT
This sequence comes from Rhytidiadelphus loreus, assembly GCA_947034895.1. Lineage (NCBI taxonomy): Eukaryota > Viridiplantae > Streptophyta > Bryopsida > Hypnales > Hylocomiaceae > Rhytidiadelphus > Rhytidiadelphus loreus. The sequence goes on from OX344762.1 coordinate 66,022,528, forward strand.
TGAGTTCTTCAAACTAGCTGTGAGTTTCTCAGACGTCAGTACGTATGTCATTGGAATACTAGCTAGTGAGTCCATTAATTCGTAAATAAAGAATCAGGCCAAAGACAACTTGCACCGTTGAAACAATATGCTGTCTGGACACATATCCTATTACCAAACTCAGATTTTAACATAGTTAGACTGTCTCGCAGTCGGTCTCAAATTATGCATGTGTGGTCCTGGGATACAGTATGTGATGATCTGTAATGTATTGTGGACATGGCGAGCGAAAGTAGAGTTAATGGTGTACCTCAACAGCAGAGTCACGGGATGCGATGGCGAGAATATCCGCGCACGACACGGTGTTGGGGCAAGCTAGTTCCAGAGCGGTCTTGATACTGTCGATGACCTCAAAGCCTCTGACGGACCTGTTGTTTGCCAGCGACAACTTCTCGGTCTCGATAGTAGGCGAATCGTCTAACAGAATTGATCCATCGCATCCCTACAAAACAACACAGTTAATCCCACCTTTTCAATGTCATGGCGCTACCAAGCTAGTATCTAGCCTGTACTGGCATGGCATTTTGGTAATCTAGCAAGTTTATCGAACGCACGCAACAACATGGCCAAATTGTTTACACTAGCTAGGCAGTACTGTTTCGTTCTAACTCATCAGAAACTCAATAAACAGACTGTTCGATCAATATCACCATTCTTGCTAACGGCTCCAAGTCTTATAATTGTGGCATTGTCAAATTAGCTTACATTGACGAAGCAGTCGTGGAAATGGAGTCGGACCAAGGAAGCAGCCATGCGCTTCTCAGCCTTGACAGCCTTTTGGATTTCGGCCTTGACGACGGAGAAGATTTGGGGGCAGGAGCTGGCGTAGAAGGTCGGTGACAGCTGAGCTCCTGCAGTTCCAATGAAAGCCACCACCAAGACCGCCACGAAGACCGCCGAACTGCGCAGACCCATCGCATCCTCTCTCGCCATAGCTAGCTTCGCTCGAGTATCAAAACCTTCGCCTGCAACAGAGGTCAAGATCACTTCCTACCTGCAGACTGAGGCTCTTCAATACCCTGGAGCGCCTGAGTTATTACTTATATTAATTTGCAGCTTGACGGTGTCTGCATGCGGAGTTTGTACTGGGTGATCACGTGGCAGGCACACGCAGATAGGCTTACCAGACACTCGCAGATTTCAAAAAGAGGCAGTTCATGCAATAGCTTTGTGGTAGGGTAGTGAGACTAGTGACTCGTAAGCGTGGAAAATGTGTGCCAACTCCCGCCAGGCCACTTGTGGCTGATGGTCATGTAAGTTTAAGGTACTTCGCCCCTTCCAATGAAATTCCGTTTCATTTGCTTAAAAAAAAAAAATCGTGTGCCAAGTCGCCTCTGACGTCGACGTCACAGCATCACATATAATAAGTGATTTGCAGCTTCTGTCAACTACGCATTGAATTTCGGGACTCTGGCTCTAATGGAATGGTGACATCTTTGCAGGACGTCGGAAACTGAAAATTCAGAGTAATTGTTGTCAGTAGTACTGCACCCCGTCTGTGCAACTGAACTTGCGGGTAGTTCAGGTCTAGCTAGCTAAAGTACTTGGAGTATATATATACGTTAACTTACAGTATGTCTGTGCATGTGTACAGTTACCGTTTTTTTGTTCTAATTACCTGATCCTCGGGCGAAGTCTCCACTCTCCACTCTCCAGTCTCCACTCGATCTGGACAGAGTTTCAGATTGTAAGTTTCTGGAGGACACAAACACGGGATTCCTTTCATGGGCTCCGTTACCATGAGAGGACATGGACAGAATAGTAAATTTAATTGCTACTAACTGTCATTTTAATGCACATGTGATTGTTTTTGACACAATGATAATATTAATAATTGCATGAAGTGTACTACATAAGCTAGGGACAGTGCAATGGTCCGGGAGAACGTACTGCCGGTTAGTTCATTGTGATTGTTAGCGGGTGTCTTTGGGAAAATAACCTGTTGGAGTGTGAAAACAGAGGATTCAAAATGGAATTAAAAATTGGTGGGGCCGACAAGCCAGCAACTAGCCGATTGGCAAAAATAAACGGTGGATATGTAACTACCACTTTCATGAAATTGTGAGATTTCAGTCGTTTTCCATTTTGAATCCAAAACTAATATATCCAAATTGTTAAAAGTAGGTATGTTCTTGGACAAGGTGAGTATTGCTTTAGAATTGGTCATGGTGGCCAACCCATGCTCCTTTATCCATGTCTACTTATATTCAGTTGTTCATGTCTACTTGATATAATGAAATTTGGAGTTTAGTTTCAAAACTGGCATGTCTTTAAAAGAGGAAGAATTTAACCTTTGCAAATTTGAAGTTGAGTAAAGTGACATGTGAGAATTTAATACTACAGAAAATGAACCAAAATGTTTTGATAAGGACAGGATGCAACTAGTGCCCTTTGCAGACACACACATTTCTTCTACAAGGGAGGCAAATTACCAGGGCAGCTCCGAAAACTTCCCTAATGCTGGGACAAGGGAGGTAGGATAGCTATACCTTTCTAGTTTTCTGATAATATATAATGGCCTGGATTGTCATTAAGATAAGCTTATGCAGGTTCACAACCCCGCAGTGCACCAATGCTGCTTGAATCTCACATCCAGCTTTCAGTACCTTTCTTATCCTCACAGTCTCACACACGTACTAGAACACTCTTGCAAGACACGCTCCATAAATTATTCCTGTTTAGCTAAGACAAACTTGGTAGAGCATCTGCATTCTGCAATGCAACCGACTTTCAAGACGGTATCAGCGTAATAAACGGACAACTCCAAAAAACACTCCTCGATCAATGCAATCAGTATAGCTCTCTCTTTATTCCTGGACCCGTCATTATCCTTCCCAAACCTGGTAAATTTGCAAAATATGAAGGGCGTGCAAGTTGGCTCTTTGTTGAAATATATATAGTCATTATTGTCAACGCTTTTCAAGCATTGGTATGTGTGTTAATAAATTTGGCCTTCTTTTGTTTGCATGAAAAGTCTTTTCTTGATGTAAAATATTGTCCACTTTTTCTTTTTTATAATGCAGAAAAGTTCATTTGAAGTTTGGATTGTTGACTTTGCATTGGATCAATTTGTTCTCAAAAAATCCTGACACCGTGCAGGCCTTATGGAATACCCCACCATTTGCTCATGCAAAGATTGTTTGCCAAGAGTGCATTGTAAATTGATGCTCTTATATGGTTCTATGCCATTGTTTATTGTACTATACAAAATGCCTAGAACGCATTGAGTCTATGTAGACTCAATCTAATGCTTTGATGATATGCACAAATTTCAAGATAAATGTAGTTTAAGTGAAAAAAAATAATGTTTTTTGGCACCATGACAAATTAGTTTACAAGACTTTGAATCTTCTTAAAATATCAAGGGTTTTTTCCATCAAAACCACTCAGAACTACCATTTCTATTGCAAAGAGCAAAAAAATTTGAAAACTATTTCTTCTTCTTTCATATCTTACCATGCATCTTTTATTAGATTAGTGCAAGAATATGTAGAAGAAATTCTAAAAACTTTGACTACATAAATTGCAAGATATTTTCATTTAAAGTGAAGAACACAAAGTTTTTGCATCTTGCTTGACTAACAACGCTAGCATGTGAGTTTAGAAATGCAAGCCTACAACTATTGAAGGTGTCTATAACATACAAACTTATAATATAGGTACCATGTAACCATGAAAGGTGCCTATAACATAGGTACCCATTAGGAAGCTATGATATAAACATCCTATAACCATGGAAGGTGCTTATAACGTAGGTACCTACAACATAGACACTTATGATATAAATATCCTATAATTATAGAAGGTGTTGTAATAAAAAATATTTTGTAACTATAGAAGGTATCTAGATAATACAGGTACCTATATTATAGGAGCTTAAGCTCATGGGCTCAAGATCCTAAGCTCACATATTAGCACCCGTGTTGCTTGACTAAATATTTTAGCTTTGAATCTTCTTAATTAAATTTTTTTGTACAAATGATTTTGAATTTTGAATTTTCCATGTTGAAAAATTGAGGTGAGAATATAGGAATTTTTTTTTTTCAAAAACATATACTTACTTCTCACTCATTAAAAAATTATTAAGTAAAAATAGGTTTAAGATTGAAGGGAAAACTAAACCATTAACTCATTAAGTGCTTTAAGATAGAATTGAAACACACTAATTTCAACAATGAGATTGTTATGGCAAGAGATCTTAACCTTAAAAAACTATTTTTATTTTTAATTGTGAAAATTGAGTTTAGAAATGAATCATTCGAGTTATTTTTTCAAAAACATGCTTTGATTACCTCCCAAAGAAGATTGTCCATAACTTTCTTAGAACAAATCCAAATGGAATGAACCAAAGCTTCTAGTGTAAATAAAAATATAATCTATGAGAAAAAAAAATTTAAGTTTAAAATTTTAAGTTTTTGTGAGTTTTTTTTTCCTACCCACCAACTAAAATTTGGATTGATTGTGCCATAATTTTTGTTCCCAAGCACCACTTGAAATAAAAATAATGTTTCTAAAAAGCTAATGTATTTTTCTATCTTCATAAATATCTTCAAAAAATCACAATGAATATTGAGATTGTCACAACTTGCTTGAAATCCATTTTGTCCCTAGAGGGGACAATGGAACTTTAGGGGTTAAATTCTTACATTATAGATTTTGAATTAAAAAATTTATCATAAATATTTTAGTTGAAAATATAGAAAATATAAAAGTTAAAAATAATGTCATTTTCATTCTTTAAAGAATTATTGAGTAGAAGAAGGCACATGATAGAAGAAAAAACTAAATCATTAATAGTTCTAAGATAGAATTAAAACACACTAATCACAATGGTCACATTATTCTCACCATAAAAGTTTCCCTTGTAGAACTTTTGATTTTGAATAAATGTAAAAATTGAATTCAAAAACAAATCCGACACATTATTTTTATAAAAAGAATGCTTTGATTGCCTGCAAACTATAACTCTTACATCACAAATCCAAATGTAATGAATAAAAGCTTTCCATGTAGACAAAAATACAATCTATGGGAAACTTAAAAAAAAATATATATATTTCAATTTTCTGTGGATTTTTTATTTATTCTTTGAATTTAATTTTGGGCTTATTGTGGTATAACTTTTTCTCCTGGGCACCAATTGAAATAAAAATCATATTCTCAAAAAGCTAATAAATTTTCCTATCTCATGAGAAAGTTTCAGAAAGTTTCACTAAGAATTTAAGTCATTTGAACCTGCGTGAAACCCATTTTGTCTCCTACTGCTTCAGGACAATGGGAATGGGACTTTAGGACAATCAAAGATTTGAGATGATAAGGACTTCCAATCTGACACATGTTGTACATATAAAATCGGCACTATTCATGCATGCATTATACATGCACCGGCACCCCAAAGTCACGTCAAAGTCTTATTCGGGACAGCTCTACGTACTCGATCGATTAAAGGATGAGAGAGATTGCAATCATGCATCATTGGGGTTCAAAGTAAACTCGAAGAAATTTTGAGACTGAAGTTGTTACCTTCCAAAAGCTTTAAATTTGAACATCAGTAGATAGGACATTGATCAAATGTTGAGATTAATTGCAGCTGGGGAAGAGCAACAGTCACCGACAATTTCTTAGTACGCGGTGACACTGGCCGCGCGCCGGTGAGGTTTTCACAGCAGCACCAATTTCACCGAACTCAGCACTTACAATTGACTCCCAGTTAATTCCGTCTAGCTAGATCGAGCTTATTGCAGACTTTGATCGATCTACTGAGCTAAATCTACCAACTCACTGAGATGGACTGTCGGAGGAGGAATAAGTGGGTCTATAGGTTAAGTCTATCGATCGATAATAAAGAAAGCTGTGCAGTGCAATTAATTTCCTGTGTCCGCACGTTTAGGATCGAGCATTTGGTCGCACGCAAGTGGAGTGTACGTCGATCACTCGTAGGCAACATGCAGATCACTCGGCAGTTTGAGAGGTGACGCCGAGTTGACTACTCTGCAATTCTTTCTGATTTCTCCTTGATTGCCGGTGAGGGGTTTTATGTTCCCCAACTTGATGCTACTGAGCCCATAATCACGGAAAAAATTCTCCTTGTTTTGGGCATAGTCCTTGACTAGGTCCACATTGAGGCCGGGAGTGCTCTGCAGGGTCTGGTCGCTTGGCATGGCGCCCTCCGCCCTTCGCAAATTTTTGAAGTAGTTGTTGTCGAATTTATCTGGAGTTTTCAGGTCTAAGTTCTGCAAAGTGAGTAATGGATCTGCAATCAAGGGATCACAAGCTTTGGCAAGCGTCGCTCGGTATTCAGCGTTGATGTTGGTGTCAAGTATGGTAGTATTGGTAATAATTTGGCACCTGACTCTGCCAATTGTGTGAGAACCTGCAGTGGACATTGACCGAACGATTAAACCAAACAACTGAGTAACCTAGCAGTGATTAATTGAAAACTCGAAATTAAAGAAGAACCCAATTGAACTTCCTGAAGAGTCACACATATTTGAGTTCTCAAATTTTTTCTGATTATATGAATTTGCTTATATCCTTGATTAATGAACAAAGCTAGTGCATGAGCAACAGGAGTTACCTGAGAGTGCAACGAGATCTGTTTCGTTGAGTCCAACATTTGCAAAATTCTTTTTCAGCGAAGTGTAATTCATGTCCGGGGCCGGCAGAAAATCGCCGACAAGGGATTCGTTGGTGGTCAAGCTGTCGCGGCGGCCGAAGTACACCGGATACGAGTCGGTGAGCCCAACCTTTCAAATTCAACCGTCAATTAAACTCAAACCAAGGGGTGACTGGAGCAACAAACTGGCCAAACCAAAAACTCTAGCTCCTTCGACTGAGGATTAGTTCAAATAAAGCGTGCAAAATAATTAAATAATAAGTACTAGTTACAGGGACCGTAATCCTAGGCAAACTAATTAATTGCTGCACGAATGAAATGTCCCGTACCTCAACAGCAGAGTCACGAGATGCAATGGCCAGAATGTCAGCGCAGGAGACGGTGTTGGGACAAGCACATTCCAGTATACTCTTGATGGTGTCGATCACCTCGAAGCCTCTTACGGAGTTGTTGTTTGCGCCGGTGTTCTTCTCGGTGGTGATGCCGGGCGCATCGTCCAGCAACAGGGACCCATCGCATCCCTGCACAATCACCAGTCGGTCCAGTACATACGTCTTCCCTTCGTCAGACTGAGCAGATCGTAATCTTCGATCCCAGGCAATGACCTCGAAGCAGTTGAACGATGAATTAAATAATAAGTGACATGCGTGGTTTCTGGTGATCTCTCATTTGTTTTGCTTAAGTGAATGACGTACACAACAAATGAGAGATCACCAGAATTGCGTTTCGCCTTGAGTCGGTCACAATTCACAACACGATTGATGGTGAACTCAAGCAGCAAGATCGAACACTACGTACTTGAGCGTAATTAACGAACTATTTACCAAACATATACGGTATCTATGAATTGAAGCCATATCCAGGAGTGTTTAATTCTACTGCCCATTGAAAGTTTGAAACATGCACCGGTATATTGCAACGCAATAGAGACATTCATGCAAGAGTGCAAGAGCTCGAGGAATTGAATAACTAAGGTCAATTTTGTTAAATCGCTAAATGAGACTTAATTGCCACCTGAATAAAAATAAAGCTCACCCCAGATCAATTTAATTATCATCTCCGTCGATGAAATACAGTCAGAGACTCTTTCGAAAACCCCATTCTACTTCAATTCGTCCATCTTGTATTGGTGGTGGACATTTTTGGCTTGAATTATACACCACCAGAACATGATGATGAAGATCGACAGGATGGTTGGCCAGGACGTATATCCTTCTTGATTTAATACATGATTTTTATCCTCCAAGTTCAAGATATGGTGCTCCTATCCCTACTACAAGAACTGATGTGGCGATTCATACTGTAAGATATTAAGGAGGGATCATGCATTTCGTATGACCATAGAAATGAACTTACAGCTTTAAAAATAAAAAAGTTTCAAGCTGAAGGTGTACTCACATTGACAAAGCAGTCATGGAAATGGAGGCGAACTAAGGAAGCAGCCATTCGTTTCTCGGCCTTCACAGCAATCTTCACCTGCTGCTGGACGATGGAGTATAAGGAGGGGCATGACTCGTCGTAGAAATCAGTGGTCAGCTCTTGGGCTCTTGTTATAGAAATGGTTGACATCACAACGAGCAAAACTCCCATGAACAGCACCTCCGCCATCACACCTCTGGAGGTACCCACTAATTAGTAACGTACTCTAGCAAGCAAGAGCTTCTCAGAAAAGCTCAATTCAGTTTTCACTACGTGAGAAGCAACAGAAAATCCAAACTCAAGGTAGCATGCCGGAACATGAGAGAAACTGTGTCCCAATGTGAAGTTTACATAGGATTCAGCAGACCAGTTCATTGCCTCACGGAATTCAAGGGCCGGTTCTTGTGGGGAAAGGAATATTTGGTTTAAATGGCAATATTCCATAAACTTGGCACTTTTAGGTTTAGACCATGCGGTCTGAAATGTAAACCAGTCCTAGAAAATGAATGGAAACGAAATATCCGTTGGGGAATGCTCAAACGTCACCGATGTCATTAATCCGCGTGACCTTTTAGACGTACTGCAAGACAGTCTGCAATTTGAGATGTAGGACCCAAATACAGACTGCAATTTGAGGTCTCGTGACTCTCGTGCAGATAGCAATATTGTCAATAGAAACTTTGTGTGAATGGACACAATCTGTATTTTAGCGTTTTGTACATTATTGCGGGGCTGGTGTGATGCGATATAAAGCTGTGATGGTCACTTCTATCTATCGTTTTACATTGTAATTTTCCACTAGAAAAAGAAGTTATTGTAAAGTTTTAGTGAAATACAGGAGAAAAGACACTGACTTTATTTTTTCCCGCTTGCAGAAGTCGTTGAAAATTACATTTCAACAGAAACCTTGAATGAGTGAACAGAACCTATCCTTTAAAGTTTTGTGCATTACTGCAGATGTCCGAATGCTAAGATGAAAAGCTCGTGTGAGATATATTGTCATCCGAGACTTGTGCTGAGCACACGGTCCATTACTAACAATGCTAGTTTGTACAACGCAGAGGGAGCAAGCCGGCCGTGAATCAGATTGAAAACGTCGTTTCAATACATTGCAAATTTGAGATTTTCAATACAGACAGCTCTAATCAACTAAATAATTAATGACCCAATTCATAGACTGATCGAAGAGGTTCGTACTCAGCAATATTACATTGAACAGTGAGTCTCGCTGTTGCTAATTACGCAACGATACCCTCAATACGCTATCTTGTGCAGACAAATCGATCGAATTCCTGGCAGATGTTAGAGCAATTGATGTATTCATTCATCAACTGATTGAAGCTTACATTTTACAATCAGATCGGGTAGCAAAAATTTAGACTGGGATTGGAGCGCAGTTCATCATCAATTCCTGCTCAAAGTTTTATCAACACATCGACATCATTCAGTGCATCTGTTCATGTATTCCAAAAAAACTCGACCATGGATGATAGTGTGCTGCCAAAGTGCCGAAGGTTGCGTACAGTATTCCATTCTGATAGAAGCCAACTCAAATGATCGAATACGTACACTCAAAGTTGATGGGATGTGCTTCTGCCTTCTGGAGCTTGCCTTAGTCTTCAACTCACTGAGACTTTTCCAAGGGCCGATAACATTCGTCATGAAGTGCTCGATTGCAGTCTGTGTTACCTGTAACTGTCTCACCTAGAATATTCCAGCACCTGTAACTGTCTCACCTACTAAGGTAACTGCACCTAATTATGGCCCGGACAAATTTTTGCCTCAAATTTACAGCTTCTACTCATGAGAGCCTACTCAAGAGAGCCTAGGGTGTTTTTGTATACAATTTTTTTTAAGTATTTTGAAAATGCATAGTTGATTCATACATTTTCCAAAAAATGCATAAAGAAGAGAATCTAGATAGAATACTCTTTTGACTTCCAACATGATTGACCCAAAAATGAAGCAACAGGAACATTGCACAATTATTGCTTTTTTGCTGTAATTTGATATAATTACCTTACTTTGTGGAATCTTTCAATCTTTTAGTCTTTGAAAAACTTCAGCACATTGTGGGATTAGATTTTTCAACTTTGAACATTTTTAACTTAATTTTTTTGTACTATAGAGTTTTGAGCTTTAAATCTTTATAGTTAAGAACTAAGGTGAGAGTCTAAAAAAATCCAAAAAAAATTAATTTTCATTATTAAAAAAATTGATAAGAAGAAGTAGGTATGAGATAGAAGGAAAATCTAAAATATTAATATCATTTAGATGGAATTAACATATATATATATATATATATATATATATATATATATATATATAGCCCTTTGTCCCTTGTTTTGAGCTTATTTGGACATAACTTTTGTTCCCGTGCACCAATTGAAAAAAAAATTATATTCCCACAAAGCTTATCAACTTTTCTATCTTCAAAAAAAAGTTTCAAAAAATCAGGGTAAATTTTCAGCCCCTAGGTACTTGCCCAAAATCCCAATTGTCTCCCAAAGGGACAATAGTCCTTTAGGGGTTAATCATTGAAGGACGGACCTATGTATTGACCATTGATAGTTCAGGCCTCATTCTCCATCCCTTTGTTAATTTGTTGTCATTTTCCAACCACTTAGGTATGAATGAAAAATTGTGCATTTATTTTTTAGAGATGTCTGCTACAAGTCATAAAAAATTCAATTTGGGAGGGTTGAAATTATCATGAATTTATTAAGAAGAAAATGAATATCAAATACAAGAAACCTTTTCTTTTTTGCTTCTATATTAATTTCCATCCTCCAGTCTGAAGTCATGAAAAGGACAGAAACCCGTCACTCTGCAGCGTCCTTCTAGGGTTAGTAAATATATGAACGTCACATGCAAGTCGGTGCTCAGTCTTATTACTTCAGCAGTCACGGGTATGGCCGTCAGAATGTTGTAAGTTATATGGTTGTAAGGAAGCTGTCCAACTTAATCACGGAAAGGTCCATGCATGATCCGTCCCGGCCTAGCCTGCCTGTCTCCGATCATTTGTTTCACTGCATGTCATATTATATGTTCCGTCGATCTCACTGCGCGCGCCTGTGGCAGTGACGTACTATTAATAAGTTATGGAAACAGCCCTCACTGCAGTGAGATCTCCACATTCAATGTTTGTGCGATTATTCGATCGATCACTGTCCGAAAGTTCAATCACCTTTCTGTTTCAATCTACTCATGCAATGAAGATCGATCGATGATGTGTGTCTGCGTCTTGTCCCCACCAGGCCACCTGTGGCTGGCTGGTGTTTTATATTCTTCTCTCTGCAATGGAATTCTCATTTCATTTGTTTCAACAAAAAAAAAAGAAGATCGATCGATGATCGATGTTTCCAGAGTATAATTAAATGAAGCAGACTGAACTTAAGGTGATTGAGCTTTTCTGCTTCTAAGCAAGGATAATTATGAATTAATTTCACCATTTTCCAGTGCATTCAGCTCCAAAGGATTCAGCTGAGGATTCAGCTCCAAAGCTAGTCTAAGACGTATATACATTGTTTGAAGGACACAGCCCAATCCAGCAACTGTAGAGTAGAGAAAATGGAAGAGCCAGGACCATCAAGCTAGCATTCAGGCATGCATTTCCAAGAGAGAAAAAAAAAACTGATGATTGGAAGTACTGATTCCACGCCCACTGTGAACTGACCACCAGGCTACATACAGTTGAAATAATTGCCTGGGGGCACAAATCCATCCATCTTGGAGCCCTACAATTCTTTACAAAGTGAAGGTTCCGTGCTGCTTTGTCACACAGGTCGGGTGTATTGGAGAAGGCAATTGATCGTTATTATATTGTACTCAGAAGTTCAAATTCCATGTTATTGAGATCAACGGCAAGCTAAATAGTATTCTAATGGACGCTTTACACCTAGAGGCTGGGCCAATTTGTTGTGCAAGAGGTCCAAAATCCTCATTGGTGATTGGACAAAAGGTTAAAATTTGTGCAATCGGTCTCAAGGAAAATGGCCTAGTCTCTAGGTGTAAAGGTGTCCCTTACTGAAAACAAGAATGCAAACGAACAACAAACAAGAACTACAAATTGAGTCATTTCACAAATTTGTTTAATGTACATAAAAGGAACTCCATAAGATTTTCTCATTATCTCTCCCTAGTTTCTCTACCCCTTAATTTGATTGCTTAGGAGATCATCAACTCATCATGGTATAGGTAAATAGTTAAAATGTGAGACAAGTATGCTCCAAGAAATGATAGTATGGCAAGCGTGTAGGGTATTTTAAAATGTGATTTCTCATGTGATTTAAGGTAGATTATAGAAGTTTGAGTGTGTAGGCACTCTCTTAATCCTTTATGTCCCATGGAACTAGAAATTGGTTTCTAAAGTGCGTAAATCTCAAATAATAGGCAATCCAAAAATCAAATAAGTAAATATTTGATTTTTTATGTAAGTAAGTGATTCATTTGGTAGAGAATGAAATATTTACCAAAGTATATGATGCGAAAAAATACACTTGCATTTGGAAAGTCATATGGGTTATAATACTACAAGGGAAACTGTATCCTATTTGACAGAAAATTTGACAGAATTCTGTCAAATGTGTTGTAGATTAGGAGTACTTGATTTGAACACTTAATTGACAAAATTCTGTCAATTCGGTTGTCATTTCGGACAAAGATACACGTCATACAGCTCTTCCTCTGACTCCTTTGCCACCGTGGATTTTTTTCTATGTTATTGAATCCAAAAAATTATTATTTAATTATTTATGAATTTAATAAAATAGTTCAAATAATGGCCAGCAAAAAAAATGAATGAAATTATGTTGGATGAATGATGAATTTTTAGATGATTAAAAAAACTATTATTATTTAATTAACTTTCAAATATTGACCAAAACAAACTAATAATATAGAATTAATTTATTCACGAAATTATTAGACTCTATGAACCATTTGTAATTTGTGGAAAGAATGGAGAAGAGAAGTTTTTTATATACACATATGGTGGTAGGAAGTCGACCAACCCATGTGAGATATGTCAAAATCTAAAAGTTATAGGAACTCTAGTTAAGTTAGAAATAAGAAATTTTGTATTAAAATTAGGATTTAGATCTCATTTGAGCATAGTAGAGTGCCTTTTTAAAAAAAGCTTTGAACTAAAAATAATTATAATATGAATTGAAGTTTCATGTTCAAAAATCCATTTGACATTTCAAATTTTAAATCAATGGACAAATTTCAAAGTAGAAACTTGAAAAAATATTAAAAAAATTATTTTGAACACCTCTTTGAAACTCCATAACTTTTTATTGAAAACTCAAAATCTCAAAAGAATTTTTGGATGCAAAACTTGAATTGATTTTTTAACTAACAATAGTTTTATTTTTTTTCAAAAATACATTATACTATACCTAAATGACGTCTGAAATTGTAATCTTGATACAAAATTTTCTATTTCTAATTTAACTAAGCGCTCTTACAACTTCTAGAATTGACATATCCCACATGGGTTGGTCGACCTCCTACCACCCCACATATATAGAGAGAGCTTCACTCCACTTTACACAAGTTAAGATTGTTAACATTTATCAATACTACTAGGAGATACACCTCATTGCAATCTTCAACCATTCGCCATCTATACATTATCATAGATAAAACTTGTTGGTTTTTTGGAAGACATTAACCGTCTTGTTTATCAAAATTGATTGAAAAATTGACAAGAATTTGATAGACACTGCAATATTGACCGCATTGACAGGGTGACAATTTCCAAAAGTTGTGGTGGTCATTTCGGACACTTTTCTGTCAAAAATTCAGTCAATTAGGGCCCACTTTCCCTTATAGTGTACATGCCTATGTTAGAAAGTGAGTGTACAATACATAGAAAGAAGTGCATATTAAGTATTGAATAGTTTTTTAGAAAAAAAATAATGATTGTTTTATACTACTACACTTGAATTAGTTGAATATGTATATACTCCAATGCAATTGATTACAAATTTACAACAACACATACTAATTTGGAGATGAATATGAAATCCTCAAGGGTTTACATATGCATTGCAAATCATATTTAGTGAACTATAGATGGAAAATGCCAAAGAACAATGTTGCATAACTAAAAACTATTCTATCCCAAAGCCTATTGAATCATTGGTAGAAAAATTGTTGTTTTTTGAGACTCAATCTTTGTGTCCCTTAGATCAAATTGCGTCACTCTTTGACAATCTTCTTAGTATTGTCCTCCCAACCTCCATTGATCACTGAGATTGAACTTGTACAAAGAATATTGAATTGAGATGCCAACTCTAAAGCAAGTTGTTTCACCACATAGTACAAAAATCAAGGAAATTCTCTTGATTGAGCTTCCAACATATTGGCATGTATGAAACAAGACCAAATAATTTGTATAAATGCTCATGGAAAGGAGACTTGCATAGTGTGCACTGCCTATGGCACAACATCAAGCCGATCAAACACAATGATTGCTACATGTGGCCCAAGTGCATTCCACCTCTAGGGCCAAATTTGTTACACAAATGGAACATTTAGTATTGTTTTCCACAAAACTAGAAGGATTTAGCCGCAACTTCCTCAAAAATGTTTGGTGGTAAGACATCACACTTTGAAAATCCTAATTGTGTTTGGACCAGTCAATAGTGAACTTGTGGCTTTGTGGGCACCAATGACTTTCATTGACATCTTGATAGGGTCAAGAATGCCTTTTGCGTGAGCCCATGATGTTAAACCAAATTGCCTTCATTGATTGTGCTACAGATAGTCATAGGCAATACGTGAGAAATTAATTAAGCTACAGATAGCTATATGTGAAAATTTAGGATCAACATTTTACTATAAACCATAGTAATTTTTACTAAGTTATCCATAGTCAAAATGGATCTACTTGTTGATGTGGCAATTTAAGTTTTTTGGACATCCTCCAAAACATCAGCATGTCTTCAATCATGTCAAATAAAACATTAGCGTCAATGATAACATCAACTTAGATTTACAATAACGTGCCAATGTTCTCAGCAACATCCACAAAAATCTACCTTGTAGGGTCAGATTTTTTTGACATCATTATGCTCTGTCGGACATCACGTATTAGTGGTAAAACACAACCAAAAACATGGATTTCTTATAGTGCAAGGGGACACACTACATTTGTTACTATTGTATTCATTGACCCTAGTTTTAGAGTCCAAACCTCTACTATGTAATTGAATGTTGATTAGGCAACATGAATTGATTAATGGACATAAATTTCTCTTCCAAATTAAATCAAAACTATTATATTTTGGAAATTTATGGTTCTTTCAACATATGCAAGAAGATAGGGTTCTAGTTAAGAAAATCATTGAACTGTGAGGAGTTGCAAAATAGGTACATGCCATAATCAACTTTGTTTTGGAATGAAAATCTATGTAAGTAATGCCTTCCAAGATTAATCTCATGAAATTATAGATGGACTGTTTTTCGATGTAGATGAAATGCCTTGTGTATTGTATTTAAGTCAACAACATTTTAAAATTGTTCAAAATAAGAGTTTGATTATTATTTCTTTTATTAAACTTTTAAATATTATTGGATCATGTCATCTTGTAATTGAATGAAATTTTTACCACATGATTTGAGACAAGTGTGGTATAAGATCCTAGATTTAGATTCAAAAAAGGGTATTCTAGATTTTTTTTTTAAATGCATTTTCAGACACCATTTGAATATTAGTTAGTAAACTAAGAATTATGTTATGTTATTTTATTTTATTAGAACAAATGGGCATGCTATTTTGTCAAAGGAATATAGGTAATTGCAAGAAACACTTGTCCTTTTTGTCTCAAACAATACTATTTTAGTGACTACTATGGCTTTACAAATAATTCTCTGAAAATAAAATAAAACATGGATAATTTGTTAGGCATTAAAATAGTATATTTGAAAAAAATTCAAGTTTAGAAAAATTTATCTGTAAAAGTTATGTACAAAAAGAGAGCAATGGAAAATGCCATGAAAATGGATACTTTGATGTTTGATTTTTTTTAAATCGTAAAAAAAATTCAGTCAAATAAACTAAAAATTGGCTATTTTTATTAACTTAAAGATGGTCCTTCTCAACCATTTGCATCTTAGGGGAGAAATTGTGTTCTTTGCACTTGTGCAAAAGTAGTGCACTTTGAGCACATGCAGACAGTGGAAAATTTACTATTTTTTGAAAATCTCTTCATCAGTTTGTGTAACTTTAGTAAAAGACCTCATCTCCTAATTTTGACCTTCAAACTTGCATTTTTGAATTGAAAATACTACTACCTCACCCCCTCTTAAATGGCAAAAGATGACATCCAATTGGTGTGTGTTTAAAAATAAGAAACTAATAAACTAATTTTCAAAAAGTGCAAAAAATTACTCAATGTCTACAACTATCACAAGCACCTCCATTTCATGCACATTGTATGTACATTGCAAAAATCATAGTTGAAAAAATACTTGCCTGAAGTCAATGGGACAAATAAAAAGACAAGTGTTACTTGCAACCACTTTATTAATAATACATAAACCATTGAGGAGAATATGAGGGACAAGCTCTAGTAGGAGTCCAATATGCACTATGTACAAAGAATTATTGCCACTTAGCTCCGTAGTAAAAAAGGTCACTTTTGAAAAACAACTATATCCTCCATATTCAAGTACATTGAGATACTTATGAATACATACATACATACATACATATGTAGGAGTATATATGTATATGTATATATGGCAAGAAAAAAATTCAAATAAGTGGATGAAGATGTGGATGTGTGTGCAAATTATCCCATATCTTTTGAATTTAGACTTGAACATTCTTGACCATACACTACAAGGAAAACAGGTCCAAAATGACACAATTTTGACACAAAACTGCCTAAAATGACAATAAGCAGTACGATACTACAAATTTCCTTGTTTTTGTCAAAATAATGTCAATTATCTATCATTTCTTGTCAATTTAGACATGCTGCAAGGGAAACAGGTTTGAAATAATAAGATTTGAACACTAGATTGTCTAAATTGACAATAAGCATGTGTAGGCAATGTACAAATGCCAACTAAAAAAATTTAGACAAATAAATTTTGTGAGATTGGAGGGTAGAGAGGTTGTTTTTATAGTGAAATGTATTGTCTATCAAGAATTCTCAAAAACTATGGGATAATTTGAAGATGAGAGCTTGACCGCTCATTGTCAAAACATAGGAATTTTGTTCAAAGTGGAATTTTAGACCTCATTTAGGCATAGTAGGATACTTTTTTTAGAAAACTTTAGACTAAAAAAAGTTGGGAAACAAATTCAAGTTTCATCTCCAAAATTCCTTTTCAGATTTAGATACTCCAATAAAAAGTATAGACAAAATTCAGAAACGATGTAAAAAAATAATGTCCCTTCCAAATCCTCTCTGAATTTTGTTCATAACTTTTGATTAAAGGATCTAAATCTAATTTGGAGGTGAAACTTAAATTTATTTTCCAATTTTTCTTTGTTTAAAGTTTTTTGATAAAAAGTATTCTATTATGCCTAAATGAGGTCTGAAATTCCACTTTGAACAAAATTCTTGGTTTTGAGTTAAATGAGATCCTACTAATCCCAATTCATATATCTCCCATATGAATTGTTTTACCTACTACTATCCTTCTTGTATAAAGCACTTGTCTTATTTTCTCAATTCATTTGTAGAGGCTTTAGAAGGTAGATTTGAATGTGAAGCTGAATTTTGATTATAAATATTTTTAAGTGGTAAAGCTTAATTAATTTGTTGTTTAGAAACAATTTGAACAAAAAAATCATCAATTTTCTTGACTATTTGATGGAAAAAAAGTCCAACCCTGAGGTTCCCCCAACCCCACTGGAAAATCTTCTACTGTTAGATTGAATTTGAAAAAAAACTGGCTCCTCCTTTGCCATCACATCAAATGTTGGAACAAAAACCGTCAGCCGTTGATCCATTCAAAGCGTTTGATCTTTGTTGTCCATACAAATCCATTGTCCCATATTGATTGTCAAAGCATTATCCTTCTAAAATTACAAAAGCGGGTGGGGGAGTAAATGTGGTATGAGTACTCGGTATGAGTATGGCATGAGTATGGTTTAGCGTTTGGGTTTGGTGTTGTGAATTAAAAGAAATGCAAATTGCATTTAAAATTTGTTTTTTCACAATGCGGTTGAATATCAGGTTGGAAATGCCTTCTTGAACCTTGAAATATTTTGACACTACTTTAATTAAAAATTGACAATTGGGTGTCTAAATTGACTAAGAAATGATAGAAATTTGTTAATTCGACGTCTTAATCAACACGTCCTAATTGACAAAGCATTTGACAAATTTCTGTCAAATATTTGTCACTGCGAACAGAATTCCCCTTGTAGTGATATATTATTCATTAAAATTGAACCTCATTCCCAAGAGAAAAATTTGGATTGGACTTCATTTAGGAAGGAAAAAGAAATTGGCCAAGGGTCAATTTGAACTCATTGCCATTGTATAATCAGTGACTATATACTCAAACACTAACCAATACATGGTAAGCAACATTGTCTTGGCGGATGAGTTTTGCCTTTATCGGTCATATAGAACATTTTCCAAATGGTGTCTTATTGGACATTTGTGTAACAAGCTAGACATTCTCATATAATATATTTGAATATTTTCAAATATTCTAAGTAAATTCTAAGAATTTGTTTATTGGATAGACACAAGCTTGTATTGGCATCTCAAACATCTTGTTAAACGTAATATTTTAGTATTGGCAAGATAACCCTATATTGATGTCTCAAACATCTTGTTAGACATAATGTTGTGGTGTTTGGCAAGATAACCCTATATTGATGTCTCAAACATCTTGTTAGATATAATGTTGTGGTGTTTGGCAAGATAATCCTACTTGTGAGTAAATAGTGACGACACTACATAATTTGCATTTCATCTCATGAGCAAATCAATTTGAAATGACCCCAAGTGGCATCAAATTTGATGCCATTTGGATGAATTTTCAAGATATTGAAAATAAATGCACCTTTAATCGACTCTAGGCAACTAGGCTCATATGAATAGAGGTTGTATAATTTAGGCAATAATTTATAGGCCTTAGCTTTACAAACATGTCACGATTAGGTGTAGCTATGTTATTATCACAAAGGTTTTGAATTAAAAAAATGTTTGTCAAGGAATGGTCGACATTCCTAGTCATAAGTCTATGTTGAAAAATTGGATAATTGGATGAATGTTTGAAGATTTGAACCAATGATCTCGGAACGGAACAATTATGAGGGTAGCATGTGGATTGTGTGATTATGCTACAGAATTTAGAGTTAATTGTAAAGGTCATCCCAATTGTAAGAGTGGTGTCAAAGGAAAGTTTAATTAACCCCTCAAAGCCCAAGGGGCCATTTTTTGACCTCTCACTTGTTCAACAGGTAAAAGTTATAACTTCATATTCATACATTCTAAAAAGTCTATCTAAATGAATTTCATACTAGGATGTTGATATTGAATGGGGAAACTCAAAAGTACAATTGACATCATGTAATAAGCTTGATGTACAATGAGTACTGTCAATGAAAGTTCAAAATTGTGAAAAAGTATGGAAATTGCTTGGGCTTTGAGGGGTTAAGAACAGTTTTAAAAACCAACACTAAACTCCATCAGACAGTAGTTTTGGTGCTCCAAGGAGTTTTGTCCTGTCTATTTCTCAAGCTCCGGCTCCTGGTCCCGCATTGCACACACTTTACGATTAAGCTTAATTCTTTTGACCTGAAAAAAATTTGAAAATTTTCTAGACGTGGTTTACAATAAAGTAAAAGGAAGTGGTGAAGGAACGTCGTAGATTTGTGCCTTTGATCTCATCAGCCATCTTTTTATTCAGGATTAGGTGTGGAATACTTTTTGCATGCTACGCATTTCCCGTTTTGAGGTGCAATGAGATGGGATTTTGAGGTTGTTAATATCGGGTTTGGGGGTTTAAGGGTTTCTAGATTCAAATTTGCGGGTTGTTGTTTTTCCTGGCCCAAGTACCTTGAGCACTGTTTGCACACTCGTTATAGGCAGCAGTTTTGTCTTCTCGGTCAATGTAATTGCGATCCGTGATGGGTAGTTGTGCAAAACCAGGGCCATGTTCCCATTGCCCATTGTGTGTTCCCAGAATGTTGTTGTGAATCCGGTCAGCTTCAATGAAATTCTAGGGCAAGGACGGACAATGACGGGTTAGGGTGTGGACAGACAAATGGATGAACAAGTTGGCAATGGACACCTTGGATGAATGGTTGAGTTAAGATTTACGGACGTAGTGCAACATGGGATTAGCAGCATTGTGGTAGCTTTCTTGAAGCTTGTCAATTTCACTTGCATCTCATGAGGCCAAAAATGTTCACAACATCCACAAACAAAGAGTGTGCCTAAATTTGAAGTGAAAATGTCAGAAGCATGTGAGAAGTCTAGGCTGACAACCACCTTTTTGTAAAGATGTTTATGATTAATTGAAGGCCAATGGCCCCCCGCCAACCTTTTTAGGCTTCACAAGCATGTTGGGAAGAATAATGTGAAAGAATTAACTCACAGCATGGATGTGAATTTTTTTTGAAACAATATGAATTAAGTTACATTGACAAGCAATAAATGTTTTAGTTCAAAACATGAAACATAGATGCTTGCAATAGATAGCTGCAACCACTAGAAGAAACCCATGTTTTTTGTGACAAGCCCTGATTTTTTCTGACACATTTTTTTTAATGTCTAAGTTAATATTTAGCTGTTTTTATGTTTTCAATGACATCCAAATGATCTAATGAACATCATTAAAAACATAAAAATAGCTAAATGTCAACTTAGACATCAAAAAAATGCATCAGAAAAATCAGGGCTCATCATAAAAAACATAGGTTTCTAGGTAAATGCCTTGTTCCACTACACTAAAAAGGGGATTTAATGTTGGCAACACTATTTGCGAACCATGACACTAAATATCATTTACCCTACTAAAGTAAGTAACACTAAATGTAATTTCTAACACTAAAAGTGCTCTATAGTAAATCTGAAATATGAAGAGGTTTACATTTAGTGTTAGAAGGTAAAAAAGAATTTGGAAAGAAAAAGATTAAAGACAAGGAAAATGATGGAAGGAGTAGAAAATGTGGAAAACATGTGCAATAAAAGAAGTCTTTGAACATCAAATAAGGGAAAAAAAAATTAATATTTAGAGCCAAAAAAATATAGATTTCATACTTGGGCTCGAACTTGTTGTCCATGGAAGTATGGTTCATGCTTGGCTATAATTTCCCACAAATGTGAAAAAAGTTGATTGACACTCCAAGTGCCATCAATACCCAAAGCCATACCCGATCTAATCATAGCTCTCCTAGCATATGACAAATTATCACAATCTACTTTTTTGTTCACATCTTCAATGCTATCCACAGCCAACTGTAGGAAAAATCTTTTCCCTGGATTTGTGAGTTTTCCTGACCACTGCCTACCAATTCGAGGAGTATTTTGCCAAGCACTGGCTGCAATGAGCTTGGCCTTTTTTGCTTCCCATCGCTTGGTCCAAGCATCCTTGACCTTGGAAATGATGAATGTATTCGTTGGTTGACACAAATAGAACAAGGTGGCAAATACCTAAGAGTGGCCTGTTTTGCTTCCAAAACAACCAATAATGCTGGGGTTATACTATGGCCTGTACAATTGTCAACCCAAATGACTTTTGTACGGCCATGAACATCAACTTGGAAGGCTCGGGGTTTAGCAAAAAATTCAGCAAAAAGTTTTTGGTCCATCCAGCCCTTAGGCCTAGATCTGTAATATACTCCTGGAATATTGTCTTCCAAGTCCCAAATAGGATAATTGCTGCTAGAATTGGTAAAAATCAGCATAGGGGCTTCAATCATTGATCTACGCCCCCCGGAAATTCTAATGACCATGGTCATAGAATCTCCCCCCGAAACTACTTTGGCATACTTGACACTCGTGTCTCCCCTAAATCCCAATGTCCAACCATTGTCTAAATTTACAACAAAATGAGTTTTGTCAATGTTTTCCATAAGATTTTCATCAAAAACACCGGCTTGGAACCCTCTTTGCAGCACACCTAGATGATAAGTTGTTGCCCTCTCAATTTGTAGTTCCTTCTTGGGACTACAAGACAAACGTCCCCTTTGTGACAACAAAACAATGTTGTGCACATGCATAAATTGTTGAACCCAACTTGGGGTCAACTTGGCCATGAGTAGGACATTGTCCTTTGGATCACAAGATTCGGCTGTATATAGAGAGGTAGGATCTAATAAGATGGTCATAGCCAGCTCAATGAGTAATTTGGATGAAAATTTGACCCCAGCCTTTCTAAATTTGTCAAATGCATCCAAAAATATAGGGTAGATCCAAAGTACCCATTCAGCTTGCTTGGGCCCACGACCGAGAGTTGCCTTTGTGTGGAGTTGTTTTTGCCTACTATCCCGGCTCCGACTGCATGAAATTGGTGGAGATGTGTTGTCCGCCTTTCCTTCATTGCAAAATTGTTGACGTTGAGCCCACCACCAGGAAGCCCGAACAAGGTTGGCACTCCTTTGAGCTCAAAAATGCTCGGGAAATGTATTGATTGTGCAAATGTAAAGCCCAAGAAAGTCGTGCACAAGTTCATCTTGAACCATCCAAGTGATGATGCGTTTGCGAATAGCAATTGTAGAAACTTGTTGTAAGCGTCGGGGTGTGGAATTGCTCAGTAGGGCGTCGGCTATGGCGGATTCCTAAAATGGGAAGCAAAAGATCAGCAAAAATGTTGACAGATCGTTGGAAAGATGAGTAAAAAAAAAGGTTGACGAATCATCGTTGGGAAGATGAGTTAAAAAGAAAAGGTCGATGGATCAATGAATAGGGGAAAACAAACCTGGATGAAGCTGAAATTGCTGCAACAAGGAGCGATGGAGCAAGCAAGAGCGGGAATAGGCGGGAGATTCAAACCGCTCACGGGAGGCGGGAATGCGGGAGTATAAACCCCACCTCCCATACAAAAAATTCACTCACTTAAGGAATTGTAAGTGCGGAGAAGCGGGATAGCAACAGAGGAGAAGAAGCCAAGCTGTAGGTAAGGTAACCAAGTCGGAATGGAAGCGAGGCCCGAAAGGCAACATACAAGGTAAGGTCGTAGAAGCAGATTGCAAAGGAAGTCCAGGGAAGAAATCCAAAGAAGGAGATGACAAAAGTGAAGACAACACAAGGGAAGAAGTCCAAGGAAGGAGATGACAAAAGTGAAGACAACACAAGGGAAGAAGTCCAAGGAAGGAGATGACAAAGTGAAGACAACACAAAGGCGGTGCATTGAAGTTTAGCACTACACTAATCGTCCTAAAATTGACATTTAGTGTAGGGTCAAGTAGGGTGGTAATTACACTAAATGTAATCCAATACTAAATATTCTTTTTAGTGTATCACTTTCAAGTCCTTTTTCTACTCCTATTATCCTTGTCAGAATAATGTTTCTTTCTACAAAATTGTTGTACACTACAAAACTGCAATTTCTCTACAAAAAATAATCAATGTCAATGAAATATCCATTTAAAATGTGAAAATTTGAATTAAACCCTCATCACCTAAGGCTTGTTTGAGTTCAAAAACATCATTGCTTTTCAAGTGTTATAGATCTAAATGTCAGTAAATTATAGAAATCTCAATTGTATAATCTTGTAGTATACATGTTGTAGATGATGTGGATTAAATTTGGGTCATTTGATTACATAAACTAGAAGAAAGAGCGCAACTTTACAAAGAAGTTTTATTGAATTTGGACATTGGATGCAAAAGTTACAACACTTTGAATTGGACTTGAAACTATGTGACAACACTTTTGGTCCCCTCTAGCAATGAGGGGTTAAATTCAACTGGATAATTTACCAACACTACTCAATGTAGGTGATATTTTTCCATGGCTATTACAAAGCCAAAGCTATTACACCAACACTACACAATGTAGGTGGCATTTCACTAGCCAAGGTTATTTCGAATTTTCACATTTGAATTGAATTGTTCATCAACACTAGAAAGAAAGACATTGACCATATACATAATTAAAATAAATATTTGGCACTATTTGTTAAGATTAGACAATCTATGCATTTTGAGACTTCAACCCTAAAATAGTGATAGTAAATTATCATCAAATATATAATAAGACAAGAATACAACTTTTGGGCGATCAAAGTTGTATATATATATATATATATATATATATATATATATATATATATATATATATATATATATATATATATATATATATATATATATATATTAAAGTCTCAAGTTATTGAATAGTTTCAAAATTGAACAGTTATAACAATTTATCTTTGAATTGACGATAAAATTGAGACTACACTTTGTCCAAATATAACAAATAAGGCCTTTGTAGTAGTAACATGTTTAACCCTTGAACATCGACACAAATGCCAAACATTCGATGGATGACAAAGAATCTTTGAGTGTAGGATGAAAGTGCAACTATTCATCCTTGGAATTGGGTTTGGAAAGGAAAGATTTCCTATAGTACTTTGACTTCCAATAGGTGCTTTTGCTATTTCTTTGACCAATTAATACAAAAGGATGATTTTGAGCATCACCCCTTTGACGTTCAAGGGTTAAGAACCTACAATATTATGCCATCAAATGAACATTAAAAGAATTTTCAATTGCAATAAATTCTCCCTTACTTGTGTCAAAATAAACAAATTAAACAAATATTTTATAATAATGATGAGATTCAACTTACCTTGAGTTTTCAATTGATAAGTGAAGCTCTTTATATAAACATGGGGTGGTAGGAGGTAAAACAAACCATCATGTGGGATATGTAATCAGAACTAGTAGGAGCTCAACCGCTCATAATTAAATCAAATTAAAGTAAAAATTGTATTTAAAGTAGTATTTTAGACCATATTTAGACATACTAAAGTAAATTTTTTCAAAAAAACTTTGAACTAAGAAAAATTGGAAAATCAAGATATGTTTCAACTCCAAAAATCCGTTTGAGGTTTCAAGACTACTATCAAAAGTTATAGACAAAAATCAAAGAGGGGTTGGGAGGATATTTTTTAACCCCTAAAGGACCAAGGAACCATTTAAGACCTTTTTGAGAACTCAAGGAGGCTTTATTGACTTTCTTAATTTGGAATTTTTGCATGAATTTTTGAATTTGGATGCTACTTATCATAATCTATGACTATGTGAAGCTTTGTTTTATGTAATTTTGATAAAAATTGCAAAGGTTAGAAGTTTTTTTCAATTTCAATGTCAAACTAGGTAGCAAATTTTTTTAGAATTGCATAGATTGATACCTACTCAAAAAAAATTGAACCATTCAATTCCAAATAATGATCTAAAAGTTATGAGGAGTTTTATTTTTGGGGCAATGAAGGTAGAAAAAACATATAAAGTTGTCTTTTGCTCTCAATTTTGAAAATTCTCAAATAAAAATGAAAACAAAAGATACTAATTTTCTACTAGAATATTTTCACCAATATTGGGATTAACAATTCTCAAATTCTTCCAAAATTTATTAGCATATTAGTTTTACCTTTCATTTGGTAACACCTTCTACTTTACGATTTTAAAATAAATTAATTTGAAAGTTTATGTGGTTAAAATTCTTATACCCATTTTCCAACATGTTGACTAAAATGCACAAGTTATAGGACATAGATGTTTTTTCCTAAAAATGCTAAAAGACAAAACTTCACCTTTTTAAAGGGATAGAAAAGCCTACATTTTTTTTGACACAAATGAAACGAAATTTCATTGCAAAGAGAGGAACAAAAACCACCAACCACAGGTGGCCTGGCGGGAGAGATAGACACGGGATAGACGAAGATAGGACGGACGCCAAGGCAAGAGCCAGCAACCCAAGCCAAAACATGGAGATAGGGCCGAGGGCCCACACGGTTGGCAAGAGGGAAGGGCTGAGCGGCATCTGGAGGAAGGTCATGGAGGTTGGAAGGCGAAGCCGGCACTCGAGCCAGAGGGAGACCATTGAGGTTGGCCTTCTTTCATGTGGGCAAAGATCTGGTGTTTACATCTTCTTTTCACAAAGGCAATGTGGAGCTTGAGTTGCACTTCGATTGACCTGCGGCTTGGTTTTAAAACTGCAGCCCATTCCAATCTCCCGTAGTCAAGGAGGCCTCTCCAAACTTGGTCCATGAGGTGCTCCGGGGTCCAGGATTTTGCATTGAAAAACATATCGTTCCGTTGGATCCAAAGGGTCCAGAGGACAGTGGTGCGGGCTTCAAGCCATACTCTCTTCACAGCATTGAATTTACGAGGAATGGCCACAAAGAAAATACCTTGGCGCCAAGTGAGGGGTTGCCACGGGCCTCGGGCGTTTGCACCTTTAATAAGGGAATTCATAATGTGTATGGCCCATTGCCATGTAAGTTGGGCAGTTGGGCACTCCCAGAAGCGATGTAGGACAGATTCCACAGCTCTCCTTGGGCAAACCAAGCAGCTGTTGTCGATGGTGTCATTAATCCTGTTCTGCCACTGGTTAACCGCGATAGCCCTATGCCAGATCAGCCACAGTATCCCTACTTCTTTCTTGATGCGCTCCAGGGCTCAAACAGTATTCCATCTCAACCTGAAGTCGTTGGGGAGGGTGCCGCCCCATTTCCTCGTTACCGAGTTGGGAATGATGTGACTTTTCATAAGCAGCTGCCTGCCGAGTTTGGCAGAGAAATTCATGAAAGGTACCTTGGGGTCGATAGCGTTCCATTCAAATTTCTGCGGGTCCCATTCGATTGAGTCGAGTCTGCCGTAGTAGAGGTAGATGCTGATTCTCTTTGGCCCTCTCGTTATGGGGGACACTCTGACCTTCAAGAAGAATCCTTCTAGAGAGGGGACAACTGGCTCTCGTGGACCTGGCGGATTGGCTATGAGTATGCTTGATCGTGGTAGGACGACGAAGCCTTTGTCTTGCCATGTCGTGGGACAGCTCCTCGACGGGGGGCCAATGTGTGTGGAATGGCCCTTGGGGATCTGAAGGACTATGAGCGGCACTTGGTTGTCCATTTTGGAGAACTAGCCTACCCACTCTTCAGATGTCGCCTAGGGGGGGGGAGTGATCAGTAGGTCCCCCCATTGTAAGGTGAGGGCGCTTGTGGCTGCCTATCACGCCCCTGCTTTCCGGTCTTTTACCCCAAATGTCGCCTTTGCCTCAACGTGGATGTACATGCGCCTGTCTGTCAGGGCGTCTCGGATTTTGTGGAGACCCTTCCTATAAAGCTGCGCGGCATGGACTTTGGAAAAATCTGGCCCGATGAGGGGGGCAAAGCTAGACTACCAGAAGGATTCAGAACCTACCTCTTCTGGGAGCTTGGGCCTAATAGGTTGAAGGTCCTGACTTAACTTTTTCCACGAGGATCCAGCTCGGTTCCATGTTGAAGAGCCTTTGTGTATTTGGAACTTCGGCAAGGTGAAGAAGTCAAGGCTCCTTTGCCAATGGCCTCCAACGTAGGATTGGCTGGAGTTGAGCCGGTACCGCAGCATGAGCTGAAGGTTGGAGTCACCTAGTTCACAGGCTTTGATGACCCATTTCGCCATGAGGGCAGTGAGTGCGTCCTGGAGGTGGATTGTGTCAATTCCCCCTTTGCTCTTTTCCTGGCAGCATTGAAGCCAGACTACCTTGGCTCTAGCGCGATTGAGGGTTCCAGACCAAAGGAAGTTTTGGATGGCCGAGGTGACTTTCTTGATGCCAGCTTGAGTGCCTTTTCAAATTGAAACAAAGTAAAAGATGAAAGTTACTAAGGCACTGTTTACAAGCATGCTTTTCCCCGTGGAGTTCACTCGTGCAGTCGACCAGTATTGCAGGCTTTTCATTACCTTGGCTTTCAGAAAAGAGTCCATCGTGAGGGAGGAGTGCCCCATGCCAAATGGGGTGTCTAACAACTTACTAACATCATTCCCTTCCACCCAAATAATCCCCAATTGTTGCGTCCATTGCGGGTGGGCAGCTCCTTCTGCTCCATGCCAGTAACCTCTAAATTTGATCCAATTAAGTATGAGCCCAGATGCGAGGCAAAATTGGCTTAGCACAGTGACCATTGCCTTGGCTGGTTCCTGATCTCCGAGCAACGTGAGGGACACTAGTAGAAAACTAGGCCCAACCTGTTGTTTTGGTCGCGTTGATCATCAACAAATTTTTGTTGATCAACAAAAATTTGTTGATGATCAATGCGACCAAAACAACAGGTTGGGCCTAGTTTTCTACTAGTGGGAGACGTCGTCTGCGAACTGGGCGATGATCTGTTGTTTGGTGCATCCCGACAGTCTGATCCCCTTGACTGCTCCAGCTGCGGCTGCGAGTTTGACCATTGAATTTAAGGCCTCTACAACGATTAGGAATAAATAAGGCGCCAGCGGGCAACCTTGTCTGACCCCTCTTTCGATTTGAAAGCTTGGTGACACGACTCCATTAACTTTGATTGCCGCTTGGGCGTTGTGGAGTAGCATCTCAGTCATAGAGATGAAGGTGGTTGGGATTCCCAAGGCTACCATTGCTCTTGTGAGAAAATGCCAGTCCACCGTGTCAAAGGCCTTGGTGAAGTCGAGCTTCAGGAAAATCAAAGATTGCTTGGAATGCTTGGCCTAGTCGATTGTTTCATGGGTTAACATGATGTTGTCAAGGATAAAATGGAGGGGCAGGAAGGCTGATTAATCTGCGTCAATGATCTCCATTAGAATGGGTTGAAGCCGCAGTTGTAGTGCCTTGGCAAAGATCTTGTATGTGGTGTTGAGCAATGTGATTGGCCGCCAATTGGAGAGCCTATTCTTCGCGTCTCCCTTGTGGATAAACGAGATGAGTCCTTTGGTCATGCCCTACGGGAGCTGCTTGTCCTCAACTGCCTTTGAGATCATTAGGAAATATTCTTCCTTAATTACGGCCCAATGGGCTTTGAAGAATTTGGTCATGATCCCATCGGGGCCTGGGGCCTTCCCATTGCTCAGCTCCTTCAGCGCCAAGTTGAGTTCGCTTCTGGAGATGGGTTTACTCAGCTCTTTCTTCATGGCGGCCGTGAACCTATCGTTGAGTCATGTGAGGGCGGCCGCTGTTGCTTCCTCCTATGGAGCTGATTTGGGGGGGGGGGGGGTGGAGAACAGCTTCCGATAGAAGTCCGAGCAGATTCCTTTGATGGCGGTTGGATCAAAGCTCAAGGAGCCTTGTTCATCTGCTAATTCCGGGATAATTGATGCGCTAGAGTGGGGTCTTGCGGCGTGGAAGAACTCCTTTGTGTAGGAGTTGCCCGTGCGCAACTATTTGACCCTACTGCGGATACGCTGGCCCTAGGTCGTATGAGCTTCGAATTCTTCCAACTGGACAGCTGCGATGCCAACTTTGCCCTAGTGTTCGGTATTGTGGGGATCTCCGTGGAGCTCTGCTTATGCTTCAGCCAGAGTTCGCCTCAGGTTAGATTCCGTAATCCGCCTCTCCTCAGCCTTTTTGATTGAGTAGGTTTTGTAGAATTTGACCGAGCGTTGCAGCTTTCTTGTGAAGCTTGTGGCCGGTTGAGTGGACCACAGGCGATGCATCATGTCCTTGACTACTGGGTCCTTCAGATGGAAGTTGTTCATTTTGTAAGTGGAGGGTCGGTGGGCTGATGGATTGAGCTGGATTGTTAAAACCACAGGGAGGTGGTTTGAGTAGCGAGCGTCGCCACGGATAAGGTTTTCCAGGACTAGTGGAGGGCCGGCTCTTCTAAATTCGAAGGTATAGAATCTGTCAAGTTGGGCAAGGGATCTCATGCCGTCCCTTCTCCTATTGTCCCAGAAAAACTTTACTCTGGAGTTGTCTGGAAAATGGTCCGCGACGTCAAGGGCGTCGGTAAGGAGCGAAAAATCTTTGCTCTCCTCCACCGAGATGATGCGGCCGTTGAGGTTGGATTTGTTACTCTACCGCTCGACGAAGTTCCAATCACCACACATGATCCAACGGTAGGTTCTTGGGAGGTCCGATAGAAGGGACTCCCACAGGGTGCATCGTTCCCCAATGCTATTCGAGGCGTACACGTTCAAAATTCCTAAGTCGCCCCCGAGGCGAATCCATTGAGCCCGCCCGCAGTGTGAGTGGCCTGAGTTAATCACTAGTTGGGCAATGCGTGGAGCCAGTCATAGGCATACCTCCCTAGTGCCTACACCCTCTTCCCCCAGAGCATGGCCAAAGCTAGCTATGGCTTCTCTCCCGAAGAATTGGCCTTGTGGCCAGAAGCCACGGGATAAAGCATCGAATTTGTTTCCTCGTAGTCGATGCTCCTGGAGGCATAGAACTTTGATTTTGGAAAAGAGTGGCTTGAAGTAGTGTCGCACTCCGTATCTCTTTGCTTGGTCGTTGAGTCCTTGGACGTTCAGTGATATTATGGTTACTTTCATTGCGGGTGCGATTGGAGGGGGGGCTTTGGGAAAAGCTCCATGTTTTGTAGCCCGTTGGCTGCTAGGCTTCTTTGCGGCGTTGCTCTGCTTTGGATAAGGATGGAGGAGCGTAGTCTCCTTGCTATGTCTGCAACCTTGTTCCTCCGTGCTCTCTGGTTTGGGGTGAGGCCTTTGGACTGCAGTGTAGTGGCCGGTCTGCCTTCTTTTTGCCTCATGAATTCGAGGAAGTCTTGACGCAGGTGTTCAGGGATTCTTGCACCGATCGGCGTCTGAGGTGAAGGGGGGGGGCGACCTTGCTGCGGGTGGGAGGAGCAGGCGGGGCTTGGCAAAAGTTTTCCTGGGGTATGCTTCCACTGCCAGTTTGGGTTGTGGATGAGATTGCAGCAGCTGAATTAAGATTCAAGGACCGTTCTGCGATTCTCACCGGTTGGAGGTGAGGAAGTGTCTGTATGGGTGCACTTACTCTGGGGGAGGGGGGAATTAGGAGTCCCTGCCTTATAGCACCTCTTGGGTCGAAGAGCTCTTCCTCTCTTTCTCCTGAGGGGGGCCGGGTTAGCGCTTGACTGGGGCAGGACGTCATGTCCTCTTGGGGCTCCATGATCGTGTCTTCCTGGTTGGGCGTGGGTTCTGTTGTTTGCGGTAGTGAGGGTACATGAGGGTGGGCGTGGGAAGGTGGCTCCTCCTCCTCTTGTGCGTCACATTTCGTGTTGGGAGCTTCATTACAGCCGTGCTGCAAGCTCTCCTTCTGTGTGTTTTCTTTCCCTCGGGCTTGTCGCCAGATGATGAGGGGGGAACTTGGTGCGCCTTGCTTGGAGTTGCCTGGGCGCCTCGTTGTCAGTTGGAGCCGCTTGTGGAAGGGCCTCTTGTAGTGTTGTTGCCTTGTGGTTCCTTCCTAGCGGGCCCATTGGCTCCTCCGCGTCGTGGGTGTTTATTTTTTGCAGGGACTTTCTTTTGGCCTGAGTTTGACTCTTCTTGCGGGCGACCGAGATCCATCCTTCCCTGTCGTCTTCCTCCAGAATTTGGACTTTGCTAGGCAGCCTGCATTGGCTAGCTGGGTCCATGTCGCCTGATGATTCTCTATCCTTCTCGGCAAGAGTGTCTGTTCCTAGAAGAATTGTTGGGGTAAGGCCTGTCGGAATTGGCGGGGGCAGTGGGAGGGGCTAGTTGGAGGAGGTGTTGTGCGTCGGGGACGCTCCTCCCTGCTCTGTGGGGGCCGGTGCATTGGAGGTTTCTTTTCCCTTGTGGAGGTCTCCTCCTTCAGTGTGTTTCTTCAGCCTTGGGCATTCCTTGGCTAAATGGCTGGTGTCTTAGCACGATCGGCATCAAATCGGGAGGTTGCAGTAGTCTACCAAGATGATTGATCTCTTGTTGGTGTTGGCATTGGTGACGGCAAGTTGCGTCTTCTACCCTCTATCAGGTTGTAAGGCTATGCAAAAGCGTTGATCCGAGCTTGTCGTGTTGCGCTTGTCCCAGCCTAGTACTTCCCTAAGGCCCTCTGCAATTTCCTCAGCTACACTGAAGAATTCCCCCGGGATGCCCTTTAAGGAGACCCACGTGGGGATCTTGAGTTTCGTGGGGGAGCTAGGATTGAAACCGGGGGCCCATGTTTGCATGATGCAGGTCCCCCACGGCCCCACCTAGAGTAGGGGGGGTGAGCATTAGCAGTTTCTGCTTTGCGGAGCTTTGCCTGGTGTGTATTTGGAAAAAGCCCCTCCCTAAATCTCTCCCCATGCCTACCCATTCCCCTACTTGAAGTTGAATCCCCTCGAGCCACTTAGAGAGAGTAGCGGAGGGATGCTTACCTCCTACAAAGTATGCCACTACAGTGAGTCTTCTGAGGCGCTCCGTCTCCTTCTTGACAGCCTCCTGGTCGACTTGAACATCAAGCACCGTGTTGCAGAGCAAGAAACTAGTGGAGTTGCGGATGAATCCTTGAGGCAAGGTCTCGCCGGGGGTGGCCTTCGTCGGATGGTGTGTCACGTGGCGTCCTCTGTTGGTCACTGCAACGATCAATTTTGGTTCAATCTCGTCCGCCTGCCTCTGTGTTTCGCGTCTTGAGTTGCGCTCCAATGTGAGTGAGGAGATTGGGGCGTGCTTCAGCTTCGCTCTCAGGGAATCAACATATGACTGTCAATCCATCGTGTGATGGAGGTGACTAGAAGGATTCCAATACCTAACCCTAATTTTAACCTAATTGCGGATGTCAACCCCACCTAGACTAGTTCCCTGCTCTTGTAGTAGACACACGGGAATAACGGGATTGCCTCATGTTAATCTCCTAGACTTGGTTGGGATGCAATGTATCTGGACGCTACGGATCTGTTGATCGCTCGTGGTTAGTTCGCTTCAAGTGAAGGGACGCCCCAGAGCAGCGGAGCGGAGCCGTTTTCCTATCTGTTTCATTTGTATAATGGCCATACATCAAAAAGCCTACATTTTGAAGTTTAGGCACATTGAACTTGCAATCAATGGAGATGTTCATTCTAAAATTTTGGGACAATGTACTCGAGCAAGTTAACTAAAGGAGTTGAATTTGTCTAAAAATAAATATGATAAAGATTTTGACCTTGCTTTGGAGATGAGTATTTTGAAGCAGTTTTGGATCTCTAAACATGTTGGTCCTTTAGGGGATTAATGATGCATGAAAATTAATTTAATTCCTTTTTTTTTTTTCTTTAACACCTTTTGTCGAACTGCAGAACTCAAGCGTCAGTTCGGTCGGTCCTCCGTCAATCACTCCGTCTGTCGTTCCACTCAGTTTCGTTCTCGTTCACCGGCGCATTCACACAACCTACGATGTTCCCTACGTTCACCCGGGCATGTTCCCTTACGGGCAGACTTCAAATCGCAAACCCGACCCAGGCCGTGCAAGGGCAAATGGTACACCAGAGGGCACCCGCGATCCTACACCCGGGATTTACAAAAAACTGAACCCTTGAATTGGCCCATCACATATTTCCTGTCCAATATCGGGGTCGTGCTTAGGGTTAGGGTTAGGGCAGAGGGAGCGTCGAATGCACGCACAGATTGCGGGAGTGTACCCAGGATGGGGCGTCGCCCAATCCATGCAGGTTGTCGTCTTCGTCGGCGTGAAGGTGTTGCCAAGCAATTTCTTCAGCCACAGTGAGAGAGGAAATTCGTAAAAGAAAGAGTCGAGATGGCGCGGTCGAAGCCCAATATTCTGGTCACGGGGACGCCCGGGACGGGGAAGACCTCTACCTGCTCCTTGTTGGCCGACGCCGTGGGGCTGAATCACATCAATTGCGGGGACTTGGTGAAATCGAAAACGCTTCACGACGGCTGGGACGATGAGCTGGAATGCTTCATCGTCAACGATGATTTGGTGAGAATTCAGATAATTCAGGGAATTCAGATAATTCAATCTGCGGGGAGCGGAGAAGGATGTAGGGTTTGGGGTTGGGAGGGTGGCTTTTGTGGTAATTGGTGTTGTTGATTTGATCTGATGATGGATGTTCAGCTTATCGACGAGATGGAGGATATGGTGAAGCCCGGTGGCAATCTTGTGGACTACCATAGTTGTGACATTTTTCCGGAACGTTGGTTTGACGCTGTCGTGGTGTTGCAAACGGACAACGGAGTGCTGTATGAGCGCCTCACGAACAGGTCAGTGTGTATGCTAAGCTTGGGCAAATGACCTGATTGAAATTTCGATTGCTTGTACGTTTTTGTTTTTGTGTTTGTTTTCATATGGTAGATTTGAGGTCATTTCCAATTGAGAAGAAGTACACGTTGTGAATTTAGAACGTTGCAGCGCCCTGTCTAGGAATTTGTAACGTTTCTTCTATGAAATTGTGAGTGTTGGTCTTGCGCGGTTTTGTGTGATTTCTAGTGTCCAATTCAACAGGAAATTCAGGAGATTCATGGCAGTCTTCGGTTTTTCTGTTACGCTTTGAAGGATCTTTGTTTCTAAACCGAAATCGATGCTCTGTGTCATCAGATACTTTAATTTTAGTTTAAATTTAAATAGCGGCTTGAATATGCTTCTGAGATTCAGCTTTCATCAGCTATTGCGATGATGTTTCCCCATTTCTGAACTGCTTGTTGCCATGTGGGATGGACAGAGGATACACGGGTCCTAAACTTCAGAACAACATGGAATGTGAAATTTTCCAAGTACTTTTGGAGGAGGCTCGTGAGAATTATGTGCCGGAAATAGTACGAGCTTTGCCGAGCAATACCATAGAAGACATGAGCAATAACGTGGAGGTTCTCGGTAACTGGATCAGGGCTTGGTCACCACCTGCGACGGCCCCATCTTGAGCTTTAACTTGCTGTAAATCATTTAAGTCATCACCTTTCTCGTAGGTTTGCAGTATTTGCTCTGCAATGTGTCACTATGCAAAACTCCACCAGTGAATTTCGCATATGAATTATGCATATGCTTCGTTTCGTTGTACCTGCAGACTTGCCTGCAATTTTAGACAGGCTTACATAGAAAGTATTAGTTAGAAGGAGGCACATGTGGCCTTTAATTTGATCTGAAGCTTGGAAGAGGTCTGCTTGTGTCTGCACTCGGGCTTTCTGAACTCCTCGATTTCAGAAGGAACGACCAGATCATAAGCTATGTAACGGAACACTGTACATCATCCTTTGTGAGGACGTTTATAGAATTGATGTGTTATCGGTTTTTTCTTTCTATCAGACTTGGAATTAAGCAGTCATGGCAGCTTTTGCCTTTATACCCTCCATTTCTCTTTTTGGTCTGGAGTATCGCAATTGTGAGAAAGTTGTCTGATATGGATTCTTTGAAGTTAACCTACAATTGGCAAATAATGCAGGAAAGATGGTACGAACATGGGCAAAGTCGGACACAGCAGTGCCGTTTCGGAGGGGTTGTAATAGGTGCTCAGAGAAATCTTGTCATAAGTAGGCTTCGGAAATCAGAATCCTGAAGTCAAAAAGATGTATCTATGAATTTATTGCATTCATGGTGATGCCATCCCTGTTCCCGGGCTGTGTGGTGGAGGCTTGGAGGGATCATGGGCCTGAACGTTCCCCTGAGAGAGCTCTGCAGAGCCTGCTACCACCGACCACTTTCCCTCGCCTAAGCGGATCACGGCCCCTCGCCCAAGCAATCTCGACAGCCACGACCGAAGCACACACTGGAAACAGCAATTATACATATGACTCTCACCTCTTTTCTTTGAAGTGTAGGGTTCACTGAGCAGAGGCAGCGTCTCCAGTCTGAATCCTTGGTTACGAGGCCTTGTCGGCATAAATTCTGGAATCTTGATTAACGTATTTTTCTTTGATTTCCTTTGCTGCTTACATCTTTGCCAACAATTTTCGGCCATACTGATTGTCTCCGACCATTCAATGTGCACAATTGCAATGACCTGGGCCACTCAATGAAATGCGTTCTATGGTGCTAGACTATGATGAGCTCACATTCGTGATGCTTCACAAGAATCAATTCCTACAAGGCTCCGCTGGGCCTACGAGAATGGGTTCAATTTGCTTGAGCAAAGCAGCCCATAGGAAAGTATTGGCATGCTTAGTGGGATGGAATACGTCCCACCAGAGATATGGAGTTGCGTCTTTGCAGGTGCCGATGGAACGCTTGTTGCAAAAACTTCCCTGTTCAATAGTTCCAGTGCTACAACAACCGTCCCTTGTGTTACTGATCCCTGCACACACGATTGTATACACGCAATGCGTTTTAATGCCTCAGCATAGGAGACCAAAACGCACATCGTAATCTGCAGGTTTGGTCTGCTGTGACAACAGTGTTGCATGGAAACATGACACCGAAGAAGTACTTGAAATCACAGGACAGATGACGATGGCCTAGAATACTTTTGACCTCCTCATTATCACATTGTAAGTGAGCTCTTGAGACCTAGTACAAAGCGAGTTTCGGCGTTAGGGTTAGGGTTCAGTTTAGGGTGAGAGGACAGAGCTAACTGTACAATGTTGCCTTTTTAACCTTGAAATCGACTGTCGAAACAGTGTCCCCAAAATGGCCATTGGATGACAATCTCCAAGTTGTCAATGATGAATGATCAACACAATGTCACTCACCTTTGTTGGTCAAGTTTTGTTGATGGTCATGCCCAAGGTAGAACCACCCATACCTGATCACTTAAGCAATTTTAAGCAATTTTGGGGCAAATGAGGAGTAATGTGAGGCAATGGAAATTTTTCTCGTGTAGAGAGAAAAGAAATATTGGGACTCTGAATTTTCCATAATTTTATTCCCAAAATTAAAATTACTAAGAATTTTGGGAGCCAAAAAGTGTTTTGAACCCATAGTCAATGTATAGAGTCTTTCAATTCCAATCAATTAAGAGACTACTTTCCCGATCAATTTTTCCCACACACTTTATGACGCTTTTGGACATGTATGACCTTATTAGTTCCAACCTTGAAAACAAGAAAAAAAAACATTTCAAGATTGGGTTGTAAATAGTTGCATCCTACATGTTGGGTATAGCTCCTTAATTAGTCCAGAATGGGTGGTTCTACCTTAGTCATCAAGCCAAATTTAAGCTATTTAACCAAAAAAATTGATTTCTTATGTTGCCCAAATTTAGAACATTGTTTAACCGCTCACTACCCAAGGGGAAAAAAGTGTCCAATTTGAATTTTTTAAGAAGAACTACAATCAAACATTATAGGAAAATGATCCAATCTCTTGGTTTCAAATTTTGATGTTGCATTTACTACACAATGAAGCTAATCACTTGTCCCAATGGTGAGGACATTAGAGTCTACCTTGATTTTTGTATGCAACACTATTTTTGGAGACAGTGCATTGATGGATCAAATAGACCATGTGTAGTGAAGGGTTAAAACAAATTGCAATGTAAGAGATGCATTTTTGCAACTTTGAGGATTTTGTTCTTGGTTGTAATATTATCCATTAAAATTTATTTTTTTCTCATGTAAACTTAATTATTAAACTAAGGCTAATTAAGTTTAGTTCATAATCCCATTTGAAAGTTTGAAAAAGTCATGATTAAAAGTTGAATGATACAAATCTAAGTCATTGTGTTGTTAAACTCTCTTTCTAATTTTTCGTCCAAATATAAATTATCTCTAGAATCATTAAAGAAAATTTGAATTCTCAAAGTGTCCATTAGGATTTGACATGCAAAGTTATTTATTATATGTTAGAAAAGATAGCTCAAGTATATACATATGCTTGTGTGTGTATCATTACCTTGTATGAGTTTCATCAAGTACCTAAGAACTTTTCAAAATAAAGAGTTCACTCTTAGTACCAAAGGACAAAAATACCTAATGCCTCATTGTCCAATAAAAAACATTTCATTTCATGAGCACTAGTACTTAGTTGTAGTAAATTTATCCTTTTCTATATAAAAAAATTCCCTCAATGTACTTACTTAGGATTCGAATGACAAGAAGTACCTAATGTCTTATTGTCCCATAGAAAGCATG
The DNA here is from genome assembly GCA_947034895.1 of Rhytidiadelphus loreus. NCBI lineage: Eukaryota > Viridiplantae > Streptophyta > Bryopsida > Hypnales > Hylocomiaceae > Rhytidiadelphus > Rhytidiadelphus loreus. Next base: position 66,060,445 of record OX344762.1, read on the forward strand.
CAATTGTATAAACATCATGATGTCAAAGATGGATAGAATTAGGGGAAAGGTATCATTCTTCCAACCTTTATAAATACACACTTTAATCAAACTAAGTTTTCCATTCAAGGCCACTCTAAAAGGCATTTCCTCTCTACCCAACAATGTCAACTCCACGTAATAGATATTAGTGTCATATTGACCATCCATTGATCCTTTAGATCTCACACTAAACCCTATGTTCTTAATTCCAAAGTCTTGAATAAAGCCTTTGGATAGAGAGAGGTTTATTAGGACAAAAACATACTTCTAGTAACTACTTGTATCTTGGCAGAAGCAGTTTTGTCTTTCAAGTAAAAAAGAATAAACAACAAGAGTTGTAAGACCACTAGAATTACTAAAATGAAAGAGACACATGTTCCTCAAGATAAGGGGATGTGTGTTACAAAAATTGCTAACATGTGAGCATAGAACCCGGCATAGAATCTATGAGCCCATGAGCCTTGAAGTCATATTATAAATACCTTCTATGGTTATAGGTGTTTATGTTAAAGGTACCCATATTATAGACTCTTTCCATGTTATAGAGTACCTATATTATAGGTACATATGTCATAAACACCTTCAAATGGTTGTAGATACATACATATGACTAGGTTCAAGGCTTGTAGGCTCACATCTCTATGCTCACATGCTAGCATCATTGCTAAGACAATGTTTTATCTTTGAAGAGGCTTCCTCTTTCTCTAAGCTTTATACTCATGAAATCATAAGCTTCATCAAGATTCAAAAGGCTTTGCAAGTGGAAGTTTGAAATGTTTGGACCTATCCTATATAAAGGGAAATAACAATAGTAGTAGTTTTCATTTTTATTAGTCTTTTGATTTCAACCAAGCTTTTCTTGCCCATGGTTTTTCCCAATTGAAGAAGTTTATCTAGATTACCAAGTTTTTAATGTAGACTACAGTACTAACATTGTTTTGTAATGTCTTCTAGACTTCTATTAAAGCATTTCAAGTTCTATTTTGTGTCACATTCAAGATTTTAAATGAATGGATTTTTATCAAAAGAATTGGACAAGTACTTATACAATCGTATGGGTAATCTTGCCAAATTGATATTGAATGGAGTTTCTCTTGTTTAATGTTCAAACTAGCATATCATCAGGAACTTTAAGGCATGTGAATATGGTGCATTGAAATGTTACGGTATATATTGAGATAACTTGGTGTCAACCTCAATATCAAGTGATTGGAAAAATGACACTGAAATGGCTTGAGTTGTCAAAATGGCATCAAATAATTTGGCCCAACTTTTTTGATGGTGAAGTGGTTTCTGCAAGTTTTTTTTAAAGGACTTGGCACCTTGATGCTTAATGAAACTAATCACCAAGGTTATCAATTGCAAGTCAAATTCTTTAGATGGAGTCAAGAACAAATTTACAAATCTCAAGAACTTTTCACACAAAATCAACTATGAGTCAATCACACGAGAATTCCCTTCTTAGCATGTGAGGTGCTTTGCTTGTTGCACCATTCTTTGAGGCGCACCAAAGTCATAGCTAGAGCATTGCCAATGTTTCTATGTCAAAATGCCATGCCAATGTAGCTTGCTCATGGTCATAGTTTGAGAATGTAGGGTTGGGCAGAACCTCCACGCATGCTCAATGTGATGGCTTGGAAAGAGCTCAATTTAGTTTGTTGTTTGATTCAAGGCCCCTTTGATAAGCTAGGACTACTAGGCCATCTTGCAATCTTATTCTATCAAGCAAACAACACCTATCAAAAGACAAAATTGGCAATACAAAATTAATACCACTATAATTTAGTTATTTTTGTAAATACACAAATTAATTCAAGAAGCACGAGAGTTTTAATAGTGTGAGATCCTCACACTAATTAGAAAGAATTAATGTTGGATACATGTATTGTAATAAGTGTGAACAAGTAAATGAAAGTAGATGCAATTTGAATGAATGTAGAGGGAAGATGGATGACAATCATGTTATTTGAGATAATATTCAAATAGTGTAGACCACATTATATTGGATTTTATCTAAAACAATATGAACTTCCATATTAGTGTTGTGTCTCTTAGAATCACATAATTTTTAAAGTAGTGTAAATTAGTATTAATATTGTGAGGCGCACTAATTGAATTAAGTTGTACAACACAATGCAATAACATTTCAACCTGCACTAATTTGACTCTTATGGGCTTTGAAAGCCTACAGTATTAATGATAAACAAAGTACTTCATGACAAGGTTTTGTTCATATAATTTCTCATTCAATCAAAGTAATACTTGAATATTTTAAAGACAAACTAACTTCAATTATGACCAATTTGATGAAATTAAAATGGACATGTATGATCGTACAAATATACAAGTAAAAATGTGCAAAAAAACAATAAATTTTCAAGCCTTAAAGGATTAAAATATTTCCATGATAGTTGTGGTTAACCTCTAAAGGACCAAATGTCCCTTCAATAGACAAATGAAAGTTTAGATAGACTCCTATGATCTCATTTTTTAGCATGCTTCTTTGAAACTTTTTTGAAGATAGAATAATAGACTATTTAAAATATAATTTTTATTCCAATCAGTGCACAAGAACAAAAGTTCTACCACAAGTAGCTAATAATTCTCAATTGCAAACAACTAAAAAAATTATTAAAATTCAAAATAATTTTTAAATCTTTTGTTTCTAATAGAATATAATTTTTGTCTACATGGAAAGATTTGATTCATTCTATTTGAATTAAGGTAGATTGGCATATTCATTTCCAATTGCCTACCCCTAAAAATTTATAAACCTTCCTAAAATAACCATCTTGAAAATAAATAGATACTCAATTCAAGATGTTCAATGCAAGTACATCAAAATTAAGGCATAGTTTTAGAAATCTAATAAACTAGGCTTTCAAAAATCAAAAATCTTGAAATGATATCCCAAAAGTGTACAGCAAACACTAGAAGGAAAACATGTTCCATGCCACTGCATAGAAATCGACTACTTGTCATTAACAACTCAAGAGTGACTAGTTGAGTTTTGAAAAATTGACGAGAAATTAAAGTGGATTGGTGTTCACTTGCTTATGAATTATTAAATTAAGAGGGCATATATGAATTCATCCAAACTGAAAACAAGCTCCTTACATTGATAAATTCTCATCCAATAACTAGAAGGCATCATTGAGTAGTTATTAGTCCTTAAGTTTGGTTAATGTGGACTAGACTTCGTTGCTATTTTGTAACTAAACAATGACTACTACTAAAGAACAACTCTTCAATGAAATTTGTTTGTGTATATGTGTCAATTCTTTTTACAACATTGAAATTTAACCAAGCCTTTTTTTCCCTCAACCCCTATAGGTTTTTGACCATATTTTCACCAAAAATGCTCCAAAACAACCTTGTCTAGTACAAGTACAAAATTGTAGAAAAAACAACATTTTAAGACATATATAACTGTAGGATCTTGTAATAATCTGGTTTGAGAAGATGTGGAATTTTTTTTAGAAATTTCTACCAAGTAGTTAGCAAGATATTAATGTTTGAAGTGGCAAAAATCCTTTTTTGGACCTTGTAAATAACTAGGCAGTTGCTCTTTACAAGGTCACATTTGTATGAAAAAATGTCCAAAATGGTGGTACTTTTTTGGGTTCATTCTTCAAGGCAAGTTCGCTACATGCTTGAAAATTTCAGATCATTTGGAATTATACAACATATTGGAAAAAAATAGTAAGTAGAAAGAAGTAGAAAGTGATTCAAAATACAAAATTGTTAACAATTTATTTATGGAATTGAAAAATGCCAATTCCAATTGTTGTAAGTTTGTAATAACCTTAGAGTAGAGATTCCATAAGTACTCACAAACTACTTGCAAACTAAAAATCCTCATAATTTTCATCTCATTATTCAAAATGGAATGATTCAAAGCTTTCAATGTATATATAAATCTAAAAAAATAATTTTGTATTTTTATTTATTGAAAAAGTGATTTTCAAAGAAGTTTTTTAGCTACCCAGGATACTTGCTAAGTAATGAAATCTACATATCATACAATAACTTGTTGGGCCTTAAAGCTACTCTTTGGGCACATCTTGTGTGAAAATTTCAAAGAAAAAAATAAAAATTCCATTTGTAGTGAGTTGCCAAAAATTGCTAAGTTGCCAAAAAATACAATTTAGTGCTTTAGGAATTAACCATTAAGGCTTGCCATGACTTTCAGCAAGATTAGGGTAGTTGAAATGCAGTTGTAATGCAATCATTTCTTAGTTGTTGAATAGTCATAGTCCCATAAATTAGTCTAAAAAGAATTTATAAAATGGCAGTTGTTGATTTAGTGTTTCGAAATCCTAGCCGTTGTCCATTTGTAACCACCACAATCATCTAAGTGAACACCTTGTTGTTTTTACCTCGGTCCTAGCTCATGCTTCTTGTTGCTCCTTAGCTCTTGCTTTTTGTTGTCTCTTAGGTGTTGCTTCTTGTTACCTCTTGTTGCTTCTAAATACTTGCCGCCTTTTGCCCATTAGATGAGATTTTGTTTCATTGGAGGGCTGTGGGTTCCTTGCAATTTCCAAACTACGGGAACACAGCTATGCACCTTGTTGACTGGTCAAGAGATTGCCACAATGATAAATAATTAAAAAATCATTTATTTAATATTATATGTTATTTATTTTAATATTTAAAATTGTAATTAATTTTTTTTAAAATCCAGACAGCAGTGGCTAGTTCCTAGCAACAAGAACCGGCCTCAAATGGCCTTCCCAAAGGGCTGAATCCCATCTAATGTCTTGTTCCCTTTATCATTGTTGTCATATTTTTTCTTTGTATTTTTTTAAGTTCTAAAGATGTAGTTGTTTTGGCTTCTTGATGTTCTTTGATACTACATATTAAATTGTATTTCTTGTGTTTCACTATTACTTTCATTCAATTTCTTCAACGATAGTCATAATACCATTTTTATTTAGAATTTGACCATATATTTGGGAAACCACTCTTTGTAATTAAAGGTATACACTTGAGTTAGGAAGGTATTTGATGTGGGGCTATTTACCTTAATTATTTAATTTAAAATTATCGTATTTTTTCATAAAAAGCTACAAGGGGCATATTTCCAATGCCCTTTGATTTTTGTAAATTCATTCATGCATTTTTTAAGTGGGTCTATCTTAAATATACAATTTAAACATCCAATTTTTTCCCATCCCCACCCTTTTTCACAAATTTTTCCTTCCCTCTACTACATATATGTATAGGGGATATACCATAAAACCAAAACCAATCAAATTAATTCAAGTGCTATTGACCAAGTAGCATTTTTAACCCCTAAAGATCAATTGTTGATTATACAATTGAAAATCTACTAGATAGGTTTCTATGAAAGCAATTTTGGTCAGATGTTCATAAAATTTTGACGCAAGGTGTGAATATGTACCCCCTTAGTGGAAATATTAGTTTTTATTCTGATTGGATGCTCTAATCTAAATTTGTTGTTGCTTTGAACTTTTTTGGCAACCTAGACAATTTGGCATCTTTAGGGTATCTTTTGTAAAAATGCTCATCAACTTTTGAAATTTGGCATGTATGTATCTAATAAAATATGGCATATAATCTTCAAAAGAAATTTAGTTCTCAAATCACATTCTAAGAGGAGTCAAAATTTATTAGCTATATTGAGATGGCTGGAAAAACAAATTCTTCTAACTTCAAGCCTACTATCTTGCAATCTATAAAGTCAAAGTTTTTGAAAATTTTCCTACATATTCCAAATGTTTGTCTCTAACTTTTTACTATTTGGATATCAAATAAAAAATTTCCTCATTGTACAAGAAATTATCATAAAATGACTAGTGTATTGCCATTGCACTTTACCTCGCATTGCAAAATGATTTAGAGTAAGCTAAACTCCATAATTGCTTTTGAAATTTTTCATGACTGAACCTAAAATTATATACTTATGAATAGTAAAAAAACTCATTTTTTTGTAGAACAAAATTTTTACTCCAAGAGGGCTCAAAGTCTGTTGAACCTATTTCTTAACCCTTAAACGTCGAAGGGGGGACCCTCGAAATCTTCCTTTTCTATTACCGTGTGAATCATTGACCTCTAGAATTGCAAAATTAGTCATTGGAAGTCAAACTATTGTAGAAGATCTTCCTTTTCCAAAACAAATTTAGAGGATGAATAGTTGCACTTCTGTCCTATACAGTTTGATTCCTTGTCATCCATCGGACACAAAACGTCCGCCTCGACGTTCAAGGGTTAAGAATGAAAAAAGCATCTTTTCTCACTTCAAACGTTATAATCTTTCAATCCACATGGTCAAATGGGCTGAAATTTTTCTACACATTGCCTTACTTGTATAATACACTTTTTCATGGTTGGAATTGGAAAAAAAAATATTATTTGGGACATTGCATCAAAAATTGGTAGTTTTAGACTTTTCCTCTTCCAAAACACCCTCTAGCTTTTAGGGTTGATAACAAGTTTATCATTTAACATTTCAAAGTCCCCATTGAAACTATCCCATAAACATTCCATTCAATATGAGTGTGTTTAACACATACAACTTCAAAGATTGAAGTTAAATGGATTATAAACTCTATTATTTTGTTGTAGAGTTTTCAATTTGTTTAACCCACTAAGTTAAACCTCCCTATTTGTGCAATGTGATAATTTCTACCACTTGTGGTCAATATCTTACTTTTACACTTTATTTTTTTGATATATACACTACTAGTACCACGGCACAATTTTAGTCAAACACCCGTTATTGTAAATTTTCTTGACAATGTTCATTTTATCATCCACATAACAATGTTTATAGCTTGACTTACAGTGAAATTTTCTATATTTTAAAAATAATAAACCATTAGATTTTGACACATTGTACTTGGCATCGAACAAAATGCGATGCCAATCAATGAAAATTTAGTAGCATTAGATGAGATTGGAGGGGGGGCTGGAGGGCCATTTCGGGCCTGTTCCCAGCTCCATTCCCCCCGGTCTTCTCGAACTCCGGTGTCAGATTTATTTTTTTTCAAAAAAATAAAAAATAAAAAATAAAATATTTTGAGTCCTTAAAATGAGAAACAAAGTTTACTTATTTATTTATTTATATTTTCAAAAAAATTGACTTAGCAGTCTTTCGGCCAAGTCAGCGCAGGCGGGTTTTGGCGGGTTTCAGGTGGTTTTCAAGTTGGGAACTTGCAGCCCTCCACAGCAGCCAAAACACATGTAATGTTGTAGCTACCATCCCTTCATGCAAGGTCACTAATTGGTGTGTGAAGAAATAAAAGGTACACCATTGAACAACCTATGTCTCCAATTGGTGATTTCAAAGCCTACATGGATGTTCAATCAACAACCGTGGTGGGTAAAAATGCCACATCATGCATTCATATTACAAAACTATTTGATGAACAAGATTATTTACCTTAAAAACAACTAAATGTCCATAATAACTTGTCCTCTACGATTAGAGCATTGTAGGAGTCACTCTTGTTTGAAACAACAAAAAATGTAGTTGTTTGTAAAATCATTAAAGTTGATTTTTTTCCTAATGAAAGTGTTTGAATTACCAATAAGATCCCCAAAACATTATGTAGTAAACTAGAGTTTTGAAATTATGGCTAATTGTCTCTTATGGTGTGAAAGCATACTAGTTGTCAGTTCATTTCCATTTGGTGGTGTTCATTGAGTCAAATTGTCTATGTAGGACTTAGATGTAGAGAGCTATGAATAGCTTGGATTTGAAGAGTGACATTTTGTCTTGTCCAAGTCTTTTCAAAACCAAAAGTTGTCTTTAATTTGAGGTATAGGCCCAACAATTTGATTTTTTTGCTCACTTTCTTAGTTTTCTTTTGGAGTCAAGTTGTCTTTTGTTGTTCCTTAGAGCTTGAAATGATTACTTGTCTCCTTTGTACTTTTTGTACTTAATCTTTCTTTTGAAATAACAAATTTCTTTGTAACACTTGTTTGTGTTTTTATGTACTTTGTATTAACCAATGATTGGCTTTATAATATATATTTCATTAATTAGATTTCCTATTCCATTACAAAATTTTCTATATATAAACCTTTGCTACTATACTATAATAAAAATGACAATCCCATTGGGATTGCTACTTTTTGGTAAGATATATTCATGACAATTTAATGATAGAACTTGTCTATATAGCTCAAATATCTAGTTGTAGGCCCTTCTACCTGACTAATGGAAAAATTATAGAGCATCTTATTTTGTTGGGAAATTTGAGCATCTTTAAGAAAAATAAAGGTATTAAATTCTTATTTGAACTAGATTTTCACAATTTAAAAAAAAGAGTCTGACATCATTTACTTTGCTTGCTAGAACAATCTCATAGTTGGAATCAATGTGTTTTAATTCCATCTTAGAACTATTAATGATTTAGTTTTGCCTTGTATCTCAATATCTTGTACCTATTTCAATATAATAATTTCTTAAGGAATGAAAATCTAATGTGTGTTTTCAAGAAAAAAATCCTAAACCCTCAACTTAGTTCTTTAACACTGAAAATTTGAAATTCAAAATCTATATTGCAAAATTTTAAGTTAAGAAGATTCAAAGTCTTATAATTTAGACTAACAAGGTGCAAGAATATACTTTTTCTTCACTTCAAATGCAAATATCCTATAATCTATATGGTCAAAATTTTAGAAATTTCTTCCACACATTTTAGTCCTAGTTTAGCACAAAATCCTAGGATTAGATATGCAAAAATGAATTTAAATAAAAGATTTTCGCTTTGCAATTTTCAATGTTTTTTTGAAGAGAAAAAGACCTTGGTCCTTTAGGGGTTAATTAGTGTCACATCCACTAATAGGATGATGAGTGTAGCAATTGTGTGGCCTTGATGCAACTATAAATCTTAACACATAAGGTACTTCAGTAGATCTAAATGGATGCTGAACCAAGTGCATTGTACCTAAACTCTCTCTAGGGGGCTTGCATACCATGGTCAACAAGGATTTTGTCACAATGCACTATGAGGTAGTATTTTGATAAATTTGAAAAATACTTGTGACAAATGCACATTGAACTAGAGATAGAGCACTTTTTTTAGAAGATCTAATCTATTCAAGGTACATGACCACCAAAAAATTCCATGTACTTAAAATTGATAATTTTACACCCAGAAAGTGCTTTGTGACATTCCATTGTGGCTGTGCTAGGCAGTGACTGCCTCTTTTGGGTGCATAGTGACAAACTGTGTCACTATGCACCAAAAAAATTTTAAATTAAAAAATAATAATTAACTAAGAATCCCCCCAGCTCTCCTCGATTTTCAAAAATTAATTAAATTAATTAACTCCCTCCTCTCCCTCCCCTCAACTACTTGTAATTTTTAGAAACCAAACTTACTACAATCAATATGGGACAAACTTCCATGTATCCATATTAGTATCCATGTATGCGTGTCCGTAGCCTTTGTCATATTCTATACCTGTAGATTGTATCGTATTTTGTATATATATCCATATCCCTTGTATCCGTATTCATATCTTGTATCGTATCCTCTATCCATATTTGAATTGCTTAGATTGTATTTGATGGACATCAATGGCTTGTGATCTTTTAAAAAATTGATGGTAGTTGGGGGGGAGGGATCTTTTTCTTAAAACAAACCAACAATTTTCGATTTTTTTCATAGAGGGGGTTGGTTACTGAATCACAAACCAAAAGTGACATCCTCTTTTAGGTGCATAGGCATAGTGACATTCCATTGTTGATACCAAATTTAGAAAAATTTAGTAAATTGATTTAATTAAAAAAAAAAATCAATTAATTGCAATGATTTATTTTTCAAATTCATACCATTTTAGGATGTTTTTGAAGTTTTATATTTGACTAAGAAGTTGAAAACCTTAGATTAATTATTAAGGCATATTTTGCAATTCTTGTTTTTATAAATGTGCATTTGATATAAATTATCAAGTTAAAATTTTCATTTAAAATTTTTTGTTGAAGACCATTTATTAGCATTGACAAATGGAAGTGGCTATTCTAATAAATTCAATTGTTGAAAATGTTGAAAGTTTAGTGAAATCTAGTGAAAATCAAGAATTTTATGCACCTTGAGTGCATGATGGATATTGTGTATTCAATTGTAGTGAAAACAATTTCAAGTTTACTTTAAGCCAGCTTAAGGTGAAATTGGGAAGGACAAGATAAGAATTGGATTAAAAAATGGTGATAATATGAATAACAATCACTACCACCATGCGAGTTCTACACTCTTGTTTCTAAGATTGAGGGTTCTAATCTCATCTACTTGAATGCTAATGTGGCAATTCCCTTCAAGTTTGTAATGGCAATCCAAAAAATGTTCCCTAAGATTGTTGAATAACACTCAAAGTCTAAATTCAATTACAAGTTATTTTAGAAGAAATATAGATTAGTAGAAATAAATAAACAAATCAAAATGAATGTATTTTTCAAGAACTTTGTAATTTCTTAGAATTCATAAAGTCAAGACTTACAAAACCTTAACATTTTAGGCACATCTTTTGAATCGACTTCAAAGAGACTCAAACTGTTTGCTATGAAGGCTCTATTACTTTACAATGGTCACATTGCTAACACTTCAAAGACCCTACCAATATATAGTAAAAGGGGAGGGAGGGGAGGAGAGGATTGTAAATTGCAACCCCTGCACATATCTACATCAAAACCTATAACAAATGGTAGGATTTCATACAAGGAACCACACAATGGACGACAAGAATCCAATAGATCACAATGTTCCAACGTGAAACTGTTGAAGTGGGACTGCTGAGGTCACTTTTGGATGTCAAGGCAATGTCCTGGATCAGATATAATAAGAAAGAAATGACAACATTTTCTGGTCGTTCATTGAACGAAAGGAATCTATGGACTCCGTAGCATTCTAAATTACCATTACTTGCAAATCTTGCAAATGGAAGAAACACAGTAAAGTAGAACAAAATTGTCCCACCTCTAATACTTATGCAAGCTCAATGTCAAAGACAGATTAAAAAAAGTAGAGCAGAAGAATCAGTTTGGCAGACATTAGTTCTTGATCCAGTTCGTTACAACAAATCTGCCTCGAGAGACCACAAATGTCATTGTTCAATTGAGGCTCCTTACAATGAGCTCCGCCCTAATGAGTGACGATAGAATTGGTAGCAAGGACAAAATCTCGTCAATAGACAAAAGACAATTACAATTGAGATGAAGCTCAAGAGAAGCTATGTACGAATGGTGCAGAACTGCAGAGAATTGGCCCACCTTATCGAACAGTGAAAGGCCCTGGAGATGTTGGTGTGACAGCCCTCAGAAGGTCGGTACTTAAGCTAGTCAGTTTTTTATTTTCACTTTCTAAGCTGCCGTTAGGGAGCTCCTGGGTGACACCACTAGTAGCAGAGTTACCCTTGATGGAACCAGTTCCATGATCTTCCCTCTTTACACCTTCATTTGCTGTCCCATTGCAATCTTGCCCACAGGAATTGCCTATTCCGTTTTCACTTGTGCATCCCACTGCTGTTATGTTGAGCGACGTATCATCTGAATTGACTCGAATCTCGGGACCATTCTCACCGACACCTCTAGTCAAGCTGCGTGTCCCATTGCACAGGCTTGGGTCCTCATGACGTCCTGCGAATTCACCTTCATGGCCACTGGTTTTCACAATTAAAGAGTTTGCAGACCCGTTCGCAGTCCTGCTTAGATTATTTGCCACCATGGATGAACAATCCGCACTTCGTGGGAGTGTGTTCGCCTTGCCATTTGCACATAAAAGATCTCCAGCAGTTCCTGCATCCCCACCGCTGCAGGAATTGTCTCCATCAACATGGTTTGCTTTTGTGACAGGATGCAAGTCTGAATCCAAGGTCCGCTGGTCAATGACAGCACCGTTTCCTGGAAGCTCTACTGACTTTGGCTCCTCGCAGGGGAATATCGTAGGACTGTCTGATCGTGATGCGGGACCCTCGGAGGACGTGAGTCCTTGAGAACACTTCCTCATCAGTTCTGCTGACTCTTGAACCTCAGCACCCCTGCCAGAGGGCGCCAGTTCATCTGCATCATCAATGCTAGTCAAATTTCTGACGTCGCTGGAGCGTTCAGTTGCCTGCCCAATTTCAGGTTTCTGTCTCTTTGAGATAACTGCATCAGTCTGCTCCAAATCTGGTGCAGGAGGTGACTTCCGTTTGGCAGCTGATGCATCTTCTAAATTTGACCAGATTGAATCTGAAAGTGGGATTGACGTGAGCCTATTAGACTCTTTCTCCAACACCTCGCCTCCATCTTTTCCATTGTTACCCACATTCACGGGAACGTCATCCTCCTCATCTTCATAATCTACTAAGCCAAACATGTTACCCCTGAAAAAATAACAGATCTTTAGCCCCTTAATGACCGAGTGGCCATGAATGGCTGAGGAAATTTTTTTGAGCCGATTTCACCAATCATAATTAAAGCAAAGCCGGCGTCAAGCTCATGATACATATATCTAATTAGATTCAAGCACTATAGGCACTAAGGGGTTAGAGAAGTCACAAAGATGAGAACAACGAGCCCAAACTTCACCCCAAATGTCTATAGAAAATGATAAATGTAAAATGTCCAAAGTCATGTCTATAGAAGATGACTTACTGTAAGTTAATTATCTTTATTATGAATTTCTAAACGTGGACTTCCTATTTTGTAGGAGGGGTTCATATAGTACTCCCTTCGCTAAAGTCACTGGTAACACCACTCATGTGAGAGAAACTTAACCCCTAAATGCTCAAGACACCAAATTCTGGTGTTCACAAAACTTTGGGGCTCAATAAAATCTTACCTAAAATTAATATTTTTAGGATTAAAGATTTTGAATTTTTTTTTTTATGATTTTTCTATACAAGATTTTGTGCAATGGTTTCCATTGCAAATCTTGATTTTCTACTGTTAGAGATGCTTGGGACAAGCCTCAAATACACTAGATCTTGCAGAAAAAATCACATTGGAAATTCATTTAAGAAAATTATAAAGTATATTTTTAGAAGCCATAAATTGATTATAGTTATACACAGTATGTCCTTTAACCTCATTTTTTTCATGACCTCAATTTAGATTTGACATGTAAAAAGAGGATTGAAAGACTTCAATTCACTTTCAAGTTTTTACCCACTCGTGATGAACATAATAATCTTTCAATCTGTATGTGATATTGTTGTGTTTTCTTTTCCCAAGTGATCCATAACATGTCTAGATTAAGATTTTATGGTTACAATTCAAAATAGATTTTGACAAAACTTATCAAAACTTCAGCTTTTTGATTAGTTTAGAGCAAACTCCAAGAAGCTCCAAAAAGGCCTAGGGTATTTAGGGGTTAAGGACGCCTTACCGACTCATCTACCATAGAAATGACAACTTTATCAATAAAAGTAAAGTGAAATCGTAATGACACATGGCAAGAATAAACGATCAAAGTTTCTGATCGGTTAGATCAGACATTTGCAACAAAACTGACCTGTATGGTACATTGCTCACTGCAATGTTTTTGCTGATTAGTATCACTGCCTTAGGTGATTGCTGACCTGCAGATGTTCTCAGTTTTGCAGATGCTGAATCCTCCTCCTCATCACTAAAAACAAATCATAGAAACTATAAAGTCACGCGCCATCAGTTATAAATTTTTTATGCAAGGGGATGTTTAAGAAAAGCTGGGAAAGGGTACTTAAAGCTGGTCAAAAGTGGTCACTAGGTTAGATTCTAACACCTAGTACTTACGTGGTGCACAAGAAAATATAAAATACACTAAGCTGCTGTGTAACAGGTAAAATGGCATATGTCCCATCAATATAACCACTCGAATGTACAGAATGCCAGCAAAATCACCTCAGAGATCTCTGGCCTGGAGAACCGGTTTTGTTAAGTAAACCAGCATTGGTTGATTTCAGTTCTGAGGATGGCCTCAATTTAGCTGTAGATGTGTCCTCCTCGTCATCACTGCGTGAGAAAGCGAACAGAAATGACTCAGCATCTCATGGACTGATACAGCAGAAAATAGAAGAAAATACAAAATATCATACAGTTACAACAGATAAACACGGAGACTAAAAGTTCCAACAGTGTTATGCTCAGGCTCAACCAAAAACCAACTCAAATGCTCTCCTAACAATGCAAAAACTTGCTGTAATGTAATGCATACCTATCTTCGTTGAAATAATCCTCTTCATCTTTGTCCAAAGCACGATCATCTTTTCGTTTACGACTTTCGGATAAGCCAACGTGGTTGAGTTTATCATGGATGCCGCGAGAACCATGATCAAGCCCGCCGCTAATCATAGTTCCTCCCGGAAAGCCGGAAGGAGGCTCCAGCATCTGCATTGTCTCCAAACATAAAAAACAATGATTCTCAGTGTGACCCCATCAAAGTACCATCCTCAAGTTCTTTTGGACCTTCTCAAATCAGAATATATAAAACACTCTAAAATCTAAATTTTCTAAATCACCAATAGATTAAAGTAACAAAGCCTTGCAAACTGGTCCACTAAATTCTCAGCCACTCAACACCGAGCACATAACGTCCACTTTTCTAAGGACACCGCAAAACTGCCTACACCAAATGCATTTGACATTCTGAAGGTAGCGAACGGCTTAAAATATCCTCTGAAACAACACAAGACGGTCGTCCATATACCAAGTTGTATACGTAATATCATACAACCGCATATTCACCTGATCATATTTCAATTTCAAAGCCTGAAACGTGTCCACGTAATCAATAGACTCCAATTTCGAAGAGTAAGTTTCAAATAAGTGTACAATCAGACTCTTGATGCCCTCCTGCAAGCAACATGAGTACGATCATGAGTAGAATTCTTTCAACCACGCTTTCAACCATCAATGCTTCCTACACCCTAACACAGGCTGTTGCCAAAAATAATCAGGAGATGTCTAGAAATGAAATTCCTTCTACTTGATGCAAAGTAAAACCTTACAAAACTAAGACAAATAGAAAGGGCATGTTGATAAGACTTACCTTTCGGATATAATCAATGAGCTCTAATACAGCTGAATTCAGAAGATTATAACGGTTCCCGTTTGCCACAAAGGCAGAAATAATAGGTTCAAAACAGTTGTGCTTTACAATATATCGGTGGTAAAATTCCTCCTGTAAGCATAGGAACGGTATTAATGCGATCGCAAACTTGAATATCTTAAATAATAGGATCGATAAAAGAAATTTCCGAGATGCAATCTTATTGTTAATACACCGTAGACCAAACTCCATTAAGTTGATGATGATGAGAACAAACAGAGTCGCGGTATCTCAGAGCGATCAATTTATTAAATCATGGGATCATGTAAAAAGCCCTCAATAACAATCAAATGTCATCTTACAAACAAACATCACAGAGCACGGAAAGGGATCGGCGGCTCAAAGTCGCATACCTTCAAAGAAATACACGTCCTTAAAAAACGCACTGCTGCCACGACTAAGTACTTCTCCTTCCTGCGAGTCAACGACAAAACTTTCTCCACCACATGTTTCCTCATCACATAATACCTGCACACAAACAATTCTTTGAGCATAGAAAGCCAGGTAGAGACTATTTGGAGGAAGATAGCACGAAGAATAAATTATGAAGAAGCAACGGATTCACTCTGCACGCACTTGATTCTGAAACGATGATGTTGGACACAGAAACACAGAAGCTCGCAGATGTTCACAAGAATTTCAGGCGAAACAGGTAGTTTGTTCTTATTTCCAGGATCATTGTCAGATTCCTTAAAGGACATTACAACCCCCGATTCAGGTGGGGAGTCACTCGTAAGGACCTCGACCATTTGATCCATGTACTTCTCATAAAAAATCTCCAAGAAAGGGCTTTTCTCAACTTGTGGCTGAAACCCAAACCCAAACCCAAACCCATCAAAGAAATCAGTAACTGCGTTAGCAGCCCTCCTGTTAGTTTCGCAGCAAGAAAACTTTTCATTTTCAGAATCGCACTGAGATATGGAAGGAACATCGCAGTATAGAACACGCAGTCTTCATTCGACGTATTTAGGTAGGCAAAGACGGCTACAAGCTGGTAATAAAAGATCCCAAAGAGCAGAGTAAAATAGTACAAAACATCCCCGAGCAAGTTGAAATTGAAACAAGCAATAATGAAAAGAAGACCAGGAAGAGATCAGAGGCAATTATTATTCACATACGGCATCCATAGTTTCAGAGTCCAGAAGCATCCGCATGATTGCTAGGAGTTGTGCTTGAAGTCCTCCTTCACTTTGAGTCAACATGCCTGAAACCTGTAAATTACGAACCTTATTAGTAAACCAGGAGCAACAATTACTCAGCTCAGCACTTAGTCCACTATTTCAAGCACGTAGTATATTATCATTGATTCCAATAGTTGTACGATTGGTCCGTCGTTAACTCACTATCAAGAATTTGGCAGTTTAAAAAGTAATACATGAGATCTGTACAAGGTCTAACAAATTCAGGCTACATAGAGCTTCAATGAATAGGTGGTCTTATAATGATTTAAAGAAACACGCACCAGGTCACTGAATAAAGCGTGAGAAGTTTGATGCACCAAAAAGGAGCGCAGCAGTGTCGGGTCATTGTTCAAGATTACGATCAAAATATCACACCTGCCAAATTCAGTAGCCAACAAAGTTCGAATTGAAAAACAACAACGGCTTTCTGTCTCAAGAGAAAACTGAATATAATCTACAGTCAATTCAAGAATGTACTCACAGTTGGTAAAGCAAATTAAACTTGGACGGACCAAAAAAAGATACACCTCAGATAATATGCTTATCCTGTGCAAAACAGTAGAACACACAGAGGTAACTGAAAAAAATATCAAGGGAAATACCCGCTCAATCGAACACCCTCTTCAGCATCCTTGAGAATGACCCTAACTATATCAAACAAACCTTCCTTGACGAGTGCACTGCCATACGCAAAGAAAAGTTTGAATTAAGCAAGTCATCTGATAAGCAAAGTCCATAAGATATTCTGCAAAACCTCAAAACCCTTCCAAACGCTATTAAGCGGTTACAGAACTGAAGAAAAATTTGTGAATTTAAGTTGATTCAAGAAGATCACTAGGTCATAGAGATTAGACCATCAGAGCCGTTGACTAGACAATCATATAAAAATGCAACGAAAAATGGAATCTTACATTAAACCACTGCAGAGCGCGGACTTCAAACTAAATTCTGTACCTGAAGAGCTGACTTCGAACTCCAGGGTGAAGGTGTTTACTCAAATTACAAAACTCCTGGATAAAGAACACCTAAACCAGAAGACAAAAAGTGAGAACAGGTAAAGGAAAGACACATAATATCTTGATTGGCCTCAGCATGAACCGATACCTGAGCAACCAGTGAGCATGTTAACAATACTAAAAACTCACCAAATCCCGTCTGTTTTTTTCTGGTGTTTCAGGTGACCGCAGTTTTGAAAAGAGTTCCGACAAGAAGGCTGAGTCCTTCTGAAGAGACGATACCACCTACGTACATAAAACACGTTCAAAACATCAATCCTAATTCTTACACCACTTGAGCTGGAGCAAGACCACAATTCTCTCCCATGCCCAATTTCAGAATTGAAAAGTAAACAATAAGTGCCAGAAGAAGAAGAGTTCGCCCATACATGAGGAAATATCAAGAACAACAAGCATGTCATCAAAAGCAGTATTTGGAATAACAAATTCTCATGAGGATTGTTTGTAGATAACCGACAATGAAAATACAGTGAAAATCACTCGGTGATTAATAAAACAAAACGGAAAAGACCAAGAATCAAATCCATTTGGCAAACAAGACGTTTGCATGACATCAATATGCGAATCCCTGTCAGCATCTTGCAAAGACTTTATAAACTTACTGAGACATTGTTGAGGAGAATAATGGAGTTCATCGAAGCAAATGTCTGATCATCCAGAACCCTTGGTAAAATTGCATCCTTTGCACATGAAATTCCATATTAGCTTCAAATCAACTAACTCAAAAACAGAATATTGGTTGGCCAAACTAGTAAACGTTGTGAAGCCATAAGTCATATTACAAGGTCTCGCGAGTATCAAATACAGAACGACCAATGAAATACCTCTAGAAACTAATACAGGCTGAAGTAAAAAAAAAACTGCCATCGTCCATGCTGGTACAAAACAAGTGAATCGCAGAAATGGCTTGACAAAAGAATGAAGACATATGAAAGATATTCTTGGATGCTGTATAAAAGTAGTCAGCAGTTTGATACCATTAAAACACTTTCAACAAAAGCCCAGCGAGAAAGAGAACCTTACGCAAATTCAAAAGATATGATGTCCATGACTAACCTTTATATAACCAATACGATATGTCTGATGAATCTTTGACAATATTGCCGGATCACGAATAGGAACAGCCTGTGTATACAAAAGAGACATCCCTTTCGTAAGCTTCTAGCCTTTAACCTTGTACTTCAATCATGACGTCTTCAATCTGCTCATTTCTGAGAGAAGAGGTATACTGCCCAAACGCATATCTGCTTCCACAGAAAATATGGATACTTCTTCACTATACATTTCCAGGATACAGATTCCATGAGAATCGCAAGTTTGAGAGATTGTTAAGAACTGAGCATCGCCTCTCATGACTAGTGCGTTCCTACCTCCTTAAAAGTAACTTGCTCTGTAAGGTATGCCCGGTGACTTTGGCGTGTGGTCAGTTCTGGATCATCTGTTACAACAAAACAAATTTGAATCTCTTCGTGTTAGTAACAAATAAAACCTGCTCATCAATAAAATAATCAAAGAATAACATGAAGAGGGATTTCTCTCATACTTCCAAGATTTCAGATTATGTTGACACTGCGTATTGGTAAGATAGAGACCAAACCCGTGCAACTTATATGCATATTACGAGGAATTATTAGCGATCTAAGTGTGTAGGTTCTAAAATCGAGCATATGCAGAACCCGACATCATGTGAGATCCGAGTTTAGAATGTTCACTCTTGACATACCATCTAGTTCTCTTTCAAAAGTTGACCTTATGCAGATATTTGGAAATAAATTCCGTTTCTTGATGCATTCTCTGGACCCTGTCGTAGACACTGTAATTCACTTGGCCTGATATTAACGTCATCAAATACGACCGTACTTGCACTTATCTATAAAATGCACCTAAGCATCTGGAAATAGGTGTAACAGGAAAAACGACTATTGAGGACAAAGTAAAAGAACTCACGCTCCAAGGCTCCAACAATATCCATAATATACTCATCGCTGAAGATGATGTCAAAAATATGTGCATCATTGAGTGAGACTGCAAGCAGATACAGCGCATTCCAAACATCAGCTTAAATAGAATTGCAAAGAAGGCTAGGTGTCAATACTTCAGGAATTAGCTTTAACACCATCACATAAAATTGCAACAAACCAAACACCAAAATACCAGAATTACTAGAAATAATTCAAAGTTCACATCAAGGAACACACGGACGATTCAACTTACTGATTCCCTTCACAATTTTGAACATCAATTGAAGACCTTCATCATTCTCCAAGTCTTCACAAGTGCGAAATAACTCCACCAGTTTGCGAATATAATTTTGCTGACACAAAATAGCCCCATCCAGTCTGAACAATCATCCTCCCCGTATGCAATAATTTCTCTAGAAACATTCATGACTGAAAATGAATTTATGTGCTAAAACGAGGAACAAGCTACCAAGGCTCTTGCTCTCAAATCAATAAATGAATTATTAACTTACGTCAAGCAAAACCAACAAAGCCACTCTATCTTTATCGGGAGGTGAAACTTCTCCAAGAGCCTGCAGGCAGCAATGCATCGAAAAGCAATGTTATAATCGAAAATGACACAACTACTATTCGAAACAGAATATCTGATGATGGCTCATAATTTCTGATCGATTTCTTAACAGTCTCGCACAGAAAAGTCGTCCCTCCTTCACCAGTGACTACATGGTTAACGATTTTAGAAGGCACTAATGCAAATGATGTGACGTTTGAGTGGCATATGCTGTGATCACAAATGCCAAAAAGGATCAGAAACTCTGCCGTATCTCAAAATTACTTAAAGCACACCTTGGCAATCTGAGGAAGAGTAGAAAGTTCAACTGGCGGGAGCTCAAATCCTTCAGTACCACCTTCAAAACAATGTGCTATGTTAGAAATCATGCCTGAGTTGATAGCACAATCATGCATTATTACATATACTGACCTACCAATGACTCAGTTACAAATACTTGATTCCAAGGATCAAAGGTAATTCTTATATGAGATTGTGCAAGAATAAAAAGCCGCCCACCAAGTTTTAAATGTTAGCATTTATATATTAGCAATCAGATGAAAAGAGACCATGCTAATCGCTAAATTCTCATAGAATCTCTGGTAACAGAAACTAGCTTACCATCATCTTGAGAAGTTCCAGAATGCTCCAAGTCGTCACCACCTGGACGAACAGAACCATTCAACCCTGTTTCACCATCAGACAAGACTTTAACGCACCTCATCTATGAAAAACTCAGAAGCGTGCCCATCCCAATGAAACTCAACGAACAAAAAATATATATCAAATGTACTCCACATCGAAACTAAAAAAGGAATTGGCAAAATACCACCAAGGAGAAAAGTATCAAGGCACAAAATAGTACGAAACATATCATTAAGAAACCAGACAACCAAATCACGATCGAAGTTCACAGATAATACCAGCTACAGAAGGGAAGTGTATAGATCTTTGTACACTGCATATTTGGTCCCTGCATAAATTGAGAAGGGAAAAAAAACTTTCAGCAGGAGGTAGACAAAACCAATGTGTCTGACAGAGTTAAACCTTAGATCAGACGTGTTGGCTATCAAAGAATAACCAGACATAGTGACTGCTATCACTATCACCCCATTCGCAGTTATCAAAAGTCTCCGCTCGCTCAGAAAACAAAACTAGTCTTCGTTTGACAGATCGCATACAGGAATCTGAGATGAACCCCATCGAAAACGAAAACTGCCGACAATGAAATTACCAAATGAAAGTGCAGCCCATTGTCTCTTGAAAACTGAGGGCTAGATCTGTAGCCACTTCTGGATCTGTCCATGATACGATTGTGTCTGAAACAAACAAATTCTCAAAATTATTTTAGTCTACAAAAGGTATAAAATATTCCAAACAAGGTTTAATATCACTATAACTAAAATTCCAACATCATAGGATATCAGCCCCAACGTCCTCATTTGCAAAACGAAACTTAGAAACATCTTCAATGAAAGGAAGTGTTGTACTATCCACTAAGGTTTAAGAGTTCGAGCTGGCATTAGATAGAATAAAGTGTACATAAATGGATAAAATTTCCACCACTATTAGTTTCCAGTAGAGGTTGAGCTAGCACAGACGTATGTCCCGAAATGTTAACAGCGACACTAAATAGGGAAAATCCACGTTCTGAAGAATCTACCTCCAAGTCATGCCCAAAACAGTCACTAACCTTCTTGACGTCTGTAGATGTCATCAGCTGATATTCGATGGACCAAAAGAGTTTGATTGTCCTCTTCGTCGATGACTACCAAGCCAACCGCATCAGAACGCTGCAGCAAACCAAGACACAATAGTCACGATATGGTCATCTCTTAAGACATACCAGATCTCAACATTCATAATAATCAAGACCCTGAATCCTTTCCCTTATTCCAATAAGCCCTACACACGAATTCGTAGAGGTTTTCGTATGTCAGTCAAGTAGTTCCAAAACAACAAAAACTCGGTTGACCATTCTGAGGACATCGGGTGTTTGACACCAGATTTAGTTACATTCTCGATTTTGGACGTGTTAAATAGATCAAAGAATTTACCTCGAGATATTCAACTGACACATGACCTGTGCCTTTGTCGTCCCATTTGCCTTCATCATTTAGTCGATAAACCTTCACTCTCTGTCAACACATAGGACAATCAGGCCACATACCAATTCAAGGGTCTAGCGAAAGTTACCCAGACATCGTAAAGAGTGGAACCAAGAGCATCGAGAGGAAGGAAGAACACTGAGAAGAAAGACAAGCACAGACAACAGAGGAAGCTACAGCTGCTTGGGAAGCAGCATAGTGCGCACTGAAACACGTAACTTTGAAATTTCTCAGGTTCTCAAAATAAAGCCAAGAAAAACCTAAGCTGTAAACTACACTCATAGTAGCAACTTGGCCACGATATGATTTTCATGGGTATACCACAATACGGTAACCGCATCATGGTTTGATGAAATACCAATTCTCTCATCTAGAAAGAAAATATTCGAGTCCTTTTACAATAAAAAATTTTATCACGCAGGCCCTCACAATAAGTTGGACAGACCAAAGTTCAACGTAAAGCTCCATGAAGAAGGATTATCAAAACCGAAATTAGGTGCAGTAGGTACCCAATATACTGTGGGTGCAAAATGATTACGTAATCAAAATCAATGAGTCAATACCAGTCTGGGTACGACGTCTAAGGCTATCCTCAGTAATGTAGTCCACAATATCTGGGAAACTCAATGAAGCAGATTTTCACATCATAGACATACCCTTCGACTAGCTAATGTATCGAGATCAGTGATCTACTTTTCACAAGCATCCGCACAGTAGTACTCCACGCTACATTCTTCCAGAAGTGTAAACTCCTCTAGTAAATACAGAAACAGAGCAAAGTGTAACTATGCAATGCACCCGCCACACGGAAAAGTGCAGAACCTGAAGGTAATTGAACTCCATGTGAGTTGAGCGAGCTGCTGAATCAATCATAAGCGATCGCTCCAAATCCACAGTCCAGGTAAGAAGTATCCAGGGACAATAAAATCCCGCGCGATTCAAAACTGCGAGACCAAGGGCGGGATGGAAAGTCTCTCTGCTTCCGCCTTTGATTTCAGACCGCAACCTTGGAGGACGTGCCACAAGCTCTGCAGTCTGACTCTCTCAACAGCCCGGGCTGGAAAATATGCTGTCTGTCCAACCCCACCATCGTTTACTCCCAACTTCAATTTCCCTTGACATGCCTTTTAACCATATGTTGCACAGGATCCCATCAAACGCTTAGTCGCCAATATCGAGCACCTTATATACAAGAAGTGCTCTCCGTCTCAACCTTTTCCACGCACAGGGTATCCCGTTGGCAACCTACTTTTATATATTCCTGATAGCTAGAGTCAACTTCCTCTGGAGATGTTATCAATTATCGAGAGGCAATCGACAGCTGAATATTGAGCTTTTCATGCAGCCCTCAGAAAGTACTAGGAGCACAACTGTGATAGAAACTCAACGGGCAATTCCAGGCATGAATTTAAGAAAATTGCGATTTTTCCTATTCCCTAAAATAGTTTGGCATTTGATTGAATTGACGTTCCTGAACCACTTTCACGGTTTCACTTGCCATTTAACCACCTGCGATTCAGCCGACAGCAGAATGGGGTCTTCAACCTAGGAATACCAATTCACTTCTGATCATAGAATTTCCACCTATGCTCATCCCTGATTCTCCAGAATTTCGAAACCCTAGTATTCTCAATGCAACTCGAACTAAAATGTCACAGCCTTGCAGGCTTCTCAACCCTCAAGAACGCCACAACTGCCCTTCACCTTCCATGAATTTCCGTTAATACAATCACCCCAGCTCGCAATGGCCCAAACACCTAGCGCTTCAACAAGCGACGTCCAGACTTGCCCTTCGTCCCCCGAAGCTAAAAACAAACACCAAAAGAACAAAAACCCTACTCTGGTCCCTCACTGACGCACGGAGCCCATTCAATCAGCAAGTCAGTCACCGCACTTCGTAAGCCGCAACATAACGACGGAAACTGTCGCCTTCAGCCATGCCCTTCCAAATCCAGCAAAGAAAAACAATCACTCCGCAAAACTCCCACCGTAGCCAAACCCTACGGTTGTTGCAATCAAACAGAAAGCGATGAAATCAAACCACGCTCCCGTTGCAACGCAGCGCAGAACGGCCAGCAACGTTACCGGAAGAGGCTCCGCGGGATGCCAACGAACTTGGCCGCAAAATTTCGCAAACACAAGAGCGCGGAACCGAAACTTAGAAATGCCGGGTTATGGCGAGGGCGAGGGATTCCCGAAAAAGGCTTCTCCACCACGACGAAGACCCCCCTCATCGACAGACGAACGAGAACTAAAGATATCGTCGACGAAAGACGGCGGGAGGACGACGAAAACTCCCTACAGCCGGTTGCTGCGGGTGTCGCCACCGGGGAACCCGACTGCTGGGCGGTCAAGAGTTCGGCAGAATCATTGCTCTCTTTGCACTGCTTTACACTTGGGCGGCTGCGATTGGAAGCCCAACAAATCCACGGTCCAAAAGTGAGTTCGGAAAGTTGATACCTGAATTGATTTTTTGGCCTTTGAAATTTGAGTTTTTGAGTTTTTGAGAATGGGTGGGATTGGATTGTAGTGTGTTCAACCCTTAAACGTCCACATGGACGTTTCGCATCCAATGGATGATATGGAATCCTAGTACGACAAAGGTGCAACTATTCATCTTCATAATTTTGTCGTGAAATGGAAAGGTCTTCTACAATCATTTGATTTTCAATGAGTGCTTTTGCTATTTTTTAAGTTAGTGATTTGCACAATAATGAAAAGGGATGATTTCCAAAGTCACCCATTCGTCCTTTAAGGATTAGGGAAGTCAGAAATATCTAAAACCATTCACTCAAGCTAATGGGCATAGATAGAATCTAAATTATAATTAGGGGTATTTTACTTGTAGACAAATTATATGACAGGTGTGTTTAAAGATTTATGTTGAAATCAATGAAATAGTAACTAGAACAATACGACCAAATCAACAAAATTCTATCAAACTTCCTACATTTTTACTAGTGAACAAACAACGACTCTGTGAGAACCACAATATACCACTAATATGAAGCTAGGTTGAAGAGAAACTATATCCTTATAGCATTGGCTCACTTTTCACGTAATGTCCTATTCAAACTTCCTCACATGTAGCGTTTGTCAATACATTTGAAAGCCTCACACGTTTGTCAAACCAACAAATTTGTTCACAAAAAATTGAATGAAAACCATCCAAACATCAATATGAAAGAGATATATCAATGTGCACATTTCCAAGCCTCTTCTAGCCTCCTCTGATCATTATCCTCTAACTGCCCCAACACCTCAAATTTAGCCTCTCAAAATTGAAAGATTTCCTTGGTTGACTATTATAATCTTTTCAACACCTCAAATTTAGCCTCTCAAAATTGAAAGATTTCCTTGGTTGACTATTATAATCTTTTCAACAGTACGATCAAAGGATGTGTCTCTTTCCCTAAAGCTCTAGGCCTATCTCCACTATCAATTGGTACAGTCAGTTTAAGGGAATCTCTTTTTAGGTGATAGTTTGATTGGAATTAGTAAACACGTGTTTGGTTATAGAATACATCAAGTAAAGAGCCCCTAGTCATTGTCATCGGACATTGATAGAGCAAAAGTTTCCTCACATGTGGCTTCTGTAAGGTACATTTGGAAGCCTCGTACAAGAGTCAACAAATTTGCTGACAACAAATTGGATGAAAACCAGTCGAATGTCAATTTGAAAGAGGTCTTCATGATCATTCCTCAGTCATTTTTTGACTCCTCATACTGTACCATCCTGAGTTACATCAATCAAGTAAAAAAAACTGACATGTGACATTCAGTGTATAAACTTTACTGCCCTAGTCCATTCAACTTAAATATATCAACTTCACAGGATATAATGGAAGTTTGGTATTTGGGAACTGAAAAGAAAGCTCACAGTTCAAGAAAAACGCAAAAAATTGCAATTTTTCAGAAGTTGGAATTATTACAAAGCTACTGAAATTTCAAATCAGAGGAAGTGCATTCGAAACTCTACCGTAGAAATGTATTGAAGCTCATACAGCCGAAGTCGTGTGAATGTGTGAATGTAATACTGTATGACAATGACAAAGGACTTCTATTCCCCCCCCTGATGAGTACACTCTGGATTCTCCCAGCAGCTATTTCTCTGCCAAACTTGGTTCTTGGTGTCGCTATCGCCAAAAATTCTCGAAAACGTTCAACAATTCGAAGAGCCCTCATCGCCATTCCGTCAGCAACGGGAATTTGAAGCATTGGCGATGAAGCCCTCGCTTATCCTCGTGATTCTGTCGTCGTTGCTATTCACGACGACAGCGGCGGATTCCGTGGTGGAGGAGCTGGAGAAGAACGGACTGCCGGGGGGGCTCCTTCCGAGCTCCGTGAAGAGCTACTCCATTGGCAAAGACGGCGACTTCTGGGTGACCCTGGAGGCGCCTTGCTACGCCCAGATCGAGGATCAGGTATGCTCCATTATCTCTTGTCTCACGGAAGAAACTTGGGGATAATTTGCAGGTGGGGTGGTCATGAACGATCGAGTGTTGTTGCCTTTCTTTTTTATTGGAATTGAATTGATTTGATTTGTTGATTGTTTTGTGGAGGTTGGATTGGTTGAGTGATTGCAATGCCCGCATTGGACGTGGATGGGTGCAATTATGTTCGTTTCCTTCTGGTCTTGAGATGTCACTCGCACAGTTCTGTCTCGCCGCAGGCTGCTACTGCATTGATTTAGTATTGTTTTGGCCAGAGTTAGGTGGTTCGTTTCGTTTGTCAATTCTAACTTTCTTGCTCTCTTTTGAATTTTTTTGAGTTATGAAAACGGATGTCCGTCTTTCTGGGATTGACCTAATGGCTTCAAAGTATGTAGTTTGGAGACATTTTGGAAATTGGGAACTGAAATCCCTCGCGGCAGTTGATAAAAAAGAGGCAAGAGCAACCGTTAGTATTGCTGTGGTCGCAATGCTTGATTTTTTTTAGCCACAGAAATTAGGGTTTGTGCATCTGGACTCAGAGCATATACGAAGCTGAAGTTTTTCGCCCCATTTTTTCATTAATTAGTCTCAGCGTCGCCAATAGATTCATATATAATCTCTACTAACGGTTATTCTGTGTGTTGTATCCTGCTATCTTAGCTGGCATATTACGGTCCAAACATCACTGGAACGCTGAAGTTCGGCTCCATTAGCAACCTGGATGGAATCGAGACAAAACAGCTCTTCGTCTGGTTGCCAGTGACAGGCATCTATGTGGATGTTCCAGCCACACCCTATATCTACCTTGAGGTTGGGGTCTTGACGAAACGACTTGCGCTTGCAGCATTTGAGACTCCCCCAAAATGCAAGCCGGGCTCACATACTGTTGATGCCGGACTCCATATCTCCAGCTTCGTAAGTTCCTGTGCAAAATAAACTGAAGTGTAATGCTTTGGGTGATAACAGCGCTTTTAAGGAACATTTAAAAAGAGAATCTTCTCCATAATTTATTGGGAGATCTTTCTATGGTCACAGTGAAGTCACACAAAGTCTCCCTAAGAGTCTGGGGAAAGTCTCTTCTGAGCTCTGTGACTATTGGGAGGCCTCCCTTTCAATCATGGCAAAGATCATCTTTATGGTTTTGTCTATAAGTTCTTGAAACAGTCCAATGTTACTGAAAATCTCCTTTTGATATTTAAAAATACATTGTATAATAGTTTTTGGATTCCTTCAGTTAATTATAAAGCGACTGAATCACTAAAGGGCACATTGTTTCATACTGTAGGACCATAGATGTAGACATGGGCATTTGTCTGAATTGTTCATGCCCACCATTAGGTTTGTTTGTTTTGTCTGCAGGCTGTTGACGGTAAGTTTGGAGGCTCTCGACCTAGGGAGGCGCTACAGTGATTTTTATAATCCTTCCGGGCGACATCACATGTTCAAAGAGATCTCATATTGCTTTTTGAATGTTCCACAAGCTTTTTTAGTGACTGTCTTTTTGTTGCTTTTTATTATGGAAGAGCACAGGATGCACAGTACATTGCCAGATACATTGATTCCTGCAAAGGGCTGTGAATACAAGGTGATCCACCTGCCTTCCACTGCAATTTAGATTCTGGATCGTTTCTGTAGTGCATGTTCATGATAGTCTATTGCAGAAAGAGGCACGAGGCATCAAGGGTAGGGCTCACTATCTACGTCCAGGTGACTTAGCATCCGCAACTCTTCATTCATTCCCGTCTTCAGATTCTTATTCGAATTAGGACTAGAGTTATTCTTCTTATTCTGCTTCTGTTTATGAACTTTGCTTTATGTATGAAATTGTGGGAGTGATTCGTTTAATAATAGAAATTTGGCGCACGTCAAAGAAATTTTAAAAATCTACCCTCGCTTTCTCGTGCACTGGTTGATCTAGAGTGATGCATGTTGAAAATACGGTACTTTTTATGTCCAACGCATCAAACCTGGTTTCAAAGCTTTTTGAGAATGATACCACGACTATATAAATTTTACCTTCACTAGGGTCCTCTACTTTTCTTTGTGAATATTACGTAATCGAGTCATTCAAAGCTCTGCTCGAGTCATATTCAGTTTCAGGACGAATTTTTTGCACAAGTTAGAAACGGGGAACGACAAGATACAATCTCTTGATTGTTTCTTGCCATTAACGGGAATACCTCGGAGCATCGTGAAAAAACTCGCGGACACAGAATTGTGAGACTCTCTCAGTTTTAACCCCTAAATGCCCGAGGCATCATCAAAATGTGGTGTGGTGTCGAAGAAACTTTGAAGTTAAACAAAACCTTACTAAATTGCTATTTTGAGTCGTTTATGTTTTCGAAAGGTTCTTTTTGAAGTCTAGTTTTAGCATCAATAATCCGATTTTGAAAGTGAATGATTATGATTTTTCTATTCATGAATGATTTAGTGCAAGGGTACCATTGCAATCTTGACTTTTTGTAGTGCTGAGGACTCTTGGAAATGAGCCTCAAATACACTACATCTTGGAGAATAAATCACACTAAAAATTCATTTAAAAAAATTGTAGAGTAGATTTTCAAAAGCTATAAATTGATTGGGGTTATGCTTATTAGGCCCTTCAACCTTGCATTTCTTTGGTGACCAATTTTTTAGATTTGACACGCAAAAAGAAAGCTCAAAGATTTTCATAGTTTTAACACCTTCATGATCAAACATTATAATCTTTCAATCCTTAAATAATATTTTTGTGTTTTTTGTTTTCCTATGTGATCTTTAACATGTCTAGTTTGAATTTGTAAGGTTACAATTTTTAAAAATTAATTTGACTTATCAAAATGTTGACTTTTTGTTCAATTTAGAGCAAATTCCACGAGGCTCAAAACAAGCCTTGGGCATTTAGGGGTTAAGAAATTTTTGTACAAACAACAACAAACATGCTAAGAAGGACTAAAGACGATGGTGGATACACAAGACTTTTTCAATTCTCCTCTCTAAGTTTATGGTAGGGTGTCCTAATATAATGTATCCACTGAATGTACACTCCTAATTTACATAGAAAAAAGTGCACAATTATAGGACATCTCCATAAAAATAAAGAATAGTTATTATAAAGTTCATGGTATGATTTCTTTCTTAATTGACACTTGAATGGAATGCACAATTTTAGGACTCCAAAACTTCAAAGAATACATCTTTCATCCACCATTTGCTCATAACATTCACCAAAACCATCCATTTTTTTATAATGAAAATCATCCATTGAAGTGGCTTCAAAATGGCATAATCATGAAACAAAATTTAAAATTCCAATTCCAATTGTGATGCTACCTCCAAGTTGCAGGTGTGCAATATTACTACACAATTTGAGATGTCCCACTTGCCTGCTTTCCAAGTAGGTCTTATCAAACTTCGTCACATAAATGTAGCAGTTTTTGTAAATGCAAAGCCTCCTCCCCTTTGGTAAGAGCCAACAAGCTGTACACAAAAAATGAATGAAAATAATCCCTTCCCAATATAAACAAACTACCAACTCAAATTTCAAAATATTCACTGTAAATGTACCTTTGGTCAATGCCTCCTCGCCTTTGGTCAGAGCCAACAAAAAACTGAAGCATCGTCCTTTCTAATTTGAACAAGAACAGATTGGCCACAGAGTGCAAGTTGAGCCTCCCCGAAGACCGTCCAGTCGCTGCTGACACCCCGTCCCAACTGTCGCGCTCGCGACTGTCGCCGAGTTTGATGTGGCAGTGCAGTGAGTCGAAGAAGAAGTTGATTTCAAGTGAGGGGAACAAGTGACTGGGAATCCGTGCATTCTTCCTTTTGCTGGAGGAGATTTTCGGAAGCAGCGACATTTGCCAACAAGTCGTGCTTCTCGTGGAGTAGCTTGACGGTGGGGTGCTCGTGCCACTGATCGAGAGGATGCGCCTTGAGCACATTGCCGCCCCTGTGGTTGATCCACAGATGCGCCGCAGGGATCAAGTGATACGAGTGTGAGTCGAGCGACAAGAACCGTCGCAGAGGCCCCGCCGTGAGGGAGATGGCAAGCGCGTCCCTCTCCCCGAGGGAGACATTCTGATTTCTGAAGTAATGGATGTAGCCGTTGCTAATGGTATCATAAGGATTCACATACAAAGACGGTGACCATTTCCCTAGTTTGGTAAACTCCATACCCATGGCCTCGACATACTCCGCGTCGCGCTTCGTCTTCTTGGCCTTCACGAGTTTCTTCACCCGGTAGCTCTGGCCGTGGGATGGTCGCTCCTGAGATCCGAACGCCTGGTTCAGTTTGTCGATTCCTTTGGCGCCCAGGGTGGTGAACTTGTCCATTAGGGTTTCCAGGGAAAAGAACGGCGGGTTGAAGAGATGTGTCTCCACGGCCATGTCTTCCAGTGCGAGCTCCCGCGTGACGATGAGCCCGATCGCGGCTCCCAGGGAGTGACCCGCGACGCACACCACGTCGTGGCTGTGCTTCTCCACCACCCGCCTCGTCATGGTCTTCACGATGTCATACAGAGGGTTGTGGTGCAAGGTCTCGCAGAGTATTTGCAGGTCGGCCAGAATGTCGCGCTGGCAAAATTTTCTTGTTCCCCGGATGGCGATCACATAATTCGGCAACGCCGTTCTGGCATCGTCTCGCCGCCGGAAGACCATTAACCGAATTTTGCAAGAGGGGTTCCCAACGGCGGCGATTTCTTCATCGGTCGCGGCTTCGTCTTCCAAGGCTTCCTTCTCGAACCCTAAAGCCTCCCAGAAGAGAGATGCATTTGCCTTGCCGCGATCGGCCGCGTACACGCCTTGGATGAGAGAGGACAGAATCTCGTAAAGCTCGGTCTGCTGCCCGGGCTCCTTCCTCCCCAATTGCTGGTTTGATCTCTCCTCCACACTACCATGATTTTCAATCGGAGTTCGCTCAAGCTTTTGCTCCTTGTAAGCGGTGACGGCCGCACTTCCGGCACTGTAGAGTGCTCCTCCTATCTTCGTTACCTTGGGTAGCAATGGCATGCTGCTACGACTGGCACAGCCGTCAACAACACAATCGAGCTCTCTTCTCCCCTACAATCCTAAATCCTAAACCATGCGCGACCTTGCAGAATTCACAAACCCAGGTACCAATGCTCACTAACAATTACTCTGAAATACATCATGATCTGACTAACTTTCAACAATCTCTCATTGATGCCGAAATGATCAAATTCATACGAATTTGAGTGTCTCAAAACAAAACAATAGTCTAGAGTCATCTATTCACTACAATAAAGGTGGTGCTGAAAGCTTCCAGAAACTCAATTAAGTTACCTGACATGACTAGATCAAATGTTCAGATTATTTCCCTTTCTATATTCTCGGACTTTCTTAACTTAACCAGCCGGCATTGCATGGTTCCTTCCGGCACTCTTGGGATTTTCTTAATTCGTTTTTCAATAGTGCTCATCTCAAGAAACTCTCATAAAAAGGAGATGAAAACTTCAGTTGCAGTCCGTCAGTCCTTCATCAGTATGACATCACTTGAAAGCGTCCAAGTGCCACCCGTCGGTAAAGGCTTCACAGGTAGTATCTGCTGACAATAATATCCCGTTGAGAGCTTCCACCTGGGGTTCCGTGTACAGTTCCATGGACATTTTGTCATCGCCAAGTTGCAAGTTCCCTGTGGATCCACTTCTGTTCTTCTAATAAGTAACCTTAAGATGTGAAGATGTGAAGATGTGAAGATGGTTATTCCAAACGAGTATTTTTAAGCAAGTGTTCTTGAGTGTTCAGTATGTGAGTGAGCAATTGACTCGTGTCTTGGTTTTATGCGTAAGGCATCTTGAACACCAATTATTGAACCCTGCAAAAATATCAACATGTAAGGTAACAGGTCCATAAAGCGCTCAGGCTCTAAAATCGCCCACATCCTGAAATGTACATTGTTTGTACATGCTACTTTTTCATAGTATCAGCAATGTGCAAGTAGTGTACATTTCAGGAGGTAGGCGATTTTAGAGCCCACTGCATTTGAGCTTCAAAAATTCATAACTAATTCGAGAAAGCTCCAAAACATATTAAACAACTTGGGTTAGATGCCAATTCCACTTGACTTTCAAGGATAATTTTATGAAAAATATATCAAGAAGTTTCACTTCCCCGAAAATCAGTTCCAACTCTTAAATGGTCGATTTATGGACATGTTACCTTAGTAAAATATGAGCATGAATGGTGAAGGAATAAACTGGAAAAGAGATTTGGACATAGCATGGAAGTTCACACTAAATGCGTGCTAATTTTCAACATGTGTTGTACAAAGGACTTGATTTATAAGTGATCCTACTAGCAATTAGTGGTGCTCTCTTCACATGAACTGAACACTTAAAAGGATGGACCGTAGCATTGACCACGGTTGATTTATAAGTGATCCTACTAGCAATTAGTGGTGCTCTCTTCACATGAACTGAACACTTAAAAGGATGGACCGTGGCATTGACCACGGTTGATTTATAAGTGATCCTACTAGCAATTAGTGGTGCTCTCTTCACATGAACTGAACACTTAAAAGGATGGACCGTGGCATTGACCACGGTTGATTTATAAGTGATCCTACTAGCAATTAGTGGTGCTCTCTTCACATGAACTGAACACTTAAAAGGATGGACCGTGGCATTGACCACGGTTGATTTATAAGTGATCCTACTAGCAATTAGTGGTGCTCTCTTCACATGAACTCAACACTTAAAAGGATGGACTATGGTACTAACCACGGTTTTGATATTGTGTAAATCATTGGTTTAAAAAAATCCAAAAGTACTAATTGGAAGTCAAACTATTCTAGAAGACCTCTCCTTTTCACACAAAATTTGGAGGATGAATAGTTGCACTTTTGTTTCACATAGAAAAATTATTTGTCATTCATCAACTAAAAAATAGCCGCAACGTCATGAATGGGTTAAGAAGTGAATGTTTCTCCAATCTGAGGTCAAAAGTCTCCAAGGTAGTCTACTCTTAAAGTGACCATGTTCTAAATGCATCCCAAGCTATCTGGGACTAACTAACATGTTCCTTGAAATATCCATTATTGTCATTGATAAGTTAAGTAGGCTTAAAGGATCCCTTTAAGAGTAGACTACTATAGTTCACTTCAACATGAGTTTTCTTCTATGTTCTAGGAAAAACACACAATTCTTGCATCTTGATTCATGTCAATTTTTTATTTTTTTGGAAGGGGGGCCTTTTTGCTCATTTCAAAATATGGGATGCCCCCCCATTTGAATTAAAAATAAAACCAAATTGAAATCCAAAAGCAATATGGAGCAAGCTAACAACTTTCAATTGGCAATGTAAGAGCTTCTAAAGGTAGTCTGTAAATCTTGTGTTTAGCCCACTAGATCCAATCCGTCATTCTCAAGCCCAAATCAAAGCCTAAATCTTCTACTAAAGTGTTCTCTCAAATATTTTGGAAAGGGATATACCTCTTTTTTAAGGATCAAGAGGAGAAAACTTTCCAATTATATATTATTCTATACTACCCAAGAGTTTACAAATCTAAAATATCATTTTAACTCGTGACCAAAAAACTTCTAGTTAGACATTTGACTCTTAACCATATAACTTTATTGGCATGTGTCAAAATAAGAACATGATTTGGCAAATGCGATCATTCAATCATAAAAAGGTAGAAATGAAATGTAACAAATAGGGTGGAGAAGCATAATCATGTTAATTAGCAACCATCTTTGTACTCAAACCATTAGATGATGGAATTCTTTGATTGTTAAGTAGATCTCACATGTTGTAAGTTAATTCATTATCACCTTGTGCTACCATATAATGCTATTGATCAAATATGTGATTCAAACCCCTCAAGTCCCAAAATCCCCCACATAGAACAAATTGAAATTTATGTAGCCTCCTAAAATCTCAATTTTTGGCTTGATTTTTGGAATTATTTTTACAAAATAATAAAATAAATTAGCATTGCAGAAATACAATATTTATTTTAATATGTGTCCTAGAGAAAAAGTTATGCCATCAAATCTAAAAAATAGTTGAATTTGAACAATATAAAAAATTCATAAAAACTTGAAATAAAATCTCCTTACCCCTGAGCTCTATTTTACATAATAGAAGACTATCAATTATTAAGATAGACTAGGATCTTTTTTTTTCTAATTTTAGCTTTTGAATTTTGGCTCTATCTAAAACCATCCATTAAAGCAAAAGCTTTGGTTGCACCCGGGGGTTACACTTAGAAGTTTTCTAACTTCTAGTGCATATCTTATCCAAATCTTGATTCTCCACTTGGAATTGTCTAATTCCAAATTCCAACTCCTTCTCTTCTATTGAAAGTTATTTAACTCTAAATGATGACAAGTGTAAGTACTAGATAATGCACTAAAGTTAGACAACTCCTTGATCATGATATGTGCACTACATTTTCCCCTTTGATTATGATTAATGTACATCCCATCATGATTTAGTTCATCCATTAAGGCTCACTACAACACCCCTCATGGCCTTCAATTGTGTAACAAAGACTTGGATGCACTTCTAGGTGCCATTTTTTTTTATTGCTCCAACAACACACACACTTTCCATCATCATCATGGTCAAGGAGCCTCCCTCACACTACTACCGCATGTTTTTCATAAATAATTGCACACTTACTAAGACCTAGGTTTATATGTATATGTACAAGTTTGCAAAGCATATATGACAGAGAGTGGAAAACCCTTTGAGGTGTCCATTTGCATTGTCCACCTTGTTATTCATATATCTTTGCATGATGGAGTCAATTTTGATGAACTTCAAGTGTAAGCAATTTGCATTAGAAAGTACATGACTTTGAGTTTTTGAGATATGGAGACTAGTGTTGAAAGATCACAACTAGTTGCTATTGTGGATGGCAACCATTCTAGTAGTAGAAAGTCTAAACACCTTTTTTTAAATGTTTAAGAGGATGCATATCCATGGGCTTCTACTTTAAGCAAGCTATGTTGGAAAGCGCATGAGTTTGTAAGATTTGATGTTTCATTGGGGATTTTTCTCTAAGGACATTGTTGTCACAATTGGTGGATAATAATCTTCTCTTACTTTACAAATGCTTGGAAGTATGCACTATTTATTATCCTTGAAAAGTATTGAGGATACCCAAACTCGTGAGATAGAATGACTATGGATCTTGGTGTGGGATTTTAAAAGAAGACTTTGTAGTTAAAGTATCACTTTACCGAGCAATTAGTACTCATGCATGATGTTGAATTCAAAAGTAATTTATTGGACATATTGTATGTAGGTTGACTAATTTTTTTCCCTTGAACTACAAAAGCTTGGTGCCTTTAAGTTTTTTTTAGTTTGTTGTTTATTCTTAAAATCCATTCAAATGGATGGTGGAGGTATATATACTTGATACTTAAGCCCTTTAGGTGCAACCAGTGCAATGGAATAGATTTATAACAAGAAACTTTCGTTGTAGATATATTTATAGTTTTGTAGAAATTATTTATTATAGATGAAAGGTCTTTGAACACTCCAGTTGTTGTAACCAAAGTTTGATCACATATCATATTTCCTATGGATTGTAGTAATATATAGGAACTATTGTGTAGATTTTATTGATATTCTAGAAGAGACAATGCCTAAAAATTATTTCTTTTTTCAAAATTGGAAATGTCCATGTTCAAATTTTTTGATTGATTTAGATTTATGATCCTTCTTAATTTACCAACAAATTGTAGAGTGATTAGTTGCTTTGCATAAAAATTATATTTGGGTTTAATGGTTTTATCTAATGTCTCTTCAATTATCGTCCAACATCTCATTTTTTAATACTAATAGCATGTCCTCATAACAACACCCATCTTGAATAGTAAACCTAGTTAGAGAAAAAATATCTCTACAACTACAAATTTGGATCTGTGAATTTTTCAATAGTTCTAATTGAAAGTCACTATACTACATTATATTCATGTGTGAAGGTTCAAGACCCTTCAACTATATAAGTTTATTCTTTAAAAATTTTATAATTATTCATTGTGACTTTTTTTTTGAAAATATATGAAGTAGATGAAATGAAAGCCCAATTTGTAACCTATATGTCACAAATGAATTTCTATATTCCTATACCTCTCGACTTATACACAGCAAGTTGCAATTGTCGCATCCCCGTTCTCACCCTAACACCTAAACCAATTAGAAATTTCAAGTTTATTACATGATTGTTAGATAGTCTGGAAGTCTCAAGGGGAGCCTCAAGGGGAGTCTTGAGGGGAGCCTTGAGGGGAGCGTCGAGGGGAGTCTCGAGAGAAGTCTCGAGAGAAGTCTCGGTAGTTGGAGATTTTTGGACATGATTATAAAAATGATCGAGGTCTTGCTTTACCAACACAAAATCTCTAGGTCTTGAGAGTGGGTGATGTCAAGACTTGCTCCGAATTTTTTTCCCTCTTTAGTACGTGGTGTTGGCGTTTGTGTTGGTGAGCCTTTGTCACTACAACTTTAATTGTGTTTTCCTCCATGTTTTGTTGCTCTTGCTTTTTTGTTGAGACTTGCCATGTTGTAGGGAATCCAGCCTCACTTGGTGCTTGAATTATGTTTATAGACTTTGGCGAGTGATGGAGATTCCATTGCGAGATGTGTTGCTGCCACGTTT
Organism: Rhytidiadelphus loreus; assembly: GCA_947034895.1. Classification (NCBI taxonomy): domain Eukaryota; kingdom Viridiplantae; phylum Streptophyta; class Bryopsida; order Hypnales; family Hylocomiaceae; genus Rhytidiadelphus; species Rhytidiadelphus loreus. Next base: position 66,097,359 of record OX344762.1, read on the forward strand.
CGTAGAAGAAATGCATTTTGAACGTTGTGGTTGGGATGACCTCGACCTTGAAGCTCCAAATGCAGCAGTCCTCACACCAATGGCTAATTTCGAATCTGCTCGTCAAACTTGTCGAAGTTGGGAGTTGTTCTTGGAGGAGACTGTTGAAGGTGCTGCTCATCGACTAGCAAGGCGGGATTTGTCTCTACTCACGGAGCCATGGTGTTCTACAGAGGAGTTGATGAAGACTTCTTTTGACAGGAATTATGCATTATTTGCAAATTCGTGGGAGCTTCCATGCCCGCTAGTTGATGATAAGATTCGTTTGCAACCGTTGGAAAATTTGACAGATGCAGAATTGGTCACTTTGCGTGACATCCTCGATGCATTTGGGACTGTCCGCATTGAGGTCACAAAATGTAACAAGTTGGAGGCATCTGAGCACACTTGGATTTCCCCTAAACACCATGCAAGACATTGGTGAGTGTGTTTCTTCTTCACTTCTATTGTTTCCATCAAGTCCACTTTATTGCTCCAAGTGAATTCATAGCAAACTTACCTTTGTCACTATGCTAGCAATGTTTGGATTGGGTGCAATGGAATACTAAATGCCTTGCAACTTAGAATATTGGTGGTGTCTTCATCAGTTGGTGGGAGTTAGTGAAAACTATCATGAAGGTAGGTTTTTTTTCTATATCTACTAATGTTCTTAATTTCTTCTTTTTTGCAGATTTTTGTTGTTTCAAACTTCCAAGCGACTGCACTTGCTATGCATGTTGGCTAGAAACAATCATGTGTCACATTTCAAGACTTTCACAAGGACCATGTATGCCTTGTGTGAGTCTCCAATTCATCACTTGGGACTCATACGTTTCTTTCTTTTTGATTTTACATTTTAAGTTGAGTTGTGTACAAGAAAATCCCTAAAAAGTGTGTTAAACCAAAATAAGGGGTGTTTACACCAAAGTAGTATTTGGTCTATAATAGAATTGAATACCTAAATTACCTCAGAATCCCACATGTAAATACGTTAGAAATCCCAAAGTAGTAAAAATAAAAAATTTATGCTTTGTAAATGTCTCCCAAAATGCCTAACCTTACCTAGGACATGACAATTCATGGCTAAAATAGTATGATGGAACTCTAGTAGGATCCTTGAGTCATTCCCCGGAGATAGGTTCCAATATCATAAATCAAAATTTGAGGTTAGAAATTAACTTGGTTTACCACATTAGATGTTTATTTGAAAAACATTTGTTTTATGTGTTGAAATGAGGTGTGAAGTTCTCATATAAACATAATCATTGCATTTTGGCTCGATTATGATTGGATCATTTTGACATGGTTGAAGTGCAAAAAGTCATTTACTATTAACTTTTACTACTTGTCTTGATGTACAAAATTTTTGCAATAGATTGTTCAAAAAAATTAATTACCATAATTTTATTTTGTGATATAAATATTTTTATTTTATTTTTCACTATTGAATATCAAAATATTCTATAAATATTATTCATGTTTGTTATCATCAATTTATTAAAAGTTCTAAAGGATTAAGTAGAATGTTTTGACAACACGGCATTTTCATCTTGGTTTTCATCTAATTACTAAAGAAATTTCTATATGATTACAACTCTTATCCAAATCTAGACTTAATAAAGACCAAAATTCCTCCTACATTATTTGCTTAAATTTTGTTTTATTGTCAAAACATGAATTATTTATGGAGTCCTCTAAATATTCCTTAAGTTATTCTAATTTCAGAATTTTCTTTAGTTACTTTCCAAGAAAAAGTCATTGATCTTTTATTCAATAAATACTATTCTCAACTTCTAATCTTAAGTTCTAAATTTACTATTTCTAGGATTTCAATATTTTTTATTTCTAAAGCTTGAAATTGAATATCTAAAGTGTATGACACTTTCTATAAAAAAATATTATGGATGGATGAAGTTTGGCTGCTAATTAGTATTCTTAAATTTCATCTAGAGTTTTCTACTAATCTACAATTCTAAATTTATTTTTCTTCGAGCTTTTAACTTCTAAGCTGTATAAAAGTTCTAAATTTTTTTTTGACTCTATTTGGGTGATTTTTACTACTTTTCATCAAAAACTAACTTCCTTGAGTATTGGGATTCATCCATGCATATGTTCTTCAATTTTTATCTATTTTAAAAGATTAATGTGTTTTTATCTAATTGATTATAAATTCAAATCTTAAATTTTGTCAATTTCCTAAAGGTTTGACTTATTAGTATTGTAACAAACAATATACACCTACTATTTTGTTCTTTTTCAATACATAACAAAAAATTGAGTCCATCTAATTTGAAAAGAGTTTTTTGTGACTCAAAGCTTTCAATGTAGACATACATAGTGAAAACCAACATCATTTTTTCATATTTAAGAAAAAAAAAGAATTGTGAACCCTTTGTACAAGACTTAATGAAAAAGAACTACATTCTATACACTAACTTTTTTAATGATATACTCAAAACTTGAGAAAAGTATTGAACCTAAGTAATCTAAATCCTTGACGACATGTTTCATTTATTAAAACAAAAATAAAGAAATTTCTTTAGTAATTAGATGAAAACCAAGATGAAAATGCCGTGTTGTCAAAACATTCTACTTAATCCTTTAGAACTTTTAATAAATTGATGATAACAAACATGAATAATATTTATAGAATATTTTGATATTCAATAGTGAAAAATAAAATAAAAATATTTATATCACAAAATAAAATTATGGTAATTAATTTTTTTGAACAATCTATTGCAAAAATTTTGTACATCAAGACAAGTAGTAAAAGTTAATAGTAAATGACTTTTTGCACTTCAACCATGTCAAAATGATCCAATCATAATCGAGCCAAAATGCAATGATTATGTTTATATGAGAACTTCACACCTCATTTCAACACATAAAACAAATGTTTTTCAAATAAACATCTAATGTGGTAAACCAAGTTAATTTCTAACCTCAAATTTTGATTTATGATATTGGAACCTATCTCCGGGGAATGACTCAAGGATCCTACTAGAGTTCCATCATACTATTTTAGCCATGAATTGTCATGTCCTAGGTAAGGTTAGGCATTTTGGGAGACATTTACAAAGCATAAATTTTTTATTTTTACTACTTTGGGATTTCTAACGTATTTACATGTGGGATTCTGAGGTAATTTAGGTATTCAATTCTATTATAGACCAAATACTACTTTGGTGTAAACACCCCTTATTTTGGTTTAACACACTTTTTAGGGATTTTCTTGTACACAACTCAACTTAAAATGTAAAATCAAAAAGAAAGAAACGTATGAGTCCCAAGTGATGAATTGGAGACTCACACAAGGCATACATGGTCCTTGTGAAAGTCTTGAAATGTGACACATGATTGTTTCTAGCCAACATGCATAGCAAGTGCAGTCGCTTGGAAGTTTGAAACAACAAAAATCTGCAAAAAAGAAGAAATTAAGAACATTAGTAGATATAGAAAAAAAACCTACCTTCATGATAGTTTTCACTAACTCCCACCAACTGATGAAGACACCACCAATATTCTAAGTTGCAAGGCATTTAGTATTCCATTGCACCCAATCCAAACATTGCTAGCATAGTGACAAAGGTAAGTTTGCTATGAATTCACTTGGAGCAATAAAGTGGACTTGATGGAAACAATAGAAGTGAAGAAGAAACACACTCACCAATGTCTTGCATGGTGTTTAGGGGAAATCCAAGTGTGCTCAGATGCCTCCAACTTGTTACATTTTGTGACCTCAATGCGGACAGTCCCAAATGCATCGAGGATGTCACGCAAAGTGACCAATTCTGCATCTGTCAAATTTTCCAACGGTTGCAAACGAATCTTATCATCAACTAGCGGGCATGGAAGCTCCCACGAATTTGCAAATAATGCATAATTCCTGTCAAAAGAAGTCTTCATCAACTCCTCTGTAGAACACCATGGCTCCGTGAGTAGAGACAAATCCCGCCTTGCTAGTCGATGAGCAGCACCTTCAACAGTCTCCTCCAAGAACAACTCCCAACTTCGACAAGTTTGACGAGCAGATTCGAAATTAGCCATTGGTGTGAGGACTGCTGCATTTGGAGCTTCAAGGTCGAGGTCATCCCAACCACAACGTTCAAAATGCATTTCTTCTACGAAACGTGGCAGCAACACATCTCGCAATGGAATCTCCATCACTCGCCAAAGTCTATAAACATAATTCAAGCACCAAGTGAGGCTGGATTCCCTACAACATGGCAAGTCTCAACAAAAAAGCAAGAGCAACAAAACATGGAGGAAAACACAATTAAAGTTGTAGTGACAAAGGCTCACCAACACAAACGCCAACACCACGTACTAAAGAGGGAAAAAAATTCGGAGCAAGTCTTGACATCACCCACTCTCAAGACCTAGAGATTTTGTGTTGGTAAAGCAAGACCTCGATCATTTTTATAATCATGTCCAAAAATCTCCAACTACCGAGACTTCTCTCGAGACTTCTCTCGAGACTCCCCTCGACGCTCCCCTCAAGGCTCCCCTCAAGACTCCCCTTGAGGCTCCCCTTGAGACTTCCAGACTATCTAACAATCATGTAATAAACTTGAAATTTCTAATTGGTTTAGGTGTTAGGGTGAGAACGGGGATGCGACAATTGCAACTTGCTGTGTATAAGTCGAGAGGTATAGGAATATAGAAATTCATTTGTGACATATAGGTTACAAATTGGGCTTTCATTTCATCTACTTCATATATTTTCAAAAAAAAAGTCACAATGAATAATTATAAAATTTTTAAAGAATAAACTTATATAGTTGAAGGGTCTTGAACCTTCACACATGAATATAATGTAGTATAGTGACTTTCAATTAGAACTATTGAAAAATTCACAGATCCAAATTTGTAGTTGTAGAGATATTTTTTCTCTAACTAGGTTTACTATTCAAGATGGGTGTTGTTATGAGGACATGCTATTAGTATTAAAAAATGAGATGTTGGACGATAATTGAAGAGACATTAGATAAAACCATTAAACCCAAATATAATTTTTATGCAAAGCAACTAATCACTCTACAATTTGTTGGTAAATTAAGAAGGATCATAAATCTAAATCAATCAAAAAATTTGAACATGGACATTTCCAATTTTGAAAAAAGAAATAATTTTTAGGCATTGTCTCTTCTAGAATATCAATAAAATCTACACAATAGTTCCTATATATTACTACAATCCATAGGAAATATGATATGTGATCAAACTTTGGTTACAACAACTGGAGTGTTCAAAGACCTTTCATCTATAATAAATAATTTCTACAAAACTATAAATATATCTACAACGAAAGTTTCTTGTTATAAATCTATTCCATTGCACTGGTTGCACCTAAAGGGCTTAAGTATCAAGTATATATACCTCCACCATCCATTTGAATGGATTTTAAGAATAAACAACAAACTAAAAAAAACTTAAAGGCACCAAGCTTTTGTAGTTCAAGGGAAAAAAATTAGTCAACCTACATACAATATGTCCAATAAATTACTTTTGAATTCAACATCATGCATGAGTACTAATTGCTCGGTAAAGTGATACTTTAACTACAAAGTCTTCTTTTAAAATCCCACACCAAGATCCATAGTCATTCTATCTCACGAGTTTGGGTATCCTCAATACTTTTCAAGGATAATAAATAGTGCATACTTCCAAGCATTTGTAAAGTAAGAGAAGATTATTATCCACCAATTGTGACAACAATGTCCTTAGAGAAAAATCCCCAATGAAACATCAAATCTTACAAACTCATGCGCTTTCCAACATAGCTTGCTTAAAGTAGAAGCCCATGGATATGCATCCTCTTAAACATTTAAAAAAAGGTGTTTAGACTTTCTACTACTAGAATGGTTGCCATCCACAATAGCAACTAGTTGTGATCTTTCAACACTAGTCTCCATATCTCAAAAACTCAAAGTCATGTACTTTCTAATGCAAATTGCTTACACTTGAAGTTCATCAAAATTGACTCCATCATGCAAAGATATATGAATAACAAGGTGGACAATGCAAATGGACACCTCAAAGGGTTTTCCACTCTCTGTCATATATGCTTTGCAAACTTGTACATATACATATAAACCTAGGTCTTAGTAAGTGTGCAATTATTTATGAAAAACATGCGGTAGTAGTGTGAGGGAGGCTCCTTGACCATGATGATGATGGAAAGTGTGTGTGTTGTTGGAGCAATAAAAAAAAATGGCACCTAGAAGTGCATCCAAGTCTTTGTTACACAATTGAAGGCCATGAGGGGTGTTGTAGTGAGCCTTAATGGATGAACTAAATCATGATGGGATGTACATTAATCATAATCAAAGGGGAAAATGTAGTGCACATATCATGATCAAGGAGTTGTCTAACTTTAGTGCATTATCTAGTACTTACACTTGTCATCATTTAGAGTTAAATAACTTTCAATAGAAGAGAAGGAGTTGGAATTTGGAATTAGACAATTCCAAGTGGAGAATCAAGATTTGGATAAGATATGCACTAGAAGTTAGAAAACTTCTAAGTGTAACCCCCGGGTGCAACCAAAGCTTTTGCTTTAATGGATGGTTTTAGATAGAGCCAAAATTCAAAAGCTAAAATTAGAAAAAAAAAGATCCTAGTCTATCTTAATAATTGATAGTCTTCTATTATGTAAAATAGAGCTCAGGGGTAAGGAGATTTTATTTCAAGTTTTTATGAATTTTTTATATTGTTCAAATTCAACTATTTTTTAGATTTGATGGCATAACTTTTTCTCTAGGACACATATTAAAATAAATATTGTATTTCTGCAATGCTAATTTATTTTATTATTTTGTAAAAATAATTCCAAAAATCAAGCCAAAAATTGAGATTTTAGGAGGCTACATAAATTTCAATTTGTTCTATGTGGGGGATTTTGGGACTTGAGGGGTTTGAATCACATATTTGATCAATAGCATTATATGGTAGCACAAGGTGATAATGAATTAACTTACAACATGTGAGATCTACTTAACAATCAAAGAATTCCATCACCTAATGGTTAGAACATGTGAGATCTACTTAATATTGAATATAATATTGGACTTTTGAATCATGTTGATTGGTGAAGGGTTGATTAGGCAATAACTCAGAATATAGGTTAATTTTGTTGTATTTGGAGGTATTGCAATGTAGGCAATGAATCCTTAGAAAATAATTTTACTAGAAAAAAAAGAATGCAAAATCAAAAGAACAATAGAAATATTGAAAATTCAGGAAAATAGGTACTTTGAAACTTTAATCATCATGAAGTAGTTAAAATATGAAAGGAAAATAATAAGTAGGTCAGTTCTTATAACTTAAGGCTGATAGGGACAAGATTCTACGAAAGAACATAGAATCTTGAATCGAGTCTTGAATATGATTATCAAGATATGGACACCAAAGTAGAGGCTTTTATCTCACTTTTTTGAGACTTCCCATGACATACCAATGCAATCTTAGAAAAAAGAAATATGTTCACCAGTTCCTAAGTGAAATTCATTGTACTACATAATTCAAAGTTTGTATGAACAAACTACAAAAATTTTAAGTTCAAGTTGTAGAAACACCTCCTATTGACTCTTCAACTCTCATTGGGGGGTGCTATTATATGAACCTAGGAGTGTGAGCCCATGAGCCTAGAAGTTATAGGGTGCCTATATTATAAACATTTTCTATGATTATAGTATAACTATGTTATAGATACCTACATTATAGGTGTTTTAATTTTATTATAAACACCTTCAATGGTTGTAGAATATTTGCTTATACATATGCTCAAGGCTCTCATGCTTGTATTTTTATGCTCACACACTAGCATCGTTGAACTCTCTTTGATTTCCTATAAGAATTCATCAACTTCCATTGACTACATTTGAAGACTTGCATAATGTGAGTTTGAAATTATTATTTTTGTCAAAATTGGGTCATTTGGTCACATTTGAAGACCTCGTTTTTGGATGTACTCATAAAAGAAGGCTCTTACCTTACTCCTCAAGTCAATTCAATTAATGTAAGACTCACCAATTGTTTTTGTAAAAGCATTTTTTTTCTTCTAAAACTCAATTAATTTTCATCTGTTCAATGGCTAGTTGGAGAAGAAGGAAATTTCTTCTTTCCCTTGAAGTCTTACTAAAATTACAACAATTAGTGCTTCTCCCACTAATTGCATAGCCACCTCACCAGGAAAAAAAAAAAAATACTTGAATGAAACCCATGCGGCACCAGCTAATAGTAGATGACCGAATAGTGTAATTGCCTAACATAGCATTGTCCCACCAACTGGGCTTCCAATGTTTCAACAACTTCTTCACTTCAGATGGTTCGTTGCCAATCCCAGTTTGAACCTTCCGTTGCTTCCGCAAATAGAACGTGGTGCCAGATGGATGGGTTGCAACATCCGTCTCCTTCATCTAGCTAGGAGCTGCGGCCACTAAATGCCATTGAATTAGCCTAGAATGCCTGGACTCCCGTATAGTATTGCCTGCAGGTGGTCGTCATCCATATTCGTTAGAAAAGGAACCAGGTGCAGCTGCCCTTTTCAGTGTATTTTAAAACATAAAAGTTTGTTGTTCACAAGCTTATTAATAAGTGTGCATTGGGCAAGCCTGGGCGGTGGTGTGATGTGATGACGCAAAAAGCCCAAAAGCAAAAAAATCTCAGATCAGCTGTAATTTCGGGCCTTGCTCAGTTCTCGGAAGCCCGCCAGCGTGAGAATTCATACAGCCAGTATCCTGGAGTTGGGGCTTTTGTCTTCTCTCGAAGCTCATCCTCAAATGCGACCAATAAAAGTTCGAGCTGCTGCAGGAGCAGCAGCAGCAGCAGCTCTACAGTATCGCTTTAGCTTTTTTACTTTTATATTCGACACAAAACAGAATGTACCGTATCTCACTTCAGTACCAAGTCCTCCCTGCAGACTGAAACGAGGACCAGCTTGGAGTCCATTCATAAAAAAGAACCATGGCAGACTTTATCTTCTAATGTGTAGGTTACGTCAGTGCACTTTACCGTTTCAGCTTGCTGAGTAAGAAAATTTATAAGTAGTCCAGTGTACCTCGGGAAGAGAGAGAGAGAGATGGAGATGGAGATGGAGAGATGGAGATGGAGATGGAGAGATGGAGATGGAGATGGAGAGATGGAAACGGATTCTGGGTTCAGATTATTTTGCCAACAGTTATAGGCTTAAGAGCCACCACCCAGTTGCATGGGACTGCTGCACACTCCATCTTTCCACAAGTACAAGCCCTTTCAAATCTACCTTCGAATCTCATCAGAAGGCTCCTTTGATTCACCCCAACACAATCTAACAACCACCTGCCCCCGCCCTTCGCGTTTCCCAAGGAGCACTGCCACTACGGATTAATCACCCAAGAGTGCATTGGTTGTGAATTCCACTCACTAAGTTAGGAGCTCTCCACACTGGTCTCGAAATTCAGAACCAAAGACTTAAAAAAAGATTAAAACCAGAACGTGTAATGTTGGTCAATGTAGTCGCTCACGCAGACCAACCATGCCGGGAATCTAAGCAAAAGACCCAGACAGCAGACTGAAGCTTTAGGAGACCACCACATGCATGCACTGCCATTGCCCGACCACCATGGACCCATGAACAACATGGACGGTTACATTGCATTGCATTGCATCACATCACCCTTTCTTTGTCAGATTGGCACAAAATTCAAGCTTCAAATTAATTGGAAAAAAGCAACAGTAGGAAAGGAAATGCGAGTGGAAGCTAGGAGAAGAAGAAAATAATGAAGTGTGCTCTGTCAGCCTTCGGCACAAAAGACCAATTTTCAATCGTCTAAATTGGTAAGCACACCCCACATTAGGGGGAAAGGGGGGAAAAAACGGACGAAAACAGTCGATCAGGCTCCACTATCGAACTAATTAAAAAGCTGTACAATAAAATCCTGAGTTGCATGTCTACGTCCCACCAATGCAAGAGCGGATTGATCCGTAATGCACCCCTTGCACAAGTCTTCATACCCAGGATCTTCCTCTAGTAATACCGTCGATTGCAATAATACCAAGCGCCGATCTTCATGAACATGAGTTAGCGGTGGATTCATTCATCCCAGCATATCCGAATTAGTGCACCAGCTAATTCAATAGAGTGATTGTTTCTTACATGAATAGGGTGGGGAGCCTTGGATCCCCATCTGTGTGGATCCCGGTTCCTGTCTGTGTGGATGGATTGTACAGGTGGTGCTGGACGAAAGAGAGCTACACATCGCATCATCAGCTGTATATTTCGCTCAGAAGCGAGTTGTAGGAGTCTCCATTCTCGCCCAGCGAGTCGTGCAGCGTGCCGAAATCCGCGAGGTTGTCAAACGTATCCAGAAAGGAGCTGAACTTCTGGCTGGCGTCTTTGCATTGGGAGGTCCCCGTGTGCTGGCCTCCTTCCGTGTCTTCGGAGGTGTGTTCCACCGAGGCCACATCGGAGTTTCCGGAGCTCGGGGAGCTCGAGGTCGCCGCGGTGGTCGTCACGCCAAGCGTGCCTTGCAGAGGTTCCGTCTCGGTTTTCGTGGGATTTTGGTGCATATGGGGGACTACATTCTCGAGGGGGACGTCGTTGGGGAGCTTCACGACGGACCGGCTGACGGGTGGCCGGTGGTTACTCATGAAGGTCCCCGAATCGAAGCCTGTGTCGCGCTCCGTGGGCGTCACGCTCGGGAGTTTGGACAAGAGCGCTTGGAGGCTGGACATGGAGGCGAGAAAGTTGGGCGGCAAGTTGGGGCTCGCAGCGCCACCTTGGGGACTGGTGTGGCCCGTGTTGAGTGACTTCGGAGGGGAGGGACACTCGGGACGGTGGTGGAAACCCACGCCGTCGCCCATGAAGGAGCTGAAGCTGAGCGACAGGGGCTCCGAGTCTTGGGGGCGCTTCACACCGAGCACGGTTGTGTCGCTGGAGGAGCGCCAGAGCTGGGGACCGATGCGGGGGGAGAGGAACTGGTCGATGGAGCGCGCGGTCAAATGCAGGTTGGAGACGCCGCGGTGGGTATCGTCGGGCGAGCTCATCCAATGGCCGCGGTCCGCGGGGGGAGAACTCCCGTCGCGACGCTTCCCCGCGCACGACATGGGGTGCGGCACGAACACGCCTGGGATGGATTGAAGGTAGTTGAACCTTCTTTGCATGAGCAAGACGATGCTTACGTCCTCCGGTATCTGCTCCATCACCGACGTAACACACATTGAGATTACGCTGCGGTTCAGATTAGTGGGGAGAGCATCTTGGAACCACACTCGGAACAACATTGTCGTAAAATCCGTCCTAACGCGTACTATAGTAATGTTGTAAGAGCTTGCACTTGCTCGCACTTGTGATATCATGAGGAAAGAATTAACAGTACAACGGGAAAACAGCCAAATGCATTACCGTCTTGGTGGATCCCAGCTGAAGCACGCCTTCTTGCACGGCCACCACGGCGATGGTCTGGATCCCAGATTTGAACTGCGCCTCCCATGTGCGTGGATGCTGAAACAACCAACATCCGGTCCTTGCACATCAAACCCTAAATCACAGCTTGAGACTATTGCGGTGGCCATAGCCATAAAATGTTACGTCGAAAGTTTGCAATGGAATACGAAGGGACTTACAGGGTCAAGGGAGCCCTGCCACGGCGAGGGGAAGCTAATCTCATGCTCTACCGGTTCTCGGTACACCCACTTGTGGCTACTATCCGCCGCGACTTTACCCATCAACCTGTCGCAATAAATCCACGAAAAACTTTGTTAACCTTCATCCTCTGACATGTACCCAGAAGCACATGGCAGCGGACGGCATTGCATAATTTTCAAAATGAGAGCACTAAAACGGAGTGCTAAAAGCTTAAACAGGGAATACGTACCCTTCTCCGTAGTTGTAGACTTCGTGAGACATTTTGAAGAAAAGCTCGGGACTCATGGCTTCCGATTCATCGTCGCTGCTGGTACCGCGTTGGGGTGGGGGTGCATGTTGGGCGCCTTGGAAGAAAGGCGGTCCCCCTCTGGTGTCTTTCACGGAGCACGCAGCGCACGCTGAGAAGTTGCAGAAGCCATCTTCCCACACCAGAATCCTGCAAATCGATCATCAACCAAAATCACTTCAGTCTACTCAAACATATTCGTTTCAATAGCAAGTTGCGAGGATATTTGAAATCCGGAGTACTCACCAGTTGCGCTTGTTACCCTTGGATCTGTCCATCATGCCGCCTTCGGTGTCCCATCTGCAAGCAATGAGCCTCGATTTTATGAGTGAAACGGTCGTATAATTGCTACAAGTATAGATTGCTAGCTGTACAAGGTAGACCCGCTCTACTCCAACGAACAGTAGCAGCTAGCAGGAACTCCCTTGGTCGTTGACTAGAAAGAAAAACAGAGAACTCTAAGCGTGTGAGTTATCAGTGCACCCCAATACACGCGACAAAACTTATTGACAATTCGAGATCACCCAAATCTCCTGACACGTGATTCGCAACTTCTGAAAGGGTCTCTTTGCGAAACAGAGCCCAGTAAAGGCCGCAAGGGGGGTACTATGACAGAGGAGATCGGAATCTCAGATTACATCTGAAATCATGCTGGAGCTCCTGAAGCTTGTGGCCACGGGTCCCAGATTCAATCAGCAAAAATAGTAATAAACTGAGCTAGAGACTCTAATTGTTTTATGTACATTATAACAGAAGTTGAAACAGAATACACCTCGACCAGATGACAACATACGGCGTGCAGCAATGGTTGCTGCTCCGTGTGAATACAAGCCAATTGGTGGGAACACCAGTGGAGAATGCACCCGAGGTATTGTTGGACTACACAAAACATGACATTGCCAAGAAAATGGTTCCAGAGTCTGAATCCTTGCAAGCAAAGGTGTGGCGGAAGGGACGCACTGTGGGGGAGGGTAATTCCGAGGCAAGATGCGCCAGAACACAGCGTAAACCCATTGCGACTCCGTGCACAGCCTGCGCAGCGTGTGCTGCAGCAAATGGTTCAGCGTCGGCAATCCCTGCCTCGTCATGTCCATTGTGATGCTCGCAACTCGTGATGCTTCAGTAGTCCGTCTTCACCGCCAATGGCAAGTACCTCAGGCCCTTCGGAGATGAATCAAAATTGCAAGCCGATCAATGCTTACACCGCCATCAAGATGAAACTTAGAAGAAAGCTGCCAGAACTCAAAACTCAAAGGTCCGCGCTAGAATGAACTCTCGCGCTTGCTGCTTGGAATCAAATTCTAGCCCACCGATTTGATCCAAAGGTTCAGATGAAGATCAGGAAATCCGAGTGCATCTTCGATAGAGTGGCACGAACTGTTCAAACTCGCTACCAGTTCTTCTCTCAACAGTAACCGAAGCTCCAGATTCTCAACCTACAAAACCTTCGCTGTGACGGTTCTAAGACTCTCCTCCACCTCATGCGACACTGGGGGTCATCACAATTAGTGCGGTTGGGCATGAACATGAACACTAGAAATCTATGCTGAGTCGACTACAATGGGGGCTAACAACGCTAAGGGAGCAGCAATCTGCCAAAAATAGCGTAAAATAACGAGATTGGCAGCGTCGCGCCTGGAAGCATGAATCTCGCCGTGGCATTAGACATCTACAAAGCATTCAAACGCGATTGACAGCAATGTGGTGCAGAATCAAGTCCCGGCCAAAAGCTGGTGCTGGAATTAGTGGATTGAATGCGCAGGGACGTGAATGCGGGCACGAAATGCCAAGATTGGATCAGACGCGGGGCTCAATACGACACCGACCGGCACTGCTCCAGAAGTCTCTTTTCCTCGATGACTATAAAACCCGAGTCAGACTGAAGTGGCGCTCAGCTAGTGCCGTGATACCCACTGCAAAGGCAACCCGCGCCCCCGTCAGAGCCGTGAGTGCACTGCCGCGATAATGCCGAGAAAAGCTTACACCCAGCTCACAACGAAATCCCTGGCCTGCGCTCGCTCCACACTCAAGCGCTCTGCCTAGATAGTTAGCTAGCTAGCTAGCCTGCGTGCCTGCGTCTCCGTCGTCAAACGAAAAAACTATCAAGACTCGAGTCTCTGTCTGCACCCCCACCGTTAGCGAACCGCAAGGCTCGTACCAGGGTCCAATCCTAGAGAGACAATACGACGACCAGCACGCTCATTACCAAGGCGCCTGACTGACTCCGACAGACAGTGCGATTCATTACAAGGCTAGATCCCTTTTAAGCTTTTTTCCTGGAGAAGACGCAGGCTAATGATGCGCGAGCGCGAGCACTCATTAAACCTAGAGGGCGCGGGGAGTAAGGACAGCAGCAACGGGCTGCGAGGGCAAGGGCAAGCTAGCAGCGCAGGAGAGCCCAACAAGATGATAATGATGGCCACCCCCCAGCAAGCCAAGCCAAGCCAAGCTTGCTCGCTCACTCGCTCACTCTGCCCGTCGTCCCGGCCTGCGCGATTAGATTAACGCGACCGGACCTCAATGCTGCCTGAGCGAGATGCAACGCCACTGACTCGATCGAAATGCTCACAAACTTATGAATCTAGATGGATCCACCATGACGAAGATCAATGCAAGTGGGACGGGGACGTTGTTGTTGGGGTGGAGCTAGAAAACTGCGTGGGACGGAGCTGGCGACGCGGCCGGGTGCGGCTTATAAGACGCCGACTGCGGAGGGCTCCGCGCTTCCGCCCTTGCTGAGTATTATTTTATTATGTTATCCTTCGCCTGTAATTGGGGGTAAATAAAACTAATAATACGGGGAGCACACGGTGTAACTTTCTGGGGTGGTTGCAGACTTGGTTGCAGTGCAGGGCTCCCCAACAGACCAACCCAACCCAAAAAATTTATTTTTTATTTTTCTATTATTTTTATTTTAATGTACTTAATGAGGTTTTCCTTTTGGTGGAATCTGGAACCGCTTGGTGTGCTGTGTCTGCACTCCGGGACCCAGTGAGGGCCGCCTGTCCTTGTGCTGCCACGTTGGCCTGTTGGCAAGGCGAGGGCTTGGGCTGCCCGTACAAGTGCCGGCAGCCGCTGGAGAAAGGGATGACGTCAGCGTGATATGCCGGGGGTGGGGTCCAATGCGGAGCGCCTCTCTTGGATCGACAGCAAAAAGTCTGGAAACTTTTGACATTCAACTTTTTGAAAAAAAGGGGGTCGACGCTTCTATTTTTCCCTTTTTTTTCTTATTTTTTAACAAATGAGAAACCCACTGCATGAAAAAACGGGTCGACGCTTTTGAGACTAGTTAATTAATTAATTACGGATAATTACGGATAATTTTGACTTTAGGAAAATTTGGCATTCTCTTGGCTTTAGTTGGGCTTCTTCTTGGACTCTCATTTTTGTAATTGTTTGTTCAATAGCACACAAAAATATGTCATATTTAACTACTTTTGGACTTTCTAAAGTCTAAAATTAATAATAGGAAAAAAAAGGGTCATCAAGAGATAATGCAAAACATCGAGAGATGTATGCAAAACATCAAAAGATCTATGCAAAATATCAGGAGATCTATGCAAAACATCCAAAGATCTTTAGATGTTTTGTCCATAATTCATTAAATAGGCCCAAAGTAGTAGAATGTGGCATAAATGTGTGTTATTCATCCATCAATTTGTTTGAAGATTCTTGTGTTAGTTCTTTTTAACATTTGTACAATATAGACTCTAAAAACTTTGTTGTGCAAATATTCTATAATTTAAATAGTATTAGTAGGTTTGGACTCAAAAAGTATCCTTTTCAATTCAAAAATGACCATTCAAAAACAACCGGAATAAAAGAGAAAAAGAAAAAGATTCAAAAATCACTATGATTCAAACTTAACATTTTGAACTTAAAGGAAAAAATTCTTGTAAAAATTAAAAATATTCAATTACTATCAATAATAGAAGAAATGTTCAATTTTGGGCTTCAAATTTTATTAAAAAATATTGGTAGACAGTGTAGTAGATAATCTAATTGTAGGGATATAATCTATAAATCATATGCTATAACTATTGTTTGAAAGTTGTCATTAAATATTATTCTAAAGTTGCATGTTATAATACATCTTTACAATTTTGGAAATTTAGACTACCCCTTGGTTCTTCACCCCTACATGCCTTATCAACCATTTTATAGTCACTACCCAGCTTGAGGGGGGGCCTCGATCCCCAAAAAATACTTTTTAGGAAATTTCACATTTGTTTCATGTTATTAGTCAAGTTATCTTTCTATAGCTGAAAAAAACTTTTGATTTGGACCAAGATTTTACCTTGGTGATTTTTTGAAGTCAAACTTTTCAAGGAATCGCTCAACATGGATTGTTTTGGGAGAGATACCTAGCCAATCAAAGGTCATTCCAAAAAAAAAAAGATTCCATGGTTGTGCAAGTAGGCAGGGGGTATAATATATAGTGAATGAACACTGTCACTTGAAATTTTTGTCTTCCCAATGTACCACTTGATTGCAAAGCTGTGAAAACAATCTTTCATTGCTCCAATCTTTGTGAAAATTACCATGCAGGTTTTAACTATTTATAGTTGCACTTGGTCAAAAAATTCAAACAATTATTTTTTGAAAATTGGAGATATGTACCCCCAAAGTCATTTTAGCCTAGGAAAAAAAACGTGTTGTACTTTCAAAAACCAAACTTTGATTGAAGATTTCTCAAAATGTGTGCATTCAAACTTCAAAGCCTTTGAAAGCTAGAGGGTAGACTTATTTAATAGTTGTGAAGAAAACTAAAAAAATATTCAAAAATGGCAATTTTTCGAGGTAATTTTGGAGAAAAGACCTCCCTTGGACATTTAGGAATTAAGGGAATATAGATGCAAGATTATGCATGTCTTTAGTATTGAAATCATGTACTTATTGCAAGATTGAAAAATCAATCCTAATAGATAAACATCAATTTTCACAATCTCCCAAAAACAAAACTTACAAATTTCATTGCATATCGCACTTATATGCAATATCATATTGTTGTGTACAAGCATATTATGAGTGTATAATGGTATTTGAAGACCTTTTGCAACTTGGTATCATGTAACAATTCTTGTACCATTTGAATTTGTTCAAGATTTTTGACTCCCTTGTAATTTGCATGAAGTTTTAGATCTAAATTGGTTTTATATTACTCAAAGTTATATACTTGGATCTACAATTGCTAGCATGTGAGCTTAGGATCTTGAGCTTAGGAGCCTAGACTCTTAGTTATAGGTACCTATATTATATTCACCTTCTACAGTTTTAGGATGTTTATATGCACCTTCTATAGAGACAGGGTATTTATATTATAAGTATATATGTTATAGACACCTTCAATAGTTGTAGAGTACCTACTTACTCCTAGGCTCATAGGCTCACATTTCTAAGCTTACATGCTAGTATTGTTGCACTCCATTGGACTTACATCCTATAAATAATACACTTGACAAATATTAAAGTCATCATATCTTTTAATATGAAACACCCAACATGCATTCATTGTTAAGAACTTTTGGGTGATTGCAAAAGTCACTTGAACTATTTGTTGTGATTGATCTAATAATCATGATTTTTTCTTGGACTTGTTTATAATTAGAAAAATATTTTAAAATAAAATAAATAGGCGACTATCAAGGAGATTTTATATTAAAAAGATCTAGCATAAAATAGTTCTTGAGGCAAGAGATCTAAAAAATGCAAAATCTTGAAAAACTAGAAACTCTAATGTTTTAATTTGTAATAAAGAATACTTCAATAATGAACAAAAATTGAGCATTTGTCAAAACTATTTGAAGATGGCCATTGACAAGAAAAAATACCATATTTTTTTTCCATGGTTAGGAGTGCATGTAGATATAAGCTCACTTTGCAAACTTACATACAACATGGAAATAACTGTTCCATCATACAATAGCTACTAATCTTTAAGAAATCACCCCCTCAAATTTGAGCCCCAAGTTACTTAGAATGTGACTTTAATAATTCTTCAAACCTTGAAACTATAAATGTCACATATTTTCAAAAATCAATATTCCCTACCATTTTGGAAAATTAGGAAAAAGTAGAAATGAGTGTAAAATGGATTTATCCTTCTGAAATATATGAATGTCAACTACATTGTATGATCATTATTTTCAAAATTGTGCATGAAAAAAAATTGACATGCAAGGTGCGAAGAAAAATAGTACCAATCTTTCTCGGGGTACTAGTATATGAGCATAGAATCTATGAGCCCATGAGTTTAGGAGTCTATATTACAAAAAACTTTTATGGTTATAGGTGTTCATGTTATAGGTATCTATTTATCATAGACTCTTTTTATGTTATAGTGTACCTATGTTATAGGTTTTCATGTTATAAACACCTTCAAATCTTCAATTGATTGTAGGTACATACCTGCAACTAGGTTCAAGGCTCGTAGACTCACATCTTTGTGCTCATGGGCTAACATTGTTAATCTTTCTTGCAAGCACCATTTATCCCTCAAAGAATTTTGCTACAAATGTATTTATGACTAGTAAAATCAAATTAAATTTCACTTTTTATTAAGTTCATGTGATAATAATTAGTAAGTCAAGTATAGAGCATCCTACAAACTAAAATAGGCAGCATATACTTGTAACTTTGATATCATATAATTAATGCAATAAATCTTCTAAATTTACATTTCAAACTGAATAAATTGGAGTTTCATTTGCTTATTCAAGGAAAGTATTTCGTGACTATCAATCATGGTTAAATTTTTGTACTGTGAAATGAGTAATTTCCAATTAAAAAAACTCCTTATGTGCAATGTGTCATTTTCAAGGTATCAAAAAAATTATTAATAAAGTGATTTAAAAGCAAACAGGTCGATAGTTCCAAATACTAATGGTTAATTCCTAAAGGACCAAGGAGATCACTTTAGGTTTTTTTGAGAACTCGGACAAACTCTATTGACTTCATAATTTGAAGTTTTGATTGATACTTGCTTTAAAACATTTGAGCCATTCAATTTTGAATAACAAGGTAAAATTTATGAGAAGTTTTATTTTGTGGATCATGAAGGTAGAAAAAACCAATGGAATTCCATTTGCTTCAAAAAAAAAAAAAAAAAAGGTAGAAAAACAGATGAAGTCATCATTTTCACTCAATTTTGAATTTTTAAAAATAAAACAAGAATAAAAGATAACTATTGTTTACTAGAATATTTTTTTCACCATTAATAGTTTCTAAGTTTTTTGTAATTATTAGCAATTTAATTTATTACTTCATTTAGTACCACACTACCACCTTCCATAGTATAATTTTAAAAAGGCGAATATGAAAGTTCTTTTGGTTAAATTATTTTACGTATATTTTCGACCCATTTTCAAGATATTGGCTGATTTGCACAAGTTCCAAACATACACGAGGATTTTTATATGTTGAAAGGCAAAATTGCACCTTTACAAAGGACTAGAAGAAACCACTTTTTGAGGTTTAGGCACATTGAACTTGGAAAGAGTCTATAATATAGGTACTTGTAACATAAATATCTATAACCATAAAAAGTGTTTATAATATAGACTTAGGCTCATGGGCTCATACATTCTATGCTCACATGCTAGCACTCCCCTAAATTAATTATTCTCAAAGTTTGTTTAGCTCAAAATATGTTGATAATAAATTTGAATTTTATCTCCAAAGATTTGGCTACAACATTTTAAGGTGGAGACCCCAACTATGCCACTGACTCCAAACCACCATCATCACTCTCTGTGAAATCAATCCACATCTATGTGGAAGAAACAATTTTAGAACTTCTACCAATTTATTTATTTATTTATTTTTTATTTATTTATTTTTTATTTAGAAATAAATGGAATTCCATTACAAAACATAAGTTACAAAACAGCCAGGCCAGAAAGTTGGACAAAAGTACCCAAAAAAACTTTGACCCTTCCTAACTTTTGCATATGGTATCCGAATGCCACATTCTTTGTTGCCTTGGAACCTCCTTTCACTTGCCAACAAGAAAAACAACCCAGACCCCCTCCCTTTCAATTCCCAATCATAAGTTCTCCAAAGAATCCGTCAGCCAGTCTACCTACAATTGCAGTCAAGTGCATGAATGTACTGCTCCATGGGAAATTAATTTGTGGAGACAGCACTCAGTCCCGGTAAAAGATTCTTGCCCTTATTATTACTCGAAACCAAAGTTACCTCACTAGCCTGACTTCTTGTGGATGTTTTTATCTCAGTCCTCTGAAAATTATAACCAACTTCGCTCATCAATTTCCCTGCCACTAACGTACTGGGCCACACCCGTACAACGACAAGCCGAGGGTTCCAGCATCATACCGTACCCAGCTATCAGGCTCAGCAAAAATTAAAGGAAAAAGGAAAAGGAAAAAAGTAGAATTTGTTTTTAAAATGATTCTTGAAAAGGGGGTCGGAAAATTAAAGGGGGCCGGAAAATAAAAGAAATTGATGTTTTAGATGGCGAATTATCAAACAAAAATGGGCCACTTGCAAATCTTACAATAATCAAATTTGTCACTCTCTTGATGTTCTTTGGATTCAAAAAGAGTGTTAATAGTTTTTATGAATTTTGAGAGTGACTGTCAAAATGCTTTTTCTAACTTTATTTTCACTAGTCGACATAAAATGCCGACCTTCACAACTGGGTACGATGTAAGGTAAGTTTACAACACATAATTGTGACCCCTTTCTAAAATCAGCTCCTACAAATTTTTGCCTAAAATGTATAGTTTCTATTCATGTACAACCTAAGGGTCACATTTGGATACACATATTTTCAATATTTTCAAAATTCATTGCTTATTCATATGGTGTCAAAAAAATGCATTTCAAGATAATCTCCTTTTGACTACCAACAACAACCTTCAAATTTTTTTAATATAACAATGGTAATCATGTTGAATTGCTTATTTGGATGCATTTAATAGGTGTAATTACTTTACATAGATCCAAATTTGCCCCCAATCCAATTACATTCCTTACATTTGGTTTGAATTGGTCCGTTCTTGCATTCTAATGTAATTAGCCCCTAAAGTCCCAAGGCCTTTTTTCCATTAAAAAACACTAAAACTTGCCAATTCTATTGCAAAGAGAAAAAAACTTTTAAATTTATTTTTTTAGAATATCTAACTATAGACTAGTTCAAAAATATGTAGAAGAAAATTCAAGTACTTTGATTGTGTAAATTGCAAGATAATTTGTGTTTAAAGTGACAAAACCAAGTTTTTTTGCACCTTGTTGGACTAGATTTTTTAAATTCGAATCTTCTTAACTTCAAATTTTTACTCTCTTGATTTTGAATTTCTAATTTTTTGTGTTGACGAATTGAGTTGAGAGTCTAGAAAAAAATATTAAAAAAAAATTCACTTAATTCTCACTCATTCAAAACTGATTGTTAAATAGAGGTTGATTGAAGGAAAAACTAAACCATTAATAGCTCTAAGATAGAATTGAAATACACTAATCTCAATTGTGAGATTGTTCTAGCAAAAGATCTCAACCTTGTGAAACATCTTTTTTTGAAAAATTGTGAAAATTGAGTTAAAAAATGAATCCTATAAGTTATTATTTCAAGAAGATGCTCTAATTGCCTAAAAAATAAGATTGTCCATAACTTTTACATAAAGAAATCCAAATGGAATGAATCAAATCTTTCCATGTAGATAAAAAATACAATCTATGAGGAAAAAAATTAATTTAATTTTAAGTTTTTGTGGGTTTTTTTTCTACCCATTGAACTAGGAAAGGACTTTTATGCTATAACTTTTGCTTCCAAGCACCAATTGAAATAAAAATTATATTTTCCAAAACTAATGTGTTTATTTATCTTCAAAAAAAGTTGTAGAAACCTGCCCCAAATCCATTTTGTCCCACGCATAGGCAATGGGACTTTAGGGATTAAAAATGCAAAAGATTGTCATTATGTCAACTTTAGTGTAGAATAAGGGTTGAAAGGGTTGGAATTGGGCTGAATAGGAACTACTTTGTAACTTGTAACTTGTCGAAGACCATTATACATTTCCTATATACAAAAGAGTTCATTATTATTCCATAGTCTTTAAGGGGTGCTTTTGGATTATCATTGCAACCATATAGGGAGTTAAAAGAACCACATTAGAATCCAAATGGACTATAATACCACCACCCCCAAGACAACAATGGGAAGATATATGCTTTTGCTTTGACTATCTATAATGTGCATGTTTTTGCTTGAAAATGAATTGACTAACATATATATGAAAATTCTCTAGTTTGTCATTCTTAGACTATTGCAAAGAAAGAGTTGTAAATCCAATCTATCTAAATATGTGCTGCAATCAAATTGATAAGACTAGTATACAAATGTGTGGAAGAAATTTCAAAAACTTTCACCATGTACATTGCAAGATATTTGTGTTTAAAGTGAAGAAAATATTTTTTTGAACACTTTTTGTAACTATGTTATTTGATTATGAATCTTCATAACATACTTTTGCACTAATTTTTTTGAATTAAAATAAAAAAGATAAATGATTTTAATTCATTAAATTTTTTGAGTAGAAGTAGATACGAGATTGAAAGAAAAAGTAAATTATTTGTAGCTTTAAAATAGAATTTAAACACACTAATTCCAACAACAAGATTGTTCTAACATGCATATAGTTAGCATTGTCCATTCAGTTTGCACAAACTTACAAATTTTGATGGCTTTCATGTAATTTAAAATTACATGCTTAGAGTGACTATTTTTGGTCCTTTTGGATCTAAAAGTTCAATGTATATAATAATTCTATGTACCTTACTTATAAGTTTGGGGAACTTTGGAGGTAGAAAATAAAAATTGTGGCCAAAAATCACATTGTCATGTAATGGATATGTGACAAGAAATAGTGTAAGTGTTTCTTACAATTGCCCATATAAAACTTGGTTCCTACCTTAGTTGGATCCAATTTCCCTTTGTTCCATCCTAATATCATCACAAATAGAGAGGTTTAGTGTAAAATAGGGTTGCAAAGAGTTGAAATTGGGGTGCAAATTGGTGATGTTATGAATTCAAAGGATGGAGTCATAAAGTTTAAAATATGGTAATGAACTCCCTCATTTTCTCCACAACCTTGAGGGACACTTTTGGATTATCATTGGAAAAGATTTGGAAATTAAAAGCCCAATTAAAAGAGTTGTATTAGCATTGAAAATGACAAGAAAAGTCCCCTCCTATAGTTTGCAATGGAAAGCTATATGAATTGGCTTTGACCACTTACAATTCATCAATTTTTTCCATAAATGAGTTGACCCAAATACATGTGAAATATTCCTTAATTTGTCATTTTTTTACTTAAATCTTTTTTATTAATGAATTTGATAAGTCTAACTATGTGCAATGACCAAAGGAGTGACAATAGGCTATCCTACCTTCTTTTCTATCTTTGATATTTTGGTATGTATAGGCCAATGCCCAAGCCGTAGGAGGAAATTGTGCAGAAAAAAAATGTGTTGACAAAGAAGGCAGAGCCCAAGAAGGAGAAACATTTTTTTATGCAATTCCCAATGACAAGGGACAAGGGTACTGCCCGGCTTAAACTGCCCACCAGAAAATGTGGGAGATTTGGATGAACAGAAATTTTTCTGGATGAAGAATCCATAATGCATTGACTACGCAAAATAACCTACCCAACAAAATGAACAGGTAATTTCTAGGTGGGGTTTTTATGTGCATAACAACATGCCTCTGAAAGTCAAGCACGTGCACTGTGAGGCTTCAAGAATTTCCTTGTTCACAGTTCATTGCCCAGCACATTGTAAGTTACAAGTGCACAAAAATTGTCAACTAGACAGCCTGGGTGGTTTACATTTTGGAAATATAAGGAGTACAAAAATTGAACTGTACTACTGATTGCTATTGAAAAAACAAGTTGCAGAATAGGTGGCAAAAAAATCATGCTCTAGCCTTGGAAATGTCAGTGAGAGAAGTCAATTTTCATTCAATAAGAAAAAAACAAAGCTTATGTGCCTTTCTGAAGGTCCAATCAAATTTGTAACTATAGCTCTACTCTTTGCTAGGAAAAACACGGTCCACATAGACTAGGGAAATGATTCATGAGAAGACCCACATGATGGCCGTATGCAAACATAACATTATTAACTGGGGAAGATATCTCTCCCTAGGTGGAGGTATAATTCCTCCCAAAATACCTGGGGGGAGACTTAAGTTTAAATTAGATGATTGTCATTGGTTCTTGATAACACATTGTCAGATTCACCGAGGATAAATTCTTCCTCATTGGTTGCATGTCCCTAGGGGCTCCCAATTTGGAGGGAAGTAAAAGGAAGACCCCCTAGGAACATTAACAATATTATGAAAATTATGAAGGATCAAATTTTGTTAGGTAGATGTTTTAAAATTGTTTCTTCATCATAGATACATATTGATTTTGGAGATGAGCATAGGGTGATGATGGCAATTTTGTGCCCATAGTTTTTTGTTTTTCTTTTGAACAAATGGGAAACCCACTGCATTAAGAAAAAAAGCAAGTATAACGCAACCAAGCCTCTGAAGCTAGCAGGCTGGAACATGAAGAGAAAACAAGCAACAAAGGACAAAAAAACAAAAAGAAAAGCTAAGAAAAGGAGCAGAGGGGAGGGCCCACACTGTTCCAAATAATCCGTCTGCCCTCGTGGAATGCAAGGACCGGGGAGGGAAGCCAAAATTTGTCGAAGTTAGCCCACGTTTTGGCAGAGTTATGGGGGTGCGGCTTCGCTAAGTAACAGGCCTTAATCTGAGTTGCATGACCTGAGTCCAAAAGAGAGTTCCATGAGGCTTGTTGTGTGAACTCCGGGGGCCACTGGAAATGGGAAAACACCTTATTGTTGCGGGGCCCATAGGTTTGATACAATAGAGTCTCTCTATAGTAATATTCTCAAAAGTAATAACATCTCTTTAGAAGGTAATATTGATTGCCTTTTCCCAACCTATATTGCATACAAAACGTCATTAATGCAATGACCCTCCCTAGTGTAATATAATTAGTTTAGTCCTAGCCTATTACTTTATTTTTATATTTTTTTGACACAAATGAAATTCCATTTCATTGCACAACCCAATTACTTTAGAGAAGTATTTTTAGTGCTTGTACTACAACTATTGTTCATTGGCAGACCATATTATTGGATTGACCAAAAAATGACAATTATTCCTCAAGACACCCCAAAATTTCAGCTCAATACAAAAAGAAATGGCCCAAGAAGATGGCATGCCAAACCATATTTTTGAGTAGGCCAACCTATTGTTCACCATTTCTAAATCCACGATGGGAGGTGAAATCACTTCTAGACTCAATAACCACCATACTAGACAATTTTTTTCTATGTTATAGCTTTGCTCTAAATTTCAACATCCATCCAAATATTGGATAGAAAATATCACACTAGTGCATATTAGATATCTATAATTATGTTTTCATCCACAATTTGGTGATTTCATCCAATATTTATTTTTAATTTGAAGTTTTCTAGTAATTTTCCACACCCTTTTAGCACCATTTTGTTCCAAAGGCATGGTATTGGGCCCACTCCTTTCAGTTGGTGCAAATGGCTATCCAATGGCTAAAAAAACCTCGCTAGTGTTGGGCCTATGGCTAGGGTGAACAAACCCCCTCATTGCCCCATTGTCCCCCTGGAGAAAACATTGTAGAATTTTTAATTTGCAATCAAATGATAAAATTTGCAAATACTAAATTCAGATTTGCAATCAATGGCCTCTAATTAGCTAGGGAACGTGTAGAGATTAGAAAAATCACATCAAAAACTAGGGGACTTTTTTTCACAATAACCCTTGGACTAGGTAATGAGGGGGTCAATTCACCCTTGGCTTGGACCTATATTCTAACCAATAGTGGCCATGCTCTTAATCCTTGAAAGGCCTTTGGGATCCTTCCAAGAGACGACCCATATTTGATGGCCTATAACTCTTCAATTGTGGTTTAATAGATGAATTGCTATACATTGTTATTAACGTATCATCGTGATCATTAATTTACTTTGTATGGAAAAGTGTTTGGTCCATGTTTTTTTCGGATCAAAATCCATAATACCCTATACGTTGGCCAAGGGCTTTTGGGCGTTTCAAGGGTTACTGAAGACAGCCAGGAACCCTCCTGCAGATGTATGTTGTAGAGTTGTCATCTCTGTCAATCATCTCTGTCGATCCCCCCGTACGTGACCTTATTACCCACGGCATGTCCTCACTTGTATTCTTTAGTACAGTCCTTAAGCTTCCATCTCATCATCCCCTCTCTGTCCGTCTGGCTGTCCGTCCATGAGTTCAGTTGTTTTATGAGCATTCCTTGCGCTCCAATGTTACCTTACCAGACCAGTTCAGTTATGAGAGACAGCTTGCTGAATTTTTTATTTTATTTTTTACACAAATACAGGGAATCCTTTACTGCAAAAGAATGTAAAATACAAGGCCCAACTGACTTGCTGACTATTTTTTACCACCACTGCCACAGAGTTGACAATACTGACGGACCGACTTCATCCTGCTAACTGAACTCCAGTTTTATTCTCCGCCTCCCTCTAAGATACATCAGCTAACTTAGAGCTTCAGTTAAGTAAGGTACTTAGGGATGCGTAAAAGCAAAACCCACTTTTTCTTTTTCTACTCGGTGCAGGCACGCAGATTACAGGATTAGAATATTCTTAGATGGGAGGATTTAAAAAAAAAACGATTTTTTTAATTTTATCATCATGGGCAAGGGATGAGATCAGCTAGGAGATTTCAATGCACCAAAGAATGGATCAACTGGATACCGTATGATACACTGAAAGTAATGGAGAGTAAAATATTTTTAGGGTACTATAAGGTAGGTGGTTCAAAAAGCGACACTTTGAGGGCTGTTAGGACTTTTTGATGTGTTTCAGAGGCACACAGATATTTTTCCTTATTTTTCACTTGAAGAAGAATTGATGCGGGATCTAATACAAGTGGTTTCATATTTTTCGGAGCATTTATGAATTACTTATGAATTTTCAAAGAATTCTGCCATAGGCACCTATTTGTGATCCTAGGCCTAGCAAAACTTACACACTTGCGGTCTGAAAAAGATATGGCGTAACCAAAAACAAGCAGTGAAGCATTGAAAAAGTAATACTTAAGGTTCTTAAATGTCACCTTTACTTAATTGAAGCCCTAAACGCCCCAAGGAATCAATAGTCTTCACATACTTTCAAGAACAATTCAAAGTGCTGTAACTTTTGCATCCAATTTCCAAATTCAATAAAACTTGTTGTAAAATTTGCGCACTCTCTTCTAGTTTGTGTGATAAAATTTTCAGATCAATCCGAGTTATATTGATTTTTTGGGAGTCAATCGAAGTTCACCAGTTTAATTTGAGTTCACCAGACTGCATTTGCTGGCTGCAGCTTTGGGGGCTTCTATCTCCTTCAATCTAAGTTTGTTTTCAGTAAAATTTGTTGGATTATGTTCCCCTTGAAGTCTAGTTATTGTGGTAAAATTTTCATGTCAATTCAAGTTGTTTCAAATGTTTGGGAGCAATTCGAAGTTTTAATTCCTGACATTTTTCAATCACAGTGGACTTTGGCGGCTTATAACTTCTTCATACAAGGTCCGTTTTCAATATTTTTTGTTGGAAAAGTTGAGGCTACTAGTCTAGTTTGTGTGGCTAAAATTTCATATCAATCCAAGAATTAGTGAGTGACTGAGAATCATTTTAGTAAAAGTATGTTCAACCGTAAATGTGTTTCCTTGCAAAAATGAACTCCTAGTTCGAAATTGACCCACCCTGCCTCTTATTACACCATATGTGAAGTATAAACTAACATCTAACAAACCCTAATAAGCTCTCACATTATCAAGTGTCCATTTCAGAATTGCTTAGTGTCCATTTCAAAGCCTCTTGTAGGGACAGTTCCAAGAAGTGGGTCGCAATTCGAGCCACCTACCTTAGATGTTTTCAGATTGTTTTTTTAAGATCGGGTACATATTGATTTAGGAAATGTGCAAGCATCGATGTATTTAGACACCTGGTGTATTTGGATGTCCCTACCTTAAAGTGCTAGCTAATTTAATTTTGTGTCCCCCCAATTTTTTTTACCACTTGTTGTACCAATCATAGTCAGACAAGAAAATGGAGCAAAGCCAAAGTAAAGTAAGAAGGACAACAGCCCTAGGTGCTTAAGAAATCATTTTATGAGCAACAAATTCGTTCAAAAGCAATTTGAAGGGACTATTGGTGGTAAATTCCTACTTTGTGAAGTGATAGGTGCACTTGATTTTGATCCTATTTTTCAAATAATTTCAATTTGACTCTTTTCTAAAATGTAAATATTTTAAACATCAGATTCTAGAATCAATCCTTGATGCATTAAAGATTAGTGTTTTGAAAAGTCATAGTTTATTGGTATTGTGTCAATAAAATACCATTGTCCCCTCAGGGAACAAAATGGAATTTGGGAAGGTTCTTATGATCTCAAATTTTAGTGAAACTTTCTCATAAGACATGAAAACTTAATAGCTTCGTGGGAATATAAATTTCATGTCAATTGGTGCCTAGGAGCAAAAGTTATAGCATCTTAAACATAATTTTCACATCACTGGGCCAAAAAATAAATCTACAAAAATTCGAATTTAAAAAAAAATCTTCTTAAAGATCATATTTTTGTCTATATGTGAAGCTTTGATTCATTCTGTTTGGATTAGTAATGTGAAAGTTATGAACAATCTTGTTTTTCAGGCAATTTGAGCATCTTCTTGAAAAAATAACTTATAGGATTCAATTTTGAATGCAATTTTCACATTTTGTGCAAGCCCCATAGAAAGATGAATGAACACTTTATTTGTTTTAAGTGTTATCAATTTTTTTACAAGTCCTACGAGAACTTCAAAAAATGTTGTTCTAATTATTTCATAGAATGTTGTTTTTGTAAAACTTTGAAAAAAATTGTTTGGACTTTGTCCTTCTCTAAAAAAAGCATTTTAAAAGTCATCCATTTGAAATAGGCCCATGTTGATGTGGTGATGCCACCACATCCTTGACTACATCTATTTCACTTTGCTTCAAAAGCCATTCATGCATGATTTGTGGTATGAGTTGAAAAGACAATTTATTATATACACATGGGGTGGTAAGAGGTAACACAAAGAATATCGGATATGTAAATAAGTTCATAGTTAAAAGAAGACTTTGAAAACCTAAACCGCCGCCCTAAATCCTAAACCCACCACCCTGCATAGGACGTGAATTAAGTTTTCCGAAATTGTTGTCCTATAGGATTGTGTCCTGCAGGTTGCGGTCATGTGTTTGTGCAGGATGAGGACGTCGACGGGGTCATTCCGTCGGAGGTGGGCTAGCTGGGCCCATGGTCTAACCCGGGCGCTAGGTAGGCTAGGCCCACCTTCGTATGTTCGATTTAACGTCGCGCATAGATTGTTTCTTCATTCAATTGTATAACTTAATGGGTGTACAAGGTGGGCACCCCAAAAATGCACCACTTACTCACAACCACGCACCATCATCACCCTGTGCACATCTCCAAAATCAATATGTATGCATATTGAAGAAACAATTATTGTAGAACCTCTACCGAAAAATACTTTGACCCTTCCTAACTTTTGCATAGCATATCCAAATGTCACGTTTTTGGGTGCATTGGAACCTCCTTTCACTTGTCAACAAGAAAATCAACGACAATTTGACCAGTAGTAACTAGGTCCAGTAGCATGCAGTCAGTTTTGGGGGGTGGCCACCTTCCTTACATTGTTATCATACCCGTAATTGACAGAGCAATGTGCCATTGATTGCCTTTATTATTCCCAGCAAAATACAGACTGTGGATGTTACCAAGCCTAACTTACATCTACAGCAACTGACTTGACTATGTACGCTTTGTTAGTTCAGTCCATAGATTGGTACATGCTAGGAGGATGAAATCCCAACTAAATATCAAAGGGTGTTTGTCAGTACTAAGCTACGTTACGTTGGCACTGTAGAATAGGAGACTTCACCTACACAGTGTGCCCTGTGCCATTGTCACAGTCCAGATAAAAGTAAAAAGTAGAAAGTAATTTTCTAATATTTTTAACTCATGCAAATTTCGAAACTAGATATCTTTTTTTTGTCGAAGATCCAAACATCACAGAACAAAGCCCATGCACCCCTCATCACAAAGAGCTTTCCGATGGTACCAAGAACGTGATTGGAGGATGCACGGTCCAAGAGATTTCACCATAAGGAAAAGGAACAAAACAAACGAAAACAAACAACTTAAACTTAAGGTATCGATAGTAGATGAGTGCCATGGAATTATTCTCATGAATTCATCAGTCAGTTCCAAAAATTCCACTCATACTTATTAAACTTATTACTACTGCAAATGCAAAGTATTGGGCATTCAGTTGACGGAGGTCCGTCAAGCGGAGCTGCAGACAGGTGTCTGGCATCAACTCATTCCACCTGTCACAAAGGGGACTTTTTAGGGTGAGGTACAAACAAGTCAGTAAGAAGGACTGATTTTTTTTCTCTGACCAGGCTGGGAAAAATGCCCTTTTTCAACAACAGTTTACGTTGAAAACAAGGCTGCCCAGTCAAAGCGATTCATAGTATTTCAAGTGGAATTATCACATGGGTGCCGGGAGGTGCCGGGTTCCTTCGGTGCCCGGGTGCATTTAAGTGAAGTTACTCAATTGTTGGCACTTGGAGACTGTTTTGAAAGAGAGATCGAGTTCAAATGTGGAAAAGGAAAAAAGAATCAAGGTGTACAAAGTAACTCCCCATAAAATTACCGCAATGAATGATGTGGTATTAATCTTTGGAGACAGTTTGAAGAATGGGCATAATGGAGAGCCATGTAAGGGAGTATTGGGTACAAAGTAATAACTGGAGTTCACTTATAATGCAAGCTCATCAACTGTCCCCGGCGAGCAAGGGAGTGAGGTTCTTGAGCATAGGGACCCCATTTGGCTGGAGCTTCAAATGGCCAGGAGCATACAAAATCTGTACAAAGTAACTTCCCTGATTTGGCACTCATCTTCAACAGTTGCAAAGTGTATCAGTCCCATGCCCAAGCATTTAACCCCTCAAGGACAGAGGCACATTTGGGGCACAAATTGTGGGAAAAAAAAAACTGCCACTTTTCAGGGCAATGAGAAAAAGATGAAAAGAAAAAGTATTTTTTTTCCAAAATTCAACCAGACAAATGTGGACTAAACTACTACGGGAACGTGTGAAAAGAAATAAAAAAAACTTTGATTGCATAGATTGAAAGATTAGAATGTTTGAAGTTAGAAAAAAAAGTTAAAAAATAAAAACTTACCCAATAGAGCCTGTTCAAGGCAACATCTCTTTTGATCTAGGCACCCAATCGGAAAAAAAAATGATATTCCCATTGAGGGGGTGCATGTTCACACTTTGTGTAAAAATTTGAAGAACATCCATTGAAAAATGACTTCATATGCACCTACCCAAGATCACATGTGTACATTCAACAGTCATTTGGTCCTTTAGGGGTTAAAGAATTCGTGGCTAGGCGGAAGGAAGGATGGATGAATTCATTGATTAATGGAAAATAATTTTGATTTCTTTTTTGGTAATTGGACAAAATGTAACCAGTGAAATGGACGGATTGCTAAGGTAGGAGGTCCATAAATTGCCCATTCAAGAGTTGAAACTGAATTTTGAGGAGGTGAAACTTCTTGAAATATTTATCAATAAATTTTCCTTGTAAGACAAGTGGAATCGATATTTAACCCAAGTTGTTTCATATTTTGGGGAGCTTTGAAGAATTAGTTATGAAAATTTAAAGTTGAAATGGCATTGGGCTCTTAAATCGCCTACCTCCTCAAATGTACATTGTTTGTAGATTGTCAAAGTCTACGAAAAAGCAACATGTACAAATAGTTTACATTTAAGGAAGTAGACAATTTCAGAGCCTATGTGCTTTTAGAACCTCCTACCTTAGATGCTCCAAATTAGGTATTTTGATTTTAAATGATTAGTATAGGTCTACTATTTTCTTTTTGCTTCTGGACATAAGTGTCCAAACTCCTTTATTTACTACAATGAAAGAACAAAAGAATACTTGCTAAACAATTCTCTTTTCCAAATCATTTTTCTCTTTTTTTTTAACTTTAAAACTAGAACCTACACTTTTTGCATGTGCTATTCAAATTTATGTTATACTTTTAACCTCTTAAAGAACCCTGATACATATGAAATAGAAATTGTAAAAAAAAAAGGCACATTTTTGGGTAGAGGGAAAGAAGTGGAAAAGTTTCAACCATACAAAATTATGCTAAACTATTGTGGAAATTCAAAAAACTCACCCCGATAAGAATTGAAGTCTATTGACCATGTTAGGTATTGCTGAAAAAAGATAAATCTTAACTTTTGATTAGGGCATTTAATTGAAAATGTATAGATATTTCATAATTTTAGAAAGATCCATTGAAAGTTGGCCTTTTAATTTGTCCTTCAACGACAAAGTTTTTTAGAGTGTGAAACTTGTTGATTTTGACCTTTCATATAAGTTTGGAGTATTTAAATCCTAAAGGGATCAAAGCACAAACTATTGTCTCCAATTTTTTCTTTCTGTGACAAAATGAGCACTCTTAAAACTTTCCAAGGCTGAAATATGGTTGTTATATATTTGGGCAGCCCATAGGAAATTCATGAAATATAATTTGAGGGGTTTTCAAGTTCATGCAGCTACTCAAGGTCATGATCTACATGATCTATGTAAGTGTTGCATGTAATTTTAATAAGAATTGCAAAAGTTATGATGACTTACGTGAATGATGAAATGTAGTTAAAATAAACTTCAATTTTTCTTTGGCAATTTTGTTTTTAATCTTATTAATTCTATTTTGTGGGAGGATTTTTTGAATTTATTGTATTTCAATTTGAAAATCAAAAGATATAAAGTGTTTTATTTTGGTAGTAGAAAAGGCAAAATCATTATGTACATTTTTTAACCTATCAAGATGAGACGTTCAAATTTTGAACAATGCGGATGAACATAAATACATCCCAAGCACACAATTTTTTTGTTCATCCATCAATTTATTTGAAGATTCTTGTATTAGTTCTTCAACATTTGTACAACATAGATTCTAAAGACTTTACAAATGTTCTATAATTCACAGGATATTAGTAGGTGTGACCTCTAAAAAATAATTTCGTTAGTTCCGAACGACCCTTAAAAAATGACTTGAATAAAAAAGGAAAAAAAAATCTAAAATTAGTGTGAATAGAATTTAACATTTTGTACTTAAAGAAAAAAATTCATGTAAAAATCACAAATATCTAATCTACAATTGATATTAGAAAGAACTTCAAATTTTTGGCTTCCAATTTTATTGAAAAATATTGTTTTTTGTACTAGTTGATTTAACATTATAGATATGATTTATGGATCATATTTTTCAATCTTTGTTTGATTAAATTATTATTCTAAGTTGCATTTTACAATACATCTTTACAATTTCAAAAATCTAAACTCTTCCCCTAGTCTTCAAGGGATTAAACAATTTGATTAGAAAGAAAAAAGTTTCACAAGGTTTTGATTTGTTGCTATAAAATCTTCACCACTAACATTGACAACATTCAATTCCAAGTTCAAAATTGTTAATGACTTAGTATTTTTTGTAATTACATATCTTTTCCTATTTGCTATATTTATTGAATTTTAATTTTTTATATAACTCCAACTCATTTTCTTAATTCATTGTAAAGAGTACAAGTGTTTATAAAAGAAAGTAAAAAGATGAAAATTCTCTATCAGAGAGGTTGGAGATAATTTGTATTGAAAATTTCAAAATCATGATCTTGTAATTGGAGAAATTCATGGGGGTTGTTTTTAAGTAGATGTTAATGGATTATTTTTTTGGTAGAATCATTAGATGGAAATCAGGCCTTTGGGAGGGCCATTTCATATTGGTTTCCGTTGTTTTAAACCAGCCTATGCAGCTGGATAAAAAATAATTAAAAAATATATATTTAAAAAACAATTAAATTTTAATTTAAAATAAATAAATTGAAGAATAAAATATTAAATTTCTTTTACAAAAAAAATAACTTTTTAATGTCTGCCGACGTGGCATAGTTCCCGACGCAAGGGAATGCTAGGGAACTCACAGCCCTTAACTGCTACAGAAAATCATGTAATGTTTATGAGTTTTGAAGTACCAATCCTATTGTGTTTTATTGTCATTGTATATGTTGATCCTTCTCCTATTGAAGCTTACATTTGACCTTTAACTCCTAAATGTCCAATCAACTATTTTAAGGTCAATGCCCAACTTTAGGGACTTCTTGAATTGCATCTTTTTTTTAATTGCATTTTTTTTCCATGTAGTTTCTCAAGTTTTCTTTCTATAGCCAAAAAAAATCCGTTTGATTTGGACAAAATCTCTACCTTGGGTTATATTTTAAAGTCAAACACTGCAAAGAAAATGTTCATTATGAATTGTCTTTGAAGAGAACCAAAGGACATTCAAAAGAAAAAAATTCCTGAGTGTGTAAGTGGATAAGGGTTTTATTGGTTGGAGTGAATAGGCACAATGAAGTTAAATTTTCTTTTTCCAATGTAAGGTAGAGGGTAGTAAAATTGTCTCCATTCTAGAAATCAATCTTATAAAGTGCCCAAATCCATCACTGAGTTTTTGCACCTTGCTTGAATCTTCTTAGTATAAAAAATGTTCTTCGGTCCTTCAAGGATAACATATGATAGTTCTTTAGAACATAAAACATGCTACTATAACCAAACCACAACAATTTAGTAACCACATTGAACTTGCTCAAACACTTTTGCCTAGATGGGCTCTTCCATCTATAATCTATTATATATTGAAGAGTGTGGTAGAGAGCGTGGAAGGTGGATCCCTAGACAATTTTACCTAGAGTCTCTACCAAAATTCTCCAAAAACTTTTAAAAAAAATTGATTAAAAAAAATTAAGGAAAAGACAATACAAAAAGAGGATCCAAAATGCATTTTTGTACCCTCCGAGAAATTACTATGAGGCCGTACATGAGACCAAGCTGTAGCTTCAAGCCATAGCTTCATGTCCTAGCATGAAGACATAAACTGAATCAGGCTTATTTAGTGTTGCTGTGGATATTATTGTTGAACGAGCCTGCAATTCAGCCTGCATAGTTTTTTTAACCCCTAAAGTCCCAACGCCATTTTTTCGTCAAAAACTGCCAGTTCTGCTGCATTCACCTACGGAAGCAAAAAAACAACATTTTTTAAGAATCTAACCATAGTATCTTGTACTTCACTTGTCTGAGATCATGTGGTAAAAACTTCATCAAATTTGACCGTATGAATTGGAAGATATTAGCATTCAAAGTTGGACAATTTTTTTTTTAAGAACATACTTAAATTGCCCCGAAAACAAGATTGTTCATAACTTTCTCATAACTAATCCAAATGGAATGAACCAAAGCTTTAGATGTAGACAAAAACATAATCTTTGAGAAAATAAATTATAAATTTTGTATTTTGTATCTTTGCAATTTTTTTGTGTTGCCCGCCAAGTTCAGTTCTAGGCTTTTTTGTAGTATAACTTTTGCACCCAGGCACCAATAGAAATAAAAAAATTATATTTATGTAAAGTTTATCAGTTTTTCTATCTTATGAGAAAGTTTCAAAAAGTTTCACAAAAAATTGAGGTCATAGGAGCTTGCCCAAAATTCACTTTGTTCCCCGAGGGGACAATGGGACTTTAGGGGTTAAATTATTATTATTATTAATAAATGTTTTTAACAATTATTTTTTCCTATGCATGAGAACACTTTTTACTATGTAATTTATTGCAACTATTTTTACTATTGTTAGAATAGGAATAGGATTACACTTTCATTGCATTGGTTTATCATATTTTCAAAAAGTTGTCAATCAATTAACTTGTCAATAAATTTAGTCAATCTTCAATTTGGAATACTTGGTCTTTTAGGGTTTAACTTCTTAGGGACCAAGGTACATTTTGGGCAAAAATTGTAAAAAAAAATTCACTTTTAGGGCAAAAAATGAAAAATGAAAAAGAAATTTTAATTTTTGAAATTCAACCATACAAAAGCATACAAGATTGCTATAGTATCTTTTAGAAAAAATTCTTAATATCTGATCATACAAATTTCAAGATTATAGTGTTTGAAGTTAGAAGAATTATTTTTGAGCGTGCTTGATAGAATCAATACACTTTAACTCCTAGAGTGAGATTTTTGCATCATCCTTAGTTATTTTCGGACTAATGCATCCTACATTATATCAATTCTATTCTTGCAAAATTTCAAAAGTAAGAGATGATTTTTGATGAGCTGACCAAATTGCCCAAAATACTTCGGACAACATAACTTTTGATCCAAACACCTTGTCCAAAAGAAAATTAGATTTCCAAAAAAGGAGGTACGTGTCCACACCTTGTATCAAATTTTCAAAAAAATTCATTCAAAATTGACTTTGTAGGAACCTTTTGGAATTTTCAATTGGTCATTCAATGACCACTTGGTCCTTTAAGGGTTAATTGAAAAGTGTCAATAGACTATTGGCTATTGCTAGAAGTAAGGTAGCAACACCCATAACTTGTCAATTTAAGGATTTTGGACATGATGTCTATCAATAGACATCCAAAAAATTATTTAACCCTATTAGCAAGAAAAAAAAAATTGAATGCACTTTCAAATGTATTTTTTGGACGTTGTGAGTATAAGTTATGAATTTTTAAAGAGCCCACTATAGATGCACCTAATACCAACACTAAGATTTGATATTCAGATGTAGTACATCCTTGTTATCACATCTATTTACTTCCCAAGATTTTTCAAGATTTTAGAGGTGGTGGTTATGGGTACAAGGACGCTTATGGGTGTTGCTACCTTATTATGTACAAAACTCAAAAGAATTTGAGCATTGAAAATGAATAGGCAATACCACCATCAATTTCAATTGCCCTCTCCATGCTCCAACTCAAAGTGAATGTAAAAAATTGCCTATATTTTATATTTTTAGTTGTTACATTTATTACATGAGACTATTTTTTAATGTATTTACAAAGTACTATTAACTATAGTAATATTTCATAACTATAAATAGGAGAATTTTTATAAGATTTTTTTTAAGTACATAAGTATTTTTTAAATTGTGTATAAAAGGATGTTGTATCACTAAAATATATTTTTTGTGTGCATGAGAAAGCTTTCAAATATGAGAGTAATTTCTTTTGCTAAACATTGAAAATTTATGTTATGGATATTTCCTAAGTGCCAGTTTCGGGGGGGTCACTTAGAGTGTCCATTTGAAACCATGTGCGAACAAAACTTTCGACCCCCTATATACTTTTTGAATTTTAAATAAAACAAAATAAGAAAAATACGAATAGATTTTTCTATTTTGAAAGTTTATGTTTTGAATTATTGATATTTTTATTTGTTAATAATAATTAGTTACAAATTTTTGAAGTAAAAAGATACATTGTAGAACTGAAAAATAACTTTCACACCCCTATATTATAGAAGAAAAAATTGTCTAAAAAATGAACAAAAAATTCTTAAAAATAACTCTCTATTGAAAGCTCATTTTGAGTTGAATATTGATTCAATGGTCATCTAAATGTGTTTTCTATAATTATTTGAGTTGAAAAATATGCCATTTTAGTTCATTTTCAAACTCTTCTAGAAATCATTTCATATTTGATTTGAGAGGGAAATTTTGGCAATAGAAATCTATAGTCATTATTAAACAATGGTCAAAATTTTAGATTGAAATTATAGTTTATTAGAAACCACTTATTCGCACGTGGTTTGTTGTAGTAGAACTAAGTGCACCCCCCGAGGTGCCAGTACTTGGAATGGGTTTAAACTAGTAGGGGTTACATTTCAATGTCAAGGCAAGTTATCAAACTTGGGTAGTAGTAACCATCAATAATAGGAATTGCACTATAAAGTTCATGGGCCTATGCAAGCCCAACAAACTCGCACTTGAAATTCACTGAATAGTAGAGGGAGCTTAGAAAGATTAGGAAACAACTACTTAACTATGTTCCTCACTATATTCTTTTTAAATTTGCAAGATTTACCACAAAATAATATTAAAACACATGATTAGTTTATAAACTTATAGGTTTTCATCTCTAAAGAGATAAGCCAATAATTATATGGGCAAAATTCATTTTTTGTCTTTTTCTATCATAAGTAAACGTAAACTAAAACAATTCTATAACAAAGTCACTTGCTTTCAAAAATTTATGAATTTTTTGCAAAGTTTTTTTTAGTTTTATTGTTGTGAATTTTGAAGGTTTTCAAGACTTCAAGAATATTCACATTAATTACAAAATGTATTTGAAAATCTTGAAAATTTATGCAAGACATGGTTTTTATAAGAATTATCAATTTATACAAGACTTGTTTTTTTTAATAAGAACTATCAATTTATACAAGACATGTTTTTTT
Organism: Rhytidiadelphus loreus; assembly: GCA_947034895.1. Classification (NCBI taxonomy): domain Eukaryota; kingdom Viridiplantae; phylum Streptophyta; class Bryopsida; order Hypnales; family Hylocomiaceae; genus Rhytidiadelphus; species Rhytidiadelphus loreus. Next base: position 66,135,752 of record OX344762.1, read on the forward strand.
TAATAAGAACCATCTATTTATACAAGACATGTTTTTGATAGGCATTGTCAAATATCATATAGATATTTAAGATTTTGATAGTTTATATTTTCTTGGTGTTGTAACTATGGTAATTAATGTGTGTAGAACTTGCAATTTCAATTTAAAGAATTATGAACAAAATATTAGGAATTGTAAGGATTAAAAACTATCTAGTTACTATAGTTGAGGTGAACATTTAACATGCTAATAGTTAGATGGTTTGCAATGTACCTACTAGTAAGGTAATGTTGCAAGCCCTTTTTTCCAAACCTTAGATAATAAATAGTTATCTTTCTATGTCAATTGATGAAGAGCTTAATGGCCCTATTTGGACCATCATTTTTTCTCCAAACTTATACTTGAGCAGTGATGCTCGATAGAAGCAACTTTAATAAGCAAGTACATTCTTCAACCCTCTTGCACACCAAAGTTGTTTGAGAGAGTTAGGGTTTGTGATTGTTGTGGCATTGGTGTCAATTATTGAAGCCATACATGACTATTCAAAGATTAGATTTCTTTGTCTATTGGCTACCATTGTAATCGCATTTAGTTCTTATATTAAAGTCATTGAATTACACTCTTGCATCAATTTTCTTTTGGTTTGTTGCTTGCATAGAATGATGGAAGGGATGAAAGAAGATTGATGATGATATCATACAATTGTTAAGTTTGTTATTTGAGCTACTATCAATGGTCACTAACAATTGGTTGTACCAAAACTTGGTTACCTCAAGAAGTATTAAGGGAAGATGGTGGTATTTCTTAGAAACAACCTCAAGTGCGGGATTAAGAGGGGCAATGTGTACTACAACAAAGAGTGCATCTTTGTCAAGAATGTACATGTGGTGTTGAATCAACTCAAAAAACTCTTGCCTAATAAAACACAACATAAGATTATACACTAAATGTTTTATCCTATTATTTGCTTTGACTTATGGTCATCAAACGTGTGATTATATTGTACATGGGACTTTATTAGAGCATTTTAAGGCTAAATACATGTACATGCATGATAAAAGTTAGTGTGAAACCTTAAGGTGCAAAAGAAGTTGGTACGTGAATGTGATCATTTTGAAGCTTTTATATGTACCATGAGTATTGCTAGTTTCATTTTTGTAGTAGAAATAAGGTCATTAGTGTTGAGAGAGAAAATAACAACATCCATTTATTTTTATGATTGATTTACATGAAGAATTTGTTCATTGTAGGTCCTACAATTGCCTCCTTTTGAGACATGACAAGTGACACTAATGTTTCATATGTCCACTAGAAGGGAGACACTATACTACCAAAAAGTTAAAAAAACATAATAAATAAAAGGGGGATAAAGTGAATCATAGGCAAGAGCTAGTAAGAATGCAAATAGAAGTGTAGGGGAGTTCAACAAAAGGTATTCTAGTAACTAGTATTTGTGAGGGGTGGTTGAGGAAGGAGGGGGAGTATTGGTTGGAAAAGATCGCACTCATTCATTGTTAGGGGGAATGTGATTAATGATTTGATGAAGTTTTCTTTTTTAGTTTTCTTTCGAAGAGTAAAATTTAGGTAAAATATTCAATGTATGTCCTTAATAGTGGTGAGTGTTTTCTTGATTGTGGATTTCAAAAATGCTTAGAACATCATGGAGTGCATTGCAAGAGAAAATATACTTAGTTTCATGGGCTCTAATTGTAATGACAATGAACAATTTAGTGTCCTGGCATGTGTAGTTAAGGGTATCATTGAGTAATGATTGGAATTTATAGAGTTCTTAAAAGATTGAGTTCGTTGACTTTGAGCTTTTTCCTGTAGTCTTTTTTAGACTTTCTTGCAGCCTCTTGAGTATGTTTAGGAAACGAGTATTTTTGGAAAACAATGTTTTTTGGGAAGAAAACTTCTTGGAGACCTTTCTCTATAGCAATAAAGAGGCTCTATACATGCTATAGATATAGTCTTCTATGTTTCTCACTAGAGTTTCAATTATCTAGTATAGTCCATTGAGCTTCCAAAGTTAAAAATATGTGGAAGTTGTAGTCTATTGGGTGATTGCAAGAAAGTCTAGTACTATTTTAGTCACATTTAGATTGATGGAGTTGTCATCCTCTAAAACTTTTGAAAGATGAACTTGAAATTTTTGTTGGAGATGAATTTCTTGATTGTAATCATACTCCTTATTTTTCAAATAATTTTATATTTACAAGTAAACTTTTTTTAATTTGTCACATGTTTAAGTTTAGGATTTTTTAATACTAGAGAGTACCCAAAATGAATGCTTTACAGCTAAAATTTTGTGATCTATTCCTACAATACGTGGGCATGTGCCTACTAATGGGCATCTAAAAATACATTATTTTATGTCCTCCATATCTGTGCAAATAGGATTCTCTTGCACATGTACTTTTGCACATTGAAGATGGTTTCAACTTCATTCTTTTGGTGTAGTTAAGTCTTTACAAATTTCCAATTTTTATTTTTTTATTTTTCATTATTTTCTATTTATTATTAATCTATACCTCACTATATCTATTTTCTATGACAAATTGTTTTTTTTCAACATAGTTTTGTCAAAACGCTACAAAAATGGCTAGTCTTTCTTGCAACCACCCTATTGAGTCTTTGAGCCCGTAGCTTCTCATAGAAACTTCTATCATTGAATTTTATACCACATATTATTTCCTCCAAGTAGTATTCACTCTTGTTTGATTGCTCAACAAAGGTCTATGATGGATGTGGTTGAACATGCCTACAAAAACAACTCCTACTTGAGCGCTGAGAACATACAAACATATTAAATGGGTACAATATGCATACAATGATTATGTATGTAAAAATGAAGTGGAGAAGGTTTAGATGTTCAATTTGCAAAATACCTTGGAGATTATACTTCAATTCTTTTCATTTTGCAACCCTAGCTAACAATACTTCTATTGTTTTGGTATCTAGAAAGTTGCTAGGAAGAAGTTTATGAGACTCAAGATCCTCCTCTTCCATCTAACATAGAGAAATGGAATGCATAGTTAAAACCAAAATGCACAAAGACACGCACGTATATAGAATTTTCATAGGACACAAATAATGATTTTCACCCCATTGTATCTACAACACTCACATTCCTATTACTTGCAATACAAATGAAACTTGCATTGGTTTCCACACATGTACACCATGCTAAGTAAGTAATTGAAATAAATTCTTTTGAGATGGATAAATAATAATCACCTCGACCATGCTTGGAAATACACCCATGTTGCATATGGGTGATTGCAAGAAAGACCGAACAATTTTGGTGGTGTTCTGACAAAACTGTGATTTTTTGCGCTCAATACTATGAGTACTACAGTACTACGAAATGGAGCAATCTCAGCCGTTGATTTCAAAAATCAATGGCCAATAGTACTTTTGAGTACTTAATAATACTAAAAAAATATTATTTGAAAAAAATGATAATTTGTCACAAATGTAGATAAAATTAAGTATAAATTAATAATAATTAGAAAATCATGAATGAAAAAACTAAAAATTGGCCATTTGTAAAGACTTGATAGTGATTACATTTCACCAAAAATTAGAAGTTGAAACCATTATGAATGTTTGGAGCGCTATGCGCAAGGGACCCCTATTTGCATGCATGTTGAGGACAAATAATTGTTTTTTTAATGCCCTTTGGTGGGCATATGCTCATCTAGTGTGGGAATATCCTACAAAAAATTCAAGTGAACATCATAATTTTTGGATGCTCTACAGTACTAAAAACCCCTAAACCGCAAAGTGTGACAAATTAGCTAAATTGACATTCAATTATAAAATTATTTTTCAAAATTTATGAAAAATAATGAATCTCATGATTTCTCAATTAGCCATCTTCAATAAAAAATTTAAGTCCATCAGCTTCATTTTGCAAAAGTTATGATTAATGGCAACTTAGTCACTTCAATTGTGATGCCAATTAGGACCGGTCTTTCTTGCAATCACCCATATGAGGATTGTATGCTCAAACATGCTTGGCACACATCCCTCACTCATCACTACTAACTATTAAATATAAGTTTATAAACTTCCAAATTGATTTTGATTTTTGAATGTATTGTATGATATGTAATTTTCATCATTCGGTGGGCAGCTCAAAAAACCCACCTTTTTAAGAAATAAAAACTTGAAATGGATTCTCTAGGTTTATGTATACGAGGAAAGCTTTGAATCATTCCATTTTGATTAAGGAGATGAAAGTTGTGAGGAGTTTTAGTTTGTGGGTAGTTATGAAATCTCTACTCTAAGATAAACTTTGAAGTCTTTTATTTAACTCAATTTTCAATATTTTTGGAAAAAAATAAAAACGTTAGGTGTAGATTGTTTATTACAACATTACAAACATTGGAATTGGTGTTTTTCAATTCCATAAATAAATTGTTAACAATTTAGTATTTTAAATCATTCCCTACTTCATTCTACTTACTATTATTTTCCTATATGTTGTACAATTCCGAATGATTTGAAAATTTGAAAAGCATGTAGCCAACTTGCTTTGAAGAATGAATCCAAAGAAGCACCCCCATTTTAAACATTTTTTTCATACAAATGTGACCTTGTGAAGTGCAACTGCCCATTTTTTTGTAGGGTCAAAAAAAGGGTTTTTGTCACTTCAACCACTAGTATCTTGCAATTTATACAATGGAAATTTCTGAATTTTTTCCACATCTCCTCAAACCAACATACTGCAAGATCCTACAATTTATGTGCCCCCAAATATATTTTTTTTCTATAATTTGGTTACTAGAAATGGCAATTTTGGAACGTTTTTGGTGAAAACATAGTCAAAAACCTCTGGGGGATAAGGGTTAACCATATAAAAAGCATAATCAAGGGTTGATAATATACTCAAACAGAAGGTGCAATGGAATTGGAGCCAAGTTAGAGAAATTAGGAAGTCCAAAAATCTATACGAGTGAGTTCAGTTCATTGGATAAATTCAAAAAAATAATAGAATTAAACCGCACGAAAATAGGACAGATCTATTTTTGACCCTGCTAAATATGTCGACAAAGAAGTGGGTCCTATTACCGTCACTATATTTCGCATGGCCCTTTTTTTAGAGTTGGAGGCTACTCTTTGAGCAATTTGAGTTTATAATTGGAATTTAGGATGAAGAGTTCATGGTGCAGTAACTGCAAGAAAAATCTAAATATACGCATCTACTTTTTTATAACTCTTTTAGTTGCAGTGATACTCCTTTAAATTCCTAGCGAAAATTCGCCAATATCTTCGGGTACCTGCCTGAGGCACCGACGAAGTGTACACACAGAAAAACGGGTATAAATCCGGATATTTTCACCATACCCGGATCCTTGCACTCATACCCTTCGCCGCAGGGGCTTTACCACGTTGTGTCTTGTTACCGACTTCAGTAACCTTTTTTCGCTGTTGTCACTAACGTCCGCGCCGCCAGTGTTCTGCTCCCATGCATCGCCAGCACGATGTTGTCTAATCTTCCTGCCAAATCGCCAAAGCCTGCACTTACCTGTTCGTAGAATCGCCACTTGCTGCTCTCATTCAGCGCTCTCTCGCCTGCTTCCTATCTCCGGTTGCTGCCGACACTGCAGTAAGTGTCAGCCTTTATTACTTTACGAACTTTAGATATTAGATTGCGTCTCAATTGTGTGCGCATCGAGATTTTGGCAATCTCATTTCACCGGCAGCGTTTATTCTTGGAGGCGGATTAGTTTTGGGGCTCGCGGCGTTTTCTGTGGAGGATGAGGTGTGGAGCGATACTGCAACGGACGGAGCCGACGCTTCTTCCTGGCTGGAAACGCAAGCATGCGCATTCTTCAGTGCAGCGTTCCTCACTCCGTAGATTTCTCTTCGAAGGTAGAATTCCGTCACTGGAGGCTGGTCCAAGCGAGACAGGGGTGCAATCCGATTTGCAGGTGGACGTGGGATCACAGCTTCGATCGCACGCTGTGAGGTCGCAGGCGGCTCTACCTGCAGTGCACCTCATTCAAGAAGTGACTCCAAGTGCGTGCTGCTGTCGGAGATCTCCAAGCCACCGAAATCTCCCGAGCCTGATATGGTGGGTCCGGTCTCTGCATCAGCAAGTCACGAATTGGCAAAAAAACACAATAAAATGTATGACCAAATCGGCACTTCCAGGAGCCATGGGCAGGGGCTGTGGTTGGTGTTGATGACCGAGATTTGGCAAGTCCGCTGTAAGGATTGCAGTGACATCAAAATCAGGGCCAAGCATCTTGTCCCAAAGATCGATTCTTTGTGGAAACATGCAAGGAAGTCAAGGAGAAAGGCATTGTGTATGTGATATGGGGAAGGTGAGACGGGGCGAGCTAGTATATAGTACAACCTTGGTAGCAACCAGCACGTCGGAAATGAGCGCATTTACTTTGTCAGGGGCGGAGACAGTGTTGTGCAGCAAGTGGCTCAAGGCATTGCTATGAAGAGAAGGAAACTGCTTGTGCAGCTGATGATGACCTTGTTCCATGACCTTAATCAATCAAGGACGTCCGATGTCTGACTATGTTGGCGCTCGGGATTTGTCGATCCACTTGAATGTTCCAAACATTCCAAGGAAGTACTGGTGTGAGTCTTCGGAATGAAAACTCACGGAGTCCACGTGCAAAGGGCTCTCGGATCGGTGTGAAACTCCCTTCATTGCAGTATCGGCAGCTGAAGTGACGACCATTGACAACCAGTAGTGGTTGTCTGTGCATGTACACGTGCCACAAATGTTTGGCCGTACGTCCATGCTACTGCAACTGAGCCGTGTCGTGGAGGCTCCAACTGCTAATACAATCGAGGATATGATATACTCGGCCTTGTCTTGCCATGGAGAAATTTCTGACGATCAGATGGCGGAGAAGATCATCTCCTTAATTTGGGGCTGGCGGCGCTGCCGTGTTTCAGGGTTGCCGAAGGGTGTAACCCAACAGCTGGTTTAGAAAATCGCTCCTGACATCATCGGAGTTCACGACATGGCACATCGAACAAATTTGGCAGTCAAGGCCCTCTCTAATTGATTTGCCGCTGGTTCACAAGCTTGAGGTCTTGTGCACTCAATTGCATAGCTATTTCTCCAGCTCACCCAAACGACATCAGGAATTCCAAAAGCTCGCAGAAGTTGTGGAGACAGAGGAGCTCGAGATCTTGAATCGTGTGACGACGAGGTGGGTCTCGCTTCTTTGAGCCCTTGATGGGCGAATTTAAGACCCTGATTGTGAAGTTTAGTCAGGATTCCCTTCGATCAGAAAAGTGCAGCCAAGCGTAACCTTTCTGTTTTATGTGATGTGCGCACCTTGCTGGCGCGCTCTTCCATGTGTTATGCCGCTCTTAGAGCTCATTAAATTCGCTCAGGCAGGAAATGTTTTCGTGACCGATTATGTTGCTGCCGTCAAGATATGTCAAGCAGAATTCCAGTTGTTTAGTAATGACTACTCTCATGCACCATTTCCCAGGAGTGGGTGACAGATCTTACACGACGGATCGGAAGGCCCAGCTTTTCCAATCCATTCATGCGAGATTGAAAGAAACACGTGAAACACGTGTTGATTTTGTTGCATTTTTACAATTCTCATGCTTATTTTTCAAGATATTTTATTTTTCTACAGATGCTTATTTTATTTTTTTGGTGTAATTTAAAATTAGGAAAAATTAATTAATTTTAAGAAAAAAATTGACCCTTGTATACACCTTTAAAGAGATTTTAAGGAAAACAAAGTATAGAATTTTTTTTAAGTAGGAAAACTATATTTCTAGGAAATATAAATTTCAATGTTTTAATTTATAAAAATTAGGAAAAAAATAAAAATAAAAATAGACCATTTGTAACAACTCTATGGAGATGGTCATTCACAAAAAAATTAAAAAATAATAATAATAATAATATATGCCTGGGTACGCAACTCCCATATTATATGGCCTTGATTTTAATTACTTATAATGCATTTTAGTCTAATTTCAAGGGATGTTATTTGTTTTAATTTAGAAAAGTCTTGTAGCCCTTTCAAGAAGGAATCCAAAAAAGTAAATATATACATTAAATGAGTTTTTTTGAGGATAATAATAGCATTATAAATCTAATTATATGAGTTTTTTTAATACATATATCATGGAACAAGCTACCCAAATCTTGGGTGTTTTTAATAAAATTTTAATATAAATAACATATGACAAATGAATTTTAATTTTAATTGGAAGGAACTTTTTGTATGAATTTTTTAAAATTATACATAGGCAACTTTGGGTGTGATAGTTGAGCTAGAAGATTGATGATTTATATTGGGATATTGGTTGTTTGGCTGAGATATGTACTATTAATGACCAAATATGTTTCATCGTATCCAATGCACCTTGAGGGTTTGACAATCAACAATATTGAAAACCGGATATCTTAAGAGTATTCCAAGGGTATAGGGTAGCACGTGTATTCTAAACCCTAGTGCCGTTAGTATCTTTGTTTTTAGTTCAGTTTGTTTCCCGCCGCCACTTTCTTTCGCTCGAGCTTCCGCTGCTTTCTTCCACCCAAGCTTCTGTCGCTTTTTTCAACCGCTTCTTCTCTCATTTCACCTCAAGCATTCTCTCTCATGTTTTTGTATACTATTGTCTTCGATTTGGAGGGGTGTAAGAATCAATTTGGAAGGTGCAACAATTGATTTGGAGGGATGTGGCAATATTTCTGGAGGCTTGATTTCATTTGACAATTGTTGTAGAGGATCACATTTGGAGCATTGTTGTAGAGCATCATTGTGAACGACGTGAAGGATCACGTTAGGTGATGATTTGTTCATGTTCCAAATTAAGTTCTAAATTTTACATTAAGGTAAGTTACTGTTTCTATGTTTCTATCTTCTTGCTTGGATTAGGGTTTGTATTTACAAGCTAGCTTGTGCATCTTTTGTGTTGCTTTTGTGTTTGCTCTTTGGATCATTGTTTTGAGAATGATCATGCTTGGCTTTGTTTTTGAGCTTTGCTGTTAATCCCTCATCGCCGGAGGGGACAAAAAGTGTCCTCATAGAAAATTCAAAGTGCTGTAACTTTTGCATCTAATGTCCAAATTCAATAAAACTTGTTGGTAAAGTTGCACTCTCTCTTTTAGTTTATGTGGTATAATTTTCAGATCAATCCAAGATTTATTGATTTCTTGGAAGTCAATCGAAGTTCACAAGTTCAATTTGAATTCACCAAATTACATTTGAATTCACCAAATTACATTTGAAGGTTGAAACTTTAGGGGCTTGTAGCTCCTTCATCCAATGTTTGTTTTCAATAAAATTTGTTGGATAATGTTATCCTTGAAGTCTAGTTATTGTGGTAAAATTTTCAGGTCAATTCAAGTTGTTTTGAATGCTTGGGAGCAATTTGAAGTTCAAAATCTAGACATTTTTGCATTACCTTTGAACTTTGGCAGCTTATAACTTCTTCAGACGGGGTTTGTTTTCAATAATTTTTGTTGGAAAAGTTGCACATACTAGTCTAGTTTTTATGGTAAAAATTTCATATCAATCCAATAAGTTAAGATTTATTGAGAAGCATTTTAATAGAGGTAGGTTTAGCCATAGATGTGTTTTTTTGCTACTTTTTTCACTGTTTTTTGACATTTCAATACAATTTTGCAAAAGCAATGAGTCAATTGGATGATTTTTTTTCCCATCAAATTGTTTATCTTTTGTTTCTGAATCTTTTTGTAGTTTCAAGTTATTTCATTTGAATAGGTTTAGAAATCGAATTTCACCTCCAAAGGTGTTTTTAGGAAAATTTCAGCATCTTTTCTCAACACTAAAACATTATAATCTCTCAATCTATATGGTCAAATGATCCCAAATTTGATTTACACCATCTACAACATGCACACTACAAGATTGTACGGTTGAGATTTTCATACCTTAATCACATTTAGACTTATAACACTTGAAGAGCAAGGTTGTTTTTTGAATGGTTAGGCCTTTGGCAGTGAGGGGTTAATGGTTGGGCTTGTTTAGGCACTACATGTCAATTATGTATTCTCAAGTCTACTGAATTTGTTTGTTCCAAATGTGGGGCTTGTATGCTGATTTGAGGTTTAGGGATGGAATTTTAATGCTTTTAGGGTCTGGTACTATCTCTAGTTGGTATGAATGTGACTTTGTTTACCCCCCTATTGATACGTATTTCCTAGAAAAGATTACATCTAGTTCAGCTTAGATATAAGTTTGTTTGTTTTCTTCCAAAAATACCACCAAAACTTAATATGATTCAATATCAGCCATTAGATGGTCAGTTTGTGGACCTCCTACCTTACTTAATGATGTCTCTCATTTGGAAGAACTTATCAGCTCAAGTTTTAGCTTAGTTTAAGTGAGATTAATCAACATTATTCTTGATAATTGCACAAGCATGATGGCTGAATGGAGTAGATGTAGTTTCAGTAACTTATATAGAGGTCTAAACTCACCTATTGGGTATGTTAATTGAGAGTAGAATAGTTAATCAAGTTACCCTCTCAATCTTGATAATTTATTAAATTTGTCTTAGTATTATGAGTTGTTTTGTGTTTGAAAAAATACTTGCTATATTTGTACACTTAATTTTCTAGGAGAGAGATTCTTGTTGCTTGATGTCTAATTTTGAACATTCATTATATTGGTGTAGTTTTCAGCAAGGGTGCATCTTATTATCTACAATTCTAAAAAGTAAAGTATCATAATTTTCATCTTCCTTCCATTGTATTGCATTTATATAGGATCAGAAAAGTAGAAAAATTAGAGCTTTATCAATAGTGGCATCAGTAAATGTTGATGACCTTCAATCCTTCTCAAATACTACTGTGACATCTACTTCTAATACTCTCATGAGGCACTCTACAAGATTAACAAAATAGCTCTTTCAAATTTTCTTCATATACACTATGAAGATTTTTTTTCTAATAAACATGCAACCCATAATTTTTTGTAGCTATTTTATTTAATTTTTTCTTCACCCAAAATTTTGGTCATTTTAATTTAATTTAATTTTTACAAAAGCCATCCTTTAAGCTGTTTTATTGTTGATGACCTCTGCATATAATATGGGAGTTGCGTACCCAGGAATACATGTTTCGAAATGCAAACAATAAAGAAGTTTATTTTTTGGACTTCCATACAATAAACTATTAACTATTTTTAGAATTTTTTTTAATAGTAGCTTCTCTTCAAATACAAATTTAAGCTCCAAATTTGTTATTTTGGACTAAAAATAGTACTATCCTCCCAAGTTTGTAATTGCGACACTCAATTGGGAGTTATGTTTCGATAGAAAAACATTTTTGAGAATTGAATTCTTTTTTTAAAGGAGTATATTAGTTATGAATATCTTACCTATGAATCTATGAATCTTGAATCATTTGAAGCCACAATGCAAAAGTTATGGCCAAAAAATAAATTAGCTTGTAACGTGTGACAAAAAATAGTACAAGTTTTTTTTACATTCACCTTTATATGTGGCTCATCAAGTTCATTCTATGACTACTTGACTAGGACTCAAGCATCTATTAGCTAAAATGACTTTGAATTTGCAGTGAACTCCATGAAAGTCTAATGAAGTACTATAAGAAATATGCTAATTCAATAGTTGTCCAAATATTGAATTGTTCAACAATAGTGAGGCAAATTTCTCCTTAGATGTACAAGCTCTAGACATACAAACTTGACCATGAAAGGCAATGCAACTAAGGTAATGGAGCTTGATGCCACAAATCTAATTACAAAACTGCAAAACTTTACAATGCTCTTCTTTTGAGAGAAGTATTGCAATTGTAAACCTCTATGTGTTTGAATCCAAATTATACAATATTGTATGTATTTCATTTATATTTGTGTAATTAAGGATTTTGAGCTTGAATTTTTTGTTTTTTTGTGTTCTATATGAACTTGAAATTGGGATCTTGTGGTTAAAATTCTCATAGTCTGCATTTTGGGGGCTCAAAATGTCAAAGGAATTTTTAGGGATTAAAGATGACTTTCAAACAAAAGTTGCAACATATAATTTATGTACTATAACCATATGAATAGATCAATTGATGCAATAACCAATATTTTTCAATAAAATTTGAACTTAAAAATTGAAAAATATTTTAAAAATTGACTTTAGAATGAATATTCTTAATTTTTACAAGATTTGCTTTTTTTCATTTAAAATATTAAGTTTCAATTAGTGATTACTTAAGATTTTTTTATTTTACTTATTTTCTAAATGTCATTTTTGTATGGTTAGTTTTTGAGCTCTAACATACTTATATGGAAGATTTACAAGAAAAAGTTGTCCAAATTGATACCATACAAATGTAAGAAAACCAAAAAAGTCTACAAATATTTAAATGGATGAAAAAATAAAGATTTTGTGTACTCATGATGTTGTTTGAAATTTGAATGTTTCGTCCATTAATTAGGGGTTACCCCTTTAATTCCTATGGTTGTTTTGGTTAGAGCAAAAATATAACCAAAATCTTTAGCAAATGTAGAATTATTGAGTATAGAGTAGCCAAAGTGAAAAATGTAACCATACCAAATTAGAGAATAAGTAATAGACAATAGGTGTGCAAAAAATTAGGATGATTTACTATTAGTATTGCAAGAATTTAAAGTTTTCTCATAGTGTATACAATGTTGTTGACATCAACATATGAAAAATGTGCAAATATAGACTTACAATACTAACAAGCTCATAAAGGATTCACTTCAAGGACCTTTAGATTTGGTAGACATTGCTTTCAGTGATTTGTATATAGCAATGAACACTGAAAAATACACTTTTGTGTTTTGGGGCTATTATCACTCCTAGAAGTGCATGCCCAAAAATATACAAGATGCACAAATTTTCCAATCTCAAGCTCTGATGTGCCTTCAAATTAGAAGTGATTGTGATGGTGTTGGTATTCTAAATTTTAAAAATATGATTGAATTTAGATTTTTTTAAGAACATACCACATGGGGTCTACAAAAATATCCTCAATATGAAGATTTTCTTTCCTTAGATCTCTAAATCCTATCTATTTAATCCAATCACCGTTTGAGATTCTAAATTTAGAAAATCCATATCTTAAGTTAGGTTGTTTCATTAGATGGGATTTGGAGGGCTGGAGGGCCATTTTAGGCTGTTTCTAGCTCCATTCCTCGGGCCCCATCGAACGCAGATGCCAGATTTATTTATTTTCAAAAATAAATAAATTTAAAGTTCTTAAAATGAAAAACAAAGTTAATTTTTTTTTTAATTTAAAAAAAAATGACGTGGCAATCGCTCAGCCAGGTCAGCAGGGCTCGTGAACGGCTAGTTTCGTCCAATTTCGGGGGGTTACCCACTTGGGAACTCATGGCCCTTTCCAATAGGAAAATCACATCTAATGGTTTGTTTGTTTGTTATGGTGAGATCTTCTTGGACCGTTTGTCTCCTAGTCACGTGCTTGGAACTTTTGAAAAGCTCCTTTTGAGGAGGGGTGTACGGGCTTTGTTTTGTGAAGTTCCAACCTACGGGGTCTACTTTATGCATATTCATCTTCAGTACATTGTGACATGTTAGAATGCACTAGTTTAGACATGAAACTCCAAAAATAGGATGTCTAAAACTTTTGAGGAACAAATATTAATATATACATGTCTTTTTTGAAAAAGATTGTGAAAAAAGAAAAAGAAAAAGAAAAAAATAGAGGAAAATCTCCAAGTTCTAAAATTTGTAAAATTGTCAATTTGTGACTTCATCTACAACAAATGATGGAAAAAATACTAAAAAAAAAGCACATTGTTGACATTAAATCTAAAAGTATTATAAACCATATTTCATCACAACAACCTTTTTTGAAAAAAGTGCCTATCCACTTGTGCCATCTTTGTGTTCACTTTCTCCCCAAAACATCACCAATGTTGTTCAAGACACAAAAGGTACACATGTTTTGCAATTCTTTTTACATATTTTTCAACATATTATACAAAAATTGACAAATATAGCCAAGAATAAACATAATTGTTGCATACAATTGTATTTTCTAGATTGGATTCCTTCAATTCATTTTCTATCAAAAAAATTAAGGACTTCCACTTCCTAATTCACTTCCAATTTGTCTTAGATTATGAATTATTTTTATTTTTCTCACTCCATAAAACCAATTTGTGATTCTTTAGGACTTAAAGAGTTAGAGAATGCAATCAGCATGCAATTTAGAAAGAAAAAAAAATTCTCTTTTTTATTTTTTTTCTAAAAATGAAATGGAATTTCGTTTGCAGAGGAGAAATAGCACGTAATTCTTCGATTCCGTATTTTCTTCACCTAAAATGAAGAATTAGGAAGCCAAATATACACCAGCACGGATTTGCACAATTGCACCTCCAACTGTCAATGGTCAAGAATTCCCTGCAACTGCCATACTCCACAAATAGACCTAGCACGTGCTACAATGGATGCAAAAATGGAAGGAAACTACTATCTCTAATAAGTTTTTACAGTACAATATTTTTGTTTCTTTGGTATAACCCCGAAAGATTTTTTACTATATTTTCACCAAAACCCCTCCAAAATTGTCATTCTTAGTACAAGTCCCAAATTTTAGAAAAAAAAATTCTAGACACGTGTAACCAAAGGATTTTGTAGTATACTAGATTGAGAAGATGTGAAAAAAAATTCAGAAATTTCCACCATGTAGATTGCATGATATTAGCATTTGAAATGACAAAAATCCCTTTGGGGGGCCTTGTAAAAAACTACGCAGCCCGCACTTCACATGGCCACATCTGTATGAAAAAATGTCCATAATTCTTTGGATTAATTCTTCAAGCCAAGTTGGCTACATGCTTGAAAAATGCCAATTCTAATGGTTGTAATGTTGTAACAAACAATCTACACCTTATTTTCTTAAAATATTAGAAGTTGAGTTAAATAAAGGACTTCAAAGTTTATTTTAGAATAGAGATTGTAACTACGTGCAAACTAGAACTCTTCATAACTTTCATATCATTAATCAAAATGGAATTATTCAAAGCTTTCCAAAGAGAGGGAGGGAGAGAGAAAGAGGGAGAGAGTCAATTTTAAATTTTCATTTCTTAAAAAAGTAATTTTTAAAGAAGTTTGTTTTGTTGCTTGGTCTACCTATTGAGCAATGAAAAATACATATCATAAAATAACTTTTTAACCATCTAGTCAAAACTTATGAAAATTGTTGAGCTTTAAAGCTACTCCTCAGGAACATGTTGTGTGAAAATTTCAAAGAAAAATAAATAAAAAACTCCATTTGCAGTAAGTTGCCAAAAATCACTATGTTGCCAAAAAATGTAGTTTAGCGCTTTAGGGGTTCACTACCATTTGTGTACATTTTATGCACATCAATGGCATTTCATTACATAACATTCTTGAACTTCAAGGCTTTGCTCCCAATGAATCAAAGTTCCTTTCATTGTAAATAATCTTGAATGCAACTATTTTACACATGTATTGTGGGTCATTGTAACATAGATTATTCTTGTTACAATGACATGGTAGAAGGACCTTGAAGCCTTTTTAATTAAGATTGTTGTGTAACATTTGGATATTTTGCATTATTTTGCACATTAAAGAAGATCAACTTAAGTTTCTTTTTAAATCTTAACATACTTTAGGGTGTCACATGTGTAGTACTCCATCCGATCATTTTCCCTTGTACCTTTTGTTAATGATCTATCCATACAATCATGGAAAAAAATGTAGGGATAATTTGTATATGCTTACCAAACAAAAACAAATAAAAACAAAAGTTTTCTAAAAATTATCTAAATTTCAAAAGCTTTTCAAGGAAGAAGCTAAAGACAAAAGAAACAATAGAATCAACAAGTTGACCTCTTATTCTTGTTTAAGAATCAAAGAAGAGCACTTGTGAAGTTGGAAGACGTTGCCGTACACTCTTGAGAGTCTCATATCATCTAGAAGACCTTGTCATCTCTCTAACATGTTGAAAAATAAAAGTGTACATGCAAGTGACCCTGTCCTTGCAAAAATGTAAGAACTAAGGTTACATGGAAACATTTTCTCAGAAAATATTCTTCAAGTTCAATTCAAAGATCCATAGTAATCTCCTTTTAAGTAAGAAAAATTAATAATCAATGGAGTACATACTACCATCCTAGACCAATTGAATCTCCATGACATTACATGTGATTTGGCTCTCCGGGAGGGTTGCGAGTTCCCAACTCGAACCCCCCCTGAGAACCGCCGATATCCGCTGTTCCCGGCCTCTGTTGACCTGGCCGAGAGACAGCCAGGTCAGATTTTTCGAAAAAATTTAACTTTGTTTCTCAGTTTAAGGACTTAAAATTAATATTATTATTATTTTATTTTTTTCAAAAAAAAAAAATCTGTCAGTGGCGTTCTTTGACTGCCGGGGGAACAACGCCGGGAACGGCCCCGAAACGGCCCTTAAAATCCTGAAATCTCATCTAATGACTTGATCTTTTAATCAACTCAAACTTTATAGATGTAGAATAAGTAAGATATAGTTTATAAGTTGATGGCATATTCATTTGATTATAACCCCTAAATGC
Organism: Rhytidiadelphus loreus; assembly: GCA_947034895.1. NCBI lineage: Eukaryota > Viridiplantae > Streptophyta > Bryopsida > Hypnales > Hylocomiaceae > Rhytidiadelphus > Rhytidiadelphus loreus. The sequence goes on from OX344762.1 coordinate 66,152,263, forward strand.
TCCCAAGCCTTTTTGAGCTCCTTGGAATTTGCTCAAAATAAAACAAAAATTCAAGTTTTGAGTAGTTTTATCAATTTTTAAAATTATAACCAAATGAATTTAGAATAGATGTATTATAGATCACATAGGAAAAGAAAACATAACAATATCATTTATAGATTAAAAGAATATAATGTTTGATTAAGAGGATGTGAAAGTTGTGAAAGTCATTAGAGAAATTTTGAAGCTTGAGGAGGGCTGCTAGAAAGGGAAATGAGAAGTCTATTAGCAGTGGAATAGGTTGACTGACAATTATAGCTACAGTGCATTGTCAACTTGTGTGAATTTTAGCGTGTGCTCGCTAAAAAGTGCTCGCTAAAATAGTCAAAAATTGCGATTTTTTTCTTAAATAAAAAAATTTAAGATTAAAATTTAAAAAAAAATTTACTCGTACATTTTGGCTCCTGTGCCACTTTCGCTGCAGATTTAGCTAGGCAGAAATAGGGAAAAAACGAGTTTTTTAGCAAAAAATAAATAAATTTCAGGGTACCTTGGAGGGCTATGGAGCAGCCCTCTGAAGGCTTGAAATTTTCTCTAAAGTAATTTAAAGTCTTTCAATCCACTTTTTACATGTCAAATCTAAAATTGAAGTCATGAAAAAACATGAGGCTACATGATATAACATCTATAATCATAATTGATTTTCAGCTTCCCAAAATTTACTTTGCAATATTTTAAAATGAATTTCCAATGTGATTTTCTCCTTAAGATCTAGTGTATTTAATACTCATCTCTTTGAGCCTTTAACACTAAAAATATTAAGATTTGCAATGGACACTCTCCAACAAAATCTTCATCTAGAAAAATCATGAATATTCTACTAGTTTCTACTCCAATTTGAAAATTTGAAAAATTCCTAGAATTTAATACTTTATTGCAATTTGAACATGGGACCTATTACCATGGAGTGTTGATTTTTTAATTTTAGAATGTCACCATAAACATTTTGCACCATAATGATCTAAAATACAATATACACACATGGAAAAAATTTAAATTTTTTGAGCATATCTTCTATTTGATATGAGTTCTTTTCACTATTTATTAAATAAATAATTTTTACTTATAGAAGACATGTGATCACATCTTGAACAATTAAATACGTAATATTTCATTCATATACAATTGTAAAATAGAAGCATGCAAAGAAAGGTACTTTGAAGTTTGAAAACCTTGTCGTAGGCTTGTCCTTATAGAGTTAACTATATGAAGACAGAGAACCAACCAAAAAAATGGCCAATAGATGACTTTTCATATCACTATAGAAATGAAGAATACACCTATTGTTCCAAAAATCAGATCAAATCCTCATGTATGATAGATCTCATCCTTTTAGGTTTAAGAAAAATCCAACTAAAAGAAAATTAACCAAGGAAAAAAGTTCCCATCTAAGGTAGGAGGCCCATAAAGCACCCAACTCCTAAAATCTGTACTACTTGTACATTTTGCTTTATCATTGCACCGACAATGTACAAATGGTGTAAATTTCATGAGGTGGACACTTTTAGTGACGTATGCATTTCAACCTCAAAAATTCATAACTAATTCCACAAAGCTCCAAAAAATATGAAATGACTTGGGTTAGATGCCAACTCCATTTGTCTTTCAAGAAAAATTGACTGAAAAATATTTCAAGAAGTCAAAACCTCCCCAAATTAATTTCCAATTCTTAAATGGGTGCTTCGTGAACCTCCCACCTTTCTAAGAGATCTTGCCTAAAAGAAAGAAAAGAGCATTCCTTGAACAAAGGGTGGAGATGTGGAGACAAGTCCCAACAAAGATGCTCTAACAGCAAACTTAGCAACCAGATCGCTGTACAAAGATTCTGCAGCTCAAAGCCATAGTTTACATGATTTTATTTATAAACATATTTGTGCCTTCATTTAGAACACTATTCAAAAATCTTTGGTTGGATTACTTATATTAATCCCCAATACTCACCATACTTAGCGGTTCCTTAATTTACTTGACTGAACGATTACCCAATTATCCCTATTTCCGGTGGGCCAAGAATCATTAGCACGTAGTTCAAAGAACCCCTGAAATGTGCTCCTTGTTGATGAATGAAGGAGGCCTGAATTTAGGGAGTGGGTTAATATAAGGTAAACCTGCCTATGACAGGCAGATTTTTTCTCATACAAAGATAAATGTGAGAAATGAAGAGAGCAATTGAAATTTTATTTTTTGGACAAAGTATGAATTTCTTGTGAATTTTTGGAGTGTGCTGTGTGATTGGCCCTAAAGAGTCTTTAGACTACCCCAAAACCAACAAAAATTGTATGCATGATGGTCATCCTACCACCTAAAGCAATCATAATATTTCCTAATATGGCCTATAACATTTCCTAACATAGCCACAACATGAAGGAATAAAACAATCACTTGCTTTGATGAATTTACACTGAAAAGGTAGAAGTTTCTAAAGCAGCCACTAATAACTCCATCACCACATCCAAGGTATTGATTTTGGCCACTAACCAACCTAATGTAGTCCTAATTTTATTTATTAAATTTTTTTTGTCATAGATTGATGTAAGACTCTAATGGATCATTTCCTAGGTGCGTATCATGGGTGGTTTGTTTGTAATAGGTAGGTTTATTTTAGAGGGGACATTAATTGTGGTAAGGTTTTATCAAGAGACTGACAATTAAAAGTTGAGATTTGGAGGCATTAGAGCATTATTAATGGAACACACTCTCAATGACTTACTAAATATAATTCTATCTTTTGTTTGGTATAAAATTATAACTTATAATTACCATCATTGAAAGTTTGTCAAATTCCTATTTAAATAGATACAATTCAAAATTTATTTGGAATAGGACAAAAAAAATAAAGCCCAATGAAAGCTAGCTAAAAGATAGAAATTTAATATGTCATGGCAAATCACACTTTAGAAAGAAAATTCTTCAAAATGGCACATCAAGTTTGGAAAATTTGTCTTGCTATTTTCAAAAATTCTTTCTTAAGCATGATTTGCCATGACACATTCAATTTTTTTTTTTGTCTTTTATTGCCAATTTTCAATAAGCTCTATATTTTTGTCCAATTTCCAAATAAATTTTTATTGTGTCTATTTATAGAAAAAAATTAATACACTTCCTATGATAATAATCACAAATTCTGATTTTACACCGAGCAAAAGATAGAAATATATATAGTGTGTCATGTAGAATGTCCCACTAATGATCTTCTTAGAGCTTTTTGAATTCAACTATCTACTAAATTATCTTACTATCTTTTGTTTGGTATAAAATTAGAACTTCTGACTACTATCGTTGGAAGTGCATCAAAAATCTCATTAAATAGACACAATGAAATTTGGATTTGAAAATTGAACAAACAAAGTAGAGCCCATTAAAAGCAAGCTAAGAGGCAAAAAAATTGATGAGCCGTGAAAAATCACGCTAATATAAAGCAACAATGCTTCAAATTTTGTACATCCATAATGTACTTGACAAATTGGCCCAATAAATTTAACAAGTTTTGAATGATTAGTGTGAATTAGAACTTGAGAGTACTATTATTGGAAGTGCATCTCAAAATATTTATATTAAACACAATAATATTTGGATTCAAATCTTTTTGAGTAGATATGTCTCCATACAATCCAAAAAAATTAATTAATATTTCTTGAAATATATTTTTGTTGCCCAATTTGACATTGAAATCAAAAAAATCCTTCTAACTTCTGCAATATTTATCAAAATGATGTGAAACACAACTTCACACATAGATTAGAATGATTAGCATCCATTCTAATAATTTCATGCAAAAATTCCAAATTATGAAGTCAACATAGCTTACCCATATTCTCATAAAAACCAAAGTGAACTCTTTAGAACTTTAGAGACTAAATCTCTTTTCATACCCAATTTTCAATCCATTAAATATAGAGTATCATTTGAAGCATTGATATTTAATATCATTTATGTTATCAATTTTTTTTTGGCACATGAAAATAGCATAAGTATTGGTATATAATTTTCAAAAATAATAGTAAAAGTATTGGTTCAATTTCAATTGGTAGATGAAGTGTTTTTGTAGCATGGTAGCATAATGACTTGATGGCTCTCCACAACCAATTTTCTAATTTCCATCTAATTTTCTATTTATTGGTACTAAAAAAAATTAGAAATTCAATATTTCTTGCCTCATCAATTAGAACATTGTAAACTTTGTTTTGTGAATACATTCACTAAGGGTTTTTTTGACAACAGCCATTAGAGAAAAAATGAGGCCTCCAGAGGGTTGCTCTAAGAGCAGCTAAACTACCTTCCCATCTGTTTTTTTTGGCAAAAAAAGTTTTTTCTTTCCCCAAAAATTGTCCACCTCAAACTTGCAGTTTTTGGTCCGAAACGACCCTAAACTACCAGGGTGATGGTGTAAGGTACCCAAACCGAATGGAGAGGTTGGCGGTTCGATCCCTGGCTGTGAAATCTCCATACACTGATACACTTGACTGGAAAACTGCCGCAGGTTGCTTCGCAAGTTGTGTGTGTCAATAAATAAATAAATAAACTTGGAGTTTTCAATGCTGCTAGTGGCATAGGAACCCAATTTTACATTTTTTTTTTCTCAAAAAAATAAAAATAAATTTAGTCGCAGAAAAAGGAAACTTAAAAAAAAAATTTAGTCGTCGGGGCTGACTACTTCGGCGATATTCACCGAAGTTGACTTTCCTCTGTAGCTAGATTCTAGCCAGGGACTACTTTGAAAACAATAGCCTTGTTTGGTCACTCCGGAGGACTCATTTTTTCTCTAATGAGGCGCGCCCCAATTGGCCCTATGGTTGCCAAGATCCCAATGCACATAACTAACAAACAAAACAAAGCAAAACAAACATTGGTTTTAATAATTGTGTTGATAATATTTATATTAGAGAGGGTTGACCTAGTTTCTAACTCTGGGCATTGTCAAAATCAATCAGTTTATTTCATTTTCGTGGCAATTTAGATTTTACAATACACTGTCCGTTTGTTCTCCCCAAACCCTGATGTGAGTAATATCATGACGGCATGCCTGGAATGACTACAAGAAAATTGCAAAAATCTCTTGCAAACCAAGATGGAATTGGTACAAGTTTCGATGTGATAATGATTCTTTGTTTTTAATATTGAAATTAAACCGAATTTATATACAGTATAAGTATTTTGCATATTACCAATACTGTAATCTATTTTCATAAGTGTCTCTTATGCCAGAAGAACTCGACCTTCTTTTGGAGTTTGTGTGGATGAAGCGTCTCTTGTGTGAAACATGTTGAACTAACTAATACAGTAATGATGCATAAGCTTGTAACATTTCGTAGTCCCCACTGTAGAGTCCAGGTTGTGTCTACACTTTGAGTTTAGCAAAGCATGATTTTTATAAGTTGCGAAGAAGATCCATTTAGTCCTAAGATCAACGTGAATAGCTCTAGTCCTCAGACTGATCAACGTGAATAAAGAGACTGGGGATGATAGTTCAACCTCAAAGCCCATTTCTGTAGTGTTAATAGCCAAGAATTGGATTTGGAGAACATGATCAAAATCTTCTCTTTCTTTAGGGTTATGGTGGTAGGTATCATTTTAGTCTTTTGATTTAACTTGATTAAAGAGAATCCAACTATGGAGGTTATGTCTGGTAGAAAATACAACCTTGTTGTGGAAATAACACCCCAGCCTGGCCATTCCATTGACTCGAACTTCAATTTCGTTTAAGTGTCGCAATTCGGCGTCAAATATTGTGACGATCTCGGCATGATATTCTTCACAACGAAGTTCTGCTTTCATTGTATCTGGTCCATCGCACGTGGACACAGACAGCAAGTGCAAGCATTGGTGCAGCTACCAATTTTTCAGACCTCTCGCAGGCTCGATAGCACCAATGAAAAGATCAGCAGGTAACTTTTCATTAATTTACACCGCATCTTCAACTGATCTTTTAGAACGGAAGGTGAACACAAATCACAGATCCATCTACCCACCCCCAGTAGGTGAAAGAGTACTACGAAGCAGTTGCAGTACATATTCAAACCAAGTTTAAATCCAAAGGACTCTCGGATAAAGCCTTTTCGAAAATCACGCACAAGTCTTCGGTTGGCTTGCGCTAGAATTTTCCCTGAGGATATATATTTTGCAGGTGGAAGCTTTTGGGAGCCTCCAAATTTTTTTGTATGTTGGTCACGTACGTACTGTCCAACCTGATGACACGGAATCATCTGCTATAATTCCAAAGAAACCAATTCATCATGCGCGCAAACTCAAGACCGGGCTCAAGACTTACTCAGAATGGAAACCCTCCAGCGCATGCCAGGGCCTTTTGCTTACCCTCTCTCTCACTCACTCACACTCAAACAGTTGGCCACCTGCAGGTCTGGCTTCTGCAAGTAATCAGAGTATACTCGTTCAAAAGCAAACGCACCCACTCCACCCCACTGAAAGATTAATGCCGACCTCGGGAAATCCGCCCGTGGTACCCACCCATCTAGCAACTTGCATGATCAGGTAAGTGTAGAAGATAAATCCTGTTTTGAAGGCAAAGAATCAGTGGTTTCAAATGTGATTTTTACATTTACTTCGATTCGCTAACGTCAGTTTCTTCAAGTTGGCACGATTCCGGCGCCGAAAGTTGTGTCACATAGTACAGAACGATGTAAAATTTAGGACAGGTACGGATTTAAGTTCCAGAACGCGCGTACTGAAAGGTGCTGAAGTGTTGGAATACCGCCAATCGAAGGAAATTGATGTTTGCTAAAAGCATTGCAGAATGTGCAAAAATTCAACATTTAACAGTCTGAATTCACATTTTGAAGTTTTGGCAGAAGAAGTAGTTTGCTCGCACACCCAAAGTGGGTGTTGTGCCCTTGTGGGTCACGTGCTTGGCCAGAGGGGTTTGCAGCAATATTGAAGGAATGGTAGGGGGCAAGGTATGGTGGAGACGTTGGCATGATTCAGCTGACAACTTGCCTCCAAAAAAGCTTACATTCTGTTACTCATTAAGGATCGATTTGGGAATGAAGCACAGCACAGCCAGTTTATGTTGACTCAGCCCCACTGAGAAACTAATAATAGGACTCTCGCTGTGTTAGATGCATGTACGCAATACGGTAAGTACATCACCTCGTACATCAGTTTGATTGATTGAATTTTAATCCCTTCAACATCTACAGCAGCCTCTCCCTAGAGGGCAATTCGAAGTTGATTGGCTTGCTTTTTGACATCTGATCAACACCCTTCGCTTTCCTGACGTACTGGGTTGGGTGTCCTCCCCCCCTACAGCAGTAAACTAGTCTTAAAACTTGGGGAGGACTCCTAAAGTAACGATCGATCGAGACCTTGTCAGCACTACTCAAAAATGTTAACGCCCACTTTTTGAAAGTAAACTTTAATTTGTTCTTACACAAAAGCAACTGCACCATGCTGTTTGAATGGGAATATTCTCTTCGGTTCAATAGTTGCCTCAATCAGAGTAAAGATTCAAAACTCCAAAAGTAGTGTCACACACATGCCAGTCGTTCTGACTGCAAACTGAAGTGCAGCTAGAATTGGTGGAATTGGACCGACGCAATGTATCCACTGTGAACATATTACAGAGGGATGGGTACGTGACAAGGGACGCAATACCGAGAGTCAAAGGCAAAGACTCGAGACTGCGTGCAGTCCAATGCTTGTTAGCAGTTCAGAGGGGAAGTATGGCGCTGCAAGCTAGGAAAGGATCAGCTGGTGGGGGCTGTAAGAGTGATGATAAGATGGCTGCACCGCCCATTGTGGCTTTGGTCCCTAGCAAGCTAGCTAGCTAGACCTGGACTTCATCTTCAGCTACACTACGCTACACTACTGATAAGTTAAGTTCAAGATCCAAGGCAATAGAGCCTGCAGCACACAGCTAGAGAGTTCTGGAGCATCTGGGGGCGGCAGGCTGGGTGCAGCCAGGACCAGCGACTGCAGCCTGCAGGCAGAAAGGAGGGACCGAGCGAGGGAAGGACCGAAGGAAGGAGACTAGCTAGGGACCTTAGTTCGAATCTGCTCCTTCAGGCAGCTGATCATCGATGAACTTTACTTTCGCGCGACTGGTGAATAATATCTCTCTTGGACTGTAACAACTAACAACGTCAGCAATGATCGAGCGGTACCCAGGGTACCTACTATAGTAGCCTAGCTTCTCGTAACTATAGCTCTTGTAAACAACAAGTTTATATCTCAATTGGGAAGATATATGTGAACTTCAATTTCGTGAAATTGGCGGAATTTCACGACTTTGACACTTTACAGGGCACACTCCCTCAAACAAAAACATACACCAGTCCGATCCTCCCTTTTACATTTTAGAGCTTTAGACAATTCTACGAATGTCGCAAGTTTGCGCGCGCAGAGTCATGCCAACGAATTTAACAAATTTGATTCTTCTCTTCTGTTATTTCCTTGGTAATCAAGTTTCCCTGCAGTTATTTTACATTGTGAAAAAACAACGTAGTGAAGTTTGCACGCCCAGAGTCGTGCCAACGAATGTAACGAATGTGACGATTGTAACGAATGTAACGAATTTGATTCTTCTCTTCTGTTATTTCCTTGGTAATCCAGTGTCTCTGCAGTTCTTTTACATTGTGAACAAAACAACGTGCTGAGTCATGGGATGATGTTCTTTCCCCAAAAGCAGTTGTACTTTCATCTTACCAAGCACGTACTTTCAGTGGTTAGATCGTGTTCAATCATGCACATCGAGGGTTTAAATTGAAAGACATCTGGCTAATAATTAAAGGACAAGATTATGAGATCGATATGACCATGCCCCCTCCATGTCCAGTACTTGCTTGCCACTTTGACAGAAACGTACTTCATTGAGGTTATGTGTCTCCCATTCTCTAGTTCACAAGTAAGTTAAGTGCTCTCTAACGTAAATGTCAGATATTACATGGTGGTAAGCTCTACCTAGCTTATGGATGGACAGGTGTGATCAGTACAAAAGTATGTACCTAGCTAGGCTGAATATAATTGTGCTTGGGAACTGTTCAATTTTACCAGTAGCTTTACCAGTTAGCCAGGGATGAAGTTAATTCATTGTGAAGCTACGCTTAGCTAGATAGGTCTTCCCACCTGACCTTCACTCAACTTACAAGTGATGGCGGTGCATGAAAACATGAAACATGGAGCTAGCTATGTGAGCTGGGGTTGTGTGAACATGAAGGAAGAGCTGGATTTATTTCATCATTTGGTCAAGGCAACCACTTTGACAATGAAAGTGCATGGGCACGGAAGGAAGTACAATGATTTGGTGCAGACAGAGGAGCCTTAATTTGTTGATTGTGATACACAGCAGACGAGGAGGGGCCAGACACCCAGGTAGGTCCTTGGGACACGGAGCGGAATAAACAATGGGTTTACTTGGATTTGAACCCCATCTGGAAGACTGGAACCATACAAGAGCATCTGAGAAAAGGGATGCGTTAAGTAGCAGCTGGACAGGGCAGGCAGGCATATAAGTTATATATGACTTACCTCATGGTATGGTAGTAGCTATTGTAAGGCTGGTAGAGTAGCGGTAGGCAAAGGCACAAAAAAGACTGTTCAAACCCCTCCCGAAAAATGTCTCTCTGTAGATTGCTACCTGGCCTATAGCTAGCTAGCTAGCTGGATCATGGACACAGCATTAATATCAGAGACTTCGCAGTCAAGATGGCCAATGCAATAGTCCAGGCACAAAGCTTCAAGTCATACGTTAGATTTTGGTTTTGCGGTACCTTACCTTGCGTGTAATTGGGAAAAGGCAGCGTTACATTACATTATTTCTAAAGTTGCACGTCTTTTGAGGAAATGATAGAATTAAGCACTCCATGCTAGCTAGCTAGGCCGAGGTTACGTGGAAGTTGTGTACATATTAACTTTACGCGCGCGCACACACAGAGCCAGGTTAACTTTACACTCCCAATTCGCCACTCTCTCACTCTCTCAGTCTCTCACTGACTGTAAGATAGAGTGTAAGGTATGTAAGTGAAGTGTAGGTGGTATGTGCGGGTGTGCTGTGTGTTTTAATGCGGATTGAAGCCCAAGCAAATTCTGGAGTGGGCTGACCAGGTGAACCCTGCAGGTGAGTAAGAGGGAACATTCCTGAACAATATTCAGATGGCCATGCATGGGAAACACCATTTCCAAGGTCACTCTGCCCTGGCTGACAAAATCTTATTGCTGGATTGATACCATGGATATGGCTTCTTGCCACAGGGATTATGAAGTTGCCACACTTGGCAACAGTCTGTGGGGGTGCAGCAGGTCAATGTCAAAACTCTGGGAAGGAATTCAGGCGAGGGGAGAGGAGGGGAGGGGACGCAGCTCCAAAATATTTATTGATATCCGAAAACTCAAGCCTGTACAGTACATTAAGTACCCGGAAGCCGCACGGCAGACACACCAAGTGCAGGTTTGCCATGCCGGTTTCAACACCACAGCTTCACTGCTCCTCCTGTACTCCAAGTGGGGTATGCAATGTGAGGTAATTTCATTGCTTAAAAAATCAAACTATACAAAATTTAACATTTCAACTCATTAAATTCAACAACCACTTCGCATTGCTTCAACAACATCTTCAATTCATATTAAGTTTTGCAATTGAGAAGAGAATCTTTTTTATGTATGTATGGGGTAGTAGTAGTAGTAGGTAGAACAATTCATGCGGGATATGTCATATAGAATTAGTAGGAACTCAACCGCTCATAGTTAAGTCAAAAGTAGGAATTGTGTTTGAAGTAGAATTTCAAACCTCATTTAGACATAGTAGAATCATTTTATCAAAAAAAAAATTGAACTAAAAAAAGTTGTGAAATGAAGATGAGTTTCACCTTCAAAAATCAATTTGAGATTTTGAGCCTCCAATTAAAAGTTATGGACAAATTTGAGAGAGGGGTTGGAAGAGAATTTCTTTTTACATTTTTAAATATCGTCTCTAAGTTTTGTTCATAACATTTGATTGGAGGATCAAAACCTCAAACGGATTTTTGGAGATGAAATTCATCTTTGTTTTCCAACTTTTCTTAGTCCAATACTTTTTGAAAAAGTTATTGAAGCAATGTCTAAATGAGGTCTGAAATTATACTTTGAACATAATTTCTAAGTTTTGACAATGAGCAGTCAAGCTCTAATGGCTTCAAATTATTCCATACCCTATGAAGATTCATCATGGACAATGGATTTTATTATAAAAACAACCTCTCCATCCTACTTGCTCACCAAATTCCAATGAAACAAGTTCTTCATTTTTCCAACAAATTAATCTTCATGGCAATTGGAACAATGGCTTGGTATTTGACTCGTTTTTTATTCATCTAAGGGTTGGTAAGGGGGCTGGCACCTCGAAAATGACGTGAAAAGGACATTCTGAATCCATATAGTGCCACTTGCGAGACACTACATTTGGTCGTCCACTCGCCAAATTCTGCAGTGGCCAACCAGTTTTTGGCCTTCTCGCTTGCCATGGGGCACTACAGTACATCCAATCACCATGCAAATGCTCTAAGGTAGCTAAGATACAGATGGAAAATTTTTGAGGTCCAACCTTGGAAAGACGGTGAAATTTGAATTGTTGTCAAATATTCAAAATTTCATGAAATTGAGAACCGTAAAGTGCAATGGAAAGCTTAGACAGAATAGTTTCATGCTATTAAATATTTTTACATGGAAAATATAAAATATACATCAATTTGGATTATTTTGACATGGTGTCCACCTCAAGCATCAATAACAATCTTCATTCTATGAGGCATTGTGGAATAAGAGCATTGAGCACATTTTTGGACACTCTTTCCCATGCACGTTGAATTGTAGCATCTATTTGCTCCATTTTTGTAGTCGATACTCGTCATGAATATGGTCTTTCACAATTTTCTATAGTTTCTTTGTGGGATTCAAATCTTGGGAATTAGGCAATCAAGTTAATTTTGTCATGCTATGAGCTTCTTTCCACCTATTAAATTACAATGCATTGGAATACCAACCTCTATGATAATCATGTCATTAGATGATCATAGAGGAAATTAAAGCCAAACAATGCTCCCTTGTATGCAATGTTGACAAAAATCAACAACAATTCTCTTCTTTGCATGCACAATGGCTATAGAAGATTTATCATAGCCACTAAAAGTGCCACATATCATGACAGAAACACAACTAGACTTGAAGGTAGGGTATAAACAATCTCACAAGTACCTTTTGTAAACTTGACGCCAAAATTGTATCAACCATAAACGCTTGCCAACCTCAAAGGATTATTTCTCCATCTTTATAACATTCTTCCAACTTTCCACCTATAAGTTTGAGCAAATGCAAGCATTTGTGCCTTACATGCATCCTTGAGAAAAGCTTTTTTTTGACTACAACACAATTGTTGAAGCCAAGAGCTTGAATATATTTTCTCAATGTGCCCATACAAACTTTTGTTGTCATTTGGGTGTAAATTGCACCAAGAGGTGAGTGTCAATCAAAAACTACAAGTTGTATCAACTATTGCTTAAATGACCTTACATCTTCTACTTGAAGACTTCAGACCATATTCATTAAAATGAGACAATCTAGACTCTCATATTATCTTTGACCTTACATTTAAAAGATAATGTCCAAGTGTTCAATATTGAGACAATTTATAAATTGAGACTTTAATATGTTAAAACATTTATAAAACTTTGATTCATTAAAGGATGCTTCATTTATAAAACTTTGATTCATTAAAATGGAGGTCTGCAATATTAAGGCAAAAGTCTCAAAATGTGAATTTTGTCTCAATTTAACAAATATAGCCATGGAAGGTGACAATCCCTTGAAGCCAATATTGCTTCATAAGATTAGAAACAATTTGGCATTCTACGACCAATTCACATCCAATTTGAGCACTAGACAGTTCCATTTTTTGCATACCAACAATGCGAGTGTTCTCTTTTGTCGAGAGAGATCATAGCTTCATTGCAAATACAAGAATTGGCTAGAAGATACTCTTGAATTGTCACAACTCTTCTTTGAAAATGACCCTTTGCAATGCAACCTTCCACTTTGAACTTCTCTCTCCCTCAATTTGCCTTGAAGAAATGTCATACTACATAAACACAACTCCATTGTGCTTTATACAAGTTGGAATGCACACATCTACACTAACATTTATATCTGGGATGGGATGAGATCATTGAAATACATTAGAAAAAGAATGGGGATTAAAGAAGGCCACTAAACTCTAGACCAGCAATGCAAAAAGTGAAAATAAAAAAAATGAAAAATTCATATGCCAAGTCAAATTACGATTTAAAATAATTTTTAATTTTTAATTTTTATTTGCACTGTTGGTCTAGATTTGGCAGTTGTCTGGAGGCCTATTCTTTTATGATGAACATATGTACCACGTTCACCAATTGATTGTGACTTTTCTCACCTAATGGTTGATTTGTCATAAAGACATTGGGATTAATGTAATATAACCTTTGCCACTTGGCAACGACCACAATATGTAATTGCTTTTGGAGTCGCATATGATATTTTAAAAATTGATTATTGTGCATTCATGTGAAGTTCATTACAAAATTGATTCATAAATATTTCAAGAAGAAGTGTCCATAACTTAGCTATCAAGGGAGTGCTAACATGTAAGCATAGAATCTATAAGTCCATGAGTTTAGGAGTTTATATTATAAACCTTTTCTATGATTATAGGTGTTTATGTTATAGATACCCATGTTATGGATTCTTTTCATATTATAGAGTTCCTATGTTATAGGTACATATGCTATAATCATTTTCAAATGGTTGTAGATATATATCTACAATTGCTTTAGACTCACATCTCTATGCTCATGTGTTAGCATCATTGATGATAGCAATTAATGTATATGCTAGTATATGGTTTATCAACTAATACTAGAGATTAAGTGAGAACATTGTGATTGAGACAATGAAGCCATTTGTCTTAGCAATTTGTGATTGTCATGAGGACACTTTTGTGTCAATCAACTCTTGTAGATTTATATAAACAATTGACAATTAATGAAGCTCATGGTTTTCGAGGAATGTTCAAGAGGTTGGACTACATACATTGGACATGGAAAATTTCATAAGAAGAGGTTTGAAGCAAGAATATTAAAATAATTAAAAAAGAATTAAATACTATTATCTAATGTAGCCAAACTTTAGCCACGTCAGACTGTGCATGTAACCGAGTTCCTACAATTTGAAAACTTGGAGAACTCGTAGTCTTCTAAAAGAGCTAAATTTCATCTAACGGTCTAGTGGCATGGTAGGGACAATTTCAAGATAAAGACGATGTTTAGTGTTATCTAAAAGGCCATGGTCGATCGATCTCTTTGGATATGGTATGCATTTTTTGTTTGCATAGGAGTAATAATGACTTGAACGAGTTTAACATGTCTCCTACAATTGTGGCCAAATTGCTTCCTAGAGAAGTAGCCTAAGTTTTTTATGAACAAATAACAATATTCCATGTATTACTTGCTTGCCGACGAAATTTATCCATGATGACTAAATTGTTTTTTATAGCCCATTCATGAGCCATAAGGTGCAAAAAAAAACACTGTACAAAGGCGCAAGCTCAAGCATAAGTTGTGACAAAGGAAAGATGTTGAACTTGTGTCTGGGGTGTTGTAGTGTTATTGCTAAATTGTTAAAAATCCTTACCACTAGTAAATATCTTCAAATCATGAATGATATCATTATATGTTGTAGGATCATATTTATCATAGTCATTCATGACAAGAAGGCTTGCAATTGGAGCCACTTTTCCAAATGGACATTGATCGAGAGCAGTTTAGGCATCTTTTTAACTTCCAAAATCTAAATGTAGCCCTAGATTGCTTAATCAACCCAAAACTCTTACCAAGATACCTATTTAATTTTCTAACATTTATATATTGTAAATTTTCAAAATCCTTCTTTGGAAACATTATAAATTCAAAAAAGAGCAAGTATGTTTGACTATAGAAAATAACTTTTTCAAACAAAATTTTGAATATGAATTCAAAAAACAATCGGTTTAAAAATCTTCAAAAATTATCAAGGTTTGGTTTCACACTCATAATTCATAAAAATAAAATCTTGAAAAAATTGCAGATGAATGCAATAAATTATAATTAATTTTAAAAGAAATTTTATAAATTTTGGTTTTGTATTTTATCAATAAAATTTGGTTAGTTTAAGTTTGCACTTCAACCAAATGGATAATACCTATGAGTTTCGGTTTTACAAATTTGGCCTGAGTTTGTAAGTCATCACTAAATTATTTCTCTAAGCTGCACAATATTATACATCTTTATATTATTGAAGTTTTGACTAGCACCGGTACCTCAAGGGCCTTTTGAGGTTAAAGTCACTTTTGAGTTTTGAAAGACAACAATTCCAAATTTCCATTATGTTATAAAGATGCACATTTAATATGAATTGGTTCATTTAATCATTGATTTATTATAGATTATCTTGGCATATTCTTGAGGAAAAACTTGAGACTTCTATAAAACTCTTTTCCAATGTTAAAATTCTTTTTGTAATTGGAGGTTTTAATTTTAATTTGGTTCAAGGTTGCTATTATATGTTTATATCATAAGTCTATGTCATAAAACCTCACGACATGTCAAGAATATCCTTCATCATGTATAGCAAGTACATTTCTTAAACATAGGGTGAATAACAATAAAGAAAAAAAGAGAGACTCAAATGATACTTTAAAAACAACTACATAGTGTAATTGATTCCTATATGTAAGTGCAACCACTAATTTTGGATTGTTTTTAGCTTGAGCATATATTCGTCTCATCTAGGAGACTGATAGTCATGGGGTTCACTTACAATAAGTTATTTACAAAAGAATGAAAATCATACCTTCAATTGTGCCTTAGGTGGGTACCTTCAAAACCGTCACTTTTTGCTTTTGTGCCTAGTTACTATTATTAAATTGGTCAAATTTTTCATATTTTCTTGTTAGCACCTGAAAGGAGGTTCCAATGCACCAAAGAGCTTGATATTTGGATACTGTATGCAAAAATTACAAAGGTACAAAGTTAGGTTAAAAACAGTTTCTTCCACGTAGGTAGATAATTGATTTTGTGATTGGGTTTTTTCCAAGTCCCCATGGCAGCAGAACACAGGTACAACCAGTGATTGGGGTTCTCACCTGCCCTTGGCAAACAACAACAAAAAGAAAATCTAAGACCATTGGCTCATGTATTGTTGCTGCCTTGCTTGGAATCTATCACAAATTCCATACTGCAGAGGCATCCAATAACTTTTAGAGTCGAAATCTGTGCCTTTTGTGTCTGTGCCTGTTGTCTCTGTTGTGCAAGAAAGATACTCAAAAGTACGGCTACTTGCTGAATCTATGTGTAGAGCCCAGACAAATGCCCATCCAAAACATCAATCCAAGTCGAGAATCAAAAGATCAGGGCACCTTTTCTTCAAACAACATCAGTCTTAGTTATTGGAGTAAAGAATTTGCATTACCTGGTAGGATATTGCATTCACACACCAGATGTGAAGCCCCAAAATTGAGTGCTACAGGATTCAATCCACTGATGGAATGTCATAATTATATTTAATGGTGGTGACAAATACAGACTACAAGAGTCACAGGAGGATATGCACCTCACTCCCCATACACAAGAAGATACAGTGATGAACAAGATATAAATTCTTCTTTTCATCTGTGATTCATGCTACCATTACAAGCTTAGTTACCCAACTGTAAAGTACAAACAAGAAAACCTTTGGAGGAATGGATGCAGATACAAATCATACAATGCCATTGCTCAAATCAACAATTTCGTTAAATTGACGCAATTCTGGGGGAAAAAATTGTGCACTTGCACTTGTTCAAAGCTCTTAGAAGTAGGACTGATATTACTAGATTTCATTTTGAGTCACTCATCACTGAAAAGTGCCACAGTTGTTGCAGATTTCTGCCAATTTTTTGGGAAATTTGCTTTAAGTTTCAGGCTTCAACACTGCAGACAGACAGACAGACAGGATGATCATACCACCAATTGGATAGATCATCACACATTAACACCAATAGGTGGTGTTCACAATACTTGCAACCTTAAGGAAGTGGGTGGTATGATCATGATTGTAAAGCATCAAATTATAGAGCATGTGCTGCGGCGAAAGAAACATATGCTGCACCAACCATCTTTCAACTTGCTTTGTCAGAATTAGCGAGAGAATACCACCACTTGCATACGTGGAAAGATCAATTGTTGTGCAGTCAATTGAGAATTCCATGATCCAGTCCTTGTTTGCCAAATTTTCCAACTTGCTTGCTTCCGTAGCGGCTTTGGTTGTTGGTTGAAAACAAAAACCAGAAGTGCACAAATCCAGTGTTGGTTACAAAAGATGACTACAAAACCTGCGAGTGCCCATTCTCCTCAGTCACTACTCAATGGCATGGTCTCCCTAGTTGCCAAAGTTTTGTTGCAGATGTTTGTCTCCTAGTGTCTGACTTGACCTTGTGAAGCCACCACCTGAGCATGAAAGAGTTGCCCGGCCTCACGCCTGGAGGAAGATGATGTGTAATTTTTTATATATGGTAGCCGCACGCGTACTTTTGAACAGTGGCTCAAAGCTCTTTAAAATCAATTCATAATTGTTCTGTGTTGTGGTTTGTGCCATCTGTTGAGAAGAGAGGAGAAGTACAGTACAACTCAAGCCCACTTTGTACTTCAAATAATGCCTGGTAATAGGTTGAATATTCGCTCTCCCGGAGGTTTCCTCCTGGCTGGGGGGTTTGTTGTGCGCTTGGTTCAAGAAAAAATGAATTTAAAACTTGTGAAATGTTCATAATTATTGAGTTCAGGATGAGTGGCCCTAACTTACATACTTGGAGGTTGAGAAACGATGAGAAGAACTAGGCCATTTAATTGATGCTTGCCTTGGTAGTCAACACAATAACACTTGTACCTTGCCTTAACTCTTTGATTGGAATGAAGCCCTCAAGTCCATGATCGTGTTTGGTTTCACTCTAATTTTTATTTTATTTTATTTTTTGCAATTTTCACTCTAATTTTGAAGTAAACCTTATGCCGGGCAAGATGATCATTAGATACTAGTTTTGGTACTTCAAGGAGTTTCGTCCTATTTTTTTTTTTTTTTTTTGACACAAATAAATGAGACCTTTACTGCAAGGAAAAAATAACAAGAAACCCAACCGCAAGCGGCCTGGGCGGGGCAAGTAACAATGAGAGAATACAAAACTAAAATACAAGCAGTGCCAAAGGGAGGGGCGGTTCCCGCCCCTTCAAGGCGCTAAGTGTCTAAGGAGGTTGGAACTCAAAGCCGACCCGTGGCCCTGAAAGCGCCCACCTAGGAGACCCATCAAACAAGACAGCAACAACATTGTTACGGGTCCATCTCTTCGCAAAGAGAGCCTTCGCCCCTTCACCCCTTTCCCCATCCTTGGCCTGGATCTTGCGAACTGACTCCCACTCTATCCTACCATAGTCAATCAATCCCAACCAAATGCGTTGGAGGAGCTTCTCTGTAGCCCAGTGAATGTTGTTGAACGCCGCATCGTTCCTTTCAATCCACAAGGTCCACATGATTACCGTGCGGAGGACCGTCCAGATCCCACTAACTTGGGAAAACTTCCATGGAATGCGATCGGAGAAAATACCATGTTTCCATGTGAGAGGCCGCCAAGGGCCCTGGGTCCTGGGAGGGGAGACCAAGACGTTGAGGATGTGAATTCCCCACTGCCATGCGCGTCGGGCCGAGGTGCATTTCCAAAATCTGTGAAGGACGGATTCATGGGCATGCAAGGGGCACACTGGGCAACTAGTATCGAGGTTATGGTGAATCCTACCTCTCCAGGCTTTGACCGCCACCGCCCTATGCCAGACTAACCAAAGAAGACCGGCTTTTTTGGGTGTGCGAAGTTTAGTCCAAACTGTTTGCCATCTGAGGCGGTGGGAAAGAGGCAAAATGCCTTGCCACTTTTTCTCCACCACATCGGGGATCACGTGCTTGGACTACAATATTTCCCAGCCTAGTCTAGCACTATAATCCATGAATGGTACCAGGCCCTAGGGGCTTTGCCACTGAATTTTCTTAGGGTCCCAAGAAAGTTGATCAACTCGCCCGAAGTAAAGCAAAGTGCATGCTTTTTTGGCCCCTCTTGTGGTACTAGTGACACGTACCCGATAGAAAGTTCCAGTGACCTGGATCTCTGAATTGAGCACACTGTTATCGGTTGGAGGAGGAGGTTGCTCGGCTAATGTGCCAGAAGTAGGGCAGCCTTCCATAATCCTCCCTTGTGCGGGGAGGTGCCAAACCTTAGCTGGACCTCCTGCTGAGATTCCGGTTCCTCCTCTATGTTGGAGGACAATTTTAGGGACATGATCATCCTCCTTCTCGAAGCAACCTATCCATTCACCCGCCTTGAGTGGAGAAAATTCAGGGGTGAGGAGAGATCCCGAGATGCGGTGTAAGGAACGGATGGTGGCATTCCAGGCGCTAAACTCCTCCTCCAGCAGACCGTAACGATCCGCTACCTCTTGGGCTGTGAGGAATCTTCCACCTACCCTCGCATCCCTGATCACCCTTAGGCCAGCTTGGTGAAGTTTGGAGGCACGAACCCTTGAAAACCCTGGGCCGATTGTGAGCCCCAAATTCGTCACTTGGGACTCATTGTTTTCTTTTTTTTAGTTTATTACAAATTAAGGCATAAAGTACTACAAAAAGCCCAAAAAAGAGTGTAGAACCAAAATAGGTATGTCACGTACCAGTATAGCATTTGGTCATAAATAGCCTTTTATCCATAGATTACCCATAAAACCCACTTGTATATAGGTTAGAACCCGTAATTAGTGGAAAACAATAGGGCTACTGGGAACTTACCCAAAATAGCCCAAACCTAGTGCATGTGACCATGATAGGCTAAATTAGTCTTAGGAGAGTTAGGGAGGTCCCCACGTAAATCTCCAAAGATAGGTTCTAGTTTCCCCATTCCACCGACGAAACATTAGGAATCCAAATTGTTAGCTTGCAGGTGTTACTTATCCCAGACAGGCCGCATGGAGGAATCCACAGCCGCCGGATAGTGTTCTTGGATCTGGAACATGTCGGGGTGTCCACGACAAAACCCATTCGCCAAGATTCCCTCACATGTGAAAGATTCCCTGACTGCCGGTGATTCAACTGAAGTTAGTTTTCACCTCGCCACCAATTGTGTGCCAGAATAGCCCAAGACTTGGCACGTGGCTTGGGGGACTCCATGAGAGGTTCCCCGAAAAGTCTCGGTTTTTTCTGATCTCCAAAGGATCTTTTTCCGAGCAGTCAAACGCCAAAGGCCACGTTGGGAAATTCATGGAAAATACCCAGGCCGCGGTAAAATCTCACTAAAAATTAGACTAGCATCTTTTATGTTAATAACGCGCCCCGACAAATTTCATGGTGTTCCAATAGCGGGAAGTAGCCGAAACTGACAACATCCCCCCAATTAATATTTACGGCAGGATCTTTGAGGGGTTGACCGGCGTCCCGGGAGCGTACGAAGTCGGAACGAAGACATCAAGGAGCCTTTTCTTACTCCCTAGAGCCTCCCCAACAACCCTAGCTAGTTACCCAAGCCAAAAGAGGTAAACCCCAAAAGTTAGGTTTTTACCCTTTTAATTGGCTCCAGTTGGCACTAGTTTCCGATGGGTTTTTTGTGATAGAAATAGGGGGTACGGGATCCTTCAGGCTAAAAATGGCATTCTGAAGCCATTGGCGCAATCCATTTGCAATTCCGAGCTAAACTCCAAAAGTTAGAGGTTAGGACCAGCATAAAACCCAAAATTAGGTGAAAATCTCAAATTTGGATGAAAATCCGGATGGATGAGGTTACTCGTCGAGGGGGGGAGTGGGCCCTTGGAAACCTATAAAAGGGGGACCTTCTCTCTCCCAAAACAACCCCCAATACTTGTTTTGAGTCCGTGCGTCCAAGTTATCTTGGAATTTTTGGCGTTTCAAGCCAAAAAACCTCTACGGTGTTTTTGGAGCACTTTTGGCTCCCGTTGTTGTTCTATTTCAAGCTTTCGAAGGTCCCTTTGGGCCCTTCTATCTTACCTTGTACCTTGTTGTGGGTTGAGTGAGTTTTACTTACGCTTGCGTGTCCTCGTTGTACCTTGTACTAATCCTAAAGTCACCCCCCACCGTACCTTGGCGATGCCGCTTTGGGGGGCCTTTAGTATGTAAGTCTTGCCTTGTTTATGCTTCGTATTTCAGTCCTAACCATAGTCACCCTTCCGTGTTGTTTGTGTGTGGACCCCACTGCCCTGAAGGCGGCGAAGCTTTGAACCTATAAACTACCCCAGTCTTAGAGTGTGTGTCAAAAACAGGCCTTAGACGGCGGAGCTTTGGACCCAGGGGCATTCCAAGTCTTAGAATTGGTGTCAAAACCAATTTGACAGCGAAGCTTTGTACCCCATACATTTTTGGCTCCAAAGTTTAGTTCCCAAGATCTTCTTGGGAAAAGCCAAAGTTTAGCCCCCAAGATTTGTAGGATTAATTTCCGTCTTTTTTTTTTTGGTGTTTGACAAGTCCGGGTCCAAGTTTTAGTTAGTTAGGCCTTTACCCCAAGTTTTAGTCAGTTAAGCCTTTACCCCAAGTTTTAGTTAGTTAGGCCTTTACCCCAAGTTTTAGTCAGTTAAGCCCTTACCCCAAGTTTTAGTCAGTTAAGCCCTTACCCCAAGTTTTAGTTAGTTAGGCCTTTACCCCAAGTTTTAGTCAGTTAAGCCTCTACCCCAAGTTTTAGTCAGTTAAGCCCTTACCCCAAATTTTAGTCAGTTAAGCCCTTAACCCAAGTTTTACTTCCCAAAGAAAATTCAGAAAAAAAGAGACCAAACCGAACCCCCCCAGCCAGCCAGGGAAGGGCTGCTGGGCAGGCAAGGGCCGCAGCAAGGCCGGGTGAAGGGGCCGGTGGGCGCAGAGGCGCGGCAGTACCGGCAGGAGGGGTCAACGGGGAGGCAGGGGGTCAGCGGGGAGAGGGAGGACCAGCGGGGAGGGGGAGGCCAACGTAGAGGGAGGGCCAGGGAGGAACGGGGAGAGTCCAGGGAAAAACGGGGAAGGTCCAGGGAGGGAAAGCAAAGGTTAGGGGCTGGTTAGGGGTTAGTTAGGGGGTAATCAAGGATTTAGGGGTGAAGGTTAAGGGTGAGTAGGGGGTAGAAGTCTCAGCTTCGGTGTCTTGACCCCATAAAAGCAAGAGAAAAACAAAAAGAAGAAAGGGAACACGATACAAAAAGGCAACCCAAAACAATGCCATGGGAATGCAACGCCAAGGGAACAAGCCTTAATTAGGAGAGGGAGTTGCACACGAAGGGGGGGAAGAAGAAGATAGAAAGAAGATCCCGTTCCAACCGTCCAACCTGCACGCACGTCCTCACACCACACCACTCCAAGACAAAAAGAGAAATATGAGGAAGGATTGTTGAAATAGTAGAAGAGATTGGAAGGGATGATCAATAGTAGCTTTGGGTAGAGTGCACGGAAATCTCCAAAGTTTCCCACGGCCATTAGAAGGAGGAATAGGATGACGCAAATATGACAACGTAAGATGGTAGTTAGGCTCGCAAGAAGTTAGCGTCATAGTTGTAAGACTCCATTAAGAGTTTGGTAGGAATAGTGTGGGAGTAAAAGAGGGGGAGACAAAGAGAAAGAAAGGGACCATTAAGGGTCTTTAGAGTGTACTACTTCGCCAAAGACTATGCCGTAGGCATTTGACCACTTCAAAATACGTGTCTACTATGGAATACGAGCACGCGGCCAGAGGTATGGAGGAAAATGTCGCGCATGCCAACAACGATCATGTGAGTCAATAAACTAATCCCTTGTGCTTTTCTTTTAATTTACACTAAACTTTATTAAGTAGTGATTAATTTCGATTAGCAAATAGGAATTAAGGGGGGACCTTAAGTTTAGACATCGAAGTTTATCGATAGGACTAGAAGTATCTAAAACCATCTCATACATAGAAGTCGACCATAAAAGCAACCAAGTTAGGCTAGGTTAGAAGGGGAATTAGATTACAAAACAAGGAAGAATTTGGAACAAGATAGGGTAGGATTAGGAATTAGTAACCGTTAGGGTCAAAACTTAACCAAGGAGTTAACGGAACAAATTAGAGGTTAAACATTAGATTAGGAACAAAAGAGTCCAAGTAGGAATTCAGGTTAAATTAGTAGATAAAAATTACCCTAGGTAACATAAACTTATTATAGGAAAGGAAAGGAAGTTAAATTAGGGGAACAAGATAAATTAGATTAGAAGATAAATTAGGAAAAAAGATAAATTAAATTAGGAGATAAATTAGAGAAAAGATAAATTAAATTAGGAGATAAATTAGCGAAAAGATAAATTAGATTAGAAGGAAGATAAATTAGATTAGCA
The DNA here is from genome assembly GCA_947034895.1 of Rhytidiadelphus loreus. Classification (NCBI taxonomy): domain Eukaryota; kingdom Viridiplantae; phylum Streptophyta; class Bryopsida; order Hypnales; family Hylocomiaceae; genus Rhytidiadelphus; species Rhytidiadelphus loreus. The sequence goes on from OX344762.1 coordinate 66,175,678, forward strand.
AAAGACCGGTTAAGTTAGGAAACCAAGGTGGAAATTAGAGTTAGCTTAAACCCGAAGGATTAAACTAAGGGTCACCCTTAAGTTGGAATTTAAGTTGAATCAAGAGTTAAGGATAGAATAGAGAAACATTAAATTTAGGAATCGAGTTAGATAACCACCTCACGAAAGTAGGAAAAAACCCAATCAACTTAGGAAACCATGGAGGGGACTTAGGTAATCCTTCCTCAGTCTTAGGAAAGGTCATTTAGCCTCAGATTCCCATAGATTAGGGTAGATTCGGTGGTAGTTCGCATAGGTTGCCGTTAGGGGACGGTTAGCCCGAACTATTCCCTCGCCAATTGAGGCAACTCCGTTGTCACCTGCGGAAACTAGGAACTTAGTAAAGAAGATCCATTGCTTGGAAGGCACAATGGACCTACGCTTAGTCACCCGTTAGGTTAGAATTTAGTTAACCCCTAGAACCTGGTTGTGTCCGATTAATTACCAAGGGTGGGTAATTAAGCGCCCACACCGATCTAGGATGAGAAAGTGGACCACCACAAAGATTCGGATTGGGTCTCTTCGAACATCTTTGGTGGGGTTGCAACAATTTTCCCAACCATCTTGTGCCAAGCCTTTCCTACCCAATTCCAAGTCTTAGAGCCCCTTTTGATTTGTAATCTCGGTATGGTGAAAAATTCAAGGCTTGCTAACCAGTTTCCACCACTGTATGGTTGGAAGCCAGTGAGCCTAAATCTGAGCAGCAAGTGAAGGTTTGAGGAGATTGGCTCACAGGCCTTCAAAATCCATTTTGCCATGAGAGTGATCAATGCATCTCCAGGATTAACTAGTCCAATGCCCCCTTTATCTTTGTTCTAGCAACATTGGTTCCACGTCACCTTAGCTCGGGAGCGATGCAAGGAGCCAAACCACATGAAATTCATGACCGCACTCTTGCACTTTGCCACTCCTACAAGAGAGCCTGCCCAAATGGCAATGAAGAAGTAAAAAGTAGACAACAACACGTGATTGACCACAATGATTCTACATTATTTCTACTCGTTGTGTTAATTTTGGTTGTACACCAGAAGTCCAAGGTCGTATGAATTTTCTTGAGGAGGAAGGCGTCCACATCCTGGGCGCTCAGTGAAAGGCCAAAGGGGGAGTCTAGTAACTTGCCAATGTCCCCTTCAGCTGCCCAAGTAATCCTAAGATGGTTCGTCCACTGAGGTCAGTCTGGGCCGTCCTTACCACGCTAATAACCGCACAACTTGTCCCAGTTGAGTATGAGCCCGGAGCCTTCACAAAAGCGGTCCAAAATTGCGACCGCCCCAACCACAGAGTCTTCCTCGCCGAGTAGTGTTAGGGATGTATCGTCCGCGTACTGAGCTATTACTTGCTGCCTACCTTCCATTGGGAGCGTAATGCCCTTAATTGCCCCTTCCGCAACTCCAACCTTAATCATGGAGTTTAACACTTCCGCAATGATAAGGAAGAGATAGGGTGCCAGTGGGCACCTTTGTCTGACCCCCCTTTGGATGGGGAAGGCTGATGATTGACTACCATTAACTGATACTGAGGCTGTTTTCCCTTGAAAGAGTAGCAAAACCATAGAAGAAAACTCCTCCGGAAATCCCATTGCGGACATGATTTTAGTAAGAAAGCTAAGGTCGACCATATCATACGCTTTGTTAAAGTCCAACTTTAGAAAGAGGAGGGGTTGCCCAGAGTGCCTTGCCCAATCTAGTGTCTCTTAAGTTAGAAAAATGTTGTCCAATATGAAACGTAGTGGTAAGAAAGCCGATTGATCAGGAGAGATAATCTCCATGAGCACCGGCTAGAGACGCTTCTGAAGCACCTTGGCAAAGAGTTTGTAGGCAACGTTCAGCAACGTTATAGGGCGCCAGTTGGTCAATTTGCTCCGATCACCCCCTTTGTGTATGAGGGAGATTAGTCCTCTAGTGACCCCTGGTGGCATCACATTCGTCCTAGTGGCTTCGCTAAGCATGGCCAAGTAATCCACCTTGATAACATCCCAGTAAATCTTGAAGAAGCTAGTAATGATCCTGTTTGGGCCTGGAACCTTACTCGGGTCCATATCCTTGAGGGTTGCTTCCAGTTCATTCATTTGGATGGGCGCTCGAAGTGAGCACCTCATGCCTTTAGACAGGCGGTTGGAGATCCCATGAAGGCAAGCCTCCATTTTCTCAGTATGAGAAGGGGAGGCCTCCCTAGCGGTGTAAAGCTTGCCATAGTACTCAGAGCATATCCTCTCAAGGTCAGTTTGGTCAGTCTGGAGAATGCCATTGGAGTCTTCAAGCTCAGTGAGCCTAGCTCCACTACCCCGGTCCTTGTAGGCTTGAAAGAATTCTTTAGAACAAGCATCCCCAACATGCTTCCATCGAATCCTATTTTGAACTTTAAGGCCCTCTACATGAGCCTTTTCCACCACCCCAAGTTTCTCCCCTATACCACTTAGGTGATTTTGGCAATCTGGGTTCCCCGGGTCCACTTGTAGGGCTTCAACCGCTTCTTCTAATTGCACCCTCAAGTGAGCCTCGGTTAACCTTTGCGCTTTGGCATGTGAAAGACAATACTCTTTATAGAACTTAACCACTTTGCGGAGTTTGTTGAAGAAACCGTGTGAGGAATTGGAATTCCAAATATGCATGATCTTATCCCGCACCGTGCTTTCCTCCAAAACCGTCCGCTCATCTTATATGACGACTTCCTGGGAGCCACTGCTTTGAGTAGGAATTTATCCCATACGGGAAGGTGGTCAGAGTGATTGCAGTCACCTTTGATGAAGTACTCTATCCTAGGCCTAGGGTGCCCTCTAGTAGGTTGGAAGGAGTAGATACGGTCCAGTCGAGCCAGTATTCTAGCCCCGTCTTTCCTTCTGTTGTCCCATGTAAATCGGATAGGACTAGTATTGGGAAAGTAGTCCTCTACATTAAGGGCCTCTAAGAGAAGATCAAAGGCTTGCTTTTCAGTTGCTAAGATGAGCTTCCCACAGAGGCTTGATTTGTCTATACCTTTCTCTACAAAGTTCCAATCCCCACATAGTAGCCACTTACAGTCTTTAGCTAAACTAGATACCAACTCTGACCATAGTTCAATACGTTCCCGTGTCGAAGTGGAGGCATACACATTTAAGATAGAAATATTGCCCCTAGGGATACCCGTCAATCGTACCCATTGAGCTCTCCCACACCTAGAGAAACCCGAATTCCTAATCATATGTTGGATGGAAGGAGAAATCCACATACATACACCTCCTCGGCCCACACCTGGGTCGTCAATAGTATGCCCATACCCAAAAGCTACTTCTTGGCATAAAAACTTGGCACGAGGCCAAATAGCGGAGCCAAATGTCAATAATCGATTACCACGAAGTCGGTGTTCCTAAAAACAAAGAATGTCCACACTAGACTTCAAAGTCCAATAATAATTCTTAATAACATCAACCTTCGAAGGGCTATTGGCGCCTTGAAGGTTTTGAGTAACAATTGTACAAATCATGATGGGGGGGTGGTAGATTGAAGCAGTAGTGGCCCCCTAGGGCCTTCCCTTTCCCCCGAGTCTCTTCTAGAACTCGTCCTTCTTCCCTCGGATCTACTGGGAGTGTTCCGTCTCTCTTGAAGAAGTGAGGTACATAGTCTCCTACTTGAGGAGGAAGCTTTTCCCCTTTTTTGAAGTTGCTTACCCGTCACCCTAGTAGGCTGAGGAGTAAGAAAGCCTCCGTTGTTAGCATGAAGCCATTCCATAACCTGGACTTGCAAGTGGTCCGGGAGCCCATTAAGTGACCAAAGGACCCCTGTCAATATGGGTGTCGACGCATTGGACACTGGTCTTACTGGGCCCAATCCCTCAGACCTTGTTCTAATGCACCTCAAGCCTGCACCAAAGGTACCACCTTGGGATCCTCCGTGTACTGACCCTGATGGGTCTAGTGCTGCCCCATTCAGATCGATGCTAAGGCAACTACTTCCCCTGTTGCCGGCTCCTAACATCTCCACGTCTCCTTACCTGTCCTTGTGTTTGCTAGCCGTTGGGGCCATTACAGCTGGGGGCCTATCACCACGGTCATTTCCACCCGCTTGCTCCAAGTCTTCCGATTGTGGGAGCTGGCCCTGTGCTTCAACCTCCATCAGTTCCCCGGACAATTGCAGGTCATTGGAGCTGGACTCGGCTGGGTTGGTCTCTCCGTCCCTCTTGTTGCTGCTGGTCCCAGCTTTAGTCTGATCGATCGCCCCCGAAAGCACGTCCACGCCGTCATGGGCCTCGACTGTCCTCGCTAGTTCCTACAGTTGTATTGGCGATTGGTCGCGCCTTCTTGGCGCGCCCCCTGAGGGTGGCCGGTTTCTCACTCCTTCGCTGGTCATTGCTCCGCTAGGCTGCCCTACAAGGGTCTGCTCCGTATGGTTCGAGCTCCGCCCCGCCACCCCTTCATTCATGGTAGCTACCACTGGTCGTCCAACAGTGGGAGCGTCGGTAAGGATTCTCCATGTTTTCCTGTGGCCGTTCCTCCGTTGTGCCGCTGTTACTGTGTCTTCTACTTGGGGATGACTCCAATGACGGAGGCCCCGATGGCGGGGTCGTAGACACTATGTCTCTAGCTTGGGCGACCACTTGAACAGGGTCCTTGGGGCTGATGGTGGCTACGCACGCTCTCATGATCACATTCGCGATGCTTGGTCCTCTCACCTTCGGTCCGCGTGGAACTTTCTCCCAGCCATTCCACTCGTATTCTGGAGTTTCTCTGGACCGCACATCGCTTTCTCCACTTCTTGAACTGCTGTATCCAATGTTTGGGCTTGTAACTAGTTGTGGCCTTTCTTCAGGTGCAAGGGCCGCTCCCTCCCCCTGTTGGCTACTCCTGCCGATATTGGGCGCTCCTGGTCTGCTTGTGGCGCTGGGCCCCGGTTCGACTCTAGCAGGCTGCTGCCTTGGGGCAATGGGCGGGGGGGCGGCTTTATAGTTGGTCCTGTTGCTGATGCCGTAGTGTTGCCAGCAAGGTTGGCATCTGCTATTCCACCCGTTGCTCTCTCACCCGCTGTCCCTTTAGCTTTGTTGTTTCGGCCTAAGCAATCTTTGACGAGGTGGTCTGTTTCAAGGCAAATCCTACACTTAATCGGTAAGTGGCAGTAGTCCACCTTGATGACCACTACTTCACCAGTAAACTCATTCGATACCTCCACTTGCGTTATCTAGCTCGACCCTAAGGTGAGTCCCACGCAGAAGCGCTGGTCTGTCGAATGTTTGTTTCTGTTGTCTACACCTAGGAGTTCTCCAAGACCTTTGGCGATCTCCGATGCAACGCTCAAGAATTCACCCGGGACATTTTTTAGGGTTACCCATGTGGGAACCCTAAGTCCAACCGGTTTGTTGGCATTGAAGTTGAAAGTCCATGTTTGCAGTATACAAGTGCCCCACCTCGATCTGTGAGGTGTGAGCATCAAGAGCTTTTGTGTAGTAGCTTGATTCTTACTGAGCAGTTGGAAAAAACCTCTTCCCAAGTCCCGACCTGTACCCACCCAATCTCCCACTTCAATTTGCAAACTACGTACCCAGACCGTGATGGCTTCCTGGGAGGGCTTACTCCCCACAAAGTAGGCCACTATAGCATATTTCTGCAAATATTCAGTTTCTTTCCGCACCAAGGCTTGGTTAACTTGTACCTTGAGGATTTCATTGTTGAGAAGGAGGCCAGCACAACTTCTCGACAGGTGCGCGGGGAGCTCCTCTCCAAGCTTCGCCATCATTGGGTGAAATCGGTCGTGGCGGCCCATACTGGTGACCGCCACCACTAGTTCTGGTTCAATCATTCCCTCCGCTCGCACTCCCGCCACTCGAGCTTGAGCAACTCCAGATTCCGTCGGAGCTTGTGGCGCATGCTCCATCCGTACCAAGTCTACATACATTGCCATTTCCATGATTCGCCTTACTAACCCTAACCCTAAACCTTAGCAGCGTTGTACCACTATCTTGGCTCCACCTCCTTCTGCACTCAAATCTAAACGGATTTAAGAGAAAATGTTGCCTTAATACAACATTCAAAAGGACGTTAAGCGCAAATCTAATCTAGAGTTCCACCGATCTTAATCCGCACCCAGCCAGTCTTCGCCGCACCGGAGCTAGCGAGAGCGCCTCATGGTGACCCCACTACACTTTTCTTTTGAGTCCTATGTTTTTTTCAAACTCCTACTCTTGGTCCTTCATTGCACACACTTTACAATTAACTCTATTATCCTAGCACCCATAGCAATGCTTTGCAAAGTTCAATTGTCTATGGTGGACACTGTGAGGTGGTTCATAAGATTGTTCACAAGAATTAGAGTGATCCTATAAGTCCTAGACAAAAGGTGTTTTCAAGAGAATTTGGCCTTTTTTTGGTGCATTGATCATAATTGTTTCTTTTCAAATGAGTTGAAATTTTTCTACTCGTTGTCTTCATGGTTGGCAACAATTTTGTATGGTTGATGTTCAAAAAAAAGGTTTAATTGCCAATTTTGGTTCATACACCAAAGAATTGCAAACTTGGAGGCTTCATGGAGTTATTTTTTTGTTCTATAATTGACAATTTTGTCTCTACACCATTGAGTACTACATCACTTTTTAGACACACACATGCAAGAAAATATTAGAAGTGAGTGTGTGTGTGTGTGCATAGTTGAGTAAATCACTTTTTAAGTCATAGTATTTTTTTTCAACATGATTTTTGCCTTTTTCGAGATTTTTGCATTGCAAGCCACATTGTAGATAATTCACAACAACATTTTAGCTATAAAATTGATCATACATTCTCAACTTGAATTCAAATACAACTACATAATTCCTTTTTAATGAAGAGCTATGGACTTTTAGAGTTGCAATATTGATTCAAAAAATTCTATATAGCATTTTCTAAGAGTCTTTTTGATGAAGAGAACATTCTTTTTAATGTATTAGTGACTCATCATGTGTTGTATTGTAGATTGAGGCACCTAGAAATTATGTTGTTTTACTTGATCTTAACCCCTAACGGTTTATGACTACGTTTTCACCAAAAATGCTCTAAAATTGCCATTTCTAATACAAATACCAAATTTTAGAAAAAGATGGTTTTGGGACACATGTAACCATAGATTTTTGTAGTATGTTGGTTTGAAAAGATGTAGAAAATATTTCAAAAATTTCCACCGAGTACATTGCAAAATATTAGTGTTTGAAAAAAAAATCATGCAATTGCACTTCACAATTCACAAGGTCACATTTGTATTGAAAAATGTCCAAAATGGTGGTGCTTCTTTGGAGTCATTATTCAAGGCAAGTTGGCTACATGCTTGAGAAAATTCAGATCATTTGGAATTGTACAACCTATGGAAAAAATTTAGTAAGTAGAAAGAAGTAGAGAATGATTCAAAATACTAAATTGTTAAGAATTTAGTTATGGAATTGAAAAATGCCAATCCCAATGGTTGTAATGTTGTAATACACAATCTACATCCTATGGTTTTATTTATTTTCTTAAATATTGAAAATTGAGTTAAATAAAGGACTTCAAAGTTTATTTTAGAGTAGAGAATCCATGCTTGCCCACAAACTAAAATTCCTCGTAACTTTCATCTTGTTAATTAAAATGGAATGATTTCTACATATATATAATCTAGGAAAACAAGTTCAAATTTTTATTTCTTGAAAAAATGATTCTTTTGAGTTGCACATTGAGCATTAAAAATTGTATATCATGCAATAACTTTTTAACTATGTAGTCAAAAGTTATGAAAATTGTTGGGCCTTAAAGCTACTCTTTGGGCATATGTTGTATAAAATTTCAAAAATAAAATAAAAATTCCATTCATAGTGAGCTGCCTAAAATCGCTATGTTACCAAAAAAAAAACAATTTGGTGCTTTAAGGATTAATCCTTTATAGCTAAAAGTCTTGACATTGAATAAATCCAATGTAGCCCTATTTCATCTAGAAATCACTTGTTAGATACCATTGTGAATTGGCTACATTGTAAATGCATTCTTCAAACACAATTTTTTGAGTGACCATTGTTTCTGTCACCTTTTAATCTTTTACTAAAGCAAGTACTAAAGCTAGGCATGTTGGGCTAGAGGTTGCAACTCATTGATAACCATTCTCCTAGTCTTTGGATTGAGAGCCTAGATAATCAACCGCATGTATCTTTTATGGATGATAATTTGGAGCAACCTTTATTAAATTTGCCATGCATGATATAGATGCATTGTCTAGTGCACCGCAACAATTAAATTTAAAGCAACTATTTTTTTCATTTCCAATGTCAAAAGTTTTATATAGGTTCCTATGTCAAGACTTATTTGTATCTTGTGGGTAGGATGTGACTCCCTAAGCTGCCACTTTGGGCTCAAAGTCTTATTTTTTTTTAGTATTTAAGTACTCCCTCCATTCCCAAATGATCTTCCAGTTGCTCAAAAAAGATCATTTTTGTTTTTGAAGATTTAGTGAATGGATAACTATTTCCTTGAAATACTTAGAAATGGATTGAAATTACGTCATTCTAAACCTTAATTCCAAACATTTGTCCAACCAAAAAATCATTTAGGAAAAGAGGGAATAGAAAATTGTTGATTTTTTGTGTAAAATCTCATAAATAATATGTTAGATAAAAAAAAAGGACTAATTAATTGTAGGTTTTGTACCTAACAGCTTTGAATATCTTATTTTTTGAATGCAAGGATTCAATGAAGACTTATCAACCAAGGTGCAATATAGTGTCAATCTAAGATATAACGTAGAATTTAGCCTAATAGAATCAATACTCAAGCAAGGTGGCAAATGAGTATTTGACAACTACTGTGTTGTTTTGGACTAGAAAACATTCCAATAGTCTAATAACACCATCGATTTCTAAGATTCTTCTATGATCAAAAGATGTTTTTTCCAACCATTTGTCCTAAAGCAATCATGATAAGAATTCTCACTTTAAGTATGCAAGTTAGAAATAATGAACTTGCACTTATAGTATTGTGTACCTAGGATCAATAGAAAAGTATCCTATAAAATTTAGAATTTTTTTGAGGTGCAAAAGCTAGTCTCCATAAAGTCAATCTATATAGCTAACAACTACAAAATCTTAGAAACTAGACGAATAGAGATAAATTCTAGAAGAAAATAAGATAGATGTTTTTAGTCATTTAGAACAAATCTGCAAAATTTCAGAATTTTTTGATAGGAAAAGGTACCTAAACTAGAATTCTGAGGGCCCAACAAATAAATTCAGGACCACATTGTTCTAGAAATAGTGTTTGGTCGTTTTGGAGGTCTAATTTGAGAGCAAGATGAGTTGATTTGTACTTTCTCAAACACTTTTGACACCTCATATAAGTTATACTCCTCAAAAATTGAGATTCCACCTTCATTGATTTTTCTAAGAATTTGAGCTTTTCAAATGTCCACTTTGTGGTTACAAATGATTGGAAAATAAGGGATAAGGGATTTGTAAGGCTACTTTTGACCTTTTGAATCAAATTGCCATTTGGAATAGTTATGTGAAAGTTAGGTAGTTTAACCAATGAATCCATTCGTTTTAGAGTTTTGATTTTTTTTATCCCTTTCAATGGCATAGATTGAAAGGAGGCAACTTAAAGTTGGTCAAAATGTATAAATAGCTCCTCTCCTTTCTTCTCAACACACACATTACAAGTTTGGTCAAGAGGAATAAACTTCCTCGTTTCTCTACTTTACTTGGCACTCCTCTCTCTCTCTCTCTCTTCATTTTCTGAACTCTTGCCGTCAAAGCTTTAGCATTTAGAGCTATAAGAAGCACCTTTAGTTCCTTTAGAATTTTTCTAGAAGAATTTCTTGCCTTTAGTTGTAGCTTTTTAGATTCTTAGAGTGTAAGGAGTTGAGTTCAAGAGGTTCATTCTCTTTATATTGGTATGTTGTGTTCTTTTATATTCAAAACAAGAAAAGATCCAAAATTTATTTGTGTTTTGTGATTTGCACTTGTTGGGATGAAGTTCTCTTTGGATGCACTAACCTTTGGTGTTTTATGTGCTTATCTTGTTTTTTGTATTAAGGTAGGAATATTAATAATAGTTACCCTCCCTCTAATGGCAAGCCAGGTTGTTCTAAAACCAACAATATATAGCTGGCTTTGAAAAAATCCTAAAAAAATTTGATTTACTTAAATTTGATTGGCTCACACTTGATTAGAAACAAGTTCTAAAGGTAGCCGTTTTAGGTGAGCCTATGAAACTAGAATGGGGTCCATATAAAAAATCCACATTTATATTGCATAAAATATTCATTCATTCTTATATCCACATTTATATTGCATAAAATATTCATTCAAACCCTAAATCCTAAAACCCTAAACCCTACACCCTACATGCTAAAATGCTTATTTTAACCGTTTATGGTGTTCCTACCTTAATGTTTGGCAACATTGATGTTTATATTGTGCTAACTTAATGCATAAGTGTGTATCTATTGTGTGTGTGCTTACTAACATTCTAATAGACCAATTTGTGGTGTTAAATGATTGTGACACTACTTGTGTTTTTCTTTTCTTTTTGGTTTTGTTAACTCCTAAATGTAAGAGACTATGTTTTCACCAAAACTGCTCTAAAACTGCCCTTGCATTTACAAGCACCAAATTTTAGATGAAAAACATTTCTAGACAAATGTAACTGTAGGATCTTGTAAAATAGTTTGAAAAGATGTGGAAAAATTTAAGAAATTTCCACCGCATAGATTGCAAGATATTAACATTTTAAGTGACAAAAATCCTTTTTTGGGCCCTATGAAAATACGGGCAGCTACAATTCAAAAGGTCACATTTGTATGAAAAAATGTCCAAAATGGTGGTTACTCTTTGGATTCATTCCTCAGGTCAATTTGGCTACATGCTTGAAAAATTTAAGATCATTTAGAATTGTACAATATATAGCAAAAAAATAGTAAGTAGAAAGAAGTAGAGAATGTTTTAAAATACTAAATTGTTAACAATTTATTTATGAAGTTGAAAAATGCCAATTCCAATGGTTGTAATGTTGTAATAAACAATATACACCTTATTTTTTTATTTTTTTCCACAAATATTGAAAATTGAGTTAAATAAAGGACTTCAAGGGTTATTTTAGAGTAGAGATTCCATAACTACCCACAAACTAACCCAAACTAAAATTCGTCCTAACTTTCATTTCATTAATCAAGATGGAATGATTCAAAGCTTAACACATATATAAAAATCTAAAGAATCAATTTCGAATTTTTATTTTTTTTAAAGTGATTTTCAAAGAATTTTTTTTTCCCGGGTTGCCCACCAAACATTGAAAATTACATATCATGCAATAACTTTTGAACCATGTAGTCAAAAGTTATGAAAATTATTAAGCCTTAAAGCTACTCCTCAGGCACACATTGGGTGAAATTTTCAAAGAAAAAAAATAAAAATTCCATCTGTAGTGAGCTGCCCAAAATCGCTATGTTGCCAAAAAACGTTGTTTCAATTGGACGTTTAGGAATTAAACTAACTTTCCTTGTGTTTTGTCTTTGTTCTAGTTTAAAAAATTAACAAGTGTTGTTGCATCATGCAAATCTAATGAATTACTTTTATTTTGTTGTAGCTTCATGTACAAATAATTATTTCTTTGGAGGTTGTCTCTTTTTGTTCTCCTCCTTGATTCATCAAAAGAGGTTGTCAATTTTCTTATTGTTACATGAACCTTTACTAGGAGGACTTAGAACTTCAATATACCATGTCTTAGCATGTTGCAATAATATCAAAGTACTTACTAGAGTTATTTAGAAGTTACCATTAGAAGTTATTAGAGTAGTTACCCAAAAAAATTTGGAAGTTACTAAAGTGGTTATTGGGATAATTTTGGAAGTTACTAGAGTTGTAAATGAAAAAAAAATTAATGTTTTTAGTACACCATGATTAGATTACAAATTGTTAAAAAATTTCTAAAGTTGAGTCAAAACTTCAAAGATTATGCTAGGATGAAGATAAACAGTTAAGGTTGATACTTATACAAAAAACAAAAACAATATAAAGTCTAGACTTATGTTAAGATTTGTAAGAATTCAAAGACTGATTCTCGAAGCTATAAAAGACCCCTTCAAAAATGGACAAAGAATGTAGAAGATATGGATGGATGAAGTTTTGGACAAGAGCTTAAAGGCAATAGTTGAAAACTACAAAAATAATTAAAAAATAGATTATTATTAGAGAAAGCTTTAGAGAGTAGTAAGAAAATGTTGAAATGATAGAAAAAACTTTAGATTTGAGTAAAAAAAACTACCAAAGTAGAAGAGGATGAAGTTTTAGAGTAATAACCTAAGATTTGGAAAAAGAGACATATAGCATGATAGATTTCAAAAATAAGAAAAGAACACTCTAGGATGTTGAAACTAAGTCATGAATTTGCAACGAAACTATGATTTGGGCTTTAATTCTAGGAGTTATCAATAGATGAAGTTTTGAATGCTTAAAAATCATTTAAACCTCAAACTCCAATAAATTTTTAATGAAAAGTCCAATTTTGGCAGACTATACTATTTTAGAATGTTCAGGTCATCACTTATTACTTTGAATAGTTGAAATTGGAAAAAAAAACTTTGATTTTTGAAGTCTGCAATTGAAGCCGTAAGCGGTTCTAAAAGGTATAAATCCTAATTTTTATCAATTAGAAAAACTTTAAATTCCTATAACCCTTTTTACGTATAAATCTTGTTCATTGCTTTGAAGGCAAATTAGGCAAAGGATCACACCTTTTGGAATAGTTTCTTTTGTAGCCTAAGAGTCTAAACAATAAAAAACTTGATTATGTGTGTTCTAGCCGTAGAAGCCGGGCCAAGAAAGCTCACATAGGATTCTCCTACTATTACTCTACATTGTCGTGTCCATTAGAAAGTAGTTTACAAAATAAAAACAATAGGTCTACTTTTCTCTATTGAACCTCTAAAATACCAAGGCATTTTCTAGCTCCAAAACCACTGAAAACTGCCATTTCAGCTACGATCACCTAAGAAACAAGAAAAAACATTTTGACGTTTCTCCTTCTCAATCATTTGCATCTTTGGGGAAAAAAATTGTATTCTTTGCACTTGTGCAAAGTAGTGCAGTTTGAGCACATGTGAGAGATGAACATTTTACTATTTTTAGAAAATCTCTTCATAAGCTTGTGAAGCTATAGTAGAGGTCTTTAAATCCTAATTTTGACCATGAAATTCACATTTTTGGATCAAAAATAGGACTATCCCTTCCAAATGGCAAAAATAAACATCCAATTGGAGTTATTTAAAAATAGAAAACCAAATTTTGAAAAGTGGAAAAAATTACTCAATGTCTAAAACTACTCTATATACCTTTATTTCAAATTTCATATAAAATTGACAAACAACACAAAAGTTATGAAAAAAAACCAACTGCTTGAGGCCACTTGAAGGCGAGCTTGAAGGGGACCAAAAAAAGGACAAGTGTTTCTTGCAATCAACTCTTAAGAGAATTAAACATGGATTAAGACAAAAATGGTAATAGACTAATAATACAAAGCTGCAAGTGGGGAATGTTAAAGCACGAGTATAGAATATAGAATGGGGATTTCAAGAATTTTTTTTCAATTTTAGACTTTAGGAAGGTGAAGAACTATGACTATGAGTGTTGAGGTCTTTAAACTATACAAGAAATAGATGAATCCAATCTAAGTGGATGTGAAACCAAAAACATTTTGTCATTCAAATTAGACTCTTTGAGACATTTCTATTGAATGTACTATTCACATTGCACTTATCACACAATGGAAGAACAAAGAATAATTTTGTTTGAATTAGAAATCAATAAAATAAATATGAGTATACCACCCTTCACGAGGAATAAGTTCACTTGCTATTATGATGAAGACTAAAATCTAGTACATGAAGATGAAAAAGAAGAGTCCCTAAATTTGTCAACACCATGTGCTAATGAGATGTCTAACAACAAATACTCAAAGCATATAGTTTGAAATGGCATTATATTATATACAAATAAGTAAAAGTCAACTATCAAATTGAGTATTTTTTGGAAGGAGTTAAGTAGAATGTTCAAGGTTAGTGACTCACTAGGTTCTTTTTATTTTAATTACACTCTTTAGTAAAACCTTGTTGAATTATTAAACCCTAAATCTTAAATTATAAAATTGAATTAAAAATTACAATTGCAACTTGAGTAGGTAACAAATAGGGATATCCATTAAGTCTATTTCCAATGATCACATTGTTTTTTTATTTGACTTCCTATAAATAAGTGAATTTCATATTTATTAAAGCTTATCACAACCTATTAAACTAATTGAACCCTTGAGGATTCAATTTTTTAATTGATTCTTACCCTAAAGCTATAAAATAATAGATAAAGAGTTATAAAGTTGATGTCATAGCTTTCAAGCAGCTTGGCCAAAAAATAAATGATTAATAGGGTGCCTAAATTTTTGGGAAACTACTGACCTGATTTGTCCATATACACACACAGATATATATATAAAAGGATTGCGTAATTCATATTAATTAGACTTGCTTCACACAATCTTGCACCTCTTCTTTGTCAATAATTGTAAATATAAATTACAATTGATTTCATTTTACCTCACCATTTTGACTATTCTAAAGTACAATCTCTCACAAACAAAACATTCCTCTTACACACAACAAACCCTGATACTTTATAAGACCTTCAATACAATAGGATTTGGTGGTTAACGCAAGGGTTTAGATAAATGTGGCCACCTTAGATGAAAGTAGCAACAACCATACCCAAATTTTAGGAGTGACTAACTTATTTTAATTATATTTAAAAACTATCAAATTTTAGTATATTTTGGGGTTGCCTAATTGTTTTTTGCACTTTAATTAATTATAAGGCTCGGAGGGTGCACTACAAAGGAAGTTCATGGATTAGGAGTGACCAAACCCTAAAAACCCATTTCGACTTTTCCTAATTACTTTTTAATAAACTATAATTTCAACCTACAATTTTGAGCTTTGTTTGATAATGTCTATAGGTTTCTATTGCCAAAAATTTCAATCCTAAGTAAGATGTGATATACTGTCTAGAAAGGATTGAAAAATGAACTAAAATAACATGTTTTTCAACTAAAATATTTATAGAGATCACATGAAGATGACTATTGTATCAATATTTAGCCAAAATAAACTTTCAAATTTTATATATTTTTATTTTTTTTTACAATTTTTTTTTCTTATATAATATAGGGATGTGAAAGTTATTTTTAGCTTTACAATGAATCTTTTTTCTTCAAAAATTTGTAACTAATTATTATTAGCATAAAAAAATACCAATAATTCAAAACATAAACTTTCAAAGTAGGAAAATCTATTCATATTTTTTTTTAGAAATAAAATAAAATATTAGGATACAATATAGGAGGGCCAAAATTTGGTCACTCCTCACCCATGAACTTTTTTTGTAGTGCACCCCTTGAGTTATTAAATAGAAAGTTGTCTAAGTTGCTAGAAAGCTACTATAATGACTTTGCTCAACTATTCATTTAAAAAACAAAGTGAAAAATGGCAACCTTAAAATTCATAGCACATTTCTAATTATGATATCTCCAAAGTATTGGAGTGTTTTGATTTGTGTCTCAAATAGGAGGAAAATTGAATGTAAGGTAATTGTACTCTAAAATAAACTTTGAAATCCTTTATCTTACCCAATTTTCAATATTTTTTGGACAAAAATAAAATCGTAGGATGTAGATATATTATTACAACATTTCAACCATTGGGATTGGAAATTTTCAATTCCATATTTAAATTGTAAATAATTTAGTATTTTTAATCATTCTCTACTACTACCTACTTACTATTCTTTTCCTATATGTTGTACTATTCCAAATGATTTGAAAATTTTCAAGCATGTGGCCAACTTGTCTAGGAAAATAAATCCAAAGAAGCACCACCGTTTAGGTCATTTTTTCATAGAAATTTGAGCTTGTGAAGTGTAGCTGCCCTGCTTTTCGCAGGGTCAAAAAAATGATTTTAGTTAATTTGAATGCTTATATCTTGCAATCCACCTGGTGGAAATGTCTGAAATTTTTACCACATGTTTTTTATACTATATAATACAAGATCCTATAGTTAGATATGTGAAAAAAAATTCAAAATTCAAAATTTTGGTAGTTGTATTAGAAATGGCAGTTTGGGAGCGTTTTTGGTGAAAGTATAGTGACGGTCCTTTAAGGGTTAAAATGTCCGTTTTTTCCAATTGTTATCAACGAGATATCTAAATTAGTATATACAATGCACCGTGACAAAGCCCCCTTTTGTGTAAATCTCCTCATCTATTCCATGTAGAGATTTTTCATTGTTTTTTCAATGTGATTATGTACCTTGGATAGACCCAATTTGCTTCTACTCCAAATTCAATATGCATTTAACAATATGAGTTTTCAAGTTCTTAAAACAATGCATAGTAATGCATTGTGATAGAAATATTGGTGCACTTTAGTGTGCAAATACCTTGTGCACATGAAACTCAATTTTGATTCATTTGATTTGAATTTTGACTTGACTACTTCATCCAATCCTTAAGGCCAAAAGGTTTTTGACTAGGTTTTCGCCAAAAACGCTCTAAAACTACCATTTCTAGTACAAGCCCCCTATTTTTTTTTAAACATTTATAAACACATGTAACCATAGGATCTTTAGTAAGTTGGTTTGAGAAGATGTGGAAAAAATTTCACAGTATAGATTGCAAGTGACAAAAAGGTTTTGGGCCATGCAAAAATCCACGTAGCTACACTTCACAAGGTCAAATTTGTATGAAAAAATGTCCAAAATGGTTGTGCCTCTTTGGATTCATTCTTCAAGTCAAGTTGTCTACATGCTTGAAAATTTCAAATCATTTGGAATTGTATGATATATAGGAAAAACATAGTAAGTAGAAAGATGTAAAAAATGACTCAAAATACTAAATTGTTAAGAGTTTAGTTATGGAACTAAAAAATGTCAATCCCAATGGTTGTAATGTTGTAATAAACAATCTACACCCAATGTTTTTAGTTTTTTTCAAAAATATTGAAAATTGAGTTAAATAAAGGACTTCAAAGTTTATTTTAGAGTAGAGATTCCATAATTATCCGCAAACTCCCCCAAACTAAACCCCTCATAAATTTCATTTCATTAATCAAAATGGAATGATTCAAATCTTTTTGCACATATATAAATCTAGAGAACCAATTTCAAATTTTATTTCTTAAAGGAGTGATTTTTCCAAATCTACCTAAATTGCCTGGCTTGGGAAAGAAATTACATATCATACAATAAATTTTTAATTATATAGTCAAAATTTATGAGAGTTTTGGGGCCTTAAAGCTACTCCTTGACCACATGTTGTGTGAATTTCAAAAAAAATAAATGAAAATTCCATTCGTAGTGAGTTGCCCAAATAATCTATAATGCCAAAAAATGTTGTTTGGGACTTTAGGGGTTAAATTGAATGTAGAATTGCATTTGTAAGGTTTCAACTAAGTAGAACATATTTCATTTTCATTTCTAAACAACTTACAAAGTTGAATTGACTCATTGTATATCAACTTCCAACCTCTACATCTCTTATTTTACAACTTCTTTGAATTGATTTAGACAACTATATCTTTAGGGGTATGATACAGGGTATGATGTACTATATTGAATATGAAATTCACTTACTTCTAGGACATCAAAGGAAAAATATAATATGGATATTAGCACTAGTACAAATCCTCTATGGGTTGAAGTTCTTTAGTGTTGAAGTTATGTTAAAGCTAACACAATTTGAGTTGAAACTAACGAGAATTAACACAAAATCAATTTAGACTATGAATGGCAGATTTGTACTAGTGTAGAGATGGGCTTATGAGGTGTGTTTTTTTATCTAATTTTTTTATTATTTGACATATGTTTTGAAAGTAAAAATTTTACAAATTACAAATTTACAATCTTTGTATATAACTTCTCTATATCTTTTGAGTACATTGAAACAAACGCACTCGTGACATTGTGAAATGAAATCTCTTGTAAAACAATTGATAATCCACCCACTCCACATATTTATATTTTTTGAGAAGTTGTTCCGACTATAATTGATATGGGATATCGACATAGTACACATATCCATACATCGCCAATATTAGTATTCCATATCAATAGCCATCTTTGTACATCATACCATATTAATATTCTACATATAATTTCCTTATGTATTTTGTATTCTTATAATATCCATATCAATAATAGCTAGTTGTATCTGTGTCCATATCCGTATCAACATTGTTTTTTGTTTTGAAAGATCCATGGCAGGAGAGGGCCTTGCAGATCAATGGTTGAGGTTCAAAGTCGAATTTCCGCTTCCAAATCAACAGCTAAGTTAGGGGGTTGGGTTTAGGGTTAAAATTTTCCCTTTCCAAGTGGATGGCTATGGGTTTTTGATGAGAGGAGGAGGGAAAGCACGGGGCTGCACACATCTTTTTGCTATATTGCATTGTTACATTGTGTGATGCATGCTTTTAGGCAAACAAATTCATAGTTTAGTTTATTAGGGTTTCCTTATCAACTACTGGAAGATCATTGTCTCCTAGGCTCGTCTCCTTATAATTTGAGATTTCGAGGTTATTTGCTTGTTCAAATGTGTTGAAATATGAATCATCGAGTATTTCAAATACCCCTGTGCCCTGACAAACATATACAAATCCAGATGCTAACATGGAATGTCAATTTGTTGTAAAACAAATTCACTGTCCACACTACACGCTCAAGTTATGATCATGACATTATGCACACACTTAAGTTAATACATCTGAGCATTTGCAGAGATCATTTCCAACATCCATAAGAAAGCCCTTACAGTAGGACCACAATGCCATTGAGAAGAAACTTGACCCAGGCATAAATTGAGAGAAAAGTGGAGGAAGAGCACAAAGTAAACTTGAAGATATGTTGCAAACAAGGAGGGCGAAATGTTATAGAACCTTAGCAAAAGCCAACAAGTACAATGCAGAAGTGTTGTTATGGTACTTGTTGCATTTGTTGTAGCATGCGACAGATATCTCATTACTATGTAAGGTTGAAGAAAAAATTAGTTGGGATTTGAAAGAAAATCAATTTCAAAGTTAGTCATGTCTAAAATTTGGTATTGTGTGCTGTGGAATTTGGAATTACTTTATGTTGTCCTTTTTTTTTCTTAGAACTCCAAATTATTATTTTTTGTACTTTAGATTGTTATACAAAAAATTGAAGGAAGTTGACATTTATAGGATTCAAAATATTCACAATTTGACAAACATGTAAATGATGTTGGTTCTCACAATATTTGAATATTTTTTTGGAATTGAGAATGTAGAATTGCATTAGCCATTGTAGAGAGAGTATAGGTTGCAACATGAACCTTTGTTACATCTTAATACCCTTGCATTTGAAATATGTGTTCAACAGGACAATGCGTTTAACTTATATATTAGAGCCATATGATGCATTTTTAGGTTCAGATTTTTTGTACAAAGAACACTTGTTCTTGTCAATTTCAATAACACCAAAAAACTGTCAATATTAAAAAAATTGATGTGGTTTCTAGTAATTTTGAACTTTATGATGATATTGAAAATAATGTTATAATTTTGGGGGATTGAATAAATCAATTATGTGCATCATGAACTCTAATCTTCGCACAAAAAATCTGAACCTAGAAACACATCATATGGCTCTAATATATAAGTTGAACACATTGTCCTATTCAACAAATATTTCAAATGCAAGGGCATTAAGATGTAACAATGGTTCACATTGCACTCTCTCTACAATGGTTAATTCAATTCTATGCTCTAAATTCCAAAAAATATTCAAATATCATGAGAGCCAAGATCAATCATTTGCATATTTTTTTCAAACTTTGAATATTTTAAATCCCAAAAAAGTCAACTTCCTTCAATTTTCATGTACAACAATTTGAAATGATGTATACCAATATAACAAGGCACAAAAAGTTTTTTTGGAGTTCTAATAAAAATTTGACAAAATATAAAGTAATTCCAAATTGTAGCATACAAAAATGAGTTTTAGACATGACTGACTTTGAAATTAATTTTCTTTCAAACTTACATAGTAATGTCTTATATGTCGCACACTACAACTTTTGTACATCTACTTTTGGACTTTGCCCATTGATGCTTAAGGTGGCAACATCCATAACCCTCACTGCATCCATAACGGTCTTCTCTAAAATCTTGGAAAATCTTGGGAAGTGAATAGATGTGATTACGGGGATGTACTCTTGGATGTACTACATGTAAATATCAGGCCCTAGTGTGTTGGTATTAGGTGCATTTACAATCAGTTCTTTAACCCCTAAAGGACAAAGGCCATTTTTCCTATCAAAAAACACTTAAAACTGCCATTTATATAGCAAAGAGTAAAAAAAACTAAAAATCGTTTTTTTCCTACATCTAATTGTAGGATCTTACACCTTACTATTATGAGAATGTGTGGAAGAAAATTTCAGAAATTTTCACTGTACAGATTGCAAGATATCAGCATTTAAAGTGAAAAAAAACAAGTTTTTCATCACATTGCGGGACTAAATTATTTGACTTTGAACATTTTTAATTTAATTTTTTTGCACTACAAAGTTTTGAGCTTTAAAAAATTATAGTGGATAATTGAGTTGAGAGTCTAGGAGAAAAAAAAGGTTTAAAAAAAAAAAAAAATTTCATTCTTAAAAAATTTGTAGAATAGAAGTAGATACAAGATTGAATGAAAATCTATTTTATTAATATATCTAAGATAGAATTAAAATGCACTAATCCCCATGGTGAGATTGTTCTAGCAAGCAAACTAAACCATGTGGATTTTTTTTTTTAAATGTCAAAATTGCATTCAGAAATGAATCCTACAAGTTATTTTTTCAAGAAAATACTCTAATTGCCCCCAAAACAAGATTATCCATAACTTTCTCATAAAAAATCCAAATGAAATGAATCAAAGATTTACAGATAGACAAAAATATAATCTATGAAGAAAAAAAATTTAGAAAAAAAAATTCAAATTTTTTCAAATTCTTTTTACTGCCCGATCTCCCTTGTTTTGAGTTATATGGGTGTAACTTTTGTTCCCGGGCACCGATTGGAAAAAGAATTATATTCCCACAAAGGTAATAATTTTTTCTATCTTCAAAAAAAAATTAAAAAAATCAAGAGAAAAATTTAGCCCGTAGGTACCTGCCTGAAATCCATTTGTTCTCCAAAGGGACACTTGGTCCTTTAGAGGTTAAAAATTTTCAACTTAGGATCACTTCACACTAGAGATGTTCAAGCTGAGAGGCCATGGGATTGAGTGGCCAAACTTTGTTGAGAGTCCAAAAAAATGAGCAATAAATAGTTTGGAGCTCCATTCTTAGTTGACCTAAATTTCACTTGAGAGTCTATCACCATGTAGGTAGTTGGAAGGCGATGACCTTTGGATTTATGCCTTCTAGTGTGAAGGGTTGAGAGGCCAAATTCTTACTTTCTTGAAATTTGATTGTTGGGAACCCACAGCCTCTTGTCCTTTAGACATAGTGTGAAGTGGTCCTTATACTGGTCACAATGTCCAAATAATACATTTAGAAAGTGCACAAGAATTGTTTTTCTCTTGCTAGTACGGTCCAATAATTTGTTATATGTGTATGAATAGACATCATGTCCAAACCCCTTAAATTCACGGTTATGGGTGCTGCTACCTTAGAGCATCCCCACCAGGGAGTTCTGTATCTCTAAAAATTTAGGGAGAGGACCTTAGATGGGGATGGGGATACAGAAGCTTGCGTGCACCGGTCTCGAAACAAGAGCTCTACCCCAAATTTATAGAGAACTCGGTAAAAGTTGGACCCAATTCCCTATATTGGAGCTCATATAGAGAACTCGCGAGGTCTCATCCCTATAAAGTCAAGGTTGACTAGATTGAGGTCCCGAGTTTAGGGAAAGAGAACTCCCTGGTGGGGATGCTCTTATGGTACGATTGTCTGCATGAAAAAGTTTCAAATCCACTCCTACTCAGTTTGGTTTGTCACCGTACATTACTTAGCCCAAAATAATAATATCTAGCCCCATGCATGGCACGAATTTATTGGTCTGTATGGTCTGTTACTGTAGTTCAGCCACATCACCATTGTTAAGAGATTGGGGCTCGCTTTCCTTTGCACACCACTCACTATCTTAGAAAAATCTGCCTGATGCCATTATTGCCCTAAAAACTTTGAAAATTAAAAAAGATTGGTGGCAGAGTCCCATTGGTCTAAATGCCAGCAATCTCAGCATGCATCAACACGAAAAAATCATTAAAAATCATTAAAAAATCAGCGCTTCCGGCCTCTCCAATTTTACTGAAAATAGCATTAAGTTAGCATCCAAGGCGGATAAGCTCAAGATACGCATCCCCACACCGACCTTTGCAAAAATACAAGGATGAGTATTTAAATATTTAAATAATTTAAGTATTTAAAAATGAATAAACATTAAATAGCCTTGAAATGTGACATGTGGCTTGCCTCAGCAAGAGTCACACAGGCAAGAGCAACCATTTTGCATTGTTCTGGTCAATTAGCAGTAAGGTAGTATGCTCTAAAAGCAACAATTTAAGGGCTGGGCTGCTTTTTTCATAGGCTTCCTTGGACAGATTTATTTTTAGATCATTTTTCCGAGAAAGAAAAATAGATGTGGAACCTAACACAAGTGGTTTGGTACTTTTCCAAGTATTTTTGAATTACTTATAAACTTTCAAAGATTGGGGGCATAGACACCTATTTGTGACTATAGATCTCTCAAAATCCATCCACTTGCAACTTGTAAGGAGATGTGCGGAAATCAAAGACAATGATTGGCTCTTGCAATAGAAAAACAATTTTTTTCAATGCATTTGATTACTAAAGTGGTTCATTTAAGGATCACCACATTCATTCTCCACCTAAAAATAGGGGTGGTTTGAAGAAGATAGGTGCTCTTAAAGCATACTACCTTAAATTAAACTCCTCCTAATTTTATTGGATTAAATTTTTTATTTATTAGTATAATAATAAATAAAGATTAATTCAAACTACAAATTTTAGTTTTGGAACCATAACCTTTTCTAGCACAGCATTCAATAGCATGCATTGGCTCTACAATAGATGGTGTAGAGTATTGTTCATCCAATAGTACTTCATCAGTATTGCATCTTGCTCATCACAATGAGCCTCTATGTATCCACTTAGCTACATGTAGGAAAGGTAGTATGTAGGGGATGTTAAGTTTATGAGAGAAAGATTACCAATAACTTACACAATCCAAATGCCCAAAACTAAACTTGTACAATAGGCTACTCCGAAAATTTAAAGTCCAAGCTCTCAAGTACATTCACTACCAGAGAAAGGAGATTTTTAGTAAAACTTTACTAAAAATCTCCAAAAAGATCATTACTTATAAAACTATACTACTAAGACTATTAACACTTAAAACATCCCTTTCTCTAGTAGTGATTGAACCTTCAATAATCGTCTCAAAAAAATTCAAGTAGGCTTTAAACGTGTGTTCCCTCAATTTTACAAATATGATGAGTGTGTTCTATCAAATTTGTGTACAATTTGAGAAATTCCTATGAAGTATAGAAAATGTGCAATTATCACGTGTTTAAATATTTTTATTGATTCCAATCATATGATTTGTTATTTTATTTGGTGAAGTATGTCTTTAAATTTTAGAATGAAACTACCACCGAATTGCTTAAGCTTAATTTAATCACAAGTCTTTGTTGGCCCTTCCTAAAGGTGAGGTTTGTTTTTAAAGAATTTATTATAAAAATGCAAGTGTTTCACAAATTGTGCATTTGAGAGAACATGTTGGAAAATGAATTGAAAATACAAGGGAAATTATTACCAAAAACAAATCTATATCAGTCTAAAATTTTATTATTAAGTAGAAGGAGTTATAAGATGAAAGAAAAAACTAATTTGGGAAATGTTACTCTCAATGGTCAGGATGTTCAAATATGTTTTGGTTTCCATTTGAATTTAAAAAAAATGAATTCAACATACAAGATTATAATTTTGTAAGAGATATTTGCCCTCGATGCTTGAAAAATATAATTTCATAAAATTCATCTCATAAGTAGGAGTAGAGCATTTTTTGTATGTATCAACCTATCTAATCATATTAAATTAATTGTATCTTAAATACTTTAAGAAATCCAATTTGAGATAGAAATAATAATAATCTCTATTACTTTTGCAATAATGATCAAAATAACATGAAAGAAATTTTCACATACAATGGTTCCCATAAGTATTCATATACTTCAAAAATTGTCATAAAGAATTGAGAGATTAGATTTTTTTTTCAACAAATTTTAGACATGTTGAAGTACAAGTAAAACACTTGTACTAAATGATTTTTCAAAATATTTTAAATGATTCTTGAATATTTTAATTATTTAATCAAATTTATTATTGGAAAAAAATTTAAATAGAAGTAAATTTTTTTCAAGGTTCTTTAGTAAGTGTAATTTCTAATAAGAATTTCACAAATTTCAAAATTCTATTGAATGAAATATTATTGACTAAAATATGACTCCAAATATTTGTGAGTCCTATAATTCACTCTAAAAATCTCCAAAACTTTGTAAAAAATAATACATACAAAATCTTTTGGAGATTTTTGGAGTAAATTACACAAATTATAAATATTTTAAGACATATCTTATTCAATAAAAATTTAAATTTGTAAAATTAGTATTAGAAACTTTTAAAAAGAATTTTCATCTCACTTACTAAAGAACCTTGAATTTTTTTTTTGTATTGAAAGTTTTCTCACTAATAAATTTGATTAAATTATAAAATATTTCAAATTGTTTTATGCAATTGTGTTATTTGCACCACAACATATCCAAATTTTATTTAAAGTCTCTAATTCCTCAATTACCGGTAGCTATGGCTATGGAAACATTTTAAGAGCCACTATGTAGATTATGATAAGTAGGGGCTTTTATTAAATTTTCATATAGATTTTTTAAGTCACCAATTAATATTTTTAGCCCATTGTAGGTTAAGAAGTTCTTTTAAGTGTAAGTGAGTAATTCTTAGTCAACTTAGTCAAGTTTTTTTCAAGCTTGGATTACATAAAAAAAGATTAGAAAATAAATTTAAAATTTTGAGTTGAATTTAAAAAAAAATTCCTTTTACTACAGATGAGTGAATTTTTAGTATTCCATACTAAATTATGAAAGAAAGTATTAATGATTTCTTAGAGCATTAATACATTTCAAGGGAGCATGAGTGTATAATAGATATAAAAGATTCCTTGTGGCGAGCTTTGTGGTAGGTTTCCTAATTAAAAAAAATTACCAACTTTTGGATATTAAAAAACATAAAAAAAGAATCTAAAATAAATTAAAATTTCATTAATTCCATAAGTCACAAATATAAATTGAAGTGTCAAAAATGTGAAATTGCGAATTTGTGACTCTATTTTTGAAGTATCCATAGTATAAAAACATTTAATATGTCTATACTTAAAAAACTTTGAAACCCAACATTATTATCAATGGCATAATTTGGTGAATATTTACACATTCAGATTTAATTTTCAATTCAAGGATCATAAGTATTTTGTAAGAAAATATATTATAATACAAGACAATTCAATGCTACTATTTACATTGCAAAAACATTGTGTTTTTTAAATTGGGACTTTTGCATGAATTTGGAACTTTGTATCACTACAAGAAAATGGGGGTATAAATGACTTGTCCACAATGGCTGCACCGACGACAATGATTGCAAATTAGTCATTTTATAGTCACTTTGAAGTCATTGTTGTCGGTGCAGTCATTGTAGACAAGTCATTTATACCCCCATTTTCTTGTAGTGTATGAATTTTAAAAACCATAGATTAGAAAATTGAATCCAACATTCTGCCAGCTACTAATACAAGTTTATATGAAAGGGATATGAATGTATGAATGGAACTTCAAACAATAAAAAGCAATGTTAGAACTATACCGTATTCAATAATTTGTAACTTTTAAAAGTTTCATTGAAATTGCATCATTGTAAGTCTAATTTGATTCCATTTAATCTAAATATAGGCTATTGTTTAGACCTGCGTTTCATTTACAATGACAGGCTCTATTTTATCATGACATGGCATTGTCTCCATTACTATATTCTATGGATTCTTGGTGCCGATGTACTATTAATTGTTCAACCTTTGTTTCATTTGGAATGGCATAGTTCACTTTCTCATGAAATTATAGTGTCTAGATCTGAAACTGCTAGTTACTGATTGATGTATGCATCCCAGCAGAAATGCCGATTGGAACACTTGAATTGCCGGAGTGCGGGCCTTCCGGCGAGGGACTGCCTTTGGAGACTCTCAAGGGTCAACACAGAGCAATCTAGATCTCCACTTGTGCAGATTCATTTAGCTTGGTTGGGGCACGAAAGCAGACGTTCAGGCGCTTTTACAAAGCCAAAGTAACATGCTACAGTAACAATATCCTTAAGAAATTAATAAAAGGTCACTGTAGGTGCATTGGAACATAGCCGTGTGCTTCGGCAGACGTGAGCGTGCGTTCACCTCGCTTGCCTCCACCGTGCACACGCTCCGACCTGGCAGTCCGTCGTGTGGAGCGCGTGAGGCCTCGACCCAGAACTCTAACCACAGACTTGGTGGGATTCCTTCCACTTGAGCTACAATCCAAGGTCCATGCTCGATCCGACGGACGCGATTGCTGCGCCCTGGGAGACTTCGGTGCGAGGGACGCCGGTTCGCCTGTGCCTGCATGTGTGAGCTCGCCGACAGCACGTGTGCTTGGAATTGCGCTCTAAAGGGACGGGGTCACCATCTCTTCCGCTGAGTTTTGTGGCTACATGCAATTCACCTGTAAATCTACTCAGTGGACTTTACATCCTACAAACGCGCTGCAAAAGCCTGGAATGGAGCGAACCGGCCTGCTGCTGATAATGTTTTCACACATAGCCTCACGTTACGAATCCGGCGTCGTGACGGAATCTCGTCGCGACAAAGGCACACCGTCGATCAAGTTGCTGTAATCTTTCCTCGTGCATGCGTTCCCTACTATTACTTCACTGTGACGTCAATTTGCATGTGTGACAAGTGCGCATTGTGGCAAGTGTGGCATATTCAATTCTAGACTGGTTTCTTTACAGAGGGCAGAATGAAGAGATGGATTATAAATTCACAGAGCTGCAATCGGATCAGATCGAAATGTGCACGAGCTGATAGAATTATTTCCCCATTACACAGTACTTAAGAGTTATATATTAAAGAGGTGGTTCCATTCGATTAGGCGTTGACATGGACCTGGTCGAAAATTTGATTTCGTCCACTTGACTCATCTCGATCCTCAGATTCTAAAATACCGACCTCAAGTTGGCATATTATTTCATGCAAAATATGTCGTATGTGATTGTCGTCGACGGTATATAAGTAGCGCCTCACGAAGCACAGATTTTCTTCAATAATATTTGATTTCGGGACCAATTTCAAGGAGAAAGCAAAAGTATAAATGACAAACTCTATACGATCAAAGTCGTGGTAGTACAGCTTGGTACGGCGGGTTTACTTCTCGAAGGGAGCGCTAAGTGTTGACTTGTGAACTTTGCACATATGATGAAGAATTAGGAGGTCCTCGACCTTGGGACTGCCTATCCGGAGACTCTCCTCCCATCTGGAGATTGGTTCGAGGTTCCAATCGACGCAGCAATGGCAGCAGCTGTCATGAAGTCCGGTCCCTCATCTGCAAGCGGGACACCGAGATGGGTGATGCCAGTGAAGCACCTGCTGTGGGGGTTTGCTTGGCTGATCACAGCATTCTACGCCTTTGTATGGATCAGCGCGCCTGATAAGAAGGTTGGCTATAAGTTCTCCGACAAAGTGGACAACGCGTTCGAAAAAAACAAGCAGTGGGGAGGGCCTGGTAAGCTAGCTGTTCCAATTGGCTTAGTGTCCTGCCTTCAGAACCTCTGATGTTCATGGAACTGACAGATTTCAGTTGAATTGGCGCATTTTCAGTTGTCCGACTGAAATCGCCGTTCAATTATTGAGACAGCATGAAGAAATTAACAGTCGGATGCTGTTTCAACCACGTACCTACCATGTTGAATCAACTTCCCACTGTTGGTTTTCAGACAGTATGTATGTGCTGTTTGAGCAGCCGGTTTCCACTAGCGGGGTCCGGTCTGTACCAGTTCTGCATTTGAGAGCGCTGGGAAGTTGGACTTCACAGTTTTGAAGCTCTGGAATACCGAAACACGCCGCTTTTACTCACGTGACCATTCCACAATGGACTGAGTGCGCGCTGAGGCCAGGTTGCCTCTTGTTTTCTATTGCAGCACCCTAGGCTTGGCGGTAAGCCCGCATCCATGAATTTAGAATCTTCATCGTTGACAGCACGGTCCATGCAAGAAACTTTCGATGCACACCTGTAATTAAGCCCTGGCGACGTCAACGAAATTGAAACGCCAATTTCTGTATGTTGGCACATACTCGCGAGTTTGGCGCTTTCCAAGGCGGGTCCTCTGAAAACTGACTAGAGCTGTTAGTACCAGCTCTAGTTTCAATAGCTTTGAGCAATCAGATTGTCAAACAAATTTGGAGGTCTGCATCGTGCCAATAAAACGAAATTGACGATGTAGTCGATATTATGACGTCGTACCATGCTGTTAAAGCCAAATTTATTGCATCGATTCAACCCTTTTGATCCTTGGTTTGCTTTAACAATGGATTGAAAATTTGACATTATGTTCTGGCTTGGTCTGCAGGGTCCGCCTTGGTTCAGTACTCAGCACCAATTCTCGTGTTGGCAATTGTAGCATGCGTGTCTCTGGAACTTGACAAAGCCTATCCAACCAGGTGACGTTCCTCCCTAGCCTGTTTTCTCGGCTATGCAATTAAGAGTTAAAAATGAAGTTTCCGAAGTCCTAAAACTGATGGGTTTGATTTACTCAGTCTGTACTGGAGAATGACTGTCACGTTTGGAGATGAAACACTGACTCACGTGCTGCTGATCAATTTGCTCACTGCAGAAGGAAGGCATCAAAGCAAAGGAACGGATGGCTCAGGCGGGTGTGGGACGGTTTGTTTACGCAGCCGCTAGTGGTGAGGGGACCAATGGGCATGATGAACGCCGTAGAAATAGTGGGCTTTGCCATGGTACTCTTTGTTGTCTTGTGGCAATTCTGGAAGTACACAATGGACTGGTTCAAGGTCATCGATGCTGGAGAGACCGGAAATACCGATCCCAAATACACCAAGTAAGTCCCACGTATAGTTGAGCTAGAATTTGCCTTCCGACTCGATCAAATTCAACAGTTCCAATCTTGCACGTCTGGAAATCTGTGCACGCTTTCTTATGTTTATGTTCTTGATCTGGGTACCTGACTGTTTGGGGATCATGAAATGCTGCAGTGCGATGATGAAATTCGATTACATAGCGGTGATGCTGGGATGGGTGGCGATGATTCCTATTGCTCTGCTGTTTCTGCCTGTCACAAGGGGCTCTCCAATCCTCAAGTTGATTGACATCCCTTTCGAGCACGCTGTCAAGTATCATGTTTGGCTCGGGCATTTGACGCTCATCCTCGTCTTAAGTCACGGTGTTGCTTACGGTATCTTCTACGGTGTCATGAATGAAGCGCATTTGGTAAGCACCCGCCAAGCTTGTGTCATTTCATTTGACTTGATATCTTTGGGCATTGGAGGCAAGTCTGTCGAGATTAAATTTTATCATTATGCAATTTCGTGGACGAGATATTTGGTGCAATTTTCAAGTAGGACCGCTGTATATCAGTGGCATGCTAGTGCGTACAGAACTCGGTTTCTGGCTTCGGGTAGAGAACTCTCACAGGAAACTCATATCGCGTTCTCTGTGTTGATTCCCGGTGAGTTTCATATTTCCCTGTGTATGTGTAGTTACGACATGTGTACAAAATTACTGTAATTAGCAAAGTTTTACAGATGTCAAATTCTAAAGTTCAGTGGGAAATATGAAACTCACCGGGAATCAACACAGGGAACACAAGGAGATTTTTCTGGTTTCCTACATTATCAATGTAGTAAAATCAAGGAAAACACCACTTTCGAAAGTGTGAGCATGTAGAGATTTGGAATCGCTATGTAGAATTTCAGTCATTTTAGTACATTACATAGTAAACAACCTAATTTACTACTTTCTAGCATACATTCCTATTATGCATGATTGTAGTAAAATACATAGGAAACAACCCAGTTTTACTACTTTCTCACACACATTTGAAAAAAAATGTGATTTTACCATGTAGTTTTTTGTTGAGGACATTATCCCATAAGGATTGTCTGTGTTGAGATTCTGGTGGAGTATAAGAGGCAAGCTTCCCACATAGTTGCATCGCAGCTTTTGCCTCCATGTGGAATGTGCAAAGTGTTGTACTGTGGGGTACATTGTACACTACAATGTTATACAGCATACAATTATGTATCCTTTGTATTGTTACGAAAGGAACAAAATGGTGTATTGATACTAATATTTCTCATAAATAATTGGTCCATGAAAGACTACACTCTACTTTCCTTGATTCAGTTTACTACATTTTCATTCCACTACATTTTTTATTCACTGCAGTTCGTACCTTACTACATTCTTTGTTTACTACATTCTCAATTCACTACATTTTCCATTTCCTACGTTCCCAATTTACTACATTTTCCATTCACTACATTTGTCATTTTACTACTTTCGAAATGTAGAGATGGTAGTGCATTCACTACATTCTGTCTTTTACTACTTTAGTCTTAAGTACATAGGAAAATAAGTAGTAAAATGCCCTGTTTTCCTAGGTAGTAAAACGAAATAATCTCCCTGTGGAACGCGATATGAGTTTCCTGTGTCTGTTTCCTGCACACTTACAGACGTACTTAATCAAGGAGTGGGTCCAACGTTATTTACTAGTAGATTAGTTGCTGGCAGTTGGTAATAGGGTTAGAAAAAGAGCCGGAGTCTGCTTCTTAAAGAAATTAGTATCCTGT
Organism: Rhytidiadelphus loreus; assembly: GCA_947034895.1. Lineage (NCBI taxonomy): Eukaryota > Viridiplantae > Streptophyta > Bryopsida > Hypnales > Hylocomiaceae > Rhytidiadelphus > Rhytidiadelphus loreus. The sequence goes on from OX344762.1 coordinate 66,206,699, forward strand.
TCGTATACTACACGTTTCGGCCGCATATTGGCAAACCTGACTAAACCTGTGATATTGTCGTTCGCAGTTTGTGAAGTGGCAGAAAACGGGAATCTCCAATCTTGCTGGAGTGATAGCACTTATCGCCGGACTGTTCATGTGGCCGACGTCTCTAGCGTGGGTCCGACGGCGTCATTTCAACCTCTTCTTCAGCGTACACCAGTTGTACATTATTTTCTTTGCGTTTGCAGTGTATCACCTGGGCGTTTGGCTGACCGGCTATTTCCTCGCCGGACCATTTCTGTTTTTCATCGACCGATTCCTGCGCTTCTTGCAGTCGAGGAGGTCCATCCGGGGGGTCAAAGCCAGAGTACTCCCAACTGGCATCGTGGAGTTGAAGCTTCCCGTGTCCCCGGGAAACTCGTACAATCCCTTGAGCTTCATGTTCCTCAACCTCCGCGGCTTGGCGAAATTGGAGTGGCATCCTTTCAGCACTGCGTCGACGCCGCTGGACAACACCAAGTACATGTCCGTCTTGATCAAACCACTCGGCGACTGGACGGACAATCTTCGCAAGGCCATCGAGGAGAATAAAGCCAATCCCCACAGCCAAGTGAGTTCAGGTGGAAAGTGCCCAATCTCACTGAAACTGTTCGCCGAAGGTCCATACGGCCATGAGTCCAACTACTTCCTCGAGTACAAGCATCTGCTCCTGGTGGCCGGCGGAATTGGCGTGACGCCGTTCATGGCCATCATCACGGACATTCTCTACCGACACCAGAGCAACGAGGTCGGGCTGCCGACGACGGTGGACTTGATTTGGTGCGTGAAAACTCTTTCCGAACTGAATGCATTCAAAGACCAGTTCTGCGACCCTGCACGGATCTTCACCAACTACGGGTCCCGGGACTCGGAGTTTCGGGTGAACGTGAAGATCTTCCTCACCGCGGAGAAGCCTGGTGCCGAACCCGGCGCGTCCAAGGGCATGGACGAGGTCAGCTTTGAATTACAAGAGAGAGGTGCGGACAACTACGGCTTCGTAGAAATTCCGACTGGCAACGGAGATACGAGTCAGACCGGTCCGTGGAGAGGAGTGGAGGAAGGGGGCAGTGGGAGCAATCTCATGCTGTTCGCAGGCGTGACAGCCGCCGCGTGCCTCGGACTGACGCTATTTCTGGCGTTGTTCCGAGTGTACGTGTACCTTCCAAACTCCGACATTGTTGAATACACATATGAACTCGCTAATTATTACGACGTGAGTCTGTTCTTACTCACGATCGCCATCGCCGTCATCATCTTCGGCGGGGCGGTTGTGTTCGGCGCCAAGCTTGGTTCGAAGTTCTTGTCTAAATCATCTCCTGCTACGGATCAAAGCCGCGAGCTTCAGATGGTGGAAGACAAACTTCATGGTGCAGACATCGAGGAGACCGGACGCCTGGAAACGCTTCTGGACCGCAGTACCATCGTCATCGGCAGTCGCCCCAACTTCACTGGTATGTTTAGTCCATGATCGATCCCATTCTCGCGTGATCTAGTGCATGAATATTATGACGGTGGTAGTCATAAATATATATCCATACGAATTCGTTCGCCTATCAGGGGTACTATTTGACTGTGCTGCGTCATGTCAGTGGTGGAAGCCTCATTTTGTTACTTGAAACATACGTCCCAATCCTCATGTTGTGTGTGTTCGCACCCTTCGCAGAGGTGATGGGTGAGGTCCGTGACCTGCATGACAACTTCGGCGGGGCGGAAGTGGGAGTGCTGGTGTGTGGACCGGAGACCCTGGCGTGCACTGTAGCCGAACTGTGTCGATCAATGAATTTCAGGCAATTGTGGACCAAGAGTACCACCCAATTCCATTATCACTCCGTCAGCTTCGATCTCTGAATTGAATGATCGACTGGAGTGCATTCCACTTGCATCGCGCGGTCCATCTCTTTCAACGCCCGAGTACAGCAACATGGGTCTGATCGATCACAGCAACATAATTGTATGTGCACATGCGTGGACTTACCTAGCTCGGAGGTTCCATTGGCATGGATGAAGTGTAGAGAGAAGTTTTTGTGTTGCTTGTAATGTGTGCACTGTCTCGTAACAGGTTGTCAGGATTATCGTGGCAGAGATGTAAGAGCGGTTCGGTTTTTTTTTAATTCGAGCTGGGTCTTTCGTTCCTGACAGCTCAGAGCTTCACATGTAGATTTGAATACTTGGTACTAGCTATACTCAAAATCGCATGTATAAATTCAAGTCACGAGGGCTTGTTTCAATTTTCGAAAGCCACAATTACTGATTTCTGTATTTCGCAAACTAGTCAACTTAGAAATTTGACTCTACATTTCATACAAAATTCCAAAATGGCAAGGAAAAAAATTGTACATTTGTGTATTGTCTTTCTCTTTATCATTTTTTGTTGTTGTTCTTGTCATTTTTTGCATTCGTCACCTCTTCATTTGTTAATTATAGATTTGTAGATCTTTGAAGTTTGAACTATTGAAAAGAATGTGTTTAATTGTTTTTTCTAAATTTTTTATTTCACTAATTTTTATTTATCATTGATCATTGGATCTCAACTTCTTAATAAAAGTAATTATAATATTTTTACTTTATTTGATTTGGTACGTAATATAAGTTTGGCTTTTATATATATATATGAATGATTGGCTTAACAGTTGAACATGAACTATACTTCTATAAATGATGAAAAATCAGAAATGAAAGATGAGATTTTTTATTTGAAATGTATAGTTTAATTTTTTAATATAAAATCTGAATTCAAATCTTTGCCTTGTAATTTTGGCATTTGCATTGGCTTTTCCTTCTTGGTTTGACTTTTTAAATTATATTATTAAATGTCTCTACTTTATTTTTTATTTTTTCTATTAATTATTTTAAGTTTGCATTTAATTTTTATCATTAAAATTCCACTATTTTGTTTTATCAATGAGTCTAAGGTAGATTAAGCTTTTGCTTTGATATCTTGCATGTTCTTTAAAATGATTTTAAATTAGGGCCTCTATTTTATTTTTAAAATTAAATTAAAATTAAATTAATATATAGTGACTGAAAAAACTAAATACAATTTTGAAATGTTTTCTCTCAAACAACCATACCATAAGCATCGATGGACAAAGTCAAAAAGAAGATATACAAAAGTTGTAGTGTACAACATACTACATGTCACCATGGAAGTTTGAAGAAACATTAATTGTAATTTGAATGAAAAATAATTTCAAAGTTAGCCGTGTCAAAAACTTAGTTTTGTTCCACATGAATTTTTTTTGTGCTTTGTCATGTTGATATATATCATTTTAAATTGATGTATACAAAATTTGAAGGAAATTGACATTAATAGAATTTAAAACAACAATAGTTTCATAAACATATCTTCTTTGATATCAAAGTAAGTGTATGGTACATTAGTACTTAAAAATATGGAAAAATAGAAAATTAGTTATTGATAGGGTCTAACTAACTGGTCATCTTTATCAAAATACCCCCCTAATAATAATCCTTGTTTGCACGTGATATATGACCCTCCAAAAGAGTGCCTCCCCCCTTGAGATTTTTCTATTTTTAAGGTACATGCAAGAAGTGAATTTAGGTCAAGTTCTTAGTTTTCACTTAATCTCTAAAGGCTTGGTGGTGTTTTAGCATAGCTCTTTTTTTCTTAACTATTTCTTGTAACAAGCATAATTTCTCATTTATGTAGAATAATTTTGATGATAAGCACCATCAAAATGGAAAAGTACTTGTGTAGTTTTTTCTGAAAAAAAGATTAATAAAGTCTTAAATTTTTTGAGAAAATGCCACCTTTGACAAGATTGATGAAAGATGTTTGGGTAGGTAGTACTTTGTACATATGCTAAAATTCAAATGTTCAAAAGTACTCCAAAAACCTTGATTTTTTTCTACAATTATATATCATAATTTTGATGTGAATTTTTCTTCAAATCATTCTAAAGTGTAGAAAAATAGATATGAAGATTTGAAGTGCTTTCAAGAGATTGGGCCAAAAACATAAATAGATATTGAACTACCCCAATAAAAAGTGTATTCATTCATAAATTTTATTGAATCCATAAAAAGTCAAAACTGTTTGAAAAAGTTTGAAAAATCACCCCCATACTAGTGTGTTATTTATAGTTAAACTTGTCTAAAATTTGTTGAAAAAATTTAATTTCTAAATTAGTCATAGAAATTTTTGAAGTGTATAAATATTTATAAAAGCCATGTAGATCAATGTAAAAAATAAAAAATGTGTTGAGGTAGGTTTGAGGTAGAGCTCAAGCCTACCTCAACACTCTTTTATTTTTTGTATTGACCCCAGTTCAAGAATTTCTTAAACTTGAAATTGGAAAAAAATAATTGAACTTACTAAGCTTGATTTTACTAATTCAGCTCATTTCATTATTGTTTTAATGTCTTTGCTAAATTCTCTTCAACTTATTTTTATTCTTTCAAATTATTACTAGCTCTTCTCAATTTCTCATTCAATGTACTTATTCATTGTAAACTTTTTGTAAATTTAAAAAGAAAATTCAATCTTTCTTTTGGAATATTAAAGAAATGAACCATGTATTTGATATTTTGGATAATATACTAAATATAATAATTGGTAAAATAAATTTGTAATCCTCACAAAGACCAATCAAAATCGTTTTTTATTTCTTAATTTTTTTTTGAAATATCAACATTTGAAACATTAAAAAATGTAAGTAAATTAATTAATGGATTTTACTTCAAAGTGTAGTTACAATTCTATCAATAAATCTATTAAACCAAGCTTGAAAGAAAAAATAATCAATGTCAACAAAAAACCCATTTAAAATAAGGAAATTTGAATTCACTTTCTATTTAATACTATACCAACACTATACAACGTAGGTGGGATTTTGCTCTAGCCAAGGCCATTCCACATTTCCATATTTAATGGGTATAGAGGTCATATTTATAGTAAAATTCATTTTCCGTGATGAATCCTCAAAGGGTATGGGACAATTTGAAGATGGAAGCTTGACCTTTCATTGTCAAAATGCAAGAATTGTATTCAATGTAGAACTTCAGACCTCATTATGTTATAGTAAATAATTTTTTTTTTAAATTTTGAACTAAGAAAGCTGGTAAATCAAGATAAATTTCATCTCCAAAAATCCTTCTGTGATGTTGAGCATCCAAAAAAAATTCATAGATAGAATTCAAAAAAGATGTAAGAAATTGCCTACGGAAACTATAAATTAATGAAAATGTCCTTTCCAACCCCTCTTTGAACTTTGTCCACAACTTTTGATTGGAGGTTCAAAATCTCAAACATGTTTTGGGAGATGAAATTTAAATTGATTTTTCAACTTTTCTTCGTTCAAAAGTTTTTTGGATAGTTTTTAATAGTGTTGAACTTGCTATCCAAGTATGGTAACTACAACTAAAGTAACAAGCATAAGTAAATTATTTGAGGAAATCCATGAGCTTTGTTGTTGGAATTGCATATGATATTCTATATACATCATGATTTTTTCCAAAATTCCCACATGCAATCAAAAGAGTCAAACAAGCAATGCTTTCCATATAGCTAGTGAATTTAGCACTAGAGTTTGCAAGTTGGTGCTAGTGCAAGCAATCTTGAGGTTAGTCTAGATGCAGTGGATTGTTTGCTACTTGGCTTGCCTTACTATGGAGCCCTTGTTGGTTTGTTGCACAAATCCTATTTGATAATTTATTAGAGGGGCCAGTATAAAATCATCCCCGCCAAAACTCAGGCCCACTAGAAAGCAAGGCCAATAGTATTTGTCTTAAATATAGGGTGATTGCAAGAAAGATTGAACGATTTTGGTAGCGTTTGATCAAAAACTGCATTTTTTTTGCCTAGTACTAGGAGTACTAGGAATACTACAAAATAGAGCAATCTCAGCCGTTGATCTGAAAAATCAACGGCCAATAGTACTTTTGAGTACTTTATAATACTGAAATAGTACTACTTAAAAAAAATGATAGTTTGTCACAAAAAGTAGGTAAAATTAAGTATAAATTAATAAAAATTATAAAATCACAAATAAATAAAAACTAAAAATTGACCATTTATAAAGACTTGATAGTGATTACATTTCACCAAAAACTAGAAGTTGAAACCATCATGGAAGTTTGGAGTGCTATGCACAAGGGACCGCTATTTGCATGCATGTTGAAGACAAAGAATTGTGTTTTTTTGAATTCCCTTTGGTGGGCATATGCCCATCTAGTATAGGAATAGGCCACAAAAAAGTCAAGTGAACATCATATTTTTTGGATACTTCACAGTACTAAAAAACCCTAAACCGCAAAGTGTGACAAATTAGCTAAATTGCTATTTAATTATAAAATTATTTTTCAATTTTTTTGAAAAATAACAGATCTCATGTTTTCTGAGTTAGCAATCTTCCATAAAAATTTCAAGTCCATTGGCTTTAATTTCGAAAAGTTACGGCCAAAACCAACTCTGTCACTTCAATTGTGACACCTCGTAGGACCGGTCTTTCTTGCAATCACCCTATACTACTTTATTAGTACTCTATAAGAAACCTATATTTTAGGTAACAATCTTGAATTTTTTGGAACAAATTTTTTTTAATATCTATGTTGACATCCAATGAACATCATGAAAAACATAAAAATAGTTAGATGCCAACATAAATATAATAAAAGGTTTGTTCCAAAAATCCGGACTTGTCAAAAAAAATATGGGTTTCTTAGAGGTAGCATTAGTCATTAAGCCCAAGTACTTGATGAATCAGAGTCTCTCTACAATTAAGAAGTTGGTATACATGTAGATTACCTTGCACATGGTGATCAAGAGGCAACATTAATTGAAAACTTAACATACTTAACCCCTAAAAGTTTTTGACTGTTGTTTCACCAATAATGCTCCAAAACTGTCATTTCTAGTAGAAGTACCAAATTTTAGAAACAAATCATTTTTGTACACATGTAACTATAGGATCTTGTAGTATGATAATTTGAAAAGATGTGGAAACAATTTCAACAATTTCCACTATGTAGATTGTAAGATATTAGCATTTGAAGTGACAAAAATCCTTCTTTGGGGCCTGCAAAAAATTGGGCACTTGCATTTCATAAGGTCACATTATATGAAAAAATATCTATGTTGGTGGTTATTCTTTGTATTCATTATTCAAGGCAAGTTGGCTACATGCTTGAAAAATTTCAGATCATTTGAAATTGTACAACATATAGCAAAAAATAGTAAGTAGAAAGAAGTACAAAAAGATTCAAAACACTAAATTGTTAAGAATTTAATTATTAAATTGAAAAATTCCAATCCCAACGATGGTGATGTAGTAATAAACAATCTACATCATATATATATATATATTTTTTAAATAATATTGAAAATTGAGTTAAATAAAGGATTTCAAAGTTTATCTTAGTGTACAAATTCCATAACTACCCGCAAACTAAAACTCTTCATAACTTTCATCTCATTAATAAAAATCGAATGATTTAAAACTTTTCACATATATATAAATCTAGAGAAACAATTTTAAAATTTTATTTCTTAAAAAAGTGATTTTTTGAGACTTTTTTTGAACTATCGAGGTTGCCCTTAGATCGTTGAAAATTACTATGCAATACTACTAATACTACGTTTTAGAAGCACCCTGACAAATCTGCACCATTGATTGAAGGCACCTGTAGATCTACACCGTTGATTTAGTACTATGTTGTACTAAACAGTACTACGGACTACTACAAAGTATTGTAGAAGCCACTAGGAGCAAAAAATAGCAAAAAAGGGGTCTGTAGAGATTTTCGTTTTTAGTAATTCAAAAAAAATAAAAATAAAATCCATAAGAAAAGGCATTTTGCTAGAGAAGATTGTGCTCGCATTGCACCAAAAAATTCATGAAGGAAATTTTTTCCCTCTTCATAGCTTTTGCGCAAAGGAAGGTCACTTTGACCCCATATGTGCAATTGACATGATGCTATTTTCATAAAAACTCATCGTCATCCCTTTTAGTGTTTGTAGACCTCCAACATGTCCAATTTGTGGCTTCAAATTTGCATTTTTGGGTCAAAAATAGGACTAAACCCCCCCATAATGGTCAAGGTAGACATCCAATCGGGGGCAAGTTAAAAATAGTAAACTAATTTTTTAAAACTTTAAAAAATTACTCAAGTTTTGTAACTTTAGCATCTATCTTCATTCCAAATTTCATACCAAATGGACAAACAATGCAAAAGTTATGAGCAAAAAGTCAATTTTTAAGGGCAAGGGGACAAGAAATAGGACAAGTGCTTCTTGCAATTGCCCTTCATGCAATAACTTTTTAACTACATAGTCAAAATTTATGAAAATTGTTGAGCCTTAATGCTACTATGGTCAATTTTGTTAAAATGGCGGTATTCCACATACTATTGTAATGGAATATCTTCTACAAAAGAGAATAAGTGTACCACGATAGGGTCATACATGTGCCAATTTTATGCCTAGTACATTCAAATCACTCCCAATTCACGCATTTCCACTCCCCTCGGACAACCTTTCCATTGTTTTCATTCTTTCAATGGTTTCATTTTGTGCCATTTTAATGGAATACCACCATTTTAACAAAATTGACCATTACTCTTTAGGTTGTTACATGTAAGCTTTAGGTATAGGCTCAAAGTTGTTCCATCAATATAATTTTGGGTTTTGACATCTAATAAACATTTGATGTCATATGTTACGTAGGACAATGTTGAATTGTTGTCTAATAAGGCCATATTCAATAGTTTAAAATTTAATAAAATGGCACATTAATATGTCAAAATTGTAACTAGAAAGTCATTTTTTAAGGTCAACCTTAAAGTGGACTTTATTAGATGGATGAAACGTCTACTCGACATCTTCAATGTCGTGTTTGTCATGTTGTCCTATTGTCTTATTGTTTGAAAAGACAACCATGTATAGGCTCATATCAAGTAGGTTTATTTCATTTAATTATACATGTTTATTCAAAAGCATTATTATTTCTTGAATTTGGATCAATTATTCATTCTGGGTGATTGCAAGAAACACTTCACGTTTTTTTTGTCCCCTTGACCTTAGATAGGTGGTTTTTTGCTCATAAATTTTGCATCGTGTGTCCATCTTCTATGAAACTTGAAATGAAGGTACATGTGGTAGTTTCAAATGTTGAGTAATTTTTTGGGTTTTCTTAAAATTATTTTACTATTTTTAAACTGCCCTCGATTGGATGTCTACCTTGGCCATTTTGAAGGTTTTTAGTACTATTTTTCACCCAAAAATACGAATTGAAGCTCAAAATTAGTATACTAAGACTTCTACTAAAGTTACACAAGCTTACCAAAGATTTTCTAAAAATAGTTAATTTTCCATCTTCCTCATGTGCTCAAAGTGCACTACATTTGCGCAAGTGTAGAAAACACAATTTTATTTCTCCAATAGTGAAAATTGGTGAAAAGGAGTATCTATAAGTTAGAAAAAATGTCTTTTTTTTTTAGAATTTTTAGAATTTTTTTACTATTTTTTAAGAATTAAATTTCAAACTGTCTATTTTGTTGCATTTTTCAACCCTCTTTGACCGCGCATAACTCTTAGAGACAAAAAATTTTAGGTCTGAATTTTTGCATATATCATTTTTTTAATGCTTTACACATTATCCATATTTTATTTTATTTAAAAAAAAATTATTCCAAAATCCACGAACAAGAGTGAAATAGCCGTTTTGAACGAAAACCGGCAGGTGTTTCTTGCAACTACCCTTCTATAGAATCAATTGTTAGTTATTCTCTTAATAAATATTTAATTCACAACAAGGGGAACAACCTTGAAACAATGTCTTCGAGACCTCAAATTATCTCCTCTAATGATTTTGAAAGCTCTATAGATTATTCATGTTTTATTTCATTTAAAACTTTTGTATTCCAAAAGTCGTAGTACTCATTAAAATAGGCCATTTTGAAACAAAATAGCATACATTTCTTCAGTTGCAACAATCCATGTTCTAGATTGTAGACCTTTGAATCACATGTGTCAGAATTATCGGCGCCGGAGTCCCACCACTTCAACGAAATTGTCGTTAATGGCATGGTTCACTTTACCACCTTTGCACCGATATTTGATGTTCTTTCTAAATTCGATCAGAATCTGCATACGAGGCCGGACAAAACCACCAACCTGAACGAAGCCAAAATGACCCTCGATCCAAGCCAGAATGTCTAGATTTGGAAGTTCCAGTTTCCAGAACTACTGATCGATTCATCCCAACGATTGAAACACTAGGGGTAGTCACACCTTCTTCACTTTGCACTTGGAGAATGGAGAATGGAAAGGTGGCGGCTTGGGGTTGGCTTCATGTTGGTAGAATATACTTAAGTGCTTATATCTTCCACACTCCTAGTCTTCACCTCTTGAGGTGAAGGTTGGGAGTGCGGAAGATTTAAGCACTTAAGAAGATTCTTTTGTGCTCTACACTTTTACCTTTCATTGCCACTTTACCTTTGTTGTTGCCGATTTTCCTCCAACTTTATGTCTAATCTTAGGTTTAGGTGAATTGCTTCTCCACTTTTTTCATTCTCCACTCTCAACACATCTTTTAGGGGTGTCACACCTCCTTCACTCACCATGGCTTCCCATTGGCTCCTCCAAACCCTCACCAACTTCTCATTCTCCATTCTCCAAGTGCAAAGTGAAGAAGGTGTGACTACCCCTACTTGAAGTGACAGACTACGGACCTTCCGGCGCTGGACTGCCTTTGGAATCCCGCAAAGGTCAATACAGAGCAATCTAGACCTCCACTTGTGCATCCCGCATTCATTTGCCTTGTGAGGCACTCCGCAAGGACACGAAAGCGGAAGTCGAGGTGCTTTCACGGCGCCCAACGTAACATGCAACAGTAACAATATCCTTTAAAAAATAATAAAAAGTCACTGGACGGGCATGAGAACGTAGCCTTGCGCTACGGCAGACGAGCGTGCGTTCACCTCGCATGCCTCCGCCCTGGACACGCTCCGACCAGGCAGTCCGTCGTGTGGAGCGCGTGAGGCCGGAACCCAGCACTCGCACCACAGACTTGGTGGGATTCCTTCCACTTGAGCTACAATCCAAGGTCCATGCTCATTCTCACACACACGATTGCTGCGCCGCTGGGAGACTTCATTTGCGGTCGCGGTGGGTTTGCCTGTGCCTGCACGGGTGCGCGGAACGACGCTTTTAAGGGATCGGATCACCATCGTCGTTTCGGCAGAGTGGATTTGTTTTTCGCTTTTTTCTGAGCTCAAACGAAAATTTCAATCCCAAAAAAGAAGAGAAAACAGGATCAAACCACCACCCAAGACCCGCCAGGTGAAAGGGCCACGACACGACACGGTCAGACCTAAAAATCCTCAGTAGGAATCGAAAAGGATCATTTAATGTTCCCGTTTCTCAGTTGAGTTCTGTGGCTACATGCAATTCACCTGCGAATCTATTCAGCACAGCAATGGACACTACATTCTCCAAACGCGCTGCAAAAGCCTGGAATGAAGCGAACCGGCCTGCTGCTGATAATGTTTTCACACCCAGTCACACGTTACGAATCCGGCGTCGTGACGGGATCTCGTCGCGGCGAAGGCATGCCCCCGATCAAATCGTTCTAATCTTACCTCGTGCATAGGGGCCATTATATAATTTCACTGTGACGTGAGTTTGGTTGTGTGACAAGTGCGCTGTAGTCAATGGAATTGTGGCATATGTGGTATATTCTCGACTGTTTTTTTTCAGTGCGCAAAATGAAGAGGTGGAGTGTAAGTTTGCAAAATCACAGAGCTGCAATCGGATCAGGTCGAAATGTGCACGAGCTGATATAATTATTTCCCCATTACACAGTACTTAAGAGTTATTAAAGAGGTGCTTTACCCGGAATCCAAATTTGTTTATGCGTTGACATGGACCTGGTCGAAAGTTTGATTCCGTCCACTTGACTCATCTCGATACTCAGATGCTAAAAATACCGACCTGTAGTAGCCAAGTTGGCATATTATTTCATGCAAAATATGTCGTATGCGATAGTCGTCGTGTACGACAAAACCTCACGAAGCACATTTTTTAATCAATAATATTTGATTTCGGGACCAATTTCAAGGAGAAAGCAAAAGTATAAATGACATCCTCTGTACGATTACTACGATCAAAGGCGTGGTAGTACAAGCTTGGTACGGCGCGATTACTTCTCGAAGGGAGTGCTAAGTGTTGACTTGTGAGTGATCAGCACGAAGCTTTGCGCATATGGTGAAGAATTAAGAGGTCCTCGACCTTGGGACTGCCTGTTCGGAGGTTCTCCTCCCGTCTGCAGATTGGTTCGAGGTTCCAACCGAAGCAGCAATACAGCAGCTGTCATGAAGTCCGACTCCACATCTGCAAGCGGGACACCGAGATGGATGATGCCAGTGAAGCACCTGCTGTGGGGGTTTGCGTGGCTGATCACAGCATTCTACGCCTTCGTATGGATCAGCATGCCTGATGAGAAGGTTGGCTATAAGTTCTCCGACAAAGTATACTACGCGTTCGAAAAAAACAAGCAGTGGGGAGGGCCTGGTAAGCTAGCTGTTCCAATTGGTTTAGTGTCCTGACATCAGAACCTCTGATGTTCATGGAACTGACAGATTTCAGTTGAATTGGCGCATTTTCAGTTGTCCGACTGAAATCGCCGTTCAATTATTGAGACAGCATGAAGAAACCAACAGTCGGATGCTACCAAGTTCAATCAACTTCCCTTAGTTGGTTTTCAGACAATATCTACGTGTTGTTTGAGCAGGCGGTTTCCATTAGTGGGGTCAGGTCTGTACCAGTTCTGCATTTTCGGGCGCTGGGAAGTTGGACTTCACAATTTTGAAGTTCTGGAATACCGAAACACGCCGCTTTCACTCACGTAACCATTCCATGATGGACTGAGTGCGTGCTCTGTCCAGGTTGCCTCTTGTTTTCTTTTGCAGCATCCTAGACTTCGAAGTATGCCCGCATCCATCAATTTAGAATCGTCATTGCTGACAGCACGGTCCATGCACTAGCTTTGAGCAATCAGATTGTCAAACAAATTTGGCGGTCTGCATGACTGAATCGTGCCAATATAAGGAAATTTACGTTTTCGTAGATGTTATGACGTCGTACCATGCTGTTAAAGCCATGGACAAGTGCATTAATTCAATTAACTATTCTAATCATTGGCTTGCTTTAGCAATGGACTGAAAATTTGACATTTTGTTCTGGCTTGGTCTGCAGGGTCGGTCTTGGTTCAGTTTTCAGCACCAATTCTCGTGTTGGCAATTGTAGCATGCGTGTCTCAGGAACTTGACAAAGCCTATCCAACCAGGTGACGCTCCCCCTAGCCTGTTTTCTCGGCTATGCAATTAAGAGTTAAAAATGAAGTTTCCGAAGTCCTAAAACTGATGGGTTTGATTTACTCAGTCTGTACTGGAGAATGACTGTCACGTTTGGAGATAGAACACTGACTCACGTGCTGCTGATCAATTTGCTCACTGCAGAAGGAAGGCATCAAAGCAAAGGAACGGATGGCTCAGGCGGGTGTGGGACGGTTTGTTTACGCAACCGCTGGTGGTGAGGGGACCAATGGGCATGATGAACGCCGTAGAAATAGTGGGCTTTGCCATGGTACTCTTTGTTGTCTTGTGGCAATTCTGGAAGTACACAATGGACTGGTTCAAGGTCATCGATGCTGGAGAGACCGGAAATACGGATCCCAAGTACACCGAGTAAGTCCAACGTACAGTTGAGCGAAAACATGCCTTCCGACTCGGTCAAGTTCAACAGTTCCAATCTTGCACGTCTGGAATTCTGTGCACGCATTCTTATGTTTATGTTCTTGATCTGGGTACCTGACTGTTTGCGGATCATGAAATGCTGCAGTGCAATGATGAAACTCGAGTACATATCGGTGATGCTGGGATGGGTGTCAATGATTCCTATTGCTCTGCTGTTTCTGCCTGTCACAAGGGGCTCTCCAATCCTCAAGTTGATTGACATCCCTTTCGAGCACGCTGTCAAGTATCATGTTTGGCTCGGGCATTTGACGCTCATCCTCGTCTTAGGTCACGGTGTTGCGTACGGTATCTTTTACGGTCTCATGAATGAAGCGCATTTGGTAAGCAAACCGCCAATCTTGTGTAGTTGCATCTGTCTCGATGGAGTCGTGTCTGTCGGGATCAAATTTTATCAGTATGCATGCGTGGATGAGATATTTGGTGCAATTTCCGAGTAGGACCGCTGTAGATCAGTGGCATGCTAGTAAGTAGAGAACTTGGTTTCCAGCCTTGAGGGCTGGCATGTACACTAAGTCACGGCATTAGTCGAACCATAGATAATTGTACATTACATGTGGCAGATGGTAACAGGCTCTGCTTCGTAACGGTATTAGTATCCTGTTCGAACACTACACGTTTTGGCCAAATATCGGCAAGTCTGACTGGAACTGTGATATTGTCGTTCGCAGTTTGTGAAGTGGCAGAAAACGGGAATCTCCAATCTTGCTGGAGTGATAGCACTTATCGCCGGACTGTTCATGTGGCCGACGTCTCTAGCGTGGGTCCGACGGCGTCATTTCAACCTCTTCTTCAGCGTACACCAGTTGTACATTATTTTCTTTGCGTTTGCAGTGTATCACCTGGGCGTTTGGCTGACCGGCTATTTCCTCGCCGGACCATTTCTGTTTTTCATCGACCGATTCCTGCGCTTCTTGCAGTCGAGGAGGTCCATCCGGGGGGTCAAAGCCAGAGTACTCCCAACTGGCATCGTGGAGTTGAAGCTTCCCGTGTCCCCGGGAAACTCGTACAATCCCTTGAGCTTCATGTTCCTCAACCTCCGCGGCTTGGCGAAATTGGAGTGGCATCCTTTCAGCACTGCGTCGACGCCGCTGGACAACACCAAGTACATGTCCGTCTTGATCAAACCACTCGGCGACTGGACGGACAATCTTCGCAAGGCCATCGAGGAGAATAAAGCCAATCCCCACAGCCAAGTGAGTTCAGGTGGAAAGTGCCCAATCTCACTGAAACTGTTCGCCGAAGGTCCATACGGCCATGAGTCCAACTACTTCCTCGAGTACAAGCATCTGCTCCTGGTGGCCGGCGGAATTGGCGTGACGCCGTTCATGGCCATCATCACGGACATTCTCTACCGACACCAGAGCAACGAGGTCGGGCTGCCGACGACGGTGGACTTGATTTGGTGCGTGAAAACTCTTTCCGAACTGAATGCATTCAAAGACCAGTTCTGCGACCCTGCACGGATCTTCACCAACTACGGGTCCCGGGACTCGGAGTTTCGGGTGAACGTGAAGATCTTCCTCACCGCGGAGAAGCCTGGTGCCGAACCCGGCGCGTCCAAGGGCATGGACGAGGTCAGCTTTGAATTACAAGAGAGAGGTGCGGACAACTACGGCTTCGTAGAAATTCCGACTGGCAACGGAGATACGAGTCAGACCGGTCCGTGGAGAGGAGTGGAGGAAGGGGGCAGTGGGAGCAATCTCATGCTGTTCGCAGGCGTGACAGCCGCCGCGTGCCTCGGACTGACGCTATTTCTGGCGTTGTTCCGAGTGTACGTGTACCTTCCAAACTCCGACATTGTTGAATACACATATGAACTCGCTAATTATTACGACGTGAGTCTGTTCTTACTCACGATCGCCATCGCCGTCATCATCTTCGGCGGGGCGGTTGTGTTCGGCGCCAAGCTTGGTTCGAAGTTCTTGTCTAAATCATCTCCTGCTACGGATCAAAGCCGCGAGCTTCAGATGGTGGAAGACAAACTTCATGGTGCAGACATCGAGGAGACCGGACGCCTGGAAACGCTTCTGGACCGCAGTACCATCGTCATCGGCAGTCGCCCCAACTTCACTGGTATGTTTAGTCCATGATCGATCCCATTCTCGCGTGATCTAGTGCATGAATATTATGACGGTGGTAGTCATAAATATATATCCATACGAATTCGTTCGCCTATCAGGGGTACTATTTGACTGTGCTGCGTCATGTCAGTGGTGGAAGCCTCATTTTGTTACTTGAAACATACGTCCCAATCCTCATGTTGTGTGTGTTCGCACCCTTCGCAGAGGTGATGGGTGAGGTCCGTGACCTGCATGACAACTTCGGCGGGGCGGAAGTGGGAGTGCTGGTGTGTGGACCGGAGACCCTGGCGTGCACTGTAGCCGAACTGTGTCGATCAATGAATTTCAGGCAATTGTGGACCAAGAGTACCACCCAATTCCATTATCACTCCGTCAGCTTCGATCTCTGAATTGAATGATCGACTGGAGTGCATTCCACTTGCATCGCGCGGTCCATCTCTTTCAACGCCCGAGTACAGCAACATGGGTCTGATCGATCACAGCAACATAATTGTATGTGCACATGCGTGGACTTACCTAGCTCGGAGGTTCCATTGGCATGGATGAAGTGTAGAGAGAAGTTTTTGTGTTGCTTGTAATGTGTGCACTGTCTCGTAACAGGTTGTCAGGATTATCGTGGCAGAGATGTAAGAGCGGTTCGGTTTTTTTTTAATTCGAGCTGGGTCTTTCGTTCCTGACAGCTCAGAGCTTCACATGTAGATTTGAATAATTGTAGCTATCTCACGAGGGGCTTGTTTCAATTTTCGAAAGCCACAATTACTGTCTTCCTTATTTTGCAGAGGAAAAAGCTTAATTGCTTAACCAATTGTAATCATGATGCCTGAATAAAAATAGAGAATTTTTAACTCTTCCAAATGTTTTTGACTTCTAACAAACTTTTGAATCATGAATGTGTTCGTCTCTCCATAGTATTGTTCAATAATGAAGTTGGGAATACATTATACATATAAAAAATTTCCTATACTCTTGAGAAAAGGTATATATGAAAATGGTAAAAGGAATATTAAAAATAAGACATTGTTAAGACTTAAGAACTTTGTTAAATAATTGAAAAATTCCAATCTGGACTCCATAATAAACAATCTACAATTCTGCATTCTATGTTATTAAATTTTGCAAAATTCTTTAAAATAGTATTCAAATATAAGTTTTAAATTTTATTTTTAAGTACACATTTGCAATGAGATTTCCTCATGACCTTAAGATTCAATCAAAATTGAATGATTTTTTAATATGGAAAATAAAGAATGAATTAAAATTTTTTATTATTAAGACAAATTCACAAAAGATCATCAATTTCATTAAAATGGCGGTATTCCGCACACCATTTTAATGGAATATCTTCTACAAAAGAGAATAAGTGTGTCGCGGTAGGGTCGTACATGTGCCAATTTTATGCCTAGGACATTCAAATCACTTCTAGTTCACGTATTTCTACTCCCCTCGGACAATCTTTCCATTGTTTTCATTCTTTTAGTGGTTTCATTTTGTGCCATTTTAATGGAATACCGCCATTTTAACAAAATTGACCATAAAGATAAAAATTATTATTATTTTAAGAATTTAAGAATTTTTATTTTAAATATATAATTTAATTTTTATATATAATTTTGGAATTAGTATTGGATTTGCCTTCTTGCTTTGGCTTTTGAAACTATATTATTAATCCATAAACGCCATAAACGCCGGGGAAGACGTTTTTTGGCTAATGAATGACAAAGGATCTCTCCATGGAGGATAGAAATGCAACTATTCATTCTCCAAAAAAAATTTAGAAAGAGAAGATCATCTACAGTAGTTTGTCTTCCAATGAGTACTTTTTCATTTCTTTAAGCCAACAATTCATACAATGACAAAAGAGATGATTTCCACGGTGACCACTCTGGCGTTCAAGGGTTAAGTATCTCTATTTTATTTTTTACTAAATTTTATTTTTTTAAGCATTATAATCTTCACTTTTATTAAAAAATTGGTTATAATTTAAAACTTCATTTTGTTCTGTTATACTTTATTTTCTATTTCAGATTTTCTTATTTCCACATAAAAATGATAAAATTGTTGTCATGTAACATACGCAAGGCCTCGTGCCCTAGCCCCTAGGAAAGGGCTTCAGACTTTATCTAGAAAAGTCTACTAGTAACTTAGTAAGAAAATCCTATTTTCTATTATTTAAAATAAATATTATTCTTTAAATAATTAATTAAATATTTTATTTTTTAAAAATGAAACCAATTCATTACAGAAGTGTCAATTCAAGCTCAACTGCAACTACTCCCAACTTGAGTTATTTGCCATGACCATAAAAATTCTATATATATTTATACTTTGGATTTACCTTAAAGAATCACATTTTCTTTTTAAATTTTATTCCATCATTAATCCCAGGCCTTATTTTTGCCAAACGACAATCAAAACTACCATTTCTATTGCAAAGAGTAAAAAAAATTTGAAAAGTGTTTTTTTTGCACATTTAACTGTCTTGCACCTAACTAATATAAGAATATGTGGAATGAATTTCAGAAATTTTGACTTCACAGATTGCAAAATATTTGCATTTAAAGTGAAGAAAACAATTTTTTGTGCACTAGCCTTACATGATTAGATTATTTGACTTTGAACCTTCTTAACTGAAATTTTGTGTACCAGAAAGTTTTTAGGTTTAAATTTTTATGGTGGGGAATTGAGTTGAGAGTCTAGGAAAAAAATTCAAAAAAAGAGATTTAATTTTCATTCTTAAAAAAATTGTTATATACTAGAAGCAAGTGTGAGATACAAAGAAAATCTAAATAATGAATATCTCTAAGATGGAAGTGAAATACACTAATTCAAATGGTGAGATTGTTATAGCAAGCAAACTAAACCGTGAGAAACTTTTTTTTTGAAAAATTGTAATAATTGAGTTCAAAAACAAATCCAATGCATTATTTTCTCAAGAACTTGTTATGATTCCTTAAAAACAAGATTGTCCATAACATCCACTTTACTTATCCAAATGAAATGAATCAAAGCTTTCTATATAAACAAAAATATTATCTATGAGGGAAGAAATTAATAAAATTCAAATTCAAATTTTTGTAAATTTTTTTTATTGCCTGGTCTCCCTTGTTTGAGCTTATTTGGCATAACTTTTGCTCCTAGGCAACTATTGAAAAAAAACTGTATCCTATGAAACTTTTTAGTTTTTCTACCTTTAAAAAAGAATTCAAAAAATCATGACAAAAATTGAGACAGTAGGTACGTGCCTAAAATCCAATCTATACCCCAAGGGCATAATGGTCGTTTAGGGTTAATTAAATTATTATTTAATTAAAATAAAATTTGAACCTAGCATTGTTTTCTTGTTTTGGCTTTAAAATAATTTTAATTTTGCATCTCTATTTTGTTTCAATGTGTTTTGATTTCTGTATCTGACTTTGTTTTTATTTTCATTTAAATAATTTGATTTATTATTTAAAAATTCACCTTTTATTCTATTTATTCTAGTTCTAATTTATAATTATAATTTTTTGTTTTTTCTACTTTTCCATTACCATATAATATACATACATACACATACATACACACATTTACATACATACTCAAATTTTCAATGAAACTCAAGATAAAATCTATAAAATATACTTACTCACATAAGTGAGTAATTGCTTAACTCTTGATAAAATCTATAGAATACACATACATACATACATGACTTAACCACTTAATTCTAGTCTTTTAGATAAAGCCTACAGATCAATTTTTTTAACAATGTAATCAAATGTTGTGAAAATTGTTGTGCCTTCAAGCTACTCCTTGACAAAGTATTTTGTGAAAACTTCAAAGAAGAAGATTGAAAATTCCATAGATAATAGATGGATGACTCTAAAACGCCTTGTTGTCCTCCAAATATTGCTTAGTCCTATAAGTTAGGCCTTAATTTAACTAATATTATAGTTAACACAAAAGTATATACCACCACATGGATATGTTTGTTGTTTGTGTTATGTATGGCTTTTAGTCTATAAGTTATGTTTTACTATCAAAGGACATTGAGCCACAACAATAGTATTTACATAATTTGGAACGAGCAAAATTAGATGAAGAATATTATTTTTCCATCCAAAACCTTACTTTAGTGTCATGTGGCTCAATATGTATCAAATGTTTGTTAGAATTCTTTCACTAAGGTATCAATGTGTTATGTACAAAAGAGGATGCTCATGATTACAAAAGAAGGTTCTCTTGTGTATTTTGTCGACAATTTCTACCACCTTATCTAGTAAACTAGAATTTAATCAAAGAACACTGACTTTTGAATTTGAATGAAATTAATGAAAAATAGTGCTTTTTATTCCCTCATTTATACATGTTAAAACTTTTTTAGAAGTATTTGTGGCTATTTGAACTTTGGATCTATACCAAATTAGCAATGGTCCTTTGATTTTTGAATTAGAAGAAGGTATATAAAATTGGATTGTACCATGATGTTGTACAATACAATATATAATTGTAGACTTGTGGTGAAAGTTTCACATTCTTTAAATATTTATGTTATTTGATATTATTTTTCTTACTTGGTGAAATCATACTATCTCTATTTGAAAATAGTGTATCCATTCTTAATAGTGATTGCACTAAGAATGGATACATTATTTTCAAATAGAGGTAGTAGTAATTTAGATTCTTTCAAAATATTTTGGAACTTGTACAATAATGTAGATGAAATATGTGATTATACATGTGGAATAAAAAGTAAAATAATTTTCACTCAAACATATCTGTAAGATAGAGCATATAAAGCAAATGATTGAAAGGTTCTTTACATTTCACAAAGTTATAGGCTTTATCCTTGAAGGGGTTTTAGATTGAAGGAACTAAGATTAAACATCTCTAATCATGGCATCATCTTTTCATAGCTTAACTTGTAGCCAAACTTGATATTTTAGATATAAAACATTTCAAAGCATATCACCAATAGTCAAAATGATACTAAAGTAGTTCTTACAAAGCTATAGCAAAATCAACTATTGGATAGTGATAAAAAAAATATAATACAAGTATCCATATGTTTGAAATCATAGCATAAAACTATGTTTGATGTTCACTATAAAAAATCCACATTTTTGGCTATGTTTTAGCACTAACGTGTGATGTCCGATAGAACATGATGATGTCAAAGGAAATTTAGCTCGACGAGGTAGATTTTTGTTGATGTTGCGAAGAACATTGGCATGTTATTGTAAATCTAAGTTGATATTATCATTGATGCTAATGTTTTATTTGGCATGATTGAAGACATGCTGATGTTTTGGAGGATGTCCAAAAAAACTTAAATTGCCACATTAGCAAGTAGATCCATTTTGACTATGGGTAAGTTGATAAAAATTACTATGGTTTATAATAAAATATTGACCATATGTAAAAAAAATTGGAGAAGGGCAGCCACATGACATGCTTTGGAAAAAAAAGGAAATGGATGGATGTGTAGTATGGATGAAAGAGATGGTCTTTACACAAAAAGGGTGGAAAGAAGTGAAACAATCCATATGGAATATGTACAACAAGAGTTGTGTTCAATGAAAAATGTCTGAAACAATCCATATGGGATATGTACAACAAGACTTGTGTTCAATGAAAAATGTTTGAAACAATATGATCCAATGTTTGAAACAATATGATCCAATGTTTGAAACAACATTGAGATGTTTAAAACAACAAGTCCCTTGTTTAAAACAACATCTAAATGTCTGAAACAATGTCAACTCGTCAAGATGTACAATGGTCAAGTTCCCATATTCTAATTATACCATATTGTTTGTCTCACCATGGACAAATAGTAAATATAAATACAACCTCTCTATCCTTCATTCTCATTAACTTTTAATGAAGCAATTCCTTCATTTTGCCATAAAAAATCATCTTGATGGTAGATGGTAGGTTTTTTTTAGTTCTTGTTGAATTCAACAATTTTGTTTGTTCATTTGTTTTATTTTTTAATTTATTTTTAATAATTATTTTTTGTTGATCTTGCCTTATAGGTAGGAATTGCACCAATTGATGTCTCAAAAAACGCCTAATTTGACGTCTCAAAAATAAAAAATAAAAATCAATAGCCATGTCAACCAAAACCAACTGCCACGTCAAAAATCAGAGAGGTCCAAGTCACAATCCACATCACTCATTGGATGGATGAAAAAACATCCTAAGTGGTACTGTCCACCCAAGTCATGCTAATGTGGCAGTGACTTGTTTGACACATGGTGCATTTTGGAGGGCTTTAAAGACTGTATTTTTTGCAAAGTTAGAAAAAAAACACTAAAATCTTGCATCTTTCTTGTGAATTTTGCACGTTTTTTGCTTATCAAATATAATAGATTTTAGGAGACATCTGCGCTAATCACTTACCCATCAAATTGAACGTCTTCTCTTGTTTTTTAAGACGTAAAAAAAAACTCAATTTTCTTATAGTGGTTTGAAAAGAAGTTTGTTACAACTTCCAAAGTAACCAAATGATTTGAAAAATGTGGATTTGAAGGCTCAACCTCGTTCCTAAACACAAAACAAACCAATGTTATGTTAGTGAAGATGGACGAGATGTCTTCAGCTATAGCAAATTGCTATCTATATGTCAAAGATTCAAATAAACTTAGAAAGAAAATCAATAAACAAAATGTCGCAAAACTATGAAGCACATTCCTAAACAACCAAAAGAACTATAGAGACCTTTGCCATTCCCATCCAACGCAAATGTTGGAAGCTCAAAAGTCGCACTAAAATCTTCAACACCCCAAGCAAAAATGAACTGCCAAAGCACAAGATGTGAGAAGTGGCAAGGAGGAGTTTTCTTTGTGTCCATAAGTTTGGAGAGAAAGCCACTAAAGGCATTAATGGGGTATTTACAATCAGTAACTTATCCTTGAAATAAATTTAATTAAATAACCATCCATAGTGGGTGGATGGTACAGCCTAGACTCCTATGTTATAGGTATCTTCTATAGTTATAGGATATATATATTAAATGTGCCTATATTATAAGCACCTTCTATAATTATAGGATATTTATATTATAGGTGCCTATGCTATAAGCACCTTCCGTGTTTTTAGGATGTTATATTATAGGTACATAATTATATTATAGGTACTTATGTTACAGACACCTTCCATAGTTACAGGATATTTATATTATAGGTGCTTATGTTATTATAAGCACTTTCTGTGGTTTTAGGATGTTACATTATAGGTTGATAATTATATTATAGGTACTTATATTATAGGCACCTTCCATGGTTATAGGACATTTATATTTTAGGTACCTATGTTATAAGCACCTTTCATGGTTATAGAGTACTTATATTATAAGTATGTATGTTACAAACACCTTCAAAAGTTGTAGAATACCTACTTACACCTAGGCTCAAGGTTCATAGGCTCACATTTCTAGGCTCACATGCTAACGTCGTTGCTATAATGAATGACCAATGATCTAAACCCATAGGGTATATTAGATTATTCAATAACTGATAAGATTGCTAGACTAACACTTAATGTATAAAAGATAGTAAATATATATTAAAAATGATCCTAAAGTTAGTTAATTAATTAAAAAAAATGAATTTAAAAAAACACTTAACTTAAATTTAAATTAAAAGTGCATATATTTCTTAAAGGTATAATCAAGAGCTAAAAAATTGAGAATTTTAAATAAATAGGTAATAATAACCAACAAAGATATGTGATAACTACTAATAGAAGGCAAAGAATCATACTTTACATAGCTATAAATAAATAAATTAGGAATTTTTCAAATAAATTAAATGCTCTATAACTAAAAAAGAAGAGACTAAGATTGAAACACCCTTGAAATAGGGCTTCAATGCTTCACTCATGTCAATACCTAACCTTATCCTCATTAAAAAATACATCACTTTACATCATTATATATTTTAGTCCTGAGTATCCATGGTATTAAACTAAAACCTGCCCAAATATACATTGGATAGATCTTAGAGACTATTGAAAAGTGCAAAATCCATCCATGTCTATTCACAAGTTTAATTTCAACCAAAGTGAAGCACTACAACAAGATAGGTGAAGTGTGGCAAAGGAGAGCCACTATATGGATACTAAATTTTTGGGGGGGGGACCACATAAAAAGACATTTATGAGGTAGTTGAAAAAAATTACCATGCCATTGAAGTCGAGATAGCCTAATAAAGTAGCCACCCATAGTGGATGGGTGGGTGCTGTAGGCCTATAGTCTAATTGACAAGATCAATTTTAAATTTTAAAATCCTATAATGGTCCACGCATAGTGATAATGGACGAAGGATTTACACATATAAGGCAAATCTATATGTAAGAAGAATATGCCTACTTGAACATTAAACTATTTTACTATGTAATTTGGATTAAAATATTATATGTGTGTTTGATAAAATATCTAAAAAGAGTTTATAATTATAAATATTGTTAGAAAATGTTTAGAAAAAAGAAGAAATTAATCTTATTGGAAAATTTAGTAACCAAAAAAGGTGTGGTTTACCACATCCATAAACAAAAACAAAGAGTTTGAGGATTTATTTTACATGGCTACAAATTAATGCATAAATTAGGGTTTCTATCCTCATTCTAAAAATTGTGGACTACACAATAGCTAAAGAAGAAGATTACAATTGAAACAACCATCTCTAACAAAATCATCCAATTTCATAGGATTTATACTTCAAAAATTATAGTTGAGGCTAGCCTTGTTACACTCCATGTGGTAAATTAAAGACTAGTGTTTTTTGCAAACACCCTTGTGAATGGGGTCCACAAGAATGGAAATTTGCAGAGCAAAATCTTTTGGGACAAAATCCTGCTTCATTTTCTACATGATGAATCATAGATTTTTACCGGAGTATGTGATTAAAGAATAACCATCCAAATCAACAAGAACTTGCAATTCATGCATGTATGCCTTCACATCCATAGATTTGAATTTGTCCAAAACGCAAAGCAGATTTCAAGTAGTCAATAAAAATCATGTACGTAAGTATTTTCCACAAGATAAAGGCATAAATGATTCATAATCTAACTAGAGCCTCCAAAGAGTATGCTTGCCATCAACAAAATAGTACAAAAGATAAGTATGAGTGCTTAGTTATCCACCCTTGGTAAATAGGCAAGCACAACCTGGTCTTTAATTTTAATGGTTAATTTTGGTCTTAGGATGCCTAGGCATGAATCCATTGTGCCTTTTAAGCAATGGATCTTTTTTCTAAAATCTTTGTTATTCTTCTCTTGAAACTAACCAATAAAATCTAGTCATTGCTAAGCGAATTTGTTACTACCAACTTTGAGTTCTAAATCATTGTGAATTTTAAGGGAAGAAAAACTATTCTAAATTTAGCTAACCTAAGTAAAATACTAGCTTATGGGTGATTGCAAGAAAGACCGGTCCTATGAGGCGTCACAATTGAAGTGACGGAGTTGGTTTTGGCCGTAACTTTTGAAAATTGAAGCCAATGGACTTGAAATTTTTATGGAAGATTTTTAACTCAGAAAACATGAGATTGGTTATTTTTCAAAAAAATTGAAAAATAATTTTATAATTAAATAGTAATTTAGCTAATTTGTCGCACTTTGTAGTTTAGGTTTTTTTAGTACTGTGAAGTATCCAAAAAACATGATGTTCACTTGACTTTTTTGTGGCCTATTTCCACACTAGATGGGCATATGCCCACCAAAGGGAATTCATAAAAACACATTTCTTTGTCCTCAGCATGTATGCAAATAGGGGTCCCTTATGCATAGCACTCCAAACTTTCATGGTGGTTTCAACTTTTAGTTTTTGGTGAAATGTGATCACTATCAAGTCTTTATAAATGACCAATTTTTAGCTTTTTTTTATTCATGATTTTCTAATTTTTATTAATTTATACTTAATTTTATCTATTTTTTGTGACAAACTGTCATTTTTTTAAATACTGTTTCAGTATTATAAAGTACTCAAAAGTACTATTGGCCGTTGATTTTTCAGATCAACGTCTCAAATTGCTCCATTTTGTAGTATTCCTAGTATTCCTAGTACTCCTAGTACTTGGCAGAAAAAACGAAGTTTTTGACCAAACGCTACCAAAATCGTTCGGTCTTTCTTGCAATCACCCTTATGCCATTTCCAAAAGGTAACATTTGTTCTTACTTGACCTTCTTAGCCAAAGTTATAAATGGATGAAGTTTAAGCTTGAAGAGACTATTTTAAACTTCATTCAACCTTTTCAGCATCTTTCCTCATTTTGTCATTCAATTGGTTATAAGTCTTGGACCCTAACTTTAAGTTACTAATTCCTATTTATTTTCTATGTTTCGACTTGGATGGACAATTTTCAATGAATTTCATCCATTTTTTGATCCAAACTTCGTCCTTCTATAACTCTTGGAGTCTTAAGTGTTTTCAAGATATTGAAATAGTTCTAGACTCCTTGAAGTTCCTACTATTTGATCCTAACTCAAAGTATCTACTTGGTTGTCTTCAAAAGGTTCTAATCTACTTCCCACTTTGCTTTTAAGGTTTGGAACTTCTTCTGCCACTTTTCTATTTTTAGGCTTTTGAATTTGATTCCTTGTAGATTCTAGTTTTATGTATCCTAATTGCTAAAGAATGCTAGATGTGGACTTTCCTAGTGAAAGTTATGAGTGGATGAAGTTTGACCACTAATTGGTACTTCAAACTTCATCTGCAATTTTTTACTAACTTATAATTTGAAATTAATTCTTATTTACACTTTTGACTTAAATTCTTTTTAAATACCTAAATTTTCGTTTTTTTTCTCTTGGATGAAATTGTATAATTTTCATCCAATATTACTCTTAAACTTCATGTTTCTATAATTTTTCTATTTTAACTCTAATTTTAACCTATTTTATCTTTTTGGAAAGCTCTCGATTCTTACTATAAAATTCTACTCTCAACTTGGACCTGACTCTTATTTTCACAACTCTTGCTCTCATCCTTGATTATATTCCTATTTAATTACATGAGTTGAGAGTGGTTTAGTGTTTGGAGCTTATCTCAGATTGTCAGTGCCCCATCAATTAGGTGGTCAAAGACGCCTTCAAACTCCTTGTTTGCCATTGGATGTTGTTGTCAATCTTCAGTCGTTGTCAAATTGGTTTTTTGATGTCTTTTCTTCTCTTTTAATATAAATTTTGGAAAATTACACGCAATAGGATTCTTCTCCTTCTACATCATTTTCTAAAATCTTTTCTATTGACTAGGTAGGAAGTAAGAGATTTTTCACCGACAACTTACCGGGGAGGAGTTGGGAACGGGTATAAAAGACCCTTCCTTGAGGTTGTCAGTGGCCCTCATTTTGATTCTCTTATTTCATTTCTTGTTGTTGCTCTTGTTGTATTACCAACACATTGTTGGAGCACTTTTTAAGCCAAGAATTGGCTATTTTATTTGAGTTCTTTTGTACTTTGAAGGTTTGGAAGGTCCCTTTAAAGATATATAACCAGATGTTATATTAAACGTGAAAAAATACAAGTTGTTTTTTCTGACGTCACCTAAAATTCGTCTGAAAAAATTACAAAACACCAACTAAAACGCGGGTTTCTTATAGTGAATGAAATCTTTTGCATACAAAATCGAGTTTTCACTTGAATGGTGAGTTATTAGAGCCTTTTTGAATTTCCTCCAATGGTTACATGATTACAAGGTGTGCTCATGGAAATTCATGTACATTTACTTTTTGTACAATTTAGGCTTACAATCTCTAGATCTTTAAAAAATAAAGATGGCTAGTATTTAAATTACAAGGAAAGTTAAAGGTAGTCATACGCAGGGTGTTTTGTTTGCAGATTTTTTTTAGGTTAGTCTTAGGAATTGTTGAATTAGGATGTTTGGGCCTTTGGGTTTTCAATTGTATCATTAGGGGTAGTCACACCTTCACTTGGCACTTGGAGAATGGAGAATGAGAAGTTGGTGAGGGTTTGGAGGAGCCAATGGGAAGCCACGGTGGATGAAGCAGATGTGACATCCCTAAAAGATGTGTTGAGAGTGGAGAATGAAAAAAGTGGAGAATCCATTTACCTAAACCTAAGATTAGATGTAAGGTTGGAGGGAAATCAGCAACAACAAAGGTAAAAGTAGTATAGAAAGATAAAAGTGTAGGGCACAAAAAAATATACTTAGTTGGACATATCTTCCGCACTTCCAATCTTCACCTCTAGAGGTGAAAACTAGGAGTGCAGGAGATATATCCAACTAAGTATATTCTACCAACATGAAGCCAACTCCAAGCCATTACGTTTCCATTCTCCATTCTCCAAGTGCCAAGTGAAGAAGGTGTGACTATCCCTATTGTAGGGAGATGGCTTGTTCATTTCTCCAAATAATTTTTTTTATGTTAGGTGTAAGGTATTTGGATGTTTTTTATAACTTTTTCATTTTCAAAAATTCAGACTTAAGATTTTTTAGTTTTTCATTGAAAGATGATGGCCCAACTCTACATGAAAGTCCACACATAGTCTACTTCATCATGACATGACATTGTCTACAGTATCATACTACCATTGTCCATGAATTTGGGATTCTTGATGCCCAATTTTATTAACCCTTTGTACATAGTGCAATGAATCAATTTAATAAAATGGACATTATTCCAATGCTTTGGCACTTGGCACCTTGCAGAACACATATTCTGAAACATAAATCAATAATAATCCTAGATTTTAAACCTTTGTGTACACATATGCAGGGTTGTCATACCGGACGGGTCGGAGTGATCGGACGGGACGGACGGACGGGCAAACCAGACCGGACGGACGGACGGTCCGGACGCTCCGGACACCTTTCATTTTTGAAATTTTCCAACACTGAAATCAAAGTGCGAACGTTTCCGTCAAGGGTGGGGACATCAACGAAGGGCAGTTTTAGTCTACCGGGGCGCGGATGGCAAGGCGCAAACGTCACATCATTCCTACACGTCCCCGCCCGGCCCTTTCGCGTCTCCGCCCGGCCCTTCGCGTCCCTGCCCGGCCCTTCACGTCCCCACCCGGCCCCTTCGCGTCCCCGCCCGGCCCCTTCGAGTCCCCGCCCGGACCCTTTCGCGTCCCCGCCCGACCCTTTCGTGTCCCCGCCCGACCCCTTCGCGTCCCCTTCCTGGCCCCGCCCGGCCCCTTCGCATCCCTGCCCAGCCCCTTCGTGTTTCCGCCCCAGGTAAGATGCGTCCCCGCCCCGCCCTTGTCACGTTCCCGGACGGCATGGAACGGAGGTCCTACACTAAACTTTGGTATGAATTTAGTCATGGGATTCTTCCTTCCCATAGAGGAACGAGAACCAATTAATGTAGTCAGCCCTTAATTTGAGCATGGAGAATATCTTCAAGTCAATGGCTACATTAAGAGGTCCAACCACTTTTTGAATTCAAAGACAATGTATTGAAGCATGTCACTCCCTTCTTGAGGCCGGACTTCAATTTCATGCCTTCATCAAGCACTTGAGAAGTAGAACCCATGTAAAGTTGGAAACCAAAAAAAAATTAGAAAATGAAATTGAACTTCCAAACAAGAAGTACAAAATTTGTGTGAAAAAAATCCCAAAGGGTTTGGAGTCCTAATGAAAGTCAAGGTACATATTTGTTTAAATTTGAGTTTAAGGGTTTATATTTTATGCTTCTAAAGAAAAGGTATTTGTGATTTTGGATTCGAAGTTTACAAATCAAACCATTACCAATGTATACTTTTCAAGCTTTTGGTTTAAGTCTTCGTTTTTTCAATACGAAGCTACAAGCTTTCAGATTTAAATCAAATACAAATTATAATGCTTTTAAATATGCTTGAAGGGTTTTTTTCTGGAAAAAAAGGCTACAAGGATTTAGGTCTTGAAGACTTTAACAACAAATTCTTGTCATGGGAAAAATAAAAGGGGTGGGTATTGAAATGAAATACTAGTTAAGTGATTTTTTAATTCAAGGGCAATGGTTTATTTTGCATATGGGGATAGCAAAGCGGTTTGGGTCTTTGGGAATGAAATGAAGCATTACCCAAATTGTTTATGATTTCAAATATTCAATCATTGGACTCCACCCTTTAATTTGTGTAATGGGATCCTAGAACTCTAAACTCTAAAGTCTAGGACTTAGGAGGGGATAATATTGAAATGAAATACTAGTTAAGTGATTTTTTAATTCAAGGGCAATGGTTTATTTTGCGTATGAGGATAGCAAAGCGGTTTGGGTCTTTGGGAATGAAATGAAACATTACTCAAATTGTTTACAATTTCAAATATTCAATCATTGGACTCCACCCTTTAATTTGTGTAATGGGATCCTAGAACTCTAAACTCTAAAGTCTAGGACTTAGGAGGGGATAATATTGAAATGAAATACTAGTTAAGTGATTTTCTAATTCATGGTCAACGGTTTATTTAATTATTTTGGGCATGGAATCTTCAAACCCTTGGAGGGAGTTCAAAATTGGCTTGGAGGGAGTTGAAGACTTGCTTTCAAATTGGAATTTTGAGTGGATGTCCGCGCCCGGACGTCCACGCCTAGGCGTCTGTGAGCCCCAAATTCGTCACTTGGGACTCATTGTTTTCTTTTTTTCTAGTTTATTACAAATTAAGGCATAAAGTAGTACAAAAAGCCCAAAAAAGAGTGTAGAACCAAAATAGGTATGTCACGTACCAGTATAGCATTTGGTCATAAATAGCCTTTTATCCATAGATTACCCATAAAACCCACTTGTATATAGGTTAGAACCCGTAATTAGTGGGAAACAATAGGGCTACTGGGAACTTACCCAAAATAGCCTAAATCTAGTGCATGTGACCATGATAGGCTAAATTAAGTCTTAGGAGAGTGGGGGAGGTTTCCCATTCCACCAACGAAACATTAGGAATCCAAATTGTTAGCTTGCAGGTGTTACTTGTCCCAGACAGTCCGCATGGAGGAATCCACAGCCGCCGGATAGTGTTCTCGGATCTGGAGCATGTCGGGATGTCCACGGCAAAACCCATTCGCCAAGATTCCCTCACATGTGAAAGATTCCCTGACTGCCGGTGATTCAACCGAAGTCAGTTTTCACCACGCCACCAACTGTGTGCCAGAATAGCCTAAGACTTGGCACGTGGCTTGGAGGACTCCATGAGAGGTTCCCCAAAAAGTCTCGGTTTTTTCTGATCTCCAAAGGATCTTTTTCCGAGCGGTCAACCGCCAAAGGCCACGTTGGGAAATTCATGAAAAATACCCAGGCCGCGGTAAAATCTCACTAAAAATTAGACTAGCATCTTTTATGTTAATAACGTGCCCCGACAAATTTCATGGTGTTCCAATAGCGGGAAGTAGCCGAAACTGACAACATCCCCCCAATTAATATTTACGGTAGGATCTTTGAGGGGTTGACCGGCGTCCCGGGAGCGTACGAAGTCGGAACGAAGACATCAAGGAGCATTTTCTTACTCCCTAGAGCCTCCCCAACAACCCTAGCTAGTTACCCAAGCCAAAAGAGGTAAACCCCAAAAGTTAGGTTTTTACCCTTTTAATTGGCTCCAGTTGGCACTAGTTTCCGAGGGGTTTTTTGCGATAGAAATAGGGGGTAGGAGGTCCTTTAGGCTAAAAATGGCATTCTGAAGCCATTGGCGCAATCCATTTGCAATTCCGAGCTAAACTCCAAAAGTTAGAAACTAGGACCAGCGTAAAACCCAAGATTATGTGAAAATCTCAAAGTTGGATGAAAATCCGGATGGATGAGGTTACTCGTCGAGGGGGGGGCCCCCTTGGAAACCTATAAAAGGGGGCCCTTCTCTCTCCCAAAACACCTCCAATACTTGTTTTGGGTCCGTGGGTCCAAGTTATCTTGGAATTTTTGGAGTTTCAAGCCAAGAAACCTCTACGGTGTTTTCGGAGCACTTTTGGCTCCCATTGTCGTTTTATTTCAAGCTCTTTGAAGTCCTTGAGGTCCTTCTACCTTACCTTGTACGTGTGCAAGTCAAGTGGTTTCCATCTACTTGCGTGTGTTTTTCATGTATCTTTTTGGGTGTCTTGTACTAATCCTAAAGTCACCCCCCACCGTACCTTGGCGATGCCGCTTTGGGGGGCCTTTAGTACATGAGTATTGTCTTGTTTATGTTTACCTTGTGGAATCGGTTGCCTCTTGTGTAAGTCCTAACCATAGTCACCTTTGCCGTGTTGTTTACGAGTGGACCCCAACGCCCTTGAGGCGGCGAAGCTTTGAACCTGTAACCTACCCTAGTCTTAGAGTGTGTGTCAAAAACAAGCCTTAGACGGCGAAGCTTTGGACCCAGGGGCCGTCACCAGTCTTAGAGTTGGTGTCAAAACCAATTCGACGGCGAAGCTTTGAACCCCCTATACTTTTTGGTTCCAAAGTTTAGTTCCCAAGATCTTCTTGGGAAAAGCCAAAGTTTAGCCCCCAAGAGTGCCCTAGGTGGTAGACAAGTATAGGGAGAAACCCCGCCACTAGGCCGTTGTTTTGCTAGTTGTTAAAACTTTTGTCTATTCCCCCTAGACGGCGAAGCTTTGACCCTGACCTGTCCAATTTTAAGTTGTGTAGTGGGTTCCCGTACGGGAACCCGGAAAGGAAAGATTGTAGTAAAAAGATTTGGGACCAGCCCAAGGGGAGGCCCGTAAGGAGCAGTCAGCAGCCTGTAAGGGGAGCCCGTAAGGAGCAGTCAACAGCCCGTAAGGGGAGCCCGTAAGGAGCAGTCAACAGCTCGAAAGGGAGCCCGTAAGGAGCAGTCAACAGCCCGTAAGGGGAGCCAGTATCAGGGAGCCAGTGGGCATCGGGGGGGGGCTAGTGGGTATCGGGGGCCAGTGGGTATCGGGGAGCCAGTGGGTATCAGGGGGCCGGGTATTGGGGGCCAGTTCGGGGAGCCAGTTCGGGGAGGGCCAGGGAGTTGGGAGCTCAAGGGGGAGGGCCAGGGAGTTGGGAGTCCAAGGGGGGGGGGGGAAAGAGAAATCCTTACCTCAACTAAATTCAGCACTACGGGACGATGCCCTGCGGGGCCCCACCACACCTTTTTTTTGGGTTTTCATCACACTAAGATGGAAAACCGGGGTCTAGTGAAAGACTAACGAAAGACCAACTCAAGGCTAAAGGAAGAAGGGGGGAAGAGAAGTCGCCATCCCACGCGTCCAAACCTACACAACTTCTCAAAGTCCCTCATCAACAAGCCACCTCACACAATGATGACAAAATTAGGAAGGGGGTAGTTATAGGAGAGGAAGAAGGGAGAGACGATAAATAGTGTTGCGTCATAGGATTAGGTAGGAAATCTCAAAAGCTTCTTACAACCATTAGGAAGGAGATTAGGATGACACCAAAATGACGACGTAAGGGAATAGGTGATTCTTCCATTAGATTAGCGTCATATGGTGTAAGGTCTCATTTAAAGGGTTGGTAGGAATAGTGTTAAAGGAAAAGAAAAAGAGGCAAGGAGAAAGGAAGGAACCATTAAAGGTCTTTAGGGTGTACTACTTCGCCGAGGACTAAGCCGTTGGCATTTTACTACGTCAAAATACGTGTCGACTATGGAATACGAGCACGCGGCCGGAGGTATGGAGGAAAATGCCGCGCATGCCAACAACGATTAGGTGAGTCGGTAAACCAATCCCTGGGGTTGTCTTTCTTTTAATTTACGCTAACCCTGTTAGGTAGTGATTAATTTTGATTAGCAAATAGGAATTAGGGGGGGGGCCTTGAGTTAGACATAGAAGTTTATCAATAGGACTCGAAGTATCCAAACCCATTTCATACATAGAAGTTGACCTTACAAGTAACCAAATTAGATAAAAGATAAATTAAATTAGAAGATTAAATTAGGAGATAAATTAGATAAAAGATAAATTAAATTAGAAGATTAGATTAGGAGATAAATTAGGAAAAAAGATAAATTAAATTAGAAGATTAAATTTGGAGATAAATTAGATAAAAGATAAATTAAATTAGAAGATTAAATTAGAAGATAAATTAGGAAAAAAGATAAATTAAATTAGAAGATTAAATTAGGAGATAAATTAGATAAAAGATAAATTAAATTAGAAGATTAAATTAGGAGATAAATTAGGAAAGAAGATAAATTAAATTAGAAGATAAATTAGATCAATTAAATTAGGAAATTAAATTAGGAAAAAGATAAATTAAATTAGGAATTAAATTAGGAAATTAAATTAGGAAAAAAGATAAATTAAATTAAAAAATTAAATTAGGAAAAAAGGATAAATTAAATTAGGGAAAAAGATAACTTAGATTAGGGAAAGACCCAATTAACTCAGGAAACCATGGAAGGGACTTAGGTAATCCCTCCCCAGTCTTAGGAAAGGTCAATTAGCCTTAGATTCCCATAGATTAGGATAGATTCGGTGGTAGTTCGCATAGGCTGCCGTTAGGGGACGGTTAGCCCGAACTATTCCCTCGCCAATTGGGGGCAACTCCATTGTCACCTGCGAAAACTAGGAACTTAGTAAAGAAGATCCATTGCTTGGAAGGCACAATGGACCGACGCTTAGTCACCCGTTAGGTTAGAATTTAATTAACCCCTAGAACCTGGTTGTGTCCGATTAATTACCAAGGGTGGGTAATTAAGCGCCCACAACGTCCCCGCCCTGTCCAGACGTCCACGCCCTTGCCCACACGTCCACGCCCCTGTCCACACGTCCGCGCCCTGACCCTTGGAGGAAAAAATATGCAAGAATTCCGTCCACCAACGATGGGGGGGAGTGAAATTGACTTTCAGATTTGAAATTGGCATGGAATTCTTCCTTCCCATGGAGAGAGAGAAAGTGGGAAACCAATTAATGGAGTCAGACATTAATTTGAGCCCGGGGAATATCTTGAAGTCAATGGTTGTATTAAGAGGTCCAACTACTTTTTGAGTTGAAAGACAATTCATGGAAGGATGTGTCTCCTTTCATGTGTCGCCCTTGTCCTTCTTCGCTTCTCCAAGGACTTGAGAAATAGTCCCCACACCCCCAAAATGAGATTTCTAGAAAATTAAAACTAACTTGCACACTTTCAAGAAAACAAATATAATTAGATGCTAGAAGTTTTTGGATTTGTAACGGAAAACAAGGTACACATTTTTTTAAATTCAAGTTGAAGACTTAAAGGATGAATTTTAGAGTTCTCCAAATAGAAACTAAAACGGTTTGGAGTTCCCTAAAAAAATGAAACACAAGTTATATTTTGTAGAGTTCTAATACTTCTCAATTATTTTTGATAATTGGATCTACAAGGGTTTTGAATTCACATCATTAATGTATTACAATGTATTCAAATGTAGTTTAAGGGTTATTTTTGAAAATAGAGGCTACAAGGATTTGGAAAGGAAACAAAGTTTTGAAATTCGGGGGGATCACTCCTTGTAATTTAAGGTATACACCTGAGTTAAGAGGGTATTTTATGTGGGGCTATTTACCTTAATTATTGCATTTAAGATGACCGTATTTTTACATAAAAAGCTAAAAAGGGCATATTTCCAATACCCTATAGTTTTTATAAATTCATTCATGCAAGTTTTTAAATGGATCTATCTTACATATAAAATTAAAATGTCCAATTTCCTCCCACCCCCACCCTTCTTTACAAATTTTCTCTTCCATCTACTGCAACTATGTATGGGGTAGACATTGTGAAATTAACAATAATCAATTGAATTCAAGTGGCAATTTTTAACCCATAAAGGCCAATTGTCCATTGAATGAACAATTGAAACTTTGCGTAGGTCCCTATGAAGTCAATTTTGGTCAAATGTACATAAAATTTTGACACAAGATGTGAACATGTATCTTCTTAGTGGAAATTTAATTTTTTTCTACCCTAAATTTTTTTGGTAGCCCTTGTAATTTGAGCATCTTTGGGGCATCTTTTGCAAAAAATCTCATCAACTATTGAAATTTGGCATTTACGTTACTAATTAAATATGGCATACAATTATCAAAAATAATTTAGTTCTCAAATCACATTCTCAAAGGAGTCAAACTTTATTAGCTATGTTAGGGTGGCTTCAAGAAAAATAACCTTTTCTTCTAATCTCAAGCCCTATTATCTTGCAATATGTGAAGTCAAAGTTTTTGAAAATTTTCCCAAATATTCTAAATATTTGTCTCTAATTTTTAACCATTTGGATTCCAAATTAAAAAATATCTCATTGCACAAGAAATCATCAAAAAAAGACTAGTGTATTGCCAATGCATTTAACCTCTTTGCATTGCAAGTTGATTCAGATTTTTTATGAGTGAATCCAACATCATATATTTATGAATAGTCAAAATCCTCATTTTTGTGTAGACCAAATATTTTACTCTAAGAGGGCTTGAAGTTTGTTGATCCTAGTTTGCAAGAATGAAAATAAAGATTTTTTTTCTCACTTCAAACATTATAATCTTTCAATCCACATGGTCAAATGGGCTGAAATTGTTTCTACACGTTGTTATAACTACATAATACACTTTTATACAATTGGATTTTTTTCAAATAATTTTTTATTTTAGACAATGCATCAAAATTAGCAATTTTGGATTCTTCCTCTTCCAAAACACCCTCTAGTCTTTAGGGGTTAATAACATTGAACACTTTAGAATTCCTAATGAAACTATTCCATGAAAATCTCATTCAATATGAGTGTGATTAACACATAAGGTAGCAACACCCATAACCGTCAAATTAAGCAATTCAACATAGTTGGAGGCACTTTTTTCTAGAAAAAATATTTTTTTAGTATTAGCAACTGAAAATCATGAATTTTTTAAAAAAGAATTCGAATTTTTGGATAAGGCATCTAATTTCTGTGAATTTTCAAAGTAAAACTCACTAAGGCACCCTAAACCACACTCTACTAAAGTTGCCTTGATTGTAGTCCCAAAATCTAAAAAAATCAGAGCCTACCAACCACAATTAAGAATTGGCACGGTTTCAAAGTACATTTGGAGACACTTTAAGGGAACTCTACTATCGAAGTATGGGTACACTTAATGGTTATGGGCGTTGCTACCTTATGGCTTCAAAGCTTAGAGTTAAATGAACTATTAATTCTATCTTCATATTGTACAATTTTCAGTTTGTTGAACCCACTAAGGTAAATCTTCCTATTCATACAATGTGACAATTTTTCCACTTTTAGTTGATGTCTTACATTTACATTTAGTTTGTTTTTATATAACACTACAGGTACCATGATACAATTTTAGTGGACCGCCTTTCATCATAGATTTTCTTGAATATGTTCATTTTATCACCCATATGAAATCATCATATTATGAAAAATTTGCATGACTTCTATTTGTCAAGACTAACTTATTAATAAAAATTCCTATTATATGATGTTTTTACATACCCTAATTTATATATATTAGAGTGTGTAGCATTTCATGAACCTTATAGTAGCTCTACAAATTATATAAAATTTGCCCCCTTTGAATTAAATGAACCCTATCTTTTAACTCACATAGTGTTCTAAAAACTGTAAGTATTCCCTCCGGGAATAGAACTCTTGAGCACTAATTTTAATTTATATACCTCATCATTCTCATGTGCGTTGTTGTACATCCTAGTGATCCTACCACAGTACCACCTCATATGCATATAAATATATAATGAACTCCCATTTCTACTCTCAAATGCAAAACATGATGATACATTATTGCTTAGATACATGATGACATAATGACACATTTTTGCTTAGAAAAGCATCAAGCATGTGTATTTCACAGTTGCTACAAATTTCATACATAAAGATACGGACATATGGTGAAAATCTTGTAATATGCAATTTGGTCTTTCTTCCATCATGACAATTGTATGACTTTTGTGAATTTATGAATGTGTAGTAAACAAAGTAGCAAACAACTAATTATGTTTGAAATTGATTTTCTAGAGTTTGATATACACAAAAAGCTTAGAATCATTCCGTTTTGATCAATGAGTCAAAAATTATGAGGATTTTTTGTTTGCGGGCAGTTTTCGATTTCCTACTCTAAAATAAACTTTGACATCCTTTATCTTATCCAATTTTCAATATTTTTGGACAAAAATAAAATTATAGGATGTAGATACATTATTACAACATTTCGACCATTGGGATTGGAAATTTTCAATTCCATATTTAAATTGTAAATAATTTAGTATTTTTAATCATTCTCTACTACTATGTACTTACTATTTTTTTCCTATATGTTGTACTATTCCAAATGATCTGAAATTTTTCAAGCATGTGGCCAACTTGTCTAGGAAAACAAATCCAAAGAAGCACCACCATTTAGATCATTTTTTCATAGAAATGTGAGCTTGTGAAGTGCAGCTGCCCTACTTTTCGCAGGGTCAAAAAATGATTTTAGTTAATTTGAATGCTTATATCTTGCAATCCACCTGGTGGAAATGTCTAAAATTTTTACCACATGTTTTTAATACTATATAATACAACATCCTACGGTTAGATATGTCAGAAAAAGTTTTTTTTCAAAATTTTGGTAGTTGTACTAGAAATGACAGTTTTGGAGAGTTTTGGTGAAAACATAGTGACGGTCCTTTAAGGGTTAAAAAAAGTCAACTTAGTGTTGACCACATCGGACGGGCAAGACCTCAGACCTCTATCAGACGGGCGAACCGGACGGACGGGCAAACCGGACGTCCGTCCGGTATGACAACCATGCACATATGTCACAATTATTGGTGCTGGAATCAGATCACTTCAACGAAATTGTCGTTAATGGCATGGAACACTTTTACACTTTACCACCTTTGCACCGATATTTGATGTTCTTTCTAAATTCGATCAGAATCTGCATACGAGGCCGGACAAAACCACCAACCTGAACGAAGCCAGAATGACCCTCGATCCAAGCCGGAATGTCTAGATTTGGAAGTTCCAGTTTCCAGAACTACTGATCGATTCATCCCAACGATTGAAACACTTGAAGTGACAGACTACGGACCTTCCGGCGCTGGACTGCCTTTGGAATCCCGCAAAGGTCAATACAGAGCAATCTAGACCTCCACTTGTGCATCCCGCATTCATTTGCCTTGTGAGGCACTCCGCAAGGACACGAAAGCGGAAGTCGAGGTGCTTTCACGGCGCCCAACGTAACATGCTACAGTAACAATATCCTTTAAAAAATAAATAAAAAGTCAAATTAATTACGTGCATGGACATTGCCTTGCGCTACGGTAGACGTGAGCGTGTGTCCACCTCGCTTACCGCCGCCCTGGACACGCTCCGACCCGGCAGTCCGTCGTGTAGAGCGCGTGTGGCCCGAACCCAGTACTCGCACCACAGACTTGGTGGGATTCCTTCCACTTGAGTTACAATCCAAGGTCCATGCTCATTCTCACACACACGATTGCTGCGCCGCTGGGAGACTTCGTTTGCGGTCGCGGTGGGTTTACCTGTATGTGCCTGCATGGCTGGCATGGGTGCGTGGGACGGCGCTCTCAAGGGACCGGATAACCATCGTCGTTTCGGCAGAGTGGTTTCGTTTCTCGCTTTTTTCTGAGCACAAACGAAAATTTCAATCCCCCCCAAAGAAAACGCACGACCAAACCACCACCCAAGACCCGCCAGGAAAAAGGGCCACGACACGACACGGTCAGACCTAAAAATCCTCAGTAGGGATCGAAAGGGACCATTGAATGTTCCCGTTTTTCGGTTGAGTTCTGTGACTACATATATGCAATTCACCTGCGAATCTATTCAGCACTGCAATGGACTTTACATTCTCCAAACGCGCTGCAAAAGCCTGGAATGAAGTGAACTGACCTGCTGCTGATAATGTTTTCTCACCTAGCCACACGTTACGATTTCGGCGTCGTGTCGGAATCTCGTCGCGGCGAAGGCATACCCTCGATCAAATCGCTCTGATCTTACCTCGTGCATGGGGTCCCTACTCTTATTACATCGTGACGTGAGTTTGGTTGTGTGACAAGTGGGCTGTAGTCGATCAATGGGATTTTGGCAAGTGTGGCATGTTCTCGACTTTTTTCTTTCAGAGGGCAGACTGAAGAGGTGGAGTGTAAGTTTGCAAATTCACAGAGCGGCAATCGGATCAGAGCGAAATGTGCACGTGCTAATAGAATTCCCCATTACAGTCGTTAGGAGTGATTAAGTGGTGGTCCAAATTTGTTTATGCGTTGACAAGGACCTAATCGAAAATTTGATTCCGTCCACTTGACTTATCTTCATCCTCAGCTTATTAAAAGACCGACCTCAAGTAGCCAAGTTGACATAGTAATTCATGCAAAATATGTCGTATGTGATAGTCGTCGTCTACAGACTAGGTAATTTGCAAAGCAGGTCAAGTTATCAAGAGTAATAGCCGGTTAGGGCCTACCGAGCCCATTATTCTTGATGTCTTGGCCTACTTTACAATAACAGGATATAATGTCAATGTAGGAGAGTTGATGTATTCGACTTTTTTTTATTGGTTAACATGCCAGAACAACAAAAGTATTGTTGTATATAGATTCAGTTAGGTGAATCCAAACTCACTAAATCAATATTGGTTGGTAGTAGTAGAGATTTCTCTCCGATTTCTCTCGCTGCCAGACCAATGAAATTTCTACTTCATCCCCATCACAGTGCTGAAAATTTCCACAAGGCAAGCAATGAGCATTATCAGTCTTAATCAGCCTCTCCTTAACCAATCGAAACTTGCCAAACTCTCCTGCATTCACATTCTGGTAAAACCTCACGAAGCACATTTTTTATTCAATAATATTTGCTTTCGGGACCAATTTCAAGGAGAAAGCAAACGTATAAATGACATCCTCTGTACGATCAAAGGCGTGGTAGTACAAGCTTGGTACGGCGGGATTACTTCTCGAAGGGAGCACTAAGTGTTGACTTGTGAGTGATCAGCACGAAGGTTTGCGCATATGGTGAAGAATTAAGAGGTCCACGACCTTGGGACTGCCTTTCCGGAGACTCTCCTCACCACTAGAGATTGGTTCGAGGATCCAATCGACGCAGCAATGGCAGCTGCCGTCATGAAGTCCGGTCTCTCATCTGCAAGCGGGACACCGAGATGGATGATGCCAGTGAAGCACCTGCTGTGGGGGTTTGCGTGGCTGATCACAGCATTCTACGCCTTCGTATGGATCAGCATGCCTGATGAGAAGGTCGGCTATAAGTTCTCCGACAAAGTGTACTACGCGTTCGAAAAAAACAAGCAGTGGGGAGGTGGTGGTAAGCTAGCTGTTCCAATTGGCTTAGTGTCCTGACTTTGGAACCTCTGATGTTCACGGAACTGACAGATTTCAGTTGAATTGGCGCATTTTCAGTTGT
Source organism: Rhytidiadelphus loreus (assembly GCA_947034895.1). NCBI lineage: Eukaryota > Viridiplantae > Streptophyta > Bryopsida > Hypnales > Hylocomiaceae > Rhytidiadelphus > Rhytidiadelphus loreus. The sequence goes on from OX344762.1 coordinate 66,247,832, forward strand.
GCGACTGAAACCACCGTTCAATTGTTGAGACAGCATGAAGAAACCAACAGTCGGATGCTCTCCGATCCCAACCACCTACCATGTTGAATCAACTTCCCACTGTTGGTTTTCATGCAGACAGTATGTATGTGTTGTTTGAGCAGGCGGTTTGCACTAGTGGGGTCAGGTCTGTACGAACCAGTCGCAGTTTTTAGGGCTCTGGGAGTCTGGGAAGTTGGACTTCACAAATTTGAAGCTCTGGACTATCAGAATACGCCGGTTTCACTCACGTGACCATGCACTCCACGATGGACTGAGTGCGTGCTAAGGCCAGGTTGCCTCTTGTTTTCTTTTGCAGCATCCTAGACTTCGAAGTATGCCCGCATCCATCAATTTAGAATCGTCATCGCTGACAGCACGGTCCATGCAAGAAACTTTCATTGCGCACGGTCTGTAATTAAGTCCTCCTGATGCCATGAAACTTTGAAAGCCGATTTCTGTATGTTGGCACATATTCGCGAGTTTGGTGCTTTGAAGACTGATTACAGCTGTTAGTACCAGCTCTAGTTCCAATAGCTTTGTCCAGTCAGATTGTCAAACAGATTTAGAGATCTGGATGACTGAATCGTGCTAATATAACGAAATTGACGATTTAGTCGATGTTATGACGTCGAAGCAAGGACCTAGAGTACAACCAAGGTGTAGGGCTTTGATTCAACTCTTTCGAACTTTAATTTTCTTTAACACTAAAAATTTAATAAGTGGTTACCTGGCTTGGTCTGCAGGGCAAGTCTTAGTTCGGTTTTCAGCACCAATTCTGGTGTTGGCAATTGTAGCATGCGTGTCTCAGGAACTTGACAAAGCCTATCCCACCAGGTGACGCTCCCCCCAAGCCTGTTTTCTCGGCTATGCAATAAACAGTTAATTATGAGGTTTTCGAACTCCTGAAACTGATGGGTTTGATTTACTCGATCAGTCTGTACTGGAGAATGACTGTCACGTTTGGAGATGAAACACTGACTCACGAGCTGCTGATCAATTTGCTCACTACAGAAGGAAGGCATCAAAGCAAAGGAACGGATGGCTCAGGCGGGTGTGGGACGGTTTGTTTACGCAGCCGCTGGTGGTGAGGGGACCAATGGGCATGATGAACGCCGTAGAAATAGTGGGTTTTGCCATGGTGCTCATTGTTGTCTTGTGGCAATTCTGGAAGTACACAATGGACTGGTTCAAGGTCATCGATGCTGGAGAGACCGGAAATACGGATCCCAAGTGCACCGAGTAAGTCCAACGTACAGTTGAGCGAAAACATGCCTTCCGACTCGGTCAAGTTCAACAGTTCCAATCTTGCACGTCTGGAATTCTGTGCACGCATTCTTATGTTTATGTTCTTGATCTGGGTACCTGACTGTTTGCGGATCATGAAATGCTGCAGTGCAATGATGAAACTCGAGTACATATCGGTGATGCTGGGATGGGTGTCAATGATTCCTATTGCTCTGCTGTTTCTGCCTGTCACATATAAAGGGGCTCTCCAATCCTCAAGTTGATTGACATCCCTTTCGAGCACGCTGTCAAGTATCATGTTTGGCTCGGGCATTTGACGCTCATCCTCGTCTTAGGTCACGGTGTTGCGTACGGTATCTTTTACGGTCTCATGAATGAAGCGCATTTGGTAAGCAAACCGCCAATCTTGTGTAGTTGCATCTGTCTCGATGGAGTCGTGTCTGTCGGGATCAAATTTTATCAGTATGCATGCGTGGACGAGATATTTGGTGCAATTTCCGAGTAGGACCGCTGTAGATCAGTGGCATGCTAGTAAGTAGATAACTCGGTTTCCGGCCTGAAGGAGACAGGGAGTGGCGTATACTCTAAGTCAAGGCATGAGTCCAGTCATATGTACTAGTAGATTAGTTGCTGGAAGTTGGTAACAGGGTTAGAACAAAAGCCCGGGTCTGCTTCGTAACTATATTAGTATCCTGTTCAATTCGCATACTATACGTTTAGCCAAATATCGGCAAGTCTGACTGGAACTGTGATACTGTCGTTCGCAGTTTGTGAAGTGGCAGAAAACGGGAATCTCCAATCTTGCTGGAGTGATAGCACTTATCGCCGGACTGTTCATGTGGCCGACGTCTCTAGCGTGGGTCCGACGGCGTCAATTCAACCTCTTCTTCAACGTCCATCAGTTGTACATTATATTCTTTGCTTTTACAGTGTATCACCTGGGCGTTTATCTGTCAGGCTATTTCCTCGCCGGACCATTTCTGTTTTTCATCGACCGATTCCTGCGCTTCTTGCAGTCGAGGAGGTCCATCCGGGGGGTCAAAGCCAAAGTACTACCAACTGGCATCGTGGAGTTGAAGCTTCCCGTGTCCCCGGGAAACTCGTACAATCCCTTGAGCTTCATGTTCCTCAACCTCCGCGGCTTGGCGAAATTGGAGTGGCATCCTTTCAGCACTGCGTCGACGCCGCTGGACAACACCAAGTACATGTCCGTCTTGATCAAACCACTCGGCGACTGGACGGACAATCTTCGCAAGGCCATCGAGGAGAATAAAGCCAATCCCCACAGCCAAGTGAGTTCAGGTGGAAAGTGCCCAATCTCACTGAAACTGTTCGCCGAAGGTCCATACGGCCATGAGTCCAACTACTTCCTCGAGTACAAGCATCTGCCCCTGGTGGCCGGCGGAATTGGCGTGACGCCGTTCATGGCCATCATCACGGACATTCTCTATCGACACCAGAGCAACGAGGTCGGGCTGCCGACGACGGTGGACTTGATTTGGTGCGTGAAAACTCTTTCCGAACTGAATGCATTCAAAGACCAGTTCTGCGACCCTGCACGGATCTTCACCAACTACGGGTCCCGGGACTCGGAGTTTCGGGTGAACGTGAAGATCTTCCTCACCGCGGAGAAGCCTGGTGCCGAACCCGGCGCGTCCAAGGGCATGGACGAGGTCAGCTTTGAATTACAAGAGAGAGGTGCGGACAACTACGGCTTCGTAGAAATTCCGACTGGCAACGGAGATACGAGTCAGACCGGTCCGTGGAGAGGAGTGGAGGAAGGGGGCAGTGGGAGCAATCTCATGCTGTTCGCAGGCGTGACAGCCGCCGCGTGCCTCGGACTGACGCTATTTCTGGCGTTGTTCCGAGTGTATGTGTACCTTCCGAACTCCGACATTGTTGAATATACGCATGAACTCGCTAATTATTATGACGTGAGTCTGTTCTTCGTGACTTTGGCCGTGGCCGTCATCATCTTCGGCGGGGCGGTTGTGTACGGCGCCAAGCTTGGTTCGAAGTTCTTGTCTAAATCATCTCCTGCTACGGATCAAAGCCGCGAGCTTCAGATGGTGGAAGACAAACTTCATGGTGCAGACATCGAGGAGACCGGACGCCTGGAAACGCTTCTGGACCGCAGTACCATCGTCATCGGCAGTCGCCCCAACTTCACTGGTATGTTTAGTCCATGATCGATCCCATTCTCGCGTGATCTAGTGCATGAATATTATGACGGTGGTAGTCATAAATATATATCCATACGAATTCGTTCGCCTATCAGGGGTACTATTTGACTGTGCTGCCTCATGTCAATGGTGCAAGTCTCATTTTATTACTTGAAACATACGTCCCAATTCTCATGTTGTGTGTGTTCGCACTCTTCGCAGAGGTGATGGGTGAGGTCCGTGGCCTGCATGACAACTTCGGCGGGGCGGAAGGGGCGGGAGTGCTGGTGTGTGGACCGGAGACCCTGGCGTGCACTGTAGCCGAACTGTGTCGATCAATGAATTTCAGGCAATTGTGGACCAAGAGTACCACCCAATTCCATTATCACTCCGTCAGCTTCGATCTCTGAATTGAATGATCGACTGGAAAACATTCCACTTCTATCGCGCGGTTCCATCTCTTTCGACGCCCGAGTACAGCAACATGGATCTGATCTATCACGGCAACATGATTGTATGTGCACATGCGTAGACTTACCTAGCTCGGAGGTTCCATTGGCATGGCTGAAATGTAATCAGAAGATTCTGTAAGTTGGCCATTGTCTTATACGTAACGGTTGTGTCACAAATTCACGATTATTATGGCAGCTAGTGATGCAACCTCTTCGTACGTGCGGTTTTTTCTTTGGGGGGACTCCAGCTGGGTGTTATGTACGTTCCTGATAGATATATTGTGCCATCTTTCGAGTGGATAGTCAAAAGCCCCCCCCCCCTCCCCCCATTTTAAAAGGGTTTTTTAACTAAATTTTAATTCATTCCATTACCCCCACCCCTCTGGCCCTCTCCCCCATTTTAAAAGCTTTATTTTATTAAATTTTAATATGTTCCATTATCCACCCCTCAAGAGCAAACAAAATATTTGTCTAGACCCCACCCCCTATTTGTACATTTCAAGTGGTATGGGCTGTGACATTCAATACGGGATAAATCATATATACCAATTTATATCCATATGCCAATCCGTATCCGTATTCAATACAATATCCCAAGTCTATATCTCGTATCCCGTATCAATATAATATCCATATTCGTATCTATATCCCAATTTTTTTTAAATCAACAGAATTGGAGGGGGGAAGATTTTTTTTAAATCAACGACTCTCAATATTTGGAAGGAGAGGGGGGGAATAATTGTAAACCAGAACTGATATACCTCTTTTCAATAGATAGTTAAGTTTGTACAGTTAGTAGTAGTGGACTTCAAAGTTTGGTGATTTTCAATACAACACTCAAGGTGAAATCCTTCAGTTTTCTATATTACAACTCAAATTATTTTAACTTGTTTTTAAAAATATATAAAATAAAAAATAGGAAGTAACGATCATGGATTATGGTCATATTTTGATATTGGTTATTAGATAAAACTAATTATCTTTTTGTTGTTGTACTAAGGTAAATGACCCCATTACGGACAAAATGGGAGGAAGCCCATTGTGGGCAAAATTGTAATGGTGGTGTACATTCAAGTTCTGAAATGTACACCACTATCATAATTTAGCTGACCATGGGCTTGCTCCCATTTTGTCCATAATGAAGTAGTTTACCTTACTAAAAGAGGTGGATTTGGGATACCAAGGAATAGTACCAAAGCAATGAAAACTGAAAAGATGGTGCTAAAGGCTAAGCTAGATTCATGGGCAATTTTGTTAAAATGGCATCATTTTGCTACTTTGGAAGTTTTTAAGGTTCAGACTTGGCAATATGAAATGTACCAAAGTCCTAGATGTTTAAAATTTAAAATATATATGAATATATCTTTCTTTGATGTTTGAAATCTACACCAATACTAGATGTCTGACAATCCTAAATGTCACTTTTACAGTTTAGACCGCGTGGAATAAAATCTATGTATATCCTAGATTTTTCAAAGTTGCATAAATCAAAGATTTCTAAAATCTATACTTGATCTAGATGTCATTTTTACAATGTAGACTGGGCGGTTTGAAAATGACACATGGAATACTGCCATTTTAACGAAATTGCACATATACCAGCTTGGAACAAAGTTTGGCTTTGGGCACTACATTTTGACACTATTATTTCTTAATATCCCAAAACCACTTTTGAGTTTGCCTCTAGCCCTTGCGCTAGAGCTATAAATTAATCAAGTATAGTTTTGGGCCAGTTGTATTTTCCTTTTGCAATGAATTTTTCTTTTCATTTGCTCATTTGCCCCCAAATTTCCATATGATAAATAGAATCTTATTTGTTTAAAATATAATAATGTGAAAAATTATATTTAATTAAGGAGGCTATTATTCATTTTACATACTAATATCTATCAATCCCTTGAGCAAAAGTCACAATTGGACAATTGGCAATTTGGCATGAGTAGATTTTAGATGATGCTTTCCTATTGAAAAAATATTTTGCAATAGTCAGTTTAACTAAACCCATGTTTTGTCTTTTCAACCTACTTTAAATTTAATATTAAGTTATTGATAACAAAAAATAAAGTACAAATTGGACACATATATGAAACTCTTGTATTATATGTAGGGATCATTGGCATTAAAATGGCTTAGATTGGGCAATTTGTAAAAATCTATATCAAATTAAAAAGACAAAAAAATTACATAAAAATAAAATAAAATAAAATGTAGAAAATGTTGGGTTGCATATTTATTTTTTTAAACTTCACAATACATATGAAGAATTAAAAACTCTTATGCATAATTTTTTTAAATTTATAGAAGAAGTTTCTTCCAATTAAAATTAAAATTCATTCAGAGTATTTAATTTATAATAGAAAAAAATCTTAAATTTTTATTAAAATATCCAAAAGTTGGGTATCTTATCCCATAATTTATGTATTAAAAAAATTCATATAATTAAATTTTTAATGCTATTATTGTCCTCAAAAAATATTCATTTCATGTATCTAATTATATTTTTGGATTCCTTGTTAAAAGGGCTACAAGAGTTTTCTACATTAAAAAATAATAATTATATCTCTTGAGATTGAACTACAATGCATTAGGGTACCCAAAAATGTTGTCTCAACTACAATGTTAATCCATTGTATTATGTCAAACAACTTCAACTTTTAAATATAATAAAACATGATTTCACAAAATGTAGTTTTAGTTGCCTACACTTATTAAGTATCAAGAAAAAAAAATTTGTTACAATCAAAAAATTTAAAGAATTTTTAATGAATATTTTAGTTGAAAAAATAAGTTTTATCCCATGCACCTAGAATCCTCAAAAACAAGCATTCAAAATGTCAAATAATTTATTTTAATATCATTTTTGGATGTGATATACATTAAGTGGTCCAATACATAAAATAATTAATTTTACTAATAAAAACTTAATAAATTGTGCACTATAATGTTTGCAAATCCCAAAATTTAGCGATGTTTTTAACTTCTAAAAAAAGATCCAAAATTTTTAAATATTATTGAAAAAACTCATTAGGAATATACATCTTGATTCCATTGAGGTGCAAGACTTTTTAATTTTAATTTTAGGATCTTCTTACTTGATTTAAAATTCAAAATGAACAAAATAGACAAATTTAAGAGGTTTTAAACAAAAATAACCTGATTAGTGTGTCCATAAAGTGATACCCAAAGCAAACCATTACCCATTATAAGTGATTATAATCAAGGTTGTATAATATAGGAGTTGCATAGCCAAAAAATTGAACCACTACTTGGAAGTAGGGTTGTTCATGACACATCATGATGTTAATATGTCCATTATTTATAAGGCTAAGATTCAAACCTCAATTCAAACCCAATATTTGTCATGGTAAAATATGTTTATGCATATTCAAACATAGGGATAAAAATATAAAATAGTTATTGCAGCCAGTCGAGCAGCCAGTAGTGGATAGAGTGATAGGAATCATTGCAAAAAACACCTGCTATTTTTAGTTCAAAATTTTTCAATGAGTATTATGAATTTTGGAATAATTTTTTCAATCAAAGTAAAATATGGATAATTATGGACAATTCGATTAAAATGACGTCATTTTGTTACTTTGACAATTTTTAAGGTTCAAACTAAGCAATCTGAAATGTACAACTTTCTTAAATGTTTGAAATCTATACCTTTCCTAGGTGTCACCTTTACACACAATCAAAAATCTAGACATGTCCTAGATTTTTGAAATCTATACAAGTAAAAGATTCCTATAATCTATACCAATCCTAGATGTTACTTTCACAGTTTAGACGGGGCAATCTAAAAATGGCACATGGAATACGACCATTTTAACGAAATTTTCCTGTAATTATAAATCATTGAAAATAATATGTTCCTAAAAATTTATATCTAGAAAAAATTATCTCTAAAAGTTACACACAAAAAAAACATGATAAAAAATACGAAAAAAATGGACATTTTGATATTTGATTTTTAGAAAATAGTTTCAAAAAATTCAAAAAATCATTTTTTCTAAACTGAAAGATGTTTCTTTTCAACCATTTTCATCTTTAGAAAAAAAAATTATATTCTTTGCACTTGTGTAAAGGTAGTGAACTTTGAACCCATGTAAAAGGTGGATAATTTACTATTTTTAGAAAATCTCTTCGTAGACTTGTATAACTTTAGTAGAAATTTGCATATCTCAATCTTGAGCTTCAAATTGAGTTTTTTTAAATAGTACTAAGAACCTCCATAATGGCCAATGTAGACATCTAATTAAAGGTTGTTTAAAAATAGTAACATCATTTTTTTTAATCCAAAAAATTACTCAATGTCTACAACTACCTACTAGTGCTACACCACATGTACCTTCATTTCAAATTTCATGTAAAATTGACATATGAGGCAAAAGTTATGAGCAAAAAGCATTTCTTGCAATCACCCATAGACTAGATGAAAAGAGTCTCCACCATCTAGATGAACACTAGCTAAATAGGAGTATAAGAGTATAAGACAGTTGGACAAAGTGACAAATTGATTGGACTAAGGTTGTTTATCATGACTTGTGGAATTTTTACATCATGACACAATGAAACATGTCAAGATTTCCTCAAAGTCTTGACAAACTTAAAACAATCCAAAATTCTAAGCATTTAGGACTTATTTTTTACTACTTTATGACAATCATCAATGGAAAATCAAATGCATTTATGCTATTGATGTTAGACTATTAGTCTAATTTATATTGTTCTTTCAAGATAAATTTTATTGGATATTCCAGCCAAATAGTTAGTATATTCCATCATGACGGACTTTGAATTTGGATCACATCATTTGTCATGACATCTTGACATCGTAACATGACATGACGTGGACAATCCTAAACTAGACTGACCACATATATAGAACCAATGGATAGAGCCAATGGATAAGGTAGGAACACCCATAACCGTCAAATTAAGCAATTTAGCATAGTTGGAGGCAAATTTCTCAAAAAAAAATATTTTTTCAATGTTAGCAATTGAAAATCATGAATTTTCAAAAAAAAATTAGAATTTTTGGATAAGGCATCTAATTTCTACAAATTTTCAAAGTTGAACTCCCTAGGGCACCCTATACCGCACTCTAATAAATCTGCCTCGATTCTAGTACAAAAATCTAAAAAAATCAGGGACCACCAACTGCAGTTAAGCATGGACACGGTTTCAAGAAACTTTTGGGAGCATTTTTAGGGAACTCTACAGTTGGTATCAAGGTACACTCACGCTTATGGGTGTTGCTACCTTAGAGCCAATGGACAACGATGATTGACGGATTAACCCCTAAAGAACCAAGTAACATTTAGCGGGAATTTGGGGAATATAACTTTTTTGGTCATCCATTTATGAAAGAAATTTTCATTTTTTTCTTTAAAATTTTCACACAACATGTGGTTTAGGGTTTAGGGTCCATCCAATTTAGTTATAGAATATTAAAGCACAATTTTCATAACTTTTGACTACATTGTTAAAAAGTCATTGTATGATATATAGTTTCTTTTAGAACTCAAGTAGCATAGACCTACTTCTTAGAAAAAATCACTTTTTTAAGAAATAAAAATTTGAAATTGATTTTTGAAATTTGTATATACATAAAAAGCTTTTAAAATTTAAGTTATAAGGAGTTTTAGTTTTGAGGCAATTATGAAATCTCTACTCTAAAATAAACTTTGAAATTCTTTATTTAATGCGATTTTCAATATTTTTGAAAAATAAATAAATCATAGGATGGAGTCATGTAGATTGTTTATTACAACATTATAACCATTGAGATTGGCATTTTTCATTTCCATAACTAAATTCTTAAAAATTTAGTACTACCTCCATTCCAAAATGATTTTCCTAATGGACAAAATGTTCCAAATTATGGCTAAAAATAACATTTTAGAAACAATTTTGCACTATAAGTAGAGTTTGGTGCACTCCTAGCATTTTACAAACTTTGAGCTTTGAAGCCCTTTTCAAAGTGTACTTTTGGAATATTGAAAAGTAGATTTTTTGGAGGCATTTTCAAGGAGCACCATGTACTAGTAAATTAATTGTTGAGTGTGAGGTTGTCATTTTGTAGGCATTTAGTATATGCCCAAAACCATGTGTAGCCCTTTGTTTCGCCTCCCAGAGCTTCATCCCCTTCAATTGGGCAATATTCAAAGCAATGCAAAAAATAAGGATGAACAATGTTGATTGACCCTTTAAGTCATTTCATTTGTCTTTTGACTAATGATTGCTTGGATGGAGGGGGAACTACTACTTGGAGTTGTTTTATTGGTCCCAAATAGCAATCAAAAATCAAATCTAACCAATTCGCAACATCACAAAGTGCAACAAGAAGATCATTTTGGGACAAAAGATAAAGGATTCAAGGCCAATAGGAAGATCATTTTGAGACGGAAGGAGTATTTTAAATCATTCTCTACTTCAATCTACTTACTATTTTTTTCAAGTATGAATATGAAAAAAAAAATTGAAATTATTTATATGTATTTCCAACTTATTTTTCCAACATATTATGGAGGGTTGCTAGTTTTAGGATCTACACATTTTTGGATTAAAAGTTTGAAAGTTGAAATTTAACCATTTGGAAAGAATGAAACTACTTCTTTTTGAAATCCAAGCGTCATGATCTTGCAATTGGTAAGGTTTCTAATCCTCAAAAAATTTAGGAAGGTGTACTTTAAGAAGTTAATTGAAAAAATTATGGTTGAATTTGTTTAAAAATCAAATATAGATGAAGATTTTAGCCTTGCTTGAGAGACTAGTATTTAAACCAATTTGGGGCCTCTACCAGATGGATTGACCCACTAGATAGACTCAATGGGCAGTTGCAGTTGCAGTTTAGGATTTAGGGTTAGATGAATCCAATGGCTAGTTCAGATGACAGACCCAATGGACGTACGAGATGGGAGGAAGTGCTGGACAGACCAACATACCTGATGGATACACGAGATGGAGTTTAGGATTGGATGCTATGCATAAAGATAGAACAGCAATAGCAACACACAAAAATGAGAAATTAAAAAATATATTTGAGAGATTTTTATATTTTTTAGAAATATTTACATTTTCAAAAGGATAGTTAAAATATGAGAATGTCCACTATGTAGAACTAGCACCTATACATATATCTAACGACCTATATGTGAGTCTTTGAGGCTTGAGTTGTCACTTTAGAAAGACCCATAAAAAGAGTATTCAAACCGTAATTTTTTAATTGAAGTCCCTCCTAATATGGTGATTTATTGCTAGGAGCTTAAAGTGCCTAAAACACTGAGAATATGTTAAACATATGGTGCTTGTTTCTAGAATATGTTAGACATCTAAGAGGTCAATTAGATGTTTGAAAAAAGATTAGAAGTCTGAGAAATAGTCAGGCCTAATGATTACAAGATCACCATTAAAGACTAAATTAAATATATGTAAATGTAGGGTAGTTGCAAGAAAGACTGAACGTTTTTGGTAACATTTTGCCTAAGCTACAGTTTTTGTACTCAACACTATGAGTACTACAAGTACTATGACATTACATGTGTTTTGAGGGCTGCGTGTTCCCAACTTGAAACCCACCTGAAACCTGCCAAAACCCGCCTACACTGACCTGGCCAAGCAACTGCTAGGTCAAGTTTTTCGGAAAAATAAAATAAAAAAATTTAACTTTGTTTTTCATTTTAAGGACTTCAATTTTTTTATTTTTTTTATTTTTTATTTTTTGAAAAAAAAAATCTGACACCGGAGTTCAAGAAGACTGGAGGGAACGGAGCTGGGAACAGGCCCGAAACGGCCCTCCAGCCCCCTCCCAATCTCATCTAATGAATAAAACAATCTCAACCGTTGATCTAAAATATCAACGACTAGTAGTATCTACAACTACTTGCAAGTTATATTGAAAACGCACTATTTGAAAAAAAGATAGTTTGTCATAGAAAATAGATACAACTAGATAAAAATTAATAAAAATTAGAAAATCATGAACAATTTTTTTTTTAATTTTCCATTTTTAAAGACTTGATAGAGATCACATTTCACCCAAAAATGGAAGTCGAAACCATCTTCAATGTTCAAAAGTGCACGCACAAGGGAACCCTACTTGTACAAATATGGAGGCCATAAAATAGTGTATTTTTAAATTTCCTTTGGTAGGCACATGTTTTCCTATTGTAGGAATAGACTACAAAAATTTCAACTCTTAATCATTAATTTTGGGTACTCCCTAGTACTAAAAAATCCTAAACCTTAGAGTGTGACAAATTAGCAAAATTGAATTTTAAATATAAAATGATTTTTTAAAATTTCTAAAAAATAAGGAATATGATTACAATCAAGCTAACCACTCTCCGATAAAAAAAATTCAAGTTCATTGGGTTCTACCATCAAAAGTTCTACAATAAAACAACTTTGTCATTCTAAATGTGACAAAAAGTAGGACCTGTTTTTCTTGCAATCACCTTGCATGTGATAGAGGCATAGAGCCTAGATAAATGAAAATTAGTAGTTTAAGATAGAGATTTCTCTTAGAATTAATTAAATATACTTGTAGTCCGTCAAATTAGAAGTCATCCATTCCAAAAGAACCGTAGAAAGTTAGATCACTACTAGAATAGAGGGGGGGGGACAATGTCTTTGAGCAATTTTTTCATTCGGTTCACATTGTTTAGCAATGTTTGAACAACATTAGGGCAACAAATCAAGAGAGGGAGTGATTGAGTAACATCTAAATAACATTTGCTCATAGAATGTTGCTCCACAATGTTTCCAATGCTAAATAGTTCATCCTTCCCCTTATTTTTGATGTGCTCTTGTGTTTTAGACATGATGGCAAGTTTTTGGAATTTTGTGCTACCCTTGAACTTTCGATATGCTTGAACTTCTCATATCTCAATATACATAATTGTGAAAATGAATTTTAACTCTGCTTCCTACATCATTCTAAGTTTCTCTTCTTCTATTTTCTTTCTCTTCTCCCTTCCTTTTTCTTCTTACTTCATCTTTATCTTTTGTCTCTCTTTCAATGATTAAAATCCACTACACTAATGATGATAAATAGTGTTACCTACACTAATTGATTTAAAAGAGCTATAAGTTTTTATTGTTGATGAATATTTTTACCAACTATAGGTGTAAAGTTCTCCCACTTAAAATGATATTAGGATCTATACACTCAGTAAAAATATTCATCAAAAGTAAAAACTCATAGCATTTCTAAAATAGTTAGTATGGCTAACACTATTTATCATCATTAGTGTAGTTGACTTTTCAAATGAACAATTATTCAAATTTCAAGACGAAATTCAAATAATGAAAATTCCTTGTCTCTCCTTTCTAAAGTCAATAATTGTAGATAGAGATTTCTAATGGCTAAATGAAATTCGTTTTAGATTTTTGCCTAATCTTTTTCTATTACTATGCTTCTAAATACTAGATCAACACGTTATTCTTTCAATTCCTATTTGCACTTTAGTTGTAGTTCTAGTTTTGAGAATTTTTTCAACATTTGATGCAAGTAAAAGAGCATGATTGCTATACTCTATTTTGTGAGCTTCCTTCTACCCAACTAAGTTTTTTTTTTTTTTTTCCTTTTATTAGCAAAAAAATAGACTTCTCCTACTCCCTTGTTGTTTTAGACTCTTAATTCTATCTCCCACCTACCTTAATTAATTCCTACACCCTCCTTATTCAGTCTTCCACCCTTGCAATTTGGGCATTGGACCCTCAAGCTAGGCTCTATTCTTTGATTGGGGCTTCAGCCCCTCAAGATGCGGCTCTAGATCTTAGGATGGTTCTAGTCCCTTAGACCAAGGCTTTAGGCCTTTAGATTGGGCTTTGAAACCTTGGATTGAGACTCGAGTCCTTCCACTAGGGCTTTAGACTTTTGGGCCACAACTCTAGTTTTGTTTTTGTTGACTAAGGTCTACTAATTTTTCAAAGACTAGGATCTACTGATTTTTCAAGGTTGGGGTGTATTGATCTTTCAAAGGCCGGATAAGAAAATAGATGGCCTAGGATTGTAGGAGATTGGAAGCTAAACTTTGGCTTCTAAATCTTGAAACTTTCGAAATGAATCTTTGGAACTTAGAATCCAAATTTTAGAAACGAAACTTTGAAAATTGAACTTTGGTACTTGAACCTTACTACCTTAGGACACTAAACTTTGAGACTAGACTTTTGGGCTTGAATACTACTTGAATGTTTTTTTGTGCTTAGGTTCAAAGTTTTGATGTCAACTATAAAAGAACTAAAGTTTGAGACAATTAAGGTTCAAAGCTTTGCCATATATAGAGGAATACAAAAAATAATAGATCAAATTGGATAAGGAAAAGTTAGTGAAATGTTAGTATAACAACATATTAGTACAAAGATATAAGCATTACATAACATAATTTTTTTTAGTATAACAAGTATACAACTCTAGGGGAATTCTCAATTAAGCATTTCCCACCAAGGAGTGTGCAAATCTCAACAAAATTTGCACTAGATGGCCTCCACATACATTCAAGCAGCATCACCAACATATGATATGGGGCTAATTTTTAGGATTAGTACAAATTAGTAATACAAACTCTAAAGGCATTCAATTGTTAGTAAACAACAACAACAACAACAACAACAACAACAACAACAACAAATTTGAGAGGGAGAAAAGTGCCCTTATATAGATTTTCTATATGAACCCCTCCCCCTCGGCCCCTCTTCTATCTAGTGGTAACCCTATTACTTAAGATTTTCATCTAGAATTCCTAATATTTTCACTTCTATGCAAGTCCAAAACTCTATTTTTTAGATAAAGACTCCAAATCATAAATAGATTGCGCTATTGGCTTGATAAGACCAATTTATTATGAAGGTGTCTATCTCCTTCTTTTCCATTTGTGAGCTTCCAATTCATCACTTGGGACTCATTGTGTTTTTGTTTTTGTTTTTTATAGTTTCACTTAAGTTATTTATGCAAAAAGCTCCCAAAAGAATGTTAAACCAAATGAGTTATATTATATGGCAATATGGTATTTGATTCAAAATAGAGTCTTATATCCTTAGTAATATAAAATTCTACATTTAAATGGGCTAAATACTACAAAGTTGTAGAAATTAAATGAATATTGAGTGAATAATGCCTAAACTATCTAAGCCTACCATGTATATGACTCTTTCTAGCTAAAATGGTTCAAGGGAACCCTACATCAATTCCCGAGGATAGGTTTCAATCCCCTAGTTGAGTCAAAAAAGTTGTGGAAACCCCAATTGATAATTTACAAATGACATGAACTCAAGATGGACTAGTGGAGGGCATCCATGGCCAAAATATGGTGTTTGAAAGTTGAAATCAACCTAGAATTTCAACAATGAAATGAATTTGCCAAGACTCCCTTCTTTGTAGAAGATTCATTATTCATTAGTATTTAAAAGATATAGTAGAATTTTATCCTCCCCTTCCTCAAATGTACAAAGTAAAAATATGAGATTACACATCTTTGGGATAATTCTATGAGAGGTTCTATAAAAAGGTCCGTAATTTTCTGACTTGCAGAAGATCCTCTTTTGGATGGTCAATTGCCAAAACCCTAATGAAAAGTTCCTAAAAATTACCTAGGGTGCAATAAAATCACAATAAGAATT
The DNA here is from genome assembly GCA_947034895.1 of Rhytidiadelphus loreus. Lineage (NCBI taxonomy): Eukaryota > Viridiplantae > Streptophyta > Bryopsida > Hypnales > Hylocomiaceae > Rhytidiadelphus > Rhytidiadelphus loreus. Next base: position 66,263,340 of record OX344762.1, read on the forward strand.
ATTATAGCTTATTTTATACTAATAACACATTCCATTAAGATTCATAAAATTTCAACAACTAGAAGTACCTGAACTGAAAAGATTCTTCAAAATAGGCAAAATTGAAGATGATTCATGGAGTTGACCAACATTTCAAGAGCATACAAAATTGGAATGAAGTCAAAGAGGTGTCTTTTCTTACTCCCTTGTACCTACCAAAGAGCCTAAGCTAGTTACTTCTTTTAGAAAAGATGAACTATGAAAATTAAGATTTTATGCTTTTTTAGTTGGCGCTAGGTTTCAATGACTTTTTTGCAAAAGAAAAAGTATTTGAAGAACTTCCAAACTTATAATAGACTTTTGATGTTGATGGCACTATCCATTTGTGATTTGGAGTCTTTCTCTCAAAGTTAGAGTTTAGGATTAGCATAGAAAGTAAAATAATCCAAGGATTAGGATGAATATCCTAATTGATAAGTTTACCACTAGGAAAATGAGAGGAAGGGAGTCCTTGGAAAAGTATATAGGGGCACTCACTCCCCTCTTAAAAAGCACCTTTTCTAGCTACTTTGACTCCATTGGGTCCATTTTGTTGGATTTTAGCCATTAGAAGGGATTCTGGGGTCCTAGAGGGCCATTTCAAGCACCTCCCAGCGCCTGGTTCACTGCAATTCCCTCCCATCCTTGCGAACGCGAGTGCTGCCACGTCACTTTTTCAAAAAAATTGAAAAAAAAAAAAAAAATTGAAAAAAAAATTTTAATTTTAATTTTTTTTTCGAAAAGTGACGTGGCAGTCTCCTTGCCATGTCACTGCGTTGCGGGAGCGCTGCGGGAGTGCAGTTCCCACGTTGGAAACAAGCTGTGAACTTGCAGCCCTCCCACAGCTTGAAATCTCATCTAATGCATTTTTATGCAAATCACCAAACATTTGTTTTTTAGAGCTTTTGTGCTTCATTTCTGTTGTTTTTCAAGCTTTCTTTGAAAGACATTGGGGGCCCTTGAAATCCTGTTCTTATTATAGTTGTTTTCCAATAACTTGTTGTTTGAAGTTTTTTTATTATAAATTGCACTAATTCTAGAGTTCTCCCCCTCAACCTTAATTGGCAATGTTGCTTAGAGGGCCTTCTAGCATTGTTTGAATTGTGATTTATACTAACTTGGTTATACTAACTCACTATCTGTTAGGTTGTATAGTACCATGTGTTGTTTTATTAACCATCTTTGCACTAATTTTTGTATACTAATTCTTTTTTAAATCCTTGCCAAAACTTTGTCTATAGGTGTCTAGCTTGCTTCCCATATAGACGGTTAAGCTTTGAACCTTTAAAGTCTTAGTTTGTTAGATATATTTTCAAAACACTCTAAGGCAATGAAGCTTTGAACTTCTAAGTCTTAGTTTTGTTAGAAATATTTTTTAAATACTCCAAGGCGGTGAAGTTTTGAACCTCTTTGAATTAGAAAACTTTCCAAATTCTCAAAAAATAGGTAAAAGTTATGTCCACATTTAAGTCCCATAGTTATTTTCCAAGTTTAGTTTTCCAAACTCAATTTTGAAAAACAAAATTAGCCAACAATGAAGTGGTAAGGTAGGAGGCTGTAAAAGCGACCTGTCTCTAAAAGCGATATGGTACATTTTGCCTCTAACATGTTTAAGGAGGGGGTTGCTTTTAGAGACCACTGTGTTTTCAACTTCAAAAATTCATAACTAATTCCATGAAGGTCCAAAAAATATTAAACAACTTGGGTTAGATGCCAATTCCATTTTTTTTACCACTAAAATTTCCTGAAAATTATTTTAAGCAATTTAGCTTCCTCAAAATGCAAATCAGCTCTTAACCCCTTAATGCCTCAATCCTTTTTCAAATTTTGGCACATTTTTGCCTATATCTTTGTACAGTAATACTATTTACCAAAATTTCATGAAATTGGGCATAAAAGAAGGTTGTCTTTTCAAGATTCAAGTGTTACATTGGCTAATTGAGAAGTTGATTGGATGAAACAACCCCTGCAAACCCTCTATTCATCGTCTAGAATATGGACGTCGGAGCACTTAAGGGTTAAAGGGTCACTTTTACAACCCCTACCTTACCACCTTTATCACTTGATGTGAACCAGCTTTAAGACCATAATGAAGGACTTTACAATACTATTCACTAAAAGTGTACTAAGTACCCTCCAAATAAATAAATTGGATGAAAAAACATTTTTTTCCATCCTACAATGCCAGCCAGGCGAACTGAAATGCATCGGACACTTAACTTAGTGTCCGCTGCAGCGCTACAGGGTTAAGAAAGCACTTTCGGACGAAGTTTCAGTTGCAGAACAGTCCCCTTCTTCACCCGCATACTTTTGATTCGGAGTTTAGGGTTTCATTTCAGCACTCCCGCTTCCCTTCTCCTCCTCTTGCTCTTCCTCGCGGTTTTCGGCGCCCTAATTTTCTTTCCCTTGCCGTCTCTGCTCCGACCATGTCGTACCTCTTGCCGCATCTGCATTCCGGATGGGCCGTCGACCAGTCCATCCTGGCGGAGGAGGAACGCGCGGTTGTCATCCGCTTCGGACACGATTGGGATGAGACATGCATGCAGGTATTTCTCCCCCTTCTTCTCCTCCTCCTTTCCATATTTTCGTCTGTTAATTCTGCTCTTACGCGTGACTGCGCATGTTCTGCGTCGGGCCATCTCTTACTCTTTATTTTCTCTGTTTCGGTCTCGTGAGTTCTTTTGAACCTTTAAGTCGTGACCTCTTTATTTTTTAGGAAGGTTGTGGCTGATGTTTTTTAATTTAATTTAATTTTCTGTGTTTATTGGCAGATGGATGAAGTACTAGCGTCTGTGGCAGAGACGATCAAGAATTTTGCTGTTATACATCTGGTCGATATTTCAGAGGTTCCAGATTTCAATACTATGTATGAGCTGTACGATCCTTGTACGATAATGTTCTTCTTCCGCAACAAGCATATCATGATCGATCTTGGGACAGGAAATAATAACAAGATCAATTGGGCCTTGAAAGACAAGCAGGAGTTCATTGATATTGTGGAAACTGTGTATCGAGGAGCGCGGAAGGGGAGGGGTTTGGTGGTCTCGCCGAAGGACTATTCTACCAAATATCGTTATTAAGATATCGGTCGAGTTGCTGGTTCTCTCACGGAGGTGTATATGCAGTACATAGCAACCACTGCTTAATATTGGAAGCGGCAAAGAACTCCGTTGGGAGCAAAGTACGTAAAACCTTGTAATTACAAAGTATCATCGTTCTTGCTAGAGAAAGACGATCTTTATTAACTGCTCAAGTTTTCGTTTAGATCATAGTGAATGACCTATTCAGGATTCATAAAAGACAGATTTGAAGTCTGCCCGTGGTTTTCATTTTTCTGAATCTATTTTGGTGTAGTCTTTGAACACGGAAGCAGCAGCAGAGTTTGTGCCATGGCTATGCATGTGAAGTAGTCCAGACTGATTATGTTTCCAACAACAATCTTTACAAGGTGCAATATATTTCTCCATACTGCTAATCTCCATCCTCTTTTGTTTTGTAGTGTCAACTGTGTGACATGTCTGCTTGAGAGCCACTGAAAGAAGTTGCTTTTAGTTGCAGTTGAAGTATGATGCTCCGTTAAAGTGTGTTTGTGCAGATGTCCAATTCGCTTTAATAACTCTAACTTCTTCCTGGTACGTTTTATGGGAGAGAGATGTCATTGCGCTACCTTGACGCGTGTGTTCCTTCGATTAAGCTATCCTGAGGTACAACGCATTTGCCTCTGGTTTCTCTCCTTTATAACCCCAATGTAGGGAGACCTTGTATTGGAAGAGGTTGGTTGACTTGCTAGGCTGGACTTGAACCTGAATGTGATCAGACCCAATCTGTATTGACTTGATAGTGACAGGTGTTAGTTATGCTCACTTTACCGATATAGTAGCAAAAAATAATTCAGATTGAAGCCTTCCTATTTCCGCAGCGGGGCGAAAATATTGACTAGATTGTAAGGTGCACATACCCATTCAACGAGCTAATGTTTTACAGTACACTGGGAGCTGATCAGTAAATTAACTATGGCCCTTAATCGAAGTGACCATGAACATGAGGCATGAGATGCATTTGAAATCCTCTTTCAATTGTCTACAATTGTCAACAAGACCAAACAAAATTAAGGCAGTCTAACAATATGTAATCATTTTCAGATTCATGTGTACCTTGTGATTAAAGTCATTGCATTAAGGGGTAGTCATACTTTCTTCACTTGGCGCTTGGAGAATGGAAACGTGGTGGCTTGGGGTTGGCTTCATGTTGGTAGAATATTTGTAGTTGGATATATCTTTTGCACTCCTAGTTTTCACCTTGAGAAGTGAAGATTGGGAGTGCAAAAGATATATCCAACTAAGAATATCTACACTTTTACCTTTCCATTGTCACCTCTACCTTTGTTGTTGTTGATTTCCTTTCAATCTTATGTTTAATCTTATGTTTAGATAAATGAATTCTCCATTTTTTTTCATTTTTCACTTCAACACATCTTTTAGGGGTGTCACACCTTCTTCACCCACCATGGCTTCCCATTGGCTCTTGTAAATCCTTACCAACTTTTCATTCTCCATTCTTCAAGTGCCAAGTGAGAAGGTATGACTACCTGTATTGTTGTTTTCTTGAGGGTTAGGTGATGGATATTTGATTCTTGAGAAAAGATTGCCTTTCAATGACTAAGTCATAGCAACCAATAACTAGTAGTATATATACTAGTTGTTGGAAAATTAATTTTGCATTTAGTTTTAGGATTGGTGGTAGCAAATCAAATCTATGTCAAAGTTGTATTTATTTTATTCTTAAGGTTCATTAACATCATTTGGTATCATGTGCAAACATACCTATTAGTGATATAATTTTAGTTATTTTTTACTTGTTTTTAAGCATACAATATATAGTAGGGTCCAATAATTTTACAAATTTTGTTCATAGCCAAATTCAAGAAAAAGTTTATGAACTTAACCTTTAAATGTTAGTATATGGACATTTGGTGTTTGATGGATGATAGGTAGAGGTGCAACTATTCATCTTTGGAATTTTGTTGTGAAAAGGGAAGGCCTTCTACAATTGTTTGACTTCCAATAAGTGCTTTTGCTATTTCTTAAGCCAATTATTCACATGGTAATGAAAAGGAATGATTTTCAAGGTCATCCATTCATCCTTCAAGGGTTAAAGAAGTTTCTAGCATACTAAAAAATGGATGGATTTTCAAACCTTAAATTGTAGTGAAGTGTACTTGAACACAATAACAAATATTTGTGTACAATTTAAAATCATACAACAATTTGGATCTTTTCGATATACTATCTACCATTTAGTATTGCTAGCTTTCATTGAAATTATAGATTGCAATCTATTGGGCATATTGGAAATGAGCCTTTATAGTCATTCTAGAGATACTTGATCCCATATTGCTTGAATTGTTTGTATTATTTCTTGTTTGTTTTTCAGCTTATTTTGGTGTTGCGACAAACTTTTGACTATCTTTCAAAGGTTCTCTATGGTGGATTAGGAGACTAAACTAATTTTTTTATACTATGAGTTTGCCCATAATTCCAATTCAATTTGTGGTTTGAAAATTCATGCATTTTCAAGCATATTCTTATATCTTGAAGTTTATGGATTTTTTTTGTTGAATCTCCTTGCTTAGGAAGAAAATTTTGTAAGATTGTTTAAACCTTGTATATATCTTAGAAGATGGCATTAAAGAAAATATTGTCAAAGTTGTGAATTATGAGAATGATCATTGAATGATGAAAGCTTTGCTTTTGTAGCCGAAAAACAAGTTCAATAGATAACAATTCAAAAAAGATGTTTCAAGTCATATCATGTTAAATTTTTTAAAATTTCAATGAAGTATTACATGCGTTTTTAAGATCAAGATAGTTTTGTATAGTGATTTTAAAAGCTAATTTCATTGGTTGGTTGTAGGAAGGGTGGTAAAGTCTTTAGTTAAATTGATTGTTTTTCATCTATCCTTAAATTTAAGGATATGAGATAATTTGAAAGAAGGTGGAGGTTCGACTACTCAAAGAAAAGAAAAAATAATTGTATTTGTATTCATAAAGGAGCATTGTAGATTCCATTTAACCTTGAAAGGATGAGACTTATCATTGAGGGAGTTAGCCAAAAATGATGTAATGGACAACAATTGTATACTTACATGTCTATTGATGAAAGTCATCCTTTAGCTATTTTTGGCTTCAATATCTTTATATGATTAAATGTTGTAATTCAACTTTTTCAAAATATGATCAACTAAGAAAATGTAAAAAATCAAATTAGCTTCATAGCTTCCTTTATGATTTGAAGCCTCTAATAAAAAAATTATGGATGACTATAGAGATAATATACGACAATATTCTTCCATATCTTTCATTAAACTTTGTCCATAATTTTAAAGTAGAAGCTCCAAATCACAAAAGGAGTTCTAGAGTTGAAACTAATTTGATTTATGATCCTTGCTTAAGGTCTAAAATGTTGCAATGAACTTAGCAATTAGTGCTATTGACTTGATAGTACAATTGAGCTTTCATATTCTCATTCACATATGCTATATGGATTATTATACTTTCTACTACTCCACTTCTATAAAGCATTTGCCTTCTCTTTACAAATTAAATATGTAGTGTCTTATTAAATATGTGAAATATACATAAATAAAGTAACTTGCTGCTTTAATTATAAATACTTTGGATTTAAAGATGTTGAGTTCTTAATTAAATGAAATTTGAATGTCAAATATATTTTTTTCAATTGAAAGGAAGCTATGAAGCATTGAACTTCATCTTTTGCTACAATATTGCATTTTGAAGAGCAATTTTCAATCTAGGCCAAATTGAAATGTTCACTAAATCCTATTTATAAATGGATACACAAACTCAATCCTCATTCTATAAAAGTGTCATTTGATATTTAAGAAATTTTGAAAAAATAAATTATAAAATACAAACTAAGCTCTTTAACCCTAAAATGTTTTAGAGAATTAAAATGTCAAATGAATGATTTTTATACTAGTAAAAAAATGGATATTAATGATTGCATGAATGATTGTAAATATAGTCATTCTAAACAGCAATGGTTGCTACAATGTCAAGAGACAATTTGGTCAATTCAATTACTGTAGAGAAATAGTAAGGGAGTAGTTCATGCATATGGGAAAGTTGGGGTCATCATCATTTGTCATTGCTAATGGAGGATCATCAACAAACATTGGCAAAGTGGTTGACAAGTTGACAATCTTCTCTACTTGGATTGGTATAGTTATTAGGAGTGTCTTGCTATGTTTTCTCCAATGTGACAAAATTTACTCGTATGTGACATTGACTTTACCACATAGGATATTCTAATAATGATTACAAAATGACAACAATGAATCCTACTTCAATCATATGGTTGTCATTAAGATGTTGTCATAGTTTAAGCTTATGTTTTATTTTAGGATGATTGTCATCAATTGTCCCCCTCGATTTCCAAATTTGAGATTTGAGCTCAATCACACCTCAATCACTTCCTACCAATGACTAGGAGTTGTTCCCTACAATGACTTTACACCACTTTTACCCCAACCCTAACCCTGTGCTCATGGCACCTCCTTTTACAACTCAAACAATTGATCCAATTCTCAACCTATTCCCTTTCCTTCCTCAAACTCAAAATTAGTTAATGTAAAGTCTTCCTTCTTACAAAGGTATGTAGTTCTAAGTGTCACTCAAACTGACTTTTCAAAGCCCAATATGACACCCTAAACTAACAAATTCTTTAGGCACACTAACCACTTAGAGTGGTTGGAGTTATTTCTCTCTCTTCACTCCACAAGCGGGCAGCCGTGGCAGATCCCCAATTCTGTCGTGCACTTACGGAAGAGGCTTCCAGATTCCAGACCCTTCCAACGTGAGGCCCACTCCACGCTCCTTTCGCTCTAAGTTACTTCTTGCCCACCATGACTGCCTTTTCCATCAAATATCACTTCGCTCGCTTCGTTGCCGATCACCATCTTTCCTGCAATTGCTGCTCATATTCGAAGACATCGGTTTCCAGGTGAGACTTTTCTCTGCGCTATGATTGCTCTTTGAAGGAGATTCCTTCTCTAACGACTCATGCTTTTCTTCACTTTCGGATTGCTTTTCTTGCCATTTGAGGGTTTGTTTCCGTCGTCGCGGATTGTTTTGGAGTCGGATCGTACGGGTTCTTTTGGATTTGGTATTGTTGTCGGATTTGCAGGATTCTCTCTGCTTTAGATGATTCTCGAGTGATTGCGTCGCTCTTTTCCACGCAGGAGATTACGGTATTAGGCGAGCTTGTATGTGTCACGTCCTTGTTACTTTGGAGGTTCTTGTTTTTAATTGAGAGCGTCGATTCTGTTTTCTTCATCGCGGTTTGTTTTGGAGACGGATTGTCTTGTTTGGGGCGGTTTTTCTGGGATTTGGTGTTGTTGGTTCAGTTCTTTCAATTGTTAAAGCTTAGGAGTGGTTCCTGTTTGTAATTCGCGAGTATTAATGGGGTTTTCTTCATCGCGGTCTGTTTAGGAGTCGGTTTGTCTTGCTGGAGACGCTTTCCTGTATTTGGTGTTGTTGTCTGGTCTTTTTTCAATGCTGAGGTGGTTCGTGTTGTTGCCAGCATTTGTTTTCTTTGCGGTTCGTGCTGGAGACTGATTTCTTAGTTTGGGATTGGTTCTCAGGAGATTTGTTTTTCTCTGTCTTTATTAAAGAAGGTTTAATTTTAGCTTGGTCTACTGTTTGCGTTGAGTCGTGCTAATGCCGTTTGTTCTGATTGACAGGTATCTGTGATTTAAATTTTTGGTGACCGATCTATACTCTTTCTGCGTCTCAGGTATTAGTTAGACATGTCTGCAAGACAAGTCGGACCTATCACTCAGGATTGGGCCCCTGTTGTTGTGCACAAGCGACCAGTGAAGGGTGCTGACGCACGCGACCCTAAAGTCATTGCCGCGGCAATACGAGCGGGTGCGGAGGTTCAAACTGTTCGGAAGTTCGACGCTGGATCAAACAAGAAGCAGTCTGGTGCGCCTTCTTTGAACACCCGGAAGCTTGACGAGGAAACTGAGCCCGCGGCGCTTGAACGTGTTTCGTTGGAGGTCAAACATCGAATCCAGAAGGCCCGTTTGGACAAGAAGCTCACACAAGCACAGCTTGGGCAGATGATCAATGAGCGACCACAGGTTGTGCAGGAGTACGAGTCGGGGAAAGCCATTCCTTCACAGCAGGTTCTGGCTAAAATGGAACGAGCATTAGGTGTGAAGTTGAGAGGGAAGAAGTGATTAATAGAATTCGGATCCTGAGCGTCTTACTGTAGCTATCTAATCAGCAGGATAAAGTTTACTGTACATAAAGGTTACCGGTCATTCTGAGGGATGGCCCTGCATTTATGTTCCCAGATCTACATTTGACACGCTGCGCCATTGATCGTTAGGGTGTCATTTCAAGTGTATTGAATATCTTGTATACAATGCAAAACAGTTCGTGAAGAGCATTTTGCCACGCATTTTTTGCGTATATCGAGAAATTACCCTTTTTTAATCTACTTGTTCTACTTGTTCGCTACAAATTAGACTTACGAATCGAGCATGCCACTATTTCACCTCCTGGCAATCTGAACCATACCATTTTACGTTGCAACAGCTCCCTTGACGGTGCTAACACAATTGGGTCACCATCAGGGAATCAATCGAAAATCTTGGGAGTTGTAGTTTCCTCATTGTAGATGAATTATCTTGAAATTCTTGCGGGGTTACCATCAGTGACACTGGCAGCGATGTCAGTAATTTAGAGAAATTATGTTCGTAGATAACATGGATTCTTGAAGACTAGTCCAATCATGGTTGTGTGCTCGATCTGCACTATTGCTTCCATGAGCGGAAACAGCGGAAACAGGCAAACAATGAAAAGGTATGACAATTGTGAATCTTCTTATAGTGAGCCAAGTTGTGGGCTCTCCATATTTCACCAACTTGTGAGGTTTGTGAAGGAAAATGGTGGACTTGGGAATAAAGAGAGACCAATACTTGCTTGCATTGGGGAGTGTTTTTTGGAATTGTCCCATCATTATGGCATTGGCATGGTGGTTTTCAATTGAATTGGGGATGCTCTAAGGTATGTGCTGATCATTACTTACTTGTGATTATGCAATAACTAACTACAATTAGTATAAGTGGTCATGTGTATTTCATAGCAAATACTATGTCCCCAGTTAAGTGTCATATTTGGGCCTTGTGTTTTTTTATGATTGTTCTTCATTGCTTGGGGTGATATAAAATTTCTATCCTTTTGTAGTTATGTTTTTCATAATGTGGTCAATGAGATTGGTATCAAATGTTTTCATCAAAGATTGTGGACACTTATTTTGGGACAAAGGAAGTAGAAGAAACATGCACACCACAATGGAAGTAGAGAACTTTAGAATCCAAAAGCACCCAAAGCTCTAGCATGTCATACACAAAAGCAATGACATTTGACCTTGAAATGACAAGACTTATCACCATGGTACTTTGCTAAAACTGTTGGGATTTATCCCATTTAGGGTTTCATCCTCTTTAGTGTTATATTCATTCATCTGCTTAGGCTTAACCTAAATTACTTAGTATATAACTTGTGTCTGCTTAGCATTACATCATCTCTTCTGTAACACAGTTACTATTTCAATATGGTATCAGAGCAGCACACTTAGATCCTCAGGTCGACATAGTCCACCTTTGATTCCAGAAGCATAGCTAGTTAAGTTAGCTCTCTACTTCTCAGACTAGACATTGTTGCCCATTTGATTTGCACCACTACACACTTCGTCGTTTCGGCACAGTCGATTCTTTCTTTTTCTCACTTCAGCTTATCTCTCGATAGTTATGGATCCTACCACTAAGGATATCCCAGATTCGATGAAGCTAAGTGGACCAGCTAACTATGCCATTTGGAGCTATAGAGTGAGGATGATTCTTACCCAGGAGAAACTCTGGAGATTTATCGAACCTAGCATGAGCGGCGCCGCCACCAGTTTCGTTGACACGGCTACCTCGTCAGCAACGATCCAGCACAACAACGGTGTGGCCACCGCAACTTCTAATCCTGATTTGGCGGAGCAAATGACAACACCTGCTCGCCCATCACCAAATGACAACTCGGACGAGGACCACGACCTCCGCTTCCGCGCTGCACGTATCATCACCTCTTCGGTACGTGATTCGATCATTCTCAACGTTATTCACCTTTCAGACCCTGCTGCAATCTGGCAGCGACTACGTACAATGTGCGATGTTAGGAGTAATTCACGCCGTCTCTCTCTCAAGGCGAGATTCTATTCACTCAAACTAGCAGAGGGGAAACCAGTGAGCGATCATCTCCAGACTGTCAACTCACTTGTAACCCAGTTAGCTAGCATGGGGGTAACTATCCCTGATGAGGACCTAGTCGATATGACTTTGAATAGTCTTCCCCCATCCTGGTCGACGTTCAGACAGATTCAGAAAGGCAGGGAACACACTCCATCTTTCTCCGACCTAGAAGGATTACTGCTCCAAGAAGAACAAAGTCAGACATTAGAACGAGATGATACGGTGGATATCAACATCACCAATCATAACCGAGGCAAAAACCAGCGCGGACGGCAAACTGACCGCGTTCAAGCTCTACGGCCTCCTAGCTTAAGACAACCTTCCCGTAATTCCCGACAACCTTCTCGGAGCTCCGACAGGTCAAACTCAGACATGACAAATTCAAATACTGCTAGGCGAGTTGTTTGTCACAAGTGTGGCAAGGAAGGCCACTACGCGAACGAATGTGCCGCTATCACCCTGGAGGAAAACATCAAACGACTCCAGCTCCAACTATCAAATCTGCAGCGATCACAACAGCCACGAAATCGATCACACCAAGTACATCTCACTGAAGCTCACACCGATGCCGACTCCGATCCTGATACAAAACAGCCTCAACAACCGATTCAAGCCTGCATCGACGCCTTTCACCCGGACGACACCATTGAAGAATATGCCAACGCCTGCGTCTCCGAGATAGTTGAGGAGGATTGGTTTCTCGATTCGGGCGCCTCGTCACATGTCACAGGAAATCCAAACCTCGTTAGATCTATCCTACCATCTAGTATTCCCCATATTCGTGCTGCAGGAGGCCAGATCATGCCAGTAGACGGTGAGGGAGTCATCTCTATCACAAATGTTTTTGGAAATAAAAAGGATATCAATCCAGTTTTGTACGTTCCTAGCATCCGCACAAGTCTCCTCTCAGTCGGAAAACTCACAGATCTAGGATACAAGGTCTTATTTGAATCTCAACAATGCCACATTTATGATAAGGGCAACCCTAGCAAGCTTTTCCTCATTGGAGTACGGGACCATAGGAACAAGTTGTATAAGATCACACGACCAGCATCTCACCCTGGCCTCGACACTCATGGAAAAATCCTGTTTACACCATCATCTGGCGGCCAATCGACGAACCCCGACATCCAGCTGTGGCATCGTCGAATAGGCCACCTAAACTTCCAGAGCTTATATCACCTCACCAACAACAACTTAGTTGTGGGCGTACCTGCTCTTCCCTTATTAAAACATGTTTGTCCTTCCTGTATGACAGACAAACTAACCCGTGATCGTATCCCAAAAACTCGTAGCACCCATACCACCCGCCCACTACAGCTAGTCCACAGTGATTTATGCGGCCCCATGCCCATCTCATCTAGAAATGGAAGCCGATACATTCTCACCTTTATAGATGACTACTCCCGTAAGACTTGGCTATATTTTCCTACAGAGAAATCTCAGACCCTTATGTTTTTCAAACAGTTTAGAGCGCTAGTGGAAAACTCACAGTCCCGCATTGGCTGCCTCAGAACCGATAGAAGCGGCGAATATCTCAGTCAAGACTTCAAAACCTACTGCAGCAACCACGGCATCACTCGTCAATTAACAGCAGGGTACTCTCCTCATCAGAACGGGATAGCAGAACGAAAGAACAGGACCCTACTTGAAGGGATCAGGAGCGTTGTGACAAGCACTCACATCCCCAAAACCCTCTAGGACGAAATTGCCAAGACAGTAAACTATATACAAAACCGTTGCCCCACCAAGGCCCTTAAACCACTCACACCAGAAGAGGCTTTCACTGGTGTCAAACCAAATTTGAGCCATCTCCGTGTCATTGGCTGCCTCGCCTATTGTCACATCCCTGATCAGAAACGACAGAAATTTGATCCCAAAGCCGTTTCCACCATCCTTCTCGGATATGATGAAAACAGCAAAGCCTACTGCTGTTACGAACCAATTACTAGAAAAATTCTCATTAGCAGAGACGTTAGATTTGATGAAACTTCCCTTCGACTCCCACACCCAAAAATCACCGAGCCTCTAGAAACGTCCCCTTTCTTAGACAATCTACCGCCTGTCCCTGTTCACACTTCCCAGCCACCGCCCCAACCTTCTTCGGCTCCACAGTTTTCGTCTTCACCAATTATACACAGTGACCCTCCTGTTCTAGCACCTCCTTACTTGCCTGACGATACACCTTCGGCAGATCCCCCTTTTGCACACCCTACAACACAGTCAACATCAAATTCAACCGACGCACACCCCGACAACATCCCTCCCCGTCGCTCCCAACGCCCGAAGAAACAAAGCATTCGGTTGGAAGGGTACGAGCTATACCTCTCTGCTGAAGACTTCGACCTCTGTACCATCACCGCCAAACCAGCTTCCGCACCCGCAATTAACTCCTCCGGCGATGATATCACCTTTCGGCAAGCTAACCGAGACCCTCGTTGGCGTCTTGCCATGCAGGAGGAGATGGACTCCATCTGGAAAAACAAGACCTGGGACCTTGAACCGTTACCTCCTGCCAGCAAAGCTATCACATGCAAATGGGTCTTCAAGCTCAAGCCCGGGATTAATGGCCAACCTCCAATCTACAAAGCACGATTGGTCGCACGAGGCTTTGAACAAAGATACGGTATCGATTTTGACGAGACTTTTGCACCTGTAATCAAATGGGCAACCCTACGGACAACAATTGCCCTTGTTGCTGCTCAAAGGTGGACTATACATCACATGGATGTTCGTACCGCGTTCCTCCATGGTCTGCTCAAAGAAAGGGTTTACATGCAACAACCCCCCGGATTCCATGCCCGCGGCTCCGAGCACCTCGTCTGCCGACTCAACAAATCACTTTATGGTTTAAAACAGAGTCCCCGGAATTGGTACGATAGGATCGACAATGCTCTCCGGCGCCTTGGCCTCCGTCGCAGCTCATCTAACTCCAACCTCTACTACATGCACCAAGAAGGGGAAACCATCATTTTAATGCTTTATGTTGATGATTTATTCATCACAGGGAGTTCTGATCGTCTCATCACCTAGCTAAAAACATTCCTGCACCAAGAATTCGAGATAACTGATCTGGGCCCAATTCGCAGGTACCTTGGCATTTCCTTCGAGAAAGTATTCCTTGGAGTATTTCTTCATCAGCACGACTACGCCCAATCCATACTACAAGACTTCGGCATGCGTGACTGCAAACCGGCACCAACACCACTCCCCGATGGCCAAATTCTGACCACCGACCTGGCATCACCATCCATCAACGTGACACATTACTGTCAACTAATTGGAAAGCTCATTTTCCTCACAGTCACCCGACCAGCCATAGCATACGCAGTTAGCCGTCTATCCAGCTATATGGCCGCTCCCCAAGAAGCCCACTTAGACGCAGCAAAACACCTTCTTCGTTATCTGCAAGGAACACTTGATCTAGGCATCTTATACAAGGCAGGTGCACCCCTAAAAATCACTGGCTTCACTGACGCTGACTAGGGAGCTTGTACAGAAACACGCAGATCAATGGGCGCGTACATATTTACCTTTGCAAGCGGCCCCATCACTTGGCAAAGCAAGAAACAACTCACAGTGTCAAGATCCTCCACCGAATCTGAGTATCGGGCACTTAGCGATGGAGCTCAGGAGGCGGTGTGGCTCAATCAACTTTTCCAAGAATTGCTTCCCTCTCCACGTTCCTCACCAGACAAACCTGTCATTATTCTCCATTGCGACAATCAAGGCGCCATGAAACTAGCCCACAACCCTGTATTCTATGCCAGATCAAAACACATTGAAATACACTACCATTTCATCCGGGAGAGAATATTGGCAGGCGAAATAGGTTTACAATATATTCACACGGCAGAACAACCAGCCGATGCACTTACAAAAGCCCTGGGCCGGATCAAATTCCAACAGCACAGGAACTCATTGGGACTACACAGCTTGGCTACCCTCAAAGCAGCCTAACGCATGTGCATTCCAGCTACCCTATTCTCTACGGGTCTTATACCCTAAACAGGAACTCTTCGGCGTCCTCCAACGAATTGAAGCTTTTATGCACAGCCCCTTTAAACCCCGTGACCTCCCTGGAGCAATCAGACCACGAGAAATACATCCCAGGGGTTCGACCGCGTCTTACTGCATAAAACTTCTGCCGAGGCAATGAACAAGCTACAACCTGCTGCGATCCTCCCCGCCGGGACTCGTCTTGTCCGGTGCTTCTTAGAGCTTCACCACAGGAGGCATCACACACACCGTCGACTGCCGTCTCGTGCGCTCCCTCGGCACTCTCTTCCGACTCGGCCTCGATAATTCAACAACACCACTGCATCCACATCGCCACAAATGTACAGACATACCACAACACCAACTGCGCGAATTCGATCAAGGAGACACTGGCGATACTCTCGCGCAACAACTGGATCCTGTGCGTCAACATCCGCGCCATCCTTGCTTGTCCCGATCACACCGTGCACCACCTGCAAAACTCCAATCTCTCGATTGAGCGGGGGTGTTGGGATTTACCCCATTTAGGGTTTCATCCTCTTTAGTGCTATATTCATTCATCTGCTTAGGCTTAACCTAAATTACTTAGTATATAACTTGTGTCTGCTTAGCATTACATCATCTCTTCTGTAACACAGTTACTATTTCAATAAAAACAATTCAATTTTTGGGATAAGAAGTGCATTCTTCATTTCAAAATTAATCTTCTGAAGTCATTTGGCCATTGGCCATTTTGGGGGCTTAGCATCTTTCTAAAATTAAATCAAGAATTCGTAGGAATCAATTATAGAAATGGATGAGAAATAGGTACAATTACCATCTTTAGTTCAACTGGTATATTGACTTTCTAAATGTATTTCTAACTTTTGAATGGTATATGATTTGAACTTAAAATTTGTATCATTGGAAGTGCATCCAAAGCACTTTGAGTAGGTACAAGAAAACTCAAATTTTAACAATGAAAACAAACAACTTCAAAAGCAATGTAAAAATTGAAAATTATAGAAGTCTTGACAAATTACGGTTTGGATTAATCATGATCAAAGGTCTTAGCAAATCATGTGGAGTATCTATGGTCAAATTTTGCATTGGTAACTATGATTTGCCAAGACCTCTATAATTTCTAACTCTTACTTTGTTTTTGGAGTAATAGTTCAATGTCTAAATTTGAATTTTTTTAATGTATATCCAAAGTACTTTGGAATGTGTTTCCCAAGGTGTTTCCAATTGTAGTAATTTAAAGTTCTAATTATATACAAGTCAAAAGTTAAAAATACATTAGGAGGGCTAATATACTAGTTGAATTGAGTATGTTCTTAGAATACTTCTAATACAACTAGGATCCATCATGCCAATTGTATGATGACAAGGCTTTTAAAAAAAAGCCCAATGCAATTGACATTGGTCATTCTTTATTCCTGGGCCCACCATTTTCCATCTCCAATCTGGCAAGTCATCATTGTCATACATTTTCATAAGTTTGCTACGTGTGCCAATAAATAGAACCTTCCCTTCTTTGCATGAAAAGTCTTTTTTTAATGTAGAATCTTTTTTCTCTTTCTTTTTCTCTTTCTTATTATAATATAACTAAAAATTCTTGACACTCTTTTTAATGTTCCACCTCCTTGCGCTACATTAGAAGCGTGCATGCACGACGATAGCCCAACTTTCTATGCAACAATAGAACTATTCTTTCCAATTTCTTGTACATGAAGTCATGTCCACATTGGAGATGCCCTTAGAGTAGCTCCAATGCAACCAAAAACAAATATGTCAACCACACGATGATGGGGCTATTAAAAAAACATGTCCAATGCAACCAACATTGATCACTTTTTATTCCCGACCTTGCCATTTTCCATCTCTAGCCCAATAATTTGGCAAAATATGAAGTGCCCGCAAGGCAGCTCACAATAGCAGAAGTCATCATTGTCACATCTTTTCAACCTTGATATGTGCACTAATAAATCAGAATTCTCTTTTTTTTACGTAAATGGTCTTTAATTAATGTAGAATCTTTTCTTCTCCTTTTTATAATGCATTAACTCTTAAAGGACCATTGTCCCCTCGGGGGACAAAATGGATTTCGGGCAGGTACCTATGATCTCAATTTTTAGTAAAACTTTTTGAAACTTTCTCATAAGATAGGAAAACTTATTAGCTTCGTGGGAATATAAATTTTATTTCAATTGGTGCCCGGGAACAAAAGTTATGGCATCTTAAACACAATTTACACGTCACCGGGCAGAAAAATAAATCTACAAAAATTTGAAATTAATTTTTAAATTTTTTTCTTCTTGAAGATCATATTTTTGTCTATATGTGAAGCTTTGATTCATTCCATTTGGATTAGTAATGTGAAAGTTATGAACAATCTTGTTTTTCGGGCATTTGAGCATCTTCTTGAAAAAATAACTTATAGAATGCAATTTTGAATGCAATTTTCAAAAAAAATTCAAATTTTTTTTTGACGAGGTTAAGTTTTCTATTTAGAAAAATCTCACCATTGAGATTATTGTGTTTCAATACCATTTTAGAGCTGTTAGCGATTTAGTTTTTCTTTCAATCTTGGACCTATTTCTATTTAACAATTTTTTAATGAATGAAAATCAAGTGTGTTTTTTTCTTAAATTTTTTTCTAGACTTTCAACTCAATTTTTCAACACAAAATATTTTAAATTCAAGGTCCATAGTGCAAATTTTTTCCACAAATGGCATTCAAAGTCATCTGAAATTGCAAGCCAGTGTTCAAGAAAATTTTCTTTTTTCAACTTCGAATGCTAATATCTTCCAATCTATACGGTCAAACTCCATGAAATTTTTATCGCGTGATCCACAACTAGTAAAGTACAATATCATATGGTTAGATTCTAAAAACAAGTATTTTTGTTTTGTTTTTTGGATGAATGCAATAGAATTGACAGTTTTGAGTAGTTTTTGACAGAAGAGTGGCCTTGGTCCTTTAGGGGTTAAAGGTTCCTTTTGAGGTTGGGATTGCCAACTTTGCATTGGGTTATTTTTTTTTCAAAAGCCACCGGAACGGAATGAGGTCCACTTCAACCTCCACTTCAAAATCTGGATACTGTGCGTGTTCCCGTCTCCGCCATTGGAGATGCTCATGCGCCGCCGTCTAGGCAGAAGCACGGCACGACAAGCAAAAGCGTGGTGGCATGGCGAAAAGAGTCCAAATGGCATTGCCAGCAAGTCACACCCGCCCACGTAGCCACGGTTCCCACCACTCGTCGCTTTCTCTTCCGTCTCCCCAAACCTACCGCCAAGGCTGTACACCGCAAGGCTGATTGCTCGTCTGATTTCGAGCTTCTTGTGTGGGGATCCATTATGTTGCGGCCGGTTTTTTCACTTGGAAGTCGGTGCTGATTGTAATTCCAAACAATTTATAGTTCGCATTGTGCTGCTACGAGAATGGTGTCGTCGTCGGTCGTAGGAGCGCTCACCGCGTGCACCTCTGAGCCGCTCCACAACCTCTGGCCGTCGTCAACCTTGTCGTGGAATCGCTCCAATGTGACGACGTCGTCGTCGTCGTCGTCTGCGTCTACAGTGAGAGCTTCGAGATTTCGCAATGGAATTCGGAGAGGTGCTTGTGGCGTCCAAGTTAGGGCGGGAGTTGCATCCTCTCCGAGAACCGGTACTTTGCAGTACAAAAAGCTTGGTGACTCCGACCTTTTGATTAGCGAAATTACACTCGGGACGGTGAGCTATGCTTGTTATCTGATACTGCTCTTGAATTGCACATAGGTAATCGCGACTTTTTTTGAGTGCTTAGAATGCTCATACATTTAAGGTATTTTGTTAACATATCAAAGTGGATTCCAATGCTTCAGAGAACGTGTTATTTGGATTCCATATGCGTGCGAAGTTTGATTGATAGAAGACCTAGAATGACATGAGCTTGGATGATGGGAGGATTTCCATTCTCAAGATGAATCAACGCACTCACTGACCTAGATTTGGAGTGTTGCATTTAGGTATGAGTCTAATTCGGTGGGGTTACCTTAAGTCCAATTACACTTATAAGGTAGGTGTTATATGGGACACTCAAAATCTCTTACATAGTTACTGTTATTAGACCGATTAATTTTTCTTTTTTCTTTTTTGGGGACTGAAAGAAAATTCCAATGCACCTATTTAGATTCCTTATGCAAAAATTACGAGGAATCAAAATTCCATTGGTAGATGTTCTTGAATAACTTCTTTGACAATAGGTGTAGGCACATAATGATGATTAAGGGATGTATGCCAATTGAACGTATGATCACGTGACCCTTATGATTCCCTAGCAATTTTTTGTGCCCTTTCTGTATGAATCGTTCTTGAATGATGTAAATTCGCTTATATGAAGTGCTCTTAAAATTGGTAATGAATTCTTAGTAAGAGCCGCTCCTCAACTGTTCATCATCATTTCATACCGTACTTTCTGCGGGGTTGTTGTGGACTTGTTTTGGTTCTGAAAGAGTCAGGGCAGAGCTTGGAGGATGCAACTAATAATGTGAAAATGGCAATGCATTGGTGTGCAGATGACATGGGGGAATCAGAACACAGAGAAGGAGGCACATGAGCAGCTCTGTTATGCTTT
This sequence comes from Rhytidiadelphus loreus, assembly GCA_947034895.1. Lineage (NCBI taxonomy): Eukaryota > Viridiplantae > Streptophyta > Bryopsida > Hypnales > Hylocomiaceae > Rhytidiadelphus > Rhytidiadelphus loreus. The sequence goes on from OX344762.1 coordinate 66,283,277, forward strand.
CGACAATGGCATTAACATTTTCGATTCTGCTGAAGCTGTAAGGTTCAGGGATCTCCATCTTTGTAGGGTGTTTTATGCACCCTTCATCCTCAAAGACCAGAATTTGTTTGCTTGAAAAATAGGGTTAAGTCATTTTTTGATTTGAAGATTTTAAAAGTGGATTATGAAATGTAACTTGGAGGAATAATATAGTGTTTGTGTATGAACACAAGGTGTAAATGTTGATTTTTATATTACAAGATGTATCCATGTTATCATTAATATTCACAAATAAAGTCTGAAACTTCCAGTTTCAAAAATTTCAAAAATTTCAAAAATTTGATTATGTTACAAATATTGGCATCATTATTTTCCACTGGGTTCAGTATCATATAATCTTAAATATGGTTATTTAAAAAAAATTCAAACAACATATAAAATTGTAAAGTTCATTTGAAACAACCACCTCTTAAATTAGAAGATGCATGCTTTTATATTCATGTGTTCCGTCTATGGAATACTAGTACAAAATAGTTTCGAGAATCCAAATTGTTCTATATGTCATTCAATTAGAACCAAGGGAAATATGGATGAATGGAAAATGCAATGGTAGGGTAGTCTAGTTATATATTTTGTTTGTATGTGGCTACCTAATTATATGCCAGAATAATAAAAAATGAAGGATTAACTTGGATGAGAATCACATTGATTGGTGCTCATAGTACACCCTTGAATTTGTTCATTATCCAAAAAATGAACTTTAGTGTGGGAAGAGATTACCGGTAGGTTAAATGATTGTATCTGTACATGTTGGATATGATGGTGACGATTAATGTTGTGGAGCTTATTTGGACGTTTCTGTTTCAGTACCCGGCACCAATGAATGCAGAGTCGCAAGGACGAACTGATCGATACATAAGCACATGGCTCAAGACTATGCCCCGAGACAAGGCAAGTCTCTTTTCTTGATTAGAACTATCCTCAATAGACTCTCATTAAAGACTCTTTATTCATCTTGGTTGCAATGGCTACAATGTTTTTTGCTTGTATTTTTCCTGCATTATGCAACTATCTTTAATATTTTTTATTAAACATTTTAAGAAATTCCATTGTCAGTTGGCCTCCAAGACTCTCAGTTCATTGCGCTCACTGTTGCACAACCCATAAAAAAGTTCGGTTCTGCATGATTTCAGATGTATTGTGTGACCAAAAACACATTGTTGGCGCAGACTCTGAATCCGGATATTTTGGCACATGGATGGTCAACTCCTTCAGAACTGAATGTAACTCAGTGACCACATCTGTGACTGACGAAGTATTTTAGTGGTCAGGATTTCTTTCTGTGAGGAATGGAAGCCTGAGTATTTTTCTCAATGTGCAGGTGATAGTGGCAACCAAAGTGGCTGGATACTCTAAGAGATCGACGTATCTTCGTGACAGTGGGCAGACGGTGCGAGTGAACGAAGAGAATATCACTGAAAGTGTGGAAAAGAGTTTGAAGCGGCTTGGCACCGATCATATTGATCTTCTTCAGATCCACTGGTAATTATGGCTATTTGTGTTACCTGTAAACGGTTAAGTACATAATGGATGCAAGTTGTGTTGGAGGATTTGTTGTGAATATCTAAAAATTGGTAGCCGTGCTCCGCTTGTGCTGTCCCTCGGTCTTGTCGTCCTTGTCTCGTCTTGTCTTGGTCTCTGTCCTGTTCCCCCGCCAGGCCACCTGTGGCTGGCGTTTTGTTTTTTCGTTTTCTGGCAATGAAATTCCGTTTCATTTGTCTCAAAAAAAATCAAAATCAAAATCGGTGGCCATTACGGTCAGAACCCAATGACCGACTGTGCAAAGTTCTCTTCTAATATTCTTGCCAAAGGGCCTTAGTTCTGCACTGGTTAATTTGCAGGCCAGATCGTTACGTGCCACTGTTTGGAGAGAAGAATTTTAATCCTGAAAATATTAGAGAGACCGTACCTATCGTGGAGCAACTACAAGCTCTGAAGAAAGTCATTGACGAAGGGAAGGTATGATACTTGAAAGATCTCCATACGTGTACAGTGGCTCTCAAAAAGTTTTTGTTTTTGCATAGCTCAAGAATCGTCATAACTAATTCGGGAAATTTGGAATTGTTCAGTGAAATTTAGTCATGTTATAATACACATGGTGCATTATGCATAAAATTCTATTTCAGTTTTAAACAATGAAATTCAGACCTTATTTTAACCCCTAAAGTTTCATTGTGCCATTGGGGGACAAGGGTACAAAATGGATTTGGGGCAGGCTCACACGGTTTCAATATTTGTCGTGATTTTTTTAATCATTTTGTGGAGATAGAAAAACACATTAGTTTTTTGAGAATATCATTTTTATTTCAATCGGTGCTTGGGAGCAAAAGTTATGGCACATTAAGCCCAAATTTTAGTTTAGTGGGCAAAAAACAAAACACAACAACTTAAATAAAAGATTTTAAAATTTTGTTTCTCATAGTTTGTATTTTTATCTACATGCGAAGCTTTGATTCAATCTATTTTGGATTTGTTATGTGAAAGTTATTGACAATCTTGTTTTTTGGGCAATCAAAGCATCTTTTTGAAAAACTTGTAGGATTCATGTTTTAACTCAATTTTCACAATTTAAAAAAAAAGTTTCACTAGGTTAAGATCTCTTGCTAAACAATCTCACCGTTGAGATTAGTGTGTTTCAATTCCATCTTAAACTACTTTTACTTAACAATTTTTTAATTAGTAGATTAAGTGTGTGTTTTTGAAGGTTTTTTCTTAGATTCTCAACTCAATTGTTCAACATAAAAAAATTAGAAATTCAAAATTTATAGTGCAAATTTTTTAAATTAAGAACATTCAAAATGGAAAAGTCTAGTCAAGCAAGGTGCAAAAAACTTGTTTTCTTCACTTTAAAGCCAAATATCTTGCAATCTACCCAGTCAAAGTTTCTGAAATTTCTTCCACACGTTCTTACACTAGTCTTGTACAAGATCTTTCACAAGATCTTTCTGAAAAAATATGCAAGAAAAAAAATACAATTTTAAAAGCTTTTTTCTTTTTGCAATAAAAATGGCAATTTTGAGTGGTTTTTGATGGAAAAAAGGTCTTGGGACTTGAGGGTTTAATTGAATAAAATTGGTCCTGAAATTTCAACCATTGGCATGAGTTCAAAATGCAACAAACTCTTTAGTAAGGAGAATGTTTATTCATTATGGAATCATATGCTAAAAATCCATTTTTTTGAAATCTCACAGATTGATATATGACCTTCATCTTTTATTGTTATTATGTTTCACTCCAAGAATCTCTGAAAGTATATGATAAAGAACATATAGCTATTTTATATACTTTCCAATTTCTTTTCTGTCAGTCTTTTCTCCCAAGAACTAAATTATTCATTGTAATTTATCAGGTCAGGTATGTGGGTGTGTCGAATGAGACTTCATGGGGAGTTATGGAGTTCACTCGTCTATCTGAGCAGCTGAACCTCCCAAAAATCGTCAGCATCCAGAATAGCTACAGCTTATTAGTGCGTTCACAGTTCGAAGGTAACATGGATACAGAACATGTATAGCGACACGATTCTATCCGTTGATTGCAGGTGCTATCTTGTAATTGTTAAGGCTCTTTAAGGCGCCTAGAGATAGTAGTTTGCTGACAATAGCCATGTGTAGCTGAAGGTCCTGTACTGATGCAAGCTGAATTTGCTGTTATTGCAGTTGACCTGGTGGAAGTATGCCTTCCACAAAATTGCAACGTTGGTTTGCTTACTTACTCTCCCCTCGCTGGAGGTACTTTGTCTGGGAAATATCTAGACCCTGAGAAGTCAGTGAAGGCACGATTGAACTTGTTCCCTGGATATATGACCCGTTACAACGAAAGTCTTGCTAGGGTATTTTCCCTCATCCTTATCTTCTGGTTATTGTCTTGATTATATTGCTTAGAGGGAGTCTTTACAAAAGACTCCTTCACTAGATTTACAAAGTTAATAATGTTAATGTGCTTAAGACTTGTGATGTTGAGTTAGTACTCCGTATTAGTGTTATGCAAACGGTGTGAAATTTATGGTAGTTTGATGGTAATGTCATTGGCACTAACTTGAGTTAGCATTGACACCTAACATGTTAGCATGAAGTCAACATATACTTGACACTAATTTAGTATTTTATTAATATTGATTGATTGTCCTATTAGCATTAACTTTGTTTTTTTGTGGTAAACTATAGGAGGCCGTCTCTGCTTATGTCGATGTGGGGAAGAAACATGGTTTATCACCAGTGGAGCTTGCACTGGCTTTTGTCCGTGATCGATTTTTTGTTACCAGCAATATTATTGGTGCGACTAGCTTAGAACAGCTGAAGGAAAATATGAACGCTTATGCAGTAACAAGGCCATTGCCTGAGGAGGTGACCGCAGATATAGAAGCTGTATATAAAAGGTTTACAGATCCTGCCTTTACTTGAAAACGTGTAATTGTACCTTTATTGAGGAAAATCCAATCAGATTTTTTTTATTCAAATACTTGCCATGAAAATCAACGTTTCTCGCAACAAAGTTAAACTGTCAGTCATGTAAATGTTTGTAAAATTCTTGGAGGGATAGGAGAATATCTCCTTGGAAAAAATCATGTGTAGGCTTACATGGAGTTGTTAGAAGGGTGAAGAGAACAGTAGAGAAACAATGGTAGAAGAATAAATGACTAGGAAAGAGTTGAGATCTTATTGGCTCTAAATGGTAATCATTTAGCAAAATAAGATATCTTTAGGTGCAATAAAAAATCCACCTAGAAGATGAAATGTTCTATGGTCCAAAATTCATATTTCAAAAAGAAACAACATTTTGACATCATGTGTGACACATTTATAAGACAAAACACTTAAGTGTCTAAAAACATGGCTATGGAATCGATTGAGTATGATTATGATTAGTAGTAGATTCACTAACCAACTTTGGATAAGTGAGAAGTATTTTGGACAAATCATAATCATAATAACCTATTCAAACTTCTTGACATTTATTGTCCTAATGTCTTTTAGTTCAATGTTAATAACTTATAAGACAATAAGGAAACTACATATTGTAATAAATTTTAAATTGAGTAAAATAACTAATTGCAATACTTCTTAAGTGTTGAGCATATTTTCTATTATTGGAATGGTCAAATTTCTAATTGATTTGAATAGCAAATCAAAGAGGATCAAAAACATCAATGAATGTTTAGTATTTGGATACCATGAAAAAAAAATTATATGTGTTCAAATTTTTATTAATAGATAGTCTAAAACCAAAACAATTTTTGATATTTAGGTGGTTTACATTTTCACAATCAATTTGTATTCATTGTGCAAGATTTAGAAGTATCACATTTAGGTAGGTGTTGCAATTCTTTAGCTCCTAAAGGTCCAAATGTTCAAATTTTGGACAATGGATGAATGCAAACATGTCTCAAGCACACAAAATCTTCATTTTGTCATCCATCTAAATATTTGAAGATTCTTATGTTAGTTATTTTGCATTTGTACAATATAAATTTCCACAACTTTCCTTCACAAATCTTCTATGGTTCAAAAGATGTAAATATGTCTAACGTCAAAACCTAGCTTTTCAATTCAGAAAATGACCCTTCAAAACCACCCCAATAAAATAAGCTAAACAAAAATCTTTAAAAAATACCATAATTAGAACTTAAAATTATGAACTCAAAAAAAAATCTTGTAAAAGTTACAAATATTCAATCTAGTGAATTTTAGAAAAAAAAACTTTTTTGGTTTCAAATTTTAGTGAAAAATATTGGTTAGTGTAGCAATTGATCGACCTATGTGGAAATGATCTATGGATCATATTTTATAATTGTTGGTTGAAAAGCATCATTAGATCATTCTCCTAAGCTAAATTTTATAATGCATCTCAACAATTTGGGAGATTTGGACTTGTAGACATTTTTAAATGCTATGGAGCAAGATATGTCATTTCTTATGAATGTAAGGTAGGGTGTGCTAGGTTTGCACTCAGTGTTTTAAATTTTTCCTCTAACAAGAAGGGTATATCATTAGAGTTTTTGATGTATTGGTAGTAAAAATTTCAAGGGTAAAAGAATCTTTTATGTATTGTCTTCAAAATTTTATCAACAATTCAATAAGTGTCTAAAAAGTATAAATCAATGTGGCTAGGAAGAGACTTCTATTTGTTTTTTTTAGAAAATTAGCTCTAGAATGTTTTGAGGTTGCAAACTTTTTGAAAGGAAAATAGACACATAACCTTTACCCCATGGGAGATCAATAGTAAGGAAAATGTATATCATTAGAAAAACTTTGAGGCCATTAGAAGGCCTCGAGTTCCCGCAGCAGGGAACAGGTCCAGCAGCATCGCAGTCCAACGTGGCTGAGAGGCTGCCAGCTAGATTTTTTTTTTTTTTTTAAAAAAATTGAATGTTTTTTCATATATTAGGAACTTAAATTTTATTTTTTGAAAAAAAATAAAAATTCTGAGCGAAAACAAGTCCGGAACGGTCTTCTAATGCCCTCAAACTTCTTCTAATGCTTGAGCTTTGAATGCCTAACCTCACTAGAATTAACTCCTAAAGGACCATCATGCATTTTTTGGCAACATAGAAATTTTGGACAGGCACCTATGCCATTGGAGATTTCTATATTTTAGGCTGAAATTTTAATAGAAGGTGGGGACAAAGAATATCTTTTATATGCACTAAATTTCATAACATTTGGAAATGTGAGTCAAAGGTGATGGCCTAATATGTTGTTGTTTTTCGTAAATGGGCAATCCACGTAGATAAAAAAAATCATTTTCTTCTAAAAAAAATTTGAAATTAGTTTTTTAGAGTTATATGTACATGGAAAGTTTTGATTCATTCTATTTTGATCAATTAGTCAAAAGTTATGAGGAATTTTAGTTTGCACGCAATTATGGATCCTCTACTCTAAAATAAACTTTGAAGTCCTTTGTTTACTCAATTTTCAACATTTTTAGAAAAAAATAAAATCATAGGATGTAGATTACAACATTGCAACCATTGGGATTGGCATTTTTCAATTCCATAACTAAATTCTTAACAATTTTGTATTTTGTATTCAATGATCTGAAATACAAATTCTATATGTTGTACAATTTCAAATGATCTGAAATTTTTCAAGCATGTAGCCAACTTGCCTTGAAGAATGAATCCAAAGAAGCACCACTATTTTGGACATTTTTTCATACAAATGTGAGCTTGTGAAGTGCAGCTGCTCGATTTTTTGCAGGGCCAAAAAAAAGAATTTCAATGAATTTGAAAGCTCATATCTTGCATTCCACGCGGTGGAAATTTCTGAAATTTTTTCCACATGTTCTCAAGTAAGAATATTATAAGATCCTATGGTTACATGTTTCCAAAAATGTTTTAAAAAACAAATTTGGTCCTTGTACTAAAAATGGCAGTTTGGGAGCATTTTTAGTGAAAACATAGTCTTGGTCCTTTAGGAGTTGAAAAAGATTGGTGAAATTAGTTGATTCTTTCAAATTGTTTTGTCTTCTTCAAAATTTTAGCCAATTATGTACATATAGTTTTTTTGTTCTTTCAAAATCCAATTAGACTTTGATGATCAAATTGAATTATACAAAGGTCTTCCATATAGTGTTGCTATTGTTTGATGTCTCACTAATTTTTAAGAATAAATTTTAATTGCTCCTTGGCTTTCATTTCAACTTGAATGCCAACATAGCCTAGATTTAAGACAAAATGTAATTTGACTTGAAAAAAATTCGAAAAAATATGTTCATTTTTGAAAATTCCATTTATGAGAATATTGCATTGATTCAAAACCTTTGCACAAAAAATCATGAAGTATTTAAATGACCAAGCTAGTCACATAATTGCAAAAAACTTAAAATCACTTTTTTTGACATATATGGATGTAGTTCATCTATTTTTTAAGCTTCTACAAGAAGTTCTAAAAAATGTTGACATTTATATGCCAATTCTCCTAAGAATTAAGGACACACTTCTATGCAGTAGGAATGACCAAAATCAACCTACAAGATAAGGAATTATAGACTTTTGTATGTATGTCTACAACTATAGTATACTAGCATCAAAATTCTTGGCTAGCATAGATTTCAAATTTTCAACTACAACTTGTGAAAAACAAAGAAGAGAAGTTTTTTATTTTGGGGAAATTAATTTTGACATTGGACTTGAACTTTTTGGTTACTTTTAGTTCAACAACAAGGCACAATTACTCCTAAAATTTAGTTTCTCCCTACTTACATAAAAACAAAGGCTCATTTACACATACACATAAGTGAATCAAGTGAATCAAGTGAATCAAGTGACTTGGCCAACAACCCTTGTCACTTCCTTTTCATTTTTACATACTCATGAGTCAAATTACTCTCATTACAAAAAACAGGGTCGTTTAACTTTTGGTCACCAATGTAAGTATAGGAAAAATTTAAAAATAATTTTTTATCTTTTAAATTAAAAAATTTCAAAAAAAGTTAAGAAAAAATTTATATTTTTGAAATTACCAAACTAATATACCACATCAGTTCTTGAATTTTTATTTTTAATTTATTTTTCAATTTTTTAATAAAATTTTAAGTGTAATTGCACTAGTTGTTTACTATCTCATGGCCTTATTTAAGCCTCAAATTTTTTGTGATGATAGAAGTGTTCCTAGACTCCACTTTACCTTGTATGACCATGTATTGTGGTAATATTGCATACAATAGACTAGTTTTTGAAAGGACATTTTTATAGTCCTTTTAAAGGCATTTTGTAGGCTTACTTGTAAGTTGCTCAAATCCCTTATTATGAAGTTGGCCTCCCTTTCATGGTGGCTAAAAAGATGATAAGATATGTTTACCTACTTATTTTCCCTAATTACAATTAACTAAGCATATTGACTACTATAAATCATAAATCATTTTTATTAGATTTTATTTTCAACTAAAAGAGGATTCCAATTTACTTTAGCATGCATCATTTGGACATGGTAGGAATATATGAGAGGATTCCAATGCAATTTAGTATGCAATATTTGGACATCGTATCAATAAGCTATGAATTTTCAAAGTATTGTCTCTAGGTGTACCAAAAAACAACCTGCTTTCATAGGCTCTCATGTTTTGATTGTATACATCTTATGTAATCAATATTTTTTTTTAAAGTGAAGATTTTTGGTCCAAATGTAGGTGTTACATTTGGGATACTACTAATTATGTGTATACATACCTTATACTAGATCAAGTTGACATGCAATGGTCTACTTCCAACTCATTTCTAATAATATGTTTAACTTTGGAAGGACATTGAGGCTAAAAAATAGTTGATGGATGACTAAGACCATTATTGTAGAAATGAAGAATGCACCAATTGGTCCATATATTAGATTATTTTTGGCAAAATACCTTAGTCTTGTCCTTTCAAGATTAACCTTTGAAATACTAAGGTGTTTTTATACTCATATCCAAAGTAAGATTAAATCTTCATCTATATCATTCTTCAACAAATCCAACCGTGGGATCCTTTAGTTGACTTATTCAAGTATGGTCTCTCAAAATTTTAGAATAAGAATTTCCACCCAATGTGCCTAAATTTCTAAAAATAGTTTTTTTTAGCCCTTCCTAAAGGTGAAATTTGGTCTTTCAACATTTTTAGAAAAAAACCCATGTATGCCTTACTAGAGCTTGTGCAAATTAGCCAATGTGTTGGAAAATGGATTGAAAATACATGTAAAATGATAATTACCAAAAAACATCCATATTCATCTTTTAAAAATGAAAGATGGTATTAGATGAAAGAAACTGAATTGATTTTTAGAAGAAGATGAGAGTTATTAATCCTAATGGTAAGAATGTACTAGTGAGCAACAAATATCTTATTTTTGTTTATTTTTATTTTATTTTTGTCAAAAAAAAAGTTTATATGTTTTTCTATCTTCATTGTGTGGAAAATAATATTATTCATAATTTTCACGTCATTATTTGGAATATTGAATGGTTTAAATGTTTTTGAGTAGGTATGACTCTATACAATCAAATAAAATTAATTAATCTTTTTTTAGAATATATTTTTAGCTACCCATTTCAACATCAAAATTGAAAGGGAAAAAAACATAACTTTTGCAATATTTATCAAAATGACATAAAACAAAGTTTCACATGTAGATTAGGATGATTGGCATCCATTCTTAAAATCTCTTGAATTTTTTTTCAATTATAAAGTCAATTGAGCTTGCTCAAGTTCTCAAAAAATCCAAAATGGTCTCTTTAGTCCGTTAGGGGTTAATCCTAAGTAAAGGACTTGTTGGAACCATGTATATGGTCTTGTATTTTACTCTTAGAATACAAAAGATGTACTAAAATATGACAAGCCATACGTTGTTGGATCGAAAATTCAACAACTAACATCTTTCATTTGGAGGTCATTTTAATATCTAAACCTTATCATGTTCAAATATGGAACCATATATGTAGAATACATGGCCATTTTGTAGCTTCACAGACATGTAAGAAGTGCAATAATGATCCAAATTGAAAGTGTCATATATCATTTGCTTTGTTTGGTCATGAATACAAACTTTTGTAGTTGATGTACATTAGTACGTCAAATCATGCACCTTGTATGTGAAACAAATGAAAAACATGATGTTGTAATCCAAATTAGGTTTCTCAAACCTTTAAAGGTTAAATGAATTATGAAAGCATTAAGGTAAAACAACCCACTGCGGTTAGAAGACCCATTAATAGTAGACAACTAGAGAATGACCCTATTACGGAAGTTTTCAGTAAATGAAATTTGGGCCACGATCAATGTCTTAGGTGATAATAATGGAGTGATTAGTGACCTCATTAAGAACTTCCAACTTTTCAATGTATATTCATTGTAGGAAGTGACCTTTTATAGGCCTTCCATTTAAAAAAAATTGTGATTACTTTAGGTGAGTAAGATGAGCATTATAGATATAGTTTTTTTTGTTGATTTGGGAGAGTCTAAAAACTCTTTTGGATCATGATGACAAAACACTTCAAAAATTCATAACAAATTCATATTTGTCGAAAACATACAATTTCAATTACTCTCACCATTTCTCACACTTGTCTTTATGTTGGAAAAAAAATTAAAAAATTGCAGCAATGGCGTGACGGCAGACTCCTAGTTCTGACCACAATGGACTGTTTTACCTTACCAAACTCAAAGAAGGGAATTCCAACATGGAGGTAACAGCCGGTTACGCATTGTTCATGACACTGTCGTCACCGGCGGTCACCGGTCGTCGACATCCGTTCCGCAAGGATCTTTCTGCCTCCGCTGCAGGATTCTTCAATATTCAGATCCAGCTCCCTGATTCTACTGTGAAGCTCTTCCTTTCTTTCGAAACTTACGCTTTTATGTGATGTAGAACCCTAGCTTATTCATTTTTTCCTTTTACGGCAGTTTTATCTAGTCCCACTGCTTAGAGCTCCAGTTTCGAAGTTTCGGGGTTTAGTTTCGAGGAAGAGCACCGAGATCGTGATGAGACGCAGCTGGAGGCCTTGATTTTGATTCTGAAAATGGCGGCTTGCTGAGCGCTGGAGATCGCGCAATTGGCTATGGGCTCTCCATTTACCTGGGCTCGCTACTTCCTCACGCGGATTAGGTCTTCTGTGCAACAGAGTATCAGGGTACTATATTTCTATTCCTCCAATTCTACAATGGCAGCTCCTGTGTTTCGTATCCTTTTTTGAGTTTTTGAAGTTTGCATTATTATCTCTACTGTACACGAGGCATCGTCAAGTGGCATTCTATGTTGATCGTTTACACACTTTGTATTCATATCACGAGTTGCTGTCTTCCAGTTGATCGGATCCCATTCCTTACCTGTATACCAAGAAGAGATGCTGGTGCCTCTGCCTGTTTTAGGTGTTTGATGCGAAAGTTCTTCATGATTGCGAAAGTCAAGCTTTGGAAAGCTTGGCTTCGTTAGGGTTTAACCTTTAAAAGATCAAGAAGCTTCGTTAGGGTTTATTTAGCAGTTTTGAGCAGGTCACATGCATTGTTTAATTTTTATTTATTGTTTGACCAAGACATGCGATATTCTTCACTGATTCTGGTGATATAAAATTTGGTCCCGACTGAATTCTATTATTTTCACAATATGATTGGTCATTCTAAAACCATGAATCCGTGGTCTTTTAGGGGTTAACCCTGGAACGCGAGAGCTGATGAATTTGGCTGATGAATGACTTTCGGAGACATTGTAGAACAAAGAATCCACCTATTCATCTAGAAATCTTATAAGTTTCGACTGACTATATAGCTGTTCGCTGACATATGTGTTTTTATCGTGATTGCTGTAGAGCTATGAAGTAGGGGATATTCATGAGACAGAAATTTATGAGCATATCTACAAGAATTTAACACAGGGCAGTCTCACCTTCAAACGTCTCATGAATGGCAAAGAAATGTCTCCTACGTTTGCCTGTCAGGGAGAGACATTGCTCATCCGTTCCCTTCCACGACCTAACCCGAGGTAATATATTCCTTTCATTTTTTTCGTTTCTGAGTGCATAGGAGAGTATTTCTTGTTCATTGAACTTTTTTAATATTTGCTGCGACTTTCTACTATTTCAGAGGGAGTCAATGAAGGTAAGGTATAAGCGACAGAACCTTTTTTCCATTCGAAGATCAGTGGCCATAGACATTTAGTTAAGTCATCCTTAAACCTAACTTGCCAATTGAAAAACTACCAAGTGTATGGATAGATGAGTTGCTGATGGGAACAAAGGTCGGTATTGGAGACGGGCTCAGGTTTTAGTATCCTCTACCTTAATCAGGGAAGTTTGAGTGTTCAAATACCTTGTATCGTGCGCTTCAGGAGTAAGTTGCATTATTGTACTTCAGAAACAAGTTCTCTGCAGGTGCTGAGATATGAACTTAAGGTTCTTTTGTTGATTGCGGGTTTTTTCACAAATGGTTGATGTCTATGTTGTCGAAAGTGCACAGATGTGTATTTGTCGGGGATGTTGTCATGTTGAGAGATCCGCAAAACCCAGAACGCGAACTTGTGCGTAGGGTTGCAGCATTGGAAGGAGAGGAGATGGAATCCTCAGATTCTGGCGACGAGCCTTTCCATCTGGCCCCTGGAACCTGTTGGGTGCTTTGTGACAATGAAAACTTAAGCCCCAAGGTACCGGTATGGACATATATGCCTCGCTGGCACCTTGTTGTAGAGCTTGTGTGCATTTTGACTATCAGATTGTGCTTCCGATTCTGAAATAATGAGATGCACCAAGCTTGCTTTGCCTGTAATCGAAAAGTATGAACCATAGAGTAGGGTTTGCAGTGAGAAATTTAAATTCATGTTTATGGATGAGTTCTCGCTGTGATGCTAGTCTTTGATTACAAATTTAACTCTCTTTTCGTGTCTGGGCATATGTAAGCATTCACTGTCATGAGTTCTTTTTTTAATTAATTGGACCGAAGAGCTATTTTGGCGATTCTACTGAACTACTGAACATACCATGAACTCTTTTGCAGGATGCATTTGATAGTCGGAGTTTTGGTCCACTATCCTTGCGTAATATCACTGGGAGGGCTATATATCACAGCCGCTCCGCCGTTGATCATGGTTTTGTTGAGAACAGGTATGTTGAATTGAAGTTGCTGCCTTTCGTTTCCAATTTGTAGAGGTCAGTTGTGCACCATATTCGTGTTGAACTAAATGTGATGAACAATACACTTTTGGTTCGCATCCAACTAGTGAACTTCTGCTTGGGGCATGACATCGCTAAGCATACGAGATCTGTTTAGGTCGTTCCATTAATTCCCTATTTTGCTGTGCTTGTTTTGTTTTTTTGCAGTAAGAACGCTAGGTATGATGATTCTCCTATTTTGGCGGTTGAGCTTGATGTCGAAGAACTGACAAACAATGACAAACGTGACAAACAATGAGTAGCGTAGAATGAAATCGTTACAGTTCTCTCTACTTTGTGCCCGCCAAAACTTGTCTTCAGGTCGCATCCTTGTAACCTTTCACATATGAGTTGAAGCTTCCATTACAAGGCGACAGCACCTTACAAGGACACCACGTTATGTGCAACTGCTATGTTTGAAGGATGAATGGATAGAGGAGGGATTCAAAATCACCATTCTGAGTGAGAATGCCCATTTGGATTTCACAAGATACAATATTGGGTGCAATCAGGGATGCATCAAGTGAAATGCTATGTGGACTTGGTATAGTCTCAACTTTTTCACAGTGGGGCATTCTGTGACGATTGTGTTCGTGGATGAACAAGAGTCCATTCATGGTCAAATTCAAACTGAGTTTGGCAGGTGTGTTTATTTCTTTAATAAACTACTCTGCTCAAATAGTCATGATTTGTGATCTACTACTAATTTTTTGTCTATGCACAATGGACCCATGCGGTGTAATAGTAGGCTGTCTTCAGCTCACACATTCATTATCTGTTTCACTCAATCTGAATCAACATTAAGTGACTTGAATTTTCTAATGGTCGCTTAATTTCACGTGTAGCTTCAACCCAAATTGCTTACGGAGCTCAAACTGACACATTTGCATGCACTGACTCTCGTGGTGGCATATGAGCAACAGTTTTCTGGGAGCACTGCATTTTGAGTCGGAGGCGGGGTATGTTAGGAAGAACAAAACGATTACTGATATGGTGGAAGATGCTATTTGTCACTTAAAAGTGCACAAACATATGTGATTTCTGGGAGATGACTAGAGCAGTGGAGATGTCACAACAGTCAAATTCTTCTCACGAAGATTTATTTACGAATTCCTTATGCAGTTTCAAAGTGGGATGCAGATCACTGTGACACTACACAATTCCATCTCCATCCAAAGATCAGTGGCCATGAACAATTAACGAAGTCAAGTCTACACCGAACGTGCTATCTGAAGCCCAACTAGATGATTGAACAGATGAACATTCCAGTCGGAAACACGGGAAACTCGACAGGAGACGGGATTTCAAGATGATATCCACTTCCTTCCACTTCGCGAGCTCACGTGATGTGCCCAAAGCATCACCCATTTTCAAGGTTCATCAGTCCACAATGAACATATATACATTTGCACCGCGACAGCGAGTTCTTCCTACTTTCTCACCCTAAAATCTACTCACCAATGCACACAAAACCAACCGATATTAGTAAATAATCCTAAACCTACAAAACCCCAGTCATCATGCAGATGGATCATTTCGGCGGATTGATTTCAGAGGCTTCCGGAGTCGGAATATCCTCGGTATTGCGCTCCGTTTGCACCCACTCGTAATCGTCATTCAACATCAGTCCTTTGTTCTCCTGCTGCCACCAACGGCTATAAGTGTACTTGTGCGGTTTCAACAAGTCGGAGGATTTATTCACCAGGCTAATATCCCGCTTCAGCTGCAGCTTGAAGTCCTTCCCGGTGCCTTTCTTCTTCCCCACGTACCCCGCCACCATGTGCAAGTACCCCTCGAAGTTATGACAATTCGGTAAACTGGGTCTTGGCCTCAGAAACGGGGAGTCTTCGTTGTTGACCTCGAGCTCCACGCCGCAATGGGAATATGTCCAGGGCAGCTTGTCCACGGCGTCGCTGAAGATCTTCAGATCGTTGTTGACGAAGAGCCCTGGGACTTTGGGCACGAAGTCGTTCACGTTGACGACGCGCAGGACTTTGATGCCCAGGCTGGAGACGCGGTCCACGAACGACGTGTTCCCCACGCGCGGCCCTGCGAAGGCGAAGACTGTGAGAGGGATGGCGTTCACGGCCTTGGTCTTCCTGGGGTTGGAGGTGGGCGTGGGCTTCATTGTTTGTTGGTTCCATTCGGTGGGGATGGTCGCGTTCTGGAGGAAGTGGCGGTTGATCCCGGACTCCGCGATGTCGTAGGCGGAGAGAACGGCAATGGCCGCGCCCAAGCTGTGACCCGAGACAGTGATGCTTAGAGTCTCGTTGTCGTACTTCTTGATCAGACGGGTCAGCTCGCGGAGAAGCTGCTCACGCGCGCTGCTCTTGTTGTACCTGCGCTCGCAATGGCCCCGAGTACGTGCAAAATATATGTCAGAGTCTAAGCAAATGGCACAAAGCACAAAAGCCAGATGCGCAGTTGCCACAAGCACAAAATTTATGTCACAAGCACAAATGTTACCAGGCGCAAATGATGTCGCAAGTGCAAATGGTACCAAACGCAAACGTCGCAAGAGCAAATGTAACAACTGCAACTGATACAAGTGCAAATGTCACCACTGAGGGTAGAGATGGACGTGGGCGGCTTAAATGTAGCCTTCTAGATCCCATGCGTGACGCGTAACGGACTCGTGATGGCTACGAAAAGTCGAATCCTCAACGAATTGAATTGAGGATTGCCTTGAATAGCATTCAGACTACGGTGTTGTAGTTTCTTAGAGCGGTTTGCACTTGAATGGTACAATTCTAGAGCTCTGGCTTGCGCCACTTTGACAGAGTAAACCATAAACCCTAATCGGCGACCTTCGTGGCATCCACCAACACTTACAAACTAACAGTCAATTTGCATATTATACATCTTTGTAGAATATCCAATAACTGATTAAATTTACTCCAACGTTGCTAAACGACACCCCGTTGCACGTGAAATACTGACAAGTAGGGCAATGCACACAAAACGACTGACAAATTCGAGTGCGCCACATCATCTCGATTTCTTGCCGCGGCGAGCTCCAATCGATAACGGCTGTGAAGAGGAGTAAGAAGGTCCGCATTCTCGGTACTCCACAACCAGACCAGCTATATTGCTCCTCTTCACAGCCATTATCAACAAAGTTTTTTATAGTCTCGAAAGAAAGTCAACAACGTCAATTCCGTTTCATTGGCGCGATTGTAGCGCCAAGATTGTGACACTAAATTACAAAAATCTCTCAAAATAAGCCTAGTAGACCTAGGTTTCGAAACGCTCGCCTTAAACAGTGCAACCGTCGTGAATGTCGATCCGCCAATACAATGAAATCGACATTTTGAGTTGCGTTTTGCAGCATGTTGAGTGACATTTTGAGGCATGTTCGGTTGCATGATTTTGAAGGATATTGGGTTGTATATATTTTGAACGTCACACGATGTGCAAGAAACGGCGGGGTTAACTAATTACTTACCTTGTCTTTTCGTTCTTGGTGGAGTAGAGACTGAGAAACCCCTGTTCCACTGCGATCTTGGGGTTCATGAACCCGTCATTCTTGCTTCGGTTATCAAGCATGGTCGGGACGAGGTGAAACTTGAGATTTGCAGCCCACTCCAACTCCAAGATGGTGCCCCTCCACGCCACCAGGATGTCTCTTCTCCCGAGCTGCTGGATGCGCTTGGGATCGGTGCACACAGCAACATACCCCGCCCAGTTGGAGTTTCGACACCAGGCGCCCTCGGTTTCGTTCGGCAGCAGCAGGCTCTTCACATCCGTGGTGGAGTAGAGGTACTTGGTGACTTCGTACCCCGTGTCCACCAGACCCACTTTGGGAAGGAACGTGTCCTTGTTGAAGCGGCAGCTGCCTCGGTACTTGGAATGCTCGTCACTGTCGAACCCGTCGTACGTCGCTTGCACGAACTCCCCCACGCGGACGAGCTCCGCGCGCACGTCGGCGTCCAGAGGCTCTAGGAGGTTTTTCCAGTCGCTCCCGCCGTAAACCTCGCGCCAACGAGAAGACAGAGTCTCCGAGATGAAGGTGCGCTGCCTGATGACTTTCTCCACGCGCGCGGCTTGCTGCAGGGTAGACGCCGACTGGTTTTGAGTGGACACCGCGCGCACCAGGGGCCGTCGCGAGCGTGTGCTGTTGCCGCCTGTGATGGTGGAGTGTCCACCCAGCATTACATTGCTGCTACCGCCATAAAATTCTGAGAACCCAACACCGACGAACTTCGCAACTGACACCGGCTGACTCAAACTGGTCGAACAAATGGTCGACGCCATCTCTCGATCTCTGCCACAACAATCACGCGCAATCAGTATCAATCCGAAAGAAGTTGATCCAGATGAAACTCAGATCAACACCACGCACAAGACTGATCCCAATTCAAACAAGCTTGGGACCCGTGACCGACATTATCTCCTAACGGTGTTGACATTCAAAGCAACGAAGCCAACTAAGTCCCTCGAAATGAAAACTCGGAAAAACAAATGCAAATGTCAGTGTTGTACCCAAATGAAAACAAAGAAGTCAAATCTAGAACAAAGAAGCAATCAGTTTGACCTCACTTCCGATTCCAAGTGGAAGATCCCAAACGCGCAGGCGGAAAAGGCTCAACCGTTCTGTACAAAATTAAAGTGTAGATATAAAAGTTGATCGACTTCCAGTTCTAGATTCCAACTAGCGATTGCAGGCAAATAGAACTACCAGTACTCGATCGATCAGCAAGGGACACAGACATAAATTCTCACCAACTGAAGGCTTTGCAATGTGACAATCGATGATCGGTGTCCGAAGTTGAATCCCAAACTGTCAGTGCGAGCTCACTGATGAACTCGATTGCGGTAAAAGTTTATACCTGTGAGCACCACGCTTCCAGGGAAAACCTATTGGTGGAACTCGATTGTTAGTCCACCCCTGCACGAGCGTAGACCTCACGTAAAAAGGTCAATCATCACTCGATCAAAAGTCTGTCGGAAACCCAGCAAGTCCGTCACGTTCCTCAACGACCAAGACCGAAAGATCGAGAAGTAGCAAAGAAACAGGGGACTACTACTGTAGTCACACTACACCTTGGTTGTAAAGTCCACGCCCCAGGGGATCCACTTTCTTGGTAATTTGCTATTTGTGATTAGTGAGATTCACGAAAAGATGCAGCTAGATGCTCATCCCGAGTTTGAAGGAGAACACGTGCAGCGGCGCAGATGCTAATGAACACTCAATAGGCATGTTGCTAACTTGCTATTCGGTTCCCAGGGATTCGGAACAATTTGCTTGCATGATGAGGCGATCAATGCGTGACAACGGTTTGGATTTCATGGCAAATGTGATGGCCATGCTGGTCATGTGCATCACTGGCACAGGTCTCCCAGATACGGGAAGCAAGCAGTGAGTTAGCAATATCTTGAGGTAATGTTGGTTTTGTTACACTGTGAGTAGTTCCTGGTTACCTTGTGGTGACACTTAGAATTCGCTTCCAGAAGTTCAGTCCGTGAACCTTAGAGCATCCCCACCCGTCCTCCAAAACGGATGACTAGTTTCACAACTTGACCTGCAAATGTCTCTTGGCTTGCAAATGCGGCCATTTTGCCTCCCGCTCCAAGACCTGCTCCACAGCCTGCAAACAGCAAGAGACAAATTGAAATCTCTTTTTAGATGGCCTGCATGCGCTCCATGCTAGGTTATTTTTACCACGGCGCATTGCTTTTCACGTTTGGCCCACCCTAGTTACTCTTCCGATGATGTGCTGTACGTTCTTGCAAGCGTTTTGAGCTTTGGTTTGCAGACATAGTTTTGGTTTGCATTTAAACTTATTCAGCTTCCTTTTGCCGGACTTACTGTGAATGATTTGAATGGAGCAGGTTGTAAATGAATTCACAGATGTCCATTATCTAGTGCTGGAGATTCCAACTCAGTAAAAAAAAATTGTACTATTTATTTCTAAAAGGTTTATTTTCACAATTTCTCAAAAAAAAATCAATAACAAGGCTTAATTTGCTTGCTAGAAAAATCTCATTGGTGGATTATCATGTTTTAATCCCACTCTTAGAGGTACGATATTAATAATTTATTTGATCTTCCACTCTTGCACCAAATTCTAACTAATAATTTGATAAAGATGGAAATGAAGTTGGGTATGTTTTGAAATCTATTTTCTAAACTTTCAACTCAATTCTTTTAAACTAAACAAAATTTTAATTCAAAGTCTATAGTCCAGTAGAAAATATACTTTTTTACATGTGGAAAGTGTTAAAATTGTGTATATCAATTATATAATAGGATAAATGTAGATTGATAGTGAAATTTCACTTGAAGGTCATTGTCAAGGGTGTTCTCAGTGTAAAAAATAAATAAATAATTGAAAAAATTTCACACAAATCTCCATTGCTACTTGTACCTCTTGAAATAATTTTAAATTAATTGGATTGTTTTTGCTATATTTACAAATTAATTTTCACTTTTAGTCACAAAAATTATAACTATGACATTTTTTCATGAAGGAAAGTAAAAATTATCAAAATGATTGACGATTCATAGTGTCACATAATAAAAATATAATTTTGATATATTGGAACACACTTTAAGAGGAGAAATTTAGCTTAGTTATGATGTTTGAGTATTTCTCGATAGATATGAACCTATTTTGGGGTTAAGGGATGCTATGGCCAAAGTTGTTTGATAAATGACTTGACTTTTCACTGGAGAAATAAAGAGTGCACCCATTGATCCAGTAGTTGTAGCATTTTGGTGACTACTTGGTTGTGGGAGGTCGCATCCTTTATGAGTTAACCCTTAAAGGACAAAATTATAGGCAATTTCCTTAAAATGGCGGTATTCCATTGGCATTTGTACATGAAGGAATGGAGACTGAGGTGTACTGAGGCACCTATTTATCTCATATCAAGCATTAATTGTGTCCCATGTGTGCCCAAATCACCACTCGTTTATGTATGGCATTGTCTCCACCATTTTCTTCTGCAAAATTTCATGCTCTAGTTGGTTTCCTGAACCGCCGTTTTAATGGAATACCGCCATTTTAACGAAATTGCCCATAATTGCGTTTTTTTGACAACATAGCAATTTTAGGCAGCTCACTACAAATGGAATTTTTATTTTTTTTCTTTGAAATTTCCACACAACATGTGCCCAAGGAGTAACTTTAAGGCCCAACAATTTTCATAACTTTTGACTACATGGTTCAAAAGTTATTGCATGAATGTAATTTTCAGTATTTGTTGTGCAACCCATGAAAAAAAAAACTTCTTTGAAAACCACTTTTAAAAAAATATATATATTTGAGATTCATTCTCTCTCTCTATGTGGTAAACTTTGAATCATTTCATTTTGATTAATGAGATGAAAGTTATGAGGAATTTTAGTTTGGGTTACTTTGTGGATAGTTATGGAATCTCTACTCTAAAATAAACTTTGAAGTCCTTTATTTAACTCAATTTTAAATATTTTTGAAAAAAATAAAAACATTAGGTATATATTGTTTATTGCAACATTACAACCATTGGAATTGGCATTTTTCAATTCTAAAAAATAAATTGTTAATAATTTAGTATTTTTAAACATTCTCTACTTCTTTCTACTTACTATTTTTTTCCTTTATGTTGTACATATTCAAATGATTTGAAAATTTTCAAGCATGTAGCCAACTTTCTTGAAGAAGGAATCCAAAGAGTAACAACCATTTTGGACATTTTTTCATACAAATGTGACTTTGTGAAGTGCAGCTGCCCGTATTTTCACAAGGCCCCAAAAAGGATTTTTGTCACTTCAAACGTTAATCTCTTGCAATCTACATGGTGGAAAATTCTGAATTTTTTCCCACATCTTTTCAAACCAGTGTACTACAAGATCCTACGGTTACATGTTTCTAAAAAAAAAAAACTCTAAAATTTGGTCCTTTTCTTAGAAATGACAGTTTTGGAGCAGATTTGGTAAAAACATAGTCTCTTTGGTGAAAACGTAGTCTCTGACGTTTAGGGGTTAATGTTGTGAAACATAATGTAATGACAACTTTGGGAAAAAAAAATTGCTTAAAATATTTAGCAATTTTTTGGTAGCTTAAGCCTTTTTTCCTACATTACTACAACCTTTAGCATTTTTCAAATAAACAAGCATATTTTGCCTTTCATTCCAATAATTAAAATGAACATATTTAAAACAGTTTAAGACAGTTTCTTTCAACAACTAACTTATTGCAGAAGAAAGATAGTGCTTGTCATTTTAAATAATCAAGGAATTAGAGTCAATAGCTCCAGCAGCTCCGGGTACTATTTAAGTTACTGAACATAAAATGGGTACTTCATTTCAGTTTTTACCCACCCGTCAGGCCTCATTCAAAATGTTGGCCTCTTAAGAGGTTATGGGTGGGGTGGTCCTGCAAAATCTAACTTGCAAAATGGATGGCCCCCCATTTTGCAAGCCGGATTTTGCAGGACAGGTGGGGATGCACTTAGATTGTTGAATTAGTTCCAACAAACTCTAACAGCATGCCCACCTGTCTGCCAAAACGGATGGATGACCGGTGGGGAGCGACCTACAAAACTACCCCACTTGTCTACCAAAATGGATGACTGACTTCTCCAATACATGAACAAGTTGACAAATGAGGGTCGTTTTGTAGGTTGGAACTTGGCCTCCTCACGACCTATAGAACAACATGCAACAAAGATAAAGTGGCTTTCCAAAACTTAGGGTGGCAAAGTGTTTCACCTCTTTTCTTGCTTTTCACCTCGACGAAAGCTTTTTTTTCCTTTTGTGATCACTTTCTCAATCACTTTCTCTTGCCACCATAAAGGAGTTTTTAGGTCCCAGCCATTCAAGCTCTCCCTCAGTCCCTCTTGAGAGGTTATGGGTGAGACGAACTTATTCAACCCGGCTTGGGAAATGGATGGCCCCCCATTTTGCAAGACGGTTGATGATGCTCTTGTTAACCTGGAGGTGGAAGTTATTTCTAATACGGAGTCTTTGATACCCTTTGAACCCAACACTGTACACTACAGGGCCTTTGAACCCAAAATTGTCGTTTTACCAACCGTGTCTCGTGGTCTAGGGGTAGCATTGGTTAGAGCTTGAGTGGATGGAATGTGGAACTTGGAAATGGTAGAAACTTGCGAGAGGGAGTCTTTGTCATTATTATTATTTTTTGAACAAATGGAAGACTTCGTTGTTATTTTTAAGGTTAAAAAGTTGGGAGAACTCTTTTGAAAAAGCAATAGCCAAGGATTATAAGAAGAACCAGAGCTTTGGATTGACGTGGAGTTTCATCAATTGACCAAGTGGTGCATGCCACATTTACCACCCTTATTTAGGATCATTGCTTAAACCTTGGAACACCTCTAATCCTTTTTTGAATTTTTTTTTTGTATTTTTGCCTACATGTTTGTACAAATATATTACTTAATGCCTACAATTTATAGTGTCAAAAATGGGAATATATTCTCAAAACTTTTGAAAACATCATTTTTTAGAAATAGGGGTGTATATCAACCTTTAAACATTTTTTGTAACCATAGGATCTTAATGTTGACCACTATTAGGTCACTTGTAAAAAAATGGGAGTCTAAGGGCAATGTTTGTGTGAAATCGAAGTGTCCAAAGTCAAACAAAAAGTTCTTTAGCATGATGGTCCATGCTTTTGAAAATGTAACTTTGCTAGCTACTTTCAAACTTTCTAAACCAAATTTTTGGTGAAAATAGATATTTAGGGGTTAATTTGATTCAATTAATGTGGTCACAAAAAAGAATTATTTTTTGAAAATTCAAATGTTGCTATGGATGATTGAGAAATTATTTGGACAAAACATTATCCTAAAGCACTCTAGAATTCACCATTTAGAAAATTCACTTCAAAGGCCTTTAATGATTAGAGTGTTTGTTTTTGTTTTTTTAATCTCTAAAGTTCTTTGGCTCAAATATTCAAAAATATTCAAAATACTTGTAAACTTGCACAAAAATAGCACCTTGGACAAGAAGAATTGTAAATAAATTTAAATGCATTTTCAAAAACTTCTAACTATAGAATTTCATTCTTGATTTGTGCTACAATGACATATAAAAACTTTAGGACTTCAAAGCCGCATTGCATGATTGAGATTCATGCATGCATGCAAAAAAACAATTTTTGCTACTTTACTTAACCCCTAAATGCTCAAGGTACCAAAATGTGGTGTCTAAGAAACTTTGAAGTTAAATAAAACCTTACCAAATTGCTATTTTTAATAGTTTATATTTTTGAAAGATTCTTTTTGAAGTCTAATTTTAGCATCAAAATCCGATTTTGAAAATGAATGATTAAGATTTTTCTATTCAAGATTTAGTGCAAGGGTATCTATTGCAATCTTGATTTTCCCTAGTGTTGAGGACTCTTGGAAAAGAGCCTCAAATACACTAGATCTTGGAAAAAAATCACACTAGAAATTCATTTAAAAGAATTATAGAGTAGATTTTCAAAAGCCATAAATTGATTGGGATTATGCTTGTTAGGTCCTTTAACCTCATTTTTTTTTTGTGACCAAATTTTTAGATTTGACATGCAAAAAGAGAGCTCAAAGATTTTTCATAGTTTTAAGACCCTCATGATCAAACATTATAATCTTTCACCAATCCTTAAATGATATTGTTGTGTTTTCTTTTCCTATGTGATCTCTAACATGTCTAGTTTGAAATTTTAAGGTTATAATTCAAAAAAAGTTGATTCAACTTATCAAAATATTGACTTTTTGTTCAATGTAGAGTGAATTCCAAGAGGCTCAAAACAGGCTTGGGGCATTTAGGGGTTAATCCTAAAGGGATACACACCCATCACTAAGGTAGTTACCAAAATACTCTAAAAATTGAACCAATAATTGCAATATTTGTTTCTATAATTAACAATGAAATCATCCATCAAACCTTTTAGGTCCGCATTGTCCTTCCAAAGATAAGGTCACTAAAATAGTTCAAATTTTTTTTGGATTTAAAAGAGCTTTTGGGGTTCAACAAAAGAGCAACACTCAATACTAAATTGAAGAGAGTAAAATTACAACTTGCCAAGGTGGGAACCAATGAACCATAAACATAGCATTGTTAACTAGCCTAAACCATTCCTTTTTAGAGATTGGGATAATTCCTCCCTAAATTCTTGGGAGTGAATTTAATTTAATCATTAGAGTAGGATTGGACTCAAGAAGTGCCCCTTAAGAACTAAGTTTGAGGACCCCCATAGCATTTGTTTATTGTTTTAGAAAAATAAAGGACAATAAGAATCTCCTATTCCCTCTTGATCAGGTGAATCTTGGGGATTTACTTTGATGTGACTTGGCTAATGCAATGGCAATTTGTAATTGGCTAGCTCCAAGGAAAGACTGGGAGAAATGTCAAGTACAATTGGGTACAAAAAACATATTTTATGCATATGTACTTTGTTTACAACATCATTGAAATATTATTATTGGACAATTGGTGGGCAATGAAGTCACACAAGATAGTGAAACTTTAAATATAATTTCTCGAAACAATTTTGAATACTTGTTGACAGAGCCGTGCTTCTCTATAGCCATCTCTTGAGATTTTATAATGTAAGTACTTGATTTTAGGTGGGTAGTCCTTGCCTATGAGGTCATATATGATAGAACCATTTTAACCCCTAAAGGACCATTGTCCCCTCGGGGGACAAAATGGATTTCGGGCAAGTTCCTATGATCTCAATTTTCAGTGAATTTTTTTGAAACTTTCCCATAAGATAGGAAAATTTATGAGCTTCGTGGGAATATAAATTTTATTTCAATTGGTGCCCGGGAGCAAAAGTTATGGCATCTTAAACATAATTTACACGTCACCGGGCAGAAAAATAAATCTACAAAAATTTGAAATTAATTTTTTAATTTTTTTCTTCTTAAAGATCATATTTTTGTCTACATGTGAAGCTTTGATTCATTCCATTTGGATTAGTAATGTGAAAGTTATGAACAATCTTGTTTTTCGGGCAATTTGAGCATCTTCTTGAAAAAATAACTTATAGGATTCAATTCTGAATGCAATTTTCACAATTTTTGTAAAAAAATTGTTTGACAAGGTTAACTTTCCTATTTAGAACAATCTCACCGTTGAGATTATTGTGTTTCAATCCCATTTTAGAGCTATTAAAGATTTAGTTTTTCTTTCAATCTTGGACCTACTTGTACTAAACAATTTTTTAGAGAATGAAAATCAATCAAGTTTTTTTTTAAGTTTTTTTTTTAGACTTTCAATTCAATTCTTCAACACAAAAAATTTTAAATTCAAGGTCCATGGTGTAATTTTTTTCCCCAAATGGCATTCAAAGTCATCTAAAATTGCAGGCTAGTGTTCAAAAAAACTTTCTTTTTTCAACTTTGAATGCTAATATCTTCCAATCTGTACGGTCAAACTCCATGAAATTCTTACCACATGATACTAGACTAGTAAAGTACAAGATCCTACGGTTAGATTCTAAAAAAAGTATTTTTTTTGTTTTTTTGGATGAATGCAGCAAAAATGGCAGTTTTGAGTAGTTTTTGACAGAAGAACGGCCCTGGTCCTTTAGGGGTTAAGGTACATTTTGGTGGTATAGGCAATTTCGTTAAAATGGCGGTATTCCATTGGCATTTGTACATGAAGGAATGGAGACTGAGGTGTACTGAGGCACCTATTTATCTCATATCAAGCATCAATTGTGTCCCATGTGTGCCCAAATCACCACTCGTTTATGTATGGCATTGCCTCCACCATTTTCTTCTCCAAAATCTCATGCTCTAGTTGGTTTCCTGAACCGCCGTTTTAATGGAATACCGCCATTTTAACGAAATTGCCCATTGGTCTAGACCCTACTAAGTCACAATACATTTTATTTTGAGGTGAACCAAATTTGACGGGCACTTCTTGAGTCCATTCCTACTCTAATAATGCTACAAAGATTTGATGGCTCACTGGGAAGTTGCAACGCTACCATCATTAGCCGATTGGAAAGTTGCAGAGAGTCACCAATTGGCAGGGCAGTTGCAATGCTGGGGCTACCGCTTTCTGGGGGAAAGGAACCCAACCTGCCCAATGCCAGTAGCACGGTTACCTTCGTATCAACCCTGGAACAAAGATGCTCAAACATGGTCCATTGATCATCGAAATACTCTAGGGCCGGCATTGGTTATGGTAATAGTTCGGTTCAATGAACTTGAACAATTTGAACACAGACTGACGGACTGAGTAATCAGGATCGATACTATATATGATGGTGTCTGCCGGTGTCTCGGAGGTGGGATGAATCCGTGGCGAACAGTTTCGTAGCTGATGCCACTCAAGAGTCCAGAACTCCAGATGCGTCACACTACAGTACTAACAAGTTGTGTGACACTGTGACTGCTATGATGTTATCTGCCTGAAATGGCAAAGCGTTTGACCGGCCAGTCAGGTGAGAATTTGAGTTTCTATTTCTATTTTCAGTTATTGCGAAAAGGAAACCAGGTCACAACTGAAGTATGGGGTTTTGTCCTGAAATTCTGACTGTACATAACCATTTTCTCAAAGCACTCGATAATTTCGAAGCCCACTTGCATCTGGTCAAAGATGGTGACCCCTTGCAAATAACCTTTGCTTGCAGACATCGATTGCAGAAACCAATCGCAGACATCGATTGCAGAAACCAATTGCAGACATCGATTGCAGAAGCCGATTGTAGACATCGATTGCAGAAACCCATTGCAGACATCGATTGCAGAAACCAATGGCAGAGATCGATTGCAGAAATCAATTGCAGAAACCAATGGCAGACATCGATTGCAGAAACCAATTGCAGACATCGATTGGGACACACTTGGGTAAGTTGGGTGTGTGGAAGATCATACCTTACTCAGAACGGAAGCAGCGTTCCCAGATTTTGTTTCGTAGACTTCGCTCATTTCGGCTCGAGTAAACCTGCAGTTAGCGCACAGATAAAAAAAAACCGCGAACAACCCTTCCTATTACCAAACAATAACCACACAATTCAACTACCAATTCAATTGTGATGCGAACAAAATTCCATATCACTGCTAGGTGATCACACTGTGCTGAGAAGGGCTACAAGGAATTTTTAACAAAATTCCAGCTTCATCGGCTTTAAATTGCAATAAAATTTGTAGAAAGAAATCTTTTTGCATTCTTTTTTTTGAAGGTGAATCTTAACCCCTAAACGACCCCCCAAGGGACCAAAAAGGTTCTCACATAGTTTCAAGTCCAATTCAAAGTGCTGTAACTTTTGCATCCACTGTCCAAATTCAATAACACTTGTTGGAAAATTTGCATTCTCTCTTCTAGTTTGTGTGGTAAAAAATTTAGATTAATACAAAATGTACTGATTTTTTGTAAGCCTATCAAAGTTTAGAGGTTCAATTTGAGTTCACCAAATTGCATTTGATGGTTGCAACTTTGGGGCTTGTATCTCCTTCATCCTATGTTAATTTTCAATAAAATTTGTTGGATTTTGTTCCCCTTGCAGTCTAGTTATTATGGTAAAATTTTCATGTCAATCCAAGTTGTTTTGAATGTTTGGGAGCAATTCAAAGTTCTAAATCTCAACATTTTTGGATTATAGTGAACTTAGGCGGCTTGTTTCTTCTTCATAAAGTGTCCATTTCCAATAAATAAAATTTGAGAAAGTTGCACATACTAGTTTAGTTTGTGTGGCTAAAATTTCATATCAATACAAGAAGTTATGAGTGACTGAGAAGCATTTTAAGTAGAAGGAGGTTTGGCCTCGAATGTGATTTTTGCAACTTTTCTTGCAAACGCCACAACTACAATTAGAATCAAATAGTATGTCCTTTTGAAAAATAGTAAAGACCATATTAAATAACCATTTTGGTGTAATAAAGATGCAATCATACAAGGTTAGCCCTTCTTTGGAGTGATTGTTATGCTAAATTTTTTTTCTATATATAGTTGATATTTGCCACATGTCATGGAATTTTGCAATTGATGTTTGAAAGCATGACTAGCGTGCCACTTCAAAAAGAATTATCTTGAATGGAATGTTATTTTGGCTTTGCAATGACAACAATAATCACTCCAATATATTTGTTTTCACCACAAACATTTGATCAGGGCTAGATGATGGTACCAACAAAACTAAAAAAACAAAGGTCTAAGATTTGCTACTATAAATGAATGGCTAAGATGTGGCAAGCAAGCTAAATCTTGACAATTTTAACTCCTAAAGGACCAAGTGTCCGTTCAATGTACGCAAGAAATCTAAAAAAACAAATTTTAGTCCTCAAATCACATTCTAAGAAGAATCTAACTTTGTTAGCTATGTTTGGGCAATTTCAAGAAAAAAAAAAATTCTTCTAACTTCAAGTTCTATTATCTTGCAACCTATGAAGTCAAAATTCTTGAAATTTTTTCCACATATTTCAAATGTTTGTCCCTAACATTTCTCTATATAGGTTTCAAATAAAAAAATTCCTCATTGCACAAGAAATCATCAAAAAATGACTCATGTATTGCCAATTTACTTAATCTACTTGCATTGCAAGGTACTTTAGTGTAAGTTAAACATCTCAGTTGCTTCTAAAAAATTTCATGAGTGAATCTAAAATCATATACTCATGAATGGTCAAAATCTTCATTTTTGTGTAAAGCAAAAATTGTTCTTTAAGAAGGCTCAAATTTTAAGGGACCCTATTTTGCAAGAATGAAAAAAAGATTTTTTTCACTTCAAACATTATAATCTTTCAATCTACATGGTCAAATGGGGTCAAGTAAGAGAAACTATAAATGTCACAAAAACCTTCTTACAGATAACAATTTTTCCATCACTGCAAAAAACCTCAAGTACATTTACCTTCAATAAATTCTCATAGGCTTTCTATTTTGAAGCTAAAAACTCATGCAAACCAAAGATTTGAAATTGTTGCTACTAACTAGCTCAAAAAATCCATCAAATTAGAAATCATAAAGTGTATTGGAAAGATCAAGAAGTCTATTTTCAAAATATAAAACATTTGCGTGTTGAAATTTTTGAAAGAATACAAGAATTTGGTTATGTATCACTACATGTTTACCATCTAGTACTTCCACCTTTGGCACAAATTACAACATTCATTCTATGAGGCATTGGTGAAATGAGAACTTCAAGCATGTCCATGGATATCCTTTCCCATTTTTTTTGGAATTGATTCAATAAGTTCTTTGCTATTTTTAGGTAAAGACTCATTCTAAATATGGTATTATAGTTATTTTTACAATTTTTTTATGGGGTTAAGATCAAGGAAGTTTGCCGCCCATTTTAAGTTCTTCATACCTAGTGAGCATTGTGCACTCTCTTGTGAAGATTGGAATCTCCTAATTACAAGTAGTTTCTACAAAAAAAACTCCAATATTCATTAAGTGAAGTTGCCAATTCCTGGCATATAATCATTATCATGTTCATGTTTTTCACATTTGCTTCATCTAATCTTGGAGCTGTTCTGCTCTCCACCTCGATCATGACACAGCTATGAATCATCGTGATCAAACACCACTGCTGAGTCGCAACAAATCTTACTGTGGCAATTCAAAAGACAATGTCACCCTCTAAAGTTGGACTGAATTGCTACACCAATCAGGAGTCGAAAAATCATCCTGAAGTTGGCCGTTAAAAATTGAAGAAGGTTAACTGCGAGATGAAAGACCAGCATGAATGAAACGTATGTTGGGATGGATCAACTATTGAAGTTTCTTGGACCTAGATGGTGAATTACATCCTTGATGCTTCTTCTAGGATGTAGGCCTTCAAAGAACCAACATGTATCTTTCCTCAAAAAATTCTCAAGTCCTTACAAGGTAACCAAGGTAGCAACACTCATACATATCCATAATCGTCACCTGGAAAATCTTGGAAAATCCCGGAAAGTAAATAGATGTGATTATAAGGATGCACTACATCTGAATATCAGACCCTAGTGTTGGTATTAGGTGCATCTATAGTAGGCTCTTTAAAAATTCACAACTTATACTCACATTGTCCCAAAACACATTTGATAGTGCATTGAAATTTTATTTTTCTTACTAGTAGGGTTCAATAATTTGTTGGATGTTTATTAATAGACATCATTTCCCAAATCCTTAAATTGATGATTATAAGTGTTGCTACCTTACACCTAAAATTGCACAAGTAAGCAATTTAGCATTATTAAGATTGAATTTTTTTTGTAGGGTCTTATTGGTAGTCAAAAGGGGATTCTAGATTCTCTTAGAATGTATTTTTTCAACACCATGTGAATGAAGTAGGAATTTTCAACGTGCTAAAAATAAAGTTCAGAGCAACCAACCATAGACTCTCATGAATAGTAGAAGTACATTTTAGGCAAAAATCTAGTTTGTATAGTTTTAGAAAATGGTTGAAATTAGGTGTAGTTACCTTAAGACAACAAAGTCATTTGACCCCTACCATAGTTGGGTGGACTATGGTAGTAAGCACCCCACCGATGTAGTGATGGTGTGCCAAGACCACTAAGCTAAGGCTACATGTGCCTATTCCACTACAAATTGATTGCTTTACTTTGGACATTTATTAGCCCTAAGATATCACCAAGGTATTTTGCAAAAAATGATCCGGTTTCTAAACCAATAGGCACATTCTTCATTTCTACAAGAATATTTGAAGTCATCCATTGACATTTTTCATCCTCAACATCATAAAGTGCTTGGAAAAATATTTTGTGTTCTTTGGATGATTTCATTAGATGTTTTTTTGGGCCTCCGGGAGACCATTTCAGGCATGTTCCTTTCATTGTTCCCCCGGCAGTGAAAGAACAACCAACTATTAAAAAAAAAAAAAATTTAATTTTTTAATTCTTCAAATGCAAAAAAATGTTGAAGATAAATAAATTAGCTGGTAGCCTCTCAACCACGTAGGACTACTGAGGTGTCATTGCAACAATCACGATCCCTAGTTATTACAGCATTATAATTTATGGTCTCTCGGAGGCCCAAAAAAACATCTAATGCAAAGAGGCCTCAAATATGGAAAAAAAATTCATCCAATTTCCTAAAGGGAGTTGCTTAAATGCAATTTCAATTAAAGATGTTGCATATTCTCCTATGGTGATATTTTTTTACTTGCCTATATAAGAAAAAGGCAACTCTATATATTGTATTTTGGAAATTTGTGTTATTTTCTTTAGATTTGAATTTCAGCTATAAAAATGATCTTTTTTGAATTTGAGAGTAACTAAAAAAAATGTTTTTTAAGCCTAGTTCATATTCTGATTTGAAATTTGAAAAATTCCTAAATTTGAATATTTTATTTCAATTTGAAATTAAGACCTATTATCATGGAGTGTTGATTTCCTACTTTTAGAATGAGATGGTAAAAAAATTTGCACCATGGTGTTTTACACTGTAGTATACACCTATGGAGAAAATTTTCAGCTTTTTAAAATACATTTTGTATTTGATATGAATTTTTTTCACTATATATTCAAAAATTCACAATACTTTAAAGTATTCCAAAAAAATATGAAATTTTTATGACTTATAGAAGACATGTAATTATATAGATCTTTGAAAAATAAAAATAAATAAATAAAATAAAAATAAAAATAAATTCAAATATAGTTGTAGAATGGAAGCACATAGAGAGAGGAACTTCAAAGTTTGAAAAAGTGGTCACAAGCCCATCCTTTCAAGGTAACACCAATTTGCTTAGGAGGTCAAAAAATGGCCTATAGATGACATTTGGCACCTTTATGAAATGGAAGAAAGAATTTTTCATCCACATGGTTAAGGAGACTTGGTTGAACATTTTTGCTAAAAAGCGGTATTGGAAATCCTCTTTTTGTCACATTGTTGATTTTTCTACATAAGAAGATGCTTAATCCAGGGATCACCATATA
This sequence comes from Rhytidiadelphus loreus, assembly GCA_947034895.1. Classification (NCBI taxonomy): domain Eukaryota; kingdom Viridiplantae; phylum Streptophyta; class Bryopsida; order Hypnales; family Hylocomiaceae; genus Rhytidiadelphus; species Rhytidiadelphus loreus. The sequence goes on from OX344762.1 coordinate 66,315,755, forward strand.
GTGTATTTTAGCAACTTCAAGATCCTTCCTCTTGATGTGAATTTTAGCTTATCCTCGTAGAGATGATTCTTCCACTTGTAAGGAGAAATTGCATTACTCATGCCCATGAAGCAAGAGTAATGAACTATCTTCAACAAACTCTTCATTCACAATGGTCTCTATTCTTTTCAGCTATGATCTTTAAAATGCTATTTTACCAAAAGAATTTACCTATCTACCAAAGAATTTCATGAACTACTTTGCAAGTGTAAACAACTTCCCTATGTTGCATTTCCAACCACTTTGTACAATCACCTTCAATAAGCTTACACACTTTCTTAACATTCTGTTTTAGTACTCTGTTCATTTTAAGAGGTTTGAAGGTGCTAAGCACGACTACACCAAAATGAATGAAAATTAACTTAGTGTGATCAATCTAACAACATCACCCCTAAACATCACAAATGCTACAACAAATATCTCCCCATTGCAACCAATGTTGAATAGTGTACCCTTGTGATAAATAGTTTAATCCCTAAAGGAAGGGGGGAGGGAGACATTGTCAAATATTGTGGTTTTGGGGTATATTATTCAAAAATGAAAATTGAAATTTTTTTTTGAAACTTCAACCATAAAAAACTGAAGTAAAGTTATTTTACTAGAGTGTGGAAAAATTTTCATCCCGTTTGATCACACGGATTGAAAGATTGCAACATTTGAAGTGAGAAAAAAAAAATTCATTCCTGCAAAACAAGGTGAGTAAACTTCAAACCCTTTTGGAGTTAGATTTTTGCTCTATACAAAAATGAGGAAGTTTTTTCTTTTGAAACAAATGGAATTCCATTGCACAACAAAACACAATAAATAACAACAAATGATCGAGTTGGTCACTCTACGTGGGGGTTCATACGTCAAGTGTGGCCAAGGCTTTTATTTAGAGGGGAGATTTTGATGACCATGAACAATTAAATGGTCCCTATTATTATCTAATTTCCTAATTTATAACATTTATGCCCCCTACAATTACTTAGCATTGTCAAAGAGGGGCAATTTTCAGCACCCTTTCTTTGTTATAAAAAACCAAAGTAGAGTGAAAAATACAAACAAAAATATTAAAGACAAAAATACAACACACGAGCTACAGACACAACATTCACTTAACACAATTTGAAGCATTTAACATACATTTATGCCTTCTTCCTACTATAAAGCATTCAAAATATGAGAATCCTCAAATTGTAAACTAAAATAAACAAGGAAAGGTCACAAATAGAACAAAGATGAAAAAAGTACACATGAAATCACTAGAAGAAAACTGTGTTATTATTATAGTGCAATACCATAATAACATAAAGTGTTTGAAGCCTAAAATGTATTCATAATGCAATTAAAAGTACATAAAATAAATGGTTACCTTGATAATATTGCACACACTACATGGAATTTACAAAATAAAAAATGCCTAAAACTAAGAGGCAAAACCACATGCTAAACTCTCTTATGCACAAGTTGTAGGGAGCACCGACAGAAGTGACAAGTTGTGCCAATCTTCACCCTTCGCCACAGTAACCATGTAAGGTTGCCAACCACAAAGCTCTTCCAATTCACCACCGCTAAGATCTAATCATTGCATAGATGATTTGAAAGTTGTGCCAAAAGCTGCCATGATTTAGAGATACCCCTAAATCCTAAATTGCAACCCCTAGGTATGAAACATTGACTAAAAATATTACTAAACCCTAAACTAAAACATATGAATTCAACAAGGGAAACTCCCCATAAATGAATCATCACCACATTTAGACCACTTTTGGAGAAACAATATTCAAAGCATGCAAGTGAAAAGCCCAAAGTGAAGATAGAAACAACATTTGAAATATCCAAAATGAATCATCTAAAGTGAGTATTTTGACCATTAGATTCACTCATGAAAAATTTTAGATGCAAATATGGAGTCTAGTTTACTCTAAATCACCTTGCAAGAACATTAAGTGAATTGGCAATACACTCGTCATTTTTTTGATGATTTCTTGTGCCATGAGGAAATTTTTTATTTGAAATCCAAATGGTGAAAAGTTAGAGACAAACATTTGGAATAGGTAGAAAAAAATTCAAGAATTGCAAGATAATAGAACTTGAAGTTAGAAGAAAATGTTTTTTTCTTGAAACCACCCCAACATTGCTAACAAAGTTTGACTCCTCTTATAATGTGATTTGAGGACTAAAATTTGTTCGGGGGGACAATTGTACATATGCCATATTTTATTAGTTACATACATGCTAAATTTCAAAAGTTGATGAATTTTTTGCAAAAGATTCTCAAAAGATTCTTAAATTGCCCAAACTACCAAAAAAGTTGAAAATAGCACAATTTTTTATCTAAGCACCAGATCCTAGTGGAAAAAATTGTTTTTTTCACCAAAGAGGTACATCTTTATGCAACTAGTCTTATTGGTCATGTATGTCTTTTAGTGGGTCATTTTCCTAGTTATAGTAGACCATGTTTTTGCTAGTGTGTTGTTGAAGAAATTTCAAGTATGTGATATTTGGATTTTACTACCATACATCCTATTAAATGGTTTTGTTCAATTAAACACATAATACATTGTGGATAGATTTGCAATGATGTATTTATATGTCTCATTTTGGAGCTAAATTTTAATTTCTAAGACAAGATGGATGGAGTAGCTACAAAATAAAGACTTTTCATTTTAGGAATTCACCAAATTCACCAAATTTTCTTGTGAACACAACTCTTCATTTCTTACTAAACTTGATAGTCACAAAATTTTGGATTTGTCTTTTAGAAATGAGTTACATTCATAAGTGAAATTTAAATAATGATTTGTCTTTTGTTGTATTTGGTTGAATTTATGAATACATGCACAATCGACAAAGGTCCAATGGAGGGTCTTAGACATTTACATATTAAGTCAGTAAAGTACCTTTCCAAATTTACAAACAAAAATTTCATTAATAAGAGAGAGATCTACTCCAATCATGTTTTATGATTGGTGTATATTAAGGATTTGTTCATCTAAGGTCCTACAAGTGACATCCACTAATAACTCCTTTATGAATAGCAAGCAAACTAGTGAAGGAATAAAAATACCTTGTTGTCAAAGTAATTTAAAGTCTATTGAACTTAGAATGTACTATCATAAGTTTTTCAACCACTCAAATAATAGCTCAAATATCACTTTCAAGTCCAAGTTGACTTTTATATTATTTTAAGTTTGGTTTCATAGTTTTATTATATGAGAATATGATTGAATTTTCTATCAATTCAAAAATAACAAGTGAATTTGTTTTTGAGTACTTTTTTAACTTTTTACATCCTACATACACCTAGCTATTACCTTCATATTAAATTAATATTATTAAGATAAAATTAACCTTTATATAATTTAAAGATAAAATATTGGTGTTTTTACATATATAATTTTTTTTTTATCATATTTGAATAGTATAACAAAAATTCAATTTGAATTTTTAATCTTGAATTGCAAACATAGATTGAATATTTTAAAAGCAACAATTGAGTTTGACTTAGGTGCATCCAATTTTTTAAATGCAAGTACATTTAGGAATTAATAGGATCCTATGGGTAGGGCTCTTATCCAACTTGAAAGTATGACTTATCATTGGAAAATCTCAACATACAATACTTTGGCAATGGTACATTATATGCCCAATTTGGACTTAAATTGCCAATCCAATATGGGATATAGTAGGTTGCAAAATAATTGTAACATCTAACCTGAAGCCAAAGTTATTTAATGAGTTTGGCTAAGCACTCAATCAAAAAAATTCTGTAATAGTTGACTTCTTTCTAAAATTATATTAATAGAGTTTACCCAAAAAATTTCACACAATAAACACATATAAGGTAAACCAGCCTATGATAGGCAGAATGGCTGGTTTGCCATATTCACATTTTTGAAAAAAATTTAAAAAAATTATCTATGAAGATAAACATGAGGAATGCAGAGAACAAGTGAAATTTTATTTTTTGGACAAAAAATGAATTTTTTATGAATTTTTGAAGTTTGCTGTGCAATTGGCTTTAAAGAGTCTGTAGACTACCCCAAATCAAGAGAAAAGTGTTTCCATGATGGTCATCTAACCACCTAATGCAGTCAAAACGTTTTCTAACATGGCTCCAAGATTTCCTAATATGGACATGACATGAAAGAATTACAACTAACTTTTTACTACGAGTTTACACTGAAAATGGGTAAGTGTCCTAAGACAATTATCAATAACTTCATGACCATTTCCCAAGGCTTTGATTATGGCCACAAATTAATCAAATGCAGTTCTAACCCCATTTATTGGAAAAAGTTTGTCATGGGTTGATTTAAGACTGTAATGGGTAGTTCTCTAGGAGCCTGTCATAGGAGATTTGTCTGTCATAGGCTGGTTTACCTTATGTGTGAAAAGTTTGTAAATGTTTTATCTTCTAGTGTTTTAGTTCAACTTGATTAGCACTTGTAACTAATGTATGCCTTTATTAAAGGAAGTTTCCCCTTACATTAGATAGTTTATTTGCTTGACTCTTTAGTTGATTCAAGTTTTGATGGAGGTCCTTCCAATTTTGTGTATCTCTACATGTCCTTGGTTACCAACAAATTAAACATGTCAATGTAACTAACCTTATAATTGTAAGTAATGTATGTATATATGCCCTTATTAATTCCTAAAGGTTTTTGATATGTTTTTATCAAAAACGCTTCAAAACTGCCATTTCTAGTACAAGTACCAAATTTTAGAAAATAAATAAATTTTGCACACATGTAAGCATAGGATTTTGTAGTATGTTGATTTGAAAATTTGTGGAAAAAAATAGAAAATTTTTCACTATGTAGATTGCAAGATATTAGCATTTGAAGTGACAAAAATCATTTTCTTGGTCCTACAAAGAACTGGGCAGGTGCACTTCACAAGGTCACATTTGTATAAAAAAAATGTCTAAAATGGTCGTGATTCTTTGGATTCATTCTTGAAGTCAAGTTGTCTATATGGAGAAAAAAATTTAGATCATTTGAAACTGTACAATATATAGGAAAAAAATAGTAAGTAGAAAGAAGTAGAGAATGATTCAAAATACTAAATTGTTGACAATTTATTTATGAATTGAAAAATGCCAATTCCAATGGTTGAAATGTTGTAATAAATAATATGCACCTTATTTTTATTTTTATTTTTTCAAAAGTATTGAAAGTTGAGTTAAATAAAGGACTTCAAAGTTTATTTTAGAGTAGAAATTCTATAACTATCCGCAAACTACCCACAACTAAAAGTCCTCCTAATTTTTATCTCATTAATCAAAATAGAATGATTCAAAGCTTTCCACATATTTATAAATCTAAAGAGAAAATTTCAAATTTTTATTTAAAAGAAAAGTGAATTTTAAAGAAGTTTTTTCTTTTGCCGAGGTTGTCCATCGAGCAATGAAAATTACAGATCATACAATAACTTTTTAAGTATGTATTCAAAAGTTAAGAAAATTGTTGGGTCTTGAAGCAACTCCTTGGGAAAACATTGTATAAAAATTTCAAAGAAAAAAAATTAAAATTCCATTCATAGTGAGCTGCCCAAAATCGCCATGTTGCCAAAAAAAATGCAATTTGGTCCTTTTTAATTATGTATTCAAAAGTTACAAAAAATTTGAACCCACAAAAAGACTGCCAATTTTGTACCCCGCAGCGATTTGTAGTGCAAATATGGAATTTTTTTTTCCAATCAGACATGGAACTAGTAGTGTGCCACCACATTGGAGACTTTTTAATTTTTTTTTTTTTTTAAATTCAGAAAATTTTCAATTTTTTTAATATTATTTTATTATTATTTTTGTACTTGCATTGTGCTACTACTGAAAATGAATCACTAGTAGCCTTTTGGAGGGTTCATTTTTTTTGTAATGGATTAAAGGATGTCGATCCTTACATTAGATACTTTACTTGCCTAACTCTCTAATTGATTCAAGTTTCGTTGGAGGTCTTTCCAATTTTGCATATCTCTACATTTCCTTGGTTATTGAGAAGTTAAACATGTTAATGTGACTAACTTTAGACTAAGTAACCATTTAACAATGTAGAGGACTCAAGAATGAATTCAAAGTCCTCTAGAACCAAGGAATGCAACTATTCATTATGTCGCAACTCTTGTCAAAGAATTTTTTTTTGAACTAATGATCATAGTGATACTAAGTGATGGCCCCATTGTTTAAAGTTAAAGATTTCCCACTACCACTACAATGTGGAGATTTAAAAGGTGTTGTGGGAGGCCACTTTCAACACTTTTATAAATTTCTATTCTACATAGCAGGTTTAATAATCCTTCTCAACACTTATTTTGACCCTATAGTGTCAAATTGAGATTTTGGACTACTATTTTACTTCACTTTAGTAGCCACAATCTTTGATGAAAACAACTCCATTTGAGGGAAGAGTTTATCTAGCATAATTCAACCTTGTTGCTTTCATTTCTTCTCTCAACGTAAGGTAGATAAACCCATTGTAGACAAAATAATTGGCTCATCTCACATGAATCAATTGAAATTCTTTAATCTTCTAGTTTTGCAAATGTAGAAAAATCAAAGAACATGATGGCAAATTAAATTATATTTTTCCTCCACAAGGAATTTGTAATAAACTTTTTTAACCCTTAAAGGACAAACCGATGACCTTGGAAATCATCCCTTTTCATTACTGAGTGAATCATTGGCTTAAGAAATAGCAAAAACACTCATTGGAAGTCAATCTACTATAGAAGACCTTCCCTTTTCACAACCAAATTCCAATGGACAATATGGAATCCTTTTAGTAGGACAGAAATGCAAAAGGGAAGGTCTTCCATTGGAATGTTTGGGTTGCATTTCTGTCCTACTAAAAGGATTCCATGTTGTCCATTGGACACCAAACGTTAGTGTGACATGTAAGGGTTAAAAATCCAACCCAAACATTCCAAAAGTCATTAGGGGTCCTAAAACCAACAAAAGTGCATCCATAATGATCATCTCACTTATTGACAATGGTCATGCTATTTTTTTTAAATGATCACAAAATCAAAGTCCTAAAATAGTCATTTCATGTGACAATTTACATTCAAAAGGTAGAAGGTAACTACACCTAATTTTGACCACTTTCTAAAATGACCACCACAAATTCTTGACAAAAATGTACTCCCACTATTCATGAGAGTCCGTGGTCGGTTTTAGGAACACCTACTTTCAACACTTCGAAAATTCAAATTTATTCATACAATGTCCAAAAAATGCATTCTAAAAGAATCTTGAATCCCCTTTTGACTACCAACAAAATCCGACAAAATGTTTTTCAATACAATAATGAGAACCATGCTGAATTGCTTATTTGTGTGATTTTAGGTGTAGTTACCTTACTGGTCTCAGATCTTTATCACGCTTTAAAGTCGTTCCATTGTAACCCCAGACTAATATACTCAAGAATGACTGTTCTAAGTTGAATGCTGCATAACTAAAATGGGCAAAATGTCTGGAATGTTCCAGCACTTCCATTCACCTGTACGACTAAGCTACCATATGATCCACAAATTGAAGGCTACGCTAGAGTGACCTACCAGAACCTCTCTCACCTAAGTACAACAAAAATTTCAAAGTATCAGAAACAGTCATCAATAATTGCAAGACCCTTTCAAAGGAAAGATTCAAAAGAACCACCACGGTCTTCAATATAGAAGAGTCTGCAATATAATTTAAGAGTCTGCAAAATCGAGAAGTATCTCCTCTGATCCCTCATCTAGCAAAGCGGCTTTCTATTTACATGTACGTCCGGGTCACAACCCTCAATGCAAGGCTATCGGCACGGAGAAAACGTGCTTGTTACCTTGATAAAAAAACTGAACCAGAATAGATCAACCTAGAGAGAATACTACACTATACTGCATTTCTGTACAACCCTAAACCTTGAACCCTAAAAACTGATGAAAGACTACAAACCACCTGCTAAAAAAAACATTCCAGAATAGCCCACAGCTCTAAGCTGCCTAGATTGGATTTCTAGATGCCATTCTAGAAGGCTTACGGATAATACCCCCAAAAAAAACTCTGTGCAGAGCAAATGCTTTGTGTTCAGACAAAAGGGGACTTTCCTGACCTTGAACCGAGCGCTCTCAAGAGAACTTCAGGTCTCGAATTTTTTAACACCTGCAAAGAAGGAATTCGCAAATGAATTATCTCAAAGGCTACCAAATTTCATTCAAGAAGAAAAGATTCACTCAAGTGCAGGTGTAGGGTACATTCATACCCAGTGAGTGTAATGAAAAAGCAAAGATTAGATTGGGTCAAGGAGTTTAAAGTATACCCCATGTGAGGAATAAAGTATTTTCCCAAGGTTGAGAGTCTGTTGGCTTTAGACTGAAGGGGTAGAGGCTTTGCATTGATAAAAACTACATGAGAGGAAGTTTGAGTAGGACCTTACTTGAAGGGACCTTATTCAAAAAACAAGTCAAAGCTACAAAGGCATAAGCTCTCCTTTGAGTCAAAAGGGTCAAGAGATCCCATCCTATCCTGAATGTTTAAATAGCTTACTATTTGGTTCAACATCTAATTATTTTGAGGATTATAATCCCACAAGATAAAGATATAACCTTCAAGAATTTAAGATAAATCCCACCCACCATTTCATAGGCCACATTGGATTATAGTGAAACTTTACTCCTTGGTGCAAAAACTTAAGTTGAGTTAAAAATTTGAACCTCTTGAGTTTGTATTGTTTTATTAGAAGTGCCCAAATGGTCAAAGGTTGAAAAGAAATCATTTAGGAAGTTCTAAAGTAACAAATAGGAATTGATTTAGGAAGCTTCAAGGAAGGTAACAAAATGTACCAATAAAAAGAAGAAATCGTACCCTAGATTTTTGAACAATAGAAATGTGTTTTGAAAGTTACTATAATTGACTATTAGCTTCCGGAGTGCACATTCTAAAATTTAGCTTGCGCATGCAGGAGTCATACTCTACCTCACAACAAAGACAGTAATGGCAAATTGGCATTCCACTGCAATTCACAAGTGTACCAGAAATCACAAATCACAAGCACAAACTGAAATACTACAGAAAGTCAGATATATCGTACCAGTAGAGGCTTGATTCTCACAACTGGCAGAAGCGCCGCCACTGTCCTCAGGGTTGACTGCGACGGAAGTTATGTAGCTCTTCTGTGAGGAGCTATCTGATACACGAGACTGTTGGCGAGGAAGATTGGCTATCCTCGCATCTGCCTCGAGAGCTGGCATTTCTGGCATCGCCAAATGCGGAAAACTTATATTCATGGGTTCACTGCTAACTTTTGAAGCCAGCTCTGTGAGTTCTGCATGTGCAGCTTCCAGTCCTGGGGATGCACCAATATGACTGCCTAGTGCTTCTTTAGCCTTCTCAAGAATAGTTTGTAGGTACTTGCCCTGAGCCTCAATCCTCAATTGCAGCTGCCTTTGCACCTGTGTTAAAAGACAAACATCCGGGAGTAATGGGGTGAAATCAGGAAAGAGCCTTTGAAGTTCGAAGGATAAACTCTAGTAAATGTAACGCAAATCTTGCCACTGAAAACCGAAGGAACGCTCAAAATAAAGCTCCGAGCAGGCGAATTATCAGGACATAAAAATAGTAGAAGGGAAACAAATACCTCAAGTTGCTCCTGCAGTCGATGCTGAACTTCCATCTGCATCCGAATAGCCTCAGATATTTGGAATCCCCTGCACACAAAAACAGATTTAATTTATTTCCCGATTTCCCGTAGTTAATCCTAAGAGTCTATGATAAAAACGTCCTATTCGGGAAACGCTGCCCAGGTGAAACCTCCAGATGTAGAATACATACTCTTGATTCTGAGGTTTTGTTGGGGTTGGGGTGCTTGGCCCATCGCTACCAGCACTGCTTGTTCGTTGTAAACCAGGAGATTCTGCTCAAGACAATACCCACACATTTCCAAACTGAGAAACATCAAACTTTCCAGTCTCAATTTTTCTTTAGCATGTCACGTTGAGTAGTTTATACGGTCAGCGAAAATACTAACACCAAGCCACGATAGACCATTGAAAAAGACAGCAGAATCTATAGACGAACATGCATATGGCTCAAGATTTGAACAATGATTTTAACATTAAGGATGGCATAACACACTAAACTCAAAGGAGAAATTCGAGATGAACTTGAGGAGCTGAATGATTCAAAGCAAAGACTAGTGGAATGTAACCAAATGGTGAAACAGAAAACTTAGACTAGGGCTATTGAAGGGCAGTCGCTCTTACCACTCTTAGTACTTTCATGCCCACTACTTTCACGATTTTGTTGCTTACCAAGCCTGAACTTCTGCAGGTCAAATACATAGTCGTGCTTGAATTAGTCAAAACTGTTCATCCATGTGCATGATCCGAAACCAAACGATATCCACATGCATATCCGCATACTCAGATATGGCAACAGCCGTGTTGGTGTAACACTGACATGACCCCGGCAAAATCGGAACAAAAAAAAATATTATTTCATACTCTAACCTTTGCAATAGAACTTAAGATTAGCGACAGATGAACAAACAAGAATCGAAGAGAAATTGAATATAGGAGGGGGATTCTATTTTTTAACTATTAACAAAGTGTACAAATTGTCCACAAAGGATTAAGGATTTGAACATGATTTGTATTATTAAACTACTTTAATTTTGTGTTGAATTTTGTGTTGAATTTTGTGTTGGATCTTGTTGGAAATTGAAAGAGGATTCCAACATAGCTTAGAATATATGCTTTTGAATAAGTTAAATGAATTTGTAGACATTTACTAAATCAAGACGGTCAACAATGTTGTGAAATTCTCAAAAATAACTATCTCTACTGTAGTCAATTACCCTCTCTCATGTTTGAAATGGTCTTTGCTTCAATAGTTTAACAATAGAAAATCAAGTCAAAAAATATAAACTAAAAGTTACCCTCTCTCATGTTTGAAATGGTCTTTGCTTCAATAGTGTAACAATAGAAAATCAAGTCAAAAAAATATAAACTAAAAGTTATGTGATAGTTCACTTCTACTTTACCCCCAAAGGTTCATCCATTAGGCAAATGTCGAATGTTTTGAAAAGTGCAATTCATCCAATTAATATTCATTGAGGAAGCTTCAAGAAAATATTATATAATATCCATGAAAAGAGGTAATAATGAATTAGATATAGACATTTTGGTGGAATTACAATTGTTCTCATTGATGTGATTTTAATGTGATCTTACTATCTTTAGTTTCAAGCATTTAAGGGTTAAAAATAAGTAGCTACACTATGAGAGGCTCTATCCTTGTAGGACTAAGGTCAGTGGCTCTTGCTCCCTTTATAAGTAAGGTCCTACTAGAAGGTCTTCACACAAGCCTCTTCCTCTTAAAAATAGCACTAAACCCCCATGTGATTGACCAAATCTACTAACATCTAACTACCGTATACCGCCCAACTAATGCCACCCTTCGTTCCTGTAACGTTGGTCAAATCTACTTCCAAAGCACATCTAACCAACACATACCACCAACTAATCCTAACAATCTATACTCTTAACTATAACCGTACCCTTCGCACGAAAGGGTCAAAAAGGGTTTTTAAATTTCAATATTTCCTCAGAAGTTTGAACTCAAGCAAAACAAGTCACAGCTGAAGACATGTACTATCCTGACCATCAACGATTACGATGAGTGGAATGAAATCAGAAAGGAGAAGATGAACCAACAATGGTAAACTTCCTTTGTCATGCTATGTCTTCCATCCTCAAGGGCAGGAAAAAAAACTAACTAACCTGGAGGTGGCTTTTCAGATGGTATAGAGTAAGGCCCTTAACACCCATCACTCGCATCAACGACTTTGGCGTGGCCTCTGCACTTCAAATGAACCCAAAATGAGTGCTCATAACATCAGGTCAAACCTGTTACAAACAAAGCCCTCTTTCTGTTTTTATTATTATTAATTGAGACTCAAGAACAGAACAAAGAATATGGGTAAGACATCACAGCCTAATCATAAGCTACACAAAACAAAACGAAGACTACAAAGAGAAGCCACCTCAGACATGCAGATTAGCAAAACAAGCAGCAATCCAATACTAGCTGTAATAGTGGGGACGAGTGCTGCTCAGGGGAGATCACCCATGAAATATACACCCCTGGTACACGCCCTACTTACACAGGGTGTCACCTGAGCAGCTCTCCATCACATTTTTGGACTTACGACGCAAGCAATGCAGCGGAGGTTGCAAGCCAACACGCATTGGAAGCTTTCCTACTACATGATCAAGACTGATTGAGCATCCTCGTGAGCGAAGATTGCACTTCAAAAAAACTAAAAATTGAAACACAAGAAGAACAAAACAGAAACCACCTAAAACATGAAGATTAGCAAAAACAAGTAGCAATCCATTACTAGCTGTATTAGTGGGGCGAGTGCTGCTCAGAGGACACCACCCCTCAATGTACACGTCAGGTACATGTTCTAACCACTGATTATACGCTGGGAACCAGCTGAGCAGCACTCGGCACGGTCCTAGTATGGGGCCTCGGTGGTCCAGATCATGGACCCTTCACACAAAGACGGGTAGTGAGTTGCTAAAATACTATTAGTGAGATTCCCAAAAGGGAGAGACTTTGAGAGACACTTGAGAGAAATTAGGTTTTAAAGAGAAAATCAGCCCAAGTGAGCTTCACTTGCGCCTCCATTGAACCTAGCAAGCAGCAAAAGAGAGCTCCACCATAAAATTGGCTCCATTTTGTAGGTCAAAGTTTTCTTCAAAAACTTCTAAAATCTGCCGCAGTGTTCCAAGAAAACTCAGGAAGACTGCCTCGACTTCCCAAATAGCAGGTGGATCAGGAGATCCCGGGTGTGGATCACCGGGCCCCCAATACTAGGACCGGGCCCAGCATTGAATCTTTTCATACTACATGATCATATTTGCAAAATAACATTTTTGCAAATGTTTAGAATGACTACACGAATGTTTAGAATGAATTTTAGAGCGAAGATTGCACTTCTAAAAGTTATAACAAAAGGCTACAGTGAAACCAATTAAAACAAGAAGACTGGCAAAAACAAGTAGCAATTCATTACTAGCTGTATTAGTAAGGACGAGTGCTGCTCAGGGACACCAATCCTGGAATGTACACGTCAGGTACATCTTCTATCCACTGGGAGTCACCTGAGCAGCACTCCACCGTAGAAGTGACACTCACGAGCCAAGAAATGCAGCTGACAATGGGGGTTACAGGCCGATATGCATTGAATGTTTTCGAACTACATGATCATATTCCAATCTAGTCGCAAACATGATAATTTTGCAAATGTGAAGACTGATTGAGCATCCTCATGAGCGAAGGTTCAATGAAAAAAGACTGAAGAGAAACAACTGAAAGACAAGACGACTAGCATTGAATCTTTTTCCTACTACATGATCATAATTGCAAGATGATATTTTTGCAAATGTGACGACTCACTGAGCATCCTGACGAGCGAAGATTGCACTTCAAAAAGTTAAAAAAGAAAGCAAAGAAGACTTAAGGAAAAAAAAACATCTAATACATGAAGACTAGCAAAAACAAGCAATAATCCAATACTAGATGCAATAGTGGGGTTGATAACTCGATTGCTGATCAGGGCTAGAAATGCAACTGGCAATGGGGTCGCAAGCGAATACAGCATTGAATCTTTTCCTACGACATGACCTTCTTTGCAAGATGATATTCTTGCAAATGTGGCGACTGACTGAGCATCCACACGAGCGAAGATTACACTTTCCACAGAAACTAAAACAAAGAAGACTGAAATAGAAACCACCTACGACATGAAGACTAGCATTGAATCATTTCCTACAAACTGATCATATTTATTCGCAAGTTGATATTCTTAGAAATGTGACGCCTGAACGAGCATTCTCACGAGCGAAGATTGCACTCGAAAAAAGCTAAAAAGTCAAACAAAGAAGACCAAGAGAGAAATCACATGAAAATGAAGACTAGCATTGAATCTTTTCCTACAAACTGCGTCTCCAGATGATATCATAACAAATGTGAAGACAGACTGAGAACTGCAATACCATAAGTCAAGTTCCGATTGAACTAGCTAAAGAGAGAGAATAACTCACTGTCGGCGCCCCCCAGCATGGACACGGCGTCCACGAAGCGCTCATGAAGCTCCGGAGTCCATCGCAACCGCGGCTTGGGATCTGCCGAGCTCACGCCCCCATCGCTGGAGAAGCTCGCACAGTAGACGGAAGGACGCTCTTGGTTGCTGGACGCCGATTGCGCTCCCACAGGAACTAATGCCATCGCCTTCCAATTCTCGTCTCTTCTCTTCTCTTCACTTCACTTCTTCCTCGCGTATTTATACGATGAAGGCCCTCTCAATCCCTCTCGCTCTTTTTTCTGTATCTTGACCAAGGTCTCGCTATAGGCTCACATACATATGGCTATAATAAATACACTTCAAGACTAATAATGCCGGATGCATTAAATCTGGAGAAGTCAAATTTCTCACTTCTTCTTCGCAACCATCTAAAAAGATCCAACCCAAAACCACCTTCTCTGTCACAGTGTACTACTTTGTTACCGATTGAGGGCGAGAGCTTCCGTGACAGAGACGAGACAATAGCAGAAGGACAAACCACAGAGAAACAGAGGACTAAGGTTAAGCAGCAGTCAAAATTATGACGACGATCACCCCGCGTCCCACACACACCCCAGCACAGTCCCTTAGAAAGAAGGAAAAGACACACACAAGAATCCGTCCTTCCTGCAACCACGAGTCCGGCACCGCAACCCAGAACAGTTACCACCACGCCATGGAAACACACGAAGTTCGTGAGTAAACAGCAACGAGCGTGCACGAAAGGAAAAGGAAAGGGAGCGCGGGGGGCACGAGGGCGACCAACTGGGGATTGAGTCAGTTCGTTATTACGAGCAAGAAGCGTGAGAGCAGGAGGCACTGGCAAATCTCGCCATACCCACGCACCCCGTTCCTCGACCTTGATGGCAGCAGGCAAGGACGAGCTACTGTAGTAGCGCTGCCACTCCTGTACTTGCACTGGGGGTTTGTTTGTTGGTGGACAGACACAGAGAAGAGGACAGAACGAACGAGGACGAACAGGGACGGACGAAGGCGGACGATGAAGGACGGGGTATGGCGGGGACGAAAGAGGACTGACGGGCGGAGACGAGCGGGGATGGGGGCGGGAACAGGTACTGTAGGAGCGGGGCGGGGGATGGGTGGGGGACGGGCGGAGGGGTTCGTTCGTCGGGATTGGTGACTGGAAAGGGCTCCAGGGTTTGGTGGTTCGTTCGTTCGTCGTTATCCTGTTGGACGGTGAGGCTCGTCAACGTTGACGTTGGCGTTTTCGTCTTGGGTGGCGAGCCTTGAAGTGGCGTACGTGGCGTGCCGTGGCGTCAGGTGTCGGGGAAGAAGGGGACCTACGACCGTGGCAGTGCATGGGAGTCGCAAGCCATGATGGGAAGCTGGAACTCCTGGAAGTCCGCTGCCTGGGCAACTTGCCCTGCTGACCAGCATGGGACCCCATCAAGTCACCTGAACCATCCTCTAGTCAGTTTGAGTGAGTCTTTGGGGTTTAATTAAAGGATTGTACAGTACCAGAGACTTTTTTTTTTTTTCATTTATTTATTTTGGGCAGTGCACGAACCGATCTTCCTTGGAGTGATGCACCTGTCAATCTCATGGGATGAAACGTGCAAAATGCGGATGAAACTTAAATTATTCATCCAAAAGAGTGTACATTTATCTTCAAAAGAGCAATATTGTCTTTCAAACATGTAGTAAATTGAAATTTTCATCCAATGTAAGTAGGGGAATAGATCACTTATTATTCCCTCTAAAAAAAATTATATCCCTTTTAAGCAAAATATTGCTCAAAACCACCATGCTAGAATGTACACTTACAATTAATTTAACCATGGGAGGACGCTTAGGTCAAAAGTGACTTATGGATGACTTTCAATATTACTATTGAAATGAAGAAATCAATTAACCTATTGGTCAAAAAATCATATCATTTTTGGCAAAATATTGTAGTAATAGGTCTTGTCCTTTCAAAGTTAATGAAGATTTGAGCATAGTTACTATTATTGAATCGGGTAGGTATTCCTAATTGCATCCACATAAGCAACGGAACGTTGTTCTTATATTAAATTGCCTAATTTTTGTTGGATCTTAATTATAAAAGTCAAAACTAAGAGTGTTCTAAGTTATCTTTTTATGCATTTTTAGGAATCTTTATGAACTCATTTTGAATTTTCAAAGTATTAAGAAAAGGTGTACCTAAAAGTGCCCCTACATTCTCATGAATAGAGGCAAACAAATTTAGACAAAAATATATAGAAGCTGATTTTAGAAAGGAGGCACAATTGGATATGGTTACCTTAACTCAATTTTTATTGATTTTTGTTGGGAGTCAAAAGATGATTTTAGAATGAATTTATTAACATAATGTGAATATACTATGAATTTTTTAAGTATTGAGGATTTTTCTTAATATAATATTTCATGGGAAGTGATGAATTGGGTGATTTTTTCTTAATGATACATTGGTCCCAAAATTGACCATAGGCTTACACAAATAGGGCTACACATTTTAGATGCCAAATTTAAAAAAACTAGTCACAATTAGGTACAATTACCTTGTCATTAAACTTCAACAAATATTTTGGTGTATTTACAAGTCTCTAAAAAATTTAAAATGAAAATGTGTTTGTTTAGTCAAATCTTATTGTACTTTTTGTTGAAAATAATTCATAGTAAATCACTCAAGATTGTATAGTAGCAATCAAAAAAACAAAAACGTTGTGCACTAGTTCTTAAATTAATAGCTTCAATCAAGTTTTGAAGTCATTCAAAAGAATTAAACATAAGAAATACTTCCATTTAATTCTATAATTGCATACATACGGTCATTGTCTTTTTAAATAGTTGTGGGGTTTATAGGCCAATAAGTATTGCATACTTGCTATGGTACTTGTGATCATTGTCTTCTTCACAATTGTGAGTTTTATTGAGAGATAGATCTTGTATACACAATCATTGTCCTCTTAAATAGTCATTAGGCTTATTAATCAATAGGAATTACATACTCATGGACATTGTCTTTTTGATAGTTGAATGTGGGTTTATTATCCAATAGGTTTTGTATACTCAAGCACAGGTTTTTTGAGTGCCAAATTTTTTTCATGTACAAAAATAGAATTTGGAAGGATTGCATATTTTTCTAGAATTTTATTATACAAAACGTAATTACTATGAATTTTTTAGTGAAAGATTTCCTTCAACCTATAATTTTCTGAGTGCCAAATTTTTCTCATGTACAAAAATAGAATTTGGAAGGATTGCATATTTTTCCAAAATTTTATTACACAAAACGTAATTACTATGAATTTTTTAGTGAAAGATTCCCTTCGACCTATAATGGTGATATAGGTTGATTGCAAAGTCGACTAAGGGCCAATTGCAATATTCACAGCCTTACAACCAATCATAATGTGACAGAATTGTTCCTCAAACTTTGCGAACTACAACAATCTATGGTTGGGATTACAATAGTCTATTGGTCAGGAATAGAAGGGTGATCAGGTATGGGTCAGCTACCTTAGTTGTAAGTTTAATTAGTTGATAGGTATTGCAAACTCTTGTTCACATGTGACATTCACCTATAATTGTGTCCTAAACATTAAATAAATACTTGAGCATAAGTACAATTATTACATTGACTCAATTTTTGTTTGCTATTCTATAAAGATTCTAGCACAACTTTGTATATATGTTTTTTTGAACATTATACTAACGAACAATAGCATTTCAAAGCAATAAATTTCAAAATGGATTTTCCTAAATCTATTCCTTGAATCATTACTAATATGAACAAATGTATCAATTCAAGTGAATTCTTCTTCCATATTTGGAAATTGAGATTGTTTTTTCTTCTTCATTTTGATCTCAATGATTCCATTTTAATACTATTTCATAAAAATCTATGACAAATTCACTATTTACTAATTTGAACCCTTAGGATTTGAATGCCAACATTTTGTTTTCATTCAAAGTCTCTCAGCAAAGTCTACAACCAATTTTTTTGGTAAATATATGAATTGAAATCCTGGTCAATGTGAAACTTATTAGTAAAATCATCTCTTATAAAAATTAGGTTATTAGTAAAAGCTTCGTTTACAGAATCATCATATTTGAAGGGTTGAAAATGAAGAATTTTCATGAACTAAGCCTCGATAACTATATTTCCAAACAAACGTACATACAAATTTTCAAACTTAAGCACCTAGGTTATAATTTTTGGTTTTCCACTAATGGGCTCTTTCTTACTAGTGAATACTAATATCATACTAGTATTATTAATTATAAATAGGTTCTAAAAATGCAAAATATAAAAATACAACACACACTATGCCATTAAAATAAACTTTATCCTAAAATTTTGTCAGTTCTTTATAAATGTTTTTACAATTTTTTTATTTAAAAAATTAAAAAATGATTATATCCTAAGTGTTAAAAATACATAGCTATTAGAAAAAAAAAATCATGTTTTTACAATCAAATCTTTTACTTTCCTTTATATATCAACCGAGATATCAACATAACTTACAAATTTATGTCAAGTTCTTCTGCAAAGAACTCGAATGTTAAAATTAAAAAAATGTATACATGCATATACAATGATCCTATCCTAATAAAATCTAATTAATTGTACAATTTGTCATAAACTACTATGGGAATGTGTGGAAAAAATTTCAAAAACTTTGATTGCATTGATTGAAAGATTACAACGTTTGAAGTTAGAAAAAAAATATTTTTTTCCTAATCTTACTTGATAGGGTCAACAAACTTTCACTCCTCCTAAATTAATATTTTTACACTATACATGGGGGGGGGGGGGGGTTGACATTTGCATTTTGTATCATGTAAGTTACGTGCCTACCAAATTTCAAAATTATAGGAGGAGTTTTGTACATGTTATTTGAAGCTTCCTAAATTGCCCTAAGAGTTCAAGATAGCATAACTTTGATTAAGGCATCCAATAAAAAAAAATGTGTTCCTATTGAGGGACAACATATTTGCACTTTGTGTCAAAATTTGAAGAACATATGTTAAAAAATGACCTCATACACACCTATCCAAGATCTCTTGTGTACATTTGACAATCATTTGGTCCTTTAGGGGTTAAAATATATTATTTTTATTGGATCTCGAGAAAAGAAATTAGTCCAAGTAGTTTTTTGTAAATAAAATTTATTGTTGGTTTTCAAGGGAAGCTTTGTAGAATAAAAGGTAAAACAAAATAATAATTATTTTATACACTTTTAGAAATTTGCACAATCTTTTGGAGATTTTAAAAGTAAATTGTAAGAAACATAATTATTTAGGGTTATATTTTAGTCAATAATATTTCAATCAATAAAAAATTTAAATTTGTGAAATTTATACCAAAAAATTCCCCCAAAAAATTGTCTATCCACTTACTAAAGAATTTTGAAAAGAATTTACTTGTATAAAAAGTTCTTAAAAAATAAAAACTATTTTTATTTTTTATTTATTTTTATGCACAATGCACTACCTATACTACAACATGTCTAAATTTTGATGAAAACCTCTAATTCCTCAATTAATTATAGTAATTTTTGTAAGAATACAAACCATCTCAAGAGCCACTATAATACATCCATATATTAAATTAGGTTGTTTGTTTTGTTTTGCGACAATGAGATCTCTAGAATTGTGCGTCCTTTGGTTGCATTCTTGGTATCGACAAAAAAAAACTTTATGAAGAGGGGTGCATAGACTTTGTTTCATGTTCCAACTCACAACAGAAAAAGATATTGAATTTTGAATTTTTTTTTAATTAAAAAATTAAAAATTACTTTTACTTTTATTTTAACTGTGGAAATGGCACTGGCACACTACTGTAGTGTACATGAAAACAGTAACAAGACTAAAATTATTTGGCAAAATAGCGCACTCAAAGGAAAGGATATTTGAGTTTGCCGCTACAGGTCTGCCCTTTTAAGGAACAAAGAGAATCGGTCAGCGTAAATTACTAAAATTCAGAAGAGGGAAACATTGGCACACAATTTCCTTCAGTTTAATGAAGCAAGAGCATGCTATTTCCAGATAAGTCTAGAGCAATTAAGCTTAGACAATAGAATCGATTAATATATGCAATTAAATCACAAGATCAAGAGATAGATCCTGTACATGCAGAAGCTACAAAAGTTCAGTTCTTCGATTGTAGACTTTATTTGGTTCAAGCAGAAGACAAGACATGATTTTTCAGGGTTAAAATTTCAGTTAATTTCACTGAGCTGCCCTGCCTTGAAAACTTGAAACAGTTTGCTCAATGAATCTGAATGTGCTTCACTTGTAGATCACAAGCCAACAACTATATTAAGGTAGTATAGGCCATACCTGATCACTTAAGCAATTATGCAGATTTGGAGCACAGGTTTTCAAAAATAGAATTTGGAAGGATTGTAAATTTTTTCAGAATTTTATTATACAAAATGTAATTACTATAAATTTTTTAGTGAAAGATTCTCTTCGACCTACAATGGTGATATAGGCTGATTTCAAAGTTGACCAAGGGCTACTTGCAATATTCACAACCTTGCAGCCAATCATAATGTGCCAAAATTGCTCCTTGAACTTTACAAACTACAACAATCTATAGTTGGGATTACAACAATCTATTGGTCAGGAATAGGAGGGTGATCAGGTATGGATCCGCTACCTTATGTAGAAAATATATTCATATAAAAAACATTGTCAACTTTGATTCAAAACACTGTAGAATGTAGTTACTATTGTTACTAACATAGTTACTGCAACTTTTGAGCTCATTGTCATTGTGACAAACTGTCACAATAAGCTCAAAAAATCAATTAATTAATTAATTTTTAAATTAACTCCCCCCACCCCGGGTTAAATTTTTTTTATTAATTAAAATTAATTTCTTAATTCTTTGTCCCCCTCCCCCTACTTGTAATTTTTTGAACAAGGATCACATGACAAAGAATATGGGACAATGAGAATCCCGTATCCCATATCCACACTCGTATTCATATTCATATTGTACCGTATTTTAATATCAAATATTTGTGTCCATATTTGGATACCGTATCCATACAATATATGTAACCATACTCTAATTTGTATCTGTATATCATATCCGTATCTGGATGGATGGCTCAGATTAAATCTCAGAGATCAAGGATTTAAGAAATTTTGAGTAATCGATGGCGGTTTCGAAAGTAAGCATTTTAAAGAAAACACAATCAATGGCCTTTAAATTTTTTGAGAGAGGGGGGGGCAACTAATACCCTTGGCTTACTCTTTTGGATACATTGTAGAATCAGTTGGAAAAAAGCAATTATTATTAAGTACTATAGTAAACTTGCCAATCACCGCACGGACAAAATTCAAACCCTTTTCCACATAAATATAGAGATTTATATGTTTTGAAATTTGGTGTGATTATTAAATGTCATGATTAGATTCACCTTCAACAAATGAAATGCAAAAAGATTTCTTCTTACAAATTTTATTGCAATTAAAAGGTGATGAAGTTGAAAACTAATTAAAAATTTCTTGCACCCCTTGACCGCACACCGTGCGGTCATTGGACGGTGATACAAAATTATGCTTCCATCCCAAGTGAATTGGTAGTTGCATCGTGCGGTTGGTGCGCAGTTGGCGTGTGGTAATTGGCAACTATTGTTGTGTGGTTATTGGATGTGTGCGGTGAATGGCAAGTTTACTCTACTAGAACTCTACCCAAACTGAAAGCAATCATGCACTACAACCAGTGATCCCATAATGGGTTCAAGGTAATTCGCCAAATGTTCATTTTTGAAAGATTTTTTTGAATTTACACTAAGGCCATGAAGAAATTAAGTAGCAACTGAGCAAAATTTAGCCAGTTTTGGAATTGTTGGCTACAACATTACAACTTAAATTGTAAAGTAAGTCATAATGCCAAGTCCATTTGTTAAGGAAGATTTGCCACCATTTCATTGGATAGTAAGAAAAGCGTTATAAACTCATGATGCAAGCCCTCTTTCTACACCCTTAGATTTGTGAAAAGTATAAATACAGATGTTTGTGATGAACTATTAGACTTGGCCTTATGTCCCATAATGCTCAATAGCCAAGAGGCTCGAGAGCATTATCTAGTTCATAATACTTCTGATACTAGAACACTCTTTCTAATTCCAATGCTCTAGGTTTTATCTTATACCCGGGGAGGACACTCCCTATGTTTTAGCAAACTACGTGCGGCGGAAAAAGTAAAACAAGTAATACACCTTAAAATTTAATTTCTTTTTCAAAAAAAAAATTATGGATAGATTTTACTACTTTATAAGTTTATGTTTTGAATTATTGGTATTTTTTTGTGCTAATAGTAATTAGTTATAAATTTTTGAAGAAAAAAGATACACTGTAAAGCTGAAAATAACTTTCACACCTCTATATTATATAAGAAAAAAAATTTGAAAAATGAAAAAAAATTTATATAGAATAGCTTTCTATTGAAAGTTTATTTTGGTTGAATATTGATGCAATAGTCATCTTCATGTGAGCTCTATAAATATTTTAGTTGGAGAACATGCCATTTTAGTTCATTTTTCAACCCTTTCTAGACAATATATCTTATGTTATTTGGAATTGAAATTTTTGTCAATAGAAACCTTTAGTCATTGTTAAACAAAGCTCAAAATTTTAGAATGAAATTATAGTTTATTCAAGGTGAATTACATGAATTACTTTTTCCACCGCCGCACGTAGGTACCCCAAATGTAGTGAGAGTGTCCTCCCCTAGATCTTATAACAAGACAATTGATTGTACCACCGTCAAATCTTTGAAAATTGCTCCTCAACACACCACACCTTTCCTTGATCTAATGCATTTACCAATAGTAAAGCTTGCAACTTTGCATAAACCCGATCACATCATAATATCACAAAATATTGTAATCCTCTCAACAAAATTTTCAATAGTGATTCAAAATTATGTAGAGTTGATTGGAAAAAGTGGTTAAAGTAGAACTACCTAATACCACCATCCACTCAATTTTGTCACCTAGCTACAAGATCCTCCCAATTGAGTTAGTGGCCAAAATCTATTACCACAATCTTTACAATCCTTTATCATAATGGCAATGCACTTGGGGAGTGGACACATCAACCCACGCTTTAACAAGGATCTACTCATGCTTCAACAAGGATCTACTCATAGATTAACATTTCAGCTTTGAAAAATCACAAAAATTCACTTCTTGTTGGAATGTCTTCATTCTTTTTGCAATTGACTTATCTCAAACTTTTCTATCTCTGAAAAATATGGGAGCTGATAAATAGCTTCTCCAAAGTACTGAGATAGCAAATCTATGTGATGATGGGCACTTCTACCTTACATGAAAGCAGTCGTATCCTACAACCAAAAGGAGTGATCATCCTAAAACACAAAGAAAGGGATCATACATTACAACTTTCACCATAATCCAAATGTAGGCTCAATTTCAAACCTACATGTGTTATACCAGGTGGATTTTTTTTTCATATTTAATGAAGTGCCAAAGTGCCAATAATAAATGTTATAGCAATGTTCCAAATTTCAACGTTCATCCACACATTGGGTAGAAAATATCACACTAGTACATATCACATATCCATAATTATGTTTTCATCCACAATTTAGTAGTTTCATCAGATGTTTTTTTTTAATTTGAAAATTTCTCGCGTTTTTTCGCCCTTTCAATAGCATTTTGTTCCAAGGGCGTGGTCTTGGTCCCTTTACAGGCATGGTACACCTCGCATGATGAGAATGCCATAAGGCCCAGGGATACTCTTACTCAGGATTAGGGTTTCTGGAGCACTACTTGAAGAACTCATCCAAAAGTCACACTTTGCATCAATCTGTTCCATTAAAACTGAATTTGAAAGATGCAGCCATTTTGAAATCCAAAGAAATGCCAATTCCGAGTGCATTTCACAGCTGCAAGCATCGTTCTCAGAGGCTTCTGTCTGTGTACTGGAATGGCATTAAAAGACTGGTTGACGTGAAGACTGTGCCATGTCTGTCTTGCGTACTAAGTTACACCACGATGTCTCATGGCCAAAGAATCACAACAAAAAATGGAAGAATAGTAGATTGGTGGACTTTGGCAAATTTGAAAACCCTAAAGATCAACGTGATCATCTCCTCCAGAACCTTTTTTCCTAAATTTTTTTATTTTTCACTCAAGCTTTACATCTTTTAATACTTTTCAGTCTGATCCTGAGGATGTCGTTCAAGAAAATTCTAAAAGGAACTTCTAAAGTTGAGAATTTTCAATGCTAAAAAATGATTCATATAAGGTAGACTACCCCTTTCTGATCACTTAACCCCTAAAGTCCCAAGGCCATTTTTCTGTCAAAAACCAATCAAAACTGCCATTTCTACTGTGTAAGTCCAAAAAAACAAAAACAAAACTTTTTTTGGAACTGAACCGTAGGATCTTAAACTTTATTTGTTTTAGATCATGTGGTAAAAATTTCATGAAGTTTGACCGTATAGATTGAGAGATATGAGCATTCAAAGTTGAAAAAACAAGTTTTTTGGAACACTGGACTGCAATTTTAGATGACTTTGATCTCTATTTGTGGAAAAAAATTACACAGTGGAGTTTGAATTTAAAATTTATTGTGTTGAAGAATTGAGTTGGGAGTCTAGGAAAAAGATTTCAAAAAATAACAACTTGGTTTTCATACTTCAAAAAATTGTCAAGTAGAAGTAGGTCCAAGATTGAAAGAAAAACTAAATTGATAATAGCTCTTAGATGGGATTGAAATACAATAATCCCAACGGTGAGATTGATCTAACAAGAAAATTTAACCTTTTCAAAAAAAAAAATTTGAAAAAATTTGAAAATTGCATTCTGAGATGAATCCTACAAGTTTTTTTTCCCAAAAAGATGCTTAAATTGCCCGAAAAATAAGATTGTTCATAACTTTCACATCACTAATCAAAGTGGAATGAATCAAATCTTCAGATGTAGAAAAAAACATTATCTTTGAGAAAAAAAAAAAATTTAAAATTATTTTGAATTTTTGCAATATTTTTGGTGCTACCCACCGAGTTCAGTTTCAGACTTTTTGTAGTATAACTTTTGCATCCCGGCACCGATTGAAATAAAAATTATATTCCCACAAAGCTTATCAGATTTCCTATCTTCAAAAAAAGTTTCAAAAAATTAGGGTAAAATTTCAGCCCATAGGAACCTGCCCAAATTCCAAATTGTCCCCCGAGGGGACAATGGGACTTTAGGGGTTAAGCAATTCAACATATTTGTTGTATGGGTATGGGTGAGGGGGAAAATTTCCCCATGTAGAGAAATAGATTTTAGAAGGATTTTATATTTTTCTATATTTTTTTTCTCAAATACAAAATTACCATAAATTTTTTTTATGAAGATTCCATTCAACCTATTCTTGTTGTATAGGTCACCCTATTTCCAACAATAGGCTAATTACAAAATCAACAATGCTTCAAAGGGGAAGTGATAATTGTGCATTCCAATGTACATCTTGTCATCATTGTATGCTTTCAATGTATACTTCCCCAACATTTGTGATGCTCCTACTTTGCGTGAGTTGTCACCTAAACAACAACTAATTGGAAATATAGCAACCTTACTAGCAAAAATGGGTGGTTAGTTAGAAAGGGGTTAGCTCCCCCAATGCAAATAAATGCAAGGACATAGTTGATGTGACAAAGGTTTTATTTCCAACAATAACGAGCTTAGTGATGAATGCAATTGTCCACACTTATAGACTAGGTAGTTGCAAAGTAGGCCAAGTTATAAAAAAATAATTGCTAGTTAGGACCTATCAAACCACGGGTAACGAGGTTGGTATTGACTTGTGATTATTTTTTATGACTTTACCTTCTTTGCAATTACCAAACATAACCTCAATGTAGGAGAGTTGAGCCATTTGACTTCTTTGATTGCTTAATCCTTGAATGACCTAAAAGCCCTTTGTAACCATATAGTATATTAGGAATTTGGTGGTAATTGATTAGAAGAACATTGACCAAATACTTTTTAGTACAAAGTAAATTAATGATCATGATAGTACGTAAATAACAATGTATCACAATTCATATATTACACCACATTGAAGAGTTATAAGGCTAAATATAGGTTGCATAAAGGGACCCCAAGGGCCTTTCAAGCATTAATAAATCAAAACATGCTACAATGGTGAAACTCTCCTACATTTAGATTATGTAGGTGGATTCGCATTCACTAAGTTAGTATTAGTTGGTACTAGTAGAGATTTATCTCACTAGTAAATCATTGAAATTTCTACTTCATATACCCCTGTCCAAAAATTCACACAAGCAAGTAGTGAGCATTATCAGTCTTAATTTGCCTCTCCTTAACTAATTGGAACATGCCACAACAATGAAACTCAAAGATTATGTAGATTGTGAATGTATCTCCTATTGTTCTAATTTTGTCTTCCTCTTATTCTACTTCTGAAGCTATCTATGAAGCAAACTAATTTCAAAGCTAACTCTAATGAAGAAACTCCTCCTTAAACTACTAATGAATGTTTAGGAGTGTTGTAAAAATCTACAACTTTAGATTTCTTTTTATAAATTCTACACATGGTTTCATTCAAACTACCTTTCCAATTATAGCTCTACAAAGCTTTCAAAACAAGAGCAGACCTCAAATAGCACAAATTATCAAGAAGAGGTGAAGAACATAGAATTAACACGGCACAAAATAGGGGGCTTTTTTTTACAATTACCCTGCATAACATAAAATTCACCATGTAGGACCCACTTTGTAGGATAGATTTAGCATCATGCGTATTTTCCAACAACACTCAAATGTGATAATGAAGAAAAAATGCTTGTAATAGACCATGGCAATCTAAATGCATAATTCAACAACAGCTATCCTTGGTTCCGTATTTCCACCCTATTAACCCCTAAAGGATCGAGTGTCCATTCAATGAACACAAAAAATCGTAGGTAGGTTCCTACGAAGTCAATTTTGGTTGGATGTTCATAAAATTTTGACACAAGGTGTGAAAATGTCCCCCCTTAGTGGGGATATAATCGATTTTCCGATTGAATGCCCAAATCAAAAGTTATGATGCCCTAAACTTTTAGAGCAGTTGGGGCAACTTTGGGTAGCATGTGCAAAACTCTTTCTACAATTTTGAAAATTTGCATGTAACTTATATGATACAAGATTCAAATGTCAAAAAATCACCATGTATAGTCTAAAAATCTCACTTTGGGAGGAGTTAAAGTCTATTGGCCTTGTTGGACAAAGTCAGAAAAAAAAATGTCCTTCAAAAGTTATAATCCTTCAATCCATGTAGTCAAAGTTTCTGTTTTTCTTCTATTACAATCATTTCCATAGTATTCTAGTCCAAATTTGTATGGTTGATTTTTTTCTCATTTTTATCTCATTGTCCTAAAAGGTGGCAATTTTTGCTAATTTTTGCTCAAAATGTGCCTTGGTCCTTTAGGGATTAACCCTTAAAGGAAGTGGTTCCCATGACCAAGGTAGTTACTAAATTGTTCCAATTATAGGACCAATAGGTGCATTATTTGATTCTACAATGAACAATGAAGCCATCCATTGACCACTTTTTGGCCTCAATGTCCTTCAAGGGTTAAATAACATATCACTTGGATTCAACAAAAAAATTTATAGATTGTAGAATCTAAAAATTAGTCTACATTAATGCTCGTCTCAATTAGGGATTGTTACAACTTCTCCGAGAATGAAACTTCTATAAAGAATGAGAAGGTATGGAGTGAAAAGAGGAGCTAGTAGAAGCCCTTCTCTATGAAGAAGGTGTGACTCTTTTTTTCACCATGTGAAGAATGAGAATGGACATGGTATGTTAATGAAGTTCAATGAAGTCCTAGAGAATGATCTCAGCAAAGAAAAAAAGAATTTGCATAGAGATGAATGATAACAAGGAGTTGAAAGTGCACCTCATCGAGCTCTATTCAACACTACGGATAGACAAAATGTCAGCTAATAAACCTCGAGGGGTGCACTTAGTTCTACTACAACAAACCACGTGCAAACAAGTGGTTTCTAATCAACTATAATTTCAACCTAAAATTTTAACCATTGTTTAATAATGACTATAGGTTTCTATTGCCAAAAATTTCAATTCAAATAAAATATGAAATGATTTCTAGAAGAGGTTGAAAATGAACTAAAATGGCACGTTTTTCAACTCAAAATGAGCTTTCAATCGAGAGTTATTTTTTTCCAATTTTTTTCTAATTTTTTCTTATATAATATAGAGGTGTAAAAGTTATTTTTTTTAGTTCTATAGTGTATCTTTTTACTTCAAATTTTTTTAACTTATTATTATTAACAAATAAAAATATCAATAATTCAAAACATAAACTTTCAAAGTAGAAAAATCTATTCATATTTTATTTATTTATTTATATTTAAGATTCAAAAAGTATATAGGGGGTCCAAAGTTTTGTTTGCACATGGTTTCTAATGGACACTCTAAGTGATCCCCCCACGTAATAAACATTGGCTAATTTGGAGTGCCACTGCTAGAAGTTTCTTTATTTGATCCAAGTAAATCTTCTTTGCCATAAATATCATTGATGGAATTACAATATGCTAATAAGTAGCACTATTGGTATCTATAACCATTGATTATAAAGACATCATTGCCACCACCTTAGCTTTAAAAGATTGGCCACTATTAATCAATGATCAAACTTGTTTTGTTGTTGCTACCAAGCAATCCTAAAACAATATAATAGATTTACATGGACTTGTTCACTATTGCCTAAAGATTAATTCTACAATTGATATCCTTATCCAAAATTTATCTCACCTAACCTATGAATTTTTTTTCCCTAATGCAAACATGATAAGGAAGTGCTTACAAATATAAAAGTTCAAATACTTCTCCAAACTGGTTTTGCTCGCTACAAATATTATAGCCTAATGGTCATATTAGTGAAAAATATTTTTAAAAATATAAGCCAAATATTTTAGGTATTATTTATTCAAAACAACAAATCTTATATAAAAAAATTCTACAAAATATTTTGATTCTTTACATTTACCAATTCTTGAAACTTTATTTTATAGACAAAATAAAAAAATATTAATTGGTTGGAATGTGCAGACCTAGCCTCTTCATTTATGGTACCAAAGTGAAATTGAAAGATTGCCTTTCAACATTTATAAAGCATTTCATTGCTTTATGTGCAATGATATAAGGCAATATTCGTTTGTAGCTTCAACAATCATCATCTACTACCAAAGGTCATTTGCCTTTCTATTGATTTCTATCTTTTTGTCAACTTTGGTCCAAATTAGTCTCCTTTTGCATATATTGTCTACATATTCATCCCTACCATTTGTTGTCTATAAATTTTTTGTTTACTTTGTTCATAATAAATTTGTTGACCAAAAGGTAGACATGAATTTAGCCCTCTCTCAACATTGCATTTGAATATGAATGTATCTATTCAATGGACGTAATTTTCCATTGAACATTAGGGTTTAGTTCTCCATTGGTTAGCTACAAAATGAAAGGGACATTAGAATCCTTATTTTAGATCACAAGATGGTTGAATTATTAATCAAGACTCTAAAACTATAGAAACAAAATTTAGCAGTTTTGTTTACTCATTTTGATAAAGTCAAGGATACAATTGAATGCAAAGAATAAGAAAATTAAATATAGAACGGGCAAAATTTTCTTTTGAAACAAATAAAATCTTCAATAACAAAGTGCATGAAGGTGAAACTAGATTTACATATGCCTCGGAAGGTATGTTGGGATGGATTTGAAGTGAAGTTTTGGATAGTACATGTAGGGGTAAGTTAAGTGCCAAGTCCCTAGTTACTAAAAATTTCAATAGAATAATTATTACATTGTGTAAATTCTTAGAATTGGGATGGAGGTTAGTTTAGGGATGCTCCTATTTTAACCAAATAACTTATAGTACGTTCACACTTGGCATCTGGTAACTTGGCTATTAAAAAAAAATACATTTTTTTATGGAAATGTATTTATTGTGTTGGTTTAGTAAAAATTGAATTATCATAAATGATCTAGTGTTCAAATATGCAAAACAACTTCTTGTGCTACGAGGCTTTGCTTCTTGGCTTGTAAGATTCAAGAGAACTTACCAAATGGTACATATTGTTTGCAATGCCCCAAGTGTTTGAGTTACTTTTGAAAAAAGAGACAATTGAGCAAATTGAATGAACCACTATGTAAGTTGTAGGAAGGCAAGTGATTGACACTTTGATCTTCGTTCCATAGGTGGGATTTGCATGCATGATTGGGTTATTGCGGGATCCTATGTTGGAGTCTTTGTTTGATTGGATGAGTCATACTGGGACAAGTTTGGTGTCACTTGAATCCTTTGCTACCTTTGGGGATTTATGACCTTGATGATGCCTTCTCAATTTTAATTCTCATTTCAAACCTTTCTTCAATTTATGTAAGATTCAAGGCGAGCAAGCTAGCAAATTGGTGTTGGGACAATTTGGTTGTTTTTTGGTGCTATGCTCAATATTGCTACATAGGTCATGTTGTTGAAAGAAATGCTTATGACAATTCCCATATCATGCACATTGTTCATACTTTGTTTGTTCGTTACTTTAGAATATTTTCATCACCATAGACCTTAGCTTAAATTAGATTTATTGTAGCTCATTCTTCATGTATATATACGGCTTTGTCAAATGATCAATATAGTTCATACCAAACACTTAATGAAACTAAGAAGCTTTTTAGCTTATTTTCAACATAGTATTAGAGCAACATCTAAAACTTAGATCATAGCGCGAGTATATTGACATAGTGTTTAGGAGAGAGGTTTAGAGAGTTAAAGACATAGTGCAATATTGCTTCTACAATCAACAAAGCATATCGTAGAAATTGTTCTCTTGTGATTGTTGAAAGATGGTAGATAGTTTTAATGTAGCATTTAGAAAAAGTGACAAGTTAAAAGTCTTGACAAACTATTATATTTGGACCCTCAAAATGAGAGCAATATTGAGAGCAAAAGGGCAGTGGATTATAATAGATGAAGAGCAAATACAAACTGTCTACCAAGTTACAATCCTTGTTACAATCAATGGAGAAGCCTTTACAAAGGCGTAGTTGAAAAAAAAAAAAAAAGGCACTAGCATGCTAGCTCATTTTGCTATAAGTGTCTGACAATTTGGTTGATATGATTGCAAAATACGCAGATCCCACTTAGTGTGAAAAACATTAAAGGATCAGTTCCAATCGGGAGATTAGTCCTAGATTTTAACATTAATGGGCCAACTCCAATCACTAAAGGTGAGTGAGGGTGGATCCATTGAAGAATACATTAAAAAGGCAAGAGAACTCAAGAACCACTTTGGCAACATGCACAACTAGAATATGAGCATTCTATGACTACGTATATGACTATGTTTTCAGTCATTGCGGACATATATGATTGTTGTAAAAAATTGGCTGCAGCAATCATTGTGGACGAGTCCTTTATACAAATGACTACGTTTTATATCACCATCTGTTTTTGTATTAAGAAAGTACATCCATGAAAATCTCCTACATGGCTATTGATGTGGTGAAGGCTATATGACGTGGCTCTAGGGTTCCCTTAGTCATACTGTAGTTATAGAGGTTGTTCTGGTGGATCCTACTTTGTCGACGTGGGGCGATTTTGGTAGATTTGGGAATTGTCTGCGAGTTGTTCTTAAGTAACAATGTAGTAGATTCTAAATTGAGCTCTCGATTGAGTTGTAGTCATTTTTTAATATGTAATTGTAGTACAATGACAGATGAGTTGCATGTCAATCATACTGCAGTACTACTCGACGTACCTAAGTTTTCCTAAGAAGGTGTTCATTTACTATGGAGTTCGGTTTGTGGCTACTTTATTACGTACAACTGCTTGCAAAGTGACTGCAATAGTAAATGACAAATGCAACAATGTGAGAGTTCTATGTTAATTAAGGATGCCTAGATCTTGACAACAATGTGGAATAATTTGGATTGGGGACAACTCCAACGGTGAATTTGTATTGATAAAGGTGACAATGATGACTGACATTGCAAAAACTTGGCCCTGACCTTGTACATAATTGAGAAACCTTGTCCTATATATACAAGAGTATAAATACTGCCCCCAAAGTTGCACTACACTTTCCTTGTTCAATGAAAAATCTTAAAGGTTGTGCCTTATGTACTTGAAATCCCAAATGACATCGTCACTTTGAACATCATGAAGAATGCGTTGCTCTGCCTCTGCCTTGGAAAACATGAGCAGCAAGTTCGTCTGCGAAACCAACCGCACATTCACCTTGAACCAGCTTTGCAGAATAACCATGTAGTGGAACTTGTCGATCCCTCCTATACCATTGATTCTTCCAAGAACAACCTTCTGCTTCACGACACGTGGATTGATGAGGTAGACGTTGTCATACAAAGTGAACTGCCACTAGAAGAAAAACACGTCCGGCACAACCAACTACTATGCAACTAGTGCCCTATGCAACTGTCATGCAACTAGTTTCCTCTCTATTTGCACCAAATCTAATGTAGTTGTTTTGTGTCATTGTTTTACAACATTCATTCATTGTTTTAGTTGCAAAGTAGTCATTCTGTAGTTACAAAAAAAGACTAGGAAACAACTAGTGTCCTATGCAACTATTATGCAACTGTAAAATGACCATAGTTGTTTCCTAGTTGTACGCTAGTTGTTTCTTAGTTGCACTCTAGTTGTTTCCTAGTTGCTTTCAAAGTTCATTCCCATTCGTGTTATATCAATTGACCCATATCAATTGTAAAGAGTACCATTAGATTGAACATATAAGACTTGTAAGTTGTTATAGTCTTATGTAATGAATTCTTTTGATAGAATTCTAAGATTTCTATAATTTGTGGGTTTCTACAATTTGTAGATTTTGTATATAAGAATTTAAAAAATAATTAAAATTCAAGAAATTTTATAATCTAGGAAATTGAATTTTGAAATCTAGGAAGAAGGTAGATCTGAAATTTTGAAATCTAGGAAGAGGGTAGATTTGAAATTTTGAAATCTAGAAAAAGGTAGATTTGAAATTCAAAAATCTAAGAAAAAGGTAGTTCTGAAATTCTAAAATCTAGAAAGGAGGTAGATCTGAAAATTTGAAATCTACAAATCATTGAGATTTATATTTTAAAATTTACAAATCTACAAGTTGCAAGCAAGTTGCACACAAGGATGAAGTTCTTTGTATGGTGTCGGATGACAAAAAACCTTGCAACTAGACTGCAACTAATGCGACTTGTCCACTGCAACTACGGACTCTACATTGTCACCTAGTTGCAAACGTCCTATGCAACTACAAAATGAGTTGCATACTGTAGTTGCAAAACCCCTCATTTTCTTCTAGTGTGCCATATGCAAAACTCACGTTAGCTTAATGAAACAATGATACTTGTGTCCCCATCAAAATGTACGTTGTCATATAACATGAGGACTTCGTACCTGCAATGACTATACCGTGACTTCTAGATGGTAAGTGAAACAAACATATGACTATTGAATGACACTAGAGAAACTATTGAATGACTACACAAGCATTGCATGAGTCGAGAATACATTGTGGAATACATTCTATGACTACAACGTGACTCCCACATGGCGATTGCGATATGACTATTCAATGACAACATAATGACTATTGAGTGTCTGCATACTCATTCCATACTACTACATTGCAAACAACAACGGTTTTCGGAATGTCATTTCCCAAAATGTAGATAAAGAAGAACGTACAAGTTGTGGTTTATATATCTTACCTCCTTTTTAGAAGTGCTATGCCTCTTCTCCTCCACCACTGTAGCCTTTGACCTCATCTTCCTCATTTCCCTCGTCACCACTTTTTTCTACAAACATGTACAAAAAAAATTAGAATTGAAAATGAAGACAAGGTGAGGGACATGAATGGAATTGAACCACATGGTTCACAAGTACCCTCACCTTCCACTGATTCTTAAGTGAATAAAAGCAAAAGCTATGAAGTCCAAGAGAAATCAACTCATTTTTAAAAATAATGAACTTACACAAATCCTGAAAGAACCAAACTTAGAAAGAATTGTGATACCCAAGAGAAATGAGCTCATTTTTTGAACAAGGAACTTACACAAACTCTAAGAGAACCAAACTTAGAAAGAGTAAGATTTTTAATACCTAAGATGGATCAACTCACCTCTTTGCAAGGATGGAGCAACGGTGATAAAAAAAAACGTGGCACAAGAGGCAACAAACACGGTGGTAAAAGCAACAAGTACAGAAATGTAGTGGCGGCTCTATGTAAATATAGGGTTTTGTTCATGCCCAAGAAAGTGGTGAAATCTAAGCCATTTGTGTCATACAAGGATCAGATTCAATTACAAGATGCCACATGGCAACCCTAACTTAATGTTAATATGACTATTCTATGACTGATCTATGACTATTTTATGATTGATATACAATTGTTCTATGACTGATCTACAACTACATCTGTTCCAATTCAGATTTATAAAATTTCACATCAGAGGTTCAACTACTTCTTGAATGAAAAGGTGTAGATGTATGTAGCGTTTGTTCAATTTTTATGAACTCTTCAACTTCTACTCATTTCCACAACTAAATAATGAGTGCAATGTTGTACACATCACACCAATGACACCATTCAATGATACACTCATAGAAAAACAACAAATGAAAACGGTGTTTGGTCATAGTTCCAACAAAGTTCATCCCACCGTCTACAAAATGACTCTGAAATAATTGCCCTTCTATACATGTTGTGCTCGCAGTGCAATAACAGAGGTCTAATTGTACCATAGTCATTTAGGGTAGCTAATCATAGTTAAGTTGGTTGTGGCGAACAACTTTTTCTTGTAGTAATGGAGGAGAAGTTATCAAATCAAAATGTCAATTAGATCATCTTGAATGGTCTTCTACAATCATATCCAAGTGCAAATGCCACAATGTCTTTTGATACACTTAGCACCTCATTAATGTCTGAGTCACACTAAAGAACACATCATGACCAACAATTAGGAGATGATGAGGCGCTAGTTGCAACTCACACCAAATGGGAGACACAGATCATGCACAATCAAGGATGTAGAGGCCGTTGGCCGCAATATCATCAAGGAAGAGAGGACCTAAGAAGAAGCTATCCAAGCTGTGGAAATCTTGGACATGGACATTTCAGACCACCAATTTTCGAGGCAAGATTGCCACTCACGAACAAGTGACTAATCATATGCTACAATTGCAAAAAGCAAGGGCATATTGCAAGATACTACGAACTTCCTCAAAATTCACAACAAGATTGAAACTCATCTGGAGGTATGACCTATACAAATTATGTTGAATTCGTCGACTTTCATTTAGCACAATCCTATTACAATCTCTAGTATCATTCAGACAATGGATCTTCATATTTCAATAGTAGTGCATTAAGGCACATAGCTACCGATTACTTCAAGTTTGATCAACAACCAAGTGCTTCAAGTGTAGAAATCGAAAAAATAAAAACAAGAGCAGGGGAATCTCATCCCGTGAAGGGATCATGCAACACAACTATGCAAATTGAGTTAGGTGCAATAAATTTGAAGTTAGCTATATTTCTAGTATGACAAAGAATTTGATATCTCTTGGAGCCATTGTAGATTGTGGGCACAAGGTTGTTTTCTCAAATTGACAATATTGGATAGTTGATAAGCATGGGTGCATTGTAGGCTTTGGTCACAAAGACTCTTCAAATGGATTATACTACTTTAAAAATATAGTCAATGTTTTGGCAATCACTCACTCAAACGTCACTACATTGTGGCATCGATGTCTAGGACATCTTAATTATACTAGGATTCACCTACTATCAAAATTTGAGAACATAGTTGGCATTCCACATATTGATCGAACAAACTAGATATGTCAGTGTTCTTTTGCGGGAAAATATCATAGGGAATGTTTTCCTCACCAAAGTACCACCAAGGTCAATGGACTTAGAACTCAAATACATTCGGATCTTATTGGTCCCATGCAAAAAGAATCATTGGGAGGCTTTAAAGTAGTATAATCCATTTTCACAGATGACTTCTTACAAAAGAGTTGGGTATATTTTTTGAAAAATAAAAGTGAGACTTTTTCAAGATTTTACACATTGAAAAAGAAGATTAAAATTGATATAGGTAACAAGATGCAAATATTACACTCAAACAAAGGAGAGGAGTATTTATCAACAGAATTCATAAATTTTTGTAACACACATGGTGTTGAAAGGAAACTCATGCAAGCAAATACTCCTAAACAAAACAAAGTTTTAGAATGATGCAATCGGACAATAATGGAACGTGCCAGGAGTATTTCTCATGACTACCAATTTCATGTCTACTTGTGGACAAAAGCCGTCGCCATTGCAATATGGGTAATGGGTATCACTTTTAGGACACACTAATTAGGTTATTTTTGTTTTAAATCTCCAAAATTTGACTATTTTGTTCATTTTGATGAAGTAAGAAGACCCTGAAATTAAAATTAAAAAGTCTTGTATGTCAATAGGATCAAGATGTATATTCCTAATGTTTTTTTAATAATATTGAATTTTTTGGATCTTTTCTTAGAAGTGAGAAAAATTGCTGAATTTTGGGATTTGAAAGCTCATAGTGCACAATTTATTAAATTTTTATTAATGAAATTAATTATTTTGTGTATCAAACCATTTAATGTGAGTCACATCCAAAACTAATATTGAAATAAAATTATTTGATATTCCAAATGCTTGTTTTTGAGGATTCTAAGTGCTTGGAACAAAACTTACTTTTTCAACTAAAAAATTCATAAAAAATTCTTAAAATTCTTTGATTGTGATGAATTTTTTTTCTTGACACATTACAAATGTAGGCAACTAAAATCAGATTTTGTGAAATTATACTTTATTATATTTAAAAGTTGAAGTCGTTTGACATAGTCCAATGGACTAATATTGTAGTTGAAACAACATTTTTGGGTATGCAAAGCAAACCAATATCCATATATCTAATAAATCAGAGCCTTACAAGAGTTAATAATGGACAAACCCTGGAACCCAAATACTCAAGTAAAATTAACCCCTAAAGGACCATTGTTCCTTCAGGGACAAATGCAATTTCGGGCAGGTACCTACGGGCTGAAATTTTCTCCTAATTTTTTGAAGTTTTTTTTGGAGGTAGAAAAATTGATTAGCTTTGTGGGAATATAATTTTTTTCAAAATCGGTGCCCGGGAACAATAGTTATGACCAAATAAGCTCAAACGAGAAGACGGCGGGCAGCACGGGCAGCCAAATAAAAAAGAACAAAAACTTGAATTTTCTTTTTAATATTATTTTTTCTCATAGATTATATTTTTGTCTAACTGGAAAGCTTTGATTCATTTCATTTGGATATATTATGAGAATGTTATGGACATTCTTGTTTTTTGGGTAGTTAAAGCATCTTCTTGTAAAAAACAACTTGTGGGATTCATTTCTGAATGCAATTTTTCAAATTTTTCAATTTTTTTTTTCATGGTCTGATTTACTTGCTAGAACAATCTCACCATTGGTATTAGTGCATTTTAATTGCATCTAAAATATATGAATATTTTCGATTTTCCTTCTATCTCATACCTTCTTCTACTTAACAATTTTTTTAAGAATGATAATTAATTTTTTTTTTGAATTTTTTTTTCTTACCTAGACTCTCAACTCAATTTTCCACTATAAAGATTTAAAGCTCAAAACTCTGTAGTGCAAAAATTTTAAGTTAAAAATGTTCAAAGTCAAAAAATCTAGTCCCGCAATGTGCTGAAAAACTTTTTTTTCCACTTTAAACGCAGATATCTTGCAATCTGAGCAGTGAAAAATTCTGAGTTTTTTTCCACACACTCTCTTACTAATTAGGTGTAAGATCCTATGGTTAAATATGAAGAAAAATAATTTTTTGTTTTATTTTACTCCTTGCTATAGGTATGGCAGTTTTGAGTGTTTTCTGGCAGAAAAAAGGCCTTGGTCCTTTAGGGATTAATGACATTCCAAATTTATGAATCTTTGGATGTATTGCCTATGTGCGTGTTCCAAAAGAACATCGTCAAAAACTTGACATCAAGACACAAAAGCGTCTTTTTCTTGATGAAAACAATGAGACAAAGGTTAACAGTTTGTATGACAATCTTAGAAAAAGAAAAATTATTTGCCGCAATGCCATACTTGACAAATAAAAAATAGGCTATCTCCATTTGGAAAATATTGACCCTATTTAGGATGTTTTTGAATTTCTTGCTAATATTGAACCTAACAACAATTCTTTCAAGTCAAGCAACAAATTTTGGAATAGTGTCAACATCAATATTCTAGACTTTCAATCACTTGAAGAAACAAAACATGCACTATCCACCTCTTCAAGTGATGTCACCCTTGTCTGCGGTGTCGCATTGTAAACTCGTTCAATATGTAAAAAAATATATTTGTGTATTATTTCGTCATATTTTATTGTGATGATGGGACGCAAGGGTGACATCACTTGAAGAGGCTTCAAGGTGGCGCCTTCTTAGCAGAATTACAATTAACTATAATAGAAGAGGGCACCACTCTAGAGCTTCATCAATTTGAAGTTGTTATTCATATTTTTTGTTTTGGATTTACAATGTCGAACTGGAGGGGGGGTTTTGAGTCTCAAAATGAAGAGCTTCAACCGGAGCGGGAGTTTGAGTTTTCTCTGTCTCAATTGCCGGATCATCCTCTTTTGCCACTAGCACTTACGCCACCGCGTGATCACCCACAAGAAGAAGCTGGACCTTTGCGACCACCAAAGCAACCTTGCGTGGAGCAATGATGGCACGGGAATCTACAGCGCGACGCTCGGGCATTGGTGATTTTGTTGCAGATTGGGTGTGTTGAGCCTAGAAGCAAAGAAGTGACGTTCGAAGGGTGTTTTGAAGGCTTGAACAATGACCAAGACTATTGTATGGTCCGACCGATCAAGAGGAACCGCGGCCATCAATATTGGTTAGAAGGTCCGGTTAATCCTTTGACAAAGGTGGATCGTGCAGATTATGTTGCAGCCACCATTAGACGCATCCTTAAGTTCTTGCAGATGGAATGATATTTGTCTTCGAACTCTATTTTTTACCTCTAATAGACATATGTTTGATCCTAGTTGTTTGGTTTTATACTTTGAGGTATATTCAAAGGATATTTGATGTGTTTGGAATAGAAGGAGAAAGGAATGGAGATAGTTTATCCTTTTAGTAAATTTTAGAGATTTATTGACTAACTAAAAGGGTAGATAAGGATCTAGAAAAGTCAAAGGGGGTAGCCAATGGTCTTTAGTTGCCCATGTGGCCTGTGCATGGGCTGATGTGGCCCTTGAGGTTGGATAAGGAATCAGGGGTCTTCTTCCTCCTCATTCATTTTTTAGTTTTGGGAGTGCCGTGTGTTTAGAAGGTGATATCTTAGTGTATTTTGTGAATTTGAAAGTGAAATTTGGAGAGAATGTTTATCGTGTTATGTTGATTCTAAAAACGTATGACTTGTTCTATTTGGAGCTTGAGTGTGAAAGTTATGAGCAATGGAGTGAAGGAAGGTCTGCCGCCTTTACGAATTGTAAACCAAAACTTCGAATGCTTGTGGAAGTTTTGTTAGATTGTTTCTGATTTTGAGTTTTTGGTGAGTAGTGTATTAAGTTATCAAATTTTCAAAAAGTTATAGTAATCTTCATTTGAAGTTTTTTTGAGAAAATTATGAGTATAGAAGTAAAGGGGGTGTAGATTAATCACCAAGTCTAAGGTTTAGATGTAGCTTCAACTTTGACAAAGCACCGAAAGTAGAGTTTTTATGTTTTTGAGTTGAAATTTTGAGAGGATGTGTATCATGAAGTTATCTTTTTATGAAGATATAGCACAAAGAATTTGGAGCTTGTATGAAGCCGAAATGTACTTCGAAGTGGAGACATGAGCAACTGCCTTTGATTTAGAGGATGCAAACTTCAAGAACCTATAACTAATGGGTAGCAAATTCTTTGGATTTGAGTTTTGGGTAGATTGTGTAATTTTTTCTTAGCTTTCCAAAAAGTTAAGATACTCTAGATTTGGACTTTTGGAGCGGCTATGCCATATTCTTGAAGTTTGACAACAAAAAAATCAAGAAGCCTTTGCAAAGATTTCGGTTTATATATGATTTATACGGTTTATACTCGACTTATACGGTATCTATACATTATATGTATGCTTATGGGTATTTATACTTTATAAAAATTGTACATGTATGAATACATTGTATTTTACTATATTTATATATGGTATATACAAATGTATATACTCAAGGTATATATATCATATAAGTATGAATACTCGCCTTTTATATACTTTGTATACCTTTCTATATGAAGGTTTATACCTTTGATGCTAGGTGAATTCTCATATTATATATACCTCATTTATTTCATCTTGAGGTGGTATACATCATATTTTTTTATACTCTCATATCCTAGACTGATACTGGTTGTAGCCAGAAACCTAGAGTTTTCCCAAAGCACAGTCCTTTCAACCCGACAGCGGACCCACATGCCAAACCATATGTAGGAAGATATCCTCCTTGAAAAAGGATGCCCTCTATAAAGCTGCAAGATTTTTGGACCTTAATATCGGAGTTGAGACACAAACCACTAGATTTCTCTACATCGGTTGAGAATCAAGATTGGAACTAAGCTATCATAAGCAAAATTAACTCTATATTGAAGAACAAGACACAAAGTCATCGATTGGCCCTATGATAAAGTTCCCATTAGTACCAAATGGATATTTAAATTCAAAGCCAAACTTGTCGCACAAGGATTTCAATAATAGGAAGGAATTGATTACCAAAATATTTTTGCACCGGTTGTTTGGTGGTCAACAAGTCATCTAATATTGGACCTGGTAGCAAAACACAATTGGTTGTTACTGCAAATGGACATTATAATGGCTTTTTTGAACATAACATTGAATGAAGTATTCATGGAAATTCCTAAGGGATTTCCTAGTGCAAGGATGCCATGAAGGTATGCAAAATTAATTCTTGGCTATTTGCTCAAAGACTTTGCCGTAGTGCCAACAATCCTAACCTATATTATGCCATATAAGATGGACAAATGATTATTTTACTCCTTTATATAGTTGACTTATTAATAACAAGTGACCATCTTTATGAGATTGCTAGACTAAAGGTTGAACTTCACTAGGAGTTTTAAATGACCAATTTAGAGGACGCAAGTACAAACCTAGGTGCATAAATTCATGGGACATCAAACGGAGTATTAATCTACCAAACAACTACACCAAAAAGCTTTTGGAGAAATTTAATCTTTAAAATTGCAACTCAACACAACTCCCTATTGACCCAAACATGCAACTTTGTAAGCATATGGAAACACAATTAACCAAACTTGTTGTATATAAATCATTAGTCGGCAATTTACTTTACCTCACTAATACACGATCAGATATCTCCTTTGTAGTAGGATGTGTATTCCGATTTATGGAACAACCCAAAGTCACTCACATGTAGACTGCAAAGAAAATACTTTGTTGCTTATCTAGGATTTGTAATTACGGAATCTTTATGCCATTAGGAAATACCAACAACTATCATGCATATGTAGACATTGACTGGTGACTCGACCTAGACTCAAGATGCTCAACATCTAGTATTGTCGACAAATTAGGAGATTCATGTATTTATTAGACAAACGAATTGCAACCTACGATATCTCTTTCAAGTATTGAATATGAATATTGTGTATTCACCGATGCTACAAAGGACATTGTTTATTTCAAATTAAAATGACTCTTGGGCAAATTAAAATTAGAATCTGATTAACCTATTGTTTTATTCAATGATAACCAATCTTGTATAAGACTTGTAGACAACCTTCTGATGCACATGTGGACAAAGCATATTGAAATTTAGCACCACTTCATTTGTGAAGTATCACAATTAGGACAAATACATATCCACCATGTTTTGACTACAAAACAACAAGCGGATTTTCTCATGAAGCCTTTGTCCTACAATGCTTTTATAACTAATAGAGATAGAGTAGAAATTATATATGGTTTAACTAGATTGAGTG
The DNA here is from genome assembly GCA_947034895.1 of Rhytidiadelphus loreus. NCBI lineage: Eukaryota > Viridiplantae > Streptophyta > Bryopsida > Hypnales > Hylocomiaceae > Rhytidiadelphus > Rhytidiadelphus loreus. Next base: position 66,357,969 of record OX344762.1, read on the forward strand.
GGACTCTAGGGGCTTCCTCTATCGTAATTGAAGCTACAACCAAACCACTAGCGATCCAAAATTTTGAATATGAATAGAAGGTACGTATAAGCCTAGGGTCTAGAGATTGGAGGAGGGAAGCATTGTTAGGATCTGCCAAAAACTGCCACTACTACATAATTGCCCCCTTTAAGGCACATTAACAAAAAATGACCCTACAAATCAAGAATCTAGTTTTCCATTGATGGAGTTCTTAATTACATTTGGTTGTAACTCCCTTCATTAAAATAACAAGGTTGTCATTTGTCCAACTTACCACCATTTTTTCCATGTGTCAACTCAACGACTATATATGATCAGCATTCCTAAAAGAACACAAGTACAAATGCCTTCAAAGATCATTTGCTACCTACACCTACAAGTCCGCCCCCTAATGCTAGGTCTGAACGACCCATTATGTAGAAAAATGTTGGCTACTTCTTCTTTAACATTGCAAACTACAAAAGGAGCTTCATTGGGAGTGTGTGGCAATTATGGGCTATAGGTACATCTAAGTGGTCTTTAACTTTTGAGCCCTTTGGATTGGTAGTAGATATAGGTGAGCTAGTACAATTAATGAGTTCAAAGATTGATTCTTTTTGTTGTATGACCTACACATCCAAGCGTACTTCTTGTGTACATGTTGCGTATAAGTTGACTAAGACAACCATATATGTTCAAAAATATATGTATCAAAGCATTAATTTTTACAAATATCATTACACTATCTTAATTGTAATGTAATTATCATTGTTATTGTTTGTTGTTTTGTTTGCTCAATCAACTATATCTACAATGAGGTTTTTCATAGTTTTTTTGTATTATTGTTTGCAATGCAAACATCTATTTTGTTGAAACAATAGGAATTCGAAAGACTCGACCAAATAGATTTGGAGGAAGTCATGGAGGTGGTGGTTTTGGACATGGTGGTGGATTTGAAGGAGCTCTTGGAATTGGAGGTGGTGGAGTTGGAGGAAGTGATTAATTTGGAGGAGCTAGTAGATGTAGTAGATTTACATGAGGTGATGCATTTGGAAGTGGAAATGATGGTTCATCTAAAGTAGCTTCACCTTCATGTGATGGAAGTGCCATGTGAACCAAGTTCCATTCAACAAACAAGGTTCATTTGATAACAAAGGGAATCCATTTAGTTATGGAGGAGATCTATTTAGTAATAGAAGAAATTCATTTGAAAGTAGTTTATGTGGTGGAAGTAGAAATGATAGTCTGAGATTATAATGCAACATCACTTTCAAGTTTAGATGGAAGTGAAATGATTTGAGAATGAGAACTAGAAAAGTGCAAAAATATCAAAATAATAGGTATTTTGATGTATTAATTTGTAAAAAAGAAAAGGAAAACCATTTAAAAACAAACTAAAATTGTCCATTTGTAAAGACTTGCTAGTGATGTGATGTTACCAAAAGAATGAGCTTGAAACATTCTTCAATTTTAGAAATGCATGTGTTGAGAAGTTCTATTTGCACAAATGTGTAGGACATAATATAATCTATTTTTAAATGTCCTTTATATAGAACATACTTGCCTATTGTGAAAAATTAGCAAAATAGACCTTTAAATATAACATGATTTAAAAAAAAAATAGAAATAAGGGATATGATTACAATTGAAACATCCATCTCATGTAAAAAATTCAAGTTCACTAGGTTCATGCTTCAAAAGTTTATAGCAAATCACAAGTCTATAGTGACTCCAAAAACTGAGTCTATATTGTGTTCAGTTTCAATCTTTACACCATATGTTTAAAATGAGTAGACAAAATCCAAATGAGCAAACATGAATGTTGTAGTATCCTTTGTGTACTACAATTCTAAAAAAACTTGAAGCAAAAAGCAATTACGGCTTAGAAGTAAATGAATTCCAAAGCTAACCGCCCCATAGACTCCATTATTGAGGCAGGTTTCATAATCACTCCAAAAATTGCCTATGCTTTTTTTTTCAACGACGCTAGCATGTGAGCGTGTGAGTGTGAGCCTAAGAGCGGTGAGCAGGGATTGTGTGAGCCTAGAGCCTAGAAATGTAAAATATGATGTAATTTGTAAATATTTTTGGTTAAAAAGTTAAAGGACTGATTTTTTTTTCACCAAAATTGCTATGTCTAGAAAAAAATGACCTATTACCATGGGACCTATGCCCGTGGATTTTATATCTAAAAGTTTGGGAAGTTGGTGCTATTGCATGTTTTGAAATTTATATTACATTCTAAGAGGTTGTTTGAAGGTAGATTGATCAAGTGAGAATACATATAATTTATAGTTAATTCTAAAGATAAGAGGAAAACAAATGCAGTGAAAATATTGTAGGATGTAGAGCATGGTGTACATAATAAAATATTCTTTCATTGCAACAAAGAATACATATTGGAATATGAAAATAATACTTTCTTACTCGAATTTAGAGATTTTGAAGATAATATATTGATACTATGTATCTACTTCATATCATGCTATTATCTACCAACTAACTTGAATACTCACACGTCTTGATGATTTTGGCAACAACAATTACTTGCTTAATTTCATCCAAGCTAAAGGTAGGAACATAAATGAATGTGTCTATCTTATAATCAAATTTACACAAATAATAAAAGATATAATAAACGTGTTCATAGTTTATGTACATGTCATGTTTTTCAATAAAGGCCTCATTTATATTTCCATAATGAGGACAAGTACAAGTTCATGGAAAATTGCAAAGTGTAATATTATAAACCTTTTGGTTAGGGTTTGAACCAAACAAAAATATAATAATAGCACCTACATGCTAGAAGTTCAAACAAGATAGTAAGGAAATAATTACCCCAATTGATATTAACTTTGAATGTATGTGTAATTTTTTGTTAAAGACAAATTTTGAAACTTTATATCATTTCCTACACTTTGAAAGCACAATTCCAATGATACATAGCATATAAAAAACGGATGCATATTGAGTCATTTATGACCTCAAAACTACAATAGCATCTTAAAATTTAGCTTGAAATGTTTAGATTTCCAAGATTTTAAGGTGCCTTGCTACCCCTAGTTGTTGACATGTGCAATTTTCAGGGTTGCAATTTAGGGCAACAAATGTTAGGATTTAGTCAAACATTGTAGTTCATGTATTCTTTGCTACCCTCCGCCGTTAACGGCTATGCTTTTAGAGGATCCAACTTCACTTCTTCGATGGCCCTTGCTACCCCCCGCCGTTAAAGGCTGTGCTTTTAGAGGATCCAACTTCGCTTCTTCGATGGCCCTTGCTACCCCCCCCCCCCCCCCCGCCATTAACGGTTGCGCTTTTAGAGGATCCAATTTTGTTTTTTTATGGACCTTTCTACCTCCCGCCGTTAACGGCGGGGGATATGGAGATGCAACTTTGTTTTTTTTATGGACCTTGTTACCCCCCACCGTTAACGGCAGGGGTTTGGAGATGCAATTTTTTTTTTATGAACCTTGCTACCCCCCGCCGTTAACGGTGGGGGTTTGGAGATGCAATTTTTTTTTATGAACCTTGTTACCCCCCGCCATTAACAACAGGGGTTTTGGAGATGCAACTTTGTTTTTCTTATGGACCTTGCTACCCCCCGCCGTTAACGGCGGGGGTTTGGAGATGCAATTTTTTTTTATGAACCTTGTTACCCCCCGCCGTTAATGGCGAAGGGGTTGGAGATGCAACTTTGTTTTTCTTATGGACCTTGCTACCCCCTACCGTTAACGGCTGCGCTTCCAGAGGATCCAACTTCGCTTCTTGTATGGACCTTGTTACCCCCGCCGTTAACAGCTAGGGTTTTAAAGACGACAATTTTTTTCTACATACCACCATAAGTGAAGGATAAGGTTGGCACTTTCATGTCGAACATTTTAGAAATTCAACATTATATTGAATAAGATCCAAAATGTTCATCACAAAACCTCAAGAGTCACTTATTTGGATGTTTGTAAAATTGAGGAAGATAAGATCTTTAAACAAATTGGATGGTAGGAGGTGAAGCAACGCATGTGGGATATATTAATCGTTAAGATTAGTAGGAGTTCAATCTTCAAATTATCCCATATCTTTTGAAGGTTCATAAGGAACAATGGATTTCATTATAAAACCACCTCTTTACCCTCCATCCTCACAAAGTACCATTGTAAAATTTCCTTTAAATTTTCATTAAGAATTTATTTGATTGTACTTGGTCTTTGAACATTTTGACTTGTATTAAAAAAAAAAAAATTTACAACAATTTGCTCAATTAATTCTTGTTGAATTCGACAATTTCTTCTCTTCATTGTATTTATTTTTCCGCATACTTCAAAATAATTATTTTCCACTAATCTTATCTTTCACCTATAGTAGAATCCATATATTGCATGCTGAAATTTTCACCTTACTATTGTAACTGTACCCAATTCCGACCGGGACCCAATTCCAACCAAATGAATAGCGTAAATAGATTTCAGAATACAAATGTGTGATTGTTGTACATGCCTTAACTTTACAATCATGCAAGTTAAGGCATGTACTACTGTCACAGATTTGTTTTCTACAATCAATGAAGGCTTTTCATTTGGTTGGAATTGGGTGGAGCCACCCTACCTCCAACCATTAATCGCTTTATTTTCATGATTTGATATTTGATTTCTATTGTCTTGTTTCTCAAATTGAATTGACCTCTATATGATGTGGCAACAATCTCATTTAGTGCCTAAAACTTCATCTCGTGCCCAAATTGAACAATAAAACATGAGTCTTAATTCACACTCCACCATTGAACTTTATGAAATTCTAGAAAATGAAATTTTACTTAGAATTCAATTAAACTACTACCATTGAATTAATCATGTTTTCTATTTATTAAAAATATTTTCTATTTAATAAATAAATAAAATTTAAATAAAGATAGTTAAAAGAAAAGAGACATCAATTAGCAAAATGGTCATTTAGAATATTAAGGGTTAATACATTTATTTGGTGTATAATATATATCTACTATGTTCATTTTATATTTTTCATATTCAGGATATTTCTAAAAAATTTAAAGCATAGTTAAGAAAATAAAATAAAATAGGTGGACCATTTTCATCCTTTAAATTTATATAAAGGCCCGTGGTTCAATGTTTTGGTACAAAATCATTAGTAGCATATTCATTTGTTGTTTAGTTGGACTATAGATCCTTTCATCTAATTCTACGGTCATAGGTCCCCAACGGATTTATAATTTCTAAATAGAAGAAAAAAAATTGGAGGCTCACAAGCTCATAAGCTGACAGGCTCACGCTCTTAGGCTCACATACTAGCATCTTTGGGTTTTTTTTAGCCTTGATGACTTGGATATTTTGCTCCAAGTTGTTCTACACCATTTAAAACCCACTCCCGTTGTTATTGTAAAAAGTTGACATATATGTACTTCCAAAAAATTATACATAGACAAAAATGTAGATAATATTAATTTGAATGGAATTTGAAGATTCTTAATGAATCAAAGACTTGAGATTTTCTTTACAAATCATAGATGATTTATAGGTTGTAGTTTGAACTATTGTTGCATCTACTTTGAATAGATTTGAAGATATTTGTCCTAATATGCAATTTATACAAATCATTTTAATTTGCATTTAGCAACCAAAACAATTTTTTTATTGCAATCTTTTTGAATCCAACATATCTGTTTGCAAAGATTGTAAGTGATTTAATATAATTTGACATCAACCAAAAGATACTACAATTTGGACATATTTTCAATGAGTACTTCTAAATTGAAATTCAATAATTTACTAATGCATTAAATATATATAGTTAGTATGTTATAGAATAAAAAATATATATATGCCAAAACATTGATAAAAATAGAACTAAAACATATTGTCTATGTGGAAATTGTAAGGACCTAAGTTTTTTAGTGCCTTGGATGTCCTCTTCTAATTGTGATTGTCTTGTGAGTGGTATAGATTTCAAACATTTGGGTTGCACCTACTTCTTTGTGGTCAACGGTGGGTCTCCTATTCACATGCATGTCATGTGAAGTAATGTGCTTACATACACCAACACATTACATAGGATTCAGCCTTGAGGAGGGCTATTTCAGGCTAGTTTCCGTTGCTGAGAACCAGCCTGTGCTTCCAAAAAAAAAAAAAGATTAATTAATTTTTATTTTTAAATTATAATTTTTTTTTTAATTATTAAAAAATTATTAAAAATACATTTTTTAAAAAATTATTAAAAAAAATTTATTTTTTATTTTTAAAAAATTATTAAAAAAATTATTAAAAAATGTTTTATTAAATATTTATTTAATAATTGTTGATGTGGTCGTCTCTCGACCACATCAACATCCTGTGTAGCGGAGTTCCCAGCATTTGGAAACGCATGGGAACTTGCAGCCCTCAAATTCACAGAACCCCATCTAATGAGTTGTTTTCATTTTTCTAAACTCAAAAAATGATGTTGCTTTGTGTTCGAAATAAAAAGATACTAGGTTAAAAAATTGAACTTTATAATTAATTTTGACAAGTGACAAACTTGACCGAAGTTAAGACCTAGGTCTTAAGACCATTGTTAAATCATTTATGTGGTCATTTGTCTTGTCTACCAAGCCAAGGTTTCTACTAGTGCAACTTCTTTTTAACCTTTACAAATCTTTCAACTCATCTCAACTCAATACACCTTCAATTGTTTCATGGATACTTGTCCAAAATCTCCATTTATTTCATATCTTTTGGTGGATAATCAATAGTAGACAACTTTTCACAGAGTAAAATATATGCTACTTCTTAGTGACAAAAAGGCAAATGATGGATGTCTATTTACTATGGTAGGAAAATTTCAATATCTCAATGTCATTGAATGTCCAAACAACCTTGCTAACCAATCTTTTTTCTTTTCTATTTGTTTTATTTTATTGTTTTTGCACTGCAAAAGTTTAATTATGAAAATGTTAAAAGATATATAAAATAACTATTAAAAATTAATAATATACATAAACATCTCTAAAGTACTAGTATTGTTTGACTACTGAAGGCACCTTCAGTGGTTATAGATACCTATGTTATAGTCACCTATATTATATGTCCTTCTATGGTTATAAAATACCTATGTTATAGGCACCTATATTATATGTCCTTCTATGGTTATAGGATACCTATGTTATAGGTCAAAAATTGACTAAACTAGTTCCAATCTAAAAGTCATTATTGAAATTTTAAAACTACTTTTGGAACTCTGGAAAGTTAATTTTTTAATTTTAGAGTACTACGCATGTTTTTTTTAATTCATAACTCTCATGATTTGTGACATCTCATATATTATGATGGTGTCCGTTTTAAGTAGAAAGTCACTCAAAAGTCACACCAAAGTCTAAACCTCCAACCCTTCCAATAAAAACAATATATTTTTATTTATTTTTCCTTATTCCCCTCTAATTATAAAATAAATATAAAAGAATCTAGATTCAATTTTTATATCTTCTAGACCATATATCTTTTGTGAATGTATATGTGATTTCAATCAATATGGGATATGTAACCATACGTCATATCTGTGTATAAATAATATACCATATCCAACTATATCTAATATCCCATATTTGTATGCCATGTCAATACTCATATGCGAATATATATCAACCTATCAATGTATATCATATATGGGAGGGTAAAAAAATATTTTATGAAAGGAACCACAAGATTTTTAATATTTGGAGGGCATGTGGGTTGTTTCTTTTCACATCTTAATGTTAATGTAACAAACAAACCAAATAAACAACCATGAAGTAACTACATATAAGACTAACAATGTTGCAAAAATAATGACAAAAATGGAAGAATGAAGTTGAGACAAAAATAACTAAATTTTGAATCTACAAGACTAAAATTGAAACCTATAGTGTCTTTTCAATTGAAGAAGCTCAAAAGATTTTTGAGGGAATCAAAGAAAAGCTTTGGGGTTAAATTAATTTACAAAACTAAGGTCTGAATAATTTAGAATTAAAAAAATGTATATGAAGGTTGAAAGGGTTTTGAGGCAACCAGTGGGATATAAATCTTTGAGGGTTCTATATTGATGATTATAGGATCCAACGCTACCTATTGGTGAATGTAGTAGCATAGAGAGAAACAAAGCCCTATCCTAGTAAAAATGGAATTTATGGATATTGATAGCTACGAGATTATTTGAAAAATAAAAATAAATAAAAAAACTTAACACACATAGAGGCATATAAGGTAGATAAGCCAAATTTTTATAGGATGCTTATGACTCCACTCTATTGGTAGTTTTGTAATCTCAAGATAGAACACTTCAAAAATTCATTGAAATTACAATTTTTATTGGAAATCATAATTCCACTTGTGTTTGATTCATGAAACAAGTGAATATCTTTGAAAGTATGTGCCCCTCTTTCAGTTTGCCCCAAGATACTCAGATTGCAAATCACAGAGGTAAGAGCATTGCGACCAATTCCGCAAAATTGGACCACGGCATGAAGAAGTGGTGATGCTCTTACCATCCTGGGAATTGTGTCTCTATTGTGACCACCCAACTATCTCCAACAACAACACGCTAATACTGGATTGTACAACGTTATTCTATTGCCACAGAGGCGCCAAATCATCCAGAATGCATTGTAGTCATCCTAATATCTTGCCTCACTTCATGGATGGTGGAGAGGACCCACTGCAATGCACCGTGAAGCTTGTTCTTTGAGGCAAATGGAAAGAGCTTTTTTACTTTGCTATAGACACTAAAGGTTGTACTTTAAGAGAGAGCGAGAGTTCTTTGTAAGGATAGTGACAATGTTGTTTTAAAAAAGAAGAGAGTTTTTTTTTACTTTTTTGTGGACATTTAAGGTTGTTCTTTTTTAGAGAGTGAGAGTTCTTTGGCAAGCACAGTGGCTTGTTTTCAAAGCTATAAATTTTAGGGTTTGATTTTTTAGGGTTGGACAATGGATCAATGGAGGCAACTTTTTGCACAATTCAACAAATGTAAAAATTTAATTTGAATGGATAGATTTAGGATAACATACTAATATCTAAGCTACTCTTCTTAGACTTGAAAGATGAAACTTTTGTGAATTTGTGAATTTTTTTGGACAATGCCAAAATTATGATGCTTGAATTTTGGAGCTAAATGATTGAGTCTTACCTTTTTCATCTTTTTATCTTAAAAAGTTGAACATCCTAGAACTTGTAGTTTTTCATTTTGTATTAAAAAATTAATTGAAAATATGTATAAAATAATTCATCAAATTTTTTTTCATATTCACACTAAGTTAAAGTAATAACTTAAAAGAAAAAAGACGAGATTGAAAAATACAAAATTCTTAACAATAAAATTAAAATAAATCTTTTATCTTTTACATTATATCCATGTCTTTTATAATACATATATTCATATATATATTTAGGAATACATATTTATAAAAATAAAAAAATATTATATGTCTATATATAATACTATAACTATAGTTAAAGTTAGTTAACTATAGTTATTGGATTAAATATAGGTATAACTATAACTATAAGTAGAGGTTTTACACTAAAGTGTTTTTGTATACATTATAAATATTGGTTCAATTTTTATATTGTTTCTTTTTATCCTTTGTGGTGTAAGTTAAGTGCATTGTGAAGAGTTGTAGCCAAAGCATCCGCTTATACCCAAAGTTATTGATTAGAGAGAGTACAATAAGTTAAGTACAAGTATTTAGTTATATGTAACAAATATTGTGTATTCATTGATATTTAGTGTGATTGATCTCAACATCAAACTTACATGCAAATTATTATAGCTTTCTTTCTAGTAGAGTCTACTAGGAGATTTACTTCACCTTAGGAACATGCATTTGTCTAAAAATTCAATACATGAGCAATATTTCTTCTTGGAAAGTTATTCATTTGTATGTAAATTAAGTGTATTTTGAAATCTTCTACCTAGCTTTTACTAAGGTAGAGTTTGTATAAGCTAAATTTGCAGATTAGAAGTAGTTGTTTTCAAATGTTATCGGATCCATGTTTCCGTTGTAGATTACATGTTTGGTAGTTCTTCCCCTTGTTTGTACGTTCGCCATTACCCTCCATCGCATCCACGGAGGCCATAGTCTCCGTTGACTAAGATAACATGAGTATAAAACTACCCTCTACAAACACCCTCCGTTGCCAAACAAATGTAAATCTAATGGGAGGAACGATAGAATTTGTAGCATGACATGGTACTGGTGGAGACCCATTTGCCACTAAACAAGCACGGGAAGCATGTTGCTAAGCCCGTTAAGGTCAAAACACCCATTACCATTCTACAGCCCAATTCCGTCACCAACTTTGCCCCCAATTCCACCTAAAATGCCCCCGAATTCCCTTCCTTTTATGATAAAATCAGAGAATTTTATTACAAAATCAGGGATTTTATGACAACAAGGGTTATGTGTCACTCCATTAATAGAAAATATCTAGTACTTGATTAGGCGGTAATGGGTTGTTTAGGGGACAATTTTGACCTCACTCCATAAGTGGTTTTGTAATTTCAGGGCTGACCACTTCAAAAATTCACAAAAATTACAATTTTAATCAGAAAATTATAATTCTACTTGGGTTTGATCCGTGAAACAAAAACACACCTCTTAAAAATATGTGCCCTTCTTGAAATTAACCCCAGGATAATTACATTGCAAATCAGGGTGGTAATGGGTATTTCTACCCTAAAACCAACTTGTGGCGATGCTCTAATGGGCTTGTCTACCTTATTCAAAGCCACGTAGGATGGACTTGTGACTTGAGCTGGCCTACTTGGCACTATCTCATCCAACGACGTCCCCCACCAGTCACCAGGTCACTCGGCCGGGAGTCCTCAGTAGCATCAACGGTCTCTCCCCAGTTTCAGACTGTCTATATCCGGTCGTCCTCGTCTTCCTTCTGTAGTCGCGTCCTTCGTCAATTGTCGCACAGGGGCCTCATTCTGCTGTGTCGCAGTGGCCCTCGCATCTGCTCGATTTGTAAGCTTGTCCTGCTCATCGTCGAATTCATGTGTTTCAAGCATTAGGAATGTTTCCTTTCAAGCATTCTGTTTGGATCTAGTATGCTTCGTTTTCGGATTAATTTTTGGAATTTTTTGGTGTAGTGAATTTTTTTAATTTTAACTTCCTGGCTGTTTTCGATACTGCTTTGCATACGAATGATTCCATTGGATTTAATCTCTCGAATATGTTGGTGTAGATATTCTCCCCATCAGTTCTATGTTGATCTCGTCTCGTGTTGAGAATTAGGGTTTGGGAGCTCTGGAATGAGGTTTTGCTAGGGTTGTGGTTTTGGTGCGTGGCGTCCGTGCGAAATGCGAAGGCGGCTTTAGCTGTGGTGTACCGATGAAGTTCTTGACTATTTTATTGTTGTTCTGGTGCAACTTTGGTCTAAAACCCTAAAACCCCTTCGCAGCAGGTGAATGTTGAACCGACCTGATTGAGCATTTTGAGGGAAATTCGAAATTTTGCAGCCAAGTTCGTTTTGAGATGCGGTTGGCCGGTTTCTGGAAGAACCACTGAAGAAAGATATGGGCTCTCCTGTGACTTGGGCGCGCTACTTCTTGACCAAAATTAGGGTTTCTTTTGCGCAAGGTCTAAGGGTAAGGTTCCGTTTCATTCGTGCAGTGAGGATTGATATTATTTTCTCTACGGTCGCTTGCAGTATTGTTATATTTGCATGCCTATTTCCGGGAAACTGCAGTACATTTTAGTCCAGCGGAAATTTTGTAGATTGCATCTTTTGCCGAGTGTTTTTCTTCTTATTTGTATTCTTACTTATGTCGTGACTACCGTATTGTTGATGTGGAGATTTTTCTGACATCAAGTCGCTATTTACAATTGTAGAGCTATGAGGTGGGGGATATCAAGGAGAGGGAAATTTATGATCATGTCTTTAAGAACGTTCTTAAGGGGCGTCTGACTTTTAAGCATCTTGTGAAAGGCGTTGAAATGACGCCTACATTTGCGAGTCAAGGGGAGACGTTACTCATTCGTTCCCTTCCGCGGCCAAGTCCAAGGTAGACATGATTCATAGGATTTGTTGTATTTCTTTTTGTCTTGTTAATTTCTTTCTCACTCTGCACCATTGGTGATCAATTTTTCGTGCTGTATCACTTGTGTGAGTCTTTTTCTTTGAAGGATTTTGCGTTTCGGGATCTTTTTGTGGTTTGCTTGGATTTCAGACGCAAGAATTCGTTCAATTTGACTTCATGATGGAACTCTGCAGATCAGTGTTTGTTGGCGATGTGGTGATGCTGAAGGATCCGCAAAATGCAGAAACAAAATTAGTAAGAAGAGTTGCAGCATTAGAAGGAGAAGATATGGTTTCGTCAAACGCTGAAGATGAGCCTTTCCAACTCGCCTCTGGAACATGCTGGGTGCTATGTGACAATGAGAGCTTGAGTCCCAAGGTACTGGTATGGATATCTCTACCGTACTCCTTACCACGCGCAGTATGGAGTTCCAAAAGCTTGCTTCATAAATTTTGCTTCAGCTTGTGTACCTGTGCGAAATTCGTGGTCACAGTCGCAGATTAGGTGTCATGTTTTAGGGTTTAACTTACCATATTGAAAACCGGTTTTTTCTTAATCAACATGTTTGTTCTGGAGACCTGCACAGGAAGCATAAATGTAGACACGAGTCTGTATGCATTTTAGCATTAAATTAAATACAGTATAGATTGGAGCATCATAAGAAATTTTATGCATCGAAATGTTCCACTATCTCGGAAAGCAGATTATTTACTACCGTCCGGGGGGGGGTTATACTGAAAGTGTGCACGAACAGTACACAGAAAACGATCTGAGTGCACCTTCTTTGCTTGCAGGAAAGCAGGGACAGTCGGAGCTTTGGTCCCTTGCCCTTGAGTAATATAGTCGGGAGGGCGATTTATGGCAGTCGCTCTCCAGTTGATCATGGTTTTGTGGTGAACAGGTAAATGATCACTTTTTCCTATTTTTTGTAGCCATTTGTATTCAACGCTCCAGAAACTTGCCTGGTGTCAAGAGCATTCGTTTCTTTGACGAGAGTCCATATTTACGTTTCGTTGATGTCTTCGCTCAAGGATCTTGTAGGATGAGACCCACTTTGCAGAAACAAAAAGAAAATCCTGAATAGGCATTTCCTGGAATGCATATCAATGTGTATTCTGACGAACTACTTCCTTCTGCATTATGGCAGTGATGATGCTATGCATGCTGATTCACCAGTTTTGGCGGTTGAACTTGATGTCGAAGATATGACAAGCGAAAAGTGATTTGGCAACCGATGACGGAGATTTATCACTGCTTATATATTTTTGGAGATCTGTTGTTTCGCGTCTACGCAGCCCCGGAGATCAGAAGTTTGAATTATGAAGGTACTTCGTATTGTAGGAGTAGAGTAGAAGCAATCAACCAATCTCCGGAAGGAGTGCTCTGTGGTTGCTTTGCTGCCATCAAGTGTGCTGTGATGGCTGTTATCGCAGCCATATCAGCGTATCTCTAGTTGCATATTTATCTTGAAATCAGGTACATAATTGTCACACAACCTTGCTCGTCAGGTATTCAACGAGTTACGACGTAGTTTTTTTTCTACGTTTATTGCCACCACATATACCTGGATTTAACTCATCATTTAATGCTTGATAATGTGTGCGTTTTTACTTGAATTTTGTAACCGTTGTATGAGAGGAGTGCGTGCTAGGTTTTGGAGTAGGGTTCTTCAACTTGAGTTACCTTGTGCGTACATCACTATTTTAGTCCTCACAGGAGCCTTAGGCAATCATTTTGGATATACGATATGAGGTGTCACTATTTTGACTCGAACGGTACTTTAGAATCAATGATGCTGTTATTTTTGGAGGGCATTATGGCGGTTGTATATGACTCGAAAGTGAAGTCCTACTCATGTTTTATTTCGGCTGCTAGATATTTTTGCGAGACTCTCATTCACAGCATGCAATTGAGTTTTAGTTTCTTTTTAGGGATGTTCATGAGCTGGGCAATTCATAAAATTGCCTGCGAGGTCTTCTGTGAAGTTTATGATTGGATCCTTGATGGGACCTACATAACTTAAGGTGAAGTCACCTATAACCAATCAAGTAAGCAATTCTGGATATGATCTGGAGTAGTGCAGGGTGAAGCAAAAAAATTTGGAGGTGGAAGGATAGAAATGACTGGGATTGCAAAAACTTTGGTAATTTTATCACTTGAATTGTAATTACTACGAATTTTGAAAGGCAAAAAGTGCTCTAGACCCATTTTCAATCTCTAGACTCTTCTAATTCCAATCACTTAAAAACTAGTCTTACTCAATGCTTTCTACTTTCTTATTCGCTACTTTGGGACATGTGTCATGAATCTATTAGTCCCAACTTCGAAAAGATGAAAAAAAAACATTCTAGCTATGGTTGGAAATAAATCAGTCTATAGGTTGGTTATTGGGTCCTGATTGGGAATGGGTGGCTCAACTATACATCCTAACCAGATGTCTGAACAGAACTTGTAGGACAGTTGAATCAGTTGACTACTTACAGGTATGATTTTTAATTTGGAAGCTTATTAATTCTTGGTATTGTATTTGTTGGAAAGTAGGTTACTGTTTGCAGATTTCAAGTGCAGTGACTTCATTCGAATCGAACCGAACTCTTGTAGGGTTAAGTACCAAGGATTAGTCACAAGAGATTTCTCTTGAATATCAGAGAATGTATGGGAGGTATGCGAAGGTGGATGTACAGTACTAGTTTTCACAACCAGAGTGGTGCCATGGAAAATAAAATGGTTGTGAGAATTCTCAAGTACCGGTTTTCACCTTGGCAGGTAAAGTGTGCAGATCTCCATAACATCGTTTACCAATGAGGCAAGGTCCCTATTGCATCCTTGAAATGGGGACCCCTAAAATGAGTAAAATTGTCTTTTATGACTACTCCTTGAATTATCTGAAAGTTCTCCTAGGAATCTAAAGAGGCATAAAACCTTCGCAGTATGGGGAGGATCATTGCCTGGTTATACAATGTTATGTCTTCAATGAAAGCTGGTCTTTATTGGGGGCTGGATGGTCTGAGCTTGGACTGACCTCTAGATTTGTAAAACTTGGAAGCAAAATTGAACCTTCTGGACCATTTGCTGGGCTTGCTTTCTAAACTGTACGCAAGGTCAAGATTTCAGAATTTTTGAGCTCTCTGCATGTGATCAATTTGGATGTCTCTCTAGTTCCGCTTTCCAATGGAAACGGGCTCTGAGAAGCACACTAATAGATTCCTTAGCCCTTTTAACCTTGTAATGTTGATGACCATTGCTTGGTGTACAATGCTATGTCCTTAGCAAGACTAATATACTATTAGATTTCTTAGCCCTTTAACCATATAATGTAGTTGAGGACAAAATGTGTCCAATGAAAGACTTTTAGGGTTCTTGTAGAAACAAAAGAATGCTCTTATTTGTCTAGTTCGTGGATTGTCTTTCCATAAAAAGTTTGTTTTTCATTGTCATATCACATTTATATAACTTTTGGTAATGAACTTCAATATTATACTAGATGTGAGTTTTTTATGAACTTCATATGATCTAAAATTTCAATAACTTTTTAAGAGCTACAACTTCAAAAAAGTTACAATTTAAGGATTTCATTTCACAAGATTTAGAATATTTCGTGACCTTTAGGAAGGTCCTCACAGCTTTACCATGGTATTCAAGGCTTTACCAAATTGTTCATGACCTTTAGCAATAGGGGCCTTTGAGCTTAGTAAGTTAGTAGATCCCTTATACTAAACAGTTTAGGATAATGAATGTGGTATAATTAGTATAAACATTAGAATGAACATTAAATGAATTTTAGATGACAAAGACCAATAATATTGATCTTATAATATTGTGCCATTGATTTTATCTAAAATACTCTGTATTATATTACTGTGCCTTGAAAATTTACATAATTTTGTTTGACCTTTGGGTCTTCACCAACTTTGTGGTTTGGTGGGCTTTTTGCTCTAAGTTGTAATCTATTAGTGGGAGCCAATTCCTTTCCAATCAATTGAGCAATTTAGCATATTTGTAGTATGGGTATAGTGAGGGAAAAAATTTCCACGCTTAGAAAAACATATTTTTGAAGGATTTTATATTCATTCACATTATTTTCTTCCAAAAAAAATTACCATTAATTTTTTGGGAAGATTTTCTTCAACCTATTTTTATTATATAGGTCACCCTATTTCCAACCAGGGGTTGATTACAAATTGACAATGCTTCAAAGTAAATGATAATTGTGGCTTCCAATGTACACCTCCTAGACATTTGTATTGCTCCTTCTCTAAACTATCAACATGAGCTATCACCTAAACTGCAACTAATGTTTTATCAGAAACATTGCAACCTACCTAGCAAAAATGGGTGGCTAATCAAAAAGGAATCAGCTACCTTATGGAAATTGAAGTGGACACTCTTCTCAAATAAATATTTAAAAAAATTACATAATTTTCAAATTAGTGTAAGTTAATGTTATTGTTGTGGAGTGCACTAATTAAATTAACTTGCAGAGTTGAAACCAAAAGAACCAAGACTGAGTGACTGATGTGGATTGATAAGCTGGCACTCACAAAAAAAAACTAAAAAAACTGCGCAGGAGCTTAAGTTGTACTTGACAATTTCAAATCAAATTCTGAAAATGAAAGCTCAGTAATCACCTCATTTATAAAAAAATAAAAATAATACAATTGGAATCAGTGCAACGAAACTGGGCCCACCACAGCGAATTATGTCGTCAAAAAATTGGGCTTCCTGCACGGCGGTCTGGTGACTCTGGTCCATTGATGACTGATAACTTATCACATGTTGTTTGCCACATGGCAGAGATTCGCTGGTCCAACAAGTTGGCGAACAATTCCAATATTAGAATCAGAGTGCGGTGCGAGAGTGAAAAAAGCAACTTCAACCCTTTTTAAGGAAGGTTTGAATTCTTTTCGAACTTCGAATCATATAAACAAGAACGGTGTGACCGGCAGGCTGTGTCCTAGGTAAATAATAATATTAGTTTATTAATAGTGAATAGTAGGGAAATTAAACAAAAGAAATATTTTTTTTGAAATACAATAAAATGAAATTTCATTGCTAAACAAAAAATACAAAGCCGTCAGGTCGAAGGTTGATCAAGAAACAAAGAGACAAAACAAGAAACTAAAAGAAATGGCAAGGAACCAACTTTTTCCTGTTCTAAAAATAATCTTGTCACCCATCTTGAATGCCACTACAAAAGAAACAAAGAAAAGATTGATCAATGATATGCAAGTAAAATTAAAATTAAAAATTGACAACCCCCCTCTTACCAACCAAATAGGAGAAGGGAGGGTACTTGTCCCTTTGGTAGAGTACAAAATTCATTGACCAAGCTCTAATAATTCTTTTATATCTTTGAATGACACTCTCAAGTAATTATTATAAAGAGTATATAGGAACCTAACTTAAGTCAAAATAGGATTGAAAATAGTAAGAATAGTCTCCACTAGTGCCTACGATGGAAAGCATATGTTTTTGTTTTGTCCACCTATTGCCCACCTTAATTTTTTAATATTAAATTATCTAGATAAAAAAAGGGCATCCTCAAATTTGTCATTCTAATGCAAAAAAAATTTACAATATGATGAACCACACTATGCACCCAGAAGAGGTTGTCACCTTTGGATTAACCACCACCCTTTGTGAAAAAAATCAAGAGTCATTGATTTTTATTTTTTTAAATGACACCCCCCCCCCCCCAACTACTGTCGATTTCTTGAAAGATTACAAGCCATTGATGTCCATCAAATACAATCTAGGTAGTTCAAATATGGACAAAGGATACGATCCAGGATATGAATACAGATACAAGGGTATGGATATAGATACAAAATATGAATACATACCCTTAATTTACAATATGATGAACCAAACTATACACCTAAAAGAGGCTGTCACCTTTGGATTAACCACCACCCTTTGTGAAAAAAATCAAGAGTCATTGATTTTTATTTTTTTAAATGACCCCCCCCCCCAACTACTGTCGATTTCTTGAAAGATTACAAGCCATTGATGTCCATCAAATACAATCTAGGTAGTTCAAATATGGACAAAGGATACGATCCAGGATATGAATACAGATACAAGGGTATGGATATAGATACAAAATATGATATAGGATACAAATATGGATACAAAGGTATGGATATAGATACAAAATACGAATACAAGAGTATGGATATAGATACAAAATATGATACAATCTATAGGTATAGAATACGGCAAAGGCTACGGATATGCATACATGGGATACAAATATGGATACAAGGAAGTTTGTCCCATATTAATTGTAGTGAGTTTGGTTTTTGAAAATTACAAGTAGTTGAGGGGAGAGAGAGGAGGGAGTTAATTAATTTAATTAATTTTTGAAAACCGGGGGAAGAGTGGGGGATTATTAATTAATTTCATAAATTTTAAATTTTTTTTGTGTGGTGACACAGTTTGTCACTATGCACCCAAAAGAGGCAGTCACTGCCTACTATTTAGAATAACCATGGTTAATTATTCTACCTAAATAAAGATGATGTAGTGGATCTCTAGACTTGCAAGAAAGCACTTGTATTTTATATTAGTATATATCTAAATAAATTTAAGTCCAAGTACTTGTACTTTATTTTTTCCAAGGTGAATGATATGGAAGCATATGCCTACTGTTTATTGTAAGGTTGATTGGTCAAACTATAATGTACAAATGTTCACCTTCATTCTAAAGTTCTATATCCAAAACATTCTATACTAATGTTCAATACATTATAGAAAGAGAGAAATAACTTAAACTACTCTAAGCAGTTGCCGTGCATTGAAAGTCTGCATTTTTGCTTGCTTACTTGTGTAAATTTGACTAGCCTATATTTTGCATCAATGGCTAGGTTATAGATGTTAGTTATTCATGTGCCTAGGTGCTCATCGGTTGTTGGTGTCAAGGGTAAATCAATGTGTAATTAATTGTGCATATTTTAGATTATAGGATGTTGTCTCTATATTGTGTTGTCTTTGAATTACATATACAACTTTACAAAGGGTGGTATTAATGTGCAGTTTTCTTTTCCATTCATTTTGGATTGTTCTTAGTAAGTAACCTCTTTGGAAGGAGGTATTGGTTGTCAATGGAGGGGGAAATGGCGCAGTACAAGATGTGGTTGTTGTAATGAAGTTTGCAAATTATAGATTGCATGAGAATTTGCCTCCAAGTAAATTTGACTAGGTTGGTTGATGGGATTAAGTTGAGTAGTTGAGATTGTTGGTTTGATATATTGGATGGAAATTGATGTACGAGGAGAGTCTTTGGTAGGATGTATAGGGAAATGGAGAAGTAGTTGCAAGGTGGTGTGTGTATTTGAAGAAATAGAGATTGTAGTGTTCTAATGGAAACCATCAATCACGGTAAAGTGTATGTAGTTTTCACCTCTTTGCCATGTGCAATGGAAGTCAATTGGGATATATTGTAGGCTTAATGAGTTTATGAATTGATGCAATCAATAGTTTTGTGATGTTGGTGGGTAGAAGATTGAGTTTGTGATATATTCTTGTAAGAAGATGTCGTGGCTGAAGTCTCCTAATATAATATAAAATATTATAGATGTGCTAGTATTTGATGGAATATGGTATTTTGGATATGAATTTGGAGTTGGATGTCATCTTCATGAAGAGTGTAAACATAGATGAGTAGGGTGGTTTACAATGGTTGGTTTTGAATCTCAATAATTTGTAAGTAAGGTGAAATTGTTGCCAGTGAAGTAATTTTATTGATGTTTCCATGGAATTAAGACATATGATGAATGTATAATTGTAAGGAAGCCGCCTTGGGGGTAGAACCTTTGTTGACAATTGTAGTGGTGTATATATATTGGTGCATGTATATTGTTGAAAATGAGTTTGTAACTTGGAAAGTTGTTTTATGTATTTAGTGGTATTAATTACATTTCTTGTAGAGCAATGATGGCAGGTGGTGGAGTAGATGTTTGAATGATTTTCTAGATATTAGGGAGGGTGGTATTGAGAAAAGCTACATTCCATATAAGGATGCTAAGGAGTGTGGTTCATTTGGATTGTGGATGTTAGGATAATAGGGGGACGCTAGTAGAAATTTGTTTTTTTACAACTACTCTTGTCTAGAATAATTTATCCATAACATTATTATTTTTGTTAAAATAAGTTTTTTTTTATGGCATTTGGAATAACTTGTTTTTTGTGAAAACAAGTTGTTTTAGGACATGAGAATTGTTTACAAAAATTGCAAAAGACTAAATTTCTACTAATGAAAATTCATGTGGGTTTTAGATGTTTGGATAACATTGGGGGAAGTGGGAAAATCCAAGGACTAGTTCTTGGCACTTTAGAATCTCTATTAATAAAATGATTGAGATGTGAAAAAACAAATTTTATAAATTTGTCATTGTCACAGAGGATTTCATTTGGACACATGAATAGCAAATATGGGCAATTTTGTTAAAATGGGGCCATTCTGCTATTTTGGCAGTTTTCACAGTTCAGACCGGGTGGTCTAAAATGTACAACTGTCTTAGATGTTTGAGATCTACACCTTTTTTAGATTTCAAAAATCTATTCATGTACTAGATGTTACTTTAAAAATCCAAATCCTGAAATCTGAAATCTATGTATGTCTTACATTTTTGAAATATATACAAACCAAAGATTTCTAAAATCTACATATGTATTAGATGTTACTTTTACAGTTCAGACTGGGTAGTCTGAAAATGGCACATGGAATACCGCCATTTTAACAAAATTGCCCATAAATCTACAAATAAATGTAGAAATGGTTTTCCAAAACCCCCCAAAATCCATTGAATCAAATACCAATACTTCATTTGACCATGTACAATCAAGAATTTTTTTTATGGTCAACTGAAGGAATTACATCATTGACATTTAGTGAGGATGAAGGGTAGAGAGGTCATTTTTAGAATGTAATTCATTGTCCATCATGAATCCTCAAAGGGTATGGGATAATTTGGAGATGAGAGCTTGACTGCTCATTGTTATTCAAAAAGTAGGAATTGTGTTCAAAATATAATTTTAGACCTTATTTAGGCAAAGTAGAATATTTTTCCAAAAAGTTGTAAAATCAAGTTAATTTTCATCTCCAAAAACGTGTTTGTGATTTTGAACTTTCCAAAGCATGTTGAGAACAAAATTCAAAATGGGTGTTTAATAATGCTAAAAGAAAATGTACCTTCCAACCCTTCTCCAAACTTTGTCCATTACTTTTGATTGGACACTTGAAATTTCAAATGGGGTTTGAGAGATGAAATTTAGTTCGATTTTCCACATTAACTTAGTCCAAAGTCTTTTGATAAAATCTATTGTACTATACCTAAATGAGGTTTGAAATTATACTTTGAACACAATTCTTGCTTTTTACTTAATTATTATGAGCGGTTCAGCTCCTACTAATCCCCTAATGTACATATCCTACATAGGTTGTTTTACTTGCTACCATCTCCCTTGTATAAAGAAAACTTGCCTTCCCATCTCTATACATACATTCAATTAGTGACTTACAAAGCTATGTGAAAGACTCATGATTTCAATGAGTAGCCATGTTTGGGTAGAAAATCTAGGTTGAGTGAACAACAACAGGCTTAATCCCTAAAAGACTAGCATGCATTTTTTGGCAACATAGAAATTTTGGGTAGGTATGAGTATCTGGAGATTTGCATATTTTAGGCTGAAATTTAATAGGAGGTAATGACAAGGAATATCTTTTATGTGCACTAAATTTCATGACATTTGGAAATATGAGTAGAACGTTATGGTTTAATATTTTTTTTTTCTGTAAATGGATAATTTGGACAGATAAAAAAAAAACTTTTTTCATAAACAAAAATTTGAAATTGGTTTTCGAGAACTATATATGTGTGGAAAGCTTTGAATCATTCCATTTTGATTAATGAGTCAAAAGTTATGAGGAGTTTTAGTTTGCAAGCAGTTATGGATTCTCTATTCTAAAATAAACTTTGAAGTCTTTTATTTTACTCAATTTTCAATATTTTGGAAAAAAATAAAATCTTAGGAGGTATAAGATTCTCTACTTCTTTCTACTTGCTATTTTTTTCTTTCTACAATGTTGTACAATTCAAAATGATCTAAGAAAATTTCAAGCATGTAGCCAACTTGCCTTGAAGAATTAATCCAAAGAAGCACCACTAGTTTGGACATTTTTTCACACAAATGTGAGCTTCTAAAGTGCAACTACCTGTTGTTTTGCAATGTTAAAAAATGATTTTTGTCACTTCAAGTGCTCATATCTTACAATCTACATAGTCAAAAGTTTTGAAATTTTTTCCACATCTTCTCTAACTAACGTACTACAAGATCTTATGGTTACATGTGTCCAAAAATGTTTTTCTTCTAAAAGTTGGTACTTGTACTAGAAATGATAGTTTTAGAGTGTTTTTGGTGAAAACATAGTCAAGGAATTTAAGGGGTTAATTTAATTAAGCTTACATGGATCCCCAAACATCCATTTGTGTGAGATGAAGATATTGTTGAGTAGTTGCCAAATATTTTTTATTGTTTGAATTAATGCCAATTTTTTTTAAATTATATTTTCAAGTGCCAAAACTTATTTTTTTAACCCAAGTGCCAAAACTGCTATCTAAAGTACAGTCCATAAATTTTGTAATGGACTGAGGTAACATGCTTTAAATGCGTCCATCTTCTTCAAACTGCCCCTATTTTTAGGTGGAAAATGGAGATGGGGTGATCTTTAAATGGACCACTTTAGCAATTGAATGCATGAAGGAAAAATTGTTTTTCTATTGTAAGAGCCAATCATTGTCTTTGATTTTTGCAAATTTCTTTACAAGTTGCACGTGGACGCATTTTGGGAGACCTATGGTCACAAATAGGTGCCTACGCCTGAAATCTTTGAAAATCCATAAGTAATTCAAAAATGCTTGGAAAATTACGAAACCACTTGGGTTCTCTGGCGAATTCATTTGTCTTTCTCTGAAAAATAATCCAAAATTCTTGTGGTCTCCATAAGCATATGAAAAAGGTGGAACAGCCTGTAAATGGGCGCTTTTAGAGCATGTTACCTTACAGAACACGCTTACTGCAATATTTGAGAGGAGCTCTTTGAATTTGAAGGGCTGGCCCCCAGCCACTAGTTGTGGAACTGGGCCCTAAGACCGCCCCCCCCCCCTGAATCCATGATCATCCCCTAGAATCAAGAATTCAAATGGGAATTGATTTTCCGGTTCCTCTCTCCGGTGGAGCCAATGATGCGATCTGCTCCTGTGGCTCATATCTGCGATGATAACATTTGTCCATATGATGAGATTGTTCATATCATATCAGCCATCGGCCCGGGGGATGATTTAAGTTATGATTTATCCCATCTTCTTTGGGGGTGTGGGGCTCAAGGAAAAACAAACAATTCCTATTCATTTCCTTTTCTTTTTTTTCCCAATTTGGGGTGGGGATCATGCTATGATAGAGATCCTCTACATACACAGAATATCTTATTACTGCAATTAGGTTGCCTTTCCATTCAATCAGGTTGCCTTACCCAGAAAAAGTTACCTCATGATTCACTGCTTGTCCACGTGAAGGTGCATGCAACTTTGTGAACTTGTGTGCCACACAAATGGTTCTCATAACATTGTTAATCAACCTAAATCATCCCCCTTTAGTTGGAGGAGGGATAATGCCACCTTAAAGTATATGCCTGGGAATGATTGGTTGGCTTGGAAGTTGCAACAATTAGTGTCATTGGCTAACTTAAGATCCATTCCCATCTGGGTTTTTTTAGGGGGGGGGATTAGGATTGTAAAGGAGCAGTAACAAGAAGCACATTCCCATCTATGTATATTGGCAAATGCCAAATCTAGGTGGCAACTGAGGTGGCATGCCACTAAGAGCAATTTTACAATCAATTAATGAGCAATATTTCGAGGCCCACCACTTCTGATATAGTCGCCAAGTGAAACTTCTAAGAAAAATAGATTTCATAGTTCTCCGAGTAGTCTTAATTACTACATGGGGGTGGGCATTAGGAAAAATTTGGGGTCTACAGTGGGTTGCTAGTTTGGGGTGGCAATAGTGCAAAAATGGAAAAAAAGTAATTAAAAAAATATTTTTAGTTTTTAAAATTTTGGAATCCGATATAGCACTACTAGTGCCATGGTAGTGCCATAGTAGATTGGCAATTTGAAGTGTGTGTATATATATATTCCATTTTTATAAAATAAAAAAATTTATAAATTTCCTTGTAATTGCACCATGGCTAGAATTTAAACATTTATGTAACAACCTTCTTAAGGCCTTGGTGTAAACTGAAGCTCATACAAATTTCAAACATTTTTAAAATTAATTTGGGCTTCTTAGCTAACACTAGGTGGGAACAAACCCTTAGCTTGAAAGTCGCTATATTGGGGGTCCTACTTTTTGTGGAAGCAAAAGGCCCCCCCAAGTGTTGGTTAACAATGTTATGTTGGGTTTATGAAAATTATTGCATCTTTGTATAATAACAACAAATATTTATATAGTGTAAAATGTCAATAAATTAGTGAGGGGCAACCTAATTTTGTTGTTCATTACAGTATCATTTGGAAATTTTGAATCCAAGCTACATGATCTCAAACATTGATTCTTACAACCTACAATAGTCTACAAGGATCTTACAACCTATATTGTTTTAATTAGAACCATTGTTATCAATTTACATTAGTTTAATGAGATAGTCTTTATAAGCTATCTTTATGATTCAAAAAAGGGGTTCTTTTTAGTAAGGGATTCCAACAACTAAAAAATTAGATGTAGTTTTGATTGGATTCCATCCTCAGGGGGGTCACTTAGAGTGTCCATTAGAAACCATGTGCGAACAAAACTTTGGACCCTCTATATACTTTTTGAATTTTAAATAAAGCAAAATAAAATAAATATGAATAGACTTTCCTACTTTGAAAGTTTATGTTTTGAATTATTGATATTTTTATTTGTTAATAATAATTAGTTACAAATTTTTGAAGTAAAAAGATACACTGTAGAACTGAAGAAGAACTTTCACACCCCTATATTATATAAGAAAAAAATGAACAATTTAAAAAAAAAATAACTCTCTATTGAAAGCTCATTTTGAGTTGAATATTGATTCAATGGTCATCTAAATGTGTTCTCTATAATTATTTGAGTTGAAAAACATGTCATTTTAGTTCATTTTCAACCTCTTCTAGAAATCATTTCATATTTTATTTGAGTTGGAAATTTTGGCAATAGAAACCTATAGTCATTATTAAACAATCGTCAAAATTTTAGGTTGAAATTATAGTTGATTAAAAACCACTTGTTTGCACGTGGTTTGTTATAGTAGAACTAAGTGCACCCCCCGAGATTCCATCTAAAGAAAATTGGATGTAGCATTAGTCTTTGATATTGTTTCATATAGTAGCATACACATTCCATGTTATAAAGTTCAAGACATCATTAATCCAATGCAAGAAAGGGATCTATAAATATATGACTATCTTATTATTGGTATAAAATTAGAACTTGAGATTATTATCATTTGAAGAGCACAAAACATCATAGATAATTTAGATTGTATTTGGACTTTGAATGATTGAAATAGTTCCTATTAAAAAGAATCCAGAAGACAAAAATCATAATGTGCCTCAACAAATAAGAGTTCATTGGTAGGAAGAAATTAGTAGATCTTGATTTTTAGGGACAAAATTAAATATGGCATGTGAAGATTCTAGAGTTAAAATCTACATTTTTGAAAGTTTTTTTTCTTTTGCCTTTTCCTACATGAGTTAATTCATAACTTAGCATGAAGATCATGAAGCATTAAGGTGAGCACTAGTCGTAAGCACTAGTCATATTGCTAAAGAATAGACACAATTTTCATTCTCAATGTAGTTGGATGTACTTCGTGTATTTCATGTAACTCTTGCAAGAATCTTTTGAAACCATTTGTAATCCACCTAAAAGATGCCAAAACTTCTAGGGACAAGAAAAAAAATATAGAATGGCATGGCAAATTTTCAAGTTTTATAAGCCCTTTGAGCATTATAGTCCTAGGATCAATATTGGATACAATCCATATTTTGGACTTCTTGTAGAATTATAGACATTTATTGTACTTGAGAATGTATCAATTAGTAGCCGACACTTTTCTATTTTTACTTCAATTTTTGACCCCCAAATAATGATATTGATCTATTTTTAACCCCTAAAGGACCATTGTCCCCTCGGAGGACAAAATGGATTTCAGGCAAGTTCCTATGATCTCAATTTTCAGTGAAACTTTTTGAAACTTTCTCATAAGATAGGAAAACTTATGAGCTTCATGGGAATATAAATTTTATTTCAATTGGTGCCCGAGAGCAAAAGTTATGGCATCTTGAACATAATTTTCACATCACCGGGCAGAAAAATAAATCTACAAAAATTTGAAATTAATTTTTTAATTTTTTTCTTCTTAAAGATCATATTTTTATCTACATGTGAAGCTTTGATTCATTCCATTTGGATTAGTAATGTGAAAGTTATGAACAATCTTGTTTTTCGGGCAATTTGAGCATCTTCTTGAAAAAATAATTTATAGGATTCAATTCTGAATGCAATTTTCACAATTTTTCAAAAAAAATTGTTTGACAAGGTTAACTTTTCTATTTAGAACAATCTCACCGTTGAGATTATTGTGTTTCAATCCCATTTTAGAGCTATTAAAGATTTAGTTTTTCTTTCAATCTTGGACCTACTTCTATTGAACAATTTTTTAAAGAATGAAAATCAATCGTGTTTTTTTCTAATTTTTTTTTCTAGACTTTCAACTCAATTCTTCAACACAAAAAATTTTAAATTCAAGGTCCATGGTGTAATTTTTTCCCCCAAATGGCATTCAAAGTCATCTGAAATTGCAGGCTAGTGTTCAAAAAAACTTTCTTTTTTCAACTTTGAATGCTAATATCTTCCAATCTGTACGGTCAAACTCCATGAAATTCTTACCACATGATACTAGACTAGTAAAGTACAAGATCCTACGGTTAGATTCTAAAAAAAGTATTTTTTTGTTTTTTTGGATGATTGCAGCAAAAATGGCAGTTTTGAGTAGTTTTTGACAGAAGAACAGCCCTGGTCCTTTCGGGGTTAAACTTAAAAGTCTACATTTGGACAATATATTTCATATTTTCATCATACGCCGGCATATATGATATTAATTATGGACTATGGATTTGTTCATAATTAGTTAAATATCAAATATACACATACTTTCACCATGATGATCTTAAAAATTCATAGTTTATCCAAAATTGCATGCAAAGACAATTTTAACCCCTAAAGATTCAAAGTTTTAGAATGAATTTTTTAAAGATTTGGGGCAAAATCTTGCATGTCAAATTTTACTTTAATATTTGAAACTTTTTTAGAAGGTAAGGGAATGTTCCAACTTTTTGGAAATATAATGTTTATTTCATTTGGTACCCATGAGAAAAAGTTATGCCCTCTTAAAATCAAATTCCTAAGCTTAGACAACAAAACAAAAAACATCCAAACTTGAAATTAAATTTTTTATTTCATTTACTCAAAGAATATATTTATTGCTACATGGAGACTTTGTGATTTATTCCACTTGGATTAGTGATGTGAAAATTATGAAGGGCTCTACTTGATAAGCTTTTAAGTATAAAAATTATTAATTCAAAATAGAATTCCTAGATTTTCAACTCAATTCCCTATTATAAAATTTAAACCTCAAAACTTTATAGTAAAAGAATTTGTTTTTTAAGAAAATTCAAAGCTTGAAAACCTAATAAAGAAAGGTGTGAGGGATTTTTTTTCCTACTTTGAGCACTAATATCTTACAATCTACATTGTTAAAAGTACCTAAAATTTGTTTCCATACATTCCTATACAAATCTAATGCAAGATCCTAGTACTGCTAATTATGAAAAAAACTAGTTTTTACTTATCTTAGTTTTGTGCACTTAAAATGGCAATTTGAAACGTTTTTTGGTGAAACATAGTTATGAAGCTTCTAGGGGTTAAATCCCCTTTGGACTCCCAACAAAGATCTAACTAAAATGCTTACCAATATTTTGACAATTTTAGGTGCAATTACCTTAAAGAATTCCAGCTTAATCATGGAAGGATGATGAAGACCTTTAGCTAGATGACCTCATCTAAGATTGTAGGATGGGAAAAAAATGTTTTTTAATCCCATTTTTTGGGGAAGTTTCTTGAGTACATTTTCAATGAATAGTATTGCAAATGCCCTCATTATGGCATTATTACCTTTTCAAAGAAAAATCTGTTTAATTCACAGATCACCTTTGTAGTGTATTTTGGCCATTTTTGGCTCTTTACTCTTCATGTGAATTTTAGCTACAAAAATGATCTTTTTTGAATTTGACCTCAACTAATGAAACGAAGCTTATCAAGTCTAGTTTCTACTCCAGTTGAAAATTTTGTAAATGATCTAAATTTCAATATTTTATAGCAATCTCAACTTTGGGTGTACAACCATGGTTTGTTGATTTTCTAATTTTAGAGTGACACAACAACTTTGGTTTATACACCATGATGTTATACACTATAATTTACATCTATTGTGAAAATTTTCAGATTCACGATAAGAATCTTTTTCCTTTCTTTCTCAAGAAAATCATATTAATTTCAAGTTTTCCCCATTAAAATTTTTGAAAATCTTAAAACTTGTAGTAGATATATGATGACTTCCTCTCTCACTGACAAATCAGTATAAAAAAGTTCATTCTTATCTGGTTGCAAAAGGACAGCAAACAGAGTGATGGCTAGTGAGGCTTAAAAGCAGTGGTTGTGAGCAAATTGCTAATCCAAAATTATTACTAATGAGCAAATTGCTCATCCAAAATGATGATCCGACATGCCTGTGATAATTAAGAAGCCAATCGATCTGTGTCTGTCTATGCTCCGTCCGTCCCCGAAGTTTAGCTGATAAGTTAAGCAGCTCACTGAAATCTCCGATTGACAAGAGTACTACACAAATGATGACTTCCTCAGTCTCTGACAAATCAATATAAATTTTTTCATTCCTATCTGGTTGCAAAATGACAACAAACTAAGTTAAACAGAGTGATCGACAGTGAGCTTGAAATGGCAGTAATTACGAGTAATTTGTCCTTCCGGGGTTATTATTATTAATGAGCAAATTGCTCATCCAAACTGATGATCGGTATACAGTATAAGAAGCCAATCTATGGCTGGCTGGCTGTTTGCTTGCTTGCTCCGTCCCCGAAGTTTGGCTGATAAGCAGCCCTGTCGATCACTGCAATCGATCTCCACTCCATTAACTTCCCTTCTACCTGGCCAGAGCTGTGTTTCCGTTTGTCCCTGCAACCCCCGATTTTGTAACCTGAGTTTATTCCTCCCCAACATGACAGTCCGTCCGATCCACACTGAATCGAGGCGCGGCTGGCTCTTGCCTAGCTGCCAGGACAAATATAATGAAGCTGATCAGTTTCTTTCTAGCAAGGCCCGGCACGGGCCGTCCGTCGGACCGAACCTCTTAGCTTTATTCCCAGCTAGTGTAAGCTCCGATCTGTCCGCTTGAGTACAGTCTGCGAGTGCGACAATCTATCTGGGTGGCTGAACTTCCTGAGTGTTCCAGTGATTGCCACCCTACGGAAGGACGGCCGGAAGGAGATCATTCCAGGCATGAATGCATGTATTGGCTTGCGCGTGTGGTTCCACCCATGCCCAGCTAGCCAGTCCAGCCAGTGCATGAGAATCTGACGGACTTATCAAAATGTCCTCCTACCTACTGTAGCTAGCTTACCAGACTCCCTCCCCTCCCTTTGACGTACCTTAAGAGAAAGCACTGATGAAGGACAGGCATGCGTTCGGGCAAGGGAAGGTACTGTGGATCATTTGACTGGGTTTGTAGCACCCTCGTGCCAAGTGGACAGGCAAGAGCAGGGACGGAGACAGTGGGGGTTCATTGCAGGGTTAAGTAGTTGGGTACTTTTGAATCTGACGTCCAAACTTGGTCTCATCAGTCATCTCCAACTTGTCGTGGAGGTCGTCCAATGGGGGGAGTAAGGCAACTCAGCCTGTGACAGGCCAAGCCAAGATTGGAGCTGCCTAATGCAGGCCAAAAAGTTATTGTGAAGTACATTTTCACAATACACATGTACATCCAAAGAAATTCCAGGCCTACATTAGGCTGTTCCAAACTTGGCCTGTCATAGGCTAAGAGCATCTTCACCAGTGGTTTCCCTATCCGTATCTCCATTGGGATGAAGGGGAGCAAAGATGGGGATAGGGAAGACAAGCTCCCACTAGTTCTGCCCTAAATTTTCAACTCATTGCTAAATAGAGGTAGGGAGAAGTCAAAAGGGAACTATAGAAATAGTAACAAGGCCAAATGAATAATACCCCCATAAATCAATGAAGCACAACTCATGTTGGAAAGGTGAAAAGTGGTTTAGGGATTATTCCATTTGAATTCCCTATCCATCATCCCATATAGAGAATCCAGACCCCCCTTCCTTAACCCCTAAAGTCCCAAGGCCATTATTCTGTCAAAAACCACTCAAAACTGTCATTTCTATTGCGTTTGTCCAAAAAAACAATTTTTTTTTTTTTTGGGAACTAAACCGTAGGATGTTGAACTTTATTTGTTTGAGATTATGTGGTAAAAATTTCATGAAGTTTGACCATACAAATTGAGAGGTAGGAGCATTCAAAGTTGAAAAAACAAGTTTTTTTGAACACTAGACTACAATTTTAGATGACTTTGATTGCTATTTGTGGAAAAATGTGCACTATGGAATTTGAATTTAAAATTTATTGTGTTGAAGAATTGAGTTGGGAGTTTAGGAAAAAAATTCAAAAGTTAACAACTTGATTTTCATACTTCAAAAAATTGTCAAGTAGAAGTAGGTCCAAGATTGAAAGAAAAAATTCATGAAGTTTGACCGTACAGATTGAGAGATAGGAGCATTCAAAGTTGAAAAAACAAGTTTTTTTTAACACTAGACTGAAATTTTAGATGACTTTGATTTCTATTTGTGGGAAAAATGTACACTATGGAATTTGAATTTAAAATTTATTGTGTTGAAGAATTGAGTTGGGAGTCTAGGAAAAAAAATTAAAAAATTAAAAACTTGATTTTCATACTTCAAAAAATTGTCAAGTAGAAGTAGGTCCAAGATTGAAAGAAAACCTAATTTGTTAATAGCTCTTAGACGGGATTGAAATACAATAATTCCAACAGTGAGATTGTTCTAGCAAGCAAACTTAACCTCTTCAGAAAAAAAATTTGAAAAATTTGAAAATTGCATTCTGAAATGAATCCTATAAGTTATTTTTTCAAAAAGATGCTTAAATTGCCCAAAAAATAAGATTGTTGATAACTTTCACATCACTAATCAAAATAGAATGAATCAAAGCTTTAGATGTAGACAAAAACATAATCTTTGAGAAAAGAAATCTAAAAAAAATTATTTTGAATTTTTGCAATATTGTTTGTGCTGCCCGCCAAGTTCAATTCTAGGCTTTTTGTGGTATAACTTTTGCTTCCGGGCATTGATTGAAATAAAAATATATTCCCACAAAGCTTATCAAATTTCTATCTTCAAAAAAGTTTCAAGAAATTAGGGTAAAATTTCAGCCCATAAGAACCTGCCCGAATTCCAAATTGTCCCTTGATAGGACAACGGGACTTTAGGGGTTAAATTTTTAGGGATAAGGAATATTGGTGGGGGGGGCTTCCCTATCTAAATGAAATTCATTCTGATAGGAATAGGGAAGTCATTGGTGGGGATTCTCTAAGTTATCTTATTGCTAAGGTATTCATACCCAAAATTCATAACATTAGTACCTTATGTGAAGGTCAGATTTGGTATAAATTAAGTCATTTGTGTAAAAAAGTGCCACATCTCATCTTATGAATGGTTTGAGGTGATTTAGACCCTTGAGAATTTGACGTGGAAATTCAATTTCGGAAACCAACCACCAAATCAGATCTTCACATATGGTAACCAAAGCTTAGGGTCCCTTTTTCTCTCCCATGACCAAAGTAGTCAACCAAATTCTTCAATTATTGGACCAATAGGTGCATTTTGTCTTTCGACAATTAATGGTTAAATTGATTGATCATGTTGTGATTGCCCCCAACCCACTTGTGATTCTTACATATTTTTGAACCCAATTATAATTTTTTGCATTCTAATGTAGTACAAATTGTAATGGTTTGCACTATGACTTTTTTCAATGTAGAATTGGGGTTGAAAGGGTAGAAAATGGGTTGAAAAGTCGTGGTTTTATAACTTCAAGGAACACCACCATAAAAAAAGGTTCATTCATTATCCTACAATTTGAAGGGACACTTTTGGAATACCATTGCAACTACGTAGGAAATCCAAAGAACCACATTAAATTCCAAATGAATAAGGAACAATAATGGAAAGTTGCATGTTTTTACTTTTAACACCTATTGTGTATCTTTCTTAAATAAAAAATGAGTTGACAAAATACATGTGAAAAAAACTTTGATTTGTCATTCTTATGCAAAATAAAAGTCTTGAATCCGATTAGTCTAAGTATACATAATGACTAAAGGAACATGTATAATCATGCCTTTCCATATTGCGTTTCTTGATTTACATACACATTACATGTCAATTTAGATTTCTTGAACAAATATAGATAAAGAATGCAATTGGGAAAGAGGCAATTTTGGGATATACATATTTTATTCATTGGTATTCAACATCCCAAAAGTCATTCAAACAATGTTGGGAAAGCATTTGGACCAACAATGTTATTGTGTGCAATGCATTTATATGAAAAGAGCATGTCATTGGTAACCTAATAGATAGGTTGTAATTAAATTTTTGAAGCACTATTGTACAGAGGCTAAGAAATAGAAAGTAATATTTTATTGTTAGAATTCAACATAACTATTTTTAAACAAATAAAATAAAAATCACCAATTATTTTATACATGTTCAATATTTTTCAAATGCATTTGTACCTTTGTCTTTCAAGAAGCATTTGGAACAAGCATCAACAATGAAAGAGAGTTGACACCGGTCACTAGTCTACAAATGGACTTCTTCATCAATTGTTTTCTTTGTGATAGTCCATAGAGTCTAAATCTAAAAATAGGCACCAAGAGTAATCCTCACTACATGTCCAAGATACATAGATAGTTGAACTACCCCCAACAATTCTTTATTCACAATGGTTTTTAAAACATTGTAATCCCGGGTATGCAAGTATCATTAAAATAACTTGGAGATTGGGTTTACATGTCATAATATAGACTCATAGAAAAATTAAATGGAAGAAAAAGTTGACTCAAAATTTAATAAAAATAAATTGAAATGATCTTGAAAGTCCAAACCAAACTTCAAGCTCATGAGGGCAAACTAAGACACTACTAGTTAAGCTAGAGTTTCACAAATGGAAAATGAAGGTTTCAAAAGCATCAATATTTAGGGTCTGCTAGGTTTTGAAAAGCCGTTGGTTTCTTGTTTTGTGAAGTAGGTCCTACATGCCCAAAGAAGGGATTAAAAATACCTTTTGGCATCATAGGTTCCAAAATTTACTTAGATTCCTAGCAATCTAGTATGTTTGTAAGGTATCTTCATAAAAACAAACATTTTTTTGATATCCAACATCTATGAACACAAATTGGAAAAAAAATCACACTAGAATGTTAGCAAATGAAGTAGAAGTGAATGCAATTGGTCTGAGAATTTTTAGAGACTATGTGAATAAACTACAAATCTTCAATTTTGAGGTCATAGAAACACCTACTATTCACACTAGACTACCTTTAATCCCTAATGGCCAGAAGGTGTTTTCGAAGATATAAAGTCCTAAACTACCAATTTTTGATGCATTGTCCAAAATAAAAAATTAAATATTCTTTTGTTTGAATTCCAATTGTACAAAAGTGTATTAAAAATGTAAGGCAACATGTGGAAATAATTTCAAACCATTTTACCGTATGGATTGAAAGATTATAATGTTTGAAGTGAAGGAAAAAAAAACTTTTTTCATTCTTGGGAAATAGGGTCAATAGACTTCAAGCACCCTTGGCTGAATATTTTTTCTCTCCACAAAAATGAAGATTTTCACCATTCATAAGTATATGATGTTAGGTTCATTGAGGAAAAATTTCAGATGCAACTAAGATGTCTAACTTACTCTAAATCACCTTGCAGTGCAAGGAAGTTAAGTGAACTAGCAATACACTAGTCACTTTCTAATGATTTCTTGTACAATGAGGAAGTTTTTTTATATGAAATTCAAATATCAAAAAGTTAGAGACAAACATTTGGAATATGTGGGAAAAATTTCAAGAACTTTGACTTCACAAATTGCAAGATAATCGGGCTTGAAGTTAGAAGAATATGTTTTTTCTTGCAACCCCCAAAATATAGCTAACAAAGTTTAGCTACACTAGTCACTTTTTTGATGATTTCTTATACAATGAGGAAATTTTTATACAAAATTCAAATGGTGAAAAGTTAGAGACAAAAATTTGGAATATGTGGGAAAAATTCAAGAACTTTGACTTTAAAGATTGCAAGATAATAGGGCTTGAAGTTAGAAGAAAATATTTTTTCTCACAACCGCTTGAACATAGCTAACAAAGTTTGACTCTTAGAATGTGATTTGAAAACTAAAATTTGTTTTTTCCTGGACAACACTATGCTATATTTTACTAGTTAGAAACATGCCAAAATTCAAAAGTTGATGAGGGTTTTAGCAAAAGATGCCCAAATTGCTCGAGGAAAAAAGAGTTTATGGCAACATAACTTTTGATTTGGGCACCTAATTAGAGAAAAATTACATTCCACTAAGAGGGTACATGTTCAAGCCTAGTGTCAAAATTTCATGAACATCCAACCCAAATTGACTATGTAAGAATCTACTCAAATTTTCAATTGTCCCTTCAAGAGGAAAATTGGCCTTTAGAGGTTAATAGGAAATTCTTTAAATCTGAAATGCTTCAATTTTCATTGGTTAGTTATGGAAATTAGTGTTGACTTAAAGAAAATAATTTGTTGAAATTGGGTCACTAGATTTTTCAATTGTGATAAGTTTTGATCACAATTTAGCTCGCTCCAAAGGGTTTGTGTTGTAGAAGGATATACCTACCTTTGTTGTGACCCCACAAAAAACAATTTTATATGGTCATCAATTAAAAATAGAAATAAAAGTGATCACATACTTATAAACAAATATTTCATAAACTTAATATAAATCTCCCAAACCTAGATGGTTTGCCCTATCATACCTATATTAAAAAAATGCTTATATTTCTGTAAAAAAATCACTAGGGCTCCAATGCTCTCCACACTACTAGTAACATTCGATTGCAAGGATTTGGGGCCTTATTTTGGGGTTGGAAGACTTTGACAATGGAAATTTTCACACAAATATTATGGTATGTGCACACTTGGCCTTATGGTGAAGGTGTTAAGGCATTAACCCTTAAGTGCTCTGACGTCCATATTTTGTTTCATCCAACTACCTTCTCATTTATCCAATGTAACACTTGAATCTTGAAAAGACAACCTTCTTTTATGCCCAATTTCATGAAATTTTGGTAAATGGTATTACTGTACAAAAATATGAGCAAAATTGTGTCAAAATTTGAAAAAGGATTGAAGCATCCAGGGGTTAAATTAGCTGTAAATTGTAGCGTGTTCCAACCTAAGTGCTAAATATCAACCGAACCTACACAGCAGCCGAGGTGGCATGGACTTGACAACGCTACTACACCATTAATCACTTATTTATTGTTGGCCCACCACTGCAAATGTAGTCCGTAACAACTTGTTAATCTTCTAAAATTGAAGATTTCACCACTCGAAAACCGCTCTTACCAAATGTAGCTCTCGACAA
Source organism: Rhytidiadelphus loreus (assembly GCA_947034895.1). NCBI lineage: Eukaryota > Viridiplantae > Streptophyta > Bryopsida > Hypnales > Hylocomiaceae > Rhytidiadelphus > Rhytidiadelphus loreus. The sequence continues at coordinate 66,393,882 of OX344762.1, forward strand.
CACATTAACGTAAGACCACTAGCTGCCCAAGGCAAAAATTAAAAAGATTGTACTCGGAAAAATAAAAAATATTGCAATTTTTCAAGAATCCCTTGGTGAGTATTAGGACCGCTCTACCAATGTGTAAATGCAAGGATGCTTAGGGAATGTCTTTATACAAGTGGGATGATGGGAGGTAATACAATCCATATGGGATATGTAAATTAGGATTAGTAGAAGTTCAATCACTCATATCTAGTTAAGTCAAAAGCAAGATTTGTGTTCAATATAGAACTTCAAATCTCATTTTGTCAGTAGAGTAATTTTCTTAAAGAAATTTTGGACTAAAAAAAAGTTGTTAAATCAAGCTAGCTTTCATCACCAAAAATCCGTTAGAGATTTAAAGCCTCCAATCAAAAGTTAGGGACAAAATTCAAAGAGAGGTTGGGAGGGACATTTTCTTTGACATTTTCAAACATCTACTTTGAATTTTGTCCCTAACTTTTGTGTGGAGGCTTTAAATCTCTAACGTTTTTTTAGAGACAAAAGTTAGCTTGTATTTCCAAATTCTCTTAGTATAAAATTTCTTTAAAAAAATATTCTACTATGACAAAATGAAATCTAAAGTTCTACATTGAACATAATTCTTTCATTTTGACAATGAGTGGTAAAGCTCTCATCTTCAGAATGATGAAAAATGGATACTATAATAAAAATGATCTTTCCACTCAATATTTAGTGAAGGCAACAAATTGAGTCGACATCATTTCTAGGATTTAGATTTTTTTTACGATTAATCTTCCTTGGATTTACGAAGATGATTTGTTAGTTTTCAAAATCATTCAGATTTTGAAATTTTAATTATTTTTTGCAGAAGGTGACCTCTGGCTGTAGTGTGCGGTTGAAAAAGTATGAGTCATGTGTGAACTACAAGTATTTTTAAAACTTTGATACTCTTTATTGCAAACGCCACGTGTGCACAGACCATTGGAGTCTTGAAAGCATTAGATTTCTATTGGAAATCGATTATTTTTTATTCATACTCCTTGACTATTCATTTGTAATTCTATTTAAAATATAGATTTTTTTGAAATATTGTTAATGGCCAACAATTTGGAAAAATGAACTCCCTCAAACTCCCTCAACTAAAAAGAGTCTAAATTTTCTATAGATTCCAAACCCATAGTTGCAAAATGCACCCTTCTAAATCTCATATTTTTTCTTTTTAAATTCCAAATTTGTCCTAGCTTCATTCTACCATTTTTGTCTTGGCTTCATTTTATCATTTCTGTCCAAGTTTCATTTCATTTTAGTCGCGGTGCTTCAAAGGCCTCCACAGTTCCAAAGTAGACCCTATAAATGCCAACACAAAAATCCCAAAGGTCACTCAAAATTGGCTAGACTAGTTTCATTTTAAAGGTTGTCATTGGAATTATTCACCATCTATTCCTGTTCAAGTTTTTTGAAACTTGTAAGAGATCTCAAAATCAGTTTCATACAGTCACTTACAAAATTGCCATAGCTAATTGAGGAATTAATTAATTTTTTTAAATTTGGATATGTTGTGGTAAAAGCAACATACTTGTATAAAATAAAAATTTGAAAAATTTGAGATTATTTCTTATTTTTTAATAATCTAATTATAATAATTATTGAGAAAAAACTTTTAATACGAGTAAATTTTTTTTGTAATGCTTTTAGTAAAGTTGGTACTTTAGGGGTTAATTATGTAAATTATGCCAACAAAGATAATCCTAAGTCCACGCCAGTTAGTTTCGTAAATGATTAACCTCTAAAGTCCCTTTAGGAAACTCTTGGAATTTTGAGTAGGCTCGTGTTGACTTCAATTTTGACATGATTTTTTGAATTTATTTTTCAAATATAGGAAATTGCATGAGCTTTTTAAGAATATAATTTTAATTTCAACTAGTGCATGGGAGCAAAAGTTTTGCCACCTTAAGTCCAAAAAGTAGTTTGTCAAGCAACACAAAAAAATAACTAAAATTTTATATTTAATTTTTAATTTTTTTCTCAAAGATCATATTTTTGTTAGATGTCAAGCTTTCATTCATTCCATTTGGATTAGTGATGTGAAAGTTATAGAAATTTTTGTTTCACAAGGCAATTATATTGCATCATCATGAGAAAATAACTTATAGGATTCATTTTTGAACTCAATTTTCAAAAAACAAAGTTCCACATAGTTTATTTTGCTTGCTAGAACAATCTGACTATTGGAATTAGTGTATTTCAATTCCATCTTTGAACTATTAACAATTTTATTGTTTTTTCCTTCCATATTGTACCTACTTCTACTTAACAATTTTTTTTTATAAGAATGAAATTGAAGTTCTTGATGTATTATTATTATTTTTTTCCAAATCTCAACTCAAATCATCAACATATGAAAAAATATTCAAAATTCAAAAATCAATATTGCAAAAAATTTACGTTAAGAGGATTCAAAGCCAATAAATCTAGTTGAGCAAGGTGTACAAAAACTTATTTTCTTCCTTTTAAATGCAAATATCTGACAATCTACACTATCAAAGTTTCTAAAATTTCTTCTATGCATTCTTACACTACTAGTTAGTCTAGTGCAAGATCCAACAATTAAATATGAAGGAAAAAACAATTTAAATAATTTTTTATTTTTTCAATAGAAATGACAATTTTGAGTGTTCTTTTTATTTTTTCAAAAACAGCATGGGGATAATAAAAGGGGTTAAATTTGCAGACCAATATCCCCAAAACAAACAAATCATTGAAAGGTCTCATTTTTAAAATTTAACCCTTGAACGTTGACGTAGAAGCCCAACGTCCGATGGATGACAAGGAATCTTTGAGTGTAGGACGAAAGTGCAACTATTCATCCTTGAAATTGGGTTTGGAAATAAAAGATCTCCTACAATACTTTGACTTCCAATAGGTGCTTTTGCTATTTCTTTGAACAATGATTCACACGGTAATACAAAAGGATGATTTTGAGCACACCCCTTTGACATTCAAGGGTTAAGTTTAGTTCATTTTGAAATCTAATAAACCACTCTAAGGTAGTATGTTCTAAAAGTACCCACCTTCTTCAAACCGCCCCTATTTGGAGGTGAAGAATGGAAACATGGTGATCCTTAAATGGACCATTGTAGCAATTAAATGCATTGAAAAAAATTATTTTTTTGTTGCAAGAGCCAATCATTGCCTTTGACTTCTGTACATTGTTTACAAATTGCAAGTGGACAGATTTTTTTTTTTTTTTTTGACACAAATGAAAGGAGGAAAGTGGACAGATTTTGGGTGACCTATGGCCACAAATAGGTGCCTATGAATCTTTGAAAATTTATAAGTAATTCAAAAATGCTTGGAAAAATACAAAACCACTTGTGTTAGTTTCCATATTCATTTTCTTTCTCTGAAAAATGATATAAAATTAATTATGTCCACGTAAGCCTATGAAAATGGCGGACCAGCTCTTAAATGGTCGCTTTTAGAGCATACTACCTTAAGCTTAACTTAGTTCGAATTTTTTTGAATACTACTAATTTGAAAATTTGAAAATGCCATTAAATTTTTCGTACAGTCTCAGGCTGGATTCCCCGAATTAAATCATTACGACCCCTCCAGTTGCCACTGACACGTAGGAATGGGGTATTCAGGGCGAGCGCGGCTTCATGGTCGGCGCTCTGACCACCCGACCCGTCGTGCCCCTGTCCCAAATTCCGTCTCGGGGACGGTGGGCCCCAACTCCCATCTGGGCCAGTGGCCGGAACTGCCACTCATTCACGCATTCACTCCCCCCCCCGCCACTAAAAGCGGAGCCTGCCCCTGATGATTTTCTTATTATTTCATTCCCCTGGATGGCGGGTCCTTTTTTTCTTCTACCGTCTGCCCAGCTGCCCAGACCCGTCGGTAATGGCAGGGCACCTCCTGGAGCCCAGACGAGACCTATCACCAAGGGACTTAATTAGTTTGCCAACGAAAATGATCCGATTGGGGGACCGTTTCACACTAAGTTGCTAGTCTCGTATGGAAATACCCCTTGATTATATGGCAAAATGGCCGGGGTGAACTGACTCCCTCGCTCGTCCCTGAAGGAAAACCCTGAATTTTTTTATTTCCCATGCATGATAAAATTTGCAATTTTTGAATTCGTATTTGCAATCAAAGGCCCCTAATTAGCTAAAACGAAGTAGAGCATACATTTTATGGGCACAAAATAGCGGGTCTTTATTTTACTTGCACCTCCTAGACTGACTTGGGGGACGAGCGAGGGGTCAATTCACCCCGACTTGGTAAAAATGGCCCTCTTTACTCTACTTGGTATTACTTACAGTGCTAGTCATTATAAGATTTATCTTTCACAAAATGGCACGATTGTGAATTTTCAAGGGGCATGAGTACTCAAAAGAAACAATGATAGAAGTTGTTAGATTCAAAATATTTTGCAGATGCTCAAAAGAAAGGATTTAAATTTGTTTTGAAGGGCAAGTGTACAGCTCTCTGGTTGTACACTATTTAACATAATGGAAGTCCTCCCCCTCATGCTTCCTATGATGTGAGAGCCTTATCTTTTAGGCTTAGGGTTCGCCCTCGCGTAATAGACAAAGGCCACCCACTATACAATAAATAAGCCCCAAATTCATCACTTTTTACTATTGTGCCTATAGTTACTATATTAGATTAATCAAATTTTTGTGTTTTCTTGTTGGCAAGTGAAAGGAGGTTCCAATGCACCAAAGAACACAACATCTGGATACCATATGCAAAAGTCATGATGGATCAAGTTTTTTTGGGAGAGGCTTTAAAATTGTTTCATCCACATAGGTATATATTGATTTTGGAAATGTACCCAAAGTGATGATGGTGGTTTTGGGATTAAGGTAAGTCGGCCTATGACAGGCCAAGTTTGGAATAGCCTAATGCAAGCCAAAAAGTTCTTGTGAGGTACATTTCACAAGACACATGTACATTTGAAGAAATTTTGGGCTTGTATTAGGTTGCTCCAAACTTGGCTTGTTATACGTTGAATTACCTTAGTAGTACACTTTAGTGCACTGTGGGGTACACACCTTAGGTTCATTCTTCATTTGTATAGTGATATGAAAAGTCATCCATTGATCATTTGGGAGCTAAAGCAAGAGTAAAATTTTGTTTTATACATTTAAAAATATATTCATTTATTTAAGTTACACAATTTACTTCAATAAGAAAGATAGGAGCATTCTTCTTTTAGTTTATTTTGGAGATATATGACAATATTTGCCAAGGTGGAATTTGTGCACTTCCTTGAATCATCAAGAAGATTACATGTGGTCTTAACCCTTAAAGGACAAATCTACCTAAAGAGGATACTTTTAGGATCAAACCTCAATTTCATGTGGTTCTTAATTTTCAATGTCTTGAAGCTTGAATAAAAAAATGTAGTTATAATTAAAAAATACTCCTTAATTATTTTTTTCAAAATTGTTAAAATTGTAATTTTTGTGACACTTTTGAAGAAAGCTTAAAATACACCACTTTTGAACTTTTCTATCAAATTTCTTTTTAGTGTGAGCTCAAGGAGTACACCAATTACACCATGATGTTGATCACTATTATCTACAATTTTGCAAAAAAAAATAATACTATTTAAAGCATTTTGTAATACTATGATTTTTACAAAAGATTTGTTAAAAAAACATATAAATTTCATTTGAATGTTTTAATTTTTAATTTTATTATTAATAATTTTCAATTGTATATATTTAATTTTAGAAATATATATTTTAATATAAAAAAATAATGAAGTCTGACCAAATGGGAATATAAAATGTCCTTGAAGGGTTGATTTGGATGAAGTGTTCCAATATGATGTGGATCAATTTCTTTTAGAGCCATACTTTTTTTGTCAAAAGTGAAGCAAATTTATTGACGAGATATTTAACTATATATTTTTGCATTCTCAATGGGTGAAATCATTGAGATGTCTAAAACTTTCTAGATGAGTGTATACAATCATAGATGAACAATTGAAGTTTCATTCACATCTTACATATTTCATCCATGCAAATAGCTTCATCACTCTAACAAAAACTCACTTTCTACTAATATAAGGATTTTGGGTTTAAATCCTAAATCCTAAACTATGAAGGTGACTTGTTTTCATTCATTGTAGTTTCTCTATAGATAGGAACAATGGATGCATTGATTGAAAATTTGTTAGTTGAGATATGACAGAACCCCCTCCAAGAAATGTAAGAAAATCTAACGAAATATAGGAAATAATTTATAGTTTCTTGTGTTCTTTGTTTTGTTCACCATTGTGACCAATTTTTAGTTTTGTGCTTCTCAAAAATAAATTTGCCTATAAATTGAGAACAAGTCATATCATAATCTATACATCTACAATTTATACTAATTCCAAAGTCGATGAAAAATTAGCAAAAAATAATGCAATCTTCATTATTTCTACTCCTTGATTGGAGAAAATTATTCCCCCACCTCCACCATTGCTCAATCAAACAAATGCTAAAACAATTAACATTGTTGGAACCAAGTTGTACACCTTAAATTAGAAACAAGCATCGATACCTTGTTCCATGAGACTATATCTTTACAACACTATCTTTCTTTTCGAGTCAAATAACTATTCAAACTTCCAAACTTAGTACAATTAACTTAGAAAAAATTGCAAACCTTCGAATCCACATGATGTTAAACGTGTCTTACGAAGTAGGTCATGTAGGGTGAATTTATTCTTGGGAAAAATCATGTGATAAAATTTTCAGATTTTTAATTCATATTTGCAATCAAAATAGTTTTTTTTTTTTCCTTTAACCCTTAAATGTCGAAGGGGACACCCTCGAAATCTTCCTTTTCTATTACCGTGTGAATCATTGACCTCTAGAATTGCAAAAGTAGTCATTGGAAGTCAAACTACTATAGAAGATCTTCCCTTTCCAAAACAAATTTAAAGGATGAATAGTTGCACTTCTGTCCTATACAGTTTGATTCCTTGTCATCCTTCCATTTGATTCCTTGTCATCCACACAAAATGTCCGCCTCGACGTTCAAGGGCTAACAATTTATCCACTGAATACAAAATTCACCATGTGGGACCCACTTCAAATGACGGGTTTAGCGTCCTGCAAAACACGGCTGCTCCAATAAAAGTGGAACAGTACAGTACAGTACCGTAGTCCCCACTCAAGTTTATATCACACACTGCCCGAATACCCCTCCCGGGCAGCTGACCGACGAGAAGCCAAACTTTCCGTCGTCCTTGCACCAGTTCGTCCGTCTCTTCCCCTTCTTCTCTTTCTCGCCCGTCTCCTCCACTACGGCCTTCCTTTCTTCCGCTTCGTCGCCGTTCCTCCAGTTTGTCCTTCTCTTGCCATCATCGAATCTGCCACTCGAGCTTCGATCGGATCCAGCGACTTGGCTCTGCCGGCTCTCGCTTGGTCATTCCTCTTGGTCCTGCACCATGTGACTGAGCCAGTCTCCCGTAGGCTCAAATCTAGACAGACACGTAACGTATAGTACTGTCCGACCTAGCCTGGACTCACTGTGGTCCGTTACGTTGCCTGTTTCCCTTGTCAACTTTTATTCCCTGGGAAGGTGTCGGACGAAGGTAGTCCTCGCTACACTCGTGGAGAGATTCGAACTGTGGTCTTGGTGGTGATTTGGTAGACTGGGATCGAGATTTGGCCGGGTGCGTGCTGGAAACCATTGGGGTCCACGTACAGTGTTGCATTTGGTCTTGTTGGTGATTTTCGATCTCCACTGGCTGGGGGCTGTCGATCATTGGGGTTCACAGTCCTGGGTTTCCAATTCGTGCAACTTTGATTCCCCGCGAAGCTGTCTGAATCCTCACTCAGTCGCAGAGGGATCCAAACAGTGGTCATGTGGGTGATTTTCTGAACTGGGATCGAGATTTGGGTGTTTTCGATCATTGGGGTTTAGTCTTGGTTTCCAGTTTGGGGGCGGTGGTGTTAGCGGGTTGTGTAATTTCTACTGGAAGACGATATCAAGGTTTACGTCGGAACGGCAGAAACACCTGCATCCGTTTCCTTCACGGGTTAGATCGATAGTCTCTTAAAGGGTTTGTCGGTTACAGGAATTATCAATCCTAAAGGTCGCAACTGAACTTCCGATTGTGAGGAAGCTGAATATTAGTATTGAGAGTTCGTTGTGGTGGCCGAACTTGAAGGAGCGCATGCCGTCTGCATTAAGAGCATTCAATTCCGGCTAGGGGTGCAAGTTTCCGTAGTGTGACGAAGAAGAAGAAGAAGAAGCAGGTCGCCGGGAATACTGCGGTGTGGTCGTGAAGCTTCCCGCAATTCGATGAAGGGTAGATCTGCAAGCGTGGACTAAGTTCCCTTCCGTCGCTATTGTAAACGCGGTTGTGATCCTCGCCTGTGCATTGGGAAGCGTCCATGATTCCGTGGTACATATCCGATATGGAAGTCGTCGACGACTGAAGTGATATACTGTCGTGCTGGAGTCGAGAGTTCTTTGGCGTAGATCTCGTATTGTTGGCTTGGCTGTGTCCGAATTGGCAAGCTGATCGGTCCGACCCCGTTGCCGAGGTGCTGGTGTTCCCGTGGTGCCAGCATATGGTACATTACAGCAGTAGTCATGGTCCTTGTGTCGACGTCGTGCTGTTCACCGCCTTACTCCAGAGATTGTTGACAGTGGAGCCTTCTGAGGAGATCGCTGTGAAGGAAATCACAATAGCGCCCAATAGCCAGCCCGTTTCGGTGATGCACTTCGGTGAGGTCATCTCTTAGATCCGGCCTAGCCCTCTCCTCTTTCTCTTCCCAGATCATCACAACCTTTGCTGCAGTCGCGGGTGCCAATGATCCCTTTCACTATTGGATAGGTTCTGGACAGTAGTCCACCTCAGATTAGTTTTTTTCCTGGCACGAGATTAATTGCCAACTGAAGGAATATTTATTCTTCGGAAGGAAGTAATTCCCTCTTTTGCAAAGAGAATTTCAAGCACACAGCTAGATCGAAGAAGGACCATCATTTGCGCTGAGTTCTAACTTGGCAATGTATCAAATGAAGAAGTACACCAGCCCTGGATTGATCCCGCACAGACCGCAGACCATGTCCTTCCAAGACAGATCCTCCATGTATGGCGCCCACGTCATGGCTGGCGAATTCAGCCCTACAGACCCGAAGCCACGGCTTCGATGGACTGCGGAGCTTCATGAGCGCTTTGTGGACGCCGTGAACCAACTCGGTGGTGCCGACAGTAAGTGCCATCTCCGATCCTTCCTCCACGCTTGAAATTCCATGAATCAACAAGTGGACTAAAGTCTCCTCTTTCGGTACTGCTATGATTGAAGTTTGATGTGGAGTGTACTCAAGCTGCGCACCTGCATTATGTAGATGGACAAATCGTCCATGATTTAATATTATTCGAAAAAGGGATGTATGCTTGAGGGAATCTTACACATCAATGAGTGAAAGAATACTCCGCAGGGCCAGTGCTTGGAATTCAAATTTTATGACGTGTCAATGAACGTCGAGTCTATTAGAGTTGAACCTAGATCCACCCAGTCCCGTCACTTACAGTCCATAGCAGGCCTAGTTCTAATTAAGTGTACGTGGTAATGAAAAAGCACTAGAGACACGGGATCAATGGCCGTTTTAGTAATGTATGCGAGCCCTGAAGTTGTGAACACAATGTTTGAGTTGATACTAGGTCACACATGCAGCCTGTCGGTAGCACTTGCATATATTTTAGTGTGTACTTCCGCTTGCTGTACACGTTCATTTCGTATTGTTTTTGTTTTTTCCTCAAAATGAAAACTTTGTTCTTGTGTAGAGGCGACACCCAAGTCTGTGATGCGAATGATGGGCGTGAAGGGCCTCACACTTTACCATTTGAAAAGCCATCTACAGGTTAGATCTCTGCCATGTACTACTTACTCACACATCAATGATCCGCACTTTTGGATAACTGGTAACTAAAAAAGAGAATTTCGTACTGCTTCCTGGTTTCTACGGTACGAGCTTTGTCTAAATTGTGGGCACTGGAATCATTTGTTTTCGACTTGCAGAAGTTCAGACTTGGGAAGCAGCTGCAGAGAGACCCGCATGAAGCAAACAACGACGGTAATTCATGAATAAAACCCTTCAATTCAATCTACAACTTTTGAGGAAAGTGTATATTTATGTCAGCTCTCAGTTTAATTTTTCTTATACATGACTTCTTACTGAAAGCTTTGAGTTTTTTCAGGGTCTCCACACCTGAAGGGAACAGGCCATGGTGCATCTGACAGTAAACTTGCGATCACGCAATCCCCCCAAAAGTACGTTGACAAACCGCTTCACCTCTTCTGTAGTAATGCTGGTAATTAGCAAGATCCATTGGCCGCCGATGACAATAGGGTTCGCATTACTACGGTGTCAGTGCCCACTTCATTTAAAATCCTTCCAAGGGGAAGAAATCTTTGAGTTATAAAACCACAGCAAACTTCATCTTTAATTTTAATTCCCATTTCCTTTCCCTGATGTGCTATTCTCATGCATGCGGGATGGGCTATCCTCATATGAGATGGGAACCAGAATCTGCTGCCTTGCAACGTATATGAATACATACCTAGTTTGTGGCCTGAAATTAGACCTTTGTGAAGATGTGTGTCACAATTTTTGGCACCTGAATCGTGTCAATTTAATGAAATTGACGATTGGGCCTCCTTTCCCCCTGCCAAGTTGACAATCGATATGGATGCAAATAGTATATAATAGTATATAACCGCCTAGAAAACATTTGCAGCCATAGAACCACAGCAAACGCAAGGGTAAGACGCACATGGATGCGTAATTCCCATATGGGATGTTGTTATCTTGTGAATGCGTGTCTTCTTCAAAGTAGATTAACCCTTGAACGTCACATTTTTCGAAAATACATTGAAAAGCTGACTGTGACGTGTCGACGCCGTTTACTGTTCCATAACCCTGAAAGTACAGAGAAAGTGACAGTTGTGCCAAACATGTATCCCTATTTGCAGCAGCAGCATGCCGAGCAGTGAAGCCAGACAACTTCAATTGGAAGTGCAGCAACGGCTGCAAGAGCAGCTGGAAGTGCAGCGTCACCTGCAGCTGCGGATCGAGGCGCAGGGGAAGTACCTGCAGTCGATTCTGGAGAAGGCAAAGGAGACCCTGGCGGATCACACCGCCGCCTCGCCCGTGCTGAAAGCCGCGCACCAGGAGCTCACGGAGCTCGCCACCAAGGTCCTCTGCGAGCCTCTGCCCGGCCTGCCCTCTTTCGAGTCACTCAACTTGCCAGGCTTGAACCCTCCTGAGCTATTACACAACAGCAGCAATAACATCAACAACAATAACAGCAATAACAACAACAACAACAATAACCTTCCCCCAGGGGGATCACCCGACGTCGTGGGGGATCCGGCTATGGCAAACCACAACATGCTCCAGCAGCAGCCCATCAGTGAGTCTCAGAAAAACTTCCTCAACAATCTCACGGCCCACCCCATCGCGGAGCAACACAACAATGGCGGCGAATTCACAGGTATGGAGAAAAACGTAAACTCTAAGCTCTTCATGAACTTGTTAATGTTCGCTAAGATCAATTCCACTGCTGCACCCTTCATTCCATTCAATGGCGCAATCGGTTCTTAATGCGAAGTGATACTGAAAGAAAACTACCCTTGCGAGGCGTTTCTCCGCTAAATTTCATCCAAATCGAAATAAATTGCGTCTGAAATACCGCAATAGTAGCGTTAAAATGTCACCGGGGATTTTCTTCTGATAGTACATTAGGTTATAGCTTTATAAGTTCGGAGGTGTTTTCGATCTATTGTTTGAGTTGGTGGAATCACTGCAACACATGTGACGATCAACTACTAGTGCAACTAATATTCGATTAGGTGAAAAAATGCTCAAACCAAAATTCCTGTAAACTACCTATAGGGGATAGCTGGTGATGGTTGAACTTGTTGGCCTTGAGGTTTAGGGTTCAATTCCTCTTGGTGCCCATTGCTCAAACGATCGCCTGGCTCCTTGGGGAAACAAATTAAAGCTTCTGCCATCGGTGGGGTGGGGTTAATCTTATTACTTATCCCTGCAGCTTGGTTGTAGCAGCCAGTTGCACGTTCCAGTAATTAAGTTGTACGAAAAGTACGTAACTTGCTTTAACCCCCAACACTAAATAGCTCTAAATAGTCTAATGAAGAGTAGTGCAGCTAGCTAGCTATTTATCTAGGCCTGGGCCGAGGGCGATCAATGCAATGAATTGCAGCGGTGTTTGCACGGGACCTGGTGGCCATGAGCTCACTGCCGTCCTTGCAGGGTTCCGGCCATGAAGTACGTAACTGCTGCATGTGACGTATTGCTGCCTGCAAGAATGATCGAATGGGAAGGCCGGGGAAGCTAGCCTGCATAATCCATCCAACAATGTACGTATCAATGCTAGCTGGTGGCTGCAGTGGCTTATAGTATGGCATGGGGTTGAATTGGGGTATTACAGAAGGAGGCTCGGGCAACGGTGGACGATCCCCTCACGGCACCTTCGTACGTCTGGAAAATGGCGCCATGTCCTCCGCGTTTGAGAGGCCTGCACCTCGCCGCCATGATCTTGCCAACAAAGGTGGTGCCGCTGGTCTCATTCCCGATCTCGACTCCAATGGACACAACTCGTTCCGCGCTGGCGATGGATCCTCGCTCCTGTCGCGCTCGGGTGGTCGCCTGGACCTCAATGCATTTGGATGGGATCGAAACTAACCAGGGATGCAACTGGCTTTCTGTCGACTAGCTGCATTCGTTCTGCAACTTCTGTCTGTGCATGCACTAGTTCTGCAACTTCTGTCTGTACATGCATTTCTTCTGCAACTTCTGCATGTACTGTACTGTATGTGCATTAGTTGTGCAACTCCTGTCTGTGCTTGCACGTACTGGTTTCTGCAACTTCTGCATCTATGTGCATTAGCTCTGTATCTTTTCTGTCTGTGCATTAGTTACGTCGCCGTCTCCAGCTTCTCGCAGCTTTTTCTAGTTTCATCTTCCTTTGCTGTTGCTGCTGTACATGTAAACTAAGGAATAAGTCGTAGGTTTGTGTACCTTAGTAGGTTTGGTTGTTTGGGTCTTTCTACTCTTTTTTTGTACTGTATTCGACTGGGCATAACTTATCTTACGAAAGACAGACCTGAAGCTGGTTTGATCGATAGGCATTTAACTAGAATTTCCAGTACTAGTTTGTGACTTGTTTTGATGGGCTGCTTGTTTTTATCAACTTGTCGGGTTCTCTTTAATTTCTGGCGCCGTAAATTCATGTGACTGTAAGTAACTCTCTTGTGTTCCTGTTTTTCTGGATCATCGAATAATATTTTGGAGTGTCTGGTTTCGTCAGAAGTGACATGAGTATTTGGAAATGGCGATCATTGGTTCAATTATGAATATTATTTGATCTTTTGTTTTATATATATTTATTTGCCATTCAGATGGGTCATTTTTCGGAGGGAAAGAGGGAGAGGAATTGTGAAATGTGAAAAATATACGTTTTAATCATAACGATGGCATGGCATGCAGATATTTTGTTGCACTAAAAGTTCGTCAACTCGCTCGAAAACCAATAAATATTGTTGATGGATGAAACAAATAGTTTTTAAAGTGTTTGTGACAGCTGTAAGATAAGAACAACTTGATTCTGGGTCCCCATCAATGTGGGCGAATAGAATACGATGCCGATTCCACAATCTAGTATAAAAAGTGGAAGACCGACTTGAGTGAGAGGGTTTTGAAAATGTCCAATTCAATTCACCGGCCACAGCCGAGTGAGCCGACACGTGAAGAATAGTCTTGAAATAGGGTGAAAACATTTTTTATATATCAGCAAACTATTGAGGTAGTATCAGCTCTAAAAGCGACCATTGAAGAGCTGGTCCGCCTTTTTCATAGGCTTATGTGGACACAATTATTTTTAGGCCATTTTTCAGAGAAAGGAAAATGGATGTGGAACCTAACACAAGTGGTTTTGTATTTTTCCAATCATTTTTGAATTAGTTATAAATTTTCAAAGATTCTGGATATAGGCACCTATAATTTGTAACCATAGGTCTCCCAAAATCCGTCCACTTGCAACTTGTAAAGAGATGTGCAGAAATCAAAGACAATGATTGGCTCTTGTAATAGAAAAACAATTTTTTGTCAATGCATTCAATTGCTACAATGGTTCATTTAGAGCATACTACCTTAGTGGAAAATAGTGAATTTGTGATGTAAAAAAAACAGAAAAATGAAAGCTAGAATATCATGGTGTAACTACTCAACTATATTACCCCTGAAAGCATGAAGCATAATTTGGAACCTTGAGTGGTTCTTTATGGTAGTATGCTCTAAAAGTGATAATTTAAGGGCCGCTTTGCCTTTTTCATAGGCTTATGTGGACATAATTATTTTTAGATCATTTTTTCAAAGAAAGAAAAATGGATGTGGAACCTAACATAAGTGGTTTTGTATTTTTCCAATCATTTTTGAATTAGTTATAAATTTTCAAAGATTCATGGCATAGGCACCTATAATTTGTGACCATAGGTCTCCTAAAATCCATCCACTTGCAACTTGTGAAGAGATGTGCAAAGATCAAAGACAATGATTGACTCTTACAATAAAAAATGATTTTTCCTCAATACATTCAATTGCAAAGTGGTCCATTTAAGGATCACCCCATCTCCATTCTTCACCTAAAAGTAGGGGCGATTTGAAGAAGATGGGCACTTTTAGAGCATACTACCTAACTTCTAAAGTTCCCTGAGTATGTTTTATGTGATATCCCAAATATGGTCCACTATCCTTGTATCTTAGGGACATCGTGGCATGTGCACCATGACCCAACCATTCAGTGGTCCTAGAAAAGAAGTTAGATTTTTTATTGGTTGTGAGTATGTGAGTTTGAAGCATGCCAGGGTACTGACTCAAGGATTTTAGTCCTGGGCTCCATCTTTTCCCGATTCACTGGTCCCTTCTTCTTCCAAAGTAACGAGTGACAAAGATTTAGAGGGGTTTGTTGAACACTTAGACCAAATGTGCCCTGACTTTCCCCCCCCCCAATACTTTCCTTGTCATTGATATTCCAAGTGCTCGGCGGTTGTTTTTGCCAACATTAGAAGAAAAATGAGGCCATTAAAGGGCCATGTAAGGGTTGTTCCCCATGTTGGGAACAAGTTGTTTCCACATTAGACCAAAAAAAAATTCTATTTTGGATTTTTTGCTATTTTGGATTTTTTTAGATTTTTTTTTTACTAATCTGATGATGTGGCAGTGTCCCGGCCACGTCATCAATCTACATGGCATGGAAATATTCTTTGGGAACAAAGCTCCCAAACTTGGGAGCTCCAGATAACTTGCAGCCCTTCTTTGGCCTCATTTCATTTCTAATGTGCTGTTGATTCTCCATGGATGGCATTAATTTCCATTTAGGTAGGTCCTGAGGTTTTAGAGGTAGTTTGGAATCGTCTAGCTTGATCATTTGAACTAGAAGAGGATATTGAAGGACGTCAATTTTATCACCATAACCATAACCGCTCATCAATTTGTGAAGCCATCACCATCCATTCTTGAAGCCCATGCGGCTGGGTTTCCATTGTGGCGATTGAATCCAAGACATCATCTTTGAGCCGTCCTCAAAACCTCGCCACAAAGCTTGACTCATTTCAATCAACTTGTGCTATACACTCGTTGAATATTGAGATATATGTGGCTACCAATCCCTTTTGCTTTATCTTGCTAAGGCAATCCTCCACATTACTTCTTTGGTCTATGTCACCATACACGGCAATAATCACTTTTCAAAAATCTACCCACAAACTAAAACTCATCATAACTTTTGATTCATTTACCAAAATGGAATGATTCAAAGCTTTCCACATACCTAAAAATCTAGAAAACCAATTTCAAATTTTTGTTTATGAAAAAAGTGATTTTTTCTAATTTGTCCAGACTACCCATTTACAAAAAAAGTAACATATTAGGCCATAACTTTTGACTCATATTTTCAAATGTCCTAAATTTTAGTGCATGTGAAAGATATTCCTCGTCCACACCTTCTATTAAAGTTTGGGGCCAAAAACATGGAAATCTCCAATCACATGTACCTACCTAAAATTGCTATGTTGCCAAATTTAGTATATTGGTCCTTTAGGATTTAAGGTGAAAACACCTAAAATTGTTAAAATTAGGAATTCAACATTGTTGCAAGTTGTCTCTAATAGTAGGGGTTGAGGGGAGGGGAAATATTTTCTTTTGGATTAGCAACTAGAAATCATGGATTTAAAAAAAGATGGAGGGGACCATCCATGTGAGCTTTATATTATTTCAAAATAGAAAGTGTATAGAGCATTGAAACCCACCATAAACTTGTATACTACTAACCTTGTTCATTGCTATTCATTACTTGTAAAAAGTCCAAAAGAAACATGTTGTAGCTTTTAACCCCTAAAGGACCATTGTCCCCTTGGGGGACAAAATGGATTTCGGGCAAGTTCCTATGATCTCAATTTTTAGTGAAACTTTTTGAAACTTTCTCATAAGATAGGAAAACTTATTAGCTTTGTGGGAATATATATTTTATTTCAATTGGTGCTCGGGAGCAAAGGTTATGGCATAATTTTCACGTCACCGGGCAAAAAAAGAAATCTACAAAAATTTGAATTTATTTTTTATTTTTATTTTTTTAAAGATCATATTTTTGTCTACATGTGAAGCTTTGATTCATTCCATTTGGATTAGTAATGTGAAAGTTATGAACAATCTTGTTTTTTGGGCAATTTGAGCATTTTCTTGAAAAAATAACTTATAGGATTCAATTTTGAATGCAATTTTCACAATTTTTCAAAAAGAAATGTTTGAAAAAGTTAAGTCTTCTAGCTAGAACAATCTCACTATTGAGATTATTGTGTTTCAATCCCATCTTAGAGCTATTAACAATTTAGTTTTTCTTTCAATCTTGGACCTACTTCTACTTAACAGTTTTTTAAAGAATGAAAATCAAGCGTGTTTTTAAAAAAAATAAAAATTCTAGGCTTTCAACTCAATTCTTCAACACAATTTAAAAAAAAATCAAGGTCCTTGGTGCAAATTTTTCCACAAATGGTAATCAAAGCCATCTGTAATTGCAGGCTAGTGTTCAGAAAAACTTTCCTTTTTCAACTTTGAATGCTAATATCTTCCAATCTATACGGTTAAACTCCATGAAATTCTTACCACATGATTCTATACTAGTAAAGTACAAGATCCTACGGTTAGATTCTAAAAAAAGTTTTTCTTTTTTTTTGGATGAATGCAGCAGAAATGACAGTTTTGAGTAGTTTTTGATAGAAGAATGCCCCTAGTCCTTTAGGGGTTAAACCGTACCAAAATTGATTGCACTTTGTCTTTATATGATGCAAAAGCGCCTTCCAAGTAAAAGGATTTAGTATGCATTAGCTTAGTTACCCAAATAATGTCATGGTGGTAACTACTTAGGTGTCTTTAATATGGTCTTAATCATTTGCAAATCTATCTAATAATCACTCTATATGTTCCTATTGTGTCCCATATATGGCCTCAAATACCCCTCATTATATTCCAAGCATCACATGACAATTTCAATGGAAGTCTAATGTTAACTTAAAGTATTGTTAACCCCTCAAGTTCTAAGGTCATTTTTCTGTCAAAAAACACTCAAAACTGCCATTTCTACTGCATTTGTTCAAAAAAACAAAAAAAATACTTTTTTGGGAACTAAACCATAGGATCTTGAACTTTACTTGTTTGAGATTATGTGGTAAAAAATTCATGAAGTTTGTCCGTACAGGTTGAGAGATATGAGCATTCAAAGTTGAAAAAACAATTTTTTTTGAACACTAGAACATCATATTCACTATTTTGGGAGTTTTAAAGAGAAATGAGAGTTTATTCCTAATGCCTTAAAATTTCTCATAGCAAATAAGAGCAAAACAAGAAGAATTAAATGTGAGTAAACACATTAAAAGCATTCAATGTCAATCAAAACAAGCTTCGAAATGAAGAATTCAGAAATGATATGCTCAAATTTGCGCATTGCATCTCTATTAGATAAAAAATTCACATCATTTACACATATTTGCTTTGCTATGTATGCAATATATACTCCTCTATATGATTACATGTGTAGGATCCAAGTAATGAATGCGTGATATTAGCAACCCCTTGGACCCATCTAAGTCAACAGTGCACTAAAACTTAGAGAGAAAAGCATGAAAATCATGTTATTGCTCATTAACCCTTAAGCGCTCTGATGTCCATATTCTGGACGATGAACAAAGGGCTTGCATGCTCTATTTCATCCAACTACCTTCTCATTCATCTAATGTAACACTTGAATCTTGAAAAGACACTAGGGGAGGACACTCTCACTACATTTGGGGTACCTACGTGCGGCGGTGGAAAAAGTAATTCATGTAATTCACCTTGAATAAACTATAATTTCATTCTAAAATTTTGAGCTTTGTTTAACAATGACTAAAGGTTTCTATTGACAAAAAATTCAATTCCAAATAACATAAGATATATTGTCTAGAAAGGGTTGAAAAATGAACTAAAATGGCATGTTCTCCAACTAAAATATTTATAGAGCTCACATGAAGATGACTATTGCATCAATATTCAACCAAAATAAACTTTCAATAGAAAGCTATTCTATATAAATTTTTTTTCATTTTTCAAATTTTTTTTCTTATATAATATAGAGGTGTGAAAGTTATTTTCAGCTTTACAGTGTATCTTTTTTCTTCAAAAATTTATAACTAATTACTATTAGCACAAAAAAATACCAATAATTCAAAACATAAACTTATAAAGTAGTAAAATCTATCCATAATTTTTTTTTTGAAAAAGAAATTAAATTTTAAGGTGTATTACTTGTTTTACTTTTTCCGCCGCACGTAGTTTGCTAAAACATAGGGAGTGTCCTCCCCGGGAAAAGACAACCTTCATTTATGCCCAATTTCATGAAATTTTGATAAAAGGTATTATTGTACAAAGATATAAACAAAAATGTGCCAAAATTTGAAAAAGGATTGAGGCGTTAAGGGGTTAATTTGCTAATAGTGACAAATATTGGTGCACTTACCTTAGTTACTTCACATCAGCAACAATTCGTCGTTCGCACATTGACAGACTTCTCGACTCTCAAGGCCCACCCGCCCGTTTCAAACTAGCAACCCACAGAGATACACTCATTGCAAGATGGCCGTACATAACAAGAAGACTGCAAAACATATAATAGCTGCATATATGTCCTGCCCTGCCTGTGCCCAATCGATCATTCTTAGTTTTCTCTTTCACGCTCTGCTAGCTGATGAGCACCTGCAGCTTGAATTGGAGAATGCCAAGCCCTTCAATGTCCTTGTCCTTCGCCCTCGCTCTCGCAATATTCTGGACTGTCTCGTAGTCTTGAAATTCTCTCGTGCAAGGAGCTTCTGGATCCTGTAGCGTGAGGCACCTGACGCTGTGGAGGCGAAGGTTTGGATTTGGATACCGAGGTGCATTGCAGTGCACTGATGATTCTCTGAATTAATTGGCGGTGTCTGAAAATTAAAATCAGAGAGAATGGTGAAGCGGGGAGCTCAATGTGGATGATGAAGGAAGTCAGCGTTGAAGCACGATTTTATCAGAATTGACGACTTGATCTGCTTAGAAAAAATTGGTTGATTCTTAGCTTGATTGTGAAGGTGGCCTTTGCAGTTGGAAGGTGGTGGAGTAGGAGTCGCCATGGAAGGTCATCGTCGGGTATGTTCAACGAATTTGAATTTGGGATTTGGAGTCATCGTCCCCGATATCGAAATTGTTGAGTTCAAATTGAATTGGTTTTTGTATACTGTGGTGGATTTGTAGATGACAGGAGGTACTCGGGGGTTAATTACCTCAGTGCTTTTTGAAATGTTGGTTTGGACGGACTGGTCACTGAAAGGTTGACTTATTTTTGCCAATTCTTTAACCCCTAAGCGCTCCGACGTCCAGAAAATGGACGACGAACAGTGTGGGCTGCTTGCCAAAGACAGAGTTCAATCTTTTTTCATTCATCTGAATTTTTGGTAGTCTTGCCATGAGTTTGTCAATGCTCAAAACAACTGATTCAACAACAATATGTGGAAGTGAAAAATCAATGAAGTGAAACATGTTCGATATTTGTCAAAATTTTGTTGTGTCCAAGTGCTGACATTGTTGAGAATGCCTTTATCCGTGCAAAAATTTCAATAGACCCTGTACGTAGGAAACTTTCTCCCGGGTCTCTCCTTCCATTTAAAAAATTCAGGACTACCAAATTGAATAATGACATAATCCTTTTTGCAACAATTATTTCCAAAATGTACAACTTTGAGAACCGTGAAGAGCATTGCCACATGTCAGCAAACGCGGTGACAATAATATTTTACAATACCATGTACAACATGCTGGTTTGGCGGTTGGCCTCGTATGTCTGGATGGAAGTGGCTCCATCATCATTCTGTTGTGCTGAGTTTTTCGTTTGTCATTTTTTAATAATAAATTATGCATATCAGCACTAGCAATTACAATTGTGGGCGACTCAAGGAATGCATTGAGCCGTCTCAATGTCATTCTAGAAAGAGCAGAAAATAAGAAAGATAAAGGACAATAGTTATGAAGTCTACATCTCTATAACCGCCAATTTCACATAGCACAAAATAATAGATGAGTATATTCAATGTATTGCCAAAATGACAGTGGCAATTTATGATGAAACAAGGGATACTAAGAAACTGAAGACAGAAATACTTTCAATGCAATCACTATATACAGAGTGAAGAAGTATCCATTCAAATATGTATGCCATGTCGCCAGTTAGTATAAAATCCTCAACATTTCACTTTCCATTCTACTGATGTGATGAGAAACAACTGTTGGTTGCACAATAGTTAGACTTGTTCGTGTTTCAATGCTGGCCTCCTCATAGTTGCTGCAAAGGGGAATTGTTGCTTTGCATGCATGCCTAGCAATGCTCTCGAGATCTTGTCCTGAACGGTTACGGCCTTCTCATTAGTACTTGCATGCTGCATTATACATATAGTGCGAGGAGTTTCTACTGCGGCATTTGGAATCATTGAATCGACAACGTACCTTCCGATCGAGTGCTTGAATCTTCACTGCAATCTCCATTCGGTAGTTCCTGTCTTGCATATCCATAGCTTGGAACCGTGTTTGCATCATGCATTGCAGTTCACATTGAGAACATATAGGGTAGAATGCAACAGCAATGCCTATGCCACATGAAGACTTGTCTGCTATTATAGAATGCTGCCGAGTTCTTGAAGAGTGGCTGACAAATGTGCATGCATCACATTCTCAGAGACTTCAAATTCTACAGCTGCTGGACAAGAAAGTCCTCCTCCGCAAAGCTGTGAAGAAGGGAGTGAAGAGAGTGGACAACCCTCGGGGACTGCGTTTCTTGTTTCGGTACCACACTGCCAAAATACTTGGCTAGAAAGAACGACTTCCCGAGGGTCACCCTCGCGGTTTTAGTGACGCCATCAACATCGCATTGCGTTCAACCTTGTGGCTTGACATTGACGATGGCACATGACATCGCTAAGAACGACAACTTGGCGGGCCTTGCTAAGAGGTTGCCACCAACTTCGACTGAAGGCATCCATGCACAAGACAACATGCCATCTGCGACGCCTGCTGAAGGTAGCTATGAACCTCGACGGCCTTGTAGGATGAGGCGACGAACTTCTTACCCTGGTAGTCCTACACGAGCAAGCGCGACATCTCCTTATACAACACGAAAAAGGAAAGAACGCTTGCTCTCTACACGCACCTCTCCACAACGCAAACGATATAAGCTAGGCAAAACTCCACATCCAATAGGCGACACATGTCAGCCACCTCTACATACGTAGAAGTTCGATGACGACAACGACGATGGTACAAGCAAGACCGTGGTAGCAGAACCCTACGCTGGAATGGCACTGAAGTGGCAAGGTGAAGTATACTTACCTTCGGAAGGGTGCCACGATCTAGTACCTCGTCCCATCCACAATCCAATCCCTGTGCGGATACCAACTACTACTCTCACTCAACTTCCAAGTCGAGCATCGCAAAGCAGTGAAGGAGAGTGGTTGCTGGGACTAGCAATCAAGTCATATGTGGAGCCAGGGCGTCGTGAGCTCTTATACGTGGTGCTACTTGACGATGGTCACAAAGTGCATGTTCCTTGCGGCAAGGTACAATACATTATGCTTTCCCCAGTTGTAGACGAGGAGATTTCGAAAATGAGCAGTGGTTTCTCAAAAGAGAAAGACTTCCTTGGGCACCCTTCGTCACTAAACATTGAAGATGACGGACAGTCCTCTACAACAGCCTTCACTAGTGACATCAACACATGCGACATGTACGAGTTACCCTCCTCTGCTCACGTTGCCACCTCTCAGTACAATAGTTCACAACAATTGCTCGACGAACCGACTTTTTCTGAGTTTGCTTTGACTAGCAGCCCCTTCCCCGATGCGCTCACTCCTGAAGTGGACGTCAACTCTGGTGGAGTGAACATGGCGCTGCTGCAAAACATAGACCCACTTCAAACTGCCTTCACATGATAGCCTTCTCCATCACCTACCAGAGGAGATCATGGTAGGACGCGGCCAAGCTTCACTGACCTATTCCATGACGTTTTTCGCGATCAACTGACACCTGTTTACGCAGCACAAACATTCAAACACTCTGCCGCCGATGTACATGCTTCAACTAATGTTGACGGTCGAATTCAAGAGGGAAACATAGTCGTTGTAACGGGCGACCTCGCTGCAGTACAGGAGCGCTTGTTGAAGAAGGTTGCAACGACTTCCGCGGCCGAGTCAGCATTGCAGGCTTGCAACGGTTCCTGCGGGCGCGTCACTCATTTGACGGGGAAAGCACCTGTGCAAAAGCGACCAAGCAATTCAAAATTAGAGGGCGCCAAGTGCAGGCAACCTGGACACAACCGCAGTGCCACTGCCACCACGGGCAATAAAGTGCCACTGACAAAAGCAAACCCGCTTGCTTGGCAAAGTTTCGGTGGTGCATGCACTGGAGCTTCCGACATGCGTGGTGAAAGTGCTAGTGCCACTTGTAGGAGGAAACCCCGCATGTTTGGCCCTCCACTGTTGCCTACTCAGAAAAGTAAGTCCATTGAACGTCCAGGGGTGTTGCCTACTGGTGAAAGCGGCGGCTTGCGTAGGGGTCGAGTAATTGGTGATAGTGCAGCTGCCCAAGCACGTGCCTTTGCCGCAACCTTTGCAGAGGAGATGTGGACGACGTCACAAAGCACTTTTGCCCATGATCCTGTCCGCTTCAATGGTCCTGCACCTGGACTGAATTTTCCATTTCAATGCATGCCTAGCAAGGTTTCTTTGTTTGGTCGATACTGGAGTGAAAAGATGCTTGTGAGCATCTGTGAGGAAACTAACAGGTATGCTAGTGAGGTCGACCCCGACACGCGCTTGCCACTCGGCGGGCCTTTTTGGTGGGAATTTGACGCCGATTGAGTTACGTGCATTTTTTGGTGTCTCACTGTTGATGGGAATCAAAAGGCTATCCAACCATAGAGCTTACTGGAGTAAGCAATTTTCATTTCTCCATTGCCACATTATCGCAAAGACAATGTCAAGGTCACGGTATGAAGACATAACGAGATGCTTGCACGTTTAAGATGATAGAGGTTTCGATGCAGACGGTTGGAGAACTAGTGCACAGAAGTTGGCAAAGTTAGGCTGGTTGATAATAGAGATCCAACGAAGGTGCAAGTTGAACTGGAACTTGCATCAAGAGTTGACCGTGGACGAATGCATGATACGCTACAAGGGTAGTTACTGTCCAATTCGACAGTATTTGCCGAAGAAGCCGACGAAGTGGGGCATCAAAGTGTGGGCTTTGGCTAATGCTCGAACAAAATATATATACGACTTTGACATCTATACGGGTTCTTCACAACAAAGTCCATTGACAGCATGCGAAGGAGGTGGTGCAAAGACAGGCTACGAAGTTGTCATGTTCTTACTTTGTGACCTTCACGGCCGAGGTCATGTAGTAGTAACAAATTGTTTTTTCACTTCTGTCAAGTTAGTAGTGGATTTGGCTGCCTTGGGCACTTACGCTACTGGTACTATTATGACCAACCGTGTTGGTCTGCCAAGAGCCCTTGCTCAAAGGCAAATTTTTGTTGGTGAGCCTTAGGGCACGATTGTTTGGCACATGCATGAGAGCAAGAAGGTTTGTTGCGTCGTGTGGGTGGATCAGAAGGCAGTGCTGCTTCTATCTTCGTTCTTCACTCCTCTTCCACGATTGGGTGAGGATTGGCCAACTGTTCCGCGGCGAGTTCGTAGTGAAGAGAAGGACATCGTCACCTCTCTTGTGCACAAAGGTTACACGCAGTTTATGCAAGGGGTGGATGTGGCCGATCAAATGCGTGGCGCGTACTCCTCTCAAATCCGAAGCCACAAATGGTGGCATAGGATGTTTTTTTTCTTGTTAGACACTTCTGTGGTCAATTGTTACATTTTGTACAAGGCCATGTGCGAGCACTTGGTTCAAGATCCTGGCAGCCATGTCGACTTTCAGGTATTGCTTGCTGAGTCCTTATGCAAACCATGGACGCTGAAAAGAGGTTGTGTGTCCTGTTTCAGGCTTGCAAAACCAGCTGTTCATGGTCTAGTGCGAACCAGCAAGCGCAGGAAGTGCCGCTACGTACTGTTTTGGGACTCACGCACAAATTTATCGTGCTTGCAATGTGGTGGTGTCCACCTCCACATGGGCGATTGTTTCTTATGTTGTCACTATCCTCTATGTCGCTAGATGCTTACTATTGTTGATCACGAAATTGGTGCTGTGGATTTCTGTCACAATGCTGCTACTTGGCCAATTCCCTCCATTTCCGAATCACAGGGACAGACTTGCCAGCGGACGAAGTAGAGTTTCCGAAGGGAGATGGCGCTGGTTATTGGAGCTTATGAGCACTAGCATCAAGCTGTCCATAGTCACTTGCTTTTGAACTTGGATGCATGTACAACGCTTTGTTTCTTGTATACTGGTCCTGTAAATTGCGTACTGGTAGTGTTGAACTGTTGATAGTCAATGTTTGTTTGTTTGTTTATTTGTTTGTTTCTCTCACAGGACTTTACATAGCTACAAATTTAGCTTCAATAAATATGTTTGGAATGTACAGGCAAAACAGACATCCTTGTAGTTCTTGTAGATTTCAAGAATAAAAGGGCTAATGAGTTGTTGTTATTGTATAGACATTGTCAAAGCAAAGTATGTAATGTCTGGGATTAGCTTACGCCCTTCACCAGTGTGCTTCTTGAATGACTGTTATACGGAATTGCAAATGGTCGAAGCTCTCTACCATTGACAATGGAAGTCTTAGTGAAGTTGGAATGTGGTCATTCGAATGAGGAGCAGAATGTGGTCTCTGATGGTAGTTGACGTCACACAAAGAAAACCGTGCACCATTTTCTAATTTATTTTGCACTAACTCTCAGTACGTCAGTCAGAGCGGGCCAACACCAAAAAAATTTGTATGTATCCACCTGGGCTAGTGCTGGGTGCGGGCTGCTTCCTCAAACATGACCAATTCTTCCTGTGCTTTGAAAGGGAAGTCTATTACAAGCTCCACATTCAGTTAGACCTTCAATCAACTTCCTGTAATTTTGCATGTTCTCATTCATCACTCAAAGATGCATGCACAACAATTTTCTCCACATTTTTCCAAGCCATCGCGTGGTAATTCTGACATGATTTGTGCGTTCAGGACTAGCTTCCCGTTATGGTCAATGCTCAACTTTAAGCGGTCAAACCTCATGATCTTTGCACCCTTTCTAAATTTCCACAATTTTTTTGCACATTCACATTATTGGCAACCTTATGTTTCAGATCTTACGGTTACTCCATCAAATTCCCACGCCTGCTTTGTAGTATGGGGCTCCTAAATTCTTCCACTTTTTGGACTTGGCTACATTGCTGCAATGAATCACGACGCTCTAGGGTTAATGAAGTTGCTCGTCTTCGTGAATGTACAGGATAAACGACACTTGGAGAAGGGGTCTTCTTCTTCCACTCGTACTGTGATTCATGCTCCGCCTAGCCAAGACATGACGCAATTTTCACAAGAGGTCAATGATGTCAAAAACTCCGAGGCTGAGATTCGGAAGAGGTTCTTCCTGTTGCAGGTGTGTTGAATTTCTAATATCTTGTGGTTTTAAGATTTGGGAATGAATATCAAAATTTCCTGACCCGAAATGTAATGTAGAGTAGCTTGGTCGTGACTCTAGCTTTAGTTTTGCAGTTTAGGTTCTTCTTTCGTGTGGAGTTAGCTTGACTTTTTAGGGTGTCAGTGAAATCTGACTGTGCATTTGTAAGGTGGAACAAAATAAGGGATCTTATAGATTCTACAGCAAGCTTGAGATAACACGAGATTATACACCTTGATTGGAGCTGAAATCATATGTTCATTTGTTTTACCTTATTTTGTTCAATCGACTTAAGTTTACGCTAAGTAACAAGAATGAGTAGACAAGAGGTGGCGCTTATACGGTTGCCATGTGGTAGGCTTGTTACCATATGAATGCAATGATTTATTGCAAGCCTGATATCTCACCCTAATTGCACAGAATGTCAAATCTCAAGCTTCTTATTTCAATTTATTTTGCTTTTACCTGAGCAATCTAAATTGGCCTCCTAACTGAACCGACTATTTGCCACATGGGAACGTGCACCTATGTCAATTAATTTCACTGCTTTTCTGGATTGACAGAATTCGAACGAGGGCTACAGGACAATGACAGACATAAGAGGCATGACTTCCTTAGGCTCTTGCGGTCCTCATACCTTTAATTGCAACTTGTAAGATCATCGGTTTAGGTTTGAGTTCTTTTGAGGTTAATTACAGCAAGTAAGTAGAGACCAAATTGCTCACTTAGTTGGAACTCACTATGATGTGCATCATGTAATGGAGTAAGATACTCCTCTCCTTGAGCAAATCTGGTCCTATTGTTCAAACCTGGGTATTTTGCAGTGGTGTGGCTCCTTAGGATTCACAACAATTCATACTCGATATTGAGCCACTAGATTCAAAGGAATGATCGATCGTGACCGAGCTTTGATACCTTGACATTGAACGTCACTGCTTCTAAGAAGGTTGTGTACTAAATAAGCAAAGTGATGTGCAAATATTAAGGAGAATATGGAGAAGCGTGCTGATGAAATCTATGTGATCGCTGGACAATTAAAGGGGAGATTGGACGCATTGGACAGATCGGTATGTGGAATGTTTCCTGCCATTGATCCTTTTCATGTAACTCATTGTCATGGTTATGTCGTTGTCATTCTCTCTCTTTACCAGCCGGCTATTGCATTCCCTCCCCAGTCGAATGAAGCTACCTCGATTCTACTTATATTGCCTCTGGGCTTTTTCTGTGACGCATTTTTCATTTCATTTCTGCTGCTTGTTTCGCAGAATACTGTAAACCGCGAAATCATAAATTGTCAAGCAAGGTCAAGCACTGATTCGACATGGAGGTCTATGACTTCGTAAGCCTTGTTGTGGGCCTTTTTCTTTGACTAGCAAGATGTTGATAGGGTTGCGAGTGCCAACAACTTGGCCACTGGGTTTGGATTCCGTGACATCGTTTTTCATTAGATCATTGCAAATTGTAAACTAGTCATGTTAAATTTATGAAGAATTTTGGGTTGCCGACATTCGGCCATGAACTTTCTATAGATTCAAACAAGATGATTGAACATCATTGTCTATATATCATAGTTGTGAATTTTGCTTCAGATGAGAAAGACAATTATTAATTCTTTTCATTGTGACTATATATGACCCGTGTCAGAGACTTGCGGAGGAGACTGAGGGGTCTCATGAAGGAGTTTCAGGTTCGTTGTTAATTACGATTTTGGTCCTTCAATGACTGGATCTCTTTGATTAATATTTTGACTCCATCTCTAAGTTGACGTTGCAATGGTTACGTGAACTGAATCATTGTTTTCTTGGTGCCTTGGAAGTCTTTGGATACGTTGCTGTGAGTTCAAGCGTGCTCTTAATTGGAGAAAGTTGAAACTACAGGGATTAGGGCAAAGATTTCAAGAAGATTTTCGGGAGGTAGTTGAAACACGTCTTTTTGCTGGTAAGTCTTGAGCTAATTTGATGTGCATTTCAGTCCTGCTATTCTGCTTTTCGGAAGGATTTTGGACAAAATTGTGAACCTCACTTCTATCAATCGATTGATACGTGTGCAGTTACAAGGCAGAGAGTTGATGAAGCCGTAAGTGCTTCAATCCACTTCCGAGTGCAATATTTGTAAATGTCAATGAGGTCATAGATTCTGTTCAGGGTCGAGTAATGCATCTTTTTCCAATCTTTGTATGATCTTTCAAATTGCAAACTTTGAATAGTTCATTGCCTTTAATCCTTCGTGTCATAAGCACGATAAAATGTATTCGTTATCTTTCAGTATCCAAATTTGAAAGGTAGCCTTTCCCAAACCAACCCCTAGAGACTCTTCCCTGAAAATTAATGTACACTGTCTGAATGAGACCTTGGGTCCAATTTAGGTACACTTGTAATGACGACTTGGAAAATTCATAGTTTGACTGCTTGGGTTGTAGTTTGGCCTCTCTTTAATTGATTTCTGTGGTTCACAGGTGATTGAACGCCTGATTGAAACAGGAGATAGTGGTCCAGTTTTCCAAGATGACATTCTGGCGGAACATGGAGGTGAGGTATATTCTGTTTGGTTTAAGATCTTTTGAGCAAATTTTGAACCATTTTTGTTCATCTTGAACGGTTTAGCTAGAAGTACTATTGCCTCAATTCTCTGTGTTGTTTGTGCTCAGGTTTTTAGCTTCTAAAAGGTTGCATTACCAGCTCAAGCTCAGAGGTTTTACCTTTCGCAGGTGCTGGCTACAATGGCTAAGATTGAAGAGCGGCATGATGCAGTCAAACAAATTGAAAAGAAGCTTTTGGAACTTCATGAGGTCCATTTTGCTTTTTTGTTTCAAATGTCACGCAAATACTCACGTTCATGAAGATGTCCCAATCCTTACCTTGCGGACAATGGTTGGATGACTTTTATAGCTGTATTTCGTGCAAAGCCGTGCTCCAAATCCTGAAGCATGTGGGTTAACGTGAATTCCTCATGATTGGCAGATTTTTCTTCGCATGGGAATCCTGGAGGAACCTCGGGTACCTCAAGACGAGTGTCTTGAAGATATTGATCCGGAGGTTAGTTCCTTCATCTGTCAATCTAAGTCAAGCCTTTGTCTCTAGTAAGCTTCTAAGAAGCTAAGCAAAGTTTACGCTGTCTACCATTTGTATGTGCGAGAAAGGCAACTGAGAATAAGTGTCCATTTATGAAACAAGAACTAATAAATGCCCTTCAATCTCTCATGCGCCACTTCATTGCATCACACTCAAGACCCTTGGGTACCACCTTCTCTATGATCACATTCTCTTCCACCAGACCCTGGGGATCGGACATCCGTAGTTCAAAGCTTACACTCTTTTTCATGTCTCACAAAGTTGCATACAATTAAGAATGACAAAAATTGCATACAACTAAGGTCTTATGGAAAATGACAAGTATGAAATAGATTGCAGACCACATCCCTGACTCTTGTGACCCCAAGTACTATAATGTACTTGCATGCAATGCTAATTTTCTGTCACAATTCTATAAAACTCCGCTATAATCATCTACAATTTGGACGATAAGGTTGTAATACTGAAGAATTGAAGGTGTACATGATTATGTTCTCAGTTTGTTCTGTCTCAGATCTGCAGGTGGGCTATACACACAGTCGTGATACGAGATGCTTATGCATTTTTATTATCCTCATCATTCTGGCAGTCATCAGTCTCTTTTTGGATGTACTCCAACCTTGGAAAAAGCATCCTAAGCGACCTTAGTAGGAAGGGCCAAAGCTCAAGACTTTTGCTCCATGAACAGAGGTGATTGGGGCAACATGAACGCGACCACGATGTGAAATCTTGGCTACTTTGAGAAGAGATGTTGGAGCCAGAATTGCACGGGCCGACTTGGAATCAATGATAGATTCGCACGCCTGAGATCGTGAACCCTGTAAAATCCCAATGCTCTGCGTTTCAATACAAATGTAGTTATTGCTTGATACCCTTCCTTCTTCAAATGAAACTAGGGTTTTGTGTTTGGGCGATACCTCCTGTAGCAAAAGAATATGAATGGTCCTACTGTAGGCTGTATCGCTAAGAAAACCAGACCTTGAAGGAAATTCTCTTGATCATGATCTGATTAGGCTTCAAAATCAAAGACTACGGGCAAGCACCGAAAGAGCCTCAACTCCCAGTGGATGTGGCCGGTTGTGCCTCCAACAGTAATGTAGTGTTTCACAGTTATTTCTCATTAGCGGAATAGACAAATGTTTGCAAGATAGAAAATTATTTTAGACCTCCTCAAGTGCTCTGAATTTGGGTTCCTTCGGTTCCAGGTTGAGGTTGTATTTTGCCGGGATCCCCTTCGAAAACACATGAATCTAAAATCTAAAATCTAAAATCTTCTACCAATTGCAATATGACTCAACAGAAACAAAGTTGACATGAAGAACCATCCACACATGCTTATTTCAATGCTTCCAGGAGACTTAAAAAACTATTTCAACGAATTCTTAGTACTTTCATGCATCCGATACCACACATACATCAAGATTTTTGCACCTCAGTGATTCAATTCAAAAACCATGAAAATTAAAGGAAGAAGTTTCAATCCCAACACTACAACTTGGGACTCTCGTAACTGTTGCCAAAGGAATTCAATGTTGTGCTCCTCTGCCCCAGCTCGATCCACCACCACAGCATCCACCGTGTCGAAAGTTGGAGTGTTGGATTTTCAACTTCTTCCTTCAATTTTGATGCGGTGTTGTTGTACATTATGCAATTGATTCCTTGTGACTGTATATTGTGACCGTTTTGTTTATGTGGTTCTTCTTAGCTCCATCTTCCTTAGAGTTTCGCTTTGAGTCCTGTTCATTATAAGTTTTTCCCGTACAATGTTTGGTCATGGAATCATGTGCTTTCTTGTGCCTTCAGCCGCATTTCATTTGGGTCGTGGTTTTTTGGTTTCTTACTATTTTTGTACAAGGGTGTGTTTGATTTAGGTGATTGGAGTGTGAGATTTAAGGATGCACGACAGAGAGTCATTAGTAGCCCAGTTGTTTCTTTTCTCGTGAATTGGAGACGGTCTGTGCATTGGTATTTCAATGTAGAAAACCTTGGTGCTTTTTTCAAATAATTCTTCCGTTGAAATTGGCGTTTCGGGGTTCATTTTTGCGACAAATCAATTTCTTGTGTCTTTGTAATAATGTAGTACGAAATTGTAATTTTGCGTGGTGTCATTTTGAGAATTGGAATTCGATTTTGGGCCTTCAGCTTTCTATACCCTGGTTTGGAAAAAAAGCAAGGTAAAGTTTACGGTTAACTCTATTATGGAAGAAGTGATTTCAGAAGCACGCAGAGATTTCTTGAGAATATCTTTCTTCGCAGAGAATTAAGTGTTGTTTTGAGGTTACAACAAAAGTGCTATGAAATTAGCGTTGCATGCAAGTACATTATAGAAGTACTTGGGGTCACAAGAGTCAGGGATGTGGTTTACAATCTCTTTCACACTTGTCATTTTCCATAATACCTTAATTTTACGTATGCAACTTCTTGCGACATGAAAGAAAGTGCAGAGTAGGCTTTGAACTAGAGACGTTCGATCCCTAGGGTTTGGAGGAAGAGAATGTGATAGTAGAGAAGGTGGTAGCCAAGAGGTCTGAGTGTAGATGCAATGAAGTGACGCATGAGAGATTGAAGGGCATTCATTAGTTCAAGTTTCTTAAATGGGCACTTATTCTCAGCTGCCTTTCCCTCACATACGAATGGTGGACGTAGTAAACTTTGCTTAGCTTTTTAGAGTTCACTAGCAACAAAGGCTTTTCTTAGATTGACAGATGAAGAACCTAACCTCCGAATTGATGTTTTTAAGACTCTCACCTTGCGGTTCCGGGGGGTCGCCTATAGGTTCCGGGGGGTCCCCTTGAGGTTCCAAAGGTTTGCCTTGTGGTTCCGGAGGTTCGCCTTCACGTTCCGGAGGTTGCCTTGAGGTCCCGGAGGTTTGCCTTCAGGTTCCGGAGGTCTCCTTGAGGTTCCAGAGGTACCTGAGCTTCCTCCAGGACTCCCATGCCAAGAAAATTCTACTAGTCATGAGGAATTCACGTTAACCCACACACAGGAAATTCATATCACGTTTCCAATATTAATTCCCGGTGAGTCCCAAATTTCCCACTGAACTTTAAAATTTGACACCTGTAAGAATTTTACTACTTACAGATATTTTGGACACATGTCGCAACTACACATACACAAGGAAATTTGAGACTAGCTGGGAATTAACACCGAGAACGTGATATGAGTTTCCTGTGACATGCTTCAGGATTTGGGGCACGGCTTTGCACGAAATACAGCTATAAAAGTCATCCAACCATTGTCCGCAAGGTAAGGATTGGGACATCTTCATGAACGTGAGTATTTGCGTGACATTTGAAACAAAAAAGCAAAATGGACCTCATGAAGTTCCAAAAGCTTCTTTTCAATTTGTTTGACTGCATCATGCCGCTCTTCAATCTTAGCCATTGTGGCCAGCACCTGCGAAAGGTAAAACCTCTGAGCTTGAGCTGGTAATGCAACCTTTTAGAAGCTAAAAACCCGAGCACAAACAACACAGAGAATTGAGGCAATAGTACTTCTAGCTAAACCGTTCAAGATGAACAAAAATGGTTCAAAATTTGCTCAAAAGATCTTAAACCAAACAGAATATACCTCACCTCCATGTTCCGCCAGAATGTCATCTTGGAAAACTGGACCACTATCTCCTGTTTCAATCAGGCGTTCAATCACCTGTGAACCACAGAAATCAATTAAAGAGAGGCCAAACTACAACCCAAGCAGTCAAACTATGAATTTTCCAAGTCGTCATTACAAGTGTACCTAAATTGGACCCAAGGTCTCATTCAGACAGTGTACATTAATTTTCAGGGAAGAGTCTCTAGGGGTTGGTTTGGGAAAGGCTACCTTTCAAATTTGGATACTGAAAGATAACGAATACATTTTATCGTGCTTATGACACGAAGGATTAAAGGCAATGAACTATTCAAAGTTTGCAATTTGAAAGATCATACAAAGATTGGAAAAAGATGCATTACTCGACCCTGAACAGAATCTATGACCTCATTGACATTTACAAATATTGCACTCGGAAGTGGATTGAAGCACTTACGGCTTCATCAACTCTCTGCCTTGTAACTGCACACGTATCAATCGATTGATAGAAGTGAGGTTCACAATTTTGTCCAAAATCCTTCCGAAAAGCAGAATAGCAGGACTGAAATGCACATCAAATTAGCTCAAGACTTACCAGCAAAAAGACGTGTTTCAACTACCTCCCGAAAATCTTCTTGAAATCTTTGCCCTAATCCCTGTAGTTTCAACTTTCTCCAATTAAGAGCACGCTTGAACTCACAGCAACGTATCCAAAGACTTCCAAGGCACCAAGAAAACAATTATTCAGTTCACGTAACCATTGCAACGTCAACTTAGAGATGGAGTCAAAATATTAATCAAAGAGATCCAGTCATTGAAGGACCAAAATCGTAATTAACAACGAACCTAAAACTCCTTCATGAGACCCCTCAGTCTCCTCCGCAAGTCTCTGACACGGGTCATATATAGTCGCAATGAAAAGAATTAATAACTGTCTTTCTCATCTGAAGCAAAATTCACAACTATGATATATAGACAATGATGTTCAATCATCTTGTTTGAATCTATAGAAAGTTCATGGCCGAATGTCGGCAACCCAAAATTCTTCATAAATTTAACATGACTAGTTTACAATCCCAGGAAGATCACTCCTTGTAATTTAAGGTATACACCTGAGTTAAGAGGGTATTTGATGTGGGGCTATTTACCTTCATTACTGTATTTTAGATGACCGTATTTTTACATAAAAAACTACCGGGGGCATATTTTCAATACCCTATGATTTTTTATAAATTCTTTCATGCGGTTTTTATAATTCGGCTATTTTATATATAAAACTTATGTGTCCAATTTTTCATATTTATATTTGGTATGCACTATAAAACCAATATCTTACATTTATACTTAATTTTTTTGACATATGCACTACTAGTACTAAGGAACAATTTCAGATCATAACAAATAAGAATGCACAATTCAAGTTTAGTTTTGGATATTTCTAAATTCTATGCCATGTATTCTAAACAACCTAATATAGAGAGGAACAAGCAACATCATAGAAGCATTAAACATGGTCATAATATTGAAATTATAAAAAGCACCAATAGCAATTATATAACATGAACAAGTGAACAACATGAAAAATTAGCATTCAAAAAAGACTATAGATTCACATAAGAACATGACCTTTACTATAGCATGGAGAGTATATATTTAATCTATAAATATGCATTTGCTCAAAGAAGCATTGACAACAACCTCAAATAATATTCCTAATTGATACTGCATGCATAGAAAAGAAACTTACTACATGAAGATATGTCTCAAAATTCTTTGGAAATCCAAAATTGATGAGAAAATTCACAGCTTGAATGTCAATTCCTCTTGTGAAAAGATGTGAACAAGACACCATTCAACCATTTCATTTCAATCAAGTTATACAAATCATTGCAAGAACAGAAGAAATGTGTCTTCTGCAATACTATCCTAAGCTATTAGTAAATGATATAGTCAAAGTTAACAAGTTTAATTTATAGAAAGAATATGTACCTCTAACTCCTCAGCCTCCTCTAAGCATTTCTAGTTAAAAGTCAAAAGTTTAGAATTGCACACAAATAAATTGGCAACATTAGCAACAATAGAAGAAATAGAACATTACCTCTATAAGATGTGGGTTGCAAAACTTAACTCATAAAGCTACATCCAAGATTTGGTATGCCAACTTGATGTCAACTTGATGACCAGTCTGCAATAGTGAAATAATAGAGAATCAGGATGTAGCTAGCAATGGAAAATTGGAATGCAAATAGTAGTATAGAATTGCATTGCAATGGATTAGAGATTGATGAAAGAAGACACTCTAGGGCAGTAGCATCACCATTTAATGCCTTTATCGCATGTTGCGCATTATTCAAGTTGCTTGTCTTTACATGCAGGATTACAAAAATGCACCAAATCTCTAAATTGGCTTAGACACCAACTTTCGAGTCTGTGTCATTGGTCGAAGAAAAATGTGCCAACCTTGTTGCCCAATCGATGTTGCTGCGCACTTTCAAAACCAAAGCTTCTCCCCACCAACTGCTGTAGCGCACCTCCAAAATCAAAAGTGTAGAAGTTGCTTCCCACCCGGCACCTCATATTGTTGTGCGTGCACTTCAAAAATCAAAAGTGCATAAGCTTCTCTTTTCCCAGCATCCAACGTTGTTGCGGCAACTGCGCACCTCCAAAATCAGAAGTACAAAAGTTGCTCTCCACCTGGTACCCAATGTTGCTACAGCAATTGCGCACCTCCAAAATAAAAAATACAGAAGTTAACCCCTCACCGCCCAAGGGGACCAAAAGTGTCCTCACACAATCTAGCAGCCAACTTCAAAGTGTTGTAACTTTTGCATCCAATGTCCAAATTCAATAAAACTTGTTGGTAAAGTTGCGCAAATTAGTCTATTTTTGTAATAAAATTTTCAATTCTATCCAAGATATACTAAGTTTTTAAAAGCCATTTGAATTTTGCAGGTTCAATTTGAGTTCATTACACTGCATTGAGATGGCTGCAATTTGGGGGGCTTGTATCTTTTTCATCAAATGTTAGTTTTCAATAAAATTTATTGGGTTTTGTTTCCCATAAAGTCTACTTATTGTGGTAAATTTTTCATGTCAATCCAAGTTGTTTTGAATGCTTGGGAGCAATTCGAAGTTCAAAATCTAGACATTTTTGCATTATAGTGAACTTCGGCGGCCTATAACTTCTTTAGACAGGTTTGTTTTCAATCATTTTTGTTGGAAAAGTTGCACATACTTCCGGATGTGTTTTTAAGAAAATTTTAGCATCTTTTTTCAACACTAGAACATTATAATCTTTCAATCTATGTGGTCAAATGATCCCAAATTTGATTTACACCATCTACAACATGCACACTACAAGATTGTATAGTTGAGATTTTTATACCTTACTCAAATTTAGACTTATAACACTTGATAAACAAGGTTATTTTTTGACATGGGCGGTGAGGGATTAAGCCGCTCTCCACTTAGCACCCAATGTTCCTGTAGCAACTGTGCACTTTCAAAAAATATAATATATATAGAAGTTTCTCCCCACTTGACCCCCGATGTTGTTGTTTATGTCCAAATGGAGAAGATTAGAAGTTGCTCCCTTCCCGATACTATTGTGCACCTCCAAATTCGAAAGATTAGATGTTGCTCCCCACCTGATGTTACTCACCACTCAATGTTGTTGTACACCTCTGAAACCAAAGCTTTAGCCAAATGTAGGAACAAAGGTGCTTCAAATGCAGGCATCAATGTCGATGATTCAAAGACCAAAGTAGAACTTTGAACCTCAACCCAACAACAATCACCTTACTAGCAAAAACTCCGAACTGCACTATACAAGAGAGATATCTAAAATTGCACCAAACCCGTTTGCCTTGCAACCCTAAATTCCAAACTGTAATGTGCAAAAGAGATACCCAAAATCACACCAAACCCTATTCGCCTTACATTGAAAAACAGAAAAAAAAATTCATAAAAAATCCTACCCAACTTACACCAAAACACAGCAAAGGAGAGAGAGAATGAGTTCACTAACCCTAGCCGCACAAGAATGAAGGTAACCAAAGCCATAAAGCAATTCTGTAACGGGCCTTTCAAATTCCCGCCATACAAGTTTCAATGTATATTTAAAGTTCAATGTTTTTTTCTTAGAACAATCATATAGATTCTTACATGCCCACACTATTAAGGCACTTATAGAGGGATTGATGTAGATAGGTTGGAATTGTCTAACAATAGCGCCAAATCTCTAAAAAGATTCCCTAAATTTACTGGATTGTGTACATTTAATCATCCTTCCAAAATTCTTTATCCACATCTACACTCATTGTAATATGAAATTTTTTAAAGTCCACTATTTGTCAAGGCTAACTTACTAACAAAAATTTCTGCTATAGGATGTTTTTATATAACCTAATTTATATATAATAAAGTATGTAGCATTTCATGAACCCTATAGTAGCCCTAAATATTATATAAATTTTACTCATTTTGAATTAAATGAACCCTATCTTTTAACTCACATAGTTTTTTAAAAATCGATAATGATCTCCCCGGGTTTACAATTTGCAATGATCTAATGAAAAACGATGTCACGGAATCCGAACCCAGTGGCCAAGTTGTTGGCACTCGCAACCCTATCAACATCTTGCTAGTCAAAGAAAAAGGCCCACAACAAGGCTTACGAAGTCATAGACCTCCATGTCGAATCAGTGCTTGACCCTGCTTGACAATTTATGATTTCGCGGTTTACAGCATTCTGCAAAACAACTTTGACCTCCAATGAGTGCTCTTTTTTTTTTCTAAGGAAATGATTCACACACTATCCAAAAGATGTTTTCCACGATGACCAACCCGGCATTTCAAGGTTAACCCATAAACGACGCTAATGAGGTTTTTTTCCGGTTGATGAATGACAAAGAATCTCTCCGTATGGGACAAAAGTGCAACTATTAATCCTCCAAATTCCATGTGAAAGGGAACGCCTTAGTACAATAGATTGTCGTTTCATTTTTTTAAGCCAACAGTTCCAAAACAACTAATTTTCACGATGACTAACTCGTCATTTAACCCTTAAACGTTGAGGAGGATGTTTGGCATCCAATGGATGATAGGGAATCCTTGTAGTAGGACAAAATTACAACTATTCAAAATTACAATTTTGTTGTGAATAGGGGAGGTCTTCTATAGTGGTTTGACTTCCAATGAGTGCTTTTGCTATTTCTCAAGCCCATGATTCACAAGGTAATGAAAAGGGATGATTTCCAAAGTCACCCCTTTGTCCTTTAAGGGTTAAGTTAAGGGTTAAGCATTTCCCTACTGATTGCAAAATAGCTCCGATGTTGCCCAGCCTGGAAAAGGTACACACCATTGAGACACCAATTCTTCCAATTCTTTACACATGAATGATTTCAAGGCGCCTGAGTACGTGTATGTAAATTATCTTTACTCCTGAATCTCCAACGAGAGGAACTTGGCAACCAATTCATCTGCCAAGCTTGAGCGAGCGAGGGACTTCCAGCCGGCAGGGCATGGCATCAAATTCCCTGATTCTCTCCAAGGAATCTTCGAGCATGCACAAAATTAAAAAACCCTCGATCGATACAAACAAACAATCTTATGCCAAAGTTGCACCTTCGAATCCTGATTTCCAAATTCAGAGTATGCTTTGTCGTAGGCGTGCCTACAGTTATATGATACTAGCTAGATCTGTCACTTGTGACGGGTAGGTGATGGAGCATGAATTGCGAAAGTCTTGCAACAATACAACAAATACTAGAGTACGTCTGCCTAGCTCCAAGGGAGACACCAAGGGTAGAACTGCATCCCCAATAGACTCTTCATTTCATTTCGACCGTAGTTTACTTTTCTTCTTCATGTTGATACAAGGATTCAAGTCGATCAAGTCCTCACAGCAGGTCTCATGAGTTCCACCCACCCAAACGTCCCGATCGATTTGTTACGCTGATGCTTCACAATCTCACCGTCCACCTGCAAAAGTAGAGAGAGAGAGAGACAATCAATCGATTTGATCACTGAAATCTTGCATTACGTTGACGAATGTAGGAATCATGAAAAGACTGCACTAAATCAAACTTCCAATCTTATGCTAAAGATTGTGAACTGTCCAGCCACCCGAAAGACTTGTTGAGAATAGCTTTAGCTTGAAAATAGCGTTGGTAACATTATTACCGTACCTGCTGGTCAAGGTCGGCATTCCCTGCGGAATATTTAATTCGAGTTGGCAAATGTGATTAAGAAAATGCTTAAAAATAAAAAGGTCCATTTTTTCCTCACTTTGTGTGCTTACAATAGAAAGAACATATAATTGATCGTTGGAAACGTAAATTGTTTGTTGGTAAACAAGAAAATATTCGAATGACTTTGTCCCAATGCATTCATTCCATTCTGGGAAATGTAAAGCAACAATATGCCGAGTGGGGAAGTAAGTACGTACCCTGTAAGACCAGCCGTATTTTTTAGCATAAGAGATAGCGTCTTCTCTGCTGTCGAAGTCCAAACCAGGCTCTCCGACTCCCAAATATGCATCACCTGTGAGTGACCATCCCTGTAATGGGCTCTCCCACCTGCATTAAGTTACCACCATTTCAAATTTAAGAACAAAAGGACCACCATAAGTTGAAGATTTTGCAAAAGAGCACTACCGATATACAGAGTCTCTCAATTTCCCAGATTCAATGCTCAACAAGGTACCTACCAGCCGTTATGGTCATTATTTTGCATAATTAATTCAAACTAAACTAGAGCGGGGCCTGTTGCAATGCAACACCACCAAAAAGGTTTCATCAAGTTTTCATTGAGAAAAGATCTGAATGTAATCAGGATTGAGCAAGAACGAATTAATGAAAAGCTGTGCGAATGAAATCGTGACAAACGCAGTTTGCATTTAATTTAAGACTGAGTTTGTCGATGACTACAATTTTCATTAGCAAATAGTATTGGTTGCCAATGACTGACTGAGAGTGTTAATTAATCCTCTAGGACAGTGTGAACCATTGAAAGATTTGATCACAGAACCGTGTTATTTAGGTGTAGATGAGAATTAATCCAACCTCTGACCTGTTAGCATTTTCAAAGCCGATCTTCCATTGGCCATTCATGGCTATCATGGATCCAGAATTGGGGGGATATATGATCACCTGCCACAGCCAACAAGTTACCAGCCCATCGGAGAGTTAGTTCTTTTAACTTCTGGAAGAATTGAAAGACATTTGAGGAGCACTATTTGAAAACAATTCTCCTACATGAGAACTAAATTAAAACGAATTGATTTCCAGTTGAGCTTGATCTACCTCTTAGACTTAAAATCAGCCAATTAGAAGAAATATTTCCCATAGACATTTGAACCCAAACTTACACTTGATTCCTTGTATTTACAGTAGTACAACCCATGGAGAACTTTAATTTTGTATGGTGACAGATGAACGCCATGACCAAAAATACCTTGTTGAAAATGCACAAACTAATGAAATTGTGATCCTCAAATGGTAAGATGAAAGAGATTTGAGTGTAGTACGTAGAATGAGAACTCAATTGCGTTCCTCAACTAATAAGATCAAGGAGGTTTGATTTCAGAATGAAAGTTTCTCAAATGTGTTTCTCAATGGCAAAGAATAAAGGGGTGAAAGTGTAGAATGAAAACGCAATTGGTAAGACGAACCATGAGGATTGACTGTAGAATAATGAAAACGCATGCAATTTTATGTTTCTCAATTGGTAAGAGGTATGAGTGCAGAATTCATGAAAACTAATACAATTATGTATTAGTTCCTATGAAAGGTTTGACTGTAGATTGAATACCGAAAACTGAAACGGCAAAGACTTAGAGCACCTTTCTTTGCAGCTGACTACCCAGAGCAGGCACCTTTCTCTGCACATGAGGCAGATGCGGGCTCCTTATTTCCGGGGCCTTGTATGGCACCAGTTGATTCAAAGCCTCGGGCACCTTCCGTGGAGCGTAAGGCAAATGCTTGCTGTACTCTGTGACAGTGAACTCGTCGTCCTCGTCTCCCACAGTGGAAGGACGACAACACAAAGGAAACTTGAACACGCCCTTCACAAGCCTCCTGGCAAGGGCTCTCGTCCTCCGCCTGGACCGAGCCTTCTTCTCCTCCGCTCGCTCATCCAAGGCCAGAGAAGGGTCCCGCAAACTATTGTCCCGCAAATGGGTGTTGCCCTTGTTGCAATTGTTCGTCACTGCAATG
This sequence comes from Rhytidiadelphus loreus, assembly GCA_947034895.1. Classification (NCBI taxonomy): domain Eukaryota; kingdom Viridiplantae; phylum Streptophyta; class Bryopsida; order Hypnales; family Hylocomiaceae; genus Rhytidiadelphus; species Rhytidiadelphus loreus. Next base: position 66,434,931 of record OX344762.1, read on the forward strand.
CCAAGAAATGTGTACTCGATTTCATTGCAAATGGGCTCCACTATCACCGACATTGTGATCCCGAGGTGGCTCGGACTGAGGACGCAGGGATGGGATCGATCGAGCTACAGAATCGACATTCGAGGAGTCGATTCAATGGAGGACAGGTCCGGTTCTATAACAAAGTAAAACAACAAAGCAAACGTACAAGAGATAGAACTACAAAGCAAACAAAGCAAACAACAAAGCAAAGTACAAATCGAACAAAAATCACACTACAAATCAAGCAACAAAGCAAACCAAGCAAACAACAAATCGAACTGCAAATTAAACAACAAATCAAACTCAGCAAAAAACAACAAACCAAGAAAACTACAAAGCAAACTACAAAGCTAATTAAGCAAGCTATCAAAGTAATCAACACCCAAATATTCCTGTTTTTTTTTTTCTCTAGATTTTGGGTTTGAAATCGAGTCTTTGAATGGGGTTTCGTAGATGGGTTTTATAACTGATTGCGCTTGTTTCAAGTGTTGGAGAAGATCGATTCGGACTGATTTCTTTTTCTTAATTTGTGGTGGGTGTTTTAATTTGGGGGTCTTACTCATAAGGAGCATGTGAGTTTGGTTGCCATGGAATGATTGTGAGCTCAAGCGTGAGGAGGATACGTAGAGAATAATCTTGTGATTAGAGGCCCACAAATTCGTGGTTCCCAGTTGGTAGTAGTGGAGTGTTGAAACACGTCTTGCTTACGTACTTGCTTGAGGTTTCCTTCCTGTGGAATTGTGGGAGTATTCTTAGAATTAGGCGCTTGCTTGTGAAATGGCTGATGGGTGAGTCACCTGATTTGGTTTGGTGGACGCAGGAATCAAAGCCTCTGGAAATGAAATGGAAATGGAAATGAAATGAAATGAAATTGATTGTAGCGTGATTCAGAATTTCAGATATCACGGGCAAACGGAGTCAACGCAACGGCCAGGTACATGGAGTTATCCTATTATTAGTGAGGGGTCTAAATTAGTGTCACTGAAATTTATTTATTGGCTCTGGACACAGAATATGGCATTGACTCTAGGACTAGGGTTTTTGAATCCAAGTTTTTCAAATCCTAACTACAACCGCATTCACATTGCACAACGTGGTTAGGGTTTTGGTCACAAGGGGGCCTCACTAGTCAAGTTGGGGGTCCTTTTTCTCATTCCAAACAAAATATTTTTTTGATTTTTGTTTACGTATCATTGATTCAATATTTTCTTTGTTTGATTTCCCCACTATTCACTATCCATAAACTATTTTTGTTGTTTACCTAGGATAGAACCTCATAATAAGGGTTTTTTTAGGCATTGAAATGCCTGAAAGCACCAAAAACAATTGGGGAGCACCAAGCCTATGGGAAAAATTTGAAGAAAACTTTGATGATGATGCCAAGTTGTTCCAATTTTTTTTAAATAATTTGGATGAAATTGACAATTTTAACCCCTAAAAGTTTGAACTCCATTTTTTGGCAATACAACGATTTTGGGCAATTCACTGCGAACAAATTTTTTATTTTATTTTCTTTGGAAATTTCACACAAGATGTGCCCAAGGAGTAGCTATAAGGCGCAACAATTTTCATAACTTTTGGCTACATGGTTAAAAAGTTATTGCATGATATGTAATTTTTAGTGTTCAATGGGCAACCCAAAAACTTCTTAAAAAAAACTTTTTTTATGAAATGAAAATTTGAAATTAGTTCTTTAGATTTATATGTACATAATTAGCTTTGAATCATTCTATTTTGATTGATGAGATGAGAGTTATAAGGAGTTTTAGTTTGTAGGTAGGTATGGCGTCTAGCTACCTACAAACTAAAACTCTTCATAACTTTCATCTCATTAATCAAAATGGAATGATTTAAAGCTAATCATGTATATATAGATTTAGAGAACTAATTTCAAATTTTCATTTCTTAAAAAAATGATTTTTAAAGAAGTATTTTGGAATGCCCAAGCTGTCCACCAAACATTGAAAATTACATATCATGCAATAACTTTTTAACCATGAGGTCAAAAATGATGAAAATTGTTGCAACTTAAAGCTACTCCTTAAGCACATGTTGTGTGAAATTTCAAAAGAAAAAAAAGAATTTTTTTGTTTGTAGTGAGCTGCCCAAAATCACTATATTGCCAAAAAATGGTGTTCAAACCTTTAGTAATGATGTTAACACATAATGAAGGTATCATCTATTCATCTTCAGTGGATATCATTCCTTTCAGTGTCGTGTGAATCATTGGTTAAAAAAATCCAAAAGCACTCATTAGAAATCAAATTACTGTAGAAGACTTCTTCTTTTCACACCAAATTTGGAGGATAAATAGTTGCAATTTTGTCCCACATGGAAGGATTCTTTGTCATGCATTGGCCGGAAAAAGGTCACATCATCGTTTATGGGTTGGGCTCCTAGTTGGGCTTGCCATCGACCTTCTACCGGATCTATTTGACAAATTTTCTAAATTGCGCATGCTACCTCAGAGTATTCATCAAGTGATAGGTCCACCATGTAAAGCTCTCAATGGACATTAAGGTAGTTTGCTTTAAAAGCAACCATGTTCTAAATGTGACCCCTATCTAGGAAAGGATGACATGTTGCTTGAAATATCTACTATTGTCAATGATGAGTTAGGTAGGCTTAAGTGGTCGCTTTAAAAGCAAACTACCTTGATTAGTATAATTTGGGGGCATTATAAAGTGCTAATCCCATGCAAATTTTTAGTTGCCAACCAAGTTGCCAACACCAAAAAAATTGGAAGGCAAATTTTCATCAAAATTTTACTTAATTTTAGCACTATTTAATTTAACACACACAAAAAGGATTAAAATGTGGATGAAATTGTCAAAACTTTCTCACCAACAAATTGGTTTTTCTAATATTGGGATGAAAATTATTGATAATAGATGATTTTATAGATGAACAAACAGTCACATGTGGAATGTATACAACAAGAAAACAAAACTTTAAGAAACTTTTGATCATGAATCATAATATTCCTCAGAAAAAGCAAAAGGTTCCCTTAATAAAATCTAGAGGTATAATACTTTGTAATTTTGTTGTATGCTAAAAATTTAAAATAGGTAAATTGGAGAAGGAACATTTATGTCATGTAGTCAAGGAGCATGTAAAACAATGAATGAGTGCATGGTACCTATTACAAATAATCTTCTTTAGTAGAATAATTTATCTTATTATTTATCTTATTGAACATCCAAGATTGATGATCTAGAACAAAAAATTTTGTCCTCTATTCTTACAATAGGTAGGCATATTCCTGTCAAGAAGAATCTAAAAATAGACTATTTTATATCCTGGGGAGGACACTCCCCACGTTTTAGCAACCCACTTGCGGTGAAAAAAGTAATACAAGTAATACACCTTAAAATTTATTTATTTAAAAATAATAATAATTATGGGTAGATATTACTACTTTAGAAGTTTATATTTTGAATTATTGGTATTTTTTATGCTAATAGTAATTAGTTATAAATTTTTGAAGAAAAAAGATACACTGTATTAAAGTTAAAAATAACTTTCACACCTAAGGCTATATTCATTAAATTGAGACAATGTGGATTCTCATTTTAATCATCTTCCTAAATTTAGTATATAGAAGAGTCCATTAAATTGAGACAATTCAAAAAATTGAGACCATAAACTGCTGGAAGATTAAAGAATTTGTACAAGTATAAGAAATTGGAGGAAAAAAATAGTAGTGAAGGACGTTGAAAGGAGGGATTTTGGATGGGAAATTAGAACCATTTGTAATAAGTACTTATCTAAAATATCTAAGTAAATAGTTTGACATGTAGTGAGGTAGAGAATTTTGAAATCATCCATGATAGAATACATTTGTACACCTAGCCTTATCAAAAACTACAATGTCAAAGTAAAGAATTTGACATATGCTTAGATAGAGAAGTTCATAATTACTTTGTATAGAAAACATTAGTACTCATAAGTGTTCCAAAACAAATGTCATAGACAATAGAATTACAATGAAGAACTTACAAAATACACAATACAATACATGAAATAAAAATAAAAATATATTATATTATACAACATCTATAACATCAAATTCTAATATAATAAAAAAAAAAGATCAAAACAATGAACTAAAAGATTAAAAAAACTAAATTTATTTCATCTACTGTACCTATTTTTTTCTAACAACTTTTTATTATATTTTTTTGTGCCCTAATCAAAGAAACTATCAACTTCTACAACTCTTTATAATTTTTTTTTTCCATAATTTTTTGTCATCCTTCCTAAAGTTAAGAAAATAACGTACAAACTCGCAAAACTCCTAATGACTTCCTATGACTACAAACTATTCATCTTCACTCCGAAGATACATTATTGCTTTCACTAGATACATATGCATCCACCGATGTCTGGATGATAGCAATTTGTGTTTTGGGAATTCTAACTCTTGGATCAGAAGTGCCTTCTTTGAAACGTGGCTTCCAAGCAGTCATAATGTAGTCTGTATGTGTCCAACTCGGAGAGATAGCCTTATCCTCGCACCAAGAATTCCCTTGTTTTGTGTTCCACCCAGCATATGTTTCTTCATTGGTGTGCTGAAAAGACGTAGGTGTCCAATATTGAAGTTGAATCGAATTGACATGCCCGAGATCTGGATTAGGATTTGTTAGAGCCCGAGCAAGCCAAAATGGACGGAGGTCACCGTCAGCGGGTCACACAACAACTAAGTAACCTGCATATACATCACGGCCAACACGAAATGAAGGAGGTGGACGATCACGCCTGCGACCAACAAAAGGTGCATCTTCCGCAAACTCCTCACGCATCGTGCCATCATCTAGGTATTGGTCTTCCACCTCATCGGCAATCCGAGAATTTGGCCAAAATCCATCCCGTAATGTCTCATGCACCACAAGTGGAGCATTGAGAGCACTTCTTACACCCTCCCAATATTTCCGCACCGGCTCATTCTTCCTCCTAAACTCGCCAGATAAGTCTTGATTTCCCATTGCCCCCCACAATGCAATGTACCCATCTAAACCCTTGCAAACCTCATCAAAGCAACGCATTTGTTGCGGTGGCAAAGGTAGAGGACTACCCCTCGGTACTTTAGGATGCCCATCTATTGTCTCCTTCCACAAGCGAATCCCCCCACCTTCTTTTGGCAACCAATCCACATCGGTACAAAGGATCTTGTACTGCATCAATGGCCACCCATTAGAATCCTTATAAAACTTGAACTGTTGCGCTTGAGAATGACCCTGTAGAGAATTATCGCCTGTATGCAAATACCCATCCACAAATCGCTTAAAATCAGGAACCTCCTCAATAACACAATATTCGTTATTTGGGGAGTTTTCCTATCTCCCAATTTACGTCGGTTTGCGCTGATCTGAATCACAGATTGGGAAACTGGAATTTTCGAATGGCCATAACTTACTCAAATTTTGTCCAAACTGGGCATATGAGATGTTTTTTGACATCTACAGATTCCGTAGATGTCAAAAAACACCTCATATGCCCAGTTTGGACAAAATTTGAGTAAGTTATGGCCATTCGAAAATTCCAGTTTTCCAATCTGTGGTGCAGATCAGCTCGAACCGAGCTGAATTGCATACTCCCAAAATCATGGAATTCTCCCAAAATAACGAATATCGTGTTCCATGAGATGAGGAATTACGGGTTGCGTTTCACAATCCATAAAAGACTTCATCAACCTTGGAAGCGTGGGGTAGTCATTCGTCTTCAATTTAGTGCTCCAACGACCAAATAGAGCATCAATGTCCTCATGAGTGTGTCCAACAATGAGGAAATTAATGTATATCTCTCGAAAAATAGCTCTGTAGACAAGGAGAGAACAGAATGCAAACACCCACCGATTCTTGTTGTTGCCAGAAGCGTTGTCAAGCTGAAGAGTCAATGTTGGAGGAAGAGGTTGAGCTTCCACCAACACTTTAGGGGGGGACCCGAGGGAGTCCGTACAAATCTCTGAGCCTATTAACAAAGCCTCTGTCAATTCAGAACGCTCTGCTCCTACAAACAATTGACGAGATGAATGCTTTGGTTGTGACTCTAGATCTTGCAATAATTTTGCAATGGACCCAATAGTATGGTTGGAGTCTGTTGGGAATATGTCCAAGCCATAGTGTACATATCGCACATCTCCATGACCATGAGCAATCATGCCTGTAACAACGACATGCATCTTCATGAAAGAATCATTTCCCTTATTCTTGTGAGAGTAATGAGGAGAAATAGTCTTGGAGTGATCCATCTTGTCATGGATTATAGTGAGAACCTTGTCAAGATACATCTCAGACATTGAACGGTTTCCATAATACAAGTCCCTATGCGCCTTCTGTCCCGATAGATGCACTCTCAATTTGTTAGACCACACGTCTTGTGCTCACGAATGTGGAGTGCAAGCACTCTTAAGTTGCCTATATCTATCGCACATTCCACAACGAGCAAAACTATCGCCTCTAGTCTTGGGAGCATACTCAAGAAAAGATTGACGACGAATGTTGCTCAATCCACTAGTCGAAATATGTTGCAATTGAAGTGAAGAATTGACATTGTTGATCTGTGGCAACTTGTCCTTCCAACGAAATGCAGACGGTAGGATCATAGAGGGGACTTTCTCCCCAAACTCAAGGGTCCTCAACTTGTGGGGCATCGTGCCCGCTTCATTCTCCACTAACAATCGAAGAGTTGTTGTTGCTTGCAAAGTGTGTGTCCGAGGTTTTTTCATTCCAAGGTTGCCATGATGCTCCGGTTTTTGGTCATCTTTTGCCATCTTCTTATATCTATAAAAGGTAGCCTTCGATACTCCATGGATGGCGCACCAAGCAACCGAACAAATTTCATGGTTTGCCAAGGTGATCATGTCCCTTCCATTGGAATCAGTGTGGGTTTGCTTGTGCACGTCAAGCAGACGTGACTTCCGCCAGAACACTCCACCATCAATATGAAGTAGAGACCGAACGGCTTGAATCTGACCTCGTGGAAATGGTTGCAAGCAATTCTTCTGGCAACATTTCATACTAGAAACATCAGCAATTGCTTGCTCTGTGAGGAGGGCTTCTTTCTTCGGGAGATTGGTAGGCTCAGTCCTCTCACGTGAGCTTTCATAGGAACGAACTCCAGTCCGAACACGCCGCCTTGAACCGTTTGAAGAGACTGCAGTATTGAAGAGATGCGTTTGTTCGTGGTCATATAAGGTGGCACCATTAAGGTAGACCTTGGAAATGTGCCAGGAGTGCATGGACCACATCCACTCCGACGGAACATCTGCTTCACACAAAGACTCTGCAATTTGAATTGCAACCCGGTCATCACCGAGTGGCTGCCCGTCCATGTCAATGACGAGATCTGCATTAACATTATGACAAATTCCTTTTGCCACCTCTACCCCCTCCTCATTTCTGAGTGTGACGCATTTGGTATACCAAGAAGCTCGAGGAAATCCCTCGCAGGCTGCGACACCCGGCGGCAAAGTTGGCACTGGAACTGTAAACTCGTTGGCATCTGAAGTATCCATTCTGCGCGTGAAAGAAAACCAATTAATTCATATTGTTGTGAGTATCCTCGAGGCGAGGATAAAAATTGTGTACGACACATTCACAAAATGAGGAACAAAGTTGCCTCCACAGGAGTGAAAACTTGAAAACCATTTTGTGATCAACTATAATAATCCATCCATCAGGACTGAAGAAGTGGAAATGCGAAGAATTAGCAGAACAGTACCATAAAACAGAATTCAATCTAATATCTTTCCATTCTTTAGAATAAATAAGAACATGATTACATAATCTCTTGAACACACATCCGAAGGAGTAAGATAATCAAAGGTATCTTCGCATCGAAGATATCACATGGAAACGATTGAGAGATATTATGCATTCCCACACACGACATTAGAGTGTCAGAGTGATGATGCATATCAACTCTAAATATCATCATAAATGTCTATGAATGTCTATGCTTGTCTATGGTTAGCATTCACATATTATGCATGTTTGTCATTATCCTCGAGCCGAGGATAACCTCCATCTATGTCTACGATTATCGTCGTGTCTAGGATAATCTCAGACATGCATGTCTGTGATTATCCTCGAGTCGAGGATAATCTCCATGCATGTCTTAAATTAACGTGGAGTCGAGGATAGTCTCGATGCATGTCAGTGATTATCCTTGGCTCGAGGATAACCTCCATGAAAGTCTCTGGTTCTCCTGGAGCCAATAATAGCCCCCATGCATGTTTGTGATTCTCCTCGAGACAAGAATAATACCAATGCATGTTTGTGATTATCCTCGAGTCGAGGATAATCACTGACATGCATATCTGAGATTATCCTCGACTCGAGGATAACCTCCAACTGTGTATGTTTGATGTTATCCTCGACTCGAGGATAACCTCCATCCAACAATGTCTGCGATTATCCTCGAGCCGAGGATAACCGCCATGCATGTTTGTGATAGATAAATGTATTGTTCCGAAATTCACGACGTAAAAATCGGTTGTTCTTTACCGAAACTCACATACGGGGGACAACCTTTGAGGCGTGACACCGGAATTCTCAATACTCCAAGAATCGTAGGTCTATGCACCTCTGCTTAAATCTAAGGAGAAACAGCAGGAATCTAGAATTCAATGAGAAGGGAAGAAGGGAAATAGAAGAACTTACGACAACCCGTCCGAAACTAAGCCACCTAGTCACATAAACAGGTAAATGAAATGCAAAACATAAGTTCAAAGGCAGTGCGGTAGCAATGACTGCAAGAGGCCGCGGAGGAGGGAAAACTGGGAAACAGGAGAGAGAAAATGAGGTGCTCGAGGATGAGAGACAATGCATATACTAGCGGGAGAATATGAGCGGGAAATACAACGGCATTTGAATTGTTCATGATTTTCAGGACGTAGGGGAGAAGTACCTCCTCGGATTAGGGGGCCGTTGACATTCTCATCGCCCAAATAATGACATCGATGAATAACAACGAAGGACCTTTTCAATAATAGAAATGGAATCTCACGTAGCCGATATTTTTTAGATTTAAATAGGGGGATTCATAGTTCGTGGAATTTTTGGCAGTCATCCTTTCTCGGAAAATGTGGAAATATTCTTTGAAAGCACAGCGGAATTTCGGATTTGTCAAATTTGGCAATTCTTACACCAACCGCCAAACAACCTACTTTTTAAAATAGTTTATTCTAATGTGTGATTTAGATGAATGTATAGGGCTATAAACAGAAATGTACTCAATGTAAGCTTTCAATAGGGAATGAAGTTAGGGCTTATAGGGTTTAGGGTTTAGGGTTTAGGGTTTAGGTTCATGATTTAGGGTTTAGGACTTCAGAGTTTATTGGTTTAGGAGCAATAACAAAGTCTTCACGAAATGTAAATTACATGTTCACAAATTCAATGTTCTTAAACATTGTGATTTTGCAAATTATATTGACAATTCATATTTTTTTGGAAAATTCCAATAATAAAAATTTCAAGGATGTTTCTTATTTAAAATTTATTGGGTTTAGGATATTTTTTAAATACAAGCGGATGATTAAACATAATATTTTTAGTTTCAAATATTATTTATGTCAACTTATAAATGATCTCCAATTTTGTGGGCTTCTAAATAACTGTACACGTTCCGAATTACCCAAAATATTGCACAATCTCTAATATAATGTCAGAAAAAATATACACAAGTTTGAGCTTCTTTTTCCAAAACAAAAAATAATGTATAATTGTGAATTTCATAACATTCAATTCTATAAAATGTAGTATTGGTTATATTTTATTTTCCATAATGTTGTAACACATTCTAAGGAATTTGCATTGATAGAGGAGCACATTAAATATTTGCTATTCTTCTTGTAAAGCACTATAGAAACCAAAGAAGAAATGAAGCCATTGATGCTGTACTTTATAGAATTAAAATCACAGAAGCTTAAAATTTTAATGAAGATAACTACAGAGGAACAAAAAAATAATGTACTAGTTAAATTATGATAAAATTTGGAAAAATAATGATTCTTCAACATAGTTTATTATTCTATTCAATTGTTTTTTAAATTAGAATGATTTCGGGGAAAAATCTAAAATTTGCAGAACATTGTAAAGAAGTACAATAAAAAAAAAAAGCCAAAATCTTTTATGAAGATGAAGGAAATAAAAAACAAATGTTTAAAATATTTCAAAAAAAAGTTGGATAATTGAACTATACAAAGTAGGACCTCTATTTTTACAAGCGTGGTAATTAATAACAAAGTAAAAAAATTCAAAGATTTTTGTTCTAAGAAGTCATGATGTCCACCTCCATGGCTTCCCAAGCCATGATTTGAAGCATAATTGGCTTCAAATGAGACTACTTTGTTAGTACATTGAAATGAATGATGGACTTTGCATTCATTTGCTACCAATCATTAGTATTAACCCCTGGCATCATAGTTTAGAGACTTGAACCACTTCAATGTCTCATAAATAATAATCATCAGAGGTTCATCTCCTACAAATGAATGTATTAGAATGTATCTTATACAATGACTTCCTAAATTGTATGAAAATACTATACTCTACAAGTTTTAGAAATTCTTTACATTTTTTGTTCTTAAACCACATAATTATTCAAAAAGTACTAGTTATGTATGAATGAAAAGCCTATTTTCTAACTACTATGAACAATTTTGAGTGCTATACTTTTATAATTTTGTCATGATAACTTTTCAATAAACAAAATATTGTATCAAACTAATTCTTAAAATATTTAACATAGAATTAAGAAATAAAACAAGCCAAGTGTACTTTGTACTTTAAAAATTATTGTAAACTCAATGCACAACAATCATGGAATTATAAAGAAGACAGTGAAGTGAGAAAAAATGTAGAAGTTTCATTTTTTTCTCACTCTATGCTAAACTTTATTCCATAAATACAGAAATAGTAGTTTCTTAAATTAGAAAACAAGAATACTTAATTTTAATGTTTTGTTGTGAAGTACCTGACAAATGGCATTAAATAAATTCAGAGAAGAATCATAAATTCAAGTTCAAAATATTTTCAAATTCTACATTTTTATTTTTTGTCCCATTTAATGGTTATTTCATACCTATTATAATGTTGAATCTGTAAAAAATGGTGTTTAGACCTTCATTGGTTAGACTCATCTGTAATGTAAAATTCTTTATAATTTTATAATTAAAAAATGGAATTTTTTTTTATTACTTGATTATTCTTTAATTCATGACAATACTTTAAAATGTTTAATTAAATTTACTGAACTTTGTATTTCATATAAAATTTTAGTATACAGAATGCCAAAAATGTAATGTTAGCTTTGAATACGGTATGAAATTTGGGAATTGTGTTTGAGCATACAAGTTGTAAAGATGCTTCAATTGATTCATTTGAAACTTAGAGTGAATTCTAAGAAGCTCAAAAAACACGTTGGTCATTTTGAAGTTTTCTTACATAACAAATAAGAAATACAATTGATTAAATATTATTCAAATTTGTTATGGAAAACCCCAATGGATATGAAATTTTATCCTTGATTTTTGGGATTAGGGAAAGTGTACATTAAATGAAAAAGTCTAAAGGAGATGAATTAGGGGACTGGAAGATATCATATTCACTTTGGACAATGTTTGATACATGTGTTCAACATCTTTTGTTCCCATCATGTGCATTTTTAGCCTTCCTTAAAACCTTAACCCCTAAACAATGCCGAGGCTTTTTATTGTTCAATGAATGACAAACAATCTTGCCATATAGGACAGAAATGTAACTATCCATTTTCTAGAATTTAGCCAGGGTGAAAAGAAAGATCATCTACAATAGTTTTTTTTTCAAGTAGTATTTTTCGATTTTTATAAGCCAACAATTTAGATGGTGATAAAACAAATAATTTTCACGATGACCAGCTTGGGATTCAAAAGTTAATTTTTCTTTTAAAGAAACATTTAGAATGCCCAAATGTCATGGTGTATAATTTGTGGTTGAATATTCAATTCTTCAAAATCAAATGCCATTTCTTTGAAAAATAGGGAACTGTAAAAACTTAATTGGATGAAGTTCTGTTACATTCTTTAGCCCATAATCAATGCCAAAGGCCATTTTCTGGTCATTGAATGACAAGGAATCTCTCCGTGTAGAACGAAAATGCAACTATTCATCCTCTAGAATGTGTGTGGAAAGGAAAGATCATCTACAGTACTTTGTCTTCCAATTAGTACATTTTGATTTTTTTAAGCCAACAATTCACACGGTGACAAAACAAATGATTTTTTTCAGGATCCGCCCATTGTTTAAGGTTGTAAAACACATACGTGTATAGGATCTAAAGCTTAGAAGAAGTAGTTTTGAGGAGGCAAGTCCGGCGCTGTTCATTCGGCAAAGGATATAACTTGAGAATCATTTCGCTTGGCAAAGTAGATTCGGGGAGGCTGGCAACTAGGGAAAGTAGGTTCGGAGGAGCCGTAGGTTTGACGAGGTAGGTTCGTCATGGCCCAAAGCTCGGGAAAGTAGGTTTGGGGAGGCTTGGAACCCGGTTCGGCTAGTCGCCCCTCCCCACCAGTGTGTTCTCCCCACCAGTTGTGTACGCGGGAGTTTGTGTGCACAGTCTACAGTGCAGACGTTTTTGTTTTTGGAGGATTGAGTGTAGTGCGCGCGTGATTCTTGTAGTTTGAGTGCAGTGCACAAGCGCGTGTTTCTTGAAGGTTGAGTGTAGTGCAGCGCGGGTGTTTCAGCCCAGTTTGGTGGTCGAGTGCAGCGCGGGTTTTTTTCCGACTTCAGCCCAGTTTGGCGGTCGAGTGCAGCGCGGGTTTTCTTCTGACTTTAGCCCGGTTTGGCGGTCGATTGCAGGCGCAGGTTTTCTTCTGACTTCAGCCCAATTTGGTGGTCGAGTGCAGCGCTGGTTTTCTTCCGACTTCAGCCCAGTTTGGCGGTCGGTTGTAGGCGCAGGTTTCTTCGGCAGGTTTCTTCGAGATTCGGTGGTCGATTGCAGGCGCGGGTGGTCGATTGGAGGTGCGCGTGGTCGATTGGAGGCGCGCGTGGTCGATTGCAGGTGCGGGTGGTCGAGTGCAGGCGCGGTGTGCAAACAGAGGTTTCGTTTCTGATTGTGAACGCGGGCTCCCATTTTTTGTTGTTTCGTTCGGGTTTCTAGATGCATTGACACAGATTGGGAAGAATACCAAACTTGATTGCACCAAATTCTGTCATTTCTGGTAAGAATAGTTCCACGGTTGTTTTCTGTACAATGTGTTTTATATGTAATGTTTTTTTGTTTTCTAGTGCCAGGTTCTAGAATTTAGGGTGTTTTTGTTCTTTGCATCTTCACTTTGTAGTTACTGTTCATCTTGTTCTTGAATTCTTCACCTTGTTGCACTAGTATGCAACTAAGACTGGCCTAAAATTTAGAGTTACAGTGTGAAATTTTGGTTTATGTCTTCTTAGATTAGGGTTTGTAATGTGTGCAGGACCCATTGTGAAAGTTTGTGTCACACTAGAAATTGCTGCAGGAAGTGTGAAACTAGAATCATTTGAAGGTAAGCAAGTCTTTAGTTGGTGTTTCTGTTGGTTTCAATATGTGATTTCAATTCTGTTTTTAAGCATGTGTTAATTGGATGTGAGATTACTTGGTGTGGTATAGTATTTTTTCAATGTCTGTAGTCAAAATGTGCCCAGATTATTAGTATAACAATTAGGGTTTTCGTCACAATTCTCACCAGTTATCGTTGAGTTCACAACAAAATTATCCTCGGGTCGAAGATAATAGTCATGGGGACAACGGTAAAGAACCCAAAAGAGTAATGCAACTTGACTAAATATTATCCTCGGGTCGAGGACAAAAAGATACAACGACGAAAGAAAAACAATGTACTTAAATAACAAAATATTATCCTCGGCCCGAGGATAAAACAAAAAATAAAACATGAATCCAATATAATTGAATTAAAATATGATACACTTATCCTCGGCCCGAAGATAACAACAAAAACCATAACACCAATATAACAATCACATTCAAATAAGAAACACTTATCCTCGGACCGAAGATAATACAATAACAGATATGACACATCATAATTAAGACAGTGTCATATGCATAGTCAAATGATTCATATGAGTTATCTTCGACCCGAAGATACTTAATCAAAACTGTCAGTCTCAAATATAATTTAGGAGATAATTTTGTTTTAATGTCGGCTGAAGTATTTCAAATTAAATACAAAACATTTATCCTCGGTTCGAGGATAAAATAAACCAAAGAAAACACAAAATTATATAACCAAATAACTATCCTCGGCTCGAGGATAAAAACATCCACAGAACCAAGAAAATAATATAATGATTTGAGAATAACGAACATTTATCCTTTTCTTGGACGATATTAAACCGTAGTTGTGACTTACAAATAAAATGTGTAGATTGATCACTTCGTTGTTATGATGTTTAGCTTGGTATGATCATTTCTGAGTGATATACCATCTTTCCTCTGTTATCTTCGATGCGAAGATAAAAGTCAAATTACAACTCTGATGTTCATGGTTTACATTGCACAGAATCGTACCAATATGGCTACAGACTCTGACTACGACTACTCAGACACACTCCCGTTTCTGGAGCCATTTAGCAAGTGGGTGGATGAGGAGCCCTTCATAACGGAGATGCCAGAGCTCTACGGCAAGCTCTGGCAATTCAAAGCCGTTGTTGACTCCTGGACATTCGGTGTCAACCAGTCCAAGGACTACATCTACCTCCGTCACTGAGTAAAAGACACCGGGATGTATGTGAACTGGAACCTGAGTGAGAAGGTCGCACTCGTGGAGAACCACCAAGACAAGTACATTGTCATCACCCTGCAAGGGCACGACAATGTGGGAAGGGAAACAAAACATACCCATTCCATCGTTTGCCATGAAGATGACAATGTGGGAGTTTTCGACTTCGACAACCTCATCGCCGACTTGCACTCGGCAAACCTCGATACCTTGGCAGAAGACTTTATTTCAAGGTACCACCGCTGGGTCAGAAGGAACGCCAGGACCACGTCTAGGAAAATTGCGTACATGTTCCATAAGCTCACAGAGCACGCAAAGGAACATGTCCACAAAGGACCTGCTCGAGCGAGTCATGGTCCAGGTCAACAAAGGCAGGACACTGCCGCTGAGACCAAATCTGCGTTGGGAGTGCGTGGCCGCACAGGGAGTAGAGGAAGTGGGAGAGGAACGGCCCGCGCTCAGGCCCAGAAAAGGAAGAACCCGGACACCAGTACCGGCGAGCCGAGTGACAAGCGCAAGAAATTTGTGGCGGAGAGTCGTCCAGCAACCGCTGGCAGTTCAGGCTCTATACTCACGAATGTGAATCCGAGGAAGCCAACAGATAGAAAGCCAATCGAAAAACATGAAGTCGCTGGAGCATATCAATCAGATTTCTGGAAGGAAAATGGCAAGTGCTTCATTTTTCATCCCCAGATCTTCACCGTAGACATCAAACAATGCTTCCTGGCCAAGGAAAGATATATTATTCGGAAGCTAGAAATGAGAATGGTGTTTGAGATGAAAGACACCCTCGTTCATCTCGGCTCAGAGCAGCAAAGACAAAAACTTTGCTTGACACCTGTAGATGCCAATAAGAAACTTCTGAAGGAGCGTCCGAAGGATTGGGATTCTATCAAGAACGGAGGCTTCTACATCATTAATGGCCAACACAGTGTCACTGCAGCCAAAATGCTACAACAAGGAGGATGTTGTGAGACTCGGAAGATCGAGTTGCAGACGTGGGAGGCTATAATCGTTTGGACTAGAGACCCGAAACAGCTCACAGCTATTTCAAAATGGTGCAATGCCTCCAATCACCTCGTCCACAGTCAACCAACGTGGGGGAACCAAATTTCCGCGTGCAAGCAGGTTTGGAAGGAGTTCAAGCGGCCTACCAACATCGAGAATGAGGGATTGGTGAGGCAGAACAAAGCCGTCTACAACCTTGCAGCATACAAGGTAGGTCCTATTATCTTCGAGGCGAAGATAAAATGTAGATGTTCATGATCTAGCTAGATGTCTTCATGTATTGCCTGTACAGGTTTTGTAATCTGGTTTTCTATGTTTTGTGATGTATATCACAATTATCCTCGGCTCGAGGATAATGGTCAGAAAAACTGTACGCAATGAGCAGTGAGCTGACTTCATTGAATATTCGTCTCCACAGGACTTTGTCGACGCTGTCATGATCCGGTATGGCAGCATCAACCCTGACAAGGAGGGAGCACAGGTGAAGCTCGCATCGGATGTCAAGAATGAAATCCGAATTATTACCTTGGCCGATGAGACTTACCAGATGTGGGAGGAATTCCTCCAAAAACACATGGAAGGATCACTGTAGAAGGATTTTTAATTTCTTCTATAAAAATAAATCCTAAGAAAGGATTCGAACACTAGGAGGTAAACTATTCCAATAGGATTGTAAAATTTATTCCACGGCATTGCCAATTGCAAGATTCCGAGTGTAAGACTTATTCATATTATATATCAATAACCAATCGGTTTAGAACCACTTATCGAATCAATTGATCTTTGCTTTTCAATTAATATTTCGCTTTAATTCTCCTTCATTTGCTTCATTTTGCTCCTTACTTGATTCTCCTTTCCAATTGCATCTTCTTTGTTTTCCATAATATTCTCCTTTATTTTGCATTCCATTTTTATATTGTTGAATCTTTCACAAAATTGACACTTCTTTATCTTCTTATTAAAATCAGCTTTGTCCATTTTGATTTTATTTTTAATTATGTTTATTTTTCTATTTATTTATTTTCAGTTTAATGTTTATTTTTATTCACTGCATTCCATTTTTCCGATTGCTCCCTCTTCACAGTACACTAATAATAAGCACATAATCTTTCTCCAATCGGTCTTCAACTCCACAGGTTCAATCTCTCAGTTTACCAATCGGCTTTTCTCACAATTGATCACTCCTCATAGTTTCCTATTGATTTCGATTCATGTATTTTAATTTTGCAATTTAAGACTCCAATTGATCTCTCAGAATTTAACAACTCAATCCAAGTTCATTTTAAGTTTTCCAATTGATATTTTATAACACTATGATTCCGATTATATCCAATCGGTAATTGATTCATCACACACATTCACTTTATAAACCAATTGGACGAATGCCTCACTTAACACACAGAATTACAGATCATCCAATCGTTAATGCTTATTTTTCTCCATCGCCAGAACCACTAACTCTTAACAATTACTCCAATTGATTTTCCATTTCTTCAACATACGTTCACAATCATACACTCAGCATTTTCACACATCCCAATCAGTACACACACATAGTTACTCAATCACACATCCAGACTCTACAAAAACTCCCAATTGTAAACATTCCTTTATATTAATCTCATCAACAAACACACATTTCACTCACACACAATTGTTAACTTTCTGCTATATTAATCAAACACCAAAACACAAAATCAACACCAATTGTTTTACTTCCTGCTCGGAAGGAGTCCCTGCTTCTCTCGAGGTCAACTGAAAAATACAATCGTGAAAAAACCACTACATACCGGCCAAAGGCCAACTGATCATAACCGCCAATCGGAGCATCAAAATTTGCCCCTCCAAATCACCATGAGTTCCCTATCGGCAATTAAAAGACATACAGCCCGTATATACAGTGAAATTAACCTCCCTATTGGTAAAACTACATATTAAGCATGAAAAAATACCAATAGGCAAAAACTAAAATTATACTACGGTCCACATGGCCCCCATCTCATCTGTTTGCGTCCCCGCAAACACAATCATTTCTTCTTAACGATCGGCTTGGTCTTCGTAGAAGTAGACGCCTCCTGCTTCGCCGGCCTGGCTCTCTTGGACGACACCCCGTAAGGAATCAATTGGAAAGTAGCCCCCGGAACCCATTGTAACGGCATCTGATAAACTGGACGCCCTGCTCCCGATTTCCACTCTGCCTGATTGGCTCGATCACAGTCCAGAGATAACGCTCTCCAATTGGCACGTTCTTGCTTCAGCGAACCATCCCGGTCTCGGTTCAAGAAAACTTCCATTGGTCCCTTCCGATTGGAATTCTTGTCTCCAATCAGATTGTTGTGCGCCCCCTGCAAAAACTGCATCATGAACATCAACTCCAATAGGCGCATCTTTCGACAACAGTTGTAATTCAATCGGGCATATAGCTCTCCATCCTGCAACATGCGCCCTCCCAATCGTGGATCAATGATAACTTGGAAAAATTGGCACCACTCCGCCAATGCTTTGCAGAAGATGGCCGCCCGAAAACACACTGGATCCCGATGGGTTTTGTGATCCTGCCAAAACCGCAGGTACGACGCCGCGCAATCATACCAACTCCCCCACGTTCCTGCTATAATCGGCCAATTGTACCACACCGTATCCAATTGTGCATCTATACGCCACTTGTAACGACGGTCGACTGAGCACCAATTGGGATTCTCCTTAACATTCTCCGGCACTTCACCAATGTCCAATCGAAAATTAGCCTCGTTGGCGATCAAAGACTCAATTGGTTTGCTTAATGCCTGCTGCTCGTGGTTGTAGTCCTTCCCGATCCACAATAGAGCTTGCCAAAGTAAAACATCCGATCGGTCACCCACAGTGGCAAACAAACTCTCCCACTTTCCCAAAAATTGCTCATCGGTTGCACTGCCAAACTTCCCAAAACTCCACGTATCTAAATTCAACGGCATCCCTACAATCGCCTCCGGTGCAACCTGCCAAATGTACTTGTTCTTGAAAACTGCATGTGAATCCAAGTTAAATGGCAGCAATTGGGAGAATGACTTTGCCTTCACCATACGCTCCAATCTCGATTTTGTATCCCGATAGGTATAAAAATACTCGCTGGGATGAACATCCGAGAACTGTGCTCTAGCCGATCGTTCTTGGTTATCCTTGATCATCTGCACTATCCATCCCTCCAATCGGAATCCATCCAGTAGTTTGTAAATGGTCGATTGCCAATCTGCAATAGGGCACTGCGCCCAATTGGTTGCTAAATTCTCCGCCACCATTCTTCCCCACTCGGCACACTTGGGTTCCCGGATACGTTCTGCACATAGAGCCTCCAATCGGTGCCGTTCTGCCTGAACTTCCTCCAATTGGCGATGATAACACAATAGTCGAGCTCCCAAATCGCCAATCAGCCAATAACCTGCACAATAATCTTGCAAAAGCAAATCTCCCCGCATCACAATGTCCGCCAAAAGGTCTTCTTGTTTGAATGCCTCCGCCAATTCCCAGACCCGCTCAAATTCGATAGCCGATAGGCATTGCTTCAAGGTCAGGTCTGCAATAAGAAAGAACACCTGCCGATCGTATGTATAAACTCGCTCCAAATTATGAGCAGGTGGAATATACGAGGATAATTCTAATAACCCCTCCACCATTATTCCTCCCGTTGACTCATCCAATTGGCTAATTGGATCGCCCACCACCATAACTCCCTTACCCTTTCGATTGGTCAGCTGATGAGAAAGTCGCTCATATTCCCTCTCCAATGCTTGATATTGAACGGTAAGATCCTCCAATCGTTGCTTCTGATTCGCCACCAACGATCGGTCTTGCATGTGTTTCGTATTTGAATCCACGTACTTCTGCCGATGCCCCTCCGCCTCCATCTTCTGTTGTACCAATTGATTTCGAAGCTCCACCACCTTTGAATTCTCACTGGTTGGTGTTGGAACAGCCGCCTTCAATCGGTCCGCCTGAATCTGCAATAATTGGTGTTGAGTTCTAAGATCCTTATGCTGCTGCTGTAAAGCCGCATAGCCTTCGAATATCGATGGGTAAGCTGCTAGCATTTTCAATTGGGTTGCCTCCTCTGCCATTTTCTGATAATGCTCCGGCCCCTTCAACGCCGATTGGACTTCGTTCACTTCAGGTTCGGGCTTGACTGTCACCACAGTAATCGGATTCGCTTCCTCCAAAATCTTCGTCAAGTAATAGCCTCCGCAAAAAGTCTTCTCCGAATGGCTCGAATTAATCTTCACTTCCTCCACCGATTGGTTAAGCTTCCTCGCCAGCAATTTCGCCCAATTGATCACCACCCCGTGCTGAAATAACGCCACTGCCGCCACTATCACACCAATTTCCACCCGATCGGTATCCAGATCCAGCAGCAATCATCGTTGTACAAAATCCACCCTCTCGCGCCATTCATTCTTCAATTGAGCCTTGAAAACCCTAATTGATTCCTCCTTTTTATCCTGCCCGATTGGTACTGCCTCAGCTGGTGTTGAAAAACACCCACCAATCGGGTAATCCTCTGCCCTCAATGCCGCATAAGATATTCCACGATTGGGCAATTTCAACGCCTTTCCAACCACCTCTGCCGTCAACTCCAATTGTCTTCCCCGGACAAAACTGGTTCTTGTCCCCGATTGATACTTGTTCACGAATTCGCCCACTTCTTGTTCTTGCACTTGCGTCGGAACCAGACTCACCGAAAGAAATCCCAATAGTCCTGCCTCTTTCACCATCTTCACGTTTTCAGTGTCGCGGTAAAACTCCAATTGTTCCGCCAATGCAGGCCAGGGCACCGATCGGATCACGTTGACAGCACCAGCCTCCCCGTGCGCCGACGCCGACGTCCCGCCTTCAATCTTCGGTTTCTTCACCAATCGGAAAAATTCCGCCAATGTGCGATCCCCCGGCGCCGAAACCTCCTTCACAATCATCACCTCATCGTCTGAATCCTCTTTCTCCTTCGCCATTGGAAAATCTTTTCTCAACTCGCGCTCCAGCTCACTCTTGCTTCACCAATTGAAACACAATGCATACACACAACCACAACAATTGGTGCTTACAACATTTGCAAATGAACTACCAATTGTCAAAACCTTGAACTCCTGCACTGTATTTCCCAATTGTGGCGATGATGTGCCCATTCTGCGCCGCCTTCAGTCTCCCCTTTTTCCAATCGGTTGTCAGATGCCCTGACGACGCGCGTACCAATTGGACCTCATAACTCACCTCAATCCCACGTCCTCATCATTACTCCAATTGGTATAATTTTGTATTTGAATTTATATTGAAATCATGTTTGCCAAATTTATTTTGTTTTATTTATTGTTGTAACTATAATTATTATTATTATTGGTACTTAAATTTTACTTAATTAATTTCATTTATTTAATTACATTTTTCATTTTCATTTTTTTTTTTTACTTTAAATACTCCAAAAGATCTTCTTCCCATTGGTCCTTTCCTTATTATTATATCTATCATAATTACTACTTAGATCCTCTCTTTAAAACACTCAAAATTATTCTTATTCTTATTACTAATCGTTATCATGTTATCTTATTTTATCCTATTGGCTATAATACCTTTATTATTCTTTTACTAATTATTATCATGTTTTTCTTTCTTTATTATTACTATCATTTTTTTTTTATTATTATTATTATTATTTTATTTTTTCACGCCCTTATATGCTTTCTTTTCTCTCTCACTCATTAATATATCCTTCTTTATTTACTCCAAGAATTGCCAAAATTTCTTATTATTAATTTTTTTTTTTTTTTTTTTTTAATTGTTTAATATTATTACTTTAAATTTCACCTGTATTTCATTAATACTTATAAATTAATCTTATTCCCCCACCCAAAAACTATCAATTGAAATTACACCTCCCCCACTCCATCATTGAAGCCGGCCCCGGCTGAACTATGATATAAGCGCAACCGATAACCATTGATACGAGTAGGAAGAAGTTTACCTTCAAAATCTTGCAATTGGGCGGATCCATTGGGATTCATATTTACAATAATATAGGGACCTAACCAATGGATTTGAAATTTTCCAGGGAATTTAAGGAATCGACTATCATATAATAATACTAAATCTCCTTCTTTAAATTGTTTAGGACGTAGTTTACTATCATAAAAGGATTTACGTTTTTGTTGAGCAACAAAAGTATTAAATACGGCCTCACGCCGCTCCTCATCTAAATGTTCCAATTGGACAAGTCTAGCTTCTAAACTAGGAACATCCCCTAACCTATTGGTAATGGCTATTCTCAAAGAAGGTATCTCAAATTCTATTGGAAGAATAGCCTCCTGCCCATAAACCAATTGGAATGGTGTATACTTAGTAGTGACCTTATATGCAGTACGGTAAGCCCAAAGAGCTCCCCATAATTTTTCATCCCAATCAGTTCCAGAACCCGCAATCGTTTTAGTTAGAATATTACATAATAAACCGTTTGTTTTTTCTGTCTGCCCATTGGCTCGAGGATGGTACGGACTAGTTTTACGGTGCTTAATCATAAATTTAGTAGTTAATGTTTCAATTGTTTCATTTAAGAAATGAGTACCCCTATCACTTATTAACTCAATTGGACAACCAAACCTTGAAATTATATTTTCATATAAAAATTTAGCTACCGATTGTGCATCATTATTTTTAGTGGCTACCGCCTCCGCCCATTTAGTGGCGTAGTCCGTTGCAACTAAAATATAACGCTTCCTTCCACGTTTAGATGGAGGTGCAATTGGACCAACGAAGTCGATCCCCCACTTTTCAAATGGTGCTAATGCCAACAGGGTTGCTATTCTGTGAGCCTACGCTCGTGAGCTTGTGAGCTTGTGAGCTTGCGAGCATACAATTTTTTGGTGTAAAGTTTAGAGTGAGACCTATGACCGTGGCTTTTAGAATAGTACAGAAATGGAATAAAATATTGAAATAATATTCCCATTTTGGCAATCCAAATCAATTTTAATCCTAAAAATATATTGTAAGTCCAATTTTGTTGAAGTTCATTATATTTACCTATTAATAAATTTGTATCAAATATCACATATTTTATATGTGTACTGTTTAATTCCACAATTTCCATAATTAGAAACATTCAATAAAGATTCTGAATACTATCAATAAGAAATTCTTTCATTAAATCATACTAATTGAAAATATTTGAGAATAGGAAGAAAGGTATAAAAAAAATAGGAGTAGCCAAAATGGTGGTGACATTGATATATTCATTGAATTGGAACCACAAAAATTCAAGACAAAATTTTTGAAAGTGTAATGTTTTGTGATCACAGGATACTATCATTGAAGTGTCAAAACAATGACAATATTGAAAAGTTGAAATAAGCATTCAAAAGAACTAAGAAGTACAAAGTTCATAATATTTTAATTGAAGAAGTATATCCAAATTCAAATTCTACCTTTCAAAAGGCCTAGAAGAATTGCACTGACCTATAATGGCTACAAAAAGAGTTACGGTGGAAATCAAAAGGTTGACACTAGTTCCTTCTCTCGGCTCCGAGAGGTCCTACAACGATAGACAACATTGATCAATCTTCCAAAAAATCAATGTAACAAGGCTCTCTCCATTTCAATCTAAATCCTTGTGAATTAAGTCTAATTTATCCACCAAAAATATTAAGAAGAGGAGGCTATAGTATCCATAGCATATTTTATTGTACAACAAAAACATCACATAAGAAATTGAAAGTATAGAACAATGCAATGTAGTTGTTTTGCCTTCATTATGAAAAACTATAAAAAAATCAACAAAAATTAGAAGTTCAATGTAATGAAATAGTAATTGTTTTCCCTTCATCATGAAAATAAATAAAAACAAATGGAAAATTTGATCCAACAACTATGCAATAACTGAAAATAGAATCACATAGATGAAGAAGACATTGACTGAGAATAATCACTACTATCAGTACAAGAATGGCCCTCATCTACTTCTATAGCTGTCAAATCTAAAAACTGCAACACCTTGGGATGTACATTGGCAATTTTATTCCGTGTAGGAATAAGTTGCCGAGATGCACAATCAACAGCTAAAGCCTCAGCATACGTTGGTAGAATATATGATTTCTCCGGACTCGGAAAAAATCCTAGTAAGGAGTAGAACGGCCGGTGTATGGCCTCAGTATGAATCATGCTACAAAAACAAAATTTAGAGTTAGAAAAACTTAAAGATAGTCTAGTGCTTGAAACTCATGGAAAGCAAAATCAAAACAAAAAACAAAAAAAACTTACTTACTGAATCGGGATTTTTTGACGATACGTGGAACCACAACATCCTCTGCATCGGGGTCATCTGAGGGCACCATTACTACTGTAGGTGTGGCAGGAACAACCTCAACTGTACGAATGAGAGGGGTAAGCATTGCATCAAAGATGGCCTTATCTTCTTCCAAGGCAATGATGTGCCTGTCTAGAAGCCTACAGCTGTGGATGGCCGCACCTGAAATATATGCATTGACTTAAAATTAAACTGGATATAAAAAAACATGTACAACATATTCAAAAACTTAGTTCGTTAAAAAAAATGTAGATTGTAATATTTACCAGTTGAAGCTGTACAATCTACAACCACGTCACCAGGCATAGATGAAGCTTCAATGAACATCTGCATAAATCGAGGGTCCTTCTCACGTGCACCTCTCCAAGGAATACCCTCATTCATGGCCATTGTCTCCGCCTTTGTGTAGTTTTGGAGAATGTCGTCACGTGCAATGTCTACTCCAAGTGCCTTCAACTTTGGGCACGCTTGAAATGTAAACTTCGAAGGTCCAACCTCTGGCAAGTTTCTCACCCATAGTGAGATTCCAAAACGCAATGTCTGTAGAACAAGGCTAGAGAATGTCAATAGAATACTTTAGAAATTACAAGAGAATTTATATAAAGTTGAAAAACTTGTAATAATTTAAATTAAACATACCGTGAAAAAACGATCCAATGGTGACGTCAAGTGTAAGCGGTTCATCCCCCACCATTCCTTCCATAGTTTAAATGCATATGGGTCTGCATATCCAAGAATGTCTGCTTTGGCCTGAGCCCTATACGGATGGATAATAATCAATGCCCCATCATCTTGCAAATGTCCATCAGCAAACTCAAAAAGAGACTGAAGCCAAGTATCAGATCGTTGATTCCACTTTGGAATGGTAGTAGGAGGCTTGGAAACATCAGGTACTGGTAATCCTTCTGGCATGTCAGCAACGATAAGATCTACACGTGGCTTGTCACTTTGAACCCCTTTAAAGAATCGATCTTTATCCGCCATGTGCTGCAACAAATACAAATGTCAAAATAAAATAAGAAATAAATAAACTTGAGAAAGAGGAAGCATTTAAGAGGTAATTGAACGCACCTTTTCCATGAATTTGACAATGTCATGGTATAACTGAGGTAAGGGATCACCGAGGACAACCTCCAAAGACGAGTTGCAAATGAACTCATCAATGGTGATGTCACTATCATTGATCACATCAATGACAGTGGGGCCATGTACTAACCCATCTTCCGTCAATACTAGATGCTCAGATCCACGTTTTGTGCCTCTTGAACTGGATGTCTGGAGTTGAGATCCCTGATCCACTGCAGATGACACAGGAATGGGGTGCTTTGAATTCTTCCCCGAATTCTTTTCAGTAGGCGTTGCCTTCCCTTTCTCAGCATTTCGTGCAATCTTCCTTGAAACTCTTTGGAGAGCCTTGTCCACGGCCTCAGAATTCTTAATGGCAATCCTTTTATCTGCGTCGTCTCTCCTCTTCACAGCCTTTGCCCTAGTATCTTCATCCAAGTCAGCAAACTCCTCGTACTCTTGAACAACTTCTTGCGAATCGATGGACTGCTTCAAGCGGTCTTCAGGAAGAGGAGTGAACTCTGGTGGGCAATCAAGGTACCATGCACCTGATTTCAAGTGCGCACTTGTCCACCACTTCAACTGAGAGGGAGAGAACATGCAATGCTCAGTAGACACGTCCAACCAAGTACCAAGAAAAGGTGGCAAATTACGTTTGGCAATTGCTCCCTTTGGAAGTAATTCATACTTGAAGTACCTACAAGCATGTGAAATAATTTTAGAGATAAGGAAACAATGAAGAATGAGAAGAAAATGACATGAATTTAAACTTATAAATCAGCACTTCAAAAGAAGAGTTACCTAAATAAAACGCGCTTAACCACAAGGTCCGAGCCTTTGTGCTTTATGAAAGAATCTGACTTCCTGAAGACATCATGTCCTCTGAAGTTTGCAAGAAAAGCATGATCCCAGAGGCGAATTCTCCAAGCCTCAATGTATTCTGATAGGTCCTCTGGTTCTTTGGGAGAGTCCATGTCCAAGACTAGGTTATCCTTCTTCACGATAGTATCTAACATATCTGTGGCAGCATCTTCAATCTAGACATAAATAGATACATTCTGGTTAGATTAAAGCGTTGATCACTAAGTCAACACTTCAAAATCTAATCTCAATTGTAAATAAAAATTATATATACATAGCAAAATCCTCAAAATTTAATTAGAATAACTCACCCCTGAATACCAACATGCCTTTACTAAAAAGGACTTCAAATCCGATTCTCCAACAGGCTTCAATGGAAACCGACGTGCCTCTCTAGTCTGGACGGAAGAGTTCCACCAACGTAGCCACTTCACTTTGTGCTCAGTTTTTACATTGCAGGTAGCAATCATTTGCAACTTTTCGAGAGTCATCTCTGGCACAGCATTCGTACTCCAATGGCGCTCAATCTTCACACAATAAAGTCATTTATCAAAATGATTGCAATATTGAAAACCAACAAAATACAAAAATCCATTGTAAAGATGTAGTCACCTCATCAAGCCATTCCTTCCCAAGGTTAGGATTAGCCACAGCAGTGAGTTTTCCCAATTTCTTTGTTAGATGAGTTGTCTTCTCTTTGCTGCCTTGTCTCATGGCAGCCAGAACTCCATCTTCTGATTGATCCTCGACTACTGTCTCTTCTTTATACAACCTCACTGCGGTATCAGCTGCGGCAGCAATCTCGTACTGTAGGAAATAATTCAAAAAAAGAAGTCAGAAATGACATAGGTCCAAGTAAAAAAATATAGAGAATTAATCGTTTGAGGTCAGCTGAAACTTACACGATAGATGAATGCTGTAAAAACCTCCGTGGACATACTGTACCAAGACTTCCTTAAATTCTGAGTGCACTGAGACATCTCGGAGGGGCTCAAGTGCTCAGAGAACTTATCCAACGTCATGACTCCATACTTACGCACCCTATATAGGGTGTGAACCAAGCTTGTTTTGATAAAAGAATTCTCAGTATGCCTGTAAAGCAAGAAATATTGATTTGTTAAAATACATGAAATCAATAAACAAGAGAATGAAATGACATTAACAAATGGAGTCAAGGATAGACATACTTGTTAATGTCATGCATGATATGCATGACAACACCAATCCGTCCTTTGGTCTCTAATAAAATAGAGTCAACAGAAACATGCCAATCTCGGTCGGCGGCATGGTGGCGAGAAATGTAGGCTGACCAGGCCAGAAGTCGATGGTTCCCATCACAAACAAAAAACTTGGAATTCTGAAGATGCTTCAATTCAGGGGTAGCATTCAAATGTGCATTGAATATATCGTTCTCCTCAATCCAGAGAGGTCCCCATGCAACTTTATCACTGTCAGTCACAACCTCTTCCTCCCCTTGTTCATTAGTAACTGAAACATAAAAAACAGATGACCCATCTTTGTATCCATGTACATATTCTTGCTCTAGCCTTGTCAAGTCACACTGCAATGCGGGACGAACCATAGGCATTTGCACAAGACGACACAATGGAATGCGGAGACGAGAAACTGCATGAGGCTTCATCCTTAAACTGGAGATTGAAGCCACCGAATTGACTTTCTGAAACCTACGAAGGGCATCTTCAGAGGTGAATTCATCCGTTGCCTCTTCATCATCAGAACCTCCATCATCAATGTCATCAGTTGTCCCAATAGCCGGCTGATCGGAGGCATGGGATTCAACCATGCCCGATATTGTAACAACCTCTTGTGCAGGAGGTGCTTGTAGCTGAACCTACATAAAAGAAGCATATAAATCATGATTGATTAGGCAACTATAAAAGCAAGGAAAATATAATTCTATACTAACTGAGAAATTTATCATCTATTCACTCCACACTTAATCCAGCCTCAGCGCCGAGACGTACAAGAGATTATCTTGTATTTGATATATCAATGCAAACGTAGGACTTCTCCAAAATATAACCAAACCGGAAATTCCAATAAATGATACAAACTACTAAATAACAATCTGGAACATTATCCAATAGATGTCAAACATACTATGAAGAACATGTCCTCTCGGTGCCGAGAGGACATATTTGAAGGCTAGAACTGGATCAAGTACATAAACTATTAGGCTCAATTTGAAATTTAAATAGGTATAATTTGGGGTCCGGCCTTGCTCTCGGCGCCGAGAGGAAGGAATTGAGCCTGCCCACTTGATCACCCTAATCTCCACAATTAACCTTATAATATAACTAAGGGCCGCCTGATATACAACATATGCAAAACATATGGACATTAAGGACTAGCACTTTTAGTCTGAGATCGAAACAACATTGGGATATATGTAGTGGCTGTGCCAAAAAGAATTTCGTTTTCCTCCTAAACCCCCCAAATTACCTTAGAATATCAACTAACAAAACATCATAGAATGATGCTATCTATAGAAGTCCACATATATATGTAGCTCTCGGCGCCGAGAGGTGTCTATGAATGTGTTAGGTTTTGCTAGAAAACAACAAGCATGGAATGAAGTTCAGGAATATTAGAAATATACAAGAAAAATAATATGTAAAGTATCCCTCACGAATCATGTACATGATCACAAGTTCAAGGGTCCGCGTTCCTCTCGGCCCCGAGAGGTACAATTTATCCAAGAAAATTTGTCCATGTTATCAAAATTCTTCTATTGACTTGTTTTAGTTCATCTTAATTCTGCTTAGAATCTAAAAATCCAAGTTTTATGATATTTAATTTGTAGGTCTTACAAAATTATGGATTTACGGCTATCTAATCAATTGTATCCATCAAATGTGGATGGTCCAGTTCATCCTCTCGGGGCCGAGAGGTGTCTTTTAGTAGAATACTACTTATCAAAATAAGGTTTTCATGCACATAGAAAACAATTATTTGCAGTATGTCAACTAGAGATAGCCCCTATCCATTGGCCGAACACCATGAAATTTAGACATGATTTTGCCTTAAAGTCAACATGGCTTGGATCTTTCCTTGCTCTCGGCGCCTAGAGGTCCAATTCAATCGGCAACAATGAATGGACTTGATGATCGATTTGAAATAATTCTAGGTTGAATTTAGTGGATGTTGATTGTTTACCTATTAATTAGCAAATTAGCTTCAAATGGAATCTAAACTAATTCTTGCTTACATCATTAATTATACAAATAGGAGAGCATATGATTAGGTTAAATTTTAATCATCACAGTGATCATGTAAGAATAGTAAGATGGACATGTCAATGATGTTAAAGATTGATTTTCATAAATTATTAATCTAATACCAACTTGTAACTTTCTGTTGGAGCTCTACATCAAGGTGAGATCGTAATTTATTTCATCTAAAATCAGTCTAAGGAAGGAGCACTCTAATCAAATATTGAATGGTCTCCAAATACATCTGCCTCGAAATACATATTCGGCTGTCTGGTGTTCCCATTCCAGACCAGCCCTCGGCGCCAAGAGGGAGAATTCCGGCATCCAAACTGAAGTCGTCATCACAGGGAGGAGAGAACGGAAGACTGATTTCAAGGCTCCACATGTTCGCCTCGGAGCCGAGAGGAAGGATGGCAGCCCGCGAGTGTGATGTCATCACAAGGAGGAGAGAACGGGAGACTGATTTCAAGGCTCCACACGTTCGCCTCGGAGCCGAGAGGAAGGAAGGCAGCCCGCCAATGTCATGGTCGGGGTTAACAAAATAACTAGTCCTGTTACCTTAGTTCTGGTTTCCTGAAGCCACAATACGATTTCTGATCAAGCATGATTTGAACTATTTGCACGATGCCTGAGGTCACCCACCCCTCTGTGCCGAGAAGCTGCAGGTAGTCCTGTTCTCCGGTAATATATCAATTGTTCGATTCACAATGGAGAGAGCAAAACCTAACGTCTATAGATTTCAATCCGAGCTTATTTTGAAACTGGAATATGGAAGTCTGACTGCGATGCAAGTCCGACTACGATGCAAGTTTGACTGCGATGCAAGTCCGACTGCGAGCTACTCTGGTTACCAAAAATTTTTAAACATACTCGTCCATCTGCTCTTGTTCTTCGAAGCTCAGATGTTCCATTTTGAGCTGCACCAGACGTCGACAATCTCGAAACACGGAGGACAGTGCGACAGGCGCGAAACACGGAGGATGCAAGCCTGACTGCGAGCTACTGTGGATACCGAAAATTTTAAAAAAACTCGTCCACCTTCCATCTGCTCTTGTTCAATGAAGCTCCGATGGGCCAGTTCAAGCTGCCCTGGACGTCGACATGCTGCAGACACTCCTAAGGATCCAGCGCTCGAAACACTAAGGACAGTGCGACGAATTGAAATCTAACTTCTACAGATTTCAGACGGAGCCAACAGCATGCAAGTTTGACTGCGAGCTTCATCGTGAATACCTGAACCGTACATCTATACCGGATCTTTGATGCTCTGATGGGCCAGGTCGAGCAACCGTAGATGTCGGAGGAATACAAATAGTCTTGCAGGAGTCGAAGATCTCGGACCACGGAGGAGACAGAGGTGTCTATGAATCAAATATCTAATTGTTGCCCTCGGAGATGAGAAGAAGCTAACTTGACCGGAAGCTGGATCAGCAGCTACCAAAAATTTCAGATCTAGTCACCGAAACCCTAGATTAGAATTTCTGCTCTGCTGGCTTGTACCGCCTAAATCTCTCTCCCACTGGAAGACAACTACAGTTAAGTGTAGTTTGAGCAAAACTTACCTCGTTCGGCACTTGTGCAGGAGTCGAAGAATCGTTGATGCCGATTTCGTCATCTCGAGCTCTGTCCTCGCTTCCGCTCCCGTCGCCGTCGCCTCCCCGTCCCATGGTGGCGGCACTTCGAGTCCCAGGTCTCCTCCCCATCTCAATTGCAGCCTAGAAAAATATTTAAAAAAATTCAACCCTTACATCAAGAGATCGATAGAGCCCTCACGAAATTCACGAATCAACCGTCACAGCAAGAAAACGAACCAACCTTTAGAACAACAAATTTAGGGTTACCCGGATTGGAGTTCAGATTTTCAGAACTAAACTATAGCACCCAGTATTGGCACTTATTGTCTTCAGAACCATTCGGGATTTCTCAAAAAATCTACAAGAAGCCCTTGCTTACAAGGTCAAAGACGAAGGCTGACGTTTTGCGACTTGCGATAAAAAGACCCCGTATCCTCCCTAAGTTTTGGGATTTACAACGGACAAGCTCTTCAACGGAGCATCCTTCGGCATGTACGTTATTTGGCTATCATAGCAGCTTAGATAGTATACTCGAATACAGAGCATATTTAGAGCTGATTCTTCTTTATAATATGTTTTGTGGACATAATCCATTTTAGTTAAGATTTCTCATCATTGAAAATTTCTTGTTTGTTTTTTAATCATTTTTCAAAGAAAGAAAAATAAATACTAAATGTAGCGTAAGTGGTATTCTAGTTTTCTTTTCATTTATTTAGAATTTATGAATTTTTAATGATTTGGGGTAGTGCTACTTGTTTGTGGTTTAGGATATAAGCCCATACATGCATATATTTGCAACTTATATAGAGTTGTGTAGAACTCACAAGCCATGACTGTCTACTCCAATACCTTTACATTCTTTTCTTCATTAATTTCATTCCTAATGTGGTCCACGCAAGGATTACCTCATCTCTATTTTCTAGTTAATAATAGGGGAGATGAAACAATGAAGAGAACTTGTAATTACTTTTTAAATGTATACTAATTGTACATTGAATAATGCAAAATTTTACTTCCAAAATAGACATATTACGTATATTGAAAAATGAGAATTTCCATTAATCAAGTGAAAATTGTTCGTACATTGAACAAATCTTAATTTTCTTTGTCAATTTGACTCTCTTGGTATGTTGAAGAAACCTAAATTTCTCTTTAAATGTGCACTACTATAACATTGAAGACAAGTCTAATTTCGGTCAATGCCATGATTAATAATAGAAACAATTTCTTCAACCCTCCTAGAGTGGATAATTATCAATAGAAGCTCTGTACTAATTATGTGATCGGTTCCTAGTTTCGGCTTGATAATCAACACAATTACACATTCGTAAAGTACTTCCCATTCCCTCTAATGTACGCGTAGTAGTAAAACATAGAACCCTACATTGTAATAGGGACTTCATGAATGAATTTTGTTGTGCTGTACTTGTTTGCGTAGGTAAATGAAGTGCATTCCAAAGGCCCTAATTTAACAATTTCAAATAGAACAAACACAATGAAGACCAAAATCGGTGTGTATGAATAGGTTTACTTACAAAAGAATTCAATGCTCTTCCAAGGCTGCACACTCTACGCTTATCTTCCTCCACCCAATTGAGCTTGGCAACAGTCACTTTCTGAACATCCTCCACTTTGATATCTTCTATTTCTCGTAGGTCACGAGTGCGTCCTAGGAATGATGCACTCCTATCTGATGAATTACTGAGTGCTCTCGTTCGAGACCGCTGTAGCTCCTTTCGAGAAGAGAATAATAGTTTCTTCTTCTTCTTCCTCTTTTTCTTCTCTCTACATTGAAAACTACCTTCAAATTCGCACATAGCCGAAAGCATGAGACTAATGCTACATATTGCAATATGGCTCTGAGGAAAGTAGCTCCTTCCAACAACTACCAATGTTACTTATATGCAAATGTTGTTTTCGTTACAGAGTCGTGCACAACTAAACCCTACCCCTCCAAAGTTCAATATCTCTACTACAAAAACACTGATTGCAAGGCTTCTAGTTGAATTGATGTTTCACTCTACTAATTTATACCATACCATCAAAACCAAAATAAACAAGTACTACCCCTTGTATACTTGTAGTATTAGTAAGTGAAATTTAATGTGGCTACGTACAAGAATTATGAATTCAAAAATATTTTCTCTTGGTTCATATCTCAATGTACTCATAGCAATGATCAATTGCCATAAATTAAAACTGAGAATGTAGTGCACATTTTTGGAAACACTGGTAACGGACCCTATGTATAAATCAAATAAAATCTTCACAACTCTATTGTATAAATGCGCATCTTCATGAAATGTACGCTATAATAAGATATTAAACGGCCATGACGTGGTCCTAAAATGGAGATGAGATAGACTTTTAAAGTTTTAATGGATCTAGGATAAAGCGGAGGCAACTGAATGTGTGCCCTATTTTACTTCAATGGGGTAATGTGCATGGTTCAAGCATCCCTTCTGCTACATTAATAAATAAATTGGTAGATTGGCATCTTGGTTGGCATTGATGATTTTGAAATTGGAATATGGAAAGCCCCATATTTTATTTTGGACCATTCCAAATCTACAAATTGATTTGACACAAGTATAATGGGCATTATGGGTACTTACTGGTTACTTATTGTTAGTCTCCAATTATTAGATTATCCGTATATCTTTACATGGCGCTTGTATGTTCACTTTGCCAGACCTATTGTCAGGAATCGGTGCATACATCCAAGATCTTAGAAAGTACATAACTAATTCCCTATTGTTTGGAAAGTGCTAAAACCAACTTTCATACATGCCACATCCATTTGTTTTTTTCAAATAAAAATAATTCCCTCTACAGAGTCCTTGTAGTAGTCAGAGTAGACTTAAAAGGGGCGTAGTTCAAGTATACTATCTTAAACAAACCCCGTATCTTCTCAATTGTGATATGGTCTTTGAATTATGTATTTTTCTCTTTTATGAGCTACGTAACATTAATTAGTCACTTAAGTCCCCATCCACCTCAATAAAGATTTGGGTCGCCATTTCAAATACTTAGAAATTGGATCCATTTATAGTACTACTTTCTAATAAGTAATGACGTACCTACGGCCCTAGATCTGTCTTTATTTTATTTATAGGACAATCCCATGCCCTTATATTTCCAACCTTTTAACCCCTTCAGTCATTATCCTTTGTGTTTTATGGAGAGGGGCTTTATATTTCTTTGATTTCAAGTGGTTTTGTAGTTTAGAGGTCAATGGCCTCCATTCGAGCAGATGGCCATGAAATTCCTCTAGTCCTCCCTCTTGGAGAAGGTGGTTTTGCTATCGTATCTTCACACCTCCTTCATGTTCGATTTGGCTTTGTCCAATCTAGCATATATGTTGAGGAAGAAATCATATCCGAGTCTGGCCAGTTGAAGGAGTTTGTACATATTCAGAAGTTAGTACTTGATGATGGTCATGTTTGGCACCTTCATCTCGGTCGATATAGAGCTTACGGATTGCCCTATCTCATGATGGGTACCTCCAATGATATCTTACCTCGACAGTCAGACTATTCTACGGTGGATATGCCGCTTCGACACAAAAATGTTACAAACTCTACGGACCGTGATCGCATCACAGTTACCAGTACTCCTGCTCCACATGTTCGTGTGAAGGTAGAAGTTTTAGATCGTATCATAGATATATCTAGCGAGTCAGAAGGAGAGTCTCCTAGTCAACTAAATTTACAAGCAACACTTCCTCATAGACTTCCAGACAATGTCCTCAAGACGACTTCTACTCAGTATAGCACGCCTTCCACTAGTCCTGCTTTGTCTGCTTTCTCACGTCCACCAACTTATCCAAGTTGTACAACCACAATTAGTGTCGTTGCCTGTCTTCGAAACCTAGCATCTATTCGTGGTTCTAGGAATGAAGTTGCTGCTTTAGACTACGATTCAATTATACACCAGAAAGTGGAGTACCTTCCTTCTGACTTCAATGGAAACGTTGTATTTGAGTTGCCTTCCCTTCGTGTTTCATCCTCAACAACTGCTGCTCGGAACCTCCAGGGCATGGATAAACGTTTTGATGGTCATGCATGGTGTCGTACCATGACATCTAATATTAACAACCAAGATGGTCTGAAGTTTAGAAAATCCTCTTGTGCAGGCCATCTAGTATGTAACAATTCGAACTGTGACTACTTCACACGATCATCAAAGCGTAATGAAACTGAGTGGTGTGGTTATACTCCTGTCCCATTTTATGTTGGAGCAACCCCTCCAAAGGATTCCACTCTTCTTTGCAAGATATGCAAAATTCCACCCCATTGCATTAGTATCTGTGATGCTAGAATATACTATGTTTTTAGTGATACTGCCCTCATGACCAGAGCATGCATTCATTTAGGAAGCCACATGCATCATGTTGCTTCCGGAACATGCAGAGAGTCTGTAGACACTATCACCGATCTAATCGCAGATGAGGTTTCTAAAACCCCCACTGCCACTAACTCTGCCATCGCCCTTGCAGCTAGTAAGCAGTTTTTGGACAACTACCTCATACACAATGGTGATGGACCTAAGGATATTTTGCGGGGAAAGTCACTTGAGGATGTGATGGACAGATTCCAAATACTAAGTTCCCCTAACATCCGTAATACTATATCTTCATTTCGTAGCACTGGCAAAAGTGGGGTCATAGATAGCATTATGAATATGAAACGTAATTTAAAGTTTGAATACATTCATGATAGTGTTTTTCCTGGACAAGGAAAGGAGAAGGTTTACTTGTTCAAAATGTTGGTGGAAGGACCTGGTAGTGGAGTAGACTTGGTGAAACGCATGCAAACTGGAGGCGATCTAGAGAATGCTTGGCTTATGTTTGACCACGTGAAACGTGTAAGAGATTGGACAACCATGGCTTGCCATGTGTATGACACAGGATGCAGAAAGGTCATGACAATTGCCGTTTGTGACATGCAATCTGAAGATACCGAAGTCCAGTGCATCATGTGGAGGTTACTGAATGATGTTATGAAACGAAATGGTGTTGAGAATCCAAATTTCAGAGGCTTCATGGCAGATAGTGCACAAGCGAATTGGAATGTTGTTCGCATTGTATACGGCACTGGGAATTCCAAAGAGCAGATGGTGAATCGCGAGCGAACGTGTCTCCTGCATTGGAGTACTTCATTGCACCGACATACACAAAAGCTCATTAAACCGGATATGCAACACCAACATACTCGTCTATGTAAGCAATACAAAGACTCAAAGACTATGGAGGAAGCTGAGACACGATACTTGGCCATTCGATCTTGGTGGCTATCGTCTGGGGCAGCCTCCGAAGATGCTATGCGTGAACTAGAGTTGTGGCTCGCTTTTTGGCACTTCCGATATCGCCAATGGGGAGGTTTTATGCAAATGGTAAGTTCACTCCTATTATTTTAGTTTCTGAACCTCTTATGCAGTTATCCTTTGAATTTGAAATACATTTCTTTGTTTTACAATAATTACTATAGAGAAATTTTGAGATCAAACTATTGAGGGGGTGACTTACCTCTCGGGGCCGAGAGGTAACTTCACTGCCTACGGATGAGATCAAAAAATATTGTACTTTTTCAGAATTACATAAATTTTGGGATCAAACTATAGATGGTATGATTTACCTCTCGGGGCCGAGAGGTGCCTTCATAGCATGTTGAAGAGATCCTCCATTTTGATGCTTGTTGAAGCCCACATAGTTGACACTGTAAAGACTTTTATAAAGTGCATTGTAGGTCTAACTATAGTTTTCCTGTTGCAGGGACTAAGTGTTGAGGAAATGGCAGACATGCCATCATGCAACTTATCCGAAACAATCCACAACAAATGGTTACAGCAATCAGGCAATCGAGGTAATGATTTGTTTGCCGCCACTTCTGATGATTGCATTCGAGCGTTCATGCAAATGACAAATTATCGAGCATTCCTGAAAGGTAGAACATCAAGGTCAGGGCCATCTAAAGAGGAGTTGAAACTAAGAGGCGCCAGACGCAGCGGTGACCCGAAGAAAATTGCTGAGGCCTTGAATGTCCTTCCCGGAGCAGTTGATGCTGCAACACGTGTTCCACACTTAGAGGGCGAAGAAGTGTTCGGCAGTAGTAAGCGCAAGCTTGACCTTCCCATTGGATCAGATGGTGACTCCCATAGACCAGATAAGGTCAATTTCTCTCAACCGCGAGTCATGATCCGATCTATCCACGTGCCTATCGAGGCCTCAAATCAAGTCAATACATCCAATAACTTGGAGAACATAGTACATGTGACAACTGCACTAGAGAGTGATTGCGACATTATGCAATGGCATATTGCAAGACTATCCCACAAATCCAGTTGCAAATGTCATGCCCAACAGCGTGGATCGAACATCCGTTGCATTGCAAAAATTGCAAAGGGATCTAAAGGCACTCCAGCTCCAACGTATCGTGGTAGAAAGAAACAATGGGGTGGAAATAAGGAGATCATGATAGATTTTTGGTTTTGTGCAGATGATATTCACCGATGTGTTCGAGGTTCTAAGCGTCCTTGGGTAATTGACTGGCCTCAAGTACCAGACGTGTGGCCTATACTTACGGGCACTAGTTTGACTCGCCATGAAATACTTTTATTGCAAGATGCTGGTTTTCAACTTCAAGATCGTCCGCCTATGTCACCTCGGCGATTATTCACGATGTCCAATGTTTTTGAGGCGGTCCTTTATGATCAGCCTACCCCTGTACATGCTAACACCTATCCAACAACTCGAAGGAGCAAGCCTATTAGATGCATTGCAAATGCTCCTACTACAGAGCATCGCAATAAGTGGGAAAGTGTTGGCAACATCAAAGGAACAATCTTAAGGGTTACAATGCTCCCCTTTCCTGGACTTGGGGCCATAATCTCCCTTCAATCTGGAATAGAGCCCACACACAAAGTTTATCAAATCACACTTGGTATGTACTCAGAATGCACTTGTCCAGATTTTGTAGACATGGCTGTCTCAGCAATTGGAGGACGCCACCAATATGTTCATTGCAAACATCTTTATTACTTATTTCGATACTTCTGCAAAATGGATGTGGTTGAAGACAAGTTCATACATTCTCCAAGCTTTAGTTTCAATGAAGTGAAGCGCCTCCTCATCAAGGCTGGTATCATGATGGTTCCAAACGAGGGTCTCTAAGATACCTAGACTAAGATTTTAGAATCTTTAAGTGCTTAGAATCTGTGACTTTGACTCTTTGAAGCTTTTGCCTCATCTTTGTCATCTACCTACAAGAGTAAAAATTTCCCTTTGACCAAATATTGTAATTTGATGGAATTTTGTATCCACTTTTATTTCTATCCTTGTTCATATTTAACATCAAATTAGTTCTTCATCTACACAATGTTTACTTCCAATTTTATAGATAATATTCAAAATACCATTTGTAATACAAATAGGACCTGTCCACGGTAATAGGTCCAAGGAAATAGGTCTATGGAAGTAGGTCCTAAAATTTACAAGCAATAGTAAATTTTGCCCAAATTTTGTTCTAAAGTAAATTTTTTCTTTAAAATTTTCAGTTTTTTATCCCTTTTGTAAATCCCGAAGCTCACTGCTCACATAATCCCTGCTCACTGCTCACAGGCTCATGCTCGCACGCTCACAGAATAGCACCGCTGCTAATGCCAATAGGGGTTGTAATGGCATGGCCTTAGTAGGTGTAGGACGACCCACCCTTTGGCATGGATCACATGCCCGAGCAAAATGGTGAGCGTCCTTAAAAAGTGTTGGCCACCAATAACCAGCCATTAAAACTTTACGGGCAGTAAGTTCTCCCGCGAAATGTCCCCCACACCCATCGGTATGACACCCCTCTAAAATTAAAGGTATTTCATTAGAAAATATACAACGTCTTAATACCCCATCGGTACCTTGTTTATATAACACATCATTTATTAAAGTATAAGGAGCACATTGATGTAATAAGTGTTTAATTTGTTTATCACTCAATTGACTTGGTATTTGGTTAGTTTTTAAATATTCTAATATATTTTTATATTCCGATTGGACTGCCTCAACCACAAACAATTGGCCATCAGGTAATTCATCATCAATTGGCACAATGTTGGAGTTAGGTGTTGGTTCCAATCGGGATAAATGATCAGCATTGGCATGTGTTTTGCCAGGCCTAACCACAATTGAAAATTTAAACTCTTGTAAGAGTAATACCCAACGGGCCAATCGGCCACTTAAATCCGGTTTATTAATTAAATATTTTAATGCATCATGATCAACATAAAATGTGAATGGATATCCCAATAGATAATGACGAAACTTTTTAACAACAAAAATCATACCTAACGCCTCACGTTCGGTAGTAGTATAATTTTTCTCAGCCGCTATTAATTGTCTACTAGCAAAATAGATTGGATGGTCCATATTCTTTTTATCCTTTTGACTTAAAACACACCCTAATGCTATATTGGAAGCATCCACATAGACATGAAATGGATCATCCCAATTGGGTGGAATTAATACAAGAGCGGTACTTAATCGTTCTTTTAAAGTAATAAATGCTTTGGTACACTCTGATGTCCATACAGGGCTAGCACCCTTTTCTAATTTTTTTAATAAATTAGTTAAGGGAGCGGCATGAGTAGCAAAATCTTTAACCGCTCTCCTATAATAACTACCAAGACTAACAAAACTTCTAACATCCGTTACCGTTCTAGGTCTAGGAGTATTTATGATTAAATCAATTTTATCAGGGTCAGTACTTATTCCTTCTTTACTCACAATATGCCCCAATAATTTACCATATGGTACCGCAAATTGACATTTAGACGCATTAAGAGAAATACCATATTTATTACATTGACCAAAACAAAGAGCCAATTGGGCAAAATGGTCCTCTTTAGTGCCAAATACACAAAAGTCGTCCAGAAAAATCTCCATAAATTTACGGAGAAATTCTTGGAAGGCTACTGTGACTATTCTTTGAAAAGTGGCCGGACCATTACAAACCCCAAATGGCATTCTTCTATGAGCATACGTACCCCAATCGGTAGTAAAAGTAGTCAACAATTGGTCTTTTAATGCTATACTAATTTGATTATATCCGGAAAACCCGTCTAGAAATGAATACATTTCATGACCTGCTACAGAGTCCAAAACACTATCGGTAAATGGCAATGGAAAATAATCTTTTTTAGTAGCTGCATTTAGTTTCCGGTAATCCTGACATATACGAATTTTTCCATTTTTCTTTGGTACCACAACAATTGGACTAACCCATTCGCTAAATGGGACGGGGTAGATAAATCCTATTTCTAGAAGTTTATCTATCTCATCCTTCACCAATAGGGAATATTTGGGATTTAACCGATGTTGCCTTTGGCGAATCGGCTTAGCATCTTCCTCTAAGGTTATATGGTGTTCACACACCTCGGGTGGTACACCCTTCAAATCCTTATAGGAAAAAGCAAAAGTCCCTAAATAAGTTTTAAAGAAATTTAACCATTGATTTAATTCATCTGATTTTAATTCTCGACTTATTTGTATTATTTTTGGATCATCTTCACTACCAATATTTAAATCCATACATAAATCTTTAGGAACATGTTTTTCAATTGGGATAGACTCAGAAGAATAATCCCAATGGTCCTCTGTTTCCCAAGTAGGTTCTAATTCCGATTGGTCATCAGATACCCCATAGACAGCCTTATCCATTAACCAATAGGCAATGGCTCGATCGGAATCTTCACTGTCTTTACAAGGTAGTAGATATTCCCCAGGCCCAATTTCCTTAAATACTCTACCAATTAGTGATTTGTTTGGTTTTATTAAACCATGAAATTGTACCTGGTTGGCATTTACATTTTCTTCAACATCTGAATCATAATCTAGATCACTGGTATGTTCAATAGATTCCCATTGTGTTTCCCCATGGTATTTTTTTGAATACATTTGTAATTTAACTTTAGATAAACCAGAGCCAATTGTTAATAAACCCCTACCCCAATCGTCTTTAGCTTTGGCTTGGTATAACCAAGGCCGACCTAGTAATATAGGATAGGATGTATTAGGAGACAATTGTTGGAACACAATATAATCTATATAATAAATAATACCAGAGATCATGGTTTTTAATTTAGGTAAAATTCCTTTTGGTATGACCCTACTCTAGTCAGCCATACGTAGGACTAATTTAGTTTCTTGTAACCCTTCCAATTGAAGACT
This sequence comes from Rhytidiadelphus loreus, assembly GCA_947034895.1. Classification (NCBI taxonomy): domain Eukaryota; kingdom Viridiplantae; phylum Streptophyta; class Bryopsida; order Hypnales; family Hylocomiaceae; genus Rhytidiadelphus; species Rhytidiadelphus loreus. The sequence goes on from OX344762.1 coordinate 66,475,981, forward strand.
AATCATAGTTTCCCAATTCATTAAATTTACACTAGAACCTCCATCAACTTGTACACCACTAACTATAACTCCATCAATTGTCACATCAATCATGGGAGCGCCAGGATCTGGGCTAATAGCAACTTCATTTACCATTTTTCTATTCCTTTTTCTAATTAAATTTTCTTGAAGTGTAGCCCTACATTGTGGTGCTACTCCTAACAATTGTTTTATAGATATATCAGCTTTTATATTTCCCAAGTCTTCTAAAATATCATAGCCAATTGTACCATGCATAATACCAATTGGTTTAGATTTTCTGTTTTTATTAAACCGATTGATCTTATTTGGTAGTACTTGATTCCTCATCGGTACTGGTTGCTGACCTATTGGTACTGTTTGCTTTTTCCAATTGGGACGGTCTGGTACTATGTCCAATGCATCACCAATTGGTTTGGCCATATTTATTGAATCCTGATCTAACGATGGGATTTCTTGAATAGGATGTTTAAAAATCCCAGGAGCTGGTTGATACTCTTGGAATTCTCCATGGGTCACAGGATTTAAGGTTTTCAAATTTAACAACACAGGATCTACCGATGGGACTGGTTGACTTAATGGAATATTTTGAGGTACCCAATGGGTTTCCTTTTGCACCATAACTCCATTGTTTTGATTTTCTAATAATTTATTCTCACTATTAACAATTGGTATAGTGGTGATCCCTGATTGAATCAATGGCGACACCACTGTCATTGGTGTTTCTACATTCCCATTGAGAATTTTATTTTCTATCGGTAAAATCACATCGGCATTAATTATAGGTTGGCTTCCCATTGGTATTGATGGCTTATTAGCCTTTGCTCTAGTAGTAACTTGTTTAACATTTTTAATATCGTCATTAGATTTCAATTGTTCTTTTAAATTCAAATTATCACAACCACTCGATGAACTCACTTCATTTATTGAAACATGGTGAACTACCCTATCTTCGCTAAGCATTACCAATTTTGGACCGGTTTTATTTTCCCGCACCATTCCATCATTGTTGCGTGGATTTTCCCGTTTTGGCCCATTACATTCTTCTGCGGTATGGCCTGCTTGGTTGCAATTGCCACACAACGGAACATAGGGAATGCTAGCCTTAGCATTCGGGCAATTTCTTGCGAAATGTCCCATTTCTCTACAATTATAGCATTGCACATTTGGATTTTCTTGCCAACTTGGGTTATTTCCCCCATAGGTAGGATTCCCTTGATTAGGACTTCCAAAGGGCAATTGATTCCAACCTTGGTTTTGACTTGTAGGATTTTGTGGTATATACCTATTGGGGTTGTTACTATTAAATCCCCCATTATTGAAATTCTTTGGGTTAAAGTTCGGATTAAAATTAGGATTAAAGGTTCTATTCTTGGGTACAAAATTAGGATTAAAATTATTTCCTTTATAAGTGGATTGCCGTACAAACCTATTGGGATTATTACTATTATCATAACTGTTATTATTATTATCCACTACAAATACTTGACCCAATTGAGCACGTTGGTTTGCCTCATTTATTAAACTTTTTTGTAAATTACGGCAAGATTCTGTCTCATGCTTCCCTCCACAAAATCTACACTTAGGGGATAAATTAGATGGCGAGGGACAATCATTTAACATATGGCCCTGACCTCTACAATTAGTGCACCATATATTAGCTCTATCATTTGGAGGTTGACCTTTCTTTTCTATTGCATTATTTAAATGAACGGCCAAATCTTCAAATTTATGGGTTAAATCTAACAATTGGGCTTCCATTTTATTTGGCTCTATTGGTATTGGTTTGACTACTGTTGTACCAATAGGCATTGTTTGTACTGGCCCCGCATTGACCGGCACTATGGATGGTATGGACACTTGTACGGTAGAATTTGGAGGAACATAGGTAGTGGGAGGATATGGAGTTTGGTAGGTCATCTTATCATTAATATTAGGTCTCAATTGAGGTTGAGATTGTATAGCCACCCCATAATTATCCTCAAAATTTACCTCCTCCCATAATTTTGCCCTCCTATAGGCATCATTTAAAGTACCTGGAGCCACTTCTTTTACATATGTTTTTAGCCTATGTGGTACCAATCCTCTAATAAAAAATCTCATTTGCATTTGATCATTATAACCATGACCGGCTGGAAGTCTTAAAACTAAATCTTCTAATCGGCCATAGTAAGAATCAATAGATTCTCCCATAGTCATTGTAATATCTTGTAATTGCTCACTCAACCTTTCTTCATAAGCTATTGGTCTAAATTGGGTTAAAAATTCATCTCTTAAGGCAGTCCAATTGGCAAAGTGACCGGGTGCTTGACGTTGAAACCACTGTTTAGCATGGGCTTGCAACGTAACCGAAAATATACTAAGCCAATGGGCCTCGGTTCTAGCATTATTAGCATTACATACTGTTAAAAATTCATGAATATGCCTATCGGGATCACTACCGATTTGTCTGTAAAAATAGGGATATTGCACTAACGAATACGGCCGATCGGCCTCTTCCCCGTCTCTCATCCTAACAGGTAATACCTGTTGACGAGCCTCTGGTGCATGATCCATGTCGGAACAACCACTCTCAAACCAATCGATTTCTACTTCTGGTTCGGGAGATAATGGTTCAGAATCACTACTCGATTGGTGTTCAGTTTCAAAATTTACTTCAACTCCAATTGGTTCACCGTTTCTCTCTGGACTATTAGGATGCACTGATCCTGTAGTTTCCACTGGACCAATTGGTGGAATCCACTGATTACTGGTTTCCTCGTCAGAGGTTGTATCTGAGTCTACGTTATAATTTCTCCAATCGGGACTAGTAGGTAATGAAACAGACCGATCGTGTTCAAACTGATTGATACACCATTGGTATCGAGAATGCGAACGTCTACAAGCCCTTGCCTCTCGAGCACTTATGCTAGACTCGGATTCCCCATTATAACTCATGAGCTTTCATCATTATCTCATACACCACCATTCCAATTGACAATTTAGGTTAAGTAAATTTTATTCTTCCAATCGAAATATGAAAATTACCTCCCCAGCATGGTCGCCAAAATGTAGAAGGATTTTTAATTTCTTCTATAAAAATAAATCCTAAGAAAGGATTCAAACACTAGGAGGTAAACTATTCCAATAGGATTGTAAAATTTATTCCACGGCATTGCCAATTGCAAGATTCCGAGTGTAAGACTTATTCATATTATATATCAATAACCAATCGGTTTAGAACCACTTATCGAATCAATTGATCTTTGCTTTTCAATTAATATTTCGCTTTAATTCTCCTTCATTTGCTTCATTTTGCTCCTTACTTGATTCTCCTTTCCAATTGCATCTTCTTTGTTTTCCATAATATTCTCCTTTATTTTGCATTCCATTTTTATATTGTTGAATCTTTCACAAAATTGACACTTCTTTATCTTCTTATTAAAATCAGCTTTGTCCATTTTGATTTTATTTTTAATTATGTTTATTTTTCTATTTATTTATTTTCAGTTTAATGTTTATTTTTATTCACTGCATTCCATTTTTCCGATTGCTCCCTCTTCACAGTACACTAATAATAAGCACATAATCTTTCTCCAATCGGTCTTCAACTCCACAGGTTCAATCTCTCAGTTTACCAATCGGCTTTTCTCACAATTGATCACTCCTCATAGTTTCCTATTGATTTCGATTCATGTATTTTAATTTTGCAATTTAAGACTCCAATTGATCTCTCAGAATTTAACAACTCAATCCAAGTTCATTTTAAGTTTTCCAATTGATATTTTATAACACTATGATTCCGATTATATCCAATCGGTAATTGATTCATCACACACATTCACTTTATAAACCAATTGGACGAATGCCTCACTTAACACACAGAATTACAGATCATCCAATCGTTAATGCTTATTTTTCTCCATCGCCAGAACCACTAACTCTTAACAATTACTCCAATTGATTTTCCATTTCTTCAACATACGTTCACAATCATACACTCAGCATTTTCACACATCCCAATCAGTACACACACATAGTTACTCAATCACACATCCAGACTCTACAAAAACTCCCAATTGTAAACATTCCTTTATATTAATCTCATCAACAAACACACATTTCACTCACACACAATTGTTAACTTTCTGCTATATTAATCAAACACCAAAACACAAAATCAACACCAATTGTTTTACTTCCTACTCGGAAGGAGTCCCTGCTTCTCTCGAGGTCAACTGAAAAATACAATCGTGAAAAAACCACTACATACCGGCCAAAGGCCAACTGATCATAACCGCCAATCGGAGCATCAAAATTTGCCCCTCCAAATCACCATGAGTTCCCTATCGGCAATTAAAAGACATACAGCCCGTATATACAGTGAAATTAACCTCCCTATTGGTAAAACTACATATTAAGCATGAAAAACTACCAATAGGCAAAAACTAAAATTATACTACAGTCCACAATCACTGATTGATCCTATGACGCGCAAACCATTCAAAAGTGCGAAGACCTTCAACGAGAAGAATTTCTCATTGAAGAGGGAATTTTTCAAGCACATGGGACACTTCACAGACATTGATCTGAAGGATTACGTCCTCCATCTGCTTGGGAGAACAGAAGGTCGCACACGGGACTACCCGAAGGTCTCAGTGGGCGCTTCAAAGATATTGTGCGAGGACAATTATAAAGCCGAGCACTGGGTAGAGAGGAGGAAGCGAAAGAAAGTCATCATGGAGGAATTCATGGCCCTCGATAAGTCCTTAAAATTCAAGGACAGACATGGGGAAGTCATTGACGTGGCGTGGAAGCAATGGAAGCGCGACAACATGTTTTCCTCGGCAACATGGGATTTCCTCCTCACCGCCCCCCCCCAACCAGTTCTTCGTTAAGCACCTCACCAACGAGGCGAAGAAGAAGACAGCAATAGACTACAAGGACAACCCAAAATTGTCGATGGTCTATAACATGTTCAAGACCTTCTTGAAAATGAAGAAGCGGGTGGAGCCAGTGGGAGGGGATGTATTCATTTAGGGTCACCAATGCTATCCCCAAGCTCTTGTGACCACCCACGTCTGGCCCTATGTCATGAGAGACCTTCGTGTTGCTGTCATAGATTTTCGAGTCCTCCCTAGACCAAATCCAGGATCCGGTGACAGTCCACTGTGCTTGCCATTGCTGAATTTCTTGACAGAGCACCTGAAGCCGGTCATGACTACTCCGGATGTGTGGTTATGGATTATGGGAAATTCATACGACATGGACGTGGCAAAGAAATTTGTGGCGTCGAAGATGACCGGGTACGAAGTCAAGGTGTCCAACTACCTACCTAGTAAGGCCGAGAGGATGGACAACTCGACCAACCGTGCGTTGGCGCCCCTAGTGAAGCTCCTTTTTGTATTGAAGAAATGGGATGACGGGGAGCCAAGATATAAGGATGTAGTAAAGAAGGTCTACGCCACCGATGACATTCCTTACTACACGGACTTTCAGAAAAACACCGAGGCAAAATATAGAGTCCATGCTAGTGAGCTCAGGATGGAATTCTATATTGACATTCTCCAGAGTTTTGCCGTGACTGGAGAAAATGTCATCGGCATTTACACAGGCTCAAAGTTTATGATTGCTACCAAGGTGAGACTCCATGTTTCGCTTGTCTTTATCTTCGGCTTGAAGATAAAAGTGTCTTATTGCTGGTTATCTTCGGCTCGAAGATATCTTTGTCTGTTAGTGTTGTATTATGTGCTAGCTTACTCGATGTATATTGTATGTTTGTGTGTTATCTTCGAATCGAGGATAAAGACTCAGGGGTAGATAATGAGTATTAACGACTGCTTGTTCTTCTGCAGATGTATGGTCTCTATTATTATGGCCTTACTGATCGGCATGCATCCCAAAAACTTCGAGAAATGGCGAAGTATGGCAGTAAATTAGACATCAATGATTTCTGCCATGAAAACTCGCCATATCTCCCAGGTTATGAGCGTCCTCGTAACCTTCAAACTCCAGATGTGGACTCGGAGTCCACCCCCTCTATTGATGGCAATGCGGGAGCCTCAAGGGCAGATCGGGATTTCCCAGGTAACGAGGGTGCTTCCAACCTCGACATCAATGAATATGGAACAAATACCAATATTGTTCGAGGAGGAAATGTGGAGCAGGGCCAGGGCCAGGGCCACGTACAGGACGAGGGCCCCGAATCCGCCTCCAAGGGAATCGATGACGCGGGAGCTGGTACACGGAAGGAAAAGAAGATAAAAAAGAAGCCCTTGGAAAAGATCATACCGGACATCATAATCAGCGACGTCGAGGACTCCTATTCCGATATGGAGGATTTCAACTATGATTGTCCGGATGATGGTGGCGCGGGTCCGTCACAGGAAACTCATGTTCTTCTCCGACCTGTGAAGCAAGAGCTTAAGGATTTCTGGAGGCAGAGAGAGGAGAGAAAGGCCTTCAAGAGGGCAGAGCAGTCAAGAAGAAGGGAAGAGGAGCTGGCGGAGAAGAAGGCATTGAAGAGGGAACTAGAGAAATTGCGTGAAGAGAATGTTTCTCTGAGAACGCGATCGCAAGACCCCTCTACCTCTCAACCTGATGCGCAAGACGCTGATGGTGCTCCAGAAGCCACAGGTCACCAGACCGCCGATCCCATCGGTAAGGATTATCCTCGAGGCGAAGATAATCCTCTCCCACCTACCGAAGACGATATTGCTCCCCCTTCTCCTCCTCCAATGGAACAAGAGCAGGGGATTAATCTTCCAGTGGATAGACCAGATCCACAGATCCAGGAAGAGAGAGCTCCCCCCGCAACTGGGACAGAGGGAGCTGATTATCCTCGCCGCGAGGATAATTTGAGTGAGCCCCCTGCATTGGAGGCGCAAGCGGAGTCGGTCCCGGAGACACAAGAGGAGCAAGAGGTTGTTCCAGATCCCATCCCCCCTCTGCCTGAGCCGCGAGTACCAGAGGTGGAGATAGAGTTTGAAAATCCCCCGGACGACGACGACGAGACTGTAGACTACGGGGAATATTTGGATGAGGACGCCGGAAACCTAGAGTTTGGTCAGGTATACTCCCCTCCATCATCAGATCCCTACGATATTTCGTGATTGAATCTATCGAATGTGATGTGATGGATGTTTGTTTTGGCTTCCATCATGTTCATATTCCCAGTGAGAGACTCTCATGCCAATTCCTTCTGTTTGACAGGAGGGAGTGGATAGTCTCTGATTGTGAAGCGTGGACGGACTGCCACTCTGTGACTGCGTTTGTAGCATAGTGTAGATACCGCAATGGACTGTAGTTGGTATTTGTATACAATCGGCTAGAAATCAACGAAACCGTTAGACCGGGTGTATCATAAATTATTTTGAAATAAATATATGTCAAACTTCTCTTCAATGCGTGTAGTGTCTAATGAATTGATATTGCCCATGTTTGTGCCCAGCGCGGACAACTTAGAAGTGTGCACCGCCCGTTGGCACTCAAACAATCACTTAACAGAGGGGTTTTGCAGTCGCTTAGTGGGGTTCCATGCTTTTCTCCATTTTATGGGTCGCCTGATTGTGCCTTTCAACAGGTAACTACATCTCTTTCGTGTTGTGTTTGATCAGGTAGTAACGGCAGGTCGAAAAAAAAGAGTGCCGCGGAGTGTGTCCTCGTTAGTGGTCCAACCACGACAAAAGTGGTTGAATATCGTGTTCGATTTGAACGGAGTACTGTGTGAGAGCCAGGGTCAAGGGCCCCATAAGAAGAAAAAACATTACACAGTTCAAGATAATATATTCTCCCATCGAACCCCAACCCTCATTGGGACGAAGGCCGTCTTCGTTCGTCCCAATGTGCGCGAGTTCTTAGACGAGGTCTCAAAGATTTCGAACCGCGTCGTAGTTTGGAGCTCCATGTTCAAGAAGACGGTGGAGCCCGTTGCAAGTTTCCTCTTCCAGAACTGCAAGGCTCCCTACCACATCCTAGGTCAGGACAACTGTAGGAGGGTAGAAACCTCCGAAGGGAAATTTCTTCATCAGGCTGGGAGTCCGTGGAAGACTCTGCTCTTCAAAGTACTTGATGAGGAATTGTTCCTGGACCCACAGGATCCCAACTCCTTCAACAAGGACAATACCATTCTCATTGATGATTCACCGCAAAAGGGCATCCTCAATGAGAACGGGAATTGCATATACCTTGAGAGTTGGAACCCGTACATGCGTGGAGACAATGTACTCGTCGGCACTCTCATTCCGTGGTTGAAGAAACTACACGAGGAGTGTCCACTCGGACAACTTCGTGAGTTCGTAGATCGGAACCGCATAGGTGTGGCGCCCTTGGTCGCAGCAGACGATCAAGCGAATTATACATTGGATGGGATGAGGATGTCCGCGAAGGCATTCGAGTCGCGATTCGTGTTGCGGGGGATGAATCTAGTGATTGAATAAGAGAGACGAAGGAAGAAATAGACTTCTCAGTGTCTCAGTCAATCATAGAACTCGATGTACATTATTTTTGTGAATACGGATTGTTATGTACATTTCATTCTTGTGAATTAGTAAAATTTTGAACTTTTAATCAAGTTTTCTGGCCTCTTCTGGTTGTACTGTTTTGTTCAACATGTGTTTGTCTTCCATGTTGAGTTATCTTTGGGTCGAGGATAATTGTGGGGGATGTGTGTTATCTTTGGGTCGAGGATAATTGTGGGGGATGTGTGCTCACTTCTATTGCTATAGGTCGGAGGATCCGTTCTACCCTTTCTCCAACAAAGGGAACCACTCACGAGGAGCCTGCTGTCTGAATCGGACGTGTCACTTTCAATGAGGTCCGGCTCGATTGGAGGGAGCTTCGTGCCGTCCTCCTATTCTAAGCCTTACCTCCTGGGCTCAGCCACCGATGCAGCTTCGGCGGCCATCGACTTCTCGAAGGGGAATGTGGAGGAAGGCGTGGTAGATAGCCCACCTAGTCAGGGTCCCGTGAGGACACCAATTTGCTCACCGTCGCCGATGAAGAGGGCCAGCTCCACCCCAAGTCGATTGCGTTCACAGTCGCCGACTTTGCGAACGCCAAACACACCGCACAGGAAATTGTATGCGGATGACGAAGAGCGGGGTATGGATCCTCGTGTCGAGGATGAAGTGCTGTTGCCGGTGACGATCGCACATCAGGTTGTCCAGAGCGAGGAGCTCAATATAGATCCCAAGGTTGGAGATCGGATAAATGGTGTACCGTTGGGTGCATGCACTGCACAGCAGGTTCTACGCCACGTAGAGATTCCTATCTCGTTCCCCTCTAAATCCGTGGGCGGAGTATCTTTGCCTTCGGCTGTACCTATTTCCCGCCGAACGACTCTTCGAGACATACGGCGGTCAAATTACACACGATCGACAACAACTGCCGATCCGTACATAAGCACTGTGAATAGATCGATACCACGCCCGCCTCCTCGAGGTTCTAGGTCTCTTTTCAATAACGAGATTCCGCAACGTGAACGAAAGCGGAAGAGAGAGGCCAAGGATTTAATGATGATGGGGATGTTCAATACTTTCAGCAAAGACAATGGATCACCCAAGCCTTCACGACGCGAGGATATCTTTAGAGGATTGGCCAAGTTAAAAGCCTTGGAGGCAGCCAAAGAGGCAACAAATAGTAGTTCTTAATCCAAGAACGATGGTTTGCTCAGTGATCCTTGTTCATAGTGGTCTTCTTTTTGTGGAAGGATCATTACTATTAATAGAATAGTCATTCATATACAAAAAACAATTTTTAGTAAGGGTGAGCACTCTCTGTGCACATAGCCTCTACATTTTGACACAAGACATTCAACCATTAGACTAGCAAGATTAGACATACTGGGATTTCATTTTCTAGGAAGTGAAGTATATAGACAAGTGAGAGAAGTTGATTCAAGTAAATTCATGTTCTTCAATGTAAAGGGACCCGCTTTTATAAATATTACATCTTATTACACAACTCATGTGGAGTTGCATTTTGCACGTTCACGTTTCTTAATTGTTTTGGTGTGGATTTGCTCTATGCCTTCTATCGATTTGCCTATTTTTATCTTCGCCTTCAACAATTTATCTTTGAATGGAGGAGCCTTAAGTTCTCAAAATGACCATATTGTCTCAATTTAATGAATATGGCCTTACCTCTATATTATATAAGAAAAAAATGAAAAAAATGAAAAAAAAAAATTCTATAGAATAGCTTTCTATTGAAAGTTTATTTTGGTTGAATATTGATGCAATAGTCATCTTCATGTGAGCTCTATAAATATTTGAGTTCAAGAATATGCCATTTTAGTTCATTTTTCAACCCTTTCTAGACAATATATCTTATGTTATTTGGAATTGAAATTTTTGTCAATAGAAACCTTTAGTCATTGTTAAACAAAGCTCAAAATTTTAGGATGAAATTATAGTTTATTCAAGATGTATTACATGTATTACTTTTTCCGCCGCCACACGTGGGTATCCCAAATGTAGTGAGAGTGTTCTCCCCGTGTTTTATGTCCTCAATGTTTGTGCTAATAGGGCTCTCTAGTGTACGCACTTTTGAATACTAAAGATGGTTTCAAGCTCATTCTTTTTATGAAATCTCTTCACCACAAAGTCCTTACAAATGGCCAGTTTTTAGTTTAATTGTGAATTATTTTTCCTATTTATTACAAATTAACCCCTAAAGGACCAACATGCATTTTTTGGCAACATAGAAATTGTGGACAGGTACCTTTGACTAGAGATTTGTATATTCTAGGCTGAAATTTTAATAGAAGGTGGGAACGAGGAATATCTTTCATATGCACTAAATTTCATGACATTTGGAAATATGAGTCAAAAGTTATGGCCTAATATGTTAATTTTTTTCTCCAACCAGGGAGTTTGGCAGATCAGAAAAAATCACTTTTCTTGGAAACAAAAATTTGAAATTGATTTTTTAGAGTTTTAAATACGCGGAAAACTTTTAATCATTCCATTTTGATCAATGAGTCAAAAGTTATAAAGAGTTTTAGTTTGCGGACAAATATGGAATCTCTACTCTAAAATAAACTTTGAAGTTTTATCTTACTCAATTTTCAATATTTTTTGAAAAAAATAAAACCAGAGGATGTAGATTGTTTATTACAATATTGCAACCATTGGAATTGACATTTTTCAATTCCATAACTAAATTCTTAATAATTTTGTATTTTGAATCATTCTCTATTTCTTTCTACTTACTATTTTTTTCCTATATGTTGTTTAGTTCCAAAAATGTTTTTTTTCTAAAAGTTGGTATTTGTACTAGAAATGGCAATTTGGGAGTGTTTTTGATGAAAACATAGTCAAAAACTTAAGGAGTTAAAATGTCAAAGTTCCTATTTTTTATGATTTTGCATTTTTCTAGTTCTCCTATTTAAAGAATTTTCTATGCTTTTCCTTCTTGGAGTACCTTCTTCTTACATGTGTATACATTGTCCATTTTTTTTTTTTTTTTTTTTCTAATTTCATAGTACATGAAAAGCATGAAATTGCCAAAGAGTGGAACAAAATCATCCCATTCATTCTTACAACAATCCATAGGAAGATTATTTTTTATTTAAAAATAAATAAAAATAATTGTACCTCATCAAAAATGTCAGTTTCATTGATTCACAAATGTAAAGAATATTCTTTCTTCTAATAATTGATATATTTCACAAGTTTCCATGAAGTTTCCTCAATTAATTTAATTGAATGAATTGTGCTCTTCAGAACATTCATTGTTAGTCACCAATGGATGATTGAGTATTTAGGGATTATCAAACACGTTTTAGTAAGAATATTTGTTGCATTAGAAGAGATTTGAAGCCATTGGGAGACTGCGAGTTCTCAATGCTCTTTAACACTACTAGAATTGCAAGAACGTGCAAGGAACTCTCTGCTGATGTGATCGCGACTGTGCCACCTCAGAAAAATAAAAAAATTGGTCCATCATGTGTTTTTTACCAACTTTTATTTTTTGAAATATTGGGTCATTATTGCCTTGACAGCAGTGGCTTGTACCCCGTAGTTGCAGGAAATGACCAAGGGAATAGACTTGAAATGACCCTCCCTTGGCCTCAAATATCTTCTAATGCTAGTAGGTGAATGTAGATCATACTATCATAGAGACCCTAAGCCTCAACACCCTAGCACATTGTTTGTTAGAACACCTATCACTACTCAAATGGTTGTCTTAATTAACCCCTATAGGCCTAAGGCCTTTTTTTGCAAAAAAACACTCAAAACAACCATTTCTATTGCAAAGAGTAAAAAAATTGATTTTTTTTTGCACATCTAACCGTAGGATCTTATCCCTAACTAGTATGAGAAACTGTAGAAAAATTTTCAAAATTTTTGATCACACTAATTGCAAGATATCTGTGTTTAAAAGTGAAAAAAAAAAATTCAACACATTGAGGTTAGTACTAGATTATTTGACTTTGAACTTTCTTGAATTTAATTTTGTGCACCACAAAGTTTTGAGGTTTAAATCTTTATGAGGGTCTAGGGAAGAAAAAAAATACAAAAAAAATTAATTTTTATTCTTCAAAAAATTGTGAAGTAGAAGTAGGTAAAAGATAGAAGGAAAATCTAAATTATAATATCTCTAAGTTGAAATAAAAATGCACTAATTCCAATGGTGAGATTGTTCTATGAAGAAAACTAAACCATGTGGAACTTTTTTTCTTGAAAAATTGCAAAAATTGCATTTAGAATTGAATCCTACAAGTGTGTGTGTTTTTCAAGAAGATGCTCTAATTGCCTAAAAAACAAGATTGTCCATAACTTTCTCATAACAAATCCAAATGGAATGAATCAAGCTTTCCATGTAGACAAAAATACAATCTATTAGAAAAAAAATTCAAAGATATAAATTTTTCAAATTTATTTTGTTGCCTCTTTTCCCCTGTTTTGAGTTTATTTGGGAATAACTTTTGTTCCGAAGCACCAATTGAAAGGAAAATTATTTTCCCACAAAGCTAATAAATTTTTCTATTTTCAAAAAAAGTTTCAAATTTTTTTTGATTGTAGGTACGTGCCCAAAATCCCATTTGTCCCTCAAAGGGACAATGGTCCTTTAGGGGTTAAATTAAAGCCTAAACTTTGATATTTTTTATTTGAAGAGCAAAAGGTTGCTAGAATAACCTTTTCTAATTTTGTAGTGACACTAAATTAGCACCCTCACTAACACCACCAATTACTGTAATATTTGCTTTGTATTAGTATTGTAAATGAATAGTTATCCTATGAGAAACTTTGTCCTTGTAGCACTAGCTCATTTTTCGAGTTAGCCCCTACTCATGGCAAACTTCCTCATAAGTTGTCTTTGCCAATGTAATGCCTTTTTCCAAGTCAATAAATTATCTCTATATGCATGAACCCCCAAAACCGTTCTCTTTCGTTTATCCCTTGAAGGACCCATGAGGATTAGAAGTATCATTACATGTGTTTTGGCTCTCGGGAAGGGCTGCGAGTTCCCAACTCGATACCCCCCGAGAACCGCCAAAATCCGCCGTTCCCGGCCTGTGCTGACCTGGCCGAGAGACGGCCAGGTCAGATTTTTCGAAAAAAATAAAAAAATAAAAAATAAAATTTTAACTTTGTTTCTCATTTTAAGGACTTAAATTTTATTTTATTTTATTTTTATTTTTCAAAAAAAAGAAATCTGTCAGTGGTGTTCTTTGACTGCCGGGGGAACAACGCCGGGAACGGCCCCGAAACGGCCCTTAAAATCCTGAAATCTCTTCTAATGAATGAATGACTTCATTGTTCGTTGTAGAAACCAAGAAAATGCACCTATTGGTTCAATAATTAGAGCATTTTGATGATTACTTTGGTCATGGGCTCCTTGTCCTTCAAGGGTTGATGATGCTATGATAATGACCAATTCTAATTGAATGATTTAACCCTTAAAGAATAAAGGGATGACCTTGGAAATCATCTCTTTCCATTACCATGTGAGTCATGGGCTTTAGAAATAGCAAAAGCACTCATTGGAAGTCAAAGCACTATAGAAGACCTTGCCTTTTCACAACAAAATTACAAGGATGAATAGTTGCACTTTGTCCTATTGCAAGGATTCCATGTCATCCATCGGACGCCAAACGTCCTCCTTGACGTTTAACCCCTAAAGGACCATTGTCCCTTCGGGGGACAAATGAGTTTTTGGGCAGGTACTTACGGGCTGAAATTTTCTCCTAATTTTTTGAAATTTTTTTTGGAGGTAGAAAAGTTGATTAACTTTGTGGAAATACAATTTTTTTCAAAATCGGTGCCTGGGAACAATAGTTATGACCAAATAAGCTCAAACAAGGGGACGGCGGGCAGCTCGGGCAGCCCAAAAAAAATTGAAAAAAAATTGAATTTTCTTTTTAATATTATTTTTTCTCATGGATTATATTTTTGTCTATCTGGAAAGCTTTGATTCATTTCATTTGGATATGTTATGAGAAAGTTATGGACATTCTTGTTTTTCGGGTAGTTAGAGCATCTTCTTGAAAAAAATAACTCGTAGGATTCATTTCTAAATGCAATTTTTCAAATTTTTCAAATTTTTCTTTTTTGCATGGTCTGATTTACTTGCTAGAACGATCTCACCATTGGGATTAGTGCATTTTAATTCCATCTAAAATATATGAATATTTTAGATTTTCCTTCTATCTAATACCTACTTCTACTTAACAATTTTTTTAAGAATGATAATTAAATTTTTTTTGAATTTTTATTTTTTACCTAGACTCTCAACTCAATCCTCCACTATAAAGATTTAAAGCTCAAAACTCTGTAGTACAAAAATTTTAAGTTAAAAATGTTCAAAGTCAAAAAATCTAGTCCCGCAATGTGCTGAAATACTTGTTTTTTCCACTTTAAACGCAGATATCTTGCAATCTGAGCGGTCAGAAATTCTGAAATTTTTTCCACACACTTTCATACTAGTTAGGTGTAAGATCTTATGGTTAGATATTGAAAAAGGTAAAAAAAATTCAATTTTTTTTACTCCTTGCTACAGGTATGGCAATTTTGAGTGTTTTCTGGCAGAAAAAAGGCCTTGATCCAGTAGGGGTTAAGGGTTAAGGGAATTTGAAAGCCCACAATAGGTTGTTTGGCATATTCCATGTTTGTGAATTTCATGGAGAATAAAATCAGGAGTCAATCAAGGGGTAAGACTGAATGTCTGAGTTCAATTTGACTTACGACCTCATGGACCGCATACTTTGTACGGAGTAATAATCTAAGTGCAGAAGAAGTTGTTTTAATATTATTGAGTCCAGAAGCAAATTTAAGAAGCAGCTTCGATCGCAGCTGTGATTGAGTTTAGCTTAACATAATACCAAGTCCGGATTGCAAGGCAGATTTGTCACCATTCAATTGGATAGTCAAAAAAGCATTATAACTCATACTGTACACTCTCTTTTTACACCCTTAGATTTGTGAAAGGTAAACAAATATAGACATTTGTGATGAACTATTAAACTTGACATTATGTCCCATAATGCTCTCAAGCATTATCTAATCCTTAACCCCTAAAGTCCTAAGGCCATTTTTCTGTCAAAAAACACTCAAAACTGCCATTTCTACTGCGTTAGTCCAAAAAAAAAAAAAATTGTTTTTGGAACTGAACCGTAGGATCTTAACTCTGGAACGTCGGGACTCATTGCAGGAGAGCAATGAGCCCTGGAAAGTGAAAATGTTTGCAAGCACGGTGTACTAAAATCGCTGAGCTGCATGGAGGAAGTAATCGTAGGATCTCTCAGTTTAGCATCACAATTGATGATTGGTGCAAAAAAGTAGAAAAAAGCAGTAGCTACTGTGCAGATCATAAGCTTTGACCACCGGCGTTCAGACGTTGACCTTCATGGGCAGGTGCTCCGATCAATACATATGACATGATTGTGGATTGCCAGGTGCTTTGAAAATTATGAAGAAAATTGCAGTGTGTAGGATACAATGCTAAGAATGGCACTACGAATTCCTATTGATGCTTTTGCCAGGACTTCAGAAATATGCAGCTTGCAATGCAAAGGCCTCTAAAGAGCGACTAAACAGACGTGATTTCTACTGTGCTGACCACGTCACGTTTCCTTGACCCATTCACGAATATACAACACATTCCTGGCATGCCGAAGCAACCACCCAGTTCACAATAATGTTATAAAAGAAACTAATGATGTCATTGTCCTCAAAGTTTCCGTCATCGAGGCTCCATTGGAGATCTCACATTCCACTGACAAAGAATTTGATCATGTTTTCTTGTGACACAGGGCATTCCCGTTTTTACTTCTAGTATATTATACTGTTGCAGCTGCTTCTCTTTGTGGCACGTGGCTCAGAGGTGTTATTTCCCTTTGTTTTGTACATCACTCTAGAGAAAGTACAAAGCTCTTGTGAACACTTTTCTATGAGTCCCTACAGATTTTTTGAATTTAAAACGAAACCACTCAGGAATGCTCAATGCCTACTGCCCCACTTTAAGTTCTGGGCCAGGCAAGATCATTTTATGACATTCAAGAGCTCGGGCACCTTCAAATTCCTCCCAAAACTAGACATACTTGGCTACTTCTATTTTTCTCTCCCAACTGTGCACATCAATAGTGTCACCACCAGATTGAATGCAAGTAGAACTCATGCCTCTACTTAGGGAAAATTGGATGAATGATATCTCCTCGTCCTCTGTCCGCTGTGCCTCTCCGACTCTGTACGTCGTCCAATTTTTGGACGTCGGAGCGGTTCTGGGTTAAACTTTACTTGTTTTAGATCATGTGGTAAAAATTTCATGAAGTTTGACCGTACAGATTGAGAGATATGAGCATTCAAAGTTGAAAAAACAAGTTTTTCTGAACGTTGGACTGCAATTTTAGATGACTTTGATCTCTATTTGTGGAAACAAATTACACTGTGGAGTTTGAATTTAAAATTTATTGTGTTGAAGAGTTGAGTTGGGAGTCTAGGAAAAAAAATTCAAAAAATAAAAACTTCATTTTCATACTTCAAAAAATTGTCAAGTAGAAGTAGGTCCAAGATTGAAAGAAAAACTAAATTGTTAATAGCTCTTAGATGGGATTGAAATACAATAATCCCAACGGTGAGATTGTTCTAACAAGCAAATTTAACCTTTTCCAAAAAAGAAAATTGAAAAAAATTTGAAAATTGCATTCTGAGATGAATCCTACAAGTTTTTTTTCCAAAAAGATGCTTAGATTGCCCGAAAAATAAGATTGTTCATAACTTTCACATCACTAATCAAAGTGGAATGAATCAAAGCTTTAGATGTAGAAAAAAACATTATCTTTGAGAATTTTTTTTTTTAAAATTTATTTTGAATTTTTGCAATATTTTTTGTGCTGCCCGCCGGGTTCAGTTTCAGGCTTTTTGTGGTATAACTTTTACTTCCAGGAACCGATTGAAATAAAAATTATATTCCCACAAAGCTTATCAGATTTTCTATCTTCAAAAAAAGTTTCAAAAAATTAGGGTAAAATTTCAGCCCATAGGAACGTGCCCGAATTCCAAATTGTCCCCCAAGGGGACAATGGGACTTTAGGGGTTAACTTACATTTACATGAAGATGGATTGTGGATTGTGATTATGGATTAGAGAGCTCCAAGGCTTGAAAGCATTATGGAACATAATGCCAAGTCTAATAGTTCATTACAAATGTTCATATCTGTACTTTTCGCAAATTTAAGGGTGTAGAAAAAAGGTCTGTGTTATGAGTTATAATGCTTCTCTAACTATCCAATGGAATGGTGACAAATGTGCCTTGAAAACAGAACTTGGCATTATGGATCTAAGAATATATACTGGACAGGTAAACTATATCTATGGTTGCCCATATGTATGCAACAGAGATTACTAGAAATAGTGTTTATTGACTATCAACTTTTGTAGCTGATATAGAGATTTATAAAGGTTCAATAACAAATAACAAAAACAAAAGCAACAGAAGACTTCAATGTTCTCTCATTCAAGAATGCAATGAATAACTTACTCAGAAATGACATCAAGCTACAGTAACTACCGGTATTGATTTGTTAGTCAATTATGAATATATTAGTAAAATGTTCTGAAAACCAGTTGAGGGCATGTTTACAATTCAGGGCCTTCGATTTCTGTCCTTAATACGGTCCTTAATTAAACGTAGTCAATTCAATGCTGTGGATTGGAATTGACTGGAAATGTGTGTATTGAGGTTGCTTATCTCATACACTTCTATCCATGTCAAACAAGGATGAGTGAATATTCTTGTATGTCTTTCTGTACGGTGAACTTGTATTGGAAACCATGGAAGTTTTCTCTCTTCCTTTCCATTCCAAGATCAGTGTGATACCTTAATCTTCAGTTTTTAGTGTGACCCAGCTTGTAAGTGAACAAGGGAGTAGTAAGCTCCACCCCTACCCCTTGAAATCAGATCATTATGATTTCCCTGCTCAAGGATAACACCATCTTGTAAAACTGCAATTGAGTCTGCTTGACGAATCGTTGACAACCTATACACATAACAAATAAGAGAGAAAAGTTAATATCCTACTAGGGTGTTCGAAGCTGTTCGAATGGAAAGAATCTCCGAGTTATGTAACTGAAACATCTATCAATGACCCGATTCTCAAAATGCCTATTTCATGAGTTCTAATTCACTCCTATTTTTGAGAGTGATTTGCAGCTATTTGCAGCTATTTACTCGATGAAGCAGTTCCTCCAGGTTCGCCACAGCAAATAGAATCTACTTTCAATCTGTCCGTATTGATGTTATTGATGTCTAACTTTCATTATAACGGTCCTCTCAAAAGCATCACAATTAGTGTTTTTTCTCTGGTGCATTAATTAATTAACCTCAGGTGCATAGGGTCCAGGTGGGTGCCATGTGTAAGTCTCTGTGTATATCACTATTAACTCCCATTTTAATTTCAAATTCAGCAAATATATGGAAACCACCCTCTGACTAGATGCGTACCGGTGGGCAACAACAACGGTCGTTCGACCCACTGTCACCGAATCCAATGCATCTTGTACAATTCGCTCTGACTCTGCATCAAGGGCACTGGTTGCTTCATCCAACAATAAAATTCTTGGATTCTTTAATATTGCCCTTGCGATTGCAATTCGTTGCTTTTGACCACCCGAAAGCTGTAACCCACGCTCGCCAGCAAAAGTCGTATAACCATCTGGAAGTGCACTGAAATTTTCAAAAAAACACTTACGGTGTCAATATTACTCTCAGGTTTCCACACAGCAAGCTGAGGGCAAACTATTTGGGCATCCAACAAAACAAAGCAGCTACGAGAGGCTTTGACCCTGTAAAGTTAGAAATGAATGTATTTCAGCATTGTATTAGCACTGTTGCACTACTCAAATTCACTGTGAATGCAAGGCCTCCTTCCGATCCCTTCGGCCCAGAGCCAACAGAAACTAAGAACGCAAAGCATAGTAGTGGTCAAGAATTTCAACCTGATGAAGTTGTGGGCATTCGCAGCAGTAGCAGCTTTAATGATCTCAGCTTCAGTCGCTCCCTCCTTTCCATAGCCAATATTATCTCGGATGGACATTGCAAACAGGGTTGGTTCCTGGTTGACCAAACTGATATGGCGTCTGAGGGATTGCAAGTTCACTTTTTTCAAGTCTTTTCCATCGATGCAAACAGTGCCCTTCAGTGGATCATAGAAGCGCTCTATCAAGCCAACGATCGTTGATTTTCCACTCCCACTTTGACCAACCATGGCCACTGTTTGCCCAGCGTGGATTTGAAGATTAAAGCCTCTGAACACCATGACATCAGGTCGAGACGGGTATGCAAAGTAAACCTCCATAAACTCAATCTCCCCCTTAACTGCATCCACTCTCTCCGCTTCCCGAACATCAGAGTCGATTTCAGTTTTCCGATCCAGAATCTGGAAGACCGAATTTATTGCAATGGACGCCTTTGCAAAATCTGGTGTCAAAGCACCCGCCTCCCCAATGACGCGACTAGTGTTGACAAAGATCAAAAATACTTTGAAAAACTCTGCGAATGTGCCCGTTCCCTTGTACCTTAGTAAGCCTCCATACCAGTAAACCAAAGCCATGGAAGCGAAACTGACAAAATTGGCTGCTCCCAACGTAAGCCCTGCAATCTGGGAACGGCGGAACTGTTGCCGTCTTGGAATTTCGAGTTTGCTTTCAAATAGGGCTTGCACTTTCTCTTGTGAGGAAAATGCGGTGATCGTGCGATGTTGCGCGACTCCTTCACTCGCCACCTGACTTGCTTCAGCTTGTGCAAGTGCTGTTTTCTTCGCAAACGTCATTAAGAGCGCCTGTATCCACAAACGAAACATTCGAGTTTATTCAAAGATAACAAAGTAATATCATCCCTCTGGAGTACTTTAGAAAAAAAATCTTCCGGTCCTAACTTACAGCAAAAATATTTGACAGAAACCAGTCATGCGAAAAGGAAATAAAAAAGGATGCTGAAATACCTTCTTGATGTAGTAGCAAAATATGACTAGAGGATGTAAGAATATAATTAGAATCCCAAATCGCCAGGCGATGATAAAACATAATATCCAACTTATAAAAACCATACTCAGTGATCCTGTGATCAGTGATATCCGATCACCAATAAGAGATCTCACCTGCAAAGCAACATGTGAGGTAAATACAAGAAACATTTTGAGCACACATTTGTGGCTTCATCATCAATCATCCTTCACTTAAAGACAAAAGTGCTGTAGAATTGACGTAAATAAACAAACTGAGGCACAAGCTAACCCAAAAGGTCATGTAAGGACCAATGAGCATGACCTACATACATATATTGTAGTCAAAGGGCGGACATGTACCATGTTTGCATCTGTTGCAAGGCGGGAACACACCGAACCACTCGAATTTTCATCCTTATCAAACCAACCAACTTCATACTGCAAGATGGATCTCAGCATTTGCACTCGCACACGTTTGGTCAAATTTTCACCCGCAGATGCGAAGTTGTAATGTTGGAGAATATTGGCTCCAATAAAGAACACCGCTAGTGCAACTAAAATCCCTGCATATTTCCTGATACTGTGCCAAAGCTCAGCATCACTCAGGCCCTTATAGTAATCAACCGTTAGAGAGGCAATGATGAAGGCGTAAAATGGATTCGTAAAACCAAAACCGATGCATCCCAAAAGGCCCAGCACACCTTGCTTCCATTCAGGTTTGTTAAGAACTAACATGCGTGTGAATGATGGAGTCACTACTTTACTCTTAGCTTCAGGAGAAACATCTCGTTTTTTATAAGCAGATTCTTCTAAATGTTCTTCTGGGTCATGCTTCGGTGTAGTAACTCTCTCTCCAGAGAGCGCAGTACTCACTCCTGTAGCCTCTCCATTCTCGAAGGATGCCGTCGGTTCTCTTTCAGAAGAGGTCGTTGCCTCACCCTGCACAGCCAACACACAGTTTACGCCAAAGGAGTCTATAATTTCAATGAGCCGGATTTTTGTAGAGGTGGCCAACTTACAGTTCCACTAGACGAGGACAGTTTAAACTAATAACCAGTCCTCTCTTTTTGCTTCCTATTTTGACACTTTGTTCACCATATTATTTTACACTCGTCTCTTCATCATTGATCTACAATGATACAAGGTTCTCATTGTGATTATATTATTATCTTGAATAAAGAATCCAAAGTTGAAAAAATAGTACATCCTTCGTCACTTGTGAGGCTTAGTTTGCCTGGCTTAGTATGCGATTTTTTCCATAACCCCAGTGGAGTCACAATTTCTGTGGAGGGGACAATCAAACATCAAATATGGACACCATAATTACATCTCATTGTCCTTCTTTGGAATTATCATGGCCTTCTTTTAGACCCTTGATTGAGCATGAATGCATGATTGAAGAATTTCCAACCAGTCAGATTATGTCCGGTAACATGAAGGTTGAGCCTTGTTCAGCACTCTCGTGGCTCAGAATGTCATTTCTCATAACAAGCCTCTATTTTCACATTACTTAGTCCATAACCGGGCTCTTCATTCAATTTACCCAGTAAATTACATGCAAAACTATTACTTAGAACAAATCGTTCATCGATACAATTGATTAGGATTCAGCATGTGAGTCTGGACAGGCAAGAACCGTACCTTGCCGTAGTTTTGTAATTTAATTAGAGAATAGTACGCGCCTGTTTCGCCCTTGTTCAGAAGAACCTCGTGACTGCCGGTTTCAACAACTTTACCGTGCTGTAACACTGCAATCACATCAGCATTCCGAATTGTTGACAGTCTGTGCGCAACGATTATTGTCGTCCGGTCCATGGCAGCTCTTTCAAGGGCTTGTTGGACAACCTTTTCGGACTCCGTATCAAGAGCACTTGTTGCCTCATCAAGCAAAAGAATACATGGACTTTTGAGTATTGTCCTAGCAATGGCAATTCGTTGTTTTTGACCGCCTGACATTTGCACTCCCCTCTCGCCCACCTATTACATTGGAAAAAGAAAGTACGTTGGTGAATTGCAAACATTGAATCCTATCAGGGACAAGGCCTTGGCTATCCTTACAGGATCTTAAAGGAGCAAAGCAACAAGCCATGTACTCAATACATTGATCATGTACGTAACTTCTCTGCAACCGAAACCAACTAAATCTTACCTGCGTCTGGTATCCATTAGGTAGCTTTGAGATGAAGGTGTGCGCATTTGCTGACTTTGATGCTTCAACGACCTCCTCCATCGTCGCTGATTCTTTGCCATATCTGATGTTCTCAAATATAGTTGTGGCAAACAGTGCTGGCTCTTGGCTCACTAGACCAATTTGTTGTCGCAACCACTTTAATTGAATATCCTTGATGTCAATGCCATCAATCAATATTCTCCCGGCTAATGGGTCATAGAAACGTTCAATGAGTGCAATCACAGTAGATTTTCCACTACCACTGCCGCCCACGAGTGCTACGGTTTTACCTGAGTACATTCCCAGTCCATTGTTAGTCAAGAGTAGTATGAGACTACATGTTTAGAAAAGTACCTAAGTGTGGAGTTTGTAATCTTATAACCCAACGACTAACTTTCAGAATTTTACATTTCCTAAAATGCTAGTATATCGCTTTAAAATTATTACATAAGTTAGAAGTCGACGTCTGGTAGTAAAATAAGGACGTGCAAGAGGAACTTACCAGCAGGGATGCTAAGGCTGAAATCTTTGAAAATTGGAGCTTCCATTCGTGAAGGATACGCGAAGTCAACATTGCATATTTCTATATCACCCCGCACACTTTCAAGTGTTCCACCGTTCAAGTCTTCAATGTCTATTGGAGGCACACGAGAGATCATTTGAAAGATCATAAAGGCTGCAACACGACCCTCCAAAAAACATTTGATGTTGGGTGTAATACTCCCTAGACCTCTGCAATGTCAAAGTGGTATACTCAAGTCAGACTCTCTGTGATTGAAGATCTTCACAAGCAGTGGGTACCAGCCTGACAGGTTCCCATATCATATATGTTTCTTACATGTAGTGAGGATAACCTATACCTGCGGAAACGAACAGATACTAACGGCAATCATGAGGCCTAACTTCACAATTTTTCCCGGCGTTCTTCATTGTACGAACAATATGCTCTTGAAATAGCAACTCATTCAAATAAACACAAAGGAAAGGGTCCTTGAGACATACAAACCAGCATAGAGGACTATAAATGCTGCAAACACCACTTCTCCCCCTGTTGCGTAGCCATGTGTGACATTGTAAGTTCCGTACCAACACACAAATGCCCAAATCAAAAACGTCTGTGCAGTAAGACCAATGGCCAGCCCTTTAGCCAATCCTTGTTTCTTTCCCAAACGTACTGTTGATTCGAGTGAGTTAGAATAGGCCTCAAGAGTTCGTTTCTCTCCCACGAATGAATACACGGTGCGTATGGATGAAATCGCTTGTTGGGCGATATTCCCAGCGGTTCCGTAAGCTATTTGAATCCGCACAGCCAGACCTAAGAGCGCTCGGCCATACATTATTCCGGGAAGGAGCAGAAATGGAAGAAAAGGGAGAACGGAGAGTGTGACGCGCCAGCACAGGGTAAACCCAACTATTAAGCCACCTGCAAGTAGAGCCAGATTCTGCACCGTGTTCCCAACCTGTTTACAGTAATGAACAAAGATACGCACCACTTCAGCACTTATCTCTTCACACTACTTCATAGTTGAATCAAAAGAGAGAATAAAAATATTTCAGTATTATCAAATCGCTTTCAAAGATAAGGTGGGTACTTAAAAGATGAATGATGAGGCCAAGACACACGAGGTGCTGCGAGTAATACAGACCATCTGCCGTTGACGAGTATCTACTTCAGAACAAGATGGTTCCCTTCAACATCTCTTCAACTTACCTTTTCACTAATTGCATCTTGTATCACTAGTGTGTCACTGGAAACACTTGCCACAATAGCGGCTGTATTGCCTCCTTTTGTATCAAAATATCCAACATCTTGTCGAAGAATTGCATGCAGATACTTAGCACGGATGCGTCCAGCCTGCCGTTCTCCCGTGTACATCCAACACCAGACCTCTACATCTCAAACAAGTGACAACAATTAACTAAAGATTTTATTGAGGAACTTCATCATTGATCGGTGCAGATCCTTTACGATACCAATGAACTTCAGGAAAATCGTATGACAGGAACACAGCATGCATTCAGTTATTCTTTACAAACAAAACGAGAAGGGTTCTTTCAGGTGAGGGGATTTTGAACACGTACCAAAATATGAAACTACCAGTGAGAGGATCGAAACGTAGACGAGATAAAGTGAAAACTGCCATGAATCAAGGATAACACATTAGTCCAGCTCACGAAGTAAAGATGAATAATCTGTTTGACTTAAATGTTATAACAAGAGGTCAAACAGATTACCGCAAGAGCTGGTTATCGCAAGTGCTGGTATTACAAGAATTTAGATTGTAGAAGCTCCGACAAACCATATGTCGGACACAGATATTTCAGGCGAGGCATGGACACAGATATTTCATAATGCATAAGACAATCGCCATGAAGATAGCAAACATTTTCTTTCCTTCCTGAAATGATTACGGTGGAAAAGAAAATGGAGCTTACTCTGCAGATCTGGTCATAACCATGTTTAGGACTATGGGTTGCCAAGCCTGCAAAAGAGTTGAGAAGTTTGCTCTGAATGAAGGCAATAGCTGGCCACGTAAAGCCATCGAAGATTGCCATAATCGTCCCAAGAAACATTAGGAATTTATCTAGTCCATCGGCGTACTTGAAGAGCTTGAAGAAAGGTACTAATTGTTTCATTACGGTCTTCTTCTCACTGGCTGCTCTTGTAATCGAAGGGTTTGTACTCCCACTCTGATTCTCAAAACTGGAAGGCGTCAGCGCACCGGAAAGTTTGTCTACTTTGCCGTCATGGAATCCATTCTCGACGCTGCCTTTCACCACTTCTTTCTGTAAGGACTCTGTAGAACGGAGTTCACCTACGGCGCCATGTAATTCAACGTCAAAGTAGTCGTCGGAATTAGAATTCATCACCTTGGCGTTTGATGTGATCCGGGAGGCTACCCGGGAGGCGACATCTTCTTGGAGCTCGTATGAGCCTCTGTGTGCCGAGAAATTTGTCAATGACCTCCGTGCACCTACTGATACCCCTGATTGTTCCTCAGAATCGGAATCGTCTGAAATTCTTGCAATAGGAAATAATTGCCTCACACCACTATTATCCATGGCGAAATGTAGGCGGACTGAGTGCAAACGAACTGTTTTCAGAGCTAATCACTTGTATCGAGAAGTCCGGGAAGTAGATAGCAAGAGCGAGTCAACTTTCTCCGTCAGCGATGTATTCAAGTCCAAAGGATGTTGTCACTGTAGACTGGTTGGTGATGCTGTGACATAAAACCACTGCTGTCATCAAATTACCTCTGCAAACCTTTGCTGACAGAGAGAATCCTACGGCTCTTGAACATCGACATGCTAAGTCACTCACGTATTGACAGAGCACACGATACAAGTATCCGTCTTCAGCAGAGTTCTGAAGAAAGTTAGGCTCATGCTCAAGAGATTGTTGTTGGTTTGCTACTTCCAGATAAACTGCTACTTCCTCCGACTTGATAGACATCCACGGTTGTCTTACATCTAGACGAGCGCACCTTAATCACCTCAGCAGCAGCTTTGGTCCACTACACTCACCAATTCTACTGCTCTCCGTCAAGACGTCCTTCGCGGTACTTCTCTAAACTTCCAGTTATAAAAATAACCGAAGGTGGGAAACTCCGATTAGCACTTGGAAAATTAGTCCAGGGCAATTAATTGCTGCAGAGTCTATCCATGAGCGAAATCGAGGACTCCTTTGGACTCATCATCAGTTTGCACTGCATTCTCGATCCAGAACTAACTCGGGAGGTTGCACTCCCAAGCTGCAATCCATTGCATCGCTGTTCTCTCTTTTTCAACTACGTTTCACTTGCAATTCTGTGTACATACAAGTTCATCAACCGAATATTATCACCATTCCCTACACGTGTATAAATCGATTAAACTATGCATTACACGACCTCCCGCTCGTGCACGAACGTCTGAACCACAATAATAATCACCGCCACGAAAACGGCAGATCATGAAACACAAAAGCAAAAACACATGAGCTGAGGCTTGCCAAGAGATGTTCAAGACATCTCACGAAATTTGCTAGTGAAACGAGCAGAAAACGTGGCCGTGGATTTCAGAGCCGAGAACCAAAGTCTCTCCAGCAGCACTAATCCAAAGTTTTCGCATGCTGATCACCCGAAGGAGAAAATCCGAACTCGCGAGAAGATTACATCTCAAAGACTTCCCGAACTAAATAAGAACCGGCGCATTTTCCAAAACAGGAGAAAGCCTCACTCAAAGTCGCCACACCACACCACAATCCCCGCACCACTGACTGCCAATGCGAATTCGCACAACATTTATGAGAGCTTCCATTATGCGAACAAACTCTCGTATATTCCCTTTCGTATCAAAGAAAATTTTAACAGTAAAGAACTAATAAGATTCGCCACTCTAAACAGGTTCCCTACTTCTGATGCAGATGAACTACGTACAATGACGTATCACAACCATCCGCCTCGCAACTACGCTCAACCTCCGCCACAAGCAGTCAGTTCAACGGATATACGATAACTGAGTTCGCTCTCATCCAACCTCCGCCAGGAGGACTTCGTTCAAGAAACAAGAGACATGCAAGTGAACCAAGTTCTCTCTCTCTCTCTCTTCTCTCTCTTTCTCTTTCTTCAAACTGGCAAACAAACAGAGATTATGCTTAATATAGAGCATGAGTACGAAATCACAAATCAAAACAATGCAAAGAAACAAAGTTCCAGCTCGTTCGTGTTCGCAGTTCAGAAAGCGACTCTCGCATTGCGGACCGCTTCTACGGTACAATACAATTGGCGATGAGTGTCTACAGAAGGCACAATAGGCTCCTGTGTGCTCGACCTAAATTAAGATGGTAAGATAAGTTTGAAAATCGTGAGAAATAATAGTAACTCCTCCAATTATAACTCCTCCATGACGATTCATGTAGTGAATTTTTAAGGTAGGAGGTCTATAAAGCGCCCATTTAAGATCCAGAACTGAATTTTGCAAGGTGAAACTTCTTAGAAATATTTATGGAATTGAAATCTAACCCAAGTTGTTTCATATTTTTTGGAGCGTCATGAAATAAGTTATGAATTTTTGAAGTTGAAATAGCATAAGGATCTAAAATCGTACACCTTCTCAAGTCTACATTGTTAGTACATTTCTGGTGCAATAAAAAAAAAAACATGTACAAATAGTGTACATTTGAAGAGGTGGATGATTTTAAAGTATGAGCGCTTTAATCCCTAAAAGTGGACAAAACACAAATGTGTTATAAAATATAAGTTCTATAATTTTTTGAAGTTTGCATCAAAGAAGATGATGTGAAGTATGAAAAGTAGAAAGTATCCATACAATCAAATTTATAAAATTATTTTTAGATTCTCGTCAAATGAAATTTGAAGATTTAACTTCAAAATTCACTAAAAATACAATTTCTATCTTTAGCATTTGAATTTCTTTTTTATTGGTCAAAATTGTGGTTTCTATTGATTTATGAAAAAATACATAAGATCTTCTAATGATAACACCAACACTTTCCCCCAATAGTAAATTTTTCAATACTAGCCAATTCTAGATACTTTGTGCTATTTCTCTTATAATTTTTGTTTGAATGCAGCGATCTTAGTTTTGAAGATACATATTGAAAGTTGAAAAAAAAAAAAAAAATTGAAAAAAAGTTTTTTTTGCCCAAATTTTTTGCCTAAAGTGAGGCAACGATCCAAAAATGGTCGCTCGAGCGCTTATGGGTTAAGAACCTCATACCTTATTTTTCATGTATACAATGAGATGATCTTCTTTGAAACTTTTTCAATGAATATTAATTGGATAAAGTGCACATTTTCAAACATTCATTGTCCATTCAATGAATGATTGAGCATTTAAGGTAGAATAATGAGCCCATTGTGGGCAAAATTATATTAGTGGTGTACATTTTAGAACTTGAATGTACACCACCGTTACAAATTTACCCATATTGGGCTCACTTACCTTAATGGTTCAAGGATTTTTGGCTATGAAATTTAATGTTAGAAATCTGAAAATTACAAGTCCTAGAAGAAGTTAGAATTGTGCGACTTTCATTAAAAAAAATCATATAAACCATCATATATGTATTAGCAAAATTGATTTAATACTTATATCTAATTTTTTTTCAACCTATCTTACAAGATGCTCTAATGTGACACATAACAAGAATTTTGATTTACTAACAACTTTGGTTAGTAGTACGCCAAATAAGTTTGCTCTAACATTTTTGGAATTAAATTAGATTGACCCGACCAAAATACTCTCTTAGGTACAACAAAATTTTTTTTTATAGAAGTTGGCGATTCTATCAAAACTATTTTTTCTTCTACAAATTATTCATTTGGTTAACATTTATAGATCTTTTTTGCATTTCAACACTATGAAACTTGTGATTGATTGGTAAAATATTGAGTTGCACTAGTGATACAAACCAAAAATCCATCATCCAAAATTGTGACCCTTTGTTTTCACAAAAGGAACTTTAATTGGAAGGATCACTAGCAATGCTCTAGTGCATTTGGATTTAATCCTTATAATAACACCTTAAATAATAGACATTCAAATTTCAAACAAACAAATGAACACAAATATATCCCAAGCATGCACAAAAATGCATCTTTTCATCTAACAATCTTATTGAAAAAAATATTGAATAATACAAAGGATATTGGTAGGTTTGGCCTCAAAAAGTAATTTTTTCAATTCAAAAAATTATTCAAAAATGACTTGAATATTAAAAAAAAACATCTTCAAAAATCACTAAAATTAAAACTAAACTTTAAAACTAAACTTATAGAAAAAAATATTCTCATGCAAATCACAAAAATTCAATCTACAACTAATTTTAGAAGGGATTTTGTATTTTTAGCTTCAAATTTTATTGAAAAATATTGGTTTGTATTCTAATGAATCTAATTACATAGATATGGTTTATGGATCCTATTATACAACTATTGTTTGAGATTTGTCATTAAATTATTCTCTTAAGTTTCATTTTATAATACATCTTCACAATTTTAGAAATTTGGACTACCCTTTGGTCTTAAAGTAGTTAAACAACATGACAGATTCATTGTACTTAGTTTCAAGTGAATCTTTGACAAAAAATG
The DNA here is from genome assembly GCA_947034895.1 of Rhytidiadelphus loreus. Lineage (NCBI taxonomy): Eukaryota > Viridiplantae > Streptophyta > Bryopsida > Hypnales > Hylocomiaceae > Rhytidiadelphus > Rhytidiadelphus loreus. Next base: position 66,505,691 of record OX344762.1, read on the forward strand.
ACTTTAGGATTTTTTGAAGTGTTTCAATTTAGTGGACTTCACTTCTTTTGTGATCTGTGAGGCTTACTAAGCACTATATTTAGGCTACAAAGTCAAAGCTCTATTCATTGATTATGCACAACCTTGGATAAGGAACAAGCCCCACATTCTACTACAAGGAAGTTTTTTATTCCCTCTTAGATTGCCTACTAGCACAATAAATGGTGTTGAAGGCTTAAGGTCATAAAGGAAACTGAAATGATAATTTTAGGTGCATTTTTTAAGGAATGGAATTAAAATTGGGAGTATAATGAGTATTTTGTGTTATAGAATTGCATGTGTGGGATGAAGAAGTGGTACGCCCTCTAAATCAACAAGTCAATTTTTTATGTTGACGATTTTTGGGAGATGCCCTTAAAGTGAAAATACTCTTAGAGTAGAATTTGAACAAACATTCAAAATTACACATTTTTTATCCAGATTTCGGAGATGCGAGAGCATTAGATGTGTTTTAGCTGCACTGGAGGGCCATTTCAAGGCCGTTCTCAAATCTGTTCCCAATGCAACGAGGGAGCGTCGGGTGTTGTATTACCAAAAAAAATTGGCTTCTGAAATGAAAAACTAAGAGTAAATTTCCCCCTCAAATGACGTGGCCGTCTCTCGGCCACGTCAAATTGTTGCAATGGCGCAGCACAGCGCGTTCCCTGCAGTCGGGAACTCATGGTCCTCCGAATGGGCCAAATCCCATCTAATGGATTTTAGCCACTAGTGTAGATGGTCAAAGTGGATGACAAACCGCATTTACAATTGTGCATCATTGTGTGCTCCTCTTGTAATTTAGGAGTTGTTTATGATAATGCTTTAAGCCTTCAAAAGAAGGGAGGGATTACCACACTTATTAATAGATGTAAAGAACTATCCCTTATTTTGGACTATCAATTTTATAGTTTATTTTTTTTAGCAAATTGTGGGGCTTTGATTCCAAATATAATTTCAAAATTTTCAAAATTTATCATTTGTAATAAATAAGTTGATCCTTATTTTCCTCAAAGCAAAAATTGGTCCAAAATTTTTGCCCTCCTGAAGAAGGCTCTTAGCACTAGTATAGAGGAGTCTTTTGATTCTTGCTACATGCCACTAGTTTGCACAAGTCCAATCAATATTCCAATTCTAGGCAAATTTTTGTCAATCTCTTACTTGCTTTGGACATTGACTCCCTTCACATTAGAAAAAAAGTGGATGAAATTGCTACTTGAGAACCATCTTAAAGAAATATATGATTTGCCAAATTTTGAATGAAGTTTACTAATTATAATCAATGTGATGCTGAAAATGATAGATGAAAGTACAAAATGGATGATTGTTATGACCTTGCTTCATAGGGTGCATGTCAAATTTGTGTAAAGTAGTGCTACAAGCCTTTCAATGAAGGGTGAGAATTTTTAAATTCTTTTCTTACGCTTGTCATAGATGTAAAAATTTGCCCTTTTCGGGGGGCCATCAATTTTGTATATTTTGTGACCTCTGTAATCTACTTCAGGATCTAGGATTCAAAATATGAATTCAAAATTTTCAAATTTTATCATACATGATAAATATATTTTTCTTGCATTTTTTCCAAGGTAAAAATTCGTAGTGAAGCTCTATATTTTTACCCTTACTAAAAAAGTTTATAGTATTAGTAAGGTTAACCAACCTATGCCAAGTAGAAGATTCATCACATATACCTATAAATGACCATCAATCCATGACAATCTTTTTTCAATAAATGACATTTGGGCTACATTAAGTTGAATTAATGGCCACAATCAATGTCTTGAATAATGACCGTGGAGTGACTAGTAATTACAATAGGAACTTCCAACTTTTGAGTGTAAATTCATTACAAAAAGTGACATTTTTAGGCCTTCATATTGTGGCCATTATGATATTAGAAAATATTATGACTACTTCAAGTGAGTAAGATGACCATTATAGATACAATTTTTGTTGATTTGGGGGGCATGACACTCAATCAAAAATTCATAACAAATTCATACTTTGTCAGAAAAAAATTCAATTACTCTCCACGTTTATCACATTTGTCTTCATCTATAATTTTAAATAAAAATGTCAACAATGCCAACAAGGCAATCCAACCGTTTTGTCCATTGTAGGTTGGTTTACCTTATTGTGGAATCCATGCATGTCGCTCCACCAACCCCAAAACAAATCATTGGGCCTCGTAATCCAATTACATAACTTTGTATAACCAAGCAATGGTCGGATTGTCCCCATGCTTCAAAGGTATAATTGTGCTTTGCTAGAATCCTTAGAAGAACTTATTAGACAAATTCAAGGATTGGGTTGGTTGATGAACCATAAAAGACAATTGTGTTCACTGTAGAGTCCCCTTTTCAAGTGGATGCAAAAAGGACCCTTTTCTCATTGGTAAACAATGTTACGTTTCTAAACACTTTAGTAGGCGGCGCTTTGGGAGGAAAAAAAATTTCGTCAAAAAAGGAGCTAAGGTAGTATGCTCTAAAAGCACCAATCTTCTTCAAACCGCCCCTATTTTTAAGTAGAGAATGTAGGTGGGGTGATCCTTAAATGGACCACTATAGCAATTGAATGCATCAACAAAAAATTGTTTTTCTATTACAAGAGCCAATCATTGCCTTTGATTTTTGCACATCTCTTTACAAGTTGCAAGTGGACAAATTTTGGGAGACCTAAGATCACAAATAGGTGCCTATGCCCTGAATCTTTTGAAAATTTTATAAGTAATTCAAAAATGCTTGGAAAAATACAAAACCACTTATATTAGGTTCCACATCCATTTTTCTTTCTCTGAAAAATGATCTATAAATAATTTTGTCAAGGGAAGCCTATGAAAAAGGGCATACTACCTTCATACGCTGACATCCCTCCAAATTTAATTGAATAACATATGCTCCCAGGAACACCAGAGCTACAGTAAATGGAGAGAAAGAAAAAAGCCCTGGTCGTAGCTTAGCTCCCGAATTCCTGCGGCTGGGTGCTTGGAATTTCCCGTCGAATTTCACAATTCTAAGATCCAATGGAGGATTCTGCGGCCCAAGTGTAGTTAAATTTAGTAAGTTAACTTACTGGACACTCTCTTGTTGGCGCCTTTTGGCCAAACTTAGTTCAAAGCGGATGAACTTACGAACTTACGAACCTACGAACTTACGAAGTTCAATCATTTATGGCAATAATTCGCAGAAGCGGAACCTCATCTGGTAAGTGACTTGACCAGTCTCGCCACTCCGCGCTGAGTTTGAGAAAAACGGCTTCAGACCAGCACCCTTTCACGGTACAAACTGTGTTGTTCCTCCCACATTTGCTCAGCAATGGAGGGCCTTTGGCCCCGCGCACATGCCAGTTTTTCGTGGCAGGTGCCGGCGGTTGAGGGCGGGGTTGGCCTCCCGCCTGGCGGAACTGGCCCTGGCGGGTTTGAGCCCCGCCAGCGCCAACGCCAGGCCGCCAAGGGTAATTTCAGGTGGAGGGTTTGAACAATGAAGGTTGGATTTTCACAAAAAAAAATTCTTTGAGGTACTCATTCGTCTTTCTATATGTCTCTCCAAGGGAAGTTGCTCTCCAATACAAGAAATGTTGTTTCTCTTGAGTGTCATTTCTTATTGAAACGATGAAATGAGGGAATAAAAAAAGTATTGATGTATTTTAATTGATGCTTCAAAACCATTTTTTTAAGATGTTGTCATGGAAGTAGTAGAAAATGAATTTAATATAGCTTTAATTCATGCCTACTAAATATTACTTTGCACTGTTTGTAGTCACTACTATTATGTTGCAAGAGTTTGTTTATGAATTCCATACTAATGAAGTTTATGAACGATATTGCTTTTGATGCAATGGCTAGGAAATGAATTACATACGAAATTGATGCATGTTGGGAAATGAATGACAAACTACTTGACTTCATGCTTGCATATGATTGTGGTTGAACATGCAATTATGTTCAATCTCCTTCTATTTAGGGTAGAAAATTAGATTTAGAAATTGCTCTAATTCATTCTAAAAAATAATTCTTTTGGATGTAAAGTGTAAATATCATAGAGTTCATATTGTCTCTAGGCTCATGGTTGAAAAGCATATTACAATTATTTGCTCTTTGAGAGAAGGCATCTAAATTCCTAAATAATTTTGACTATGTTTTCACAAAATACACTTGAGAATTGCCATTTTTGATACATATACCAAATTTTAGAATTTCTTTTATACATATAACCATAGGATCTTCTAGGATGCTAGTTTGAAAAGATGTAGAATTTTTTATTTATTTTTAATTTCACCTTGTAGACTGCAAGATATTGGCATTTGAAATGACAAAAATCATTTTTGAAACCTTGCAAAAAAATCAAGTAGCTGCACTTCACAAGGTAACATTTGTATGAAAAATAACTCAAATTGGCGGTTATCCTTTGGATTTAGTCTTTCAAGGCAACTTAGCTACATGCTTGAAAAATTCCAAATCATTTGAAACTCTACAACACAAAGGAAAAAAATAGAAAGAAATAGAAAATGATTCAAAATAATAAAAATTAATAAAAATTTTAATGGAATTAGAAAATGCCAATTCCAATGGTAAAAATGTTGTAATAAGCAATCTAAACATACTATTTACATTATTTCCAAAAACATTATATTGAATTAAACAAAGGATTTCAAAGTGTTTTAAAGAGTAGAGATTCTATAAGTACCAACAAACTACTCTAAAATAAAACTCTTCATAATTGTTAAGAAATTGATAAAAGAAAATGATTCAAAGCTTTCCTTTTAGATAAATATTTAAAAAACAATTTCAAATTTTTATCTCTTGAAAAATAATTAATAAAGAATTTTCTTTTGCAAGGTAGACTACCCGCTAAACAATGAAACTCTTAAGGGAAAAAATAAAAGCTCCATTTATTGTGAATTGCCCAAAATCACTATGTTCTCATGAATGCAATCTGGTCATTTAGGGATTACATTCATGAGAGTGAATTGCCCCAAATCACTATGTTGCCATATAATGCAGTTTGGGCATGTGGGGGATAAACTTTAAAGTTATAACTTGTAATTCATATTAAAGAAATTATGTAATGGTGCAATTCTTTTCCATCGAAGGGTTACAAATCAAAAGACACATTCATTTGTCCATGTGTTTTAAGAAAAAAAAAGATAAAAGAAAAAAAACATTATTTTATATTGGTATAACTTGTTTCTTTTCATTGTTGTTTAGGAAACACATCAAAGCCAATGTAGTTTGCTTTTTAGCTACCATATAATATCTAATTGTCTTTTCGGGGAAGCTTTATTTCTTGGAACAATTTTAAGTAGATTTTCCTAAAAAGTAAAATAACATTGACATCAAATCGGAGTCATTTCATAGTTTTTGGACCTTCAAGGAATTAGTTTCAATTTTTTGAAGTTGAAACATAGTGGCTATTTAAAAATAAAAATAAAAGTATAAAAATAAAAAATAAAAAATGGCAAGGCGTGGCAAGGCGTGGCGGAGACTACATGTGCGTAGGAAGAAGCAGCATCACAAACCGCGCGAATGGTGAGCCACTCACGCCCCGCCACGTATCCTGGCGGATGGCGGGTGGCAGGGCGAATTTTTGGCATGTGTGTGGGGCCTTTGTAGTGGGCAGGAGTGATCCGAGAATGGATTCAAGATAATTAGCCAAATGTTCATTTTTGGAAGATTATTTTTGAATTTACGTTGTAGGCATGAAGAACTTAAGTAGGAATTGAGCAAAATTAAGCCAGTTTTGGGATTGTTGGTGGGCAGTTTTAGATGCATGCCAATTTGGTCAACTTTGACCATGACCTCAAGGAAGACATGGAGGCTAGTGAGAGGTATGAGAAGAAAGGGAAGAACTTTAGCAAGGACTCTTGAGGGGTGGTTGGTGTGAAGCATTGGGGGGTGAGTGCACTGCTACATCTCATGAGGCAACAAGTGCCTCCCCACTTCTTGATGTGGTGGTCAAATGGGGTGCTAAGTTATTGGTGGCAATGCTTTTAGATTGTTGCAAACTCTATGATGGATTCTTTCTATATGACACCATTGGAAATTTTAGGAGTCCACCACAAAATTCAAAATAATTAATTGACCCAATAATCCATTAAGGTAGGGGACAATTTAACCCCTAAAGGCCCATGAATCACAAATAATATTCTACGTTTTAATACAAGTTACTTTTCACCGTTAAGTTTGAGTTGAAATTTCTAAATGTCGATATTTAAATTTTTTGAAGAATCAACTTATACACGTGTATTACTTGTACTTCAATATGTCTAATTTTTATTTGAAAAAAAAAACAATTTTTCAATTAGATATGGTGACTTTTGAAGGGTTGAAAACTTTTGAGAACCATTGTATAATAAATTTTTACAAAATATAACACGGAAAATGTCAATAATATTCTTTTCAAATTTTCCAATAAATTTTTGGAGATCTTTTGAGTATATTATAAAAGATGTGAGTATTCGGAATCATATTTTAGTCAATTATATTTTAACTCAATAAAATTTTAAGATTCCTAAATATTTTAATACAAAATTTAAAAAAAAATCCCATTCTACTTACTAAAGAATCTTTTAAAAATTGTGTTTGTGTTAAAAGTTTTTTTACCAACAAATTTGGGTTAAATTATTAATATTTATAAATTTTAATTTAAAATGTCTACTTTTAACTTTTAAATATAATTTTATACAAGTGTATTACCTATACCTCGACATGTCCAAAATTTGTTGAAAAAATATAATTTCTCAATTAGTTGTGATAGTTTTGTAAGAATATGAAATATTTTGAGAGACACTATAAGCATCTTGAAATGTGTTAAAGGGGACAAACTGTAACATGACTTATGAAGAAATGTCAAAATAGTTGTGTTATATTTATTATTTATTTTTTGTAGATTCATATGAGAACTTATTAAAATGTATTAAACTTGATACTCCCTCCATCCTATAATACTAATCCTTTCTTGTTATAATGAAAAAACCAAGGATTTGATAACAATTATCTAATGCATGTTACAATCAAAAATTATATGATGAATGTGCAATGTGTCCTCTCAAGAGCAAAACAAGTTGATGTGGCTATTAATCAACCAAAGGGAAAGATTAAAAAAAGTAGGAGATGCAATAGATACAAAGTGTTACATATAAACAAGGATAGGCTTCAAAGATATGGAAGACTTCCTATACAATTGACTTACCTCTCCACATGTGTAGATCTCCACAAGAACAACTTGGAATTCAATAAATTCAATGAAAACCTCAATGTCTTTTGTTTTTTTACCCAATCATCTTCAAATTGCTTTTAAAAAGAAAATTCGATTTTCAGATTTTTTTTTGCATCTATAAAGTGGAAATAAACTAAACTTCTTATACTTCATTTCTTTATTTAATGTCAAAAACAAAAGAAATCATTTTCAACTCTAAAACTAGGTGTGAAATAATGGAAACAAGTTCTAGGACAAATGAAAAAAACAAAAGAGACTAGTGTTATGGGACTAAGGGAGTAGGTCAGTACGAACACATTTCAATTTTGCTAAAAGCCACTAAACAAATAAAAGCAAAAAAATTATAGAATAAAAATAAAATATAAAACAATTATCAATAGAGTGTTTTGCACTATTAGAATGAACTTGAGTATCTACTAAAGGGGAAACCAAATCCCACAATAAATAATTTCATAAAACATCATATATTACGGTCTAATTTGAGAAGGAGGCGCCAATTGAATTTCCACATCAAATTTTGAAAGGCCCATATATGACACTTCAACCTAATCACGAGATGGCACGTGACACTATTCAACCCTTAAATGATGGGGTTGGTGACCGACTGACCGTAGAAATCATCCCTTTTCGTACCATTGGAATCTTTGACTTTAAAAAAGAAATACAAAAACACTCTTTAGAAGTCAAACAAACTATTGTAGAAGACCTCCCCTTTTCAAACAAAACTCCAAGGATGAAGAGCTCCACTTCTGTCCTAAATAGAAGGATTCTCTGTCATTCATCAAACAAAAAATGGCCGGCTGCACCGTCTTCTAAAGGTTAACATTGGGAGGATTGAAAAAGTAGACAACCGCTAAGTCTGAACACTTCACTAGACAAGGATGCTATTTCAGCGAATGACCTTTGAAATTATTTTCTCCAAGCGCTCCTTTGAACCGCAACCGCCAAACAGACAGTAAGGGGAGGGGTCCACCGGTCCAGTCAGTGGATACGATAGTGCGGAAGTTATTAACGGGCCATCCTGACGTCACCTCCCCCCCTTGGAGTGATGTAATCCGATGACGTCAGCATGAGACAAAGGGCCATGATTCTTCTATTCATGATTTTTCCCTGTGGAATTGTCGATTCCTCTGGCTGATGGAATATATATATCACGTGACGTCATCAAATATTTTCTATAAATAGCTAACAAACTCAGGTTTGTCTCACATGCCTTTTTCAGTTCCCTTCAGTGTAAAACTGTTTGACGACAAAAGAATTTCCATCTTTTTCTGGGTCTTATTTCTTCAATTCCATCCTATCCGAAGTTGGGGATTTGTCTTTTTTTTTTTTCAAATTTAAATTTGTAAATTATATTGAAAATTACGGAACCGGTAAAATGGATCAAATAGCATAAATAGGGAAAATCTTGGCATTCAGTTGATCAACACACATGGGCGGTGGCTGTCAAAATCCAAAATACTTACGCTAGTTCATTTTACTTGAAGAGAACTTTTATTCCCTCACTTTTGCCCATTTGCAATGACAACACTACCCGTGGCCCCCGTGGCATCATGCAATTGTCCACCTCAGCAATGTGGAATTTGGGGGTCCTAGCTAGTAACTAGAGGTGATTTTACACCCCAAAATATCGCCCACAACTGAATCACCTCAATTGAAAGGCAAAAAAGTGTTGGAAAGTTGTCCAAGAAAATTGAACCACTTGTTACTGATATTTTGGAGAAGAGTAGAAATAGAAAAATATGGAATTATTTGTTTATTTGCTTCATTTGCAAGGTTCTTTGTCATTGTGATGATAGGATCATGGAGGATGAGGTTTGTAGGAGAATATGGGGTGTACACAAAGAAGAGAAGGAGAAGAAGTCCAATTCTTATAAAATCGATGTACATTAACCCTTAAATAAAAAACCGAACGTGAAGGGCTGTTTTTTTGAGAATTTTTATGAAACTACTTCTCCAAGTACTTAAGATTCTAAAGTTATAAAATAGTGACTTTTCAATTTAATCCCAATCCTTTCAACACCAATTTCTTACTCCCTCTATAACAAAATTATCTTCATGTTGGTCTCAATTTTTTTGTCTCAAAATGATCTTTATGTTGTACTTTGTGATGTTGAGAATTGGTCAAATTTGACTTTCGATTGCTACTTGGGAGTAGCAAAACAGCTATGAGCAATAGTTCCCCCTCCATCCATGCAACCATCAATTGAAAGACAAATGAGAAAGACAAATGAAATGACTGAAATGGTTAATCAACATTGTTTGTTCTTATTTCTTGCATTTGTTTTAGAGGTCCCTGATTGAAGGAGATGAAGCTTTTTGAGGTGGTATAGAGGTCTATACATGGTCTTTGGCCCATACTAACTACCTACAAAATATCACCTCACAATTAACAATTAAGTGTCCATTGGTGCTCCTTGAAAATTCCACTTTTCAATAATTCCAAAGTGCACTTTGAAAAGGGTTTTAAAACTCAAGATGTTGGGAGTGCATTGAACTCTACTTACGGCACAAAATGTATTTTTAAAATGTTATTTTTAGCCTTAACTTGGAACATTTTGTCCAATAGAAAGATCATTTTGGAATGAAGGGAGTAATATATATAAAGTTGTCACAATCTCAATCTTTTATAGTTCACTTATTAGGGTGTAAGAGGGTGCAATTGAACCGAAAAGTAGGTTGGATTTGGAGCAATCATGGGTATGTAATAACTATGTATATCTTAAGTGCATACCAATAATTTAAATGCGGTGAGGTTGAACAAAATGTAAGGAAATGTAACCATTCTTTTAAGAAAATAACAATGATTGAAAAGATGCGATATATATAGGCGAAGTTTTTTTGGCCAATTAAAACCCTTAAAAAACTTGTAAGACAAAGTCAATATGTCAAACTTCTTAATATCTTGGAGGTTCCTATATTAGAATCATACATTTTCAAGTGAATTAAAGTTTATTTTGGTGCATGAATTTTGCGCCCAAGATTTACAAGAGGATTGGCTACAATGAGCACTACACTAATAATGTTAATTAGTGTTTAGTGAAGATTAGTGTAGTCTACAGTGTTTACCCTTGAACACCAATTTCCAACCACTTTCCATTTAGTGTTGATAGTAAGATTCGAAATCAATGCGTCCCTTCCGCTTGTATCACCTTTCCTTTTGCCGCATCCCTCCTCTCCGCCGGCTCCTCTGCGCCTGCCTCCCACACACTAAATCTCAACTTGAAATTGAAAAAGAGTGGTACTCTCAATAAACACTAAATATCAACTTTGTAAAATTTGGAAGGTGAAAAAAACATCATGGGTGGTGGCAATTAGAGTTCAAGTTGAGATTTAGTCTATACACATTATTGATTCAATTGACATTTAGTGATCAAGTTCGTAATTAGTGTTACAAACACTAATTAACATCATTAGTGTAGTTGAAAACATGCGTGAGATAACCATTAAGATAACTATTTAGTTCACCAATGTGCCCAATTCCACCAAGTGTTGATAAACTCCATTGGTTATTGCAAGTATGTTTTCTTATAACACATATTACATATACATAGTAACATTTCCTTCACAAATATTTTTGTCAATTCCAATCGTTCAGTATTTTCCAAACATATGCTTACCTAAAAAGTTTGTGGTGCATCTTCAAATGTTATGCAATTACACTCTCATTCATTGAGCTCTAACCTTCATGATGTAAGGTAAACATGCTTTGTTACCAAGTAGATTTGCTAGCCAAGTACCTTGGAGAAGTCATTTGCAGAATCACTCATGTATTGTGAGAACTCACGTATTTTTCAAAGATTGAGAAGTTTGAGAGAAGTCATTTGCAAGTAGAAATTAATTTTATGTGATTTTTCAAAATTTGTTGGGACTAAAATAGTAATTAAAGTATGGATAATTAATCCCATTCTAAACCATGTGCTGATGTGTCGTCTCTCTAAGTGCATTCATAACATTTTTTACTAATGAGGTTGGATCCCTTTTGCATCTTTGAAAAGAGGGCACCTACCTATAGTAAACAAAATTGTCTTTTATGGCTTCTTAGCCAATCCCAATCCTTGAATTAACTCAGAAGTCCCTCCCATGCATCTTGTAAAGCATACTACCTTCTCAATCAATTTTTTCTTTTTGAGAAAATACTAGGATGGCAACCACTCGAAATTTGACAAAGCATTGTATTCATCCATCTTTTGAACCAAAAAATAATTTTCAATAATATTTGTGCATTTTTTCATCCCAAAGTTGCCAACTTCATTTACACTTAAAATGAAAATTAAAAAAATTCTTGGTGAACAAAAAAGATTACTTTTATTTGACAAAAAGTAAATATTTATTTTGAAATCATGCAATCTAGTCCCATTGTGCCCCCCCTTTTTTTAGAATAAAAAGGTTGTTTCTAGATAATATGAGGGAGGATCATTGCATGGTTATACAATGCCAATTTATGTTGTCATAATGCTAAAGAGTTGCTTGCTAAGTGAATTGTGGTAATGAGTGAGTGACTGATACAAATGGAAGGACACAATACTAACACATTGAGTTCTTCTACCTTATACAATTTGGATATGGATGTTCCCCACAAAGATGCCTCCGTCTCCAATTTCAAATCCTCATTTCTTTCCACGATTATTTTCGTACATGTGCGATTGACGTGAATAAATCAAGCACAAGACCTATGTAATTCTTTTTGAGGACATGTGCAGGTGGAGGTCAATTTTATGTTGTCATGATGCTAAAGAGTTGTTTGCTGAGCAAATTGTGGTAATGGGTGGGTGACTGACACAAATGGAAGGACACAATACTTACACATTGAGTTCTTCTACCTTTTACAATTTGGATATGGATGTTCCCCCACAAAGATGCCTCCGTTTCCAATTTCAAATCCTAATTTCTCTCCACGATTCTTTTCGTACATGTACGATGGACGTGAACGAATCGAGCACAAGACCTATGTAATTCTTTTTGAGGGCATGTGCAGGTGGAGGTCAATACAATACGTGTTGTAGCGGAATTCAGTCTATGTGTAGGGGATACGATAGATGCCCTTTTTTCCTGGGTGGGCGAATGGCGGATGGCGGATGGATGATATGGATGATTCTCTTCTCATCTGTTTCTCCAACTGTTGGAGAATTGATGACTACTTGTAGTACATACTCCGTATTCTTGAAAGATGACCAAATGTCACTGTGGAGCATGTGCCTGCTTGAGGGAATCAAGCTCTAACAGGCAAAAGCCAAAGGCATAAACCAAGGAAAATGAGTATTGTGCAAGGCAGGCCTGTTGAATGGGTAGAAATGCCCATCATGGTCAGAATTAGCCGGAGTTTGGCCTCATGCCATTGGTGAGTTTAAAAAAAATCCTACACAAAGGCATGTGTGAGAAATGGTAAGAGCAATTGAAATTATGTTTTTTTTGACAAAGTACGAATTTGTTATGAATTTTTGAAGTGCGTTGCCCATCATGGTCCAAAAGAGTCTTTGGACTATTTCCAAACCAACAAAAAATTGTATCCATAATGGTCATCTTACTCACCTAAATCAATCATAGTACTTTTAGATGTAAAAGGTGTGTAAAAAAGTCACTTCCTTCAATGAATTTACACTTGGAAGTTTGTCTATAGTTTGGTCCTTGCTTGTTGTCTTCTGTTTGTTTGTTTGTTTGTTTGTTTGTTTGTTTGTATTGCCCTTGTCCTTGTTGTCCCCTCCAGGCCACCTATGGCTGGAGGCTTTGTTCCTCTCACTTGCAATGAAATTTTGTTTCATTTGTGTCAAAAAAAGAAGAAGTTGAAAGTTCTTGTTGAAATTACCAATCACTCCATTAATGTCACCTAAGACATTCATTGTGGCCCAACTCTCATTTATTGGAAAAAAAAATCTTGTAATGGAATCATTCATTAGGTGTTTGTCATGGATCATTTGACCTTAATAGATTGTTCTACCTTATCTGAACATAAAAACAAACACTTTTCTTTTCTTTTTAAACTAGTAATTTTGAACACAATTTGGAAAAATATCATACTCCGATGGTAACAAATGAAAGTAAAAGGAGAAGGCAATTGGTTTGAGAATCTTAGAGTCTATACGAATATACTACAAAATTTCAAAGTTGAGGTTATAGGAATACCTACTTTATTGACTCAAGATTACCCTTAATTGGACATCATTGAAGTACAAAAATGTGTCCACTCTCATTAGTTGCTTCAACTTCCATTGATTCCTTTTGAAAACTAGTGTTGAATTTTGGCAAATGCTTTGTCATATTTGGGTCAATAAGCGGTGGCAGAACTCTATTCAAGTTTGTGGACATCGATTGCCAACATTGCAAAAGGGTAAGGATGCCTTGGTAACTTAGTGTATCATTGATGGATCACATTTCTAAGTCTCCATCCATTATCTTCAATTCTTGATATTGCACTAGATGCTAATTTAACTCTTAAAGTCCTCAATTTTTGGCATGATTTTTGAATATTTTTTTGCAAGGTAGAAAAATAAATAAGTTTTTTGGAAATATATATTTTTTAATTTCAATTAGTGACTAGGAGTAAAAGTTAGTCCACTTGAAGCTCAAAATTGTCAAAAGAGGACAACAAAAAAAATATTCAAAAAATATTCAAATTTTGTTTTTAATAGATTATATTTTGTCTATGTAGAAAGATTTGGTTCATTCCGTTTGGATAAGTCATGAGAGAGTTATGGAGCATCTTGATGTGTGAGCAATAAGAGAATCTTATTGAAAAAATAATATATTGGATTTTTTTTTAAGCTCAGTTTTTATATTTTTCAAAACAAAAGTTCCACGTGGTTAACTTTGATTGTTAGAACAATCTCACCATTGGGATTATTGTACTTCAATTTCATTGTAGAGCTATTAAGGGGATTTGTTTTTTTTCATATTCCATAGCATGAGGTCACCTTTGGCACATTTTTGTTGAATAAGTATTTTAAAATTGAAAGGGTTGGTAATGCAATTCATTTGTTACTAATAAGTAATTTGACAATTATTAAATATTTTTTATTAACTTTTGGCAACCCTTCAAATAATCTTGGAAATTGAACGGTTTTCTTCATTTCATAGGAAAGTGATAGTCATGGCTTTTAATGAACTCATTACTTTTCATAGTGTCCTTGTTTTGATGTAAAATCAGAAGAATGAATTTGAATTCTAATTTATGTAGTAGACATGTTATAGGATCAAGTTGTTTTAGGTATCTTTCCCAACATTTTGACTTTCTTTATGTTTAACTTTCCTTGGATTTGGTAAAGTGGCTTACCGTTTTCCAAAACCATTCGGCTTCAAATATTTTAATTATCTTTTTGCCAAAGGAAACCTCAAGATATGGTATCTTGTACCTACTTCTACTTAACACCGAGACTTAACAATTTTTTAAAGAATGAAAATCAAGTTTCTTTTTAAGAAAAAATTCCAAAATCTCAATACAATTCTTCAACATAAAAAAATAAAAAATAAAAATTTATAGTGCAAATTTTTTTAATTAAGAAGGTTCAAAGTCTTGTAATCTAGTCACACAAGGTGCTAAAAGACCAATTATCTTTACTTTTAAACACAAATATCTTGTAATCTACATGTTCAAAGCTTTTTAAATATTTTCCATACATTTTCATACTAGTCTGGTGAAAGATCCTATGGTCAGATATTCAAAAATAATATTTAAAAGAAAAAATTCTCTATGCACTAGAAATAGTAGTTTTGAGTGATTTTTGATGAGAAGAAGACTTTAAGACTTTAGGGTTAATCAATGATATTTCATATGACTTTTCATGTGATTTTCATGTAAGGTAAGAGACCCTATTTGTAATAGTATTGTACATTTCAAATTTTCAAATGTACTCTAATAATTCTTAGTGGCTACAAAGTGCCACAATAGAACCTTCTACCTAAATCACATGCTTTCATATAATCTTCATGTGACTTTTATATTAATTGAAATTTTAGTAATTCATAGTAAATGTTGCAATTTTTACAAAAGTTACAATTTTTGAATGCTCTTGAATTTTTATCTTTTTAATTTGAAAAAATAGAACCCCTAATTAAATCAATATTTTGTCCATCCCCAAATCACTTTTTTGTTGGCCTTAATTTTTTCTTCCAAAATGATCTTCATGTTGTCCTTTGTGATGTTGTAAATTGGTCAAATTTGGTTTTCAATTGCTATTTGGGGCCAACAAAACAACTCCAAGTAGTAGTTCCTCCTCCATCTATGCAATCATCAATCAAAAGACCTTAAAGGGGTCACTTAGAGTGTTCATTAGAAACCACGTGCAAACAAAACTTTGGACCCCCTATATACTTTTTGAATTTTGAATTTTAAATAAATAAAAAAATGAATAGATTTATCTAATTTGAAAGTTTATGTTTTGAATTATTGATATTTTTATTTGTTAATAATAATTAGTTACAAATTTTTGACGTAAAAAGATACACTATAGAGCTAAAAAATAACTTTCACACCCCTATATTATATAAAAAAAATCGTCTAAAAAATGAAAAAAAAAAAAATCCTAAAAATAACTCTCTATTGAAAGTTCATTTTGAGTTGAATACTAATTCAATGGTCATCTAAATGTATTCTCTATAATTATTTGAGTTGAAAAACATACCATTTTAGTTCATTTTCAACCTCTTTTAGAAATCATTTCATATTTTATTTGAGTTGAAAATTTTGGCAATAGAAACCCATAGTTATTATTAAATAATGGTCAAAATATTAGATTGAAATTATAGTTTATTAGAAACCACTTGTTTGCACAAATGAAATGACTAAAAGGGTGATCAACATTGTTCATTCTTACTTTTTGCATCTCTTTGAATATTGCCCAATTGAAGGGGATGAAGCTTTGGGAGATGGAATGAAGGGCCACATGTAGTCTTGGGCATGATTATACTAAATGCCTACAAAATATCGACCTTATACTCAACAATTGATTGACAATTGATGCTCCTTGAAAGGTGAGTATGGATTTGAAACTTTTTCATTCAAACAACCATACCATAAGCATCAATGGGCAAAGTCCAATTAGTAGATATATGGTAGTTGTAGTATGCAACGTATAACACATTACTATATAATTTTGAAGGAAAAATTAGTGGTGATTTGAAAGAAAATTAATTTCAAAGTTGGACATGTCTAAAACTCAGTTTTTTTGTGCCTTAATTTGGAATCACTTTATTTTTTGTCAGTTTTTTCTTAGAACTCCAAAAAAAACTTTTTATGTCTTGGCATGTTGGTATATATCATTTCAGATTTTTGTACACAAAAGTCAAAGGAAGTTGATATTTATAGAATTTAAAATATTTATAATTTGACAAACATGCAAATGATGTTGGTTCTTACATTATTTGAAAATTCTTTTGGAATTGAAAGCATGGAATTGCATTAGCCATTGTAAAGAGAGTATAGGTTGCAACATGAACCATTGTTACATCTTAATGCCCTTGCATTTGAAATATTTATTGAATAGGACAATGTACTCAATTTATATATTAGAGACCCAAGATGCGTCCGTAGATTCAGATTTGTGGTACAAAGACTAGAGTTTATAATACACATAATTGATTTAACCAATCCAAAAAATTCAATTTTCATTTTCAATATCATCATAAAATTTAGAACCGCCAAAAATTACACTAACTTTCATAAAATTGAGAATTTTTTGATGTTATTGAAATCGACAAAAACATGTTGTTCAATTGGTTAAATCAATTATTGTCAAGATTTGCGCTCATAGATCAGGATTGTCAACGCTCCAGTCTAATTATTGTTCTCTCAAAGTTCAATCTCAAAATCCATGATTCATTGAACTTTCCATCTTGCTATCAAGTGCAAGACACTAGAATGTGGTCATTAAGATTTAGCAACATATGGATTAAGTAGTGTAAGGGAAATCATAATCATGAATAGTCCATTGTATTGATAATATGTTGGGTGAAGGACAACACCCCCCTCACTAGGTTGTAAGGGAGACAATACACCTCTAGAACTACCTTGGAATCCTAACAACTGCAACAAGCTTCTAGTCAAGTTGTTGCGACTTGATTATAACAATTATGTATGTTATAAACTCTAGTCTTTGTACCACAAATCTGAATCTAGGGACGCATCTTGGGTCTCTAATATATAAATTGAGCACATTGTCCTATTCAATAAATATTTCAAATGCAAGGGCATTAAGATGTAACAATGGTTCATGTTGCAACCTATATTCTCTTTACAATGGCTAATGCAATTCCATGCTCTCAATTCCAAAAGAATGTTCAAATAATGTTAGAACCAACATCATTTGCATGTTTGTCAAATTGCAAATATTTTAGTTGTCAAATTGTGAATATTTTGAATTATATAAATGTCAACTTCCTTCAACTCTTGTGTATAACAATATAAAATAATATATACAAACATGCCAAGGTAAAAAAAGATTTTTTGGAGTTCTAAGAAAAAATTGAAAAAATATAAAGTAATTTCAAATTGTAGCACACAAAATCAAGTTTTAGACATGTCCAACTTTGAAATTAATTTTCTTTCAAATCACCACTAATTTTTCTTCAAACTTATGTAGTATTGTGTTATATATTGCATACTACAACTACCGTATATCTACTTTTGGACTTTGCCCATTGATGCTTATGGTGTGGTTGTTTGAATGAAAAAGTTTCAAATCCATACTTACCTTTGTTCATTATTGTAGCTTCATTGTAAGCCTCAAGTTTTGGTTCGTGTAGAATACCTACATGTCGTTTCCTTTTAGAAGTTTTGGTACCAAAGAATTGAAACTTAAACTAAGAGCTGGAATTCTATTTTGGCTAAACCTAATTCATATTCAAAGTTTCATATAATATGAGAAGATTAACACTTAATCAAGAAATCTTTAAGGTTCAATTTTTTGTACAATTTGTAGATTGTAGATTCTAAAATTTTAAAATTATAATTTATAAATGAATAAATACAAAAATACAAAAAATCCATTTAAAAAAAAATCAATTAATTTTTTTGACAATTCATTAATTTGTTATTTTAATGCATTCAATTTGCAAACATATTGATGTTTGTAGATTTTATTAAATTCCAAGTTAATTAAAATGAATATATAATACTAATTTTTTTTATTGTTTTCCAAATTAGTAGTAATACAATCACACTTTTGGAAGTTTTGCCAACTCAACTAGTTTATATTGAATTGACACCTCAAAACAAAGAAATTGCATATATTAGGTTAGCCATTGTTCCCAACAAGAGAGAACTGACCTCTTCATTGCCCCCAACAAAGGATACAAAGGAAATATTTACCTCTATCTTATAATGTTTAATTTTGTGTCTCTCACTTCAAATATTAATTCTGATTTTCAAATTTGATCATTGGTGATTAATAATAAGTTCAAGTATTTCTCTTAGCCCTGGTATCAATTTTCCCTTACCCCTGTTCCTTTGGGCTTTATCATGTATGGCAAATAAAAAATTTCATTGTTTTCCCTTGGAGTCAAGCTAAGGGGTCGGTTCACCCTAGCTGTTCCTTTGGTCTATTAGAACATCGTCCATATGTTTGAAAGGGAAAATTTACTTTAGTGAATGCAATAAGGTATGTATATCCAAAATCTCCCCCAAACCAATTGCAAACCCTTCAATTTTACCTTCTTGCATTCTAATGAAGTAAAAACTATACAAGATTGGAATTATGACAACTTTAGTGTGAAATTGGGTTTGAAAAGTCACAATTTTATGATTTCAAGGAACACCACAATGCAATTTTGATTGGACATATGACAAAATGTTCATTCATTATTCTACAGTGTGAAGGGATACTTTTGGATTATTGTTGCAATTATGTAGGGAATTCAAAGAATCACATTAGAATCCAAATGGACAAGAATAGTCCCTTCCTAGGGACAACAATGAAAAGCTATATGTTTTTGCTTTGACCACCTATAAATGTATCTTTATTTATTAAAAAAATAGTTGACTAAAATACGCGTGAAAAAACTTATAATTTATTGTACTATTGTAAAAAAAAGTTATAAATCCAATTAGTCTAAATATAGGCATCAATTAAAGAGACTATACAATGGAATATTCTACTTTAATCAACTAATGGTTTACACATTAGAGGAGATTTCAAGTTGCGGGAGGGTTTCAAGTTCCCAATGTGTTCCCAACGCGGGAACTGCGCTCCCGCAACGTAGTGACGTGGCATGGAGACTGCCACGTCATTTTTTGGATTTTTCTTTTAAAATTTAATTTTCTTTCAATTTTTTTTTGCATTTTGAGAAGTAATTTTTTTAATTTTAAAAAAGGTGACGTGGCAGCACTCATGTTTGCATGGATTGTTGGAAACTAGGTGCCGGGAGGTGCTTGAAATGGCCCTTCAGGACCCCAAAATCCCCTCTAATGCATGTCCCAAAGGAAAAATGGACTAGATAATGCTCGAGAGCTAGGAGTATTATGAGACGTAGGAGCATTTGCACTAGCACTTGCAAGTTGACAACTATTTTTTCTTGTCCCCCATTCATCTTCACCAAATGTGTTTTATAAATAGCCAATTCATCAATCACCATGTGAAGTATAGGATAAAGTTTGTCGTGTGTTTGTTTGTGTTTTGTCTATATTGTCTTGTCCCTTGCCAAACCACTTGTGGTTGGTGAGTTTGTACTTCTTCCTTGCAATGAAATTTCATTTCATTTGTGTAAAAGAAAGGAAAAGAAAAAGAAAAAAGTTCACTTGAAAAACTTAGGGTGCAATGATTTCAAAGGCCATTACTTGATTTCACCAAGATTGTGTGCCATGAGGATATTTTGAAGGGCCCAAGAAATTTGTCGGTACATAATTGCATGTGCTCTAATGCCCAATTTAGTAATTCATCACAAACATCCCTATCTATACTTTTCCACAAATCCAAGGGTGTAGAAAGTGGGGAAGACATTATGATTTCCAACACTTTTCTACCTATCCAATGCAATGATGGTGACAAATCGGCCTCGATCAAAAACCATAGTGGCATTATGAACTTGAGAATGTCTGTGCTTCTCGTGCTCCATGGAATTGAAATGTCTGATTCAAAAAGTCTTGCCACTAAGGACCACATTGCAAAGAGCCAGCTAAAAGCTACTGTAGTTGTTCTATAGAACAATTTTGCTGTCTCCTAGATTCTTTCATAACAAGCTTATACAAAGGTTGGTGGCATTTGTGTTTTTTACCCATTAAACAATGCAGGTGAGAGCCATGTTTGTTTTTTTCTAATTTTTGAAAAAAGGGGTGGGGGGTTGGAGGCAGATGTCCCCCCATGTGGTGTATCCTTGATTGGATTTGTAGGATCCCCCTCTCCAAGACAGTATCTCTTTTCCACTGTAGAATACTGTACTGTACTCACTGTAGCGCAAGGGTCTCCTTCTCCGGGAGCTTCCTCAAAAGGGAAAAATTAGGAGAACAGATGATTCAGAAGATCCTGCGCTCAAAACTTACCAAGGGAGGCACACCTTATTACAGTATCACAGAATTGGACTCTTTTCTAATAATGTAATGCCTCAATCCCGCCATCCATTAACCTAGGTTGTTTTGTTTTGTTTGTTACATTGAGATCTTTCACAGTTGTGTTCTTTGTATTGTCGGAAAGCTCTCTGCAAGGAGGGGTGCACGGACTTTATTTGGTGGTGTTTGAACCTACGGTGTGAAAGTTATGGACTTTTGAGTTAGTTTTTTGTTTTAAAATTTTATTTTTACTTTTTCTGTTTGATTGTGGCAATGGCACAAGTCCATACCTGAAGTTAGGTTGTTTGTTTTGTTTTGTTTTGTTTTGTTTGTTTGTTACGGTGAGATCTACGGAATTGTGCATCCCCCAATCATGTTTTCGATACCATTAGAAAGCTCTCAACGAGGTGGGGTGCATTGGCTTTGTTTCATGGCGTTTGGACCTATAGTGTGAAAGTTATGGATTTCTACGTTATTTTTGATTTTAAGAAAACAAAAGAATTGCTTTTCTTTTGATTGTAGCACACCCCTTAGAACCTCTTTGTTCATCATCCTGATTTTGGACATCAGAGCAATAAGGGTTAAGGCTAGAAAGTACTAAAGGCATCCGAGTAAGCATTTATCTTAAACTTATAGATGTTGTTGCACTACATGTAATACATAGAAGAAGAATTTGTGTGATTTTTTGAAGGACAATTTTTCTTATGCCTTAGCATAAAATATATTTGGAAATAGTATATTATTTTTTATTTTTTATTTTAATATAAAATATATATAGATTTAAGCTTCTATTTTAAGAAACTTCTTTTTTTAACTTTGTCTTTGACACAAGTAAATGTTCAATGATCATGTTTGCCGATTATAACATGTTTTACTTTGGTCATAACATTTTGATATTTAATTGAGACAAAATTATTCTTTTCTATAGGAAAAGTCAAATTTGGCAACATGAAGGTAATCTTTGTTCATGACAACAAATCATGATAACCATATCTTCTTTATAAATGGCACCAAGGGGCATCTTGACATTTGAAAATTTGGTCTAAAATTTATAAGAAATGAATTTCGTACACAATCTTAAGCATGATTTCCCTTGTAACTTAAGGTAGAATAGCCCACTATAAATAAAAGACCTATTATGGACACCTAGAAAATTAGTTTTCTTTTTCAATAAATGAGATTTGGGCCACAATCAATGTCTTAGGTGACAATAATGGAGTGATTAGTGACTACAATAGAAACTTCCACCTTGTGAGTACAAAATTCATCACAAGAAGTGACTTCCGTAGGCTTTCATGGTGCCCATATTAGAAAATATTATGATTGCTTCAGGTGAGTAAAGATGCCCATTATAGATACACTTTTTTTTGGTTGGTTTTGAAGTAGTCTATGGAAACTCTGTTTGGCCACGACGGGCAGCAGACTTCAAAAATTCATAACAAACTCACACTTTGTCAAAAAACCCATAATTTCTATTGTTCTTGTTGTTTCTCACACTTGTCTTTATCAGGAATTAAAAATAATAATTCAGCAATGGCTTGAGGGCAAACACCTAATTGGCTAATTCTGCCCACGATGTCATTTCCACCAACCCCTTAGAAGACGGGGTTGGTGGAAATACAGGGCCTGCCTGTACAGCCCCGCCATGGATGTGCGGCCTGTGGACTAAAACCGATAAGTTATACCGGTCGCACGGGTCATATCCAATCTTGAATAGCGGTCGGGGTACCGGTACAACCAGCGGTACAGTCTCCATGCACCCCTCCAAAGTCCAAACTGCCGTATGATGACGCCACCATGTGACACCAAATGGTGACGTACTTATCTGACGTCATACAGGGACGGATCTTGACCTGTCCACATGCTCTCTGATTGGTCAGGAATTCAAAAGCATGATTGTCCGATTTATTGTTACCCGGAATCCCGGATTTTGACCTGTGCACATGCTCTGATTGGTCTAGAATTCCATACTCAGTCGTTGCCTAGTTGGCATAATTGTCCGATTTTTTTTGTTACCCGTAATCCCCCAACGTCTGTCCTCTATGCAAGATTTGCAAGATTTGGAAATGATTTAACAATTAGTCTAAAGTATGGCTATACTTGGACTTTGTGAAGAGGGGAGTAGTTTTACCAAAGACTCCAAATCCAATAATAAGCAAGGTTTCTTTTACACCTCACATTTGTTTGATGGATGCAACCTTTTCCCTTGAATATAGGAAATATTTATGTAGAAGTTGTTTACATTGGGGGAGGGTTTGTCAAATTTCGGCTCTCGGGTTTGAAGGTAGCATGTTATTTTATTTTTGCAATATTCAGGATTCACACTTGAGGGAAGGTGGGATGGTAGGGTAAGTAGCGATGGTAGTGTTCATTGTTGTTGTTAGTTTATTGTTTGACAGAGGGTTTTGGAGGTGATGTACTTGGAATTGTAGCTTGCACAAGAGATTTTTCTTTGTACTTGGTAGACACGGGGTTCTATGAGATAGAGAATACACACAATTGATAG
This sequence comes from Rhytidiadelphus loreus, assembly GCA_947034895.1. NCBI lineage: Eukaryota > Viridiplantae > Streptophyta > Bryopsida > Hypnales > Hylocomiaceae > Rhytidiadelphus > Rhytidiadelphus loreus. The sequence continues at coordinate 66,528,903 of OX344762.1, forward strand.
AACGGCTATGAGGTAAGAATGACATTCTTTATAAAAAAAAATGCTTAGCAAAAGTGAAGAGAAAGAATTGTTGAAGGAGATGATTACAAAATAGGCATGATCTTTAGTTCTAATTGTGTTGTACTCTTCACTACTACAAATCAAGCTTTTAAGTATTCATATTTTTGCAAATTCGTTCCTATCAATGTCGCTCTGCCAATTGGGTGCTTGGTTTTGAAGAAATGTATGTATGTTGGAGGGAATCACATCACATTGCATTTCGATTAGAATTTGGAATTCCGCACAACTAGTGATGTGATTTTGTCTTCCTACCTACACGTATTGCCCAATTTACACACCAATTTTGATGGCCTTCTTTGATGACTCCACAAATATTATTGCTTTTTCTTTTGCATTGTTTCTACTTCTACTCACTACATAATGATCGCTTGAGGTTGCAATGCAAATTGGATTTTTCGGTCAAACTCAAATCTACAACTTGTTTTTTCAATTCTTATTTGAACAATACAATGACATATGATGGATTAAAGTGTTCCGTTTAACAAAACCTAGTGTATTAATTATAGCCGATCTTCTGAGCCCACTAATCAAAAACATGATACAAAGTTTTGTTCAACAAGTGTTGGTAGTGGTTCATTTGGTGCACATAGTGTTCAAGTTTGTGAATGGCGTTGGTCTCTTCATGTATACAAATTTATTTGCAGTAGGAAAGTTGATTGTTTCTATTATTCCACAAGAGTTTGTACATTCCATAAACACTAAATTTTGGTATGAGACTATGGTTGAAAGCAATGTTTTTTTTAGGCGATAATAAGACTAAAAGCACCAAAAACATATCTTCCGCATTAGCACCTTAGAAAAATTTGGAGATAAAAAAGTAAAAAAAGCCAGATCTAAATCTTAGATCACATCCTAGTAGCCACTGCCTCAACCATTAATACTAAGATTTGTCACTTTGTCGCCACTTGTCTAGATGTTGATTCAACAATTTTTCATCTATTGTCACCTAAAATATAACAAAGTTGAAGATATGAATATAGATTGTAGCCACATATACACAAGTACCTTCATTGTATCACTAGGTGGTGTAATCATAAAACATCAAGGTTGCACCACTACTAAAATAATTGTTGCCCTACTTATTGCTATTGATGGACTGATTAAGACTTTGATAAGCATGGCCATGTGTCAAGAGAGACTCACGATGCACTTGTTCGTTTGTTGATGTATTTTGACACAAATGTGGCATGGTTGTTTAATAAGTAAAGACTTTTAGGCATCATGCAAATGTTGATTCAACAATTATGCATTATGTATAGTAAGTTCTTTAAGTTTGAATTTGGTTCTTTTTCATTTTGCATCACTCTTTGAAACCTAGTTGCCTTATATTGCATTAGTCTAAGAGCTGAAATTGTCAAAGATGTTTTTTTAGGTTTTGTTTTGAAGCCATACAACTCACAAAGTTTCCTAACTTGAAGCCAAATTTTGCACCAAAAATAAATTTGAAAGTGCCTAACCTCAGACACTTACTTCTTACTTGGAGCCCACATCCAGATTCCCTTAAACTTAAAAAAAGAAATTGGTTGAAAGACAAAATCTATTGGACATTTGGGAATGTTTCAAATGACTTTGTCAACTACATATTGTGGTTGGGGCCATTGATGGCACCCATGTGTACATTGCCAAACCCACTCATGAACCAAAATGTTACTTTCACTTCAAGTTTAGAGGATATATTATAAACTGCCAAGCCGTAGTTGATAGTAGGAAGCAATTTCTCTACTATGCCATTCTACATAACATCTTGATGAAGTAAAATCACAATGAAGTGGAACAACTACTACATATGTTGCAAGACAAAGGATTGCACAATGAGGTAGTAGACGATGATATATGCCAAGGTAGATGTTGAAGCTCTGAAAGTTCAGCAAATAGGTTCAGAATAGCAAAGGGTATATGCTATGAAATGCTTTCCATATAATTTCTTTATGCCCTTATTCCCCTTCAAATAATCCTAACACTACTCCCAAATTCCCTTTTCCCCAAATTTCTATCTTATAATTCCTACAATAACCTATAAACTACCATAGTTAGCTTTGACCTATCATAATTGTGGAATTATCACTCCAAATATATTTAAACTTTTTCATAATGTAGATCAACTACTTAAATATCCACATATCAATTTAAATCTCGATTTAAGATATTATTCAACTTTGATAGACATTTTTCTACTATTGACTTTCCAACCCTTCATAGCCTCCATCCCTTGATTGTGTTTTATGCATATCTCATAGATCCTTAGTCATTATAGCCAATTCTTCAATACTAAGCATTGAATAATCTCTTCTTGGTTGCCTTTGAATTCAAACACCTTCATTTTGAAGCCTCACATCTCTTTTTTCACTATAGATTTAGATTTTAAAATTGGCATTATGGTAGATCAACTGTTCTAAAATTCAAATCCAATTTTTTTCCTTCATTGAACACTTTAACAATATATAACCCAAAACTCCTCACATAAATGCTTCTTTCAATAATAAATCACCAACAAACATACAACTTAGGGTTACTTAGCACTCAAGTGCACCCTACACCTTAAAATCTACCAATAACCAAAAAGAGGACAAGGGATTAGTCTTTGCTTCTAAAAAATCAACCTCAATCCAAAAGAAACTAACTCCGGGTTAACTCTAATCCTACCCCCTGTAATCCTAATATCAACTATTAATCAATTGAAAATTAAAAAGAACCACACACTATACACATTCTTTAACATACAATGATGCCTACTTCAAGTAGTAGATGGCCCACATCACAATAGCTATAAAAGGTGCATAGATATGGACTAAACTTACCTTGTACTTAGGTACCCAATGGGGGGTGGCGTCACATGTACGAATTTTGTTTGGATTTGTTGTCTCATTTGTTGTTTCCAATTCCGGTTTTATACAAAGATATGTATTAGATGTGTTTTGGGTCCTCTAAAAGATTGTTTTGGGGTTGTGAACCATGTTGTGAACCATGGTAGTACATTCAGATTATTAAATAATTAAAATAATAATAATAATAAATTGAAAAAAATTGAAAAAATTGATTTTTAAAATCTTTTTCTAAAATAGAAAAAATATTTTAAAATTAATTAATTAATATTATCCAACATGGCAATCTCTTCCATGTCAAATTCTCTTGCGGCAAAGTTATTACATTCCAAGAACTCCAGGGAACTCATGGTCTTCCGAAGCTTCCAAAAAACATCTAATGAAATTATGAAGAGACAATGGCAAAGAGCACTTTGGTTTCTAAATTCTTCTTTATTACAATAGTACAAATTGTTTGGAATAATAGCTAAAGTGCAACTTTTTGGCTCCTTGGTAATGTACTCATCTTCCATTATTCTCATTGTTTTGTAGGTGCTACATTACTTTACATCAAGCTAGATTATGAGTAAGGTTGTTACTTGCAGGCTCATAACCTAGCACCTTCCCATCTATGGGTAGATGCAAGAAACACCGAACGATTTAGGGAGCGTTCTGCCAAAATTGCATTTTTTCTGCCCAGTACTGCTAGTACTCGTAGTACTGCAAAACGGAGCAATCTCAGCCGTTGATCCGAAAAATCAACGGCCAGTAGTACTTTTGAGTACTTAATAATACTGAAATAGTACTCTTTGAAAAAAATGACAGTTTGTCACAAAGAGTAGATAAAATTAAGTGTAAATTAATAATAATTAGAAAATCATGAATAAAAAAAAACTAAAAATTGGCCATTTGTAGAGACTTGGTAGTAATTACATTTCACCAAAAACTAAAAATTGAAACCATCATAAATGTTTGGAGCGCTATGGGCAAAAGACCCCTATTTGCATGCATGTTGAGGACAAAGAATTGTGTTTTTTTGAATGCCCTTTGGTGGGCACATGCCCTTCTATTGTGGCAATAGCCCACAACAATCCTAGACGTACATCATCATTTTTGGATGCTCCACAGTACTAAAACCCCCTAAAATGCAAAGTGTGACAAATTAGGTAAATTACAATTTAATTAAAGGATTTTTTTTCAAAATTTCTCAAAAGTAAGGAATCTGAGGACTTCCAAGTTAGCCATCTCCAATAAAAATTTCAAGTACATGGACTTCATTTCCCAAAAGATATGGCAAATGGCATCTATGTCATTCCAATTGTGACGTCAAATAGTACCGGTGTTTCTTGCATTCACCCCTATATTAGATACTAGTTGGGACATTGCACTTATATCTAGATGAAGGAATACCTTCAATCCTCAAAGAAATACATGTAACAATTAAAGAAACAATTGACTATCTCTCTTTGTTTCACAATAGATAGCCATGTATTTTTGTTGACAAAGACTACAACTTCATATAATTGCCGACTATTGTCTTAGTGATAAGCCATTTGCTTGTCAAAAAAAATTCAGTTGCACTTCTATTTTACTCCTTTTTAACTAATGACTAGCCTTTGGCATTTCCTTCAATTGGCTAGCCATGATTTGATCACTTGCTTTAGTAGTTTTAGCTACAATTGTATAGCCACTCAAACTCTTTTTACAAACAACAATGTTACCGAACTTGTGCTTGCAATTGCTTTTACCCTAATCAATTGAAAAAATGTATAAATGTATATTGGCTTTATTAAGAGTATAAACTTAGGGGCTTCAAACTTGAGGCAAGTTTGACTTAGAGAGATTTGGTTGCAACCATGTCATTTTGCTAATATACTATACATGAGGATCCCAATAAAGTGCCAACATTTGTAGTAGAGGGCTAGGGGTCACTAACCTCAATAGGATTGTTGTTCTTAGGCTTACTATTGCCATTGTTCTTGAATATGCATCATTGTTCTCTCTTGGACTTTCTTCAAAGTTGTTGTTGGGATTGAGCAAGTTCCTTATTTGTAGAGGTTGGATCTAGGACCTCTAGCCAAACCACTTGTTTTTTTGTGCATACAAATCTTGATAAAAAGAAATTTTAAGACCTTTAGCTACATGCTCTGATGACAAGTGTTCTGAGTACTCGAAGTCATGCTTCTTAATCCTTACATAGAATCAACAATGCATTTGTAGTTAGGTATTATCTAATTCCATTTAGTCTTGTACGTACGGACAATATTAGGCATATATGACTTGTTGAGAGCTACAAAGCTAGTTGGTAGTATCTCTAGTTATTAGTTATTAAATCATGCCCATCAACAACTTCAAGTTCTTTGAGGAACATCTTTCTCCTTGCTTCCATCAATGCACTCATCTCCTATAGGTTCCAATTCAATTTCTAATCTTTGAGTGGATGTATCTCCCTAGTTGCAAATGGAAATGAACTTCCTTGTTTCTTTGGAGGTGCTTTCAATAGAGAGCCTAGCATATTCTCATATAGATAATTGACAAGAATAATTGATAATTCAATCGCAAAAATAATTGATAATTCAATCGCAAGAATAATTGATAATTCAATCACAAGAATAATTGACTGTGGTGAATAGTAGCACAAGAGTCATGAGAATACATTCAAGAATTGAAAAAAGACTATGTTGACTTTAGCATTGGAGTGTGAATACTATACCATAGAGGGATTAATTTATACAAGAAATGTAGTGATATGATGTAAAGTACCATCTTTTGGTGCCACTGCATGTCAGGGGGGTGCTATAGGGCAAGGTACAACTCTTTCAAAGTGGATGTCAAGTTTGTTTTCCATTGCTAGATCTGAAGTGCAAAGAAGAATTCAAGTCAATTGTAAAGTCATTAAATTATGGACCACTAGGCATGAGATCAAAGAAGAGTTGAAGACTACAATATTGGATATAAAATGAAGAGAATAATTCAAGTTAACCCTAAACTCATAGAACTTCGAACCAATGAAAAATGAGATACTTAAGAGGAATATTGAAGAAATATAAGCATATTCCATGTGAAATCAACATGTATGCATAATACTCATTGTAAACCATGAATTGCAAAAACTCGAACTACAGATCAATTCTAAGAAATTAGAGCAAGAATTTCTGAGATTTATGATTGATTAATAGTTATTTTGAAGAGTTTTGGACATGGTTGTTGCAATGAGTTTGATTTGAATTTAACTACAGTTCAAAGTCACCCTCCCATTCTTAAGACCTCCACAACTCTTACATAATGACTCCATTTCTAACAAGTTACCTAGAAGTGGTCTCATGTTATGAAATACTAGGGATTGTTTGTTGGTGGTTCCTAATTAAGTTGTGCATTGAACCTTTTAAAACAATGATCTTAGCCTACACCACCTCAACAATCAAGTAGGCTTAACGTTTGTTAAAGAGCAATGGTGTAAACACCGCATAATTGCACACTTGCCTAAACAAAACTATCTTCACTTGCAATAAAACCCAGATGTGACCATACCTTAAGATCTTAACCAATAAGAATAACATTCATACCAAAGGTGAAGGAAAAGAGGAGTATAAATTTTAACCTTCTAGAGTTCATAAGAGCTCAAATCTATCAAATCTCATATATATGCCTTTTAGGTTTCAAGATAGAATGACGTTTCTTTTCAATTTCTAGTAAGACTCAAATAAAATTAAGGTTATTTAACAATAATATGAATCATTTAAAAATCTTATCATAATTCTTTTGGTGTATATCTCTCAATTTTAAATTCTTCAAAATTTGTACATTTTAAAGAAGAAGAAAAGAACAAGTTTTGTCGCCTATGTTATCAAACAAAAATATTTTCTCATTGAGCTTACAAATAAATTGGTGAGAGAGTAAGATAAAACATCTTATTGCAATCAAAATTAGGAGTTTGCCCTTGTCCATAACTCCATATGCCATTGATGAAATTCTTAGATTTTTTTCCTACATAAAGACAAGTGTAAGGAATGGCGAGAACAATTGAAATTATATTTTTTTTGACAACGTATGAATTTGTTATAAATTTTTGAAATGTGCTGCACAAAAGAGTCTCTAGACTACCTCCAAACCAACAAAAATTATATCCATAATGCTCATCTTACTCACCTGAAGAATATTTCATAATGTAGAAGGCCCAAAAAAGTCACTTCCTACAATGAATTTACACTAAAAGTTGGAAGTATCTATTGAGGTCACTAATCATTCCATTACTATCATCTAAGACAATGATTATGGCCCAACTCTCATAATAGGGTCATTTCCTAGGTATCCATTGTGGGTCTTTTGACTTTGAATGGATTGTTCTGCCTTATAGAAATTTATGAAGTAAAGAAATTTATTTCAGGCTACTCACTTAATGGATAATTTAAAATACTCAATAATTCCTATAATTAAAAGAAAAAGCATATTACACTTACGCTGAAGTTGTCACAAGAGAACTTGAAAGCATAATAGAAATGCTCCAGTGCAAACATATTGATCCACCTTAACCCTAATGGATCTAAAGGTTGTTTCATGTAACATAGCAAATTTATGAAAAATACATTTGTCACTTTCCAAGAATTTGTGCAATAGGAATGTCTAATGGTTAGTAATAAAGTATTGCTCACTTTGCAAGAAGAGTGTAGGAAAGCTCATTTTATTGTACTCAATGGAGTCTAGTGCCTCACAAATTGAAGAGTTTCCAACGTCAAAAGCTGAACAATCTCCACCTACGGAACCTTCAAAGTTGTCAAGGGTACTAGACACTGAGATGCAATGCATCGTCATGATGGAACTTATTGTTGACAAGTTGAAACTTCTGAACTATGAGTTCCAATTCTGCACTTGCAGATCCCCTCCATGGCCTCGACTTCACAAATTTTACTTTGCTTTACCTTCAAACAACCGTAATGAACAATTTTCCTACTTCTCTAGCATAGTAGCTTGGCTTTTTGGATTGCTTGGTTGCCAATTTCTTGCACCTTCTGAGGTTGATGATCCTAACGTCACATGCTCCAAAATCATAATGGAACTCATGAGCTTAGGCTTTGCAGCTCCAAACTGGCCACCCGCTCGACTCAAACAAGGCTATGGAGATGCGGTTTGCAGTGTTTTAGATGCACTCTGCAGTTTAGTGCTCGATGCCATCAAATATGAATTCACTCCTGTAACTCACTTACACCAAGAAGACTCCCTACAAGATGATACACCTTCCAATGACAACCCCTCTGAGCTCTACATTCCCGATGAGCAAGTTGATGACGACATTCCACGGATAAATACAATAATTCCACAAGCTTCAAATGACCTTAATATGATAGAGAATGCAACTTACAAGTGGAAATTGGACCTTGAACGAATTGCTCCACAACTTCGGAGTGTTGTTGTTGTTGAGGCCAATGATTGGAGAGCACATTTGGATCTTGCAAAAAAACTCTACGAGGACACATTCTCCCAATTTGACATGGAGAAACATCAATTCAAGAAACTAGAAGAAGATGTAACAACTTCCTTGGATAAGCTTGAAAGCCACGAAAACTTTATCAACCATGAATTTGAGTCCTTGACTGCAGAATATGTGGCCGTGAAAGGGCGTCTCTCAGGGTTGGAAGAAAAGCGAAAGCAAATGAAAGAAGACGTGACAAAATTAACAAATGAACATGCCAAAACATTGGAGTCCCTAGAGCAAGTGAAACACAAGATGGTGGAGAAAGGAAACGAAATTGCGGACATGTCGCCGATGCTGCACATGAAAGCCACAATGCAGAAGCTAAAGACGGAGCTTCGAGACATGGAAGTGCAAATTGGAGTTCTAGAGCATTCGCTTTTGCAAGTGCAAACCAAACGGGCTTTTGAAGAAGCCAAAATGTAAGAATTGGCCAAAGGCATGAGCATTGCAAAATTGAAATGCAAACCCTAAATGCCTATGGTACCTATGATGGACTAAATTTGGATGTGCAAAACATGGTGCATCGGGCATTAGGGGTTAAACAAAAATGGAAAATATTCCCTCAAGGGATTATAAGAACTGGGATAGTGCATAGTTCCAAAATTGTGAAGATCAATTATTTAAGAAGCAGCTACACTTCAAAAGGCTCTGTCCATAATACTTTTCTTTTTGAGTAAAGTCCTACTCAAACTTCTTCACATTCAGTTTTTATCATTGCAAAGTTTCCTCTCCTTGGATCCAAAAGCCAATAAGACTTAGACAAATCATTTAAATGATGGCATTTATACAAAAGTTGTAAAATGTGATCCATAGATCATATCTATATGGTTTAATCAATTGTTGCACCAACCAATATTTTTCAATCAACTTCAAGACTTGAAATTGAAAATTCCTTCTAAAATTGATTATAGCTTATTATTTGTAATTTTTACAATAATATTTTCTCATGAAGTTCAAATTGTTATGTTCAAATATGGTGATTTTTAAAAGTTTTCTTTATTTTACTCATTTATCCAAGCCATTTTAGAAATCATTTTTTGAAATGAAAAAGTTTTTTTTGAATTTCTGAAATTTTTTATGGAACAAATGTAAGAGAATAAAAAAAAATCTACAAAAATTTTAATGCATGAAAAATGAGATTATGTGTACTTGGGACATGTTTGCATTCTTTTGTAATTCAAAATTTGATCCTTTGGTCCTAAAGGATTGAAAGACATTTGAGATCCTTGTTGTATTTTGGAATCTATTTAATATGAGCAACATAAAACTTGCACAAATTCAAAAAAAAATTCAATGCAAAATCCACACATCTAAATTGTGATTTAAAGAACAAAACTTAACTTGATAGATGTATATCTTGTCAATAGAGAGAATGATCTCAACAAAGTTGGGGATGATTTGGAGATGTTTTAAATATTAAAAACAATGATTAGAAATCATGCATACATTTGAACTTAGTTTGCAGTTCAATGTTTAAGAGATTCATTACAAAATTGACCTTAAGGTGGGCCTTAAGATAGTCTAATTTCAGCCTCTAATTTTTCAAGAAATCAAACATTGGTTGCAATTGATTTTAAACACCTTTATATGACTTCAATTTTTATTTTTTTTCCAAAATTTTTGTTTAACATGTATAAAATGTACTAAGATTCATAATTTTCACTATTCAAAGTACATTTATTTGACTTTTGTTTAAAAAATTAGATGATGCTATTGTTTAAAATCTATAATCATGCAAACAAGAAAAATTAACCTTTAAAATCCTCATTCTTAAGATTTTGATTGATTAGATCTATAATTACGTAATTTTTTTTATTCCATTCCATTTTGGTTTCTAAGACAAAGATATGAAGATTCTTATATTATAGGCAAATAGGATCAAATTAATAATATGTGAAGTTTCATTCCAAAACTCAATTTTTATAAATTGTCAAAATTAATCAAAGATTCTATATGTTGAGGATGTTGATTTCAACATTTTTACTAATGAAAAAGTTATGAGCCATTTTTTCATTAAATCATTCATAAAGTGCCTCTTTGTTCAAAATGTTTTGTATTTTAAAAATGTTCTGCAATTGCATTTTTTTTCAAACTTTGGGAATTTATTATAAACTAAAGTACCTTCAATTTGACACAATTTGTCTAATTGAAGTTATCATAGACAATTGAACTTTACTAATGTTTTGTCATAAGACACCAAATCCCTTAATTTGAACTTCAAGCATTATCATCTTTCAATCTATACTATTCTTTTGTATAAAAATACATGAGCACTATCATTGCAATATCATAAGAGTTAGGAATAAAATCCTATTGTATACATTCAAAAAAATTATATTTCTTCTATTTTATTAGTTCACTTTGAAATAGTTTTGAACCAATGTAGATGTCTTGTATACTATCTATTCCAACTCCTTTGTGTGATGAACTGAATTTTGACTTGAATTTAATATACGATGATTTCAAAATACACTTATATTGTCGTGGAGTCATACTTTGCTTATTCATCATATCTACTACCACAATTTTGTTTAAGTATAAGGTCAATGGATGTGAAAATTATAACAAAGATGTTTAGCATTTCTTTAGTTATTTTATTTTTATAGATAAAAAATATAAATATTTAAAATAATCTTTGCCAATTTGTCACACTTTGTGAATTGAGTTTTGGAGTATGGACTTGTTAATTGTCTTGGTTTTGCAAAGCACTTGATTGATGTTGTATTACCTTCAATTTTTAAAGCTTTGTTGGCAATATTCAAAAGCTAAAGCCATAATTTTGTCTATATAGACGTCAACTTTGATTGAACGAAATTGATTTTATAGCACCTACAATGCAATACAATTGAAACCAAAATTGGAATAGGTTTTTGATCATTAGAGATCGATGCTATGGTTTATTTTTCTAAATGGTATTAATTTTATCAACTTTTCTAAATTCAATATTTATTGCTATGATGTATATATAAGTTTTATGAATAGTTAATATTTTATATTTTGAATTAAATCTTGATTAATTTTGATTCTTTAAGCCTTATATTTTGATTCATTTTTTATTTACAAAAATCCTTCAAAAAATAATTGATTATTATTTTCTACTACATGAATCTTCAAAAAATTAGAATACAATACACTAAATTGATGCAATATATAATTATAAATTTGAATTAAATTCTAAAAGTTATATACTTATCAAGTGAATGTGCCTTCAAACCTTTAATCACCATCATCAAAACTATATAAATGCAAAGTTTGTAGCAATTTTAATTTTCAACATCTTTTTGCAACTCCTTTGTAACTATTGTAATTTGAAAATATATTTGCTCTAAAAACATGAAATAATATAGGCACAAATGTCATTATGATTTAAGAATAAACTTAATATAGAAAGCTACATTTGCCTATTTAAAATCACTACCTATGTTTAAATTTTTTGTTTTTGTTACAATTCTAGAATATTTTCAATAATGAACTTTATATCAATAATTTGAACTCTTAATATCAACAATGATTGTGAGACCAATCTTATTAAACTGAAAGAGTTGGTCTTACAATTATTACATCTTAAGACCAATAAATTTTGTAACACATGCATTAAAATTAATGGTTTGAATTTTTAGAATATATTTTAAAATTCAAATGATAAATTTTGCTTACTTCAAATAAACTCAAGTACATTCTATTATACAAATTCATTTTTGAGATTGAAACTTCCTTGTAGATGTGTTTGGAGCATCATTCATTTGAATTTTTGAAAAGAAACCGTACAATAAACCATATCATTTGTAAAACTTGATTTCTTCAAAATTCACAATTGCATGGGGTCATAACTCATAAACTAATATAATGAAAAAATATTCAAATTTATTTTATAATTAAACAATTTTAAAATAAAGGTAGATCTTCAATGGATTTTTTTTATTATACATCCATTGAATTTGAGAATTCAAGCATTCTTCACCTTAAATTTTTTCATATATAGCAAAAAATATCATTGTTGAAATTGTCTTAATTCATCAATGCATTAATTTAATTTTAAATTAACTATTACTATTGATTTGAAAATTATATAATTTCAAGAATATAAAATGTGTCTACCTTAGGAATTTTGAATGTGGTTACATAATTGAAGATTTTTTTATAGCTCATTAATCTTGGAGATAACCTTCTCAATTATGTGAATCAATCATTGAAAACTTGATATATATTTGATTTTTTCTTTGTCAAAATTTAGAATACCATTATCATATTTTTAATTATAAAAGTTTCAATAAAAGACATTGAATTTCACATATTTTGAATATGTTGAAATGAAAATATTTGTTTAAAGACAAATGTTTTTCTTTATTAATTTCCCCAAAGAAACCAACCTTTGAATTTGTACTATTGTTCTTAAAATTTAATAAAAATGGAAAACCTTTCAACATACACATCACTTGTTTTGAATGTGTTGTTGTGTTTCCATTAAATTCTTCTTTTGAATTCCCTATTTTCCTCTCACATCGAGAGATGTTAATTTGTTCAACCAAACTTTGGTTTTCAATGGTCTTGAAACATTCTTGTGATAATTCAGAATTTAGAGATGTATGTATAATTCCAATAAATTTAAAAACATCAATATCTTTGGGCTTCTCTACATACTCTTTTTCAAAAGGTAAAAACTTTGTTTGATTTTTAACTATATCAAGCATAATTGAAAAAAGAGTAGTTGCAATTTTGTTTAGTTTTTTCGGCTTGAAATTTTGATGTAAGTTCAATGTTTTGATAACAAAATTTTCATTGTTTGGGATTATTTTATGACAATTTAGTGAATTAACAAGTACTTCTATTGAAGCGGAAATATTCACTAATTGGTATATTTCAAAATTTTGTTTAGTGCATTGAATTTCAATGGGATTACTTATTTTTGTTGTTTCTAATTGTTTTTTGAATGATTTTGTATGGATGGAGGCAATTGCATTTCTTAAAACAATCTTGATGTTGCACCTTGACTTTGTAGTTATTTCATTTTCATCAAGTGCACATGGACTAACTTTCAAATTTATTTTTGAAATATTGTTTAATTTTCCAAGTTTTTTCTTATTTATGTCTTTAAAAAATAGTTTCAGAAAAAAATGATCTTGATTATTTTCATTCCTAATTGAGATATTTCCAAATTTATCCCAAATGCTATAAGATAATGTTATTGGATTATTTTTTATGCTCTCACTAATATTTGAATAATCTAATGGGAAGGTACATGCTTGACAATGTTTATAGTTATGTATTCTAGCATTGTAGTCACCAATATTTCTTTGATTTTCTTTTCTCTTTGAAATATCTTTACAATTGCTATTTACAATTTTTTCAACATTGTGACAAACAATATCTTCAAGGATGTTTGCATTTGCACATAAGGAATTTCCAAGTAACACACTAGAATCAAACTCATTGGGGCCATTTTCAATGCATTCATATTTGAATTTTTGTTCATTGATAAATAAATTCTCATTGATCTTATCATATTGTAATAATTCTGAAGGTGAACTTAATATTCCATTAGTATTGATACAATTATCTTTACACGTATATACACGTGACCTTATTTCATTAGCAGTGCTATCATTGTCTTTATGAGTACATAAAAATGTAGATTGGGATAAATAATCATCCTTGTTATCAACAAATTGCCACTTTGAAGCAACATCAAATTGATAATAGTCACGAGCTGTTTTTCCAATATTCATTTTGTTATCAAAATCTTTAATGAAAGTATTGTGATGTAAAATATATGCACTTTTAATGGGATCTTCATTTTTATAAAACTCATTACAAATCACACCATTGTTGATTTCAAATGCATGATTGTTTTTAAAAGGACCTTGCAAATCTTCGTTTATCATTTCAATCAAATTACTATTTTTTGTACTATGATTTTTTTCTTCCTCTTCATCCATATTATTTCTACAATAAGAATTGCAATTGTAACCTTCATCTAGATTTAATGAGAAATTTCTATTATTCTCATTGTTTTGATGTTTCATTGTGTTAGAAGTATTGTCATTCCTATCTATGTAGAAACTACACGGATTTGAGCTCTTGGAAAATGTTGGAAGATCATGTGTATCAGTTTCAACTTCTAAAAGCTTTACTTGGGAATTTGACTTTGTCATACATTGAACTATAATTTGAATTTGTTCAATGTTTTCTTTCATAGAATTTGGACTAGTGTTTGTTTGAGAATCAACAACATTACAAAGTTGCATGATGGTGTATGTCTGGGTCATACGTTGTACATTTTTTTGTCCCGAATCATTTTGCAATATATCATTTGATGTTAGGTGTTCTGATATTTCTCCAAAAGATTCATCAATAGGTACCAATGCAATATTTTTACATGTACAATTTATGGATTTGTGTTCCAAATCATTAGTTTGACTATTTTCAATAGCATTGACATTGAAATTTTTTTTATCACAGAAATTTGTTGAAGTATTGCATTTGTAATTGTCAACATGGACTTCATTTTGCAATAATTCGTGGAGTTTGACACTTGGTGCATCAAGTTCTTTGGTATTTTCATCTGAAAAGTGATCATTTTTGTATTTTTCTAAATGAATGTGACTTGGGAGTACTTCTTCATTTTCTTCTATATGATAATCTTTTCCAACTTTATCATTTTTAAACTTCTTAACAATACAATCTAAAATTTCTACTGCACTTTGAGATGTTTTTTGGATATGATGCAAAGACGGTACAATTTCATCATTCATAACTTTTTTAGTATTGATTGTATTATTGCAAAATAGTGACATAGGGAAAATAGAATTTGGAAGATAGTCTTTGTTTCCTACATTGAGTATTTTTTTTGAACAAGAATCTTGACAAAAACTTGAATTGATTTCTTGCACTTTACTTGTAGATAATGAAGTTGAAGTTGAGTGTAAATCTATTTTAGATTCTAGATCCTTTTTTTGATTTTCTAAATTGATTTGAGTAGAAGATGGTTCTAATAATTCTTTTGTAATTCCTTTTGGAAGATGGTTTGATATAAAATCTTCATAGCAAAAATTCTTCATTTCTTCATCTTCATAAAAATCATCTAAATTTATATCTCCAAATTGTTTTTTTCCTTCTTCTAGTCCCATGTGACATTCAACTTGTGGAATTTGTCTTGCACTAGTTTTTTTGGAAAAAAATTCATTAACATCTTCTAAATTTTTAGATTTTTGTAAATGTTTGTCAAAGAAAGGTATTGGAGGTGAATTTTTGTTTGATATTTTTTCTATACTAGGAACATGTTTGTGTGCGGTTTTAATAAATGACTTACTTTCCTTGATTTCATTTAAAGCCTCAAATCTATATTGTGTTTTTGTATTTATGTCTTGTAAATATGACTCCATAATTCTTTTAGCATGGATTTCCAAATCACTTGAATTGTGTTTAGTATGAGTTGAAGGATTGAATGATTTTTTATAACTTATGTGAGTTGTTGGTTTGTGATATTTTTCATATTTTTTGAACCATGATGGTTCAAACTTTTCATGATTATTGTCTTGGGTAAAAATTTTCTTTGTTTTTTTATATGAAAATAAACCATTAGATTTAGAAATTTCATCGCTATTGATATGTGTAGTATCTAGACATTGTGGCTTCTTTTTACTTGACTTCCGATTTTTGATACAACAAAACTTTTCTCTTACTTCATCTAATAACATGTTCAATCCATCGTCGCCTCTTTCTCTTTGTACATGTTTTATATTTTCTTCATTTCTTTGCCTTGTGATTTCAATATTAAATGAACTATTATCATAAAATCTTATTTTTTGGTTGGTTGGACTATGAATATTAGATATCCTTGTTTGCACTTTGATTTTACTAGATTCAATTCCAGAATGTTTCTTTTGCTTATTTTCGAATTTCAAATCTTTTATAGAATCTTTATTTTTAATTTTCTTAGGCAAATGATATGGTTTTGGAACATCATTCACATTCTTTTGAAAAGATTCTTCTTCTAATTTTCTTCCATTTTGAATATCACTTTGAAATGGTCCAATTACACTTGGAAATTTTCCTAGAAGTTTAAAAGTGTCTTTCTTTATATATTTTGAAGTATCAGTATTTTCATTTATTATATTATTATATTTAATATTTTTTACCATAATATTTAAATCACTTGTACCTTGAAAACTATAGCAATCATGTGCAATATCATTTTCCTCAATATTATGAATTGTTGTCAATATGTGATTGTTATTAGAATCTCTTTTGTTTATATTTTCTTCAAAGCTATGTAATTGTCTTTTAAAATCAACATTCTCTATATGTTGATTTACATTTTTATATTTGACAACCTCATCATATTCACCTAGTTGATTCTTTGATAAATTTTGAATTGTATGTACTTCATCACTTTGAACCAATTGATTTGGGGCTACATTTTGTACTATTTGACTTGGATTTAAATTTTTCACTATTTGATTTGAATGTGTCTTTTCAACTCGTTGACTTGAATTTATATTTTGAAGTATTTGATTTGAATCTACATTTTGGTCTCTATGGTTAGAATTTACATCTTGAAATAATTGACATTCATCTAATTCTTGAAACAATTGATTTGATTTTGGATTTTGAACCATAAGTACTTCATCTTTTTTAATTGATTCATTGTACTCTACATTTTGAGTTTGCAATATTTTTTCCTTTGGAACCTCTTTGTATTTTGACAATGGCAATTGACATGCATTATGGTTTGAAATATTGAATTCTATAAATCCATTACGAATTCCATCAAGATTGTCTATTTTTTCTTTTGCAACAACTTTTGGTATCTTACTTCCTCTTTCTTCTGGACTTTTATCAATCTTCTTCCGCTTTCCCTTCTTCATTGTATTTCTATTTTGGCTTCTTAAAACAGTAAGTGCATCTTGATTGAGATTTTGCAACTTTTCAAAATCTCTTTCATTTTCTTCCAAACCCTTGCTATTTATGTTTGAAATGTTTTTTGAGTCAGTTAGAAACCTTTCATTTGATTCACAAGAATCAAGCATCACATTTTCATTAGAATGCAATTGCAATTCAATCAAAGCATCTTTTTGTTTTCTCCGAATTTGTTGATTTGGAATAATCATCTTTGGGAGGTAGTTTTTGCTTTTTGTTTTCAGCAATGCATCACCTTTTAAATTGGGAGCACTGTTTATATTCCTTGGAACAAAAATTTCACTTATATTTACATTTTTTTCATTAACATGGGTCAAATCTCTTTTTACTAATAAATTAGCTTTTTCCACATTTTCACCATATGGAATCATAGATGACCTATTAGAAAATGTATTAATTTTGTCTTTAGTTGTAGTCTTCATGTCAAAACCAAAACATATGCTACTTGTATTTTTCTTCAATGATCTTGGACAATATATTTTATTAGGTTCATCATCAATGAAGTTGCATTTTGATTCATCAATTTGATTCTTTGAAGGACTAGATTTTAAAATTCCTAAAACATTAACAAATAATTTACTCTCAAATTTACTTGTTGAAATGTTTTTGTTTAACTTTCTATTTGTAAGAATAACTCCATCCATTTTCTTGTTCTTAATTCTATTATGCATACTTTTTCCATTTCCTTTCTTGGTAGATTCCATAACATCATTAAACAAATAAAAGAATTTTCAAAGTATTTGTCTAGGGGAGGACACTCTCACTACATTTGGGGTACCTACGTGCGGCGGTGGAAAAAGTAATTCATGTAATTCACCTTGAATAAACTATAATTTCATTCTAAAATTTTGAGCTTTGTTTAACAATGACTAAAGGTTTCTATTGACAAAAAATTCAATTCCAAATAACATAAGATATATTGTCTAGAAAGGGTTGAAAAATGAACTAAAATGGCATGTTCTCCAACTAAAATAATTATAGAGCTCACATGAAGATGACTATTGCATCAATATTCAACCAAAATAAACTTTCAATAGAAAGCTATTCTATATAATTTTTTTTTCATTTTTCAAATTTTTTTTCTTATATAATATAGAGGTGTGAAAGTTATTTTCAGCTTTACAGTGTATCTTTTTTCTTCAAAAATTTATAACTAATTACTATTAGCACAAAAAAATACCAATAATTCAAAACATAAACTTATAAAGTAGTAAAATCTATCCATAATTTTTTTTTTGAAAAAGAAATTAAATTTTAAGGTGTATTACTTGTTTTACTTTTTCCGCCGCACGTAGTTTGCTAAAACATAGGGAGTGTCCTCCCCGGGGTATTTGTATATATAAAAAATAATTTATAGTAAGATTCACATTAAGAAAGTAGAAACCAACAAGCTACATGAGAAGCAACAAAGATTCTATGAATCAATATATTATGTCAACATGTTTGTGAAAGTTGTTTTTCCTTACTTTCTAAAATTTTGAAGTTCGTAGGATTTTTAAAATTTCATAGGCCATTCATTAGAATAGATTTCAAAATGTTTTGTTGTTACTAATTTGGATTTAAAACAATAGCTTGAGCAATATCAATACTATTTGATATAGATTTAAGTTTTCTATGATTTTTGGAGTCTTGTTAATTCAATTTTAAAAACACTCCCCAAATTGATTCATTCTTTAATAAAAAAAAACTAATAATATTTAAAATACAACACACAAAAATTATGGTCTCAAAAAGTATCTAAATTATTTTCAATTATTTTGTAATGGAATTATATTAAAATATCTTTGTATGATTTAATTTCATATTTATTTAATATATATACATTATATCAAATATTAGTTTACATCCAAAAAAACTAATTTCACAAGTTTTTGGAAAAATATGAAAAATTAGGTTTTATTATAACTTGGATTCAACTACTCTCCGTATTATTATTAGCAATTGAGTTAAGGTTTTAGTGTTTGTTTTGAACTCTAGAGGCTTTGCCAATGATAGTTTTCAACACTTAGTCATAAATATATTAGAGTTTAGAGAGCATCATTGTGAAAATTGGCTAGTTTAGGAAATGACATGAACTTCTTGTTATTGATTCAATTTTGTGCTCCCTCATCATTGGACATTGTAAGCAAATGTTTTTTTGGCATGATGCAAAATAAAATGTCCATAGTGTACAAAGATTCCTTTTGACTTGTTGCATGATTTGATTTACCTATATGGTAAGGACTTCTAGGTCATTTGGTAGATTTAAAAGCCTCACTTCTATGTCAAGAGGCTAAAACACGTTGTATGCGGCATCTAAGAGTCAATTCTTTTGGGCTATATAGATGACCCTAGTCAATTATTTTAAACAATGATCTTGTTGTATTTTTGAATATTTTGAAATGGAACCAACAACTAGGTTCCAATAAAAGTCAACTTCTTACTCCTAAGCGCTTTGAAGTCCATATTCTAGATGATGAACAAGGTGCTACTTGCAAATGTTTTATCCCAATAACTTTTTCATTCACCCAAAGTAATACTAAAATCTTTAAAAGAAAACCTTCTTTTATGATCAATGAAATGAAAATGGAGTAATTAATTGTATATTTCCATTTAGTGTCCATTGTCAATCATTACATACTTGAGTTTGAATTCAATGAGTCTCTTTTGTGATATGGAAAAGTTATAATAACTAGTGAAATCACAAATTGAACTTAAGCATGTATAGTGAGTGGTTCTACAAAAATGTTGCAACTATTATTTGGAGGTTTGGGGCTCCATATACCTTTGTGGAATTATTTGAATCCATTTTCAAATAATGGTATTGGATATTCCTTCATGACATTTTTCAATTGTTCTACACAAGAAAAAGACAAATTCATGAATTATCATATCTTCATTTTGGCAACTTTCATTCCTATTTTTTGGTTTGAATTTTATCTGTGAAAATAATGATCATTTTTGAACTTGTGGCCAACTAATGACATGAGTCTTATGAATTTTAGTTTTTATTTCAATTAGAAAATTAGAAAAAATATAAAATTCAATATTTTATTGAATTTAAAATTTGGGCCTACAACCATGGAGTGTTAATATTCTAAATATAGAATGATACAATAAAATTCAATTTCCATCTCAATGAGGGCATTCATCCTTAAAGTCCCAACTCAAGGCCTTTTTTCATCAAAAAACCCTCAAGATTGCCATTTCAATTGCAAAGAGCAAAAAAGTTTAGAAATTGTTTTTTTCCCATATCAAACCTTAGTATCTTACACTATACTATTATAAAAATGTGAAAGAAATTTCAAAGACTTTGACCATGTAAATTGTTAGATATTTGCATTTAAAGGGAAGAAAACAAGCTTTTTTGTACCTTAATTGAATAAAAAAAATTGATTTTGATTCTATTCAATTTAAGTATTTTGTACTATTGATTTTGAATTTCTAATTTTTTATGTTAAAGAATTGAATTTAGAGTTGGAAAAAAAATATTAAGAAAAATACACACTTGATTTTCATTCTTAAAAAATTTGTTAAGTAGAAGTAGGTATGAGATTGAATGAAAACTAAATCATTCATAGCTCTAAGATGGAATTGAAAAACAATAATTCTAATGGTGAGATTGTTTTAGCAAGCAAATTTAACCCTATCAATTTTTCTTTGAAGAAATTGTAAATTTCTTTTAAAAAAATGAGTTCTATAAGTTAATTTTTCAAGAAGATGCTTAGATTGCCTAAAAAATAAGATTGTTCAAAACTTTCTCGTCACTAGTTCAAATAGAATGAATCAAAGCTTCACGTGTAGACAAAAATAAAAACTTGTGAGAAAAATAAACTAAAATTTAAAAAAATTCAATTTTTTGTGATTTATTGGGTTGCTCAATGAACTAATTTTTGGACTTGGGATAGCATAATTTTTGCTTCTAGATATTGATTGAAATAAAAATTATACTTCCAAAAAGTTAATGTTATTTTTTATCTTCCAAAAGTTTTCAAAAAATCATGTCAAATTTGAGGTTACACAAGCCTACCCAAAATCATGTCAAAAATTGAGGTCTACCTATACAAGTGTGTATATATGAATACATATACATTTGCTAACAAGGGTCAATGGATTAGATCATATTGTTTGTCAACAATATAAATTGATACCAATATTTGAATTCTTGAATTTTGAAAAAATGATTAAAAAATTGGTCTAGTTTCAAGTTATTCATTGAGGATTCAACACATTAAGTATTCCTTCAACATTCTTACCATTCGGAATAAATTTTAATTCATTTTTCAATTGTAGAAGTTGCCTTTAAAAAATTTATGTTTTAATATTTTTAATAGTAGTAGAAGTTTTTTGAATTTGGATATGAATAAAAGTATGCCTCAAAAAACTCTTCATCAACTCTCTTATTACATATTCATTAAAATAATGTAATTGTAGATGGAACATTGTGGCTCACTATGTGACTTCATTTCTTGATATCTTTAGTTGTGTTTATCCACATCTAGTGTATCCAATATTTTTCAATAATGAAATATATATAAACCTATATTTGGAACTCAAGGTTATTATTGAAATTTCCTATGGTATCACTTTACCAACTCTAATGCATGTATGTCAAAAACAAAAATCCAAGTGTGTGCCTATTCATAACTCATTGCTTTAACATGCAAAATGAAAAAAGTAGTAAATCTAAGATGAATTTTTTAAATATAGAAAAATGAGCATAGTATTTAAAGTAACCACACCTAATTCTAATCCCTTTCAAAAATCAACCCCTTTATATTTCTTACCTAAAATGTGTTGCCACTGTTCAAAAGAGCCTACAATTACTTTTGAACCCCCACTATTAGTACTTTGATTATTCATAGTTTATTCATACAATGTCCAAAAATGCTTTCAAATAGATTCTAAAAAAAAAATCTTGACTTCCAAAAAGATCCAACCAAAAATTAGGCAATTTAATCCCTAAAATTCCTTTGAACCCCAACTTTGCAAGAAATGGTCACTTTTGGGTCAAATTTTTGGATGGAATTTTTTAAAATAAAACAAACAAAGGTATGAACTTTATTTTACCTTCATTTTGAATAAGGAAAAAAAAATCAAGCTCTAATTCTTTACCATTTGTGAGATTTAAGTACTCAAAGTTGAAAGTTTTATTTTCTTGTACTTAATGCTTGTGGATATATTGCAACTTCAAAACTCAGGAAAAAGTAGAGGATTTAAAATTTGTTTTGCATCTTTTAGTATGATATATATGGTTGGGTTCAAAACTAGCACACTAAAAATAGAATCCAAAACCTACACCATGAAGAATAAGGCACCTTGCATTATTATGACCTCCAATTGTAAACATAAAATGCTTTATAACATCAAATTCCTCATCAAATCTTTAAAAGAATAATTTTGTTCAATCCAAATAATGCATTGTAGGAGCATCATATTGTGAAGTGGTAAATAAAATAAAAATAAACAAAAAGCCTAAAATTGAAGAAGTAATGGCATTTGTAAAGAAACTTTACACTAGGCTATCCCTTCTAAAAAACAAGCCCAACTCCAAAGTTACAATTGTGGGAAATGAATTAATTCATAGACAAATGACCAAATTATGTGCAACTTTTTATTTTTGGATTTGAAATGAAAAATGTCACTCATAAAATGTCCCCCCTCCCCCCAGCCCTCCTTCAAAGACAAAAATGTAAACTCATAGTAGTTGATTGAATGTCCTAAAACCACAATGACAATGAGCCAAAAAGATGCAACCATGTCATTTCCTCCCTCTCCTCCTCTAAAAATTGACAACCATTGATTTAAAAAAAATAAAACTCCCCGCCCCTTTTCAATGTTGTTGATCCTAAATATAGAATATAGAATATAGAATACAGATATGGGGAGATATAAGATAGATACAGTACAAATACGGATACGGGGAGATGTAAGATAGATACAATATGGATACGGGGACATGGGGATTGATACAGGACATATCCCATATTAAATGCCACCTTCCCCACCTGAAAATTACAAAAGGTTGGGTGGGTGGGTGGTACTTGAAAAAATATTTTTTAATTATTTTTAATTCATCGGGGAGGGGGGCGGGGTAAAATAAATAAATTTGATTTTTTTTGAGCTCATTGTGACAATGACAATGACAATGACAATGACCTCAAAATATGCAGTAACTACATTAGCTACAATTTCCTAAAATCACAATGTGGCTTTTGAAACTTTAAGTATTATTTAATAATAGGAATAATGCTCAATTGCTTATTTGCACACAATTCACTTAAGGTAGGAGCTTCTAATATCACCACGTTCCATTTGCTTGCCACCTATGGCATGGCCTTAAAAGAACAAAAAAAGGTTGAAAAGTGCTTCTACATCCCCAATTATGCCTCAAGTTTTCAAGCACAACCAATGGAAGTTGATATGTTTCTTGAGGCAACTAATGGGGGTTGAAGCATCAAGGCTATTCATGTGACTGTCCATTTAAGGGGAATATGGTGGCAAGTGTAGGTACCCATTGCTTTCAACTTCAATAATTTGTAGAATATTAATGAAACATTGAAAAATTATAAAACAAATTGGGTTGGATTTTTCTTGAATTTTCTACTAATCTAGTCAGAAAATTCTCTCATTGACACTTGAAGATGAGAGCACAAGAAAAAGTGGCGCTTATGGGTGCTCCTACCTTATGTACAGAAGAAGCAAAAATGTGCAAAATTTCGAAACCAAATGCAAGCATCAAAGGCTTCAAAGTATTAGATGGTTTTTGAGGCCTCCGAGAGACTACGGGTTCCCCTGCTGCGAGAACGCAGGGAACATGACAGCTAGCCTGCCACCTCAGCGTCCTGTGTGGTCGAGAGGCGACCAGGTCATTCTCGATTTTTTTTTTTTTTTTTTCAACTTCTTTTACTATTTGAAGAATTTTAAATTTTTTCTTTTTAAATTTTTAAATTTTTTTTTTTTTTTTTTTTTTTCCGACAGCCGGCTGTCCTTAACTGCGGGGAACAGTGAAGGGAAACAGCCTTGAAACGGGCTCTCGCAGGCCTCAAAAAACATGTAATGGATTAATCAATCTGCGGCCAACATGCGGCAGAGGCAGCGGCCACTCTGAATGAGCCACAGCCTTGCGCCAATGCGCCATTGCTGCCTTGTGGATGCCGAGCGTGGACGGAGAGGTTCTCCCTGCTTTCTGGGGTCTGACAGATTCCGATGTTCTGCGATTTTTCTGTGATTTTTGAGTGATTTCATATCTCTGTGATTTTTCTGTGATTTTTCTGAGATTTTCTGGGATTGGAACAATGGGCGAGGAGAGGCGCTCTGTGCCTTTGAGCAGGAGACCGGTGGACCTGTTCCTCGTGTCGTTTCTGTTGATGAACATTCCCGTGGCGTTGTTGTTCGATTCCCAAATGCTTGTGCCTGCCAAATTCATCCCGAAGTCACTGAGCGACTTGATGCGCTCATATGTGGAGTATTCCGGGGATTACTTGGTGGGCGACCAGCCGCCCTTCTTGAAGGGTCTGGTGTTCGCGGAGGTTCTGTTTCAGTTGCCGCTGCTCATTCTTAATTCCTACGCTTTTATTGTCGGTAAGGATTCCTTCTTGCATCGTTCGGGTGTTGCATTTGGCTTTGGGGGGGATTTAGGGTTTAGAGGAAATGGCGGATTCAATGTGAATATGTCAGGAGAGGGGAACTGCATTGCTGCAGCTATAATGTCGTGCGCCATTTTGTGCTTTGAGAATGTTGAAGTCTCTGACGTTAAGAGCGAATCTTCAGTTAGATTTCTGCGAAGTGGGAACGTTTAGACAGTAGTAGGGAGACTAGTAGATTGGCGGACCTTAGGCCTTAGGGTAACTATAAAATCAAAGGTCAATGTGATCCACTCTCGTAGGGAAGCATTTTTCGTAAATTTTTTATTCAACCCTAAGCGGAATGGCCATATTCATGAGAACTTCAGAACATTCTCTCTGTTGTTCTCGCAAGATGTTATGGATTTTTTATAAATTAGCTATACTATAGAGGACCTGGGAAACCCAGCATACTGTGGGTTTCCTCCTCTATACCTGATGCTTTGAAAGACTCCCTGCTGATGAAGACTCCATCCCAGACCTTTATAAATCACGTACCATGCAGAGTGAAGTGACTAAGGTTGGAATGGGCGTGCAGGCTGTACCATTTAGGGTCTAATAGAAAGTATGCAAAAAGTTGTCCCCAAAGCTATCTCATTGATTTTTGTTTTTTATAAATATACTAGGTTCTCTATAACCTAGATAGGATTTTGTTGCCTTCAATATTGTATAGAACGCCTGGGGTCCTCTGCACTACTCCTGTCCCGATTAGCTCACTAAGAGAGCATGTGTGATGGTCACAGGTAAAGATTGGGGCCGCATCACCGGCATAATTTACGCATCTCATGTTGCAACAACTATGGTACATACACCCTCCTTATCGACAAGAGCTTGTGAAATGTGAAATCACTTCTCTGTTTAGCTCGTTTTGTGCTTTGCTACATCTTTCTGTTTTGGTTTTCCCAGCAGGTTGGTAGTTAGGGGACCATTTAATTTATGACATGATTTGCGGACAGTTTTATGTGCATCGCATTACTGTGAACATGTTGTCTCACCACATTGTTGTCTATGCAGTTTCCCCTCTTCGCAGACATTCTGGCGAAGAAAATCCCAACGCAAAATTTGTTGATTGGGATATATATTCCATATCTCATTGTCCCTCTCATCATTCTGGCACGCCTGGTAACAACTCCGCATCCGTTCACGGAGGCAGTTTCCCTCAAGAAGGCTAAGAAAGGAGATTGACAAGCGCAGTTGCTGTTTGCTGTTTATGACAGTTATGCAACAGGATGTCGTTGCAAATGTTACAACGGTTGTACTACTGGTGTTATTGAAAATGTCATTCTGTTGTTCAGAAACAGAGTCTTTACGACTCCACTTTAACCTGCTGAGCACTGTCTTAAACATAGTTTTCATGAATCCTTCACATAGTCGCTGCCTCCGAAAG
Source organism: Rhytidiadelphus loreus (assembly GCA_947034895.1). Classification (NCBI taxonomy): domain Eukaryota; kingdom Viridiplantae; phylum Streptophyta; class Bryopsida; order Hypnales; family Hylocomiaceae; genus Rhytidiadelphus; species Rhytidiadelphus loreus. The sequence continues at coordinate 66,555,147 of OX344762.1, forward strand.
GAAATGAGCTGATAAAATCAATCAAGAACCTGAAGTTCAATATGGAAAAGCAGTACTCCGTACTTCACAGATCCTCATATTCAAGCATAAGTGAAGCAAAGTGAAGCGCAAGTCTCATGTAAGATCACCTCTAAGCAACAAAATCCTTGGTAATCATATTTGTGTCCTGTAACTCGAGAGTGCCTTACTTCTATACAGAAGCTGGATTTAAAACTCAATAGTACTTCCAAATTTTGGATAAAGGATAACATCAGACCATCTATTTGGATGAGAACCTGTCTCTTATATTACTGTCTCTTATTACTGTCTCTTATATCTAATATAATAGATATAATACAATATTCAATAATGTAGGTAGGGTGTCAGTTATGTACATGTAGGTAAAGATAAATTAAGTTTGACTTGTCATTTGTTCTAATGATTGCATGCTCACTCTCTCTATTGTTAGTGCCCTCTTTGAATTCTTCATAGTTGCTTTCGGGGGTTACTTCTATTGTTGTTTATTGTCACTTACTCATTGAATTTTCAACACCTAACATTGTTGATATTTTGCATCTTCATGTAGAAATTCCAAAGCCTATTGAATAATATTATGTTTTTTTCTATGTCAAGAAACGTTGTCTAGTATTTAGGGGAATCTTTAAGCTCTATATAACATAAATCTTTGATGTTTGTCAAACTTATCCATTGAAGCTTATCTAAAGTAGGAAAAGACAAACTAAGGATAGAACTAAAAAAACAACCAAAAAGGACTATGCATTTTGTTGCTAAGAATACAGTTTAAAGAATATTCCTTGAAAAGAAAATACTAAAAATACTAATTTTATTAGATTTATTTAACCTCAAAGTTTTGTTGACACTCAAATGTGGTGCCTTCGACATTCAGGGGTCAACATTGTTTCCATCATGCTTCTACATCGTATTGCACTGGTGGTTGGAAGGTACCTCCTTGCAGAATTTTTCAATGGGGAACTGAGGCCCGAGGAAAGAGAAATGGAATGGGTTGGATAAGAACGAGACTGATCTTTTGAGAAAAGGCCCAAAAGCTTAAGAACTGAAAGAGCAGGACTTGACTAAGTCTCTTGAAATAAATTTCCAGTAAATCTAATCCATTTTAATTTGGATTTGAATCTAATCCTTTATAATTTGTAGACTATGAAATTAATTATGAATTTTTGTAGCTGAAAATTTGGATCCACAGGAGTGTTCTAAAAGCATCCGCACCTTAAAATATTCACCGTCAGTACATCGCCGAATCCAATATTGCTCCATGTGGAAGATTTGCCAGAGGAAAACTTTTAGAGTAAGGACAGCTTCTGCACACCATGGGATCCCTTCAGAGGGTTGTATGTGCAATAGTCTTTGTCAGGAGCAGAAATCATCACCAGTGCTTCGATCATTTGATGAAGCCCCTTCAGTTACATCAACTGGTAAATGCAGTGGTTTGGATGTAGATCAAGATTGAAAAAACACGCTAGAAGGACGATTTCAGGTATGGCATTACCTCATTTGCAACTAATGTGTACATCATAACTAAGAACATCTCCAATACAACTTCTCTTCTAAAATATCCCTCGTCATTCCATCAACAAGCACCAATTTTGTAGCGTAGGCATTATTGATATAATGCATCACTCTCGACATGCTTGAGGACACTAGAGCATGTGCAAGTTGCCATCATAGTGAAGCAAAATTTGATATTCAATGGATACCCAGAGGATGAATAACTTTGGTTCCATAATCCACAAGAATGAAGAGTGCACTGGGACATGAACAAAGATAGCAAGTGCTAACCTCAGTGCCTACCTTTGGAGGTAGATTCTGACGCAAGACATAAATCTGAATAGATCCCCACTCTTCATAAACATTGCTGTCCAGATGTTGCTTCTACGTTGGATTTCAGTAGCATCTTCTAATAACATAGCATCCTTGTTCTGAAAGTTTGGAAGTCCGAAAGGGACCCTCCTCCGGGATTCAGATCCTCCACAGATCCAGTGCGAGCAATGAGAGTAAGAACTGATGGTTATTTAAGACCCTGCCAAACAACACCATATACTCAGTGCACCTTTGTAGAAGTGAGCATCCGGATCATTCAGCCTTGGTTCTCAAAGCACAGACATCAGACAGTAATATGAACACAAGTCTAGTCTCAAAGCACTTGAGGGGTGTGCCAGTATGTCCAGTGGAGTTATGATTGATTTCCTCTAGGCCTGTGGAAATTTCACTGCTTGCAGGTTCATATTGCTTATGCTTTCAGCTCTAGTAGGGATTGTGTTCCACCCAACTTGACTGGAATTGGTCATCAGTGACCAATTCCAACCATTTTGGGTGAACTTCTTGGCTGAAACAGGGCACAATTTCCACAAGCGCAGAACTTCATTCCGCTGGTTTGGATACATATTATCAGTCTTTGAATTAAGATAGAAATACAGTAAGATTAATAATCAAGCATAGAACTAAAGCAATCACTATTTCTGAATTTATCAGTAAATTGGGTTACATGACTTAATTAGCCATTGCACAAGAGTTTCAAGCAACAGTGTCACGGTTACTTCATTGATTTGGAAAATAAAAATAGTACTTAGATTCATACTAAAACATATAATTGCTTGTGTGAACTAAAAGCACTCACTACAACTACATTTATCAAAGTTTTGGGTTACCTGACTAAAATTAGCCGTTGCACAGGAGGAGTTTCAAGCAAACAATGTCACAGCTACTCTCAACAATGGCGGCTTCCTTCATCACATTCACGCTCCAAGCAGTATTGCTTACTTCCACATTTTCATCTTGGGCATGGACTATGGACAATCTCACGAAACCCAACAACCACGTCGGATCATACACCATCACCAGCAGCGGGGCTCAGCCAACTGGACCGGTGATGAAAAGTCGGTCCACCGCCTACGGGATGCCGACCTCCGGATATTTCCATTATGCATCGCCAAATGCCTGGAACAGGAAATCCTCGTTTCCAGGTGGCCATCACCAACACATGCATAGACCACAAATGCTCCATTCCAAAAATCATGGTCTTCTGTGGACAGTTCAGTACTGCTTACCCCATCAACCCAAATGTGTTCAAACGAGTGAACAATGGACCCACCTGCGTTGTCAACAATCTTTTGCCCATGAGCTCCAGGCAAAGCCTCACTTTCCGCTACGACACCAAGTTCGTGGAGCCCATACACGTAGCGTCGGCCGAACCGATTTGTCGTCAGTATTTAGGTAATACCGGATTCACTAATGACGTGCCTCAAAAGGCACAAGATTCAAAACAGAGCGTGATCCTGCAGGTACAACCTTAGTCTAGATGCAGCAGGGTCAGGGTGAGGAATTCAAATAAGCTCACTTTATGTCGTGATCCTGTGCAACAGAGCAGACTGGGACGGTCACTTGATATTCTGTTTATCACATCTCATACTCTGAAATAAAAACTTGTTAAAGAGAAAGAAAAGAAAAGTGGATACTAAATGAATATTGACAAAATCTTCTGTTTTAAGGGACTGACTCTGAAAAAGTGTACACATAGGTTGGTACTCTCAAAACATGTAGTTCAACGAGTGGACAACGAGGGAGAAGAATTGTCTCCCACCACCATGCTGCCCAATATTGAACAAGTCGTGAGTATGAGCTCAGCTAAATTTAGCCCTCGTGTCTCGGTTGGCAACAAACTTATCCTTCTACAACAAAACTCGCCAGTGATCCGCCTGCCATGCTAACCGAGGATAAAAGGATGTGAAAGTGTTAAACTATGCTACCTCGTATTCAACATCAGACGTTGAATCTGGCTTCATAATACCTACTAATCTCCAGCCTCCCATTCCAGCTTTCTCAAATGCCTGATGATCAAGAGCAGAAACGGGCACAAACTATCATGAATAGACTTCAAAACCTTGTGCAATTCAATATAGAGCTATATCAATAGGTAAAATAATAAGCTTCCAGTTGAAATGCATAGTTGAATGTCATCGTCATATTCTAATGCGTGCAAAATGAAGTTCCTCAAATACTAAATAGCAACACTGAACTGTGCCACTCTGGCGACGATCCCTCAACTCCAGGAACTGAGAATAAGACTCCAACATTGAATCCTGAGAACGAAATCAACAAGTGCAGTATCTCTTTAGTGATCTCAGTTCCATTATCAACATCCTAAATTTCTTAAGCATAGCCATTGCCTCAGATTAGTAAATCAGTACAAAAAATGCTCACTTCTTTCCATGAACCACCAGGAGCTTCCAGAAGAGCGGCATTAGCAGTCTTCAACTCTACAGCAACGCCACAAAGCTGACTGGCAGCCTCTTCCCATCCTCTGTTATGGCCCATACACCTGTGCAACCGACGATGCACACTTTTAGTAAGAAACATCAAATTTATACCCCAAAGCAAGAGCATCACAAGAGGAAGCTAACTGGGGTCATCATAATCACACTCAGTCATTGGTACGTTCCAGAAGACATATTCAGAGTAACACCTACATGATTGTAGTAACATCATCTCGAGTAAATTTCAGTACATTCTCCTGAATATGCTGGGCCGTTTGCCCATCCATAGCCGCCACAGAGTAGAAGCTGCCAAGGAACCGAACCTCTGCATCTGTCAAGTCACCGTAATGTGCTTGCATAATTTCTAATGTCTCCCGTGTCCTCTGCGAATCACTGCATGCAAAACCACTTGTTATTATCCTTGGTAGGACGCAGTAAACCTCCCCGGTTCCATCCTGCTCAAATTGTGAAACCAGACTCCAAAATTCAAGAGAGAATTTAACAAAAATTCTACTAGGAAAACAAATGGTAACAAAAACAAACCTGCACAGAATGAGTTCAGGCATCCAGCTATGCTTTTCCAATTTGCTTGCAATGTTGGCCGCTGCTAAACGGCCCTTCTTGCTAAGCGGCCTGTTGTGATCTGCAATTCGTAGAGATAAGAACATACACTTACTAAACCCCCAGAGATATTCTAGAAAACAAAGCAATTCTAACTCCTAAGTCCTCAAACTAATTCCACTTAGGAAGCTAACAGTCGATTATGGATACTTCCAAACCATATTTCTATTTGTCAAAAATGGTGGATCTCTTCTTTCTATTCAAATGTTCAGTTACCTTCCTTGAAGCCTCTTATATGATTTATTTCAACTCCTGTAGGTATAGAAGTGGCCACCTTGGGCCAATTTGAGCGATTAACACGAACTGGTTTCCAGGACACCACGAGGGGTGGGTAACCCATAATTAAGCTAGTACGTGCTCTATAATTGAAACTGTTAGTCATTGAAGTGACTCCCACGATCTTTACACTCTTAAATGCTGCACGCAAATGAAAGCATACACAGCTCACATGTAAAGGGAAGGAATTCAAGAGGCAACTAAACTAGGATTCAAAAGCTAGCCCTAACCTAAACAGTGGACCATATTGGTAGGAGGGTTGGCGGGCTATCAAATTATCTACAAAATCTCATTACTCTAATCATACATTCGCACTATCCAGTACCCACTTAACCTAAATCCAAGTTTCTGTCAACTTCAGGAGGAAATCAATGAGAATATTGAATGAATTAAGTCGTGTGTTCAAATTTCACCTTTCAATGAGCGGTCAGCCCATGAGCTCTTGGCATGGCGGAGCAAGATCAAGCGTCGTTTGTTTGATTCCTTTGGCTGCCGGCTTCCGACGATTTTCTCAGTAGTGGTGTACGCGTTCCGGAGCTGAAGGCGAGGATTATTGCTCATACCTTGAACATGACCTTCGTCAAATGCTGCGGGATTCATCCTTCCTTGCCTTCCCCAAAACTGCATCAACTGTGACTGCAACCCTAATTTCCTTTTCCAATCAATCTCTCTCACACCTCGCCTTCTCCAAGCTGTGGTCGTGCTGACGATACTCGGGGCAATTGTCAATCCCTCCAATACCAAAACATGGGCTCCATTCAATGCCCGCGTTGCCATTTCCTAAAAACCAAGATCGAATTCAAATTCCTAACGAAGACAGTGTTCGACTGAGGGAAAATCGTGTGTGCTATTCCATCACAAAAGTTGCCATCTCAGAACTTTCCTCATCGTGATTCTCCAAGAAGCTGCAATAACCAGAAGACGAAGACCTAATTTCAAGCTTCCAATTCAAGACCTAATTTCATATTCGAAAAAACTAAATTCGAAATGTTCATCCCAGCTATGGCGATGGCCTCTCCTTCGACGATCAATATCCTTTACGATAAGAAAAAATATTTCTACATCGCCTTGGTGATCTCAAAAGCTACAACCTAGAAATCGTTCTCCATGCAAAGGATGTGTGGAATCATGCTTCTAGAATGAGAATTAGCTGGCGCGTCCTCTACAAGGACAGAAATTTGAACTTCATGGACGGAGTTCTCTTCTCCCCTCGAGATCCTTAACCCCTATATGACCAAGGCCTTTTTTCGAGCTTCTTGGAATTTGCTCTAAATTGAACAAAAATCCAACATTTTGCTAAGTTTTTATCAATTTAAAAAAAATTTAACCATGCAAATTTAAACTTTACATGTTGAAGATCACATAGAAAAGAAAACACAACAATATCACTTATGGATTGAAAGATTATAATGTTTAATCATGAGGGTAATAAACATTATAAAAAATTTCAGGCCTGTAAAAGGTTGTGAGTTTTCCACCTCGGTGCAATTAGAAGATTTCTTTTTCTTGTTTCCTAGATCTAACGTGGCACTACTGGTGCCACATCAGACTGGCGACAATTTTTTAATATTTTTTATTTTTTTAATATTTTTTTAATATTTTAAAAATAATAATATATATTTTTTAAATTTTTTTGTACTTGCACTGCGGGGCTGTCGAAAATAAAAAATTGGCAGCCTTTTGCAAGCCTAAAACTTTTCCTAGTGACTGCGAAAATGATTTGAAGTCTTTCAATTTTCTTTTCACATGTCAAATCAAAAAATTGGTCACCAAAAAAAAATGAGGTTAAGAGTATAACATGTGTAACCTCAATCAATTCATAGCTTCTCAAAAGCTACTCTATAATTTCTTTTAAAGAATTTCTAATATTTTTTTTTCTCCGAGATTTAGTGTATTTGAGGCTCATTTTCAAGACTTCTCAACACTAAAAAATCAAGATTTACAATGGACATCCTTGCACAAAATCTTTAATAGAAAAATCATAATCATTCATTTTCAAAATTAGATTTTTGACATTAAAACTAAACTTCAAAAAGAATTTTTCTAAAATATAAAATAATAAAAATAATAACTTGGTAAAGTTTTTATTTAATTTAAAAGTATTGTTGACACTAGAATTTGGTGCTTCAAGTATTTAGGGATTGAGGTAAGGAATCTAAGGTCACCTAAAACTGCCACATGTACATTTTGTATCATTAAATTGGTCAAAATTTTATAGCTTATGTTTGGCACATGAAAAGAGATTTAAATGTGCACCAAAGTATGCATCATTTGGATACCACATATCAAAGTTATGAGAGATCAATGTTTTTGGATAGATGTTCTAAGATTGTTTCTTCAACAACAATACATATTGATTTTAGAGATGTACAAAGTGAAAGCCGCTAGTTAAATGACAATTCTATGCACCTTGGCACTTATGAGTGTTCCTACCTTAAGACATGAATGAAGTGGTTAGCATGCAATTCAAACAAACCATTTAAAAAGTTTTTTGAAAGATAATGAAAAAAGAAATTACATTCATGTTTTGAAAAGTACAAATATATATGTTTATAAAATAAAATAACAGTATTAATAGCTTATCTATGTAGTTCACATATTAACCCTTAAAGGATCATAGTCATGAAATTGGGTTTTAGGATTTTGAATAGATTTCTATGATGTCAATTTTGACAATGATTTTTTGAAGTTTTTTTGATTGTGTAGAATGTACCATCTTTTCAAGGATACTATTATATGATATTTTTTTCACCAAGCCTTAGAAAAAAAAATTATGTTGCCCTAAGTGTAAAATAGAAGACTTTAGTCTATTTAAAAAGGTAAAAAATATTTAAGAAAAATAGAAACATGTCTTTTGTAGAATAGATTTGCAAAGGGAGATTCAATTCATTCACTGTTGATAGTAAGGTGAAAAATATGAGGATTTTTTTTTGTAGAGAGTTGTAGAACCTCGCAAAAAAATAACTTATGATGTTTGTTATTTAATTCAATTTTTACAATTTAAAAAAATAACAATGTGAATTTAGTTAGATTACTCGCAACAATATTGTCACCATTGAGATTGACATATTCCAATTCCATAATAAAATTATTGTTGATTTAGTTTCTCATTTTGTCTCACACCTCTTCCTACTAAATAATTTTGTAAAGAACAAAAATAACTATCTAAAAGAGAAAGGGCAATGGAAGGGTCCTATGGATTCCCAACTCAATTTTACAATATGACCTAAGTCTAATATACTTGTTTGGAAGATTGCAAAACTATCTCTTTTCTTCTCTTCAAATGTTACAACCTTGCAATCTATAGGGTTCATGCTTTAAAAAAAAATTCTACACATTCTTCTACTAGTGTGAGGCAAATTCTATAATGAAATACAAAATTTCTCATTGATTTTCTTTGCACTAAAAATGACCTTAGTCATAATCTAATCATAAACTTTTAGAGATTATAACCATTATCTCAAAATTTGCATGTTTTTGAAAAGCAACATATTTCATAGGAAGGATATCTTAAATTTGGTAGGATACAAGGGTGTTTTATTTATACAAATTACATTGATAGAAAGATTTTAATTTGGAAAATATACTCAATTGGTATAATTAAGATATTTAATACAATTAGAAAATGTTGCATTGCATGTTATGGTTTTAGAAAGGAATGTCTCCTATTCGATCTCTTGTACTACCTCCGTCCCAAAATGATCTTCCTGTTAGACTAAATCTTATGGATTAAGGATAAAAATAACTTTTTTAAAACTCAATTTGTATACTATGTAGAGTTTGGTGTTCTCTTTGCATCCTAAAAAGTTTGAGTTTTGAAGCCCTTTTCAAAGTGTAGTTTTATAATATTGAAAAGTGAATATTTTGGGGCGTTTTTAAAGAACACCAGTGAGCACTTAATTGTTGAATGTGAGGTTGCCATTTTGTGGGCATTCAGCATATGCCTAAGACCATGTATAGACCTTTGTTTCGGCTTCCAAAGCTTAATCTACTTCAATTGGGAAATACTCAAAGAGATGCAAAAAATAAAAACTAAGTGCGGATTGAAGCTTTCAATCATTTTATTTGTCTTTTGCTTGATGTTTGCATGGATGGAGCAAAAACAACCACTTAGAGTTGTTTTGCTAGTCTCAAATAACAATCATAAGCCAAATTTGACTAATTTCAACACCACAAAGTGCAATAGGAAGATCATTTTGGGACAAAAAAAGAAGGCCAACAGGAAGATCATTATGGGACGGAGAGAGTATTATTTTGATAAATTGTACATATACAAATTATACAATTTCACTACAATTTTCATACAAAAATAGTATGCTATATGTTTCTAAACAAAACATATAAGAAAATATACTTGCCATTACTTACCAAATTATTTTAGGATGGAGATTCTTATTCAAAATGAACCAAGAAAAAACTTTCTAAATTGAAACTAGAATTCCATATCCATCTTTAAAAAAAAGTGGTAATGCTTTTAGATGTTCATATATCCAATAAGTAAAAATGTTTTTTCTAAATACAAGATATTTTGCATTGACTCTCTAAAGTTTCTATATACTTAAAAAATTACTATAAATTGAGGAAAGAGATTATTTTGATAAAATATTTTGCATATAATGAAAATATCTCATTGTGAATATATAAAAATGTTTTAAGCCAAACTTAAAACTATTTTGAATATAATAATAATAAATTATTCAAAAATCAACTTGTGATGAAGATACAAAGTTTATAAGATTCTTCAATGGAAAACATGGAAATTTGTTTTAAGGTTTTTTATTTTTATTTTCTAAAAAAATCACTTCTGGTGAAAACCTCATAAGTTTTTTTATTTTATTGTATGAAACACTATTGATGAAAATACTAATCCAAATCTTTATTTCTTATATTTGACTCCACAAATCTTCAAAAAATCACAATAACAATAATGATATATAGAGAGATACAATAACCACTATTCAACATATTTCTTACATTTTGGTGTAAATTATTATTATTAGAGTTTAAATATTTGATGTTGCATTTCAATAAATAGTATTTCATATGATGAAATTCAAACATATATGAAATATTTACATGTGATATCCAAAAGAACTTCCATTATTCTTTACTTAAGATTAAAAAAAAGTTTATATCCATTTTCACTATGTATTTCAACTACAAGCCCTAACATTATTCCCAAATTTGTGCTTGAAAAATGTCCTAGCAAGCAAAATGTGACATTAAATAGTACAATTGTTTCTTTCACTTGCCTATATTTGAATTTAAAATAAACCTTGGACGTCGTTATTCTCACAAGATATCATAACTATCTTCCAAAAAAATCCTTCATATGTTTTATCCAAGTAATAATTTATGCAATGAATCAAGACTCCACTAATATCTATAAACCTATTACAAACAAAACAAAAATTAAAGATTCTATCTATCTATCTATAAATTTAATGAACATCATTTATATAAAAATTTAATTAATACTATTTTCAACCACATTGAAAATACAAAAAGACGTCAAACCTTCATAATTGTTGCAATATTTATTGGAACCCTATAAAACAAGTTTTCTAGTATCAAATCATGTCCTATTGAAGCTCGGAGTGCAAATTTGTGAGCAATGAGAAATGACAAGTGAATAATGAATGATGATAAATGAGCAGTGAGTACTAAAAAATTATTTTTATTTATTTAGAAATTTGGATGAATTTTATCTTTTGGTAACACAATTTAGGATTTCTATGATCTAAACCAAATGTAGATGATAAGTGCATATAAGATGATACGCAAATGAAGATATATGGATGAATGTAGATGAATGATGCTTAAACATAACACATTCTGGATGAATGTATAAGAAGGATAGTTGATGGATGACAAAAAATATATGACAATTGATGGATGAATGCAGACATTTTAGGACATTCTTGGAGGAATGTTCATGGCTAAATTCTTTTTCTATCACAATTGTGTATGATTGAATCAATGGTTTGACGTACCTCTCGGAGGCTTTATGTTGTGCTTATATAGGGAAACTATGAAGGATCTCCAATTGAATTGGGAGTGAATTAGGGTCTCCAATTGACACTAGTACAAAACCACTTCTTCTATTTATGTTGGATTTGGTGAAATTATGTTTTATAAGATTGTTTTTTGCTTGATCCTATTCAAATCTATTTCTTTTCCAATATTTGTACTGTGAAAAGGTTCATAAGATGTAGATTTCATGCTAGGGTGAATGCAAGAAACACCGGTACTATTTTGCGTCACAATCGGAATGACGAAGTTGCCATTTGCCATATCTTTTGGGAAATGAAGTCCATGTACTTGAAATTTTTATTGGAGATGGATAACTTGGAAGTCCTGAGATTCATTATTTTTGAGAAATTTTGAAAAAAAATCCTTTAATTAAATTGTAATTTACCTAATTTGTCACACTTTACGTTTTAGGGTTTTTTAGTACTGTGGAGCATCCAAAAATGATGATGTACGTCTAAGATTGTTGTGGACTATTGCCACAATAGAAGGGCATGTGCTCACCAAAGGGCATTCAAAAAAACACAATTCTTGTCCTCAACATGCATGCAAATAGGGGCCCCTTGCCCATAGCGCTCCAAACATTTATGATGGTTTCAACTTTTAGTTTTTGGTGAAATGTAATCACTATCAAGTCTCTACAAATGGCCAATTTTTAGTTTTTATTTATTCATGATTTTCTAATTATTATTAATTTATATTTAATTTAATCTATTTTTTGTGACAAACTGTCATTTTTTTCAAAGAGTACTACTTCAGTATTATTAAGTACTCAAAACTACTATTGGCCGTTGATTTTTCGGATCAACGGCTGAGATTGCTCCATTTTGTAGTACTACAAGTACTGGGCAGAAAAAACGCAGTTTTGGTAGAACGCTCCCTAAATCGTTCGGTGTTTCTTGCATCTACCCGCTACAACAATCTCATCGTTAGGATTGATGTATTTCAATTCCATTTTAGAACTATTAACAATTTAATTTTTCCTTCCATTTTGTACTTATTTCAATTTAGCATTTTTTGAATATTGAAATTTTGTTTTATTTTGATTAAAAATATATTTAGATTTTCAACTCAATTTCCCACCATAAAGATTTAAACCTTAACACTTTGTAGTGCAAAAACTTTAAGTTAAAGAGATTCAAAGTCTAAAAAACTTAATAAAGCAAGGTACAAACAAATATTTTTCTTTTTACTTTGAACACTAATACTAATATCTTACAATCTACATTGTCAAAGTATCTAATTTTTTTTCCATACATGGACAATTTCGTTAAAATGGCGCCATTCCGCTACTTTAGTAGTTTTTACAATTCAGACCAGGCGGTCTAAAATGTACAACTGTCCTTGATGTTTGAAATCTATATCTTTACTAAATGTCTAAAATCTACACTAGTCTTAGATGTCACTTCTATATTTCAAACTACGTGGTTTGAAATCTTTATCAATCATAGATTTTTGAAATCTATACAAATCAAAGATTTCTCAAATCTATACTTGTCCTGGATGTCACTTTCATAGTTCAGACCGGGCGGTTTGAAAATGGCACATGAAATACCACCATTTTAATGAAATTGCCCATATACATTCTCATACAAGTTTAATGCAAATTCCTATAGTTGAATATGCAAAAAGAGTAATTTTTTTTTCCATTGCAGCTCTTCACACTAGAAATCGCAAGATTTTGAAGTGTTTTTCTGGTGTACCTTTAGGGGTTAAATTGAGATGCCTAAGGTGGGAGTACAATAGGGGTAGTCACACCTTCTTCACTTTGCACTTGGAGAATGGAGAATGAGAGTTGGTGAGGGTTTCGAGGAGCCAATAGCAAGCCGTGGTGAGTGAAGGAGGTGTGACACCCCTAAAAGATGTGTTGAGAGTGGAGAATGAAAAAAAAGTGGAGAAGCAACTTACCTAAACCTAAGATTAGACATAAAGTTGGAGGAAAATCGGCAACAACAAAGGTAAAGCGGCAATGAAAGGTAAAAGTGTAGAGCACAAAAGAATCTTCTTAAGTGCTTAAATCTTCCGCACTCCCAACCTTCACCTCAAGAGGTGAAGACTAGGAGTGTGGAAGATATAAACACTTAAGTATATTCTACCAACATGAAGCCAACCCCAAGCCGCCACCTTTCCATTCTCCATTCTCCAAGTGCAAAGTGAAGAAGGTGTGACTACCCCTAATAAAGATATAAACCAAAAACACGGAAAAACTCGAAAACGGATTTGTGAGTTCAAGAAATGCTACCCATTGCTACCTAGGTCTGAACCTTTGAAGTCTGCACAAGTTCCACGTGGGGTATACGTAGCAATATAAAGCGGCTCAACTCGAACACAATTCTTCCAAGTACTACCTACCTTTCCTCCCATTCTGTTTGTGGTGGAGAATCAGTCAATGTACGTCGACGTCAGTTTACATCAATCTTGGACTTTGGTAAAGCTAGAAATCTAAATCACCGACCTTCAAGCAGTCTGTGCCAAGAAACAAATTAAATTGCTCATTAGCAAATAAAAGTATTCTCCAGTAAAGCTAGGATCAATCAAAGTTAACTATCAAAAACTGCAATCTCATCTTGTATGTACAGTAGTTTATCAGCAAGACAGAATGAAGGTCTGGATCCCCATCTCGGACCACCTCCCGGAACACCTACAGCAGGGAAATTAAAAGTTAGAGGATTCTCTAGCTAGCTAGCTCATGCATCTGGTTGTGGAACAGGAAACACCGGCGACCTCGATCTAAACTTAAGATCCAATCACGGCTTAATTTCCGACTTCGGTCGTCGACATAGATTCGTGTCTTACGTTAATCCCGAAGACAACAGAATCATGCATAGAAACGTAAGAAAGATTAGTTTCCGGATTAATTACTAGCTAGCTCCATGATCGATAAGAAAACGTCCGGGAAAACGTCCTATGTTAGAAGAAGCTATAATGACTGTACGTTGACTAAGAGGTTAGGAGATTGTTTGTAGCGAGAAATTCCTCTCTAGATAGGTATATATATGAGTTGCAGCTGGTATATATTCTGGCCTGGCTCGTTGACTAGCTCTGATTTGCGCGCAGACGAGGCGGTGATGGAGATTCTAGTTGAGAATGTTAAGGAACTTGAAGAATTTCAGGCAACTGGATAAGACAACATTCTCGAAAAGAGCATTCCACTCTCAGCTGATGCAGTCATTGACTGGCTCGATCTAGCTGCATAAAAATTTCCTACTTGCAGCAAGGTAAATTGCTTGGGAAACTGAAAGGCGTGTCCCGACAGTCACTTGAGTGCCGTGTACGTGGTTTCGGGAAACTATCCATGTTCTGAATTGAACGGTTCAAAGGGTGTTTTTTGTTGTTTTTTGGAAACAAATGGAACGGAATTTCATTGCAGAGGAAGTTAAGTTACAGAATCACCAGCCACAAGTTAAGTGGCCTGGCGGGGAACGGTTCAATTGAGTTTTGAAAATATTGAATAATAAACATCTCGGGATCGATTGTGAATTCGTGACCGTACGTACGTACCACAGATCAGAGGCTGGGCAGTACGTACATCTCATCAGATTGTAACCACTGTCAGGAAAATGCCACATCGAACCATAATAATGTAAAAAACGTAGCCAACTGGCAGTTTATGTGGGAGATACACAAGTAGTGGAAGTCAGAACTTCTTGCATTGGTAGCCTGCCAATGCTGTCATGCATTAATTGTAATTAAACATTTGTCTAGTACCAAAGTTTAAATGTTGATCTCGGAGTTGAGACGAGCAAACTCTCATTTGGTGATTGTATTTTCTAGATCGGTATTGGTTCTGCAGACTCATCTAGTTTTATTTTTTCATTGTTCACTGGGGCGGGGCAGCTTTAAGGATTAATTCGATTTGCTTGAGGCTCCCAATTGTGGTGAATTTTGCATGAATACTCTGCAGTTGTTATTTCGTTTGCAACAATGCGGCAACTGCTGGCGATTTGCAACGAATTTTCATTGAATTGTATTCCATTTTCTTTCAGCAAAAAGGGAAGAATTAAGTTACTGCGAAGTTAAGACTTACATGCAGTACTACCTGACAACCGGAGGCACGTACCGGCAGTTTAATCAAGGTTCAGACACCTAAAACCACCACTTTCTGTAAGGTAGTATGCTCTAAAAGCGACCATTTAAGGGCTGGTCCGCCTTTTTCATAGGTTTTAGTGGACAAAAATATTTTTAGATCATTTTTAAGAGAAAGAAAAATAGATGTGGAACCTAACACAAGTGGTTTTGTATTTTTTCAGGCATTTTTGAATTACTTACAAAATTTCAAAGATTTGAAGCATAGGCACTTATTTGTGACCATAGGTCTACCAAAATTTGTCCACTTGCAACTTGTAAAGAGATGTGTGGAAATCAAAGACAATGATTGACTCTTGCAATAGAAAAACAATTTTTCCTCAATTCATTCTATTGCTAAAGTGGTCCATTTAAGGATCACCTCATCTCCATTCTCCAACTAAAAATAGGGACAATTCGAAGGAGACTAACACTTTTAGAACATACTACCTTACTGCAAACAATTTCTAGGATTCTAGCAATGCAATTCCATTTCATTCATAAAAATAAAAAATAAAAAAACAAATTTTATAATTAGATTGGTCTAATTTTTTTATTTTTTTAATAGGAAATTTCAATCCATTAAAGAACGAATCATTTGGATATGTATGCATAAGTTATGGAGGGTATAATTTTTTTAGTAGATGTTTTAAAACCATTTCTTCTAGAAATAGGTACATATTGATTTTGGTGAAGTGCTTATTGTGAGCATATGATTCAATGGTGCTTTGGAGTGTCCCTACCTTATGATACTAACTAAGATTGTCTTATTTAAATATCATATGCAAAAAATATAAGGGTTCAAAGTATTCCAATAGATGATACAAGAGATGATAAAAAATAACTATGAATTTTGATGTTAACATTGTGCACAATCATCCTCAAATAAAATTTATGATCATGTTATCAAATTCTAGTGTCCATTTGAGAAACTTCTTTGAATTAGATATAGTTGGCTTAACCCCTTTATGACGTTATAACCAATAGCGGCTTACAATTTGTAGATTCACAAACTCTTCTGAATTTGAGATTGAATAGTAGTGCAAGTGAGAATACGAAAAACTACAATGTTGAGTGCAAAGTGAAGGAGAAAATTTAGTGAAAATAATAATAATGTATCAAAATGCATAATACGTGCCTAAGTGAATATGGCTTTTGCATATTTGAATGGAAACATGACATTGCATGTACATGTCGTGTAGGTGTGGTAAATATTTGTTTCACATGAGATGGAATGAACTCAACCAATTTCATGGTAGTTGGGCTACATGCATAAAGGATGGATGATAGAGATGTTTCTTAGATTCTAAAGCTCTTTCTTGTTGAGGTGTTTTGCTAAGGTAAATTGTGGAATTTTGTATGTATTGTTTAAGCCATGGATTGATGGCATAAGTGTAAGGCACCCACCAAGAGATTATAATGTTGTTGTAGGTAGTCGACAAGGAGCCTACAACTTTATTGGGGCGGAGTTCTCATTAGCCCTTGAAGAACTTGGCATAGACATCCTAATGTACTACAAGTTAAAGACATGCTACCTTTGTTCACATGTGACCTATAAAATAGAGGTTGCTCATGCTAGTTACACGTACAACCTCCCTTGGTATATATATGGCATGTTTGGTCAACCGATATAGGGCTTTCTACAACTCTACAATTTCTATAGTGCTATATAATTACAAATTTTCTCAAAATCCTCATGATTGTCCAAGTACGAAACATTGACTTGGCTATGTGTTACTTGGAAGGAGCATGACCATGAAAAAATTGCATCAAATTCTAATGCATGAAGTAAATTCAAGGGCTTGCAAAGATGCAATACTACATTTCACATGTTGATTCCTTACTAGTAGATTTATACAACAAAATCATCAAACTACTACAGCAAGTGCAAATTTTTTGAAAATTTCAAAATACAATCCCCTCTACAAATTGTATGTTCATAGAAAAGGGAATTGTATGACACAGTGGGCATACATACTTGTACGATATATTCATTTGCCAAATGTGTATGGTGTGTCCACAAGTTGGTTCACTATAGGAAAAGTCATTATTGTCATATCTTTCAAGCATTGTTATGTGTGCCAATAGTTTGACCTTCTCTTCTTTGCATGAAGAAGTCTTTTTTTAATGTAGAATCTTTTCCTCTTCTTCTTTTTATAATGTGCAAGAGTTCATTTGAGATTTGAAATCACCAACTTTACATTGGATCAATTTGTTCTAAATTCCCTAGCATTGTGTGAGCCTTGTAGAATGCCCCACCATTTACTGTTACAAGGATTGTTTTCCAAGCCTACATTGTAGATGCTCTCGTTAGATTAAACATTGAAGTTCTTTGGTAGGTCATTCTGAGATCAATCCAATTAATATCACAATGATGAGGTCAATCTAACAAAGAGAGAGCTCAATGACAATATCTTTAATGCTATGCCTGTAACTAGGCACTTGTTTATGCTGTTTGCGTTTGTGTCTTTTTTTTTAACAATGTCTCCTCATATTGCATGTGCCTCAACCCAACAATGGTATTTGAAATTCTAAACAATTTAGCAACAATGCAAGAATTGTTGATGTGGTGGTGGGAGGTGAAACGAGTGGTTTCACTAGCAAAATTCTTTCCCTTTCACACCCTTTGAGACTCCATCGGGCCTCACCATAATCTATGTTGACCAAGGAGACTAGGGAGTGCCAAGGCACTTAGAGGGCACAACAAAAGACCAATTCTTGTCGTGTGAGAGCCAAGAAGTGCCGCATTTGGGAAGATAATGCATTACCATTGGGGCAAGTTTATGTTGCTATTTAGGGGGACCCATTCAAAACTTCAAGTTATTGTGCCTCTTTATAAGCCAAATTGAGGGTGATCTTAGTGGTACACTGAACCCTAAACTCATAAACCACCCTATAAAACCCTAAATCCTAGGCTAGTTTGTATTTGTTTTCTAGTAACTATGCTCTGTGAAATACGAGCCCCCAAATTCCAAATGTGCCTTCATTTGCCCGTCTAATTAGTCCTAGTTGTCTACATGTCATTGTTTCAGTCTTCCCCGCTATGCCACTTGTAGATGGCATGTACCAATTTTCTTTGACATTTTCAAACACCCTCTCTGAATTTTGTTCATAAATTTTTTTTGGAGACTCAAAATCATAAACGGATTTTTGAAGATGAAATTTTTTTGATCTCCCAAATTTTCAAAGTTCAAAGTTTCTGGAAAAAAGTTATACTACTATGCTAAAATGTGGTCTAAAATTCTACATTGAATACAATTCCTGTGTTTTCACAATGAGCGGTCAAGCTCTCATCTTCAAATTGTCCCATACTCTTTGAAGATCCTTGATAGACAATGGATTTCATTATAAAATTGACCTCACCATTAATTTTTTGATGGACATTTGTTGTCATCAAGTTGTATGGATATCCTTCCAATATTTGAACTTACTTTACAATTAATTTCCTTTGGATTTGGCTATGTGACTAGTTGACTTCTAAATGTCAAGAGTTTTCTCTAGAATTGAAGATTTGGGAAAAATCATCATAAAGTATTATTTGTAAGAATATTTTGAAATTCATATACAAATAAAAGTTGTAGATTTTGAGTTTTAAATTCCATTTGTATAGTTAGATTCACCAATGCTATTACCAATATTTTTTAATGAATTTTGAAAGAGAAATTTGAGAATTCCTTCTAAATTTGATTACAAGCAAAATATTATCATTTTTTGAGTAAAATTTGTTGGAATGCATTTGAAATGAGGTTTTCTTGACATGGTGTTTTTTGAAATTTTTGTGTTCTTAAAATCTATGACCACATTTTTGCAAATCTAGTTTTGAACTAGAGTCAATGCAATTTTGGCTTGGTCAACCACTTGACATTCTTCCATATTTGTAATTGTAGAAAAATATATACTCTAGTAGCACCAAATCCAACCATTAGATAGGACAACAACTTTATAAAGTATCTCCACAAATTATGATGACTTTCACTTAAGGAAAATGAGAAAGAACCAATAATTTCAATTTGTTCATCGTCTAAAAATTGGACGTCGGAGTGCTTAGGGGTTAATTTCAAAATCATTTAGAATTTGAATTTTTGATTACTTTTTGCCGAGGGTGACTTGTCGCTATAGGGGATATGCAATCCCTTGAGACAATTAAACAAAGTATAAGCTATTTGAGAACCGTGCCTACTTAAGAAACAACCACAATAGTCATGAATCTGAACTCTCCCCCCAAAAGATTATTTCCTTCATATGCAAAGGTTTTATCTTTTAACACATGGAGTTTGCAAACTCTAGGTGGGAAATACTTAGCTACTTAGGCAATGAAGAGTTAGGGCATTTGCAAGCAGACGTGCCAAGAAGGGTGCCCAAATGCTAGTTTGGTGTGTTGTTTTGGAGATTTGGGCCTCACTACTCCTCTATGCCCATGACAGACACGACAAGAAGGGGCCCTAAGTGCAATATGCAATGTAGAGTAGTTTAGTTGCCTGAAAATCAAATTAAGGTAGCTAACCTCTTTTCAACCACAACCTATTTTCACTAATTAGATTGCTTTGTTTCCGATTAGATGTGGTTTAGGGTGACACCTTACGCAACAAAATGTTAGGGAGGTATACATTGAATGCATACAATGATCACAAAATGTACATTTGAATCCATAATATCACATGCTTTGAAGCTTGGTTAATTTTCTAATCAACCTATAGTTAGAAATGTAGTGCCCTATATAATAACAATGGGTTGAACGGAATCTTTATGAAAAAAATTCATAATTATTTCGTTTTTGAGGGAAAAAGGAACAATTTCTGGAATCCTCTTGAAATCTATTTCTCTACATGAGGGATTTTTCTCCTCACCAAATGCATATTGAAAATACAATAAATTATTTAAGTGGTCAGAATGAGGTCGGCTACCTAGTAAGAATCTACCTTTCAATTTATTGAGATCAATGAATTCGAGAACACCACACATAGCTTCAAATGCATCTCCACTTTAGAGAGGGTTTCAATCATCTAAAAAAGTTATTTATATACATATAGGGTGGTAGAAGGTAGAACAACCCATGTGGAATATGAAAATTAGAATTAATAGGAATTGTGTGTGAAGTAAAATTTCAGACCTCATTTAGGTATAGTAGAATAACTTTTTTGAAAAACTTTGAACTAAAAAAAGTTGAAAAATGAAGATGACTTGCATCTCAAAAAATCCGTTTGAGATTGTGAGCCTTCAATCAAAAGTTATGGATAGGATGTTTGAAAATGTAAAAAAAAAATTCCCTTCCAACCTCTCTTTGAATTTTGTCCATAACTTTTGATTGAAGGCTCAAAATCTCAAACGGATTTTTTGAGATGCAAGTCATCTTCATTTCCCAACTTTTTTTGGTTTAAAGTTTTTTCAAAAAAGTTATTTTATTATGCTTAAATGAAATCTGGAGTTTTATTTCAAACACGATTTGTCAAGTTGCTGTTTTTTTCCTTAAAAAACAAATGAATGATTTTTTGCAATTTTGTGGTTCTATCACTTTGGGAGGAGGGGGGGTGGGAGGAGAATACATAGCATTGTGTAGGAGGGGACTTTTGCTAACTAAAGGTATTAATCCTCCCACTCACTCATAAGAACATAGCCAATTTAGTTTGGAATTTGGGCCTCCAAATAAACTTCTAACTTTTTACTTGTTTATAATTAGAGCTAAAATTTATTATCATTGGAAGCACATTCAAAAGTATTTTGAATAGGTACAATAAATCTCAAATTAGACATTGGATAAATAAAATAAATTACTTCAAAAGTATGCTAAAGACAAAAATTAAAAAGGTGTTGGCAAATCATTGGTAGCAATGCACTTTGCACTCCAAATTTGGAATAAAAACCCTATGGCTATGGGAATTTTGACTTGGATATTGAAGCCTAGAAAGTATTGATTTCTATTGGAAATAAGTTTTTGATTGATATTTTCAGCTATTCATTTGTAATTCACTTGAATATATAATTTAAAAAAAAATCTTCACTAGGAATTTGGAAAAATGAATTTGTAACCATGTAGTGTTGATTTTATAATTTTATAATAACACAATAAAAAAATATGCACTATAATATTCAATAGTTTTGAATAAACTTGGAAAGATTTTCAAAGAATTGAGCATCAATTGCATTTGATATGAATTGTTTTACTTTTTATTTCAAAATTCATGGTAATTTCAATTTTTTTCCAAATAATATGAAATTCTTACAACTAATAGAAGGCATGCAATCACATTTTCAAGAAATAAATACAAAAAAAAATCACATTCATAGGAATTGGATAAATGAAGTTTGAAAAAATAATTATAGGCTTGACTTTTGAAGGTTAAAAATCTCTAGAATTTAATTGACATGAAAGTCCTAGGTAACTCCGAATTCATTTCAATGGACTTTAGGAGTATATGCTGACTATAAAGCCACAATGAAAATAATGGACTTTAGTCAGTGTTGAAATCTATCTTTGTCAATACAAAAAAACCAAAGACCGGTGTCGTGTAGAAAGCGTTTGCCTCGGGAAATCACGAGGATTCTGGCTGCGACCAGAAATGGCTCGGAAATGACAGAAATCGTAGGATGGTATAAATCAACAAATAAATTTGTAACGTAGAAACTTTGAATCTTCAAGTCTTCAAATCTTCGAGTCTTCAAATCTTCAAACTGCTACTCGTTGTCCTATCATGTTGTGTTTCTAAATAGGCCAAGGGTTAAGGTAAGGTGATAAGAAACCACGGGATTCGGACATGTAAAACAAGACGGCCAGACCACGAGCTGAACCGTCCGAGGGATTGGATCCTAAATTTTAAACCCACGGTGACCAACAAATTTGCCTCACCAGTGGGAACAACATAAAAGTCTCGACCATGTGGGCAATTAACCCCACTTTGTCGCATCCACAATACAAAATGAGGCTAATGTTGGTGTAAACCAAACCGCCCACAACAATAAAATGAAATTTACAAAGCCACAAGCCACACACACACACAAGTCTTCAACACCTCCTTCAAACTCCAACTTCAACTTCCAATTCTCAAGCTGGATTTTGTTTGAGTGCCACCATTGCTTTACAGCTCCAAATGAGGTGAGTGATAGCTTTTTAGAAAGCTAACACAAACTTCTACTTCTCTTCCAAATTTCAAGCAATTCTAAAACTCTGTCCAACTTCTATGGCCGTCCAAAGTTTCGGCCTTGAGAAAAGAAGGGCAGCAAACCTTCTTTCACTTCCACACTCACAACTCACTTATACAAACTCCAAACAGAATGAGTGATATTTTCATGCAAAGCTAATACTTTTCTACACTCCCTCCAAATATCATTGCAAATCAAAAACCTGTCCGTCTTTTATGTCCACTCGAAGTCTTTGCCTTTTTATTTCAAAGACAACAAACCTCCCTCCACTCAAACTAGCACAACTTTTGATTCACAACTCCAAATCAAGCAAGTGAAAACAATTTAGAGACTACACACCATGATACACAAGTCCTCCAAATTTCATTTCAAACTTCTTTAAACTCACAACACAATGGCTCTCCAAACATTCGGATCCTCCCTAAAGTCCCAGTGGGAGAGAAGATGAATAGTGTTCACCTTTTCTCTACCTTATCTTCACTCTAACCACCCAAATAAGTGGGGTCAGCCCCTAACTCACTCCCAAAAATCACAACATGAATAATTGAGCACTTATTTGACCCCACAACTATTTCTTTATCTTTAACTTTGAAGGAAATTCACTTCAAGTTCACCTAAAAGATAAACTATTTGAATATTTCCATCATACTACTTCACAAACACAAATTTATTGTAATAAATCACTCCAACTATGGAATGAAGAAATAAAATCCAACATATATCTAATAGAGGTAAAAAACTAGAGCTCCAATCGAAATGTCACTCCATCTGCAAGAATTTGAGAATGCGTTTGACGGTAGCAGCAACGTAATCGGCACAATTTGCCTTGGTTAAGGGATTAACTAGCCCTTCCAATCATCGTTGATGACCACGACTCCCTTCGATAGGCCTCACCATGCAATAGTATTGCTCGTTGTTTAAGCCCTCAAAACAGCCTTCAAATGTTACTTCACGGTTGTCGGGTTCAACACATCCAACCTGCAATAAAATCACCAAAGCCCGAGCGTCACGTTGAAGGTTACCGTGCCATCGTTTCTCCACGCGAGGTTGTTTCGGTAGTCGAGATGGCCCAACTTTATCTTCTGGTCGCCCATGTAGCAATGAAAGATGGCAGTTGTGGCTGATCTAGCAGTTGCGATAAAGAAAATTCAAACTCACGCTCCGGTTTAGATTCTTCATCTTGAGGCTCAAAACCCCCCCTCCAGTTTGACATAATATGATCTAAATAAAACACGAAGAAAAATAATATCAAATGAGATGAAGCTTTCAAGTAAATCCTTCTCTATATAGTCGGAAAGAGAAGGCGTCACCTTGAAGCCACCTCAAATGACATCATCTTATTTATAATACTACAAATATTTAAATCTATTTAAATCATATATATATATATATATATATATATATATATATATATATATATATATATATATATATATTCTACATAATGTCTGCATTTGCAACACGACACCGGATCAAAGATCTTGACTCTATAGATGCAAAGTGAAACCCATCAACTTTTACATTTTTTCAAATCCAAATTCTAATCCAAATTTTTATAGCCCTTTTTTTGGAAATTAATTTAACTTCAAAGGTTTCCATTGGTTCCTTCAAATTACTTTTCAACTCCCACAATTGAAAAGACACCTGCTTCCAAAGTTTCAAAACGGACCTTATCAACTCTTGTATTTTTTTCCTTTTTAAATTCCAAATTCTTTTGATATTGGTTTCATAAATTAATTAGACCTTAAAGGTTTCCATTGTTTCTTTTATAAAACTTTTCAACTCCCTGACTGAAAAGACATTGAATTTTCTATAGACTTCAACTTTAGTTGTATAACTTCAAAATTCCATTATTTTCATTGTGTCTTCATGCCACCATTTTCTTAGTTGTGACTTCAAGTAGACCTCATGGTCACAAAGTGAACTCTATATTAATCAATATAGAAATACCATTGGTTGGCCCAAAACCCTTTCAATTGTCATATTTTATTTTATTTTATTTCAATTTTTTTTACATTTGTGTCATAAATTAATTGAACCCCAAAGGTTCTCATTGGTTCCCTCTAAATCTTTGAATTCCCTCAATTAAAAAGATACTATAGGCTTTAATTTTAGTCTTGTAATTTTGAAATTCTATTATTTTTGTCTTAGACTTCATTCCACTATTTTTGTCTTAGACTTCATTCCACTATTTTTGTCCTAGTTGCACCCCACCATTTTTTCCTTGGCTTCATTTCGTTTTAGTTGTAATGCCTCAAAAGCACCTTGTAGTCTCAAAGCAAATTGTATAAATTCAATACATAAATTCCAAAGTTCAATTCAAAATTTGGCTAAACTAGTTCCTACATAAAGATCTTTGTTGGAATTTGATCACAAATTTTAATAGATGCAAAATTATTTGTAAATTTATATTTTATTTCCAATGATAAGAATGCTTTAGTAAGGAATTATGAGAGCAAAGACCATTTTTTAATAGACTTATTTTGAACATCAACATCAACATTTCAACACATTGGAAATGTTCAAGATGGAACTGTACAATTCTCTTTTACTTCCAACAAGAACTAGATTTTGAAAACCTTAGCAACTCAATTACAAATTTACATGGAAAGTCTCCTATCATGTGTATGTATAAGTTCATTGCCAGATTCTTAGCATAATCAACAAGTAGGTAGTAAGTGTCATTAGAGAGAGATAAGTGTATAGAAATCTTTGCATAGATTGTCAATTATAAAGTCTCACGTAGGAAAGTTCATTAGTAAATCCTTCAAGAATTTGCTTCTTGCAATAGAATTCCTACAAAGAATAGATCCTTTTTGACCTTGTATAGACCTCCAAATATTAGCAACAATCAACAACTTGGATATTTTGTCACAAAAAGATAATTCAACCTTTCTTGAATCTAGTTCATTGTTCTTTTCATCCCAATTCCTTTACCTACACAATCAATCCTATTGTCACCATTTAATTCACTTCATTTTTTAATTTTGCAATGGAAAATTTATTGTTGTGTGGTTGAATGGAGAATATGGCTCTCTGTATTCTTGATGTATGTGGGGTTGGACCCCAATTTTGTCAATTCTTTGTTGTTGTCTTGGACATCATAGTTTATTTTAGGTTTTAAGATTTGGTGAAAATTGCAACAAAGACTCCAATCATTGTTACTTTGCAACCTCATATTCACAACATCCATACAAACATCCATTCCCTCCACTACAATACAACACACACTCACAAGGACACTTTGCCATTGCCAACAATTCTTGCACCGCAATAAAACTTTGTCTCTTTGTACATTTGCAAGGAATATTGTTGAATCAAGCTCTTCATTGAACTACTCTGAGGTTGTATTGTGAAGAAGAGCACTTGTGTTGCTCCACTTAAGGGTCTCTAGGTTTTGTTATGAAGCATTTTATTCTTTATGGTTCAATTTTTCAGTGGAAGGTGAATTTGTACTTGGAGGAGGAGTTTGGTGGAGTTTGGAGGTTTGTGACGGATGTGGATGAATTTGTAGTATTTTTTGAGTTTATTGGCATGCAACAAACAAATGGATCTTCATGCAGTCTCTTCATGATAGTGTATACCATGGATATTGCATTCCGTGTCACTACAAAGACATCAATTTATATTGTCTCAATGATGAGGGTATGTGCATGTGCAAAAATGCATTGACAAAAGGGAGTATAAGCTATTTACCAGGGCTCTGATATCCATGTGAGGTTTAAATTTTGATTGCCAAAGTTATGAAATGGAGCCCCTAAACTTTGAGTTAGTCATCACTAGTTTTTATTTCTCATTGTAATCTTCACTTTTAATAAAATTAAAGATGATTTCAATACATATTATATGTGAAACACTAGTAGAAAAACAATGACCACCATAACAAAAAATCAACAAAAAAGTATTGATGTTGTTTGTATTCCCGGTCGCGTTGTCTTGGACAGTACTTAACAAAAAAATTGTTGTCCATTTTGTTGTGGTCAAGTCAAAAAATAATAATAATAAATTGGTTCAATAAATGGCCGTCACATGGCAAACCAAAAATCAGCCCTCTAGAGAATGCCACATAGGCAAAAACTACCATGTAGACAAGAGAATTAAACTAATTTTTAAACTTTAACTAGGAAGAAAAAAACAAGCTTATTTTAACTTGGAGATAGAAGAGAGGTAACTTCAGTGATACAATAGAGGAGAAGGCAAGCTCTTTATATAAATGGGATAGTAGAAGGTAGAACAAACCATATGGGATATGTGAACCACTCATAGTCTTAATTCACATATCTCATATGGTTTGTTCTACCTTCTACCACCCCATTTGTATAAAGAGCTTGTGTTAACTATTTGTATCAACAGAAAAATGTTAACTTTTTTGTTGATTTGGACATTGTATTATCTGAATAAACAAAAATTCAATGATCATTTTGTTAACTTTTACCAACTTTTACCAAATCAACAAAAAAATTGTTAAAATGGTCAATATAGTATGTCGATCAACAAAAAATTGTTAATTTTTTGTTGACTTGGACACTATTTTCTAGTAGTGAAATTCAATTTTCTTTATAAATTACCATTATACTTAATAAAATCATTGATAATAATTAATATGATTTTGAACACATTTTTTTAGAGTATCAATTTTTGTAAAAAATGCCATTTTTTCCATAACGATTTTAGAATTTTACTAATTATCAATTAAATACACAAGCTAAAGTTATTTTGATAGTAGTACTTTGATTTAAGGGTTATAGCTTTGGGTGTTTAGAGTATAAAAATAATAATTTATTTGAGATTTTTTCATGCTATTCTTCATTGCAACTTGTACATTAAGAAAATTCAAATTAATTTTATATTTTTGTTTGCATTTATCAGGTTATTTTCACTCTTTGCTATAAAAATTATAATATTTACAATTTTTGATGGGTTTAATGAGAATTTCTACATTGATAGATAGCATATGCTTTAGTGTAATAATATATGTAAAATTGAAATTTGTATGTGATTTAAAAGCTCAAATTGTAATTGATGTTTGAAAAGTGAAGTTGGTCCTTAACCATCAAGGACAAAGGATTCATGCATTGAATGAAATTAAAAATCATTACTAGGGCTCTAATACTTTCCATGCTACCACTAATGTCCATTGAAGATTGAAAACTTTGATGTATTGTTTTCAACTCTATAGATTGTAGTGGTAGAAATTTAAAATGTAGCCTTTGCATGGATGTGGGAACTTGAAACTAGTAGTTGTTGCAAACAACCTTGGCAAATGGCGTGAACCTCTAGTCCTTGATGCACTTCTGCTTATGCACTCTCATCATTGAAACAACATAAACCAGCATCTCTGGGGCAATGCCAAAAGCAATGTTTGTGACGTACGCCATAATGTTGGCATACTAGTAGGAAGTTTGTATTGGTTAGACAATAAATTTTCTAGTTAGTCCTTGACGACATGAAGCAACCACGTTGTGTGTGGCATCAATAAGTCGCAAATGGTGTATAGCTTGTAAACATCATCTTGGTCAACCCGGATGAGGATCCAAAAAGATCCATTGCCATTGATGAACTATAAATACTAGCTCAAGAACATTTGGTATGTCATAGAGTCTATCAAATACCAATGCCACTTACAACCTTGCCTCTTAGTCAAGTGTTGTAGAGTACCTTGAATATGATGTCTAATTGCTGAGAAGCAAGTCCCCCATTGCTCTTCATCAAATCTTCTTCTTTGAAAAACAATATGCCCTCTTGCTAGTGTGGTTTAGGTAGGTCGTGGAAGATGGTAAATTATAGTCGTGATTCTCATTTGACTTTGGAGGGACATAAAAAGGATCGGGAGGAGATGTCTTTCATGGCACAACCTACATCTTTTTTGTGTCAAAGGGTCATTGCAAGAAACACTAGTCCTATCCTCCATCACAATTGGAGTGATGTTGTTATAATCTGCTATAACTTTTGATGCACAAGTTTAATGAACATGAATTTTGTATTCGAGATGTTTGACTTGATGGTAATTGGATTCTTTATTTTTCAGAAACTAAAAAAATTATTTTATATTTAAAAGGTACTTGCAATGGTACTTTTAGCCATTGATTTTTTCCAATCAATGGTTGTGATTGTTCCACTACATAGTACTCCTAGTACTCTAGATTTGAAATCTAAATTTTGCCAAAACGCTATAGAAAATGCATGGTGTTTCTTGCAATGATCCCAAATTATAGTTGTTTTTTCCTAGGGTGATTTAGGACTTTGTTGAATTAGTCAAAGGGCAATACAAACTATCAAATGGAAATGGGGGCCATCATATATTCAACGTAGTCCCTTTTAAAGTTATAGCACTTCATATGTTGGTATGTGATGTCGTAGAAGATGACAAGGCTATTGAGTGACAGAACTTGCAAGAAGAGTGACATAGACATTGTGCATATTGAGACGGGGTTTGTATAATGGACTCTTTAGGTTGGCGATTAGATGGTCAATCTTCAATGGATGTCACCAGTAGCACAAAGATAACAAAGAAACAAAGATAATGTTTTGTATGGGCAAAGGTTTATGGTTTCAAAATGACACATGCTCTCATGTGTGATTAGTTAGTGATTTTCTAAACCATAATGAACAAAACATTCTTACTCTTATTGTTGGCAATAATACAATACAAAACAAATTTTATACAATAAATGTAAATAAATAAATTTGTGCCTAAAATAACTCTTCAACTTTCTAAGGTCAAAATTATATTTTTATTATATTCATATTAAAATATTACAATTGTAGGTGATGTGGGTGAAGGGACATAGAAGTTATATGAAGCAAGAGTGGTGGTTGCACTTGCATTATGACTCCATAGTCATGTTGTGGCTTCATTTCATCATTTTAGTTTTTTAGCTTCATAATTCTTTGGCCAAGTCGTGGCTTCATTTCATTGTTTTAGTTGTTTGGCCTCATGACTTCATAGGCAAGTTGTATCTAAGTGACTCTTTATAGCTAGTGCACCCTATATTCATCAATATTAAACTTTATATCACAAAAACAACTAAACTAGGTACGACCTAAAGGTCATGACTAGAATAACTTTTTTTTAACTCCAACCATATAAAAGTATATTGTATAATCTTGATTGTTAGGTCAGTTTATGAAAAAACTTATCCCATCAGTTGATTGCATGAATGGCAAGATTATAATGTTTGAAGTATAGAAATAAAATTCTTTTCATCCTTGCCAAATTGGGTCATTATACTTCAAGCCATTTTGGAGTGGGATTACTCTACTCAAAATTGAGCCTTTATACCATTGAATACTACACATTAGGACAAATTTGAGGCCAATAGTGGATTGCTAGTCTTAGGTGGCAACACTGCAATTACACGGAAAAAGTGATTAAATTTTTAAATTTCTTTTGGGAATCCAATGTGGCATATCAACTCCATGTCAGATTGATGATTTGAATTTTTATTCTTTTCAATTTTCAAAAAAAAAAATAATAATAATTTAATTTTCCTGTAATTGCACTACATCCGGAATTTAAACAATTTTGTAATAGTCTCGTTGAGGTCTCAAATTTTTAATGATGAATTTATTATATATACATATGCAATTAAGGGATCTAATTTATTCAACTCACCTTGCAATACATTATGAAATGTTGGACTAGGATGAGAGTTTTTCTTTACTTAAGTGGGACCATACTAGTTTCATTAATTTCATACAATTTCCCCCCTTTTGTTCTCTATAACATTTTGGCTCAGAAAAAAATGAAGAAATTTGCTCCATACTTTGTATTTTGAGCTCCTCAATCTTCACACAATGACAATAAATCGAAAAGATTCAACTATGTCATTTCCTCCCCCCCTCCTCCTCCAAAAATTGACAGCCATTGATTTTGAAAAAAATAAAAATCTCCACCCCCCTCCAATGCCATTGATCTTGAATATAAAATACAGAATACAGAATATGAAATACGAGATATGGATATGGATACGGAGAGATATAAGACATATATACTACAGATATGGATATGGGATGTAGATACAAATACATGGAGACATATGATAGATACGATATGGATATGGGGATATGGGGATATGGGGATTGATACGGGACATATCCAATATCAAATGCCAACCCCACCCTACTTGAAAATTACAAAAGGTTGGATGGGGGTATTTTAAATTTTAAATTTTTTTTTTAACTCATTGGGGGGGGGGCAGGGTAGAATAAATAAATCTAATTTTTTTTAATCTCATTGTGACATTGTGTCACAACGACAATGAGCTCAAAAATGATGCAATAACTGCATTAGCTACACTTTCTTCACATTGCAATGAATTATTATTTTTCTATATTTTTGTAGGGGGTATTGAAAAGACACCATATTTTTCTCATGTGGAGCCAAATACATGAATATTTTTTCTTAAAGACTTTATAGAAGTTACTCATCAATTTATGAATTTTTGTTAAATTTCTAAATTAGAATTCCCTAATAAGGCAACAACTTTGGGCATCATTAGAAAAACTCTTCTTCAAACTCTAAAATTTGATATATATGTAGTTGACATAATATAATATGTAACCAATATGATATATTATGCAACTATAAAAAAATTACATGGTGTAAAAATCTCACTCAAAGAGTAGACAAAATTTTCTTGACCCAATTTGGAATCACCAATAGAATTTTTTCTTGTAACTTCAAAGGTTACAATCTTACATTCTACCCAATCATAGTTCCTAAGAAAATTACACACATTTGTAGTCTAGAATTTTTTTTCTAAATTTGAATTTCAAAATAAAAACTTTATACTTTAAATTTTCTTAATGTACTAAAAATTTCACAAGTTTTAACAAGTTTTGTTGAAAATGTACTCTATTGCTTCATGGGTTGATAGGATCTATACTATGATGGTTATTTACACAGTTCTATGTAACTTATTTCTTGCTCACCATTGTGGTCAAGGTCGAGGTAATGAAGATGTTTCTACCCTCTCACAAATGAAGGAATGATAATGCACCTTGAACTAATTAACCCCTAAATGCCTGAGCAACTAAATATGGTTGATCTGAAATTTTAAGCTCATTTTGCAGTGGGTAGTTAAATTTGTTTGACCGTTTTAAAAAAAAATTGGACAATTTTTAGAGTTAACTATTGAAAATTTTCATTTTTCATTGATAAAGGTACATATTTGATTGTTGAGAGGTCTCCAAAGCCATACATGTCCATTAGTGGAAAAATAAAGCTTGCTAATTTTACTTCATTTTTCAACTTTGAGCAATTTCACTTGATTTGAGATCTAAAAACTTGTACTTATCTATTTGCTTTGAAAATGGTCCCAATGGAAAGAATAAAGTGTTTCCATGATTTTCACCATTGAAAATTTAAACAAGCAAATGTTGATTTGGAGTTATTTGTCATTTATACTTATAAAAGAAAATAGCGTCTCAACAATTGCAAGGTGGATCGTGTAATGAATTTAATAGCTTTTCAAGTGATATTAATTTTTTTGAGAGTGCATTTTAGTGTGCTAACACAATTTGTAGTTGTTCATGTCACCTCCAATCCCAAAAAACTTTTATGTGCAAATTTCTGAAACATTGTAGGGAAGGGCATCATACTAAAGATAAAAAATGGACATTTCTCTTGTTATAATCTAACAACTCTTATGCGATTTTGCACAAAATTGGTGTGCATACTAATAAGCAAGCTCTTTAAACATCCATACGGTTAGATTTTGAAAAGAAATCAATTTGCTTCATTGGGAATAACTATAAGCCCATGCTCTTTTTTCATAGGAAAAACACACTTGGAAAACTTTGAAGCTCCATTTCTAATTCCACAAGCTATTTTTTTCATAGAATGTGGATTGGAAAAAGCTTATATTATACACTACAAAAACACTACAAGGTATTTTTAGCAACCAATGGAAGTTGAAGAGTTCTTTGAAGCAATCAATGGGAGTTTGAGTGGGAGTTGAAGCATCTCGTGCTTCAATGGTGGCCATTTGAAGGGGAGTCTAGTGGCATGAATAGGTATCCTATGCTTTGAACTGAAAATTTATAAAAAAAAGTGAGTGTCAGAAAATCATGAATTGACTTGGGTTGGATTCTTCTCAAGGAGGCTCACATTTTTACAAAAATGAATCATCATTTGAACCACCCACCTAGCTAAAATAAGAAAAAGGTGCAAGTTTGGATACTTCTATCTTATTGAAAATAGTAGGAAATTTTGGAATCTTGGATTCACATTTGAAATGAGGGACCCAAAATTACCTTGGCAAGGACATAACATTGTCAACCAACACTAGGGGGGAGTCCTTTTGCTCCCCTAGAAAGCGGAAGCCCTCAACGTCGCAATGTCCCGGCCAACCAATGATTCTCTGCAACTTCCCAATGAACCAATGATTATAGTGCTGCAACTTCCTAGTCAGCCAATGATTATAGTGTTGCAACTTCTCAACTAGCCAATGATTCTCTGCACATTTACTCCCGAGGATCTAGGGTGGGATTATCCCAGTCTCCAAGAAAGAATGGTTTAGATTGATTGACAATGTCATGGACATGAATAAAAAAAATTGGATTGCTCTAGAATAGGAATCACACACTTTTACATTGATTTGCCAAGGTGAAAAATTTGGAGTTTTTGCACCGTCTTGGGAACCACAAGAGTAGATGATTGCAATGGAATTCCTTTTCATTTGCGCCCCCCAAATGTAAATGAAATTTGAATTATAAATTAAAAAAAACGACAGGAAAGAGAAGAGTCTCTTTCCTCTGTCTAGAGAAGACTCTTTCCTCTGTGTAGAGAATCATGAGAAATTTTTTGGACTGATGAGGTTGACAATTCTTCTCTCATCATACAATTCAACCGACTGAAGGCGGGGTGCCGGGTCGTGAGTGACGTGCAGGAGACTGGAGTGCAGTTCACGTCGTCGTAGCGAATCTCCCAGTCAGCAGCAGCAGGTCCCAAATTTACTACGCCGACCAAGCCGGAGATTCTGGATTGCATACATAAACACGGAGATTCGGATGGGATTCGGATGATCAATTGTCCTTCTTTTTTGAAAGTAATTTTTTTTTTAAAAACAAGCGCATTGAGTGACGGACTCTAAGACAGAAAACTTGTCTATCTTGTGCGCTTCTGCCGCGAGAGGATGTCTGGGCAACATTAGAACTCCAAGCCTATGCACCACTCCTCGTAGAGAGCGTTCCAACGGTACCAAGCGTGGAACCGGAGGATGCATGGTCCAAGAGATCTCATCGTATTAAACAAACAAACAAAACCAACAAACGGACAAACTTAAGGTATGGATTTTCGGTAGTTGGAGGAACTGTTTCAACTTTCAATGCAACACATGTGGGAAACAAGGGATAGGACAATGGGGAAATTTGAAATCTCTTCTGCAA
Source organism: Rhytidiadelphus loreus (assembly GCA_947034895.1). NCBI lineage: Eukaryota > Viridiplantae > Streptophyta > Bryopsida > Hypnales > Hylocomiaceae > Rhytidiadelphus > Rhytidiadelphus loreus. The sequence goes on from OX344762.1 coordinate 66,588,935, forward strand.
CATTTGATTGGAGAATCTCGCACCTAACTTGAATGTCAAGCTAGTCCTCCATCAATTTCGAGAGCTTACTTTCTAAACATCTCTAGGATTGTAATGTTTAGAATTATAGTGCAACAAGTTTTTTCCCAATCCTTTCCAAAGATGAAGCTTTGATCTTTGAATTTTTTTTGAAAGGAGTATTGGTTTTTTGATGTCAAGGAAATTTTAATATGAATATAAGAAGGGAAGAAAAGTCTAGAGGAAGTGTGTCTGTGTGCGTGCGCGCATATCAATGGATCTTTTAATTCCTCCCTAGCTTGACAATAAAGGTTATAAAAGTAGTTGAAGCATTTATTGCTAATCAAAGAAAATGATTGTTATCCTTTTTGTATGGACAAATTCAATGTGAAGAATATGCTTAGCATTACATGAATTCTAAAGATTTTAAATTATGTTTAAATGTACAAGGTAATAATTTACGCCCCACCTTTTTGTCACCTAGCTTCAGTGTAAAAGCACCTTTAGGGGGGAAAATAAAATGTGGAAGGTTAAGATTTCACTCTCAATTAAACTCTTTGCACCAAGGGCATAAATCTTTGCCCTAATCTAATTTGCTACATGACATGATAGGTGGGTTATATCTTCAATTGGTGAAGGTTATAATTTACTCCTATGAGATTATAATCTTCAAAATAATTATAAAAGGGCTTATCCCTTTAAGATTTAATTCCCCCCATGTGAACTAAGTTACCATCGCTCTTAGGAGTATTTCTCTTCACATGAGTGAATCATACTTTAAACTCTTACATTAATTTCAAGCGCTTAAACTTTATACTCGACCTTTTCTTCACTCTTGGTGTGACGTTACTGAGTGTCACAAATGGGTCACAAAAAGCAGGTGGTGAGGTTGTGATACCGGTATCTAAATTTTATACACTTATTGAGGCTTGCACTTTCACTTGTAGGAGAAATTATATTTGGTCTGTTTGTGCTTTTATAGCACTAGGTCAAACGTAGACACAAGGTTGAGTATTAATTTGGGCTGCTGCAACTTGGTATGGACGGCCACGTTATGGGGTGGTCGGCTGGTGCAAGCCTCAAGGCAAAGACCTGGTCAGTTTTGAACTCAGTAAAACACTGGGAAGGTAAGGCAAAAAACAAAAACAAAACACAATAAACTGCAAACTCAAGTTTTGTAGATTGAAGTGAAAATCTACAATTTCAGTATTCTGAAGAATAATTGTACGAAAAGCCTTTGAAACAGTTGAAGAGATATCCCAATTCCATCATGCAGAAGTGGCCATGAATTATATCTTTGTACACAAACGAAGCAAGTCAACAAGTGTGGTACCTCTGCTTTGAATTGCACCTGAAACTGAGTAACAAGCAATTGGAAAGAAGTCCTATGCAAATGAAGTGTTTTCGGGAGGTAGTTCTTCTACTAGCGAAGTCACGCGGACCCAGATAGCACGAAGAAAATTGGATCGGTTACGGCATTGAAAATAAAATTCGATTAGTTATGGCTTCAATACCATACATTAAGTAGTTTTCAGAAAAAGCTTCTGAAAAAGAATTTGAGAATGATGTCTATTATGACAGTGTCTTAATTTTTGTTGGGGCGTTCAGTTGAAAGAGTGTTCAAGATTCTCTTAGCATGTATGTACTCTTTGGACACCATAAGAATAAACTATGAATTTTGGAGCTAATTATAAAATCACCTACCCACCAAACTTCGTTTTTTACGTTCAGATGTGCACATTTTAGGCAAGAGTCCAGAGGGTTGATTTTGCAACAGGTTACCTTTGTTATGACTTCAACTTCCTCACATTAATTTACTGTAAATGCAACTGATGTCAATGCGAAGTGCAAGACCCCGCTCTTCGGTCCAGGAGTTCAGAACCAACAAATCCAAAAATTCCAGTATTTGGCATTGCATGCGATCAAAGTGACAAAGGTATGACATCACAATGGAGTATAAATTTCTTTTGGGGCATGATAAGAAGTGCGTTCCAGGACAACAGTAGTGTTCACTGTAGTGTTCACTGTAGTGTTCACTGTAGCAGTTCACTGTAGTGTTCACTGTAGCAGTTCACTGTAGTGTTCACTGTAGCAGTTCACTGTAGTGTTCACTGTAGTGTTCACTGTAGTGTTCACTGTAGCAGTTCACTGTAGTGTTCACTGTAGTGTTCACTGTAGCACTTTTGGGGCATGATAAGAAGTGCGTTCCAGGACAACAGTTTCAGAGAGGCTGTAGCGACCGTCTCCAGTTTCATAGACTTTGGTCGAAAGGCATGCAGAATCTACAGTATGAAGCTATCTGAGTCGCACTCTAAGTTAGCACTAACCGAGATTATCTTCTTTGTGGCAGTGTAGCAGTCTAAATGATGACCAAAGTTTCATTTCGATTTCGCAATACCCACATTAGGATGTGGTGAAGAACAACATCAAGTTTGCAAACAAGTAAAGACCAACACAAAGAATGGTCAAGAAATCAGGGGGAGGGCGGGATCGTGGGTACGATACTGTAACGATCTTCTGAACCTTCCCAAGATCTCTCGACCACTCTTTCTAGTACGGGAATTCTTGAAACAAACAACTATGCTATGCTGCTTGAAGCCAGAGCTCCGCATATGCAAGCTAGAAGTCATTCAAAACTGAAACACACCTAAAACGTTGGAGAGAGCGTTGTCACTGCTGGTGCACAGCAATCGAAGCTTCAGACATACAATGTATGGTAAATACTTTATTTCATATCAAAACAGAAGAAAGTCGAAACAAACAAAATATGTAGTATAAGGTCCGATTAGCTTTCGGAACCCGGATCAAACCGAAATCCGCAGTCCAAGCCCAAGTTCACATGATTCAGAGTCAAGACCTTGTCAATAAGACGACTATGAATATTGGTGGTAGGAGCAATTGGAGCCTCACTTACAGAAGGGAACGATAAAAAGACTCTGATCTACTTCAAACACATATAGCTCCCTGTACTATGTAATATATAGTAGTGTGCAAGCTTATTGAAACCTGTAACTGATCCAAGTGTCGGCACCGAAGCGGCAATTAACCTAACTAAAGGGCTGCACACGCAACGGAACGACAACATAGAAGTAAAACTTGCGGGGACACTTTCACAAACATCCAAAACGGTACCTCGGATACGGTACCTTCTCTCTCAGGCAACCAGACGGACCCTGCTTTGAGTCTAGTGATCTAGTACGCAGATTCCCCCTTTATTGGAAATCGGCCCCCAAATCATCTTCAAAGACGTGGTCACGCGATGGGACAGGGAGGGCGTTGAGCACGTCGTCCACAATGTCTTCGGGACTGCCACCATAGATGGTAGCAGTCTGATTATTGCCAGCATCTTCTTCAACTGTGAGACCAGGGTCAGCAGGGAGCTGATCGTTCGGCGTGCTCTGACTGTCCATCGAGACACGTAACCAAACTCTGCAATGACAACCCCCCAAAATCTCAGTTGATAGGAATGAGCGCCAAAGATTTGCTACATTAGGAAACGAATTGCATGCATTGTCAGCGAGTTGAGTCAGGTCTTGAGGGCCCATGCAGCCTCTCACTCCAGTGAACGTACCAACATACAAACGTGAAGTGAGAAGAGAGAGATCTCAAGCGTGCCAAGCCTTTTATGGCCTGGAACGCTAGCAAGACTTCCACAAAATTTGGAGATACTACGGGAACACGTTCCGGCAGGGCCACACTTGACTTAGAGCAAACACAGTCAGGCAACTAGCTTTAAAAAAAACTCGACAAGATTTGTCCTGTCTGATTCTTTTTCACCTATTAAGCAAAGGGCTATTGCCATTGTTGCTTCATAAAAGTAAAAACAAGAACGCGACAATCTCAGCCGCCAACCGTATCAGTGGCCAGGGCAATAAAAAGCGCAACAGGACTCACTCAATTCACCTCCTGAATATATTAAATATTTTCGTAATACTGTTGCGGCAAGGTAAGTGTTCATTGGGATTCTGGAAACACTGTCCCCGATGACTGGAAAATGTCTACCACAATAAGTACCGTCGTTCAGCCTAGTCTGCCTTCTTTCACTCACAGACATCACTATTTTATGTGCACGAGCGTTATTTAAAGCACGAAACAAACCCAAAGGAGAGTTCACATACTGGCATTTTGACAATCACATAATTACATGGGTGAGCAGATGGAAACTTTGCACGTTTCAATTATTCTCAGGTATTCTGGATTTTTTTGGGGGAAGTTAGAATTATCCTTAAATTCATCCAAAGTGAGGGTGCTGACTTTGTTTCAGTGAGAAATTGGGGGTGAATCTAGTGAATAATGCTGCAAATAGGTGTTGGCAAGTCCTTTTTGGGCGGTTCAATCACAAATCTGAATAGTGTTCAATTTAAGAATACCTCTATTATGTATAAACATATCGAATTTGTCCTGTGGTTCACAAGACCTGACCAACTCAAACCTTTCTTAGGAGCCCACTATGCATACATTACTCAGCCGAAGCTAGAGAAGCTCAAAAATTTCCAAAACTAAAACTACACAAGGCCTTCACGCAAACGCGGTTTAATCTGAGTTTTCCAGGATGTATCGGGATTAATTCCAAGCAATCTTACCCGGAATCGGATGAAGTGCGCGACATAATCAACACTTCAACTCTCCAACCACCACCAATCCAGCCCCAAACAGTTTGAAGAAGTCCAAAACAGTCCAGTCCGCCCTTCTCGCCAATTTCCCAACTCCTTTCAAGACCAGACAAATAGTCCCGGGTCAGCGGCTGATTCTCTTACGTTTGCAGAAGTGTGACATCACTAGCAACGTGACAATAATGAGTTCTATAAGCTATATAGCATACCACAGATCGAGGATTTGGGGCTCCTTTCCATGCCTGCACAACCCGACCTGACTCGAAATGAACAACAACTGGGGCCAGGATTCTTCTTTTGGGTGTTTCCATTCGGCAATATGCATCAAATAAAATTAATAAAATCCGTCACCAAGCTGACATTTAGGACAATTTAGGAGCCAAGTTCGTCCTCATTGGAGAGCCACAGACTTTGGAGACAGACTGCCAGAAAATCTGATTTTGGTAACTGGGAGAAATAATACTGTTTGCAAGGTTCTAGTTTGTCTTTATCATGACTCTCCAGTTAGGAACTGTTAGACAGATTAACATTCCCAAGCATGCCATGACAGGTATTTGAGAAACTAGCTACCAGTTTGAAGAATTCAATAAAAATTTCAGAATTCCAACTACTTTTGGTGCAAAAAGATCAGAACTAGATTTTTTATATTTACCAACTTTCTCAGATTACAGGTCAGTCTGTTTTCGTCAGTCAGTTTTCCAGCTTTGTGTGGTCCTTCGTTCAGGGAAGTGTACCATACTGTAAAAGAGTTTGAGCCGGCACGACCATACTTTTGCATCTTCCAAGAGACAAAAATCATAAAACAAAATCTATGTAAGAAAATGTAAGAATAAGACTCCAACAATAAAATCTAAGTTAGACTAAGTAAGAAGGGGGATACCGAAGGGCGGGTCCATTTGGCACATGTTTGTTGGTACACATATAACTAGCCGTACCTGAATTACGTGGAGGTGCAGCTTCAGTAGTCTATAGGCCCGACTAAAATCATTCAAGTCTCTTTTTCATTCTCAGTCAAACGTGCGCAAGTTGTCGACAAGGGAGAAACATTGAAACTTCGGGATCCTTCAACTTGAATTAACTAAGGTTACAACGCCTATTATGGAAACTTTAAAAGTGTGCTGACCTGATTGTGACACATCTGAGATCCTATTTCATTTTGGTTCTAAAACCTTGGTGCCATCATAATCTGTGTCACAATCAGATAGTATGAATCAATAATCTATGATCTCAATTTCAACAATGGATGTCCAAGAATTGTGTACCAACAATTTCAGCTCCAGTTTATGAATTGAAATTTTTTCTACTTGCATTCTAATTACTAAAGAGGTAAAAATTCTGAAGAACTAAATTATCGACTATTCTTGAAAAAACACGAATGCAAATGGATGGTCGAAGTCACATGATAGTATGGTCGTCACCACGCTTCCATAGTCGTCTCTACTGCACCGAATAACATCAAGCAGTACCTTGATTTACACAATTTGTATTATACGACTATAGTTATTTAAATAACGTTCAAAGTTCCTGCTGTAAAGGCGAAATCTGTTTCATCATCACACTCGGTTGGCCTGTTTATGACTGCTACAACAAAGACCACTCAACTGGTTTGAGAAAGGGTTTCTATCACAAGTTAGTTTCCATCAAACATTTTTTTGTTGGACGACGGTCTAGATTTTCTAATCTTAACCACAAACAGACCAAGGGTTCAATTTAGGCCTCATGATTTTTCTAGCATTTTTGAGGTCATATGGGGGACTTTCATTTTATTAATTTTATTAATATTTTGACAAACACATGCAATGTTCTTCACTGATTCCAGTGATATCAAATTTGGCCCCACCAAAAGTTTTAATTTCACGACATCATCAGTCAAGTTTGTCATTTCAGACCATGAACCATTGGTCCTTTAGGGGTTAAATCTGTTTGCTTCATAGAAGCCAAGGTATTGTACACAGAATCAGAAACAGGTCCAGCAAGCAAGTGTAATAATGTGCTCCAGACTTGTCTTACCTCAATTATATATGTGAATTCCCGAGCTATGTCTTTGAGTGCTTCACCAATCTGTTGCTGCCAAGATTCAAAAATTTCTTATCAGAATTGTTGTCCTTAAGGGCACCATACGCTTCATTAGCAACGACGCTGCACATAGTTTAAATATTACAAACAAGAGCAGGTACGGTCTGCTTGCGGGACGATTGGTAAACACGTGTCTGGGTTGAACAAAACTAAACTAAAAGAAAAACTCGAAAAAAATAAGGGCCTCAGTACTGGAAGATGTAATCTGCGAGTCAGACGTTGCAAGTCTGAGCTTGTGCATTATGCACTGAGAATTCAGGCATTCAGAACTTCCATCCGTCATTGACTTTTGTTTCTGACTGCAAAATATATCACGGACCTTCCAAACTTCAACTGCCTCCAGTGCATCATCCTTGCACACTGAGTCTTGATTTTCTGATTGTTTCACGCTTCTGGTATTTCTTGCTCTGCCATGTATTTCATAAAAAGTCAGAGTACTGAAAAGTTTGTAGTTTAAATAATTTAGAAGTCGACTTCGAAATTCATATAATTCTGACGTGGAGTTCGAAGGTCATAAAACCGGCAAGAAATATACGACTAAGGTAGAGGATACAAAAAAGTGTAAGGACCTGATCCCGTTACCAACAGCCACTCATCTGTTCATACACTTAGTTAAACTTATTTGCAACTGATGTAAGCATGACTTCGCAACATCTCTATGGACACTGATTTTTGAATGGGATTGGAGCTGTATGCTGTCACTTATAGTGGTCTACAAACTCCCACTTTGAAATGAGATCTGCATACATAGTGATAGAAGTCTGATCTCAAAAGATTTGACTCTTATACTACCCAAAGTGGTCTCTCCACAGTTCTAAAGTGACCTCCCAATATTCACACTCCTACAAATGTTAAAATGTTTAGAGTGACGCAAACAGAATCCTCTACCTTAGTGGTCTCAAAATGACATGTCACTAGCGGATTTTTCGATTCTATGTGATTAATAATATCAAGAAGTGTAATCGAGTTACCTCTCTAATGCGGCAAGCAATGTATCTCTCCATCAGTATATCTTCATCAGTTCTAGTGTCCGGAATAATCTCAATTTCTTGTAATTCGAGATTGACCCATTGCCACTTCACAAACTCTTCCAACATTTCGTCAAACTTCTTCCGCGTGGTCTCTTCAATATACGGCAATTCCGCAATCTGGCGGTGCACAAGACCAACCTCGTCCTGCTGGGGTTCAACGTCTGGTATAATTGGGTTGATAATACGCGGCATCTTTGGTAACGTAAACTGAAGTTGAAGCCAATTGCATTTCGTCTGATCCTGCAATTTATTGTTTCTTTGCTTGCCTTGAACCCGCTTAGCAGCTAGAGAGACTCGTCTCGATGCTGGCACTGTAAATGAAAGTGGGAAATTAGGTTCTGCTTTATCATCATCCTTAACCAGCTCACTCAGACCCATTTGTTTCTTCCCTTCAACTGTCACAAACGTATGAAACACAACTTCTTCGTCCGAGATGATATAATTCTCAACATTTTTGGTGCACAGCTTGTTGTAAAACTTGGCAACTTCGTACAACTGATACATTTCTTCCGTGAGAAATTCGTAACCGTGGCCTCCTTCATGAATGACAAAGAGGCGCGGATATGGGCCCAAAAAGACCTTTTCGGGAGGCTCAGATAGTGGGGGGGTGGCCGTTGCTGGTCGCGAGCCTGGAAGTGTTTTACGTTCTCCAAGTGGCGATAACTCAAAACCTGCATATATATCAACAGGGATATATGTCTCCTTAGGTTGCGCATCTTCTCCAGAGATCTGCAAGGTTCCCCCAACTCTTCACATTGACATTCACAGTAAAATGAACCAAATACAGATATACCAAAAAGAATTTAATGCTTCCTCAAATGGAGCCCATGCAGCGGGCTTCAATCATAGCGAAATTTAATTAATGGAAAGAGGGTAAAATATAGTGTTCAAATTCTAAACATTGAAGAGCAAGAATTTAAGTACAATATCAGCATTTGATGTTTTCTACTAAGTTCTGTACCTCTGCCTCGATCATAGATCCAAGTTTGCTTCCTTTGGTTGATTTACGAGGAGCATCGGCCTTAACAGATCCTTTTTTAGGAGCATCGGCTCTTACAGATCCTTTTTTGGGAGCTTCGCCTTTTATGGATCCCTTTTTCTCTGCCCCAGGTTCTACACAACAAACGATGGAATAAATATTCCACAGGTCTACAACTAAAAATGACCGGCTTAAAAATGCCATGTCGGTCTGTGAAATGCCGGTCATCATCTGCACCTTATCAACAAGCAAATCAATGACCATACCGGGGACCATACTGGAATTAGACGCAGAGACTTCTGATGATGGGAAAGCTAGAAGATCTGTTGCTGTAAGCAATCGGGTTAGACTTCCTGGATAAACTTAGAAAACCTCACCTATCACAGAAGTTCGTGGTGCATTTGGATCCGCTGGAGGTGCGTTCGGATCTCCATCTTTCGGAGGAGGATCATTTGGAAAGTACTTTGCAAGCTCGCGGGCATAAAGATCCGCATCAAGTCCTTCAGGTACGGCTGCTGCATGTTGTAATAGCAGAAGTTTAAAGATCTCCGCCTCTTCAGCAGCCTGGGTTGCTGTCTTTCCGCCTTTGATGGTCTCCCACTCGGTCCCTCTACCAAAAGTCTTGAACCCTTCTCCTCCATTGTCGGTAAAAGTTAAGCTTCCTTCAACCTGCAATGTTTTCGCAACGAGAATCAAAAGCTGATATCATTTTTATACGCCAGCATGATCGATATATATCCTGAATATTAATCAGTTCTGGGACATGACGCATCTCACTTCTAAAAATAGGAAAACTGGTGCGGTGAACAAGATATACCATATCGAATACGTAAACACCATTGGTGTTCACGAATGGTCCATGTTTTCGATCATCCTCTTTAGTTTGATATGGATCGTGCTTTTTGGAACCGTCAGATGGATCAAAGCTGACACGGTTTCCAACAGCATACAATATGGCTCCTCCCGGCATTGATAGGCTTAATTGGCAAGCGTCCTTTGACCATGTGGCAGCATAGAGGCCATCCATTGTGTTGAACTCAACACATACTCCAGATTGTTGCGTTTCTGATCCAAACTGCACCATGGAGAAAAACGAAGAGTCGTTAAGTCCAGAAAAATACAGGACGGGTAGTGTACAAGAAAAGCTGAATTGAAATTAGTCCTGACAATAGAAACCATCCTTCAGTTCTGCCACAGGTAGTAGGCCCCCTTCCTAGCATATTGACACCTTAAAAGCCCTTAAAACATCAGGAAATTCTTATATGAAGAACTGAATGTTAAGAGAAACCAAATAAACACAGAACAAGAGGGCACACCTTCACAGCTTCACCTCCACAACTGAAGTTGAACGCAATATTCAAACAGTTTCAAGGTTCGAAAAGAACAATGTTCTCTACTACTCAAGATTTGTACTGCGAATTTGATCCAAAAGAGCATCTTGTCTCACAATTGGAATAAAATAAGGGCATTCAAGTAGAGAGATAAGGCAAAATCTAACCTTGCCCTGCACTTTTGCAAGGCCATCTTTGTGCACATGCCAAGTTGTTGTTACTTCTGGTTGAGGAGGAGGAGGCTGCAGAAGCAGCGAAGGTCTTATGCTGGGCTTTTGGGGGACTCCAGCTTCAGAAATAGACTGCTTCTTCTCTGCTCCTGCAATGCTCCCCTTCTTCTCTGTCCCTGTCACGCTCCCCTTTTTCTCTGACCCTGTCGTGCTACTCTTCTTCTCTGTCCCTTTCAAACTAACTTTTTTTCCTCCCCTTACGACACTCCCCTTCTTGCCTTCACCTGCTACACTTCCTCTCTTTTCACCATCCTCATGACCTTCAACACCCTCCCCCTCCCCAGCCCCTTCTCCCTCCGGATGCTTGGGTTCATCCTTAACTCTAGGTGGATTAGCTGGGTAGACCTGAGTAATCTGAGCCATCATGAGCTCACCTTGTGACTGGACATGCTCAGGAGAAGGGTAAGTCTCTGTGACTTCACTGTACATCTGCGTGCCGTCAGCATGTTGCACGAAGGTGGATTTCTTCGTTTGAGACTTGATGATAACCACGAGATCCTCCCGCGTCATGACATCATCTCCGGTGTCCGGGTCGTAGAAGTGAACCACTTTCAAGTTTGGCAACTGGGTCAGTATGGGTCTGTTTGGATCCACGGGTTCAGGTACGAGCCTGGTAGGCTCTTCGGGAATAAGTTCAGCTGGCACATCCGTTAAGGAACCTGTCTTCATGGAGCCTTTCTTTTCAGCAGCAGGCACTTCTTCTTTAATGGAGCCTTTCTTTAAGGATGCTTTCTTCCCAGGTGCAGGTCCTGCACATTAAGGTCAGAACTCCACAATGTTCATACACCGCTCAATTGATGTGCATTTTGTCCACTAGTAATCAGACGAGTTCATGGAGAAAAGAGAATCTTCCGGATCAACTTCACTATCCACGTGTCCTCATGTGTTCAGGCAAATGCTGCATACCAGGATCATGAAAAACGACTCCGAGGAGGGAAGATCACAATGTCGTTGAAATGATCATTGCCAAAGTATTGCAAAACTGACAAAGCACACAACCTCCCCATTATCATTTATCAATATTACAATGATGACCAGCTTGGGCAGGATGGCATTTATCTGTTGTAAATGCAAAAGGCTACCGACCTTCGGGAGGTACTTCTCCTTCTGCTGCCGTTTCCCCAGCCGGAGGATCTCGCTGCAACAGATATGCCGACAACACGCTAAGAGATTAGTTTCTAAAGTTGCATCGAGAATTCAAAGTCAACTATAATAAAACGCAAATATCATAAACCCACGGCGATCAATATCCAAGATACGTGCTGAGCATGTTCACGTGCAAAGAGATTCACCTGGATAACTAAAAAACCTTCATTGTTTGCGGTTATCCAGCAGGCACCCCCTTCATAGTCATTACGGAAGTCACTCACATTTCCTTGACTATATAAGACCTGAGAGACAAACATAACGGTCAAATAGGACATATGAGTACAGTACTCGCCCAACATGTGTCATCCAACAAGAAAATCAAAGAAAAATTGATATGCCGTGCATCGGTTTGATAGTACAACACAGTTTTGCTGCAAGATCATTCATTAGTGGGTCTTATCGGCGATAAACCCATTTGAAAATTTTCACAGGAGTTCAAACTTTTGGGACTAGAATGCAAACTTTTCCATACGAATGAGAAATGAGGAACAGGTTTACCTGAGCATCTCCATTATACCTATAACGAACAACGGTTCCTGAAGGTAATATACAACGCCAAGATTCTAGGTCGCCCTTTTCCTTCAGAAGAAAGTCTCGCATGGTCTGTTTGTTAACTGGTTCTTCCCCACCTTCCCCTTCAGCAGTAGCATCCTTCACACTCACAAGAGCAACCCCTTCAGAGCAGTATCCAGAAAGCTTGCAAGTACAAATTTACGAGTGAATGTCATTTGAAGGTTAGTCTCCAGCTGTGTGCTTGATCTTGTCAATCGAATAAACACCATCCAGCACAGAATGCAATCTTATACTTGGTGTGGACCATTAGTGCATTAAATATATAAGTTTGTCGCTTCTCAATTCATGTGCAGCATATTTGAAAGTCTCGAACGTTGGTAATACTAATCAATTCAGAATCCGTGGCTTCGTTCGATGATAAAAAAATTTGCGAATATTAAAGAGGAGTTCAGATGATAAGTACGACTGATGTCGTTCAACAACTAACCTTAGGCAGAGGGGGTGGTGGGGCAGCAGCAGCAGCTTCATCGCCTTCTGCAGGTGCCTCTCCACCTGTTACAAGTTTTCTATTAGATAAAAATTGCACAAGCTGTGCCGCTACATGACACGTGCCATCTTCACATATACTTTAATCTGACAGAGGGTCAGGGTTACTAAGGATGGAGAGGATTCTATCTCCACACATAACCATTTGATTTCTGAAGGGTCAAGAGCTTTCATTTAGCAAAGTCAAGTCATGGTCTAGTTATCAGTCGATTGAAAAGCAAATAGAAAAGAAAAATGACATGTAAGCTTCCTACCTGCGGAATGTTCATTTTCTTCTGCTTTTGCATGGAGATGCGAAGCAAACATGCGAACAATTCCCTTCGAGGTGATTTCGATCGTTTGACTTTCAGGGTTGGTCACTTGCATGGTCATCGTCCCTTCTTCAGCAATGAAAAAGGAGACCACAAGGCCATCTCTCAAGCATGCGTACACGCTTTTTACGGTAGGAGATTCCGAACTATCGTTGGGACCATAAGCTCGGAGCAGAATCATATGACCATCCTAAAAACACACTAAGAACAAATTTGGCGTTAACATATATAAGAAACAAGGTTAGCATTCCAGGACAACAAGAATTTTACCAAAGGCGGTAAAATTCCAATCCCACGTGATACAGACACTCACATCAACTTGACGAGCCTCGAGAAAACTTTAGCTGTATATTGAAATAATTATATATGACGACACTGAGTTCTCCTATTAGTGAGGGAAATTAGTGTCAATACCAAAAAATTGGGGGGGAAATTAGTACAAGACAGTAATATCTCAGCCTGCACTAAACATAACTATATTACAGATAGACAGATTAGCGTTAAGACAAATCAGTGCACAGTTGTTTTTGGAATGCGGACACTTCAGATTCTGCGATAGTGCTTGCGATAGCAGAGAGGAAAAATGTTCCCAACAGAATTCTCCTTAGACACCAGAGGACTATACGAGATGGAAACCACATCCGAGAAGAAGTAGAGAACTCGTCTTCATACAAGTGGCATAATCAAGGAATAATAGTATAATATCCAAAGTTACCTTGATGACAGTGGTCTGAGGTTCCCATTGAATGTCACTTTTCGCTGGGAGACCAGTCCATACGAGTCCCTGATCTTCTGTAAGATGGCATTTAAACCTCTCCAGTACAATTGCATACTGTTCCTCAACATCGTAAGTTGCATGCTTTCCGATGACCTTCATTGCAGGTGATGGGTCGTCCATCTTCGCAACATAATCACCAAATCCGATCTGAGCGCAGAATCAAACACGAGCACATTCGATCAACACTTCCCTGTTGAATGGAAGACAAGGACACTTAAATTGCTAATCTGGAAACCGTCTCCTTGGAATCAACATCTCAACATGAAGAGTCTTATATAAGCATATAAAGGTAGGGTCATAACATAACAAAAACAATCATCTCAATAGTTTGCATGATAACAAGAAAGGTCGCCACCTGCGACGCAGCCACTCCTTGCCATACATGGTCTCTCTCATCAGCGTACAGAGCCTCAAGTATGCAATCTTCATCCTTATCATACCTATTCGAACAGTGGGAGTTGACAAAGAAATATGAGCTAATGAGTGACATGATCATAGTTTGTTACTTACATCTTTTTAATTCTAAGACGAAATAAATCTAAATTCGGACTAAAAGAAGCTCCACAAACAAGAGCTGACACAAATGTCAGAATATAGATATATTAATATTTCACTAGTGGTGGGCAAACAGTTATAGAGGTACACAGAGTGCTAGATCATAAAGAATAAGCTAAATAAATTTAGAAATAGATTTCACCTAAACTTATAAGAGAATGCTCAAGTTCTCCTGATTCACATTTACTGAGTTTAATAGAATGTCAAACCTGTAGACTCTATAAGGTAGGCGAGTCCTTGCTCTCCCATAAATATCGCCCAGCTGACCATCAGGAAAGGCCTCCATAAACCTCCGGTCTATGATGCTCTGAAACGGCAGAAACATCTCTCGAGGTTTGGATGGAAGCAAAAATGAAGATAAATCCAACTCAAGTGGAGCACTTAGAGAATCTTTTTTCTCTGGAGGTTTGATATTTTGGCACCCACAATCGGCCAGAAAATCGTTTCCTTTATCGAGTTCTCTCCGTTCTTCCTCAGTTAGACCGTCGTCTGGCTCCTCTTTTGGGGTGATGTCATCCACACCCTCACTGAGGTCCTTTACTGAATCATCTGGTAAGTTGAAAGCTCGTTTTTCTTCTTGCAGCAACACCTCCAGGAACATTTTCTGAAGAACATTACAGGGTGAGAGAGACTTAGGAACCACAAGAGGATGCAAGAGCATAATCTCCAATAGAGTGAGAATTCATCTTTGCAAATACTAGACGACTCACACCCACTATCATACCAAGAAACAACCACATAACTATTGATAAGCAGATCACACATGGAATTAGGTCCAAACTGGATTCAAACAAAATTGAAGTAAACAACGTGTGAACGTACATATATGAGGGTACGGCTTGAAGCATACCAACTTCTTGTATCTCTGGATTGCAGCAAGATTCATAGGTCCTGTTTTGGCCTTCTCTACTTCCGGCTTCCACAAGGTTTCCTCGATCGGAAAGCGGCCATGATGGATCTTTTCCGCGTGTTTATGAGTTGAATATAATTCCTTCGTGGGCGGTTCTGATTGTCCCCCGACAAACCACCTCAACGCTTCCAAGCACGCACCCCGTTTTTCATCCGACATGAATGGAATGATGGGCATAGATGCCCGATTTTTTCCTGAGATTGACAATGATTACACCTCATATCAGACGACCATTGACTTCTTTCAACTCAAAAACAGTAGATGATGGGCAGTTGTAATGCAGTGGCATTCATGTAACAGAACCATGCGAGAGAGACAAATAGCAATCATCAAAGAAAAGAAACAAGATCAACTAAACATGTCAACAGAGTGTTATGTACACTAACAGAGCTGGCATACAGCAACTTAATCCCGAAGTGTCCAAATGGCCAAAAGTGGCCGCTCCCATTTCTATAGTTGAAATAAACCATTTACGAAGCTTCTGGGAGATTTACAAAATCTACAAATAGAGAGAATAAATCATTCCCTACACCTTTTAACGAAAATTTAAGCGATTATCATTTAGCTTTAAAAGTGGATTTTCTTTTCAGCCTGGGCACTCAGGAGTGGAACGAGAGCTTCAGCTTCATTTCTAAAACGGATATTCAAATTTTTTCAAATAGCAAATTTTCAGCATCATGTAATGCAAACGCAAATGAAGCAACTTCTAGACATAAAACACATTCGTTACTAGACTCCAAAGGATAAGTTATATTGATGCTAAGAACTGCAGCTGTGGGATCTTGGAATGATAAGTTTATAGAACCAATTACCTGGACACCCAAGCAATGACTGCATACGCTTCTCAACTAATACAACGTCCACCGAGTCGAGAAATTCAAGGGCATCAAGGGATTTCTGCTTCAGAGTTCTCTCCACCCGTCCAACTCGGCTGAACTCGTGAACAACTAGCGAATGCTCCTCCTCATCTTGTCGATGTGCGTACTCTTCTAAGAGCTCTGAAATCTCATTAGCAGCCGGATCCCAAAGTTTAGTTGATGGTCGTCGTTGCGAGTCGCGATGCGTCAGACCTGACCCTGTTCGAGACAATTTCTTCACTGTAGCTTTACCTACAGCCGACGGTTTCCTTGATGACTTCCTCTCATCCGTTGAAGACTTTCTCTCTAACTTTGAGGATATCTTTTCATCCCCTGCAGACTGCTGCGGAAGCTTCAAACCCGAGGCCTTTCTGGAGGACTTCCTCTTGTCCGCCTCAACGGAGATTATTGACGGCTCTCGTCCTCCAGCGGCGATTGCAGCAGCTTTTTCTTCAGCAAGCTTTGAAGCTGCTTCCTCAGCTTCCTTTTCCAGTTTCTCTGCCTCTTCAAGTCTTCGTTCAGCTTCGTCACCAGCAATCTTTAAGAAGTTCGTCAACATTTCTCCAGCCGTTTGCATGTCTTCTTCAGCTTGCTTCAGCTTGATCTCCTCAATTATTTCATTAAGAAGATCGGAGGATCTACGCATGCACGAGAGACCAACACCCAATCTCTGGATGGAGTTATCAAACCCCTTCGCCAACCGCTGATTGTTTCTTGCAACCTCTAAGACTTCCATATCCTGGAGAGAGCAGTCGTAGTAAGCCACTTGCTCGACCATACAATAGAGGAGCACGGGGATGCTCACCCACTCGGAAGGGACTGCATTGAGCAGCGCCTTGTAATATGTCACGTTGACATCCTGGGGTAAGCCAGTTTACAGCGACGATAGTAAGAATAATCGTTAGACATAGATTCTTTCAAATCAATATATTCATAACATCTGCAAGATTTACACTGCGATCTTGTAAGTAATGTCAGATAAAGGTAACCCAGGACTATGAAATACTGGACTTCAATGTTTAACAGCTCATCAAAGTTCAACGGCCAAGACACTCGAGAACTGGGAAAAAACAAACTACAAACCTCCCCAGAAAACAAGTGAAGGATCAGAAAGAGCAGCATGAGCCCACTGTATGCTTTTCGATCGATTCGGTTTGAGTTGGAGAGCAACGGCAACATGAGGACCAATACGAAAACGAAAAGGGAAAAGTCGGTTTGATTTAGTTATAAAAAGAATTTTCTCACTCGTCTGGATTTAAGCGAGAAACTATTCTGACAGTGCACTTTTGAAAACAAACTCTAGACTAAGAGTAATAGATTTAATTTGTTCCATATTATTTCAAAGTTGCTGTACCTTAGGAGAGATGCAATACAGAGGAGAAAGCTACCGACCTTATTAGGAATAGCCTCTGGAATTTCATAATTTCCGGTAATGCTTGCCTCGAGCTTACTAAAAGCTTCAAATTGTTGCTGCAAACACACAATCCCAGACGCCACAGCCTTAGCAAGTTGTGCATACGGTAAACCACCTGGCGGAGGCTCGGGGGGAGGGGGGGGAGGATCTGTCGGCTCTGCACCCTCAACCTGCTAGACATGAGTTTGATTAATTAGAACCTTAAAAAGTTTCAGAGTGAAATCCGATAAAAAAAAATACCAAAAGTACTCTTTCTATATCAATTGACGAGGACCAGCCAAGTCCTCCAGGTTCACTCCTACACCCCCTCTCATGCTCTTTGGGCAATTCAGTGCTCATGAGTCAACCATCAATCCAATGTCAGCGTAAGCAACTGCGGGACAAAATCGCTCTGAAAACTGCACTAGTAATCGACGAAGGCAAAAAACATCCAAAAGGTTTACAGCTGTTGTGATCATTCATAAATCGTAAATGACTATGTCATACCGGAGGTTCCACTTTGGGCGGTGGTGGATCCTCATATAGCACATCCAGTACAGGGATCTTCCTGGAGGGATGGTCCAGTTTGGAGGCTTGGGCGAGGGCACGGAGCTCCTCTACGAAGAGCGGCACAGGGGTCGATTCGGCAAGCTCGGGAGGTGGTGGAGGTGGAGTAGCAACATCCTTTGGGGGTTCACCCCCTTCAACTTGGACAGCTTCCTCAGGTGGAGGTGGTGGAGGCAGGGGCTTCTTTGCTAAGTTGAAAATAGCTTTGAACATGTGCTTCACTGTGGCTTGTCGGGAAAGCTCCTCCGCTGTATCTCCCAACCCCAAACACCAGTACATGCGCGTGGTTGACACGGGATTGAGCTTCTCGACCTCCCGTTTCCTGTCCAAATATTCGGCCATTTTCACCTGCAACACAAAGTGATTGTCTGAGAAAGAATTACTTGATTCAATAAACTGTAAAGTCTATTGATCCTACAGTCTTGCTGATATATGGTAATTACGAACCAGTGGACAAAGAGTGACCTGGAAGTGTTGTTGGTGTTAATCTGTCAGCAACACTTCCAGGTCACTTCCGTGGTCCAAGTTAGCTGCAAACATCCATCGCATTGACATGAATGAGGAATATACATAGGGACCTTATAAGATCATTTGAAGAATAAAATCAGATGTGAAAGAATGTTTGGCAAACCATTGACATCATTTATCTTAACCCCTGTAAAGTATCAAGGGTGTATTTCAAGAGAAATTGTCAAAAACTGTCATATTTTAGTGCATTGTCCAAATTTGAAAATAAAAACTTTGTTTTTGAACTTCGACCATACAATCATACAAAAGTGCAGTAGATTACTATGCCAATGTGTTGAAAAAAAGGAATCAAACTTTGTTAGCTATGTTAGGGCGTGGATTGAAAGATTATAACGTTTGAAGTGAGAAAAAAAAACTTTTTTTCATTCCTATGAAATAGAACAGGGTCAGCAGACTTCGAGCCCTCTTGGAGTAAAATTTTTGCTCTTGATGAATTTGAGTCTCTCCACCATTTAGTTCTAAATCTTGTTAGGTACACTCATGTAAAATTCAAGAAACAAATATGGAGTCTAGCTTACTCTAAATCACCTTGTAATGCAAGGAGGTTAAGTGAATTGGTAGTACACTAGTCATTTTTGGATGATTTCTTGTGCAACAAGGAATTTTTTTATTTGAAATCCAAAAGGTGAAAAGTTAGAGACAAACATTTGGAATATGTGAGAAATTTCAAGAACTTTGACTTCACAAATTGCAAGATAATAGGGCTTGAAAAGTTAAAAGAAAATGTTTTTTTCTCGAAACCGCCCTGACATAGCTAACAAAGTTTGATTCCTCTTAGAATGTGATTTGAGAACTAAAAATAAAATTTTGAAAACTTTATGCCATATTCTATTAGTTACATACATGCCAAATTTCAAAAGTCAATCAGGATTTTAGCAAAAGATGCCCCAAAGATGCCCAAATTGCCCAAATTTTTTCAAGGCAACATAGCTTTGATCCAAGCACCTAATCTAAAAAAAATTTATATTCCCATTAGGGGCTACATGTTCACACCTTTTGTCAAAATTTCATGAACATCCAACCAAAATTGACTTCGTATGACCCTACCCAAGTTTTCAAGTCTTTGTTGAATGGACACTAGATCCTTTAAGGGTTAACCCCGAAGTGCCAAGATAAAAAACAGAAATTCCACTTTGCAAGCTAATAGTAAATTTGAAGTCAAAACATCTATTTCTATTGTTCAAAGATGTAGGGTACAATTTCTTCTTTGTATTGCTACATTATGTTACCGTCCTTGAAGCTTCTTAAATTTTCAGTTATACTTCTAAAGAAATGAAAGCTGCCACTTTGGGTCATTTGGGATGAAGTTTGATACATCCAAAAGATGGCGAAAATAAACATACCTTTTTCTCACAAGACTGAACGAGAGCCTTCATCTTCGCGACGTTGTCTTCCAACAACTTCCTTTCGTCCTCTGCGCTAAGTACTTGTGCAGAAGCTGCCACAATGGTAAGGAAAATGCATATGACAAGGAAGTCGGTACATTGAAAGGGGATTTCTAAAACTTCGTGTTTGAAAACAAACTGGGCCTGGAAAGATACCTGATCCCTTGACGGAGCCCTTCACAGAGCCCTTCACAGAGCCCTTCACAGAACCTTTGACAGAGCCCTTCACAGAGCCTTTAGACTGTGCCTTCGCAGATCCCTTGGCCGAGGTTTTAGCAGAGCCCTTCTTGGAGCCTGTACTACCACCTCCCAATGCGGCAGCCGTGGCAGCTGCAGCTGCTGCCAAGTAGCTCGGCCTTTGCTCCAGTTCCTTCATTCTGGCCTCAAATTCTTTTAAATTCTGCAAAGCATCTTCAAGTTGCTGCCTAGCTTCGGTCTCTTTGACTTTAGCCTCCTGTTGCATATATTTAAGCAGTTGGCCTTGTGTTTACATGATGTCTGAAACCTATGCTGGCAAGGCAACAGTAGAGATCTATTGTGAGTGGACCTCTATGTTCGTCTTGCAAGTTTCTGCGTACTGTATTCTCCGCTGCCCCTCTAACCGATGCTCTTCATCTCTGTCAACGATAGACCTCGCTGTATTCCAAGCCAATTCAAAACTAGCTTAAAATAGCAGTCAAAGAGAAGCTTCATATACTGATAAGCCAAGCACAATATAGGATCGGTATGAAACGATCATCCAGTCCACGTTTTGGTACCTTCAAGCACCACGTTCATAAGATCGGGGGTTAGCCATCCTGTCTCTCCAGTCTCCTGAAAACAGCAATGAAAGAACCATGAGAAAGCTGTAAGACCTACACCCAAATGAATAAGAGATATATCAATATGTAGACTTCATGCCTCCAAACTGAGGTAGAATGCAACTAAAATGCAAAGATCTTAGATCTTAACACAAATCCAAACTGTAAGCGAGGGAGAGCAACCACTCAACGGCGACATTTTAGGCAAGAAAAGCTGAGCACTGCCATACATCTGTCAGCTCAACAGATAAATTAAAACGAAACGATCGATATTTCATGGGTTTAAAACGACCAATTTGATTCAACACATTATGAACAGCATAATTCAAAGAGGGCCAAATTTTATATCACCAAAATCAGTAAAGAACGTTACGCCCGTTGGTCAAAAAGTAAACAAAATTGAACAAAAGAAAGTCCCCAAATGATCACTCAAACCTGAGCAACTTTCAATTTCTCCCCCAATTCTGTCAGCGGATCAATCGCCAGCTCCTGCATTTGTATCAGTTGCAAATCTTAGCCAATTGACGAGCTCAACAACCAACAAACCTCCAACTTTCAAGTGATGAATAATTTTACATTTTTCTGAACATACCTCGGTGACCAAAACGTTGACATCCACAATGGCCATACTGAAAGCAGGCCTCCCAACTTCATTCATAGAGTTCACCAGCGTTTCAGGGTCTACAGGCAGAAGAGTCTCAATACGAATACCCACGCTTGACCAGTTGATGGGGAATTCTGGAAGAGGTGGAGGCGGGGGCGGTCCCTGCAAAGCGAAGGATAGCATTTATATCTTGAGGAAATCAAATTGAAATACTCCTTAAAAAATACAAATGTGAAACTGCAGACTTGTAGATGAAAACATACATGGAGAACAGAAAGTATGCTAAGCTTTACCTCCTCTTCCGCTGGTACTCCTCCTCCTGCAAAAATCTCCGCATCTGCTGCAGGGGCCGGGTCTGCTTCGGACTCCGCCATTTTTCACCTTCCCGGGCTTATTAGGCAATCACACTCGATGAGGACGAGTGCAGCTCAGGTGACACCACCCCTGAAATGTACACCTGTGATGCATTCTCTCAATAGAACATACACCGTCTACTCGCAAAGAGTTTATTGAATTTCTAGCTACCGGTATATCAAATTTTGCTTACATTGCAGAGAATGGGGGGCAAAGCGCTGTCATCTCCCTTTCCAATTTCGAAATGCCCATACGAGATACATCTTCATCTTCAAATGCCACCATTGCGACATGTCAAAGGAATGGCAAGTGCAACTGCAAAGCAAACCTGCTCCCAACATAACATCTTCAGAATATTGATTGTACCATCAACATGTGATGACACCCGCCATAAGAAACGAACACCTCACAGGTCGAGGCTTCAAACAAAAGAGCTTGATGCCATAGTTCAAACCAATGTGACTCAAACAATCAAGATTCTATCAGAAAACCTGACCCCAGATTTGACCTAATTACATAAAATTGGGTATGAGATTCCCGATCGACATTCCAATGAAACCCTAACAACAATGTCGGTTCCCCGAGTTCTTACGAAATCGCAAACTTTTGATCGATTTTTTAAGTAACGAGCAACAAGGGACAGCAAGTTATGAGTACCAAAATGTAAACCCTAACAGTTGCGCGTACATCAGAGGCAGAGAAAACTTACAAGAGCGTATGATTCCTGCCTTGTGGTCCCAATTGAGTGCTGGAGAAAGACTTTAATGTTCCTTAGGCCGTGTGAATGGGACCCTTGGAAGATGCCCCATTTCCGCGAGCATCCATCAACCTAAATATATAAAACAGAACACTCCGTCTGGTTGTGTCCCAACGGAGGGCAGGACATGCGTTACGTTACTGTAGTTGCGAGTGAGAATTTCTACAGTAGAGTCCATACATTTTTTGTATATTTTACTCTTAGAAGAGGAATACTCTTGTCTTTGGCGGCCAATTGTGTGGGAATTGCGCTAAGTCTGCGCATCATTTTGTAGTTGTTGTTAAGGGTTTGGTGCAAGGGCGCCCGAGACAAGATGAAGTACGTCATTGTGACTGGCGGTGTGGTGAGCGGGCTTGGAAAGGGAGTCACCGCCAGTAGTATCGGCGTGGTTCTCAAGGCTTGTGGTTTACGCGTCACGTCCATCAAAATTGGTACGCACATTGCATACTGAATTCTACTATCTCGCTGTTTTTTTGTATGTAATTCATTGAAACTGAGAATTGTGTTCCGAAGCAAACCTGCAAATTTAAATTGAAGTGAACTGGGAAACCAGGCGAGATTAATTTTGAGATCTCGCTTTGGTTTCTCTTGCGTGGGTTCAGGTGTCGGTGCAGGGGTTTAGGGTTTAGGGTCTTTTAGGGTTTGGGTTATAGCTGTGAATTGCAGAATTCCGCTGATGAGTCAGAGTTCATAGAATCTAAATTGCGTGGTACCTTCAGATCCGTACTTGAATACTGATGCGGGGACTATGTCACCTTTCGAACACGGAGAGGTTTTTGTTTTGGACGATGGCGGTGAGGTGAGCTCTCTCAGCATAATTTAGGGTACTCCCAAATTTCTTAAATATCTCATTCTCTAAGATTATATCCTCTGTTCTCTCACCAACCCTCGTACCCAGTTCAAAACTTACTCCACATTTGATCTCTGTTCTGTTATGTCAGAAGAAGGTGCATACACATAAAGTGTTAGAGTAAGGAATTTGACCAAAAGGTTTTGACCACCTTCTTGACTCCAATTACTTTTTTAATGTCATTTCTACATGCCACGTTTTTGGTTGTTACAATGTGACAGAACTCCCTCTAATCAAGAGCAGTTTAGGCTCCTAGGCTGTGACAATTAAAGAGGTCTGCGTGTACTTAAGCCAGACAACTTGCAGGTGATTTTGAATGAAGTCGTTTCGACATAACTTATGTGTAGGAATTTAGTAATCAAGGCTGTGGTATAATTGTCCTCAGACTGGAAAAAAACTGTTAAAAAGATTACAATTTTGTGTGCCCTATCAGATATAATTGGAAACTTGCTTAGCCTTGCTTGTATTGTTTACTCATGCAGGTAGACTTGGACCTTGGTAACTATGAGCGCTTTTTGGACGTCACTTTGACACGGGAGAACAATATTACCACTGGGAAAATCTATCAGGTATTAGCAGGCTACAGTACCGGTTAAGATTTACCGGTAGAAGCCGAAATTGGGCGTCTCAAGTTCTCTTAGCACTTTTGAGTAGGTTAATTGAGGACTTGTTCTATTGATTTTTATTTATTTATTGACCAACACATGCAACGTTCTTCACTGATTCTGGGTATATAATTTGATCCTCTTTGGATTATATTTTTTCAAATTGGTCATTTGATAACCATGAATCCTTGGTCGTTTAGGGGGAACCAGTGTTAGGCCATGGTTGTGCTGATATTTGATTTGATTGCCTTGTTTGTACAGGCAGTGATAGAAAAGGAGAGACAAGGTGATTTTCTAGGAAAAACTGTACAGGTGTGTTACATGGATTTTTCAAATGCTGCTTGGTCGGTAAATTCCTCAATTGTAATGCATTCCTAAGTGCCAAGTTTGCATCATTAAAAAACAAAGTTTTCCACAATTTTTTCTTTCAAAAACTGCTAGCATTTTGAGTTGTTCTAGTTTATTTTTCAACAATTGGCCAGCTTTTTCACACAATGCTTTTGCAGGAAACAACTTTCAGTGACTCGATATTGTTAGATCATTTTGAGTCCAGGATTTATAGCCATCGATCTAGTTCATTCATTTGATCATCCCTCATTTAAATTGTGATGGTTTTGGAATAGGTTGTACCACACATCACAGATGCTATTCAGGACTGGATTGAGCGAGTTGCTGCAGTGCCTGTAGATGAGCTTTCTGGGAGCGCGGATGTTTGTGTCATTGAGCTGGGGGGCGTTGTTGGTATGTTACTTTCACCTATCTTCAATCAAGAAATTTTCGAAATGCTGACTCCAGGGTCAGAAAAAAAGCGTTTACAGTAGTCCACGAGAAGAGTCCTCTCAAGCATGGGAATTGCATCGTGATTGTATTTGTGAGAATTCAGCAATAGGGTACGAAGTAATTTGGTGTGCACCTGTAGAACTTTTGAAAGGTTGTTTTTCTTGGGATATGGTCCATGATGGCATCCATCTTTAAGTAATTTCTAAACTGGATAATCTGAATTTTTATGCAGGTGACATTGAGTCCATGCCCTTCATTGAAGCTCTTCGTCAGTTCCAGTTCCGAGTTGGTAATTATTCTGATCATTTATTGATTCTACCCCGAGGGTAGAGACCAAGTAGCGGTTTAATAGTATAGAAAGTTCTAGTGCCCAATGAAAATTAAACATGTGTTAAAAAGTGATAGTAGCATTTTGTGGCCCATCATTTCAAAGAATGAATTGTTTCATGCCTAATAGAATTATGACATGTGCTCATAGGAATAATGCCATTCCAAGATTGTCAAATAGGGTTTTTGAATTTTTCAATCAGTGAGGATTATATTGAGGATAATGTTGAGGATTACACTGAGGTTTAGTTTTCTGTTTTAAAATTTTGAAATCATTCATCAAGTAGTGGAGTTTTTTATGCTTGTATTCCAGTTTGAATATTGAGGATTGTAATGAGGATTATATAGAAAGAGATGAATGAAAAATATAAAATTCTTTGGGGGTTAGAGACACTTGCAATTAGCCACTGGTTTTATTTACTTATTTCGTATGTTCATTAGATTTACATGTGGGACCTCTTTTTTGTTACAGCTCTTTTGAAATGGTTCTTCACTTGACTTCCTGTCTTGCAGGTAATGATAACTTCTGTTTGGTTCATGTGAGCTTAGTTCCCGTTTTGGGTGTGGTGGGCGAGCAGGTCAGAGAACAGTTGCCTTTCCGTGTATTGTGGTTTGCAGTTGTGCACCTAATTTTAAATAGATGGTTTAGACCCTGAGCTACTTCAGAAACTTTAATGTCGCATATCTGCAATCATTCATATCATTAGTTTGACTTGAAGCCCTTATAGACGTTTGTATGGTTCAACAGAAGACAAAACCAACACAGCACAGTGTCCGGGAACTTCGGGCGTTGGGTCTGACTCCCCATTTGCTGGCGTGTCGAAGTGCTCAGGTAACTTATTTCTGGTTTTGGATAGGTATAGGTGGCTATTGATTAGATAACAAGCGACTAATTGCAAGTGTCCACCTAATAGGAAGTTTTGATTTTCATAAGGCTCTTTCCATGTAATCCTCTGTACAATTCTCAATATATTTCTTAGTATAATCCTCACTGATTGAAAATTTCAGAAATCCTATTTGACAGTCTTAGAATGCCACTGTTCCTCTAACATCATGTCACAATTCTACTAGGCATACGAAGTTCATTCTTTTGAGAGATGAGCCCCAGCATGCTTCTATTGGTTTTGCATATCTCATATTCATTGGCCACCAGAACTTTCAACATTGAAAAATCCTTGCGTAGTCTCTCCAATACATGGATGTACTGCTTTGTTGCTTCAGCAAAATGATCAGCCTCCACCATATAGCAGGAGATGTGTATGACATGTAAACAGGCTAGTGAACATGAATGACATGTGAGTCATGTAACTGACATTCAAGAGACTTGCCTGGGGAATCTTGATGGTTTCTTTCGTGGGTCTGTGATGCAGCCTTTAGAGCAGGCCACCAAGGAAAAGCTGTCTCAATTTTGCCATGTTCCAGTAAGTGTGGACACATTTACTCTGTCCATTTATTACTGTTCGCTAAGAATGCCTTAAAATGTCTGCAAGGAATGTCATTTTTCATTCTTCATCTAGCGTCTCAAGTGCTTTTAATAGCATAAAAGTTCCCGCAGAATACAGTTTGAATTAATGTGGTGGTTGATGTCCGGCAGGCTTCCCATATTCTTAACCTATTCGACGTCTCGAACATCTGGCACATTCCTCTTTTGCTTCGGGTATGAATTCTCTTCTTCCGGCACTTGCCTTGCACTTGTCAAGCACCATGCTCCTCATATGCATCATGCTAAGGGGTGGGTAAGCAAAAAGCAGGTTCTAAATGTATTCATTGCTACTGGGTTTTTTATTTAGTCACGAGGTGCTTCGTTGTGATTTTGTTCACTTTGGAGATGGCATTTTACTGCAGTCTCTTGTGACACACTGAAGCTCAGTTGAATTATTTTGCCACGAACAGGAACAACAAGGGCATCTAGCAATACTCGATAAATTAAAATTAAGGTTAGTTCGTTGTGTTAAGTTCCACAGCATAGAGTTTTGCAGTTGACTTCTGTTTTTGAACAAATATTGTTTTGAGGATTTACTTGTCCACTATTTACGTGTTGTTCAGCTCTCTGCCACCCCCTGATTTGAAGAATTGGGCTGCGCGAGCAGAACGATGTGACAACCTTTCTATCCCAGTAAATCCTGTACTCTTAAAGACCTTTAGATGTGAATACAGGAGGTGCTTTTTACTTTCAAGAGCTTTGGTTCATGATTGTGTGGTCTTTACTTTTATTTTCAATATTTCTTATTGGAGTTTTCTTGCAGGTAAAGATTGCTATGGTTGGGAAGTATACTGGTTTATCGGACTCATATCTCTCAGTTCTGAAGGTGGGATGAAATCAGTTGTCCTTTTTATTTGTTTTGAGTTTCGGTTTATTTTTTTCTGTAAGAGAGACTGTACCTAATGCGCATTTAATCTCCCGAGTAGAATACCAATAGAGCATTGAGTTCCATCTTCTTCAATGACATCACCATTTCTCTCTCTTCTCTTGACTCTATTTTATTGAGAACTCAGTGCTCAGGATTTGAATATTTCTTCAAAGTTTTCTCCTATATAACTCCTGCTTATGTCTTTTGGAAACCAGGCACTCCAACATGCATGCATTGCGTGTTCAAGAAAGTTGGTGTTGGAGTGGGTTGCTTCTTCTGATCTAGAGGATCACGCGAAAGAGGAGGTACTATTTTAGTGCATGAAGCTGCATGTCTGTTCGGCTAGGAAGATTTAAAAATTCAAATACTAGGAAAGTATGGTTAACTGTCCCTCTTGGATTTAGCATTTCGGCTTAGCAAGCACAAAAGACGTTTCCAACTTGTTTAAATTGCAGTCTTAGCTTGGAAGCTAAATGTTTTCTTTATACCTGTGCAGACACCAGAAGCACATGCTGCTGCTTGGAATACTCTGAAGGTATCATCTATACCCTGCCCTCACCCCTTATCTGTTTTACGTTGGTATTATTGTACCTAACCATGTTAGTGTGGACCTTAAGTACTAATTTCCGGCTTCTGTCTTGCTCAGAATGCCCATGGTGTGCTTGTCCCTGGTGGGTTCGGTGACAGAGGAGTAGAAGGAAAGATTTTAGCTGCTACATTTGCACGTACAAATGGGGTCCCGTACCTGGGCATTTGCCTTGGAATGCAGCTTGCTGTTGTGGAGTTCGCCAGAAATGTAAGCTACTCACATTCCTCTCTTTATATGTTAATGTATAATGATTGGACATTACTATGCTTCTGAAATAGAATTGTCATTGAAATGTCATGGCCACGCTAAAACCAGAAAATCCACTGTCGAAGCTCGTAGCGAACTATAGTAACTTTCATTCAAAAATGTATGCTTTCTTCTTCCTATCGTACTTTTTATTACCCTGAGGCTCCTGGATGGTGAATTTCAACTCCTATTGATATGGAAGCAGACACTTTTGGCTGGCTAGGGGCAATTAGGGGTTACTCTGGGGTTAAGATATATACTTCAGAGCTTGTAAGTAGTTTAGTATTTTCTGCTAATATTTCTTTGTGGCTAATAGGTTCTGGGGATGAAGAATGCCAATAGCACGGAGTTTGACTCTGCCACACCACATCCATGTGTTGTTTTCATGCCCGAGGTTTGTCCTCGTAATCTCTATGACTCAGAATTTTTTTATAATTTTAGTCAGAGACGTTGAGACTTGGGTTATCTACATGAGAGACGGACATATATTATTAACCCTTTTGATATGACTTTTCAGTAAGTCTTACTTTCGATATGGCTGGTTTTGATTTTTGGATGTGAAGGTCTCCAAAACACACATGGGTGGCACAATGAGACTCGGAGCTCGCAAGACATTGTTTCAAACTACTGACTGCATAACAGCTAAATTGTATGTTTTAAGCAATCGTCTTTTCCTCAGCTACTCTTACAGTGAAAGAGAGAGGTCGAATTAAGCTTGCATTTGACAGTTAGCTGAGTTCAACTGACGTGAAAGGTGACTTGCACTTGGTGCTTTGATCTATTCATTCGTTTGGGGCGAGGGCTATATGTTTTTTTCAGTTCTTGCTTTGTGACCACTTCCTTTATGATTGTGCCAGCTATCAAGATCTCTACTTTGTTTGACGTTTTTAATCCGTGTACTTCTTTTGTAGGTATCAAAAGGAAAAATTTATTGATGAACGTCATAGACATCGTTATGAGGTTATTAATTACCCATTTATCATTCCAAATTTTTTTGGTTATTTCATGTCTTTTGCCAAGGTATTCACACGTTTATTATATTTTCAAAGACTGCTCACATGTAAATCCTTTCTGGCAGGTGAATCCAGAGATGGTGGACAGTATCGAAGCCGCAGGACTTCGCTTTGTTGGCAAAGATGAAACAGGACGTCGGATGGAGGTATTTCCTGAGCTTAGACAGATAATTACCATTCGAAGAGCATGTCGGTGTCTCACAGCTAACCAGGGTAGTCTGCAATCAGTAGCTTAAGTAGCAGGTTTTCAGAACTAAGGATGATTATACGCTTCTAATTCTGAATTTTCATGTGCACCAATTTCTGTTCAGATTTTGGAGCTGCCAGGACACCCCTATTATGTGGGCGTTCAGTTTCATCCAGAATTCAAATCGCGCCCTGGCAAACCTTCTGCAGTTTTCCTAGGTTAGGTTTCTCACGATCTGTCCGAATCTTGGGGTCTGTTCTTGTATCTTCATCTCCTACTTGAACTTTTTTTCCAATTACTGTTAACTTCATTTTCAGTATAATTAGATCATTTGACGAACATTTAGACATCACCATAAAGAGAATCTCTCCTATGATTCATAGAAAGGTCTCCCTATGGTCGTAATGACCATACAGAAACCTCTTTATGTATCACAGAAAGGCTTCTGTATGATCAGTGATGATAGGGAGACCTCTCTATGAACCATAGAAGAGATTCTCTTTACGATGCTGTCTAAGAGCTCTTGAAACAGTCTAATCTTATTGAAAATCATGTTTATTGTTTGTTCTGAAATGTTGTTGAGCTACTTATGGTTCTAATTGAGAGTGACTTGAATTCTCAAGCAGTATACTATGATTGGACGTACATCAATCTCATATTTAACCATGGAATCTTGCCTCAACTGTGTACTATCTGGGCTTCAGCAGTTTAGGCATGTGATTCCGCAGTGCTGGTAACTGAAACTGCGGGTCCAACGTGCAGGTTTGATATTAGCTGCTTCAGGGCAGATGGATCCATCTATCAACGCGTCTCATCCAGCGAAAGTATCGCCGGGAACAACCACTTCCTCGCCCAATGTTCATCATGTCGAGATATCTGTCTCGGAGGTTTCAAATGCAGTTGAAAGTCGCTAAGTCGAGAGTGAATCTTTCAATTTAATTGATTTGGTTATTGGAATAAATCGTTTTTTTTGCAAAGGCGGCCTTGTTGTGTAATCTTTGTACGGCTGAAAATGACTTCAGGTCAGGTCACCTGATTGGACAAACAACTCGGTTGAAATTGCAACTCACTTTCTATTCCATTCGAGCAAGCTAAAAATGTCAAGGGTACGAATTACGAGGTACCGTGCAACTTTTGTCGTCGTAATCTTTAATACGGTATTAAAGGTTAGCTGAAGTTGTTTGTCAAGAATTTCAGACTGCTGCTGTGCTGTCACTGTTTGTGTTGACAGAGGAAGATCGAACCAAATAAAACACGAAACTCAATATGGCTTATTAGATTGTAGTGTTGAGTTTCATGTTCTACCT
Organism: Rhytidiadelphus loreus; assembly: GCA_947034895.1. Taxonomy (NCBI): domain Eukaryota; kingdom Viridiplantae; phylum Streptophyta; class Bryopsida; order Hypnales; family Hylocomiaceae; genus Rhytidiadelphus; species Rhytidiadelphus loreus. The sequence goes on from OX344762.1 coordinate 66,619,454, forward strand.
TGTTCAATCTTCCTCTTTTGGTTATAAGCTGTAGTAGAAAAGGAAAGACTCCAATATTTTAGGAGGTCTTTGAAATTGAATTTGCAATATTGCAACTACACTATTGGGATATAATCCACTTTGATTCTCATTCTACTTTCACAATTGAATGAACTTATTATCAACTTCCAACTTCCATATCCCTTATTCTATAATCCCAATGTTTGAATTGATTGAAAACTTGAATCCATAGAGGGTTATGTTTGAATTAGTCTATTAGTTTACATTGGAAGAGAGATGTATTCCATTAATCATTAAATATTTATAGGAGATCAAAGGAAAGACGAACAATGAAATTGGAGTTGGGCTTAAAGGATATCTCTAATATATTGGTATTTAAAATACATGTCTTTCTTGAAATCACAAAATAACCTTCAAATCAAAAATTATTTCATCTATCTCAATTGAAAATAGCCATGTTCAGGATTTTTATGTTTAAAAATCTATTGCAATGAAATTTTTAAAAATTAATTCAATATTTAGGATTAAATGAACTGTATAGCAATTTTGAGTTTCAAATTTCAAATATTATTTCTAAGTAATAGCATTAGTCAATTTAATTGTATATATTATTCAAAATCTTCATGTCAACTCCAAATTAATTTTCTAGATTTATGAAATACCTTCACAAATTAAACTTCAAATCAAGAACTCAATATGAAATTTTGAGGGTCTAAGGTTCTTAAATACTTGGCATCAATTATAACATCATCTTAAGGTTTGGCATCTTTGTAGACCCTCAACTCCAATGTGTCCATATCAACATTTTAGGCTAAGATGTTGAACAATTGTAGATAAGAATGCATTGGAGTTGAGAGGCCATAATGGATATGTCAAACTTTAGCAATGAACCAAGGATGTTCTAGGGAGTTATTGGGGCTTGTAGTGAAGTTTGTTGATGTGATATATATCATAACCACCGTGCAACTAAACTTAACTATTGGCATCCTACTATCCTTCCAATGTAATTTAAATTTTTTCTAAATTAAGAGCACTTAATTTTGATCCCTTTCTAAAATAGTTCCATCTAGACTTTTAATAAAAATGTACAACCTCTATTCACGAGAGCCTAGAGTTACATTTAGGTACACCTATTTTCAACACTTTAAACATTCATAGCTTATTCATACAATAGTCCAAAAAATTACATTCTAACATAATCTAAAATCCCCTTTTGACTACCAACAAGACCCCATCAAAAAAAAATCAATATAATAATGGAAACCAAGGTGAATTGCTTATTGGGATGCATTGAGGTGTTCCCTTCACCTTGAAAACCTCTTTGTTGACTTTTTTGCCACTATCCACAAAGACATACCTTAATCATATAGTATACTACTACAGACACTAAGTGTCCAATGGATCTTGGATGACTTCACTTGGCACAATAGGATAGAAAAAAGATGTTTTTTCATCCAATTTATTTAATTGAAGGGTACTTGAGTACATTTTCAGTGAATAGTACTGCAAAGTCCCTCATAATGGTCTTATTGACTTTTCTAAAAGAAGAAGGTGTTCAATCCACAGATCACCCTTGGTAGTGTACTTTGGCCATTTCATGCTATTTTCTCTTGATGTGAATTCAAGCCATAAAAATGATGTTTTTTGAATCTGAGTCCAACTAATGAAATGAAGATAATCAAGTTCCATTTCTCCTCCAATTGTGAATTTTGAAAAATTCATAAATTTCAATGTTTTATAGCAATATGAACTTAGGACCAATAATGGTTTGTTGTTGAATCAAGTTTGATGACCGTGACCTCCTCTCCGCTTTGGGATTTGAAAGGGTCTACCAAAAGTGAGGAACAGCGGTACACCTCCCAAAGGCAAGGATGCTTCAAATCCTCAGTCCTTGTTGCTGCTTCCTGATTACGCGCCGGCAGGGAAGAGCTTCCTTGCATTCCAAGTTTCCCCCGACGAGACTCGTTGAATGTCTGCACCGAACCGAACTGAACCGAACCGAACCGACTGGAGTGCTTTCCAAATTCCACAAGCCATCAAATCAGTTATACCGCAGAATATCACTCACTTATTACTTCTTATCCTGCTCCATTCGACACTAAAAGGTTCACGACTTTAATAACTGAAGTGATTCTTTGCTTTGCAACTGGTGAAGAATGTTTTCATTGTTATAATATACTTGGTGCAAATGTATTTTTCCAGTTATAAAATTCTTATATGTCATCAGGGAATCAAAGACTTAGAAGATATGAATTGACAGAGGTGTAATGTATTAAGATAATGATCGACGGACGCCCTGGATTTGTGGACTTTGTTCACCAGCTAGAATATCAAACAGTGAAAGTTCATTTTGAGTGGTTGGTACAGCTTTCCTTGCAATTAGGGACATCAAATTGTATTGTGGGTTGAATATTTAGGATTAGCGTGGCTCACAGTAAGCTACTTAGTTGCACTGAAATGTAAAGTGGAAGAAACTGTAGTACTGGAGCTAGAATGTAATGGAAAAATAATGTAATGCAACAATTGAGTAACATTTGATGTTTGCCCATTCAGTTAACTTACATCCAATAAGCAACTATTTCTCAAGGCTTCATCACCATCAAAATAACAGAATATGTCTCCAAACAAAAACAGCTCTTGCTTTTTCATTGTTTGCATTTGTTCACTCTGGGGGAGGAAGGCTTTCCATCAATAGAAGCTTCCTCAAAAAGCGTGTCTCCCTTCCTGAAAAAGCGAGCCAACGTCGTACAGTACAGACAGACCTCCTCTTGGTAGTCTAGTCTAGTTTTCAGTTGTTTGTGTAACTTATTATTGTATAAAGAATTCCAAAATAAGGTCCTACCTTATGCTTACATCCCATTGAAGCAGAAGAGACTAGTGACCTCATCAAAACAATTAAATTGGAAACAGGTGGATTCAAGGTCATTGGTGCACAAAAGAGATCACGCAAATCAAGGGACCTGCGGTAGTCTAGAAAGATAGATAGATTTCAATGTGTAGCTTTACGAAGGTAAAGTGCTTCGGTAACAAAGATTTAAGATAGGATGACCGGTTGTGTATGATTACACTAATTGGGTTTACAATTTTATTTTATTTTGCAAAAGAATGGACAATCACAGATTTTTTTCACATGTATTTTGGTCAACTTGATTTTCAGTGAAAAACTGAAGGACATAATTCTAGGTGGTCAAAGCAAAAACATATAGTTTATCATTGTTATCCATTATTCTAGTTCCCTTGAATTCTAATGTGGTTCTTTTTGACTCCGGGTTATGTGGTTGAAATATAGTTCAAAATATCCCTTCAAATTGTGGAATAAGGAATGAACCTTATGCCATGTGTCTAAACCACATAGAAGTGTTTCTTGAAGTTATGAAAACTTGACTATTCACTACAAGAAATTGGGGGTAATCGCGACTGCCAAAAACTGTCGCGTTTCAGTCATTGTGGACAAAAATGACTGAAAAATGATTGTGGGCCCCCGAGTCATTGTGGACAAGTCATTCTTTTATGACTGCAATCTTATTATCACCATCCAATTTAGACTTGGATGAAGGGTGACGGAAAGTATTGACGTGGCATATGGGGGGCACGGAAATTTTTGGGAAAGACCGGGCAGTTTACGGTTTGGAAAGAAAAATGTGGGGTTGGAGGAGTCCACCTCAGCCAATTTAGGAGTCATTGTTCAGTTGCTCTGCTGTCGGATCGGTGCTGACGTGGACATCCACGTCACTGTCATTTGCAAGTTACTTCAAAGTCGCGATGAAGTTGAGATGTTGCTGACGTGGACACCGATTGACATTCATACGTGAGTCATGATACAGTCATTTCTGAGTCGAGTTAGGGGGCAAGAGAGTGTCATGTGCTAGTCATTGAGGAGTCATTTGGAGGTTGCAACTATTTCAGGCGACTACTGCGGATTAGGGTTTACAGTCCGGTTCCAGTTAATCTTCAGTCATATATGCATCCATACAGGCCATGACATTGGACTAATTTTGGACATTCCAATCACAACAAAGTCATTCCATAGTCATTGTTGAGTAAATTTTTGGGATTAGGGCAGTCAACAAATCCGACTTCGTTCGTATTCAGTGTATAGTCCCACTGAAGACGATTGCGTGTTCCTGGATGTGCTGGTCCAATACATTCCAGAGGGACTCCACGAAATGGTGTGACTTCCGCATGGATGCCTCTTCAGTTTAGGATGACCACAGTAGTTTTACATCACTCAAACATCAAAAGCATGCACAGTGGAACTCATACAGTGAACTAGGCAAACTCGGCAGTCCATGGACGTAGTCACTAGACCAATGCATACATACAAAGCATTGGCGCAATCGTCCACACTGTCACAATCTACGTAATCCATTGCACAATGAAAATGAGCTAAGCAAAATACAAGTACACCAATGAATTGCATAAGAAAAGGGTCCCTTCACGTGCTTGTAGCCATGATTGCCTCTATGTCTCTTATATTTACAAAAATGTAAATATCGTGGAAAGCTCCCACACTGTTTACAAATCTCCAGCCCTTGCAAAAAAGCAATGACAAGAAGGCCACCTCATTAGGTGAGCTTAAGGTACTTCTGATTCCATATTGTGCTGCTCCCCTTCACGTCGTCAATGACAGCTTGCTCTGCCTGGTCATTTGGAAACATGAGCGCAACCCCTCCATGTAGGATTTCCCTGACATTTACCTTGAACCACGTTGCTGGAATGTTGTTAAAGTGAAACTTGTGTATCCCAGGTATTCCGCTAATGTTACCCACTGCCACTTTTTGCTTTGTCGACCGCGGGTTGATAAGATACACTTCGTCTCCTTGTTGATACTGCACCAAGTTTACGAATTAGATGAAATCCTACGCTTATAAGTTAGGGTATACTATACAGCCAACCACAACTTCGAGCCTACTTCCACTTGACTGACTCATGACTGGACCATGACTAGTACGTCACTGCTTTGGATTGTTCCACTTTCCCTACTTCCACTTGACTGAATCATGACTGGACCATGACTAGTATGTCACTGCTTTGGATTGTTCCACTTTTCCCTGACTTTTCCAGAACTAGTCAATGACTCCCTCAAGCAGGGCAATGAAGAAGAAAGGTTTAGGGTCACCGCACCTGCTTTGTGGATGCTGCAGGGCCTTTCCTGGGAGTTGTCGGCACTGTCTTCGTCTTTGTCTCCCGCTTTGGACCCCTTCCCTGCAAACACATACGCAATCTGTTAGAACAGAAGGTCAAGGGAAGGCGAGGGGATGCCATGACGTGTGCAACCTTGCGGTTTGCCAATCCCCTCACCTTCCACAGTGGCTACAAACTCATATGCATTGCCAATTCGTCGTCTTTGTAGCATTTGGTCCATTGATTCGTTGAAAATTTCTGGAAATTTCGATCGAAAGGCAGCAACTGATGGGCAATCCTTTAAGGCCTCCAATGCGGGCCACAAGGAACGTTTCAAATATTCCTTGTCTTCTGCCAATGACAAAGTCCACTTGACATAGAAAGGAGTGCTGATGATGACATTGGCCTTTGGGTTGTTAGCCACGCAACCGGGCTTACAATCTACAAGGACCGTATTGGTGGCATTAAAGGAAGGCCAGACCGCATATACTGCCGCTAATTTCTTCACCAAACCATTTGTACACCCATCCTCAGTTTCTTGCCACTCACATTGTTTAGCAGACCAAATAAATAGTGGGGTGGCACCCTTCAAATCCCCTACCATGGTTGCCACAACATCATCCATGTAGCTGGCACTCTTGATATCCCAAAAGGCTACCCTAAAATTTCCAAAGCACTTCTGTAAGAAAGGTTTCAACCCCGGCCTGAAAACCACTCTCCTCAAGGCAGTTTTGGTGCTACTTCGGATTTTACTGTTTGGGTTTTCGTCTGCAAGCAAGCTGCAATCCAACAACGTTCCGTGGACATTAAAAATTATTAATTTCAACGGTCCATGGTTGGGATATTTGGGAGGTTTTGTATGTGCCCCACATTGCCCAGGAAGCCTCACCTCACTCGACGTACGTACATGAACGTCGAGAGGGAACTTTACCTTCACCGCTGACTTCGGAGGTTTCCTACTATTCTTCTGCGATACCTCCACTACGACTCCGACATCCACTGCTTTGGATGGTTCTCCCCTGGACTCGCCCGCATCTCCTGCAGTCATCTTTGCCTGCACTTCTTCTTTCTCCGCAGGGCTTCCCGAAGTGCCACTTTCTGTTGGTGATGCAGTGTCGTTGGACTTCACCGTACCGTCTTCGGTGATCTCCGTTGCAGGCGGTCCAGGCTTCAGGGGAGGAGACTCCTCATCTTCGGCCAACGTCTCTTCATCTTCGGCAGCTATGTCTTCCTCCGACAAGGTGGGGTCCTCGACAGGCGTGGGGTCCTCGATAGGTGTGGGATCCTTCTTAGCCATGGGATCGGGCGAAGGCATTGGATCTTGAACAGCCGGTGGACTGTCTGCAGGCACGCTTATGTTGCCAACGTCGGATGCCTCTAACTTGTGCTCCACAGCAGCTGCACTGACGGGCTTCTTGTTGACCACCTTCCAATCCCGCTTGGTTGGTGTTTCTTCCACACTTCTGCCAGTGAGCGTTACGGTTGGCTCCTCCTCCGAATTGCGGTCCGTCATATCACCTCACTTTGTGCTGACTTGGTCCGGCTGCTTCTTTCCGCTTGATTTACCAGACCCTCTCTTGGCTTTTGGCACACCACCATTGTTCTTAGTGAGGGCACGAAGACCCCCATCCTGCTTCCGTGAATGGCTAACCAACTCCTTACCTACAAGCTGCGGACGTTCACGTGATTCCTCGATTTCAGGTGCCATATGCATGATGGAGGGCCTACCGGCATCCGACTGTGAATGATTCACCATGAAGCTTTTCAACATGGACCTCAGGTCTTCTATTGCCTCCGCTTGTGCTGTTGTGGCATCCGCAAACTGACCAAACCTAAGATCGACGTCCTTCTTCCAAGACTCCATGATGCGCCATCGACTTGATTCACGTGGCCCCTCCACCTTTTTGTACAGAAGCATACCACAAACAATTCCAATCATTCTCAAGTTATGAACCGCTAAGATACCATTAAGTAGACCTCTCGCCCAGCTATATTGCCACTTCCTTCAGAAAGAACTCAAAATCCTCGGGTGCTTGTCTGCTTGTCTTAGACTTGTGTCTAAGAACTATACAAACTACTGACACATGCATGCCAAATTCCATGTTGCAAGGAAACAAACTTCAAAAGATGTGACAAAGAAAAAAAAATGGATTGACAAATTGGTTGTGCCCGGTTCTGTGAATTGCCACACAACATCCATAGACCAAGTATTCTTCTAAAAAAATTAAAAATTAAAAATAGAAGAAGACGCCAAAATAAAATTATTTTGGCTGATGACTGACTACACTTCCACGCAAAACAGACTATGTTGTGCGACTTCAAGTTGACTTCTATGCAACTTGTAATTGACTTAGTTACAAATAGCGACTCATAATCGACTGAGTCTAGACTTCTTATTGACTAGGTCACGACTTGAAATTTACTTAGTTGGGACTTCCTGAACACTACAATCATACATGGCTACTGCCGCAGGGATACCAACTGATATAAATGCGGCCTACTTCACGGCAATCCTTTCTGAAAATGGAACATCTGAGGTGCCTCACCAACCCTTTTGATGTATCAGGAAATAAACATGCCAAACAAATTGAGAAGACGACAAACCTGTCTGTACCACAAACACTTGCAAAATGACATAACAAAACTCTATAGACACGAATAACATCAATCCAAAATGAAATTATCTTACACTATCTTCCCTTGCAAATGCCCGTCTAGCGTCAGCCAGGTCCGTGATTCCAGGGCTGGATTCCCTTCCTACTCTCTGTCATGTACATGGAAGCCCAAACATGAGTGACCAATAGCTATTGCCAGCAAAAAAACAATTTGGATAAAAATTTTCCAAAGGGGAGGCTATACACTTTCAAGTACGGTAAGAAGCAAACTGAAAACACGCAGTTGAATACTTACAGCTTGGGCTTCCTTCGCTGCTTTCCCTTTCCTCCCGACCGTATCCAAATTTTTAACACTCCTTCGCGCTAAAGCCATATTCATGGCCTTCTCTTGCTGTGCATCCGTCTTCCAGTATGCAATGAGACGCGCCCATTGCTTCGGGTCAACGCGGAAAGGAGCCGGCACTGGGCCTTTTGCTTTGCTTTTCAACCACTTCACTTTCAGCCGAGATCTCTCGGACTTCAAAAACCGGGTGATACAAGTCCGAAAACCAACAATGCTCAGGGGTTTAGGGATGTACTCAAATTCGGTATCCAACGCGTCCCTCAGCTTCTGTATTGTGTGTGGTTCGTGTTGTGTCCAGGAAACCACGCTAAGGTCCAAAATTTTTGGAACCAAGTCCCTCAACGTTTCGTCCCACGCGTTCTTCCCCTCACAGCTCCCATCTAGTTCACATGTAGGCAGCACAAACACCCGATTTGGTTTGAGGCCACCACTTGACCTCTATCGAATGCCCTCTTCATAGGCATTTTTACGCTTCCGCCTGCACCCGCGCCCTTCACTATCTTGGGACAGTGTTGGGTTGAATTCCTCGAGCACCGTTTATGTGCGCCCAGGCCATGGACCTTCTAATCTCGGGGGCGGCTGTTCACACCATGGAGCTGGTGCTGGTGCCTGGCTATGGATGTAATGGCCCGGCACCCAAGACCATGCAGGGCGGCCATATGAATCCCTTTCTTGTACTGGAGGAAGGTGTGGTTCAAGTCCACGAATTGCCAATGAGCCAGGCTCGTTTGTTCTCTTTTTCTTCAAGTGGGGGATTCGAAGTGGTTCTTCACGTTGAACCTCTTCTTCCTCCTCGGATGAATCCACCACATTGTGCTCTGCAGCGATCCAGCACACACAGACCAGAAGCAAGGTCACAATTCGACCCATGATGCCTTCAACATTTACTACCATACCTCCTAAAGCCTTGGGAATGTAGTGGTTAAACTCTAGAAAGTTGTTCTCTACTACACATAGGCACAGAAGACAACATGCACCCCAATACCTCCACCAATTTAGCCACGATAATGCACTAAACCCTAACTAAATGGCGAATGGAAAGAAGCACATGTGATGCTCATGTACCTGCAGCAGCTGCTTCCGAGGTGGGTTCCTGGTGAACTAGTGTACAAGTAATCGCGAGATTCATCATACCTTTGGCGATGGCCTCGTCATTGGACTGTGTTGCCTCTGAGGACGACTCCCCTGCGCTACTCATCTCGCTCTGCGTTCTCACTCCTCCGCGACTTGAGTCTTCACGCACCTTTGTCGCACCTCGTCCTCGAAGGCCTCGCCGTCGCGAACTTCGCCGCAGGGGACGCGGTTCCTTGAATTCCATGCTCTGCGCTTTTGCTTCCTTCTTCTTTGCGTTGTCTTGATCTCTGTAGCGCCGAAATCAAGAAAATCGCTTAGTTCCCCTACAGCACTAATTAGGCACACTAACTTCGGAAGAAAACAGTGCTATGGTTGAAGAGGGCAACATTCGGAGACTGCCTCGGAAAACCGACGACAGAGATTAAATTCTCGGCTCAGTAGGGTTTGCTCCATCAGAACAAAGTTAGGGAAGACGACCCTACGCTACACTGGGGTTTTCCACGTGGCGGCTGCAATAACTATAGACGCCTTTGACCACTGGGGCCCCTGCGACTGTGATTCGACTTCTATACAACTAAAAAATGACTATGACCTAGTGCCACTGTCGTTGGAAGTAACATATTGTGACTTCTAGTCACTGGAATGCGACTGAAAAAATTGTCACAGACTGAACCGCAAATCATTTGAGTCCCCTAACCCTAGACTACCGCCGCCACTGTCATTTTGGAGTCGTCTGCAGGTCCTTTGACGTGCAAAGGTGAAATGCATGTGCGTTCACGAAGACGCCTGTATGTGCCATCTCAGTCGATCTCACAGACGTTGAGGAACTGGAACAAAGGCTAAAGGGGAATATAGGCTGCCCCAGGACGATTAAGCACAACTAATCTACACGGTAATTGGAAACGAGTGGGAGCAGCGAAGTTAGAGTCACCCGAATGGCGCAAATGCTGATAGAGTGAAATTTGAGACTCACATTTCGCCTCTCAATTTCACGGCAGGTTGTAGCAAAGTTTGCACGAATGCAACGTTGAGGTCCCTCTGCAACTCGTACTCCGTCTTCTCGTGCGGCGGACTCTCCAGTGCGTCATCGCTCTCCATACTGCAGGTACGTCCCCTCTCCTTTTCCACTTTTGGACTCGCTGATGTTGGTAGTGCTGAATTCAACAAACCCTGCGTGCTTGTCTGCTTGCCCCAAATTCCGTAGACGTTGGTAGTGCCGAATTCAAAAAGGTTGCGTGCTGGTCTACTTGCCTTGAATTTCACAGCCTAGTCTAAGTGCGGCCTATAGGGAGCAATGAGGCAAAGGAATTTTTGGCCACTCTGAGCCTCTTCTTCCTGCTTCCAGTGAGGGATGCATGAACATGAGACTTGGAATCGAGGTAGTTGGGAGGCAAGTAGGGAGGCAACGCCGTTTGAGAGAAACTGTAGTCTCAATAGATCAGCGTCCAATGGGGAAGACAGAGTGGTGGCATGATGGTCGCAATCAGGCTTTGGCGGCTGGGAATTAATTACAGAATCTGACAAGCTACAGAAGACCGCCAAAGTGATTACCAAGAGGGACCCCTTCACAAGTGGCTGCCTCATTTGGTTTTGAATGCAATCGCAGGGGTCTGAAATCAGAATCCCAAGTCTTCATGAAGGAACTAGTTGTATGGTACTTGTAGGTTTAGGATCTAATGTTAAAATTGGCGACAGAATCGCATTTCAAGGCCTCTACAATTCATATTGTAGGGTTTCAAGAAGTGAGCCTCCAGAAGACGTCACCCAGCAGATACGTTGAAGTGGGAAGTTGCATGATACGACTAGAAAATGACTTGTTCTACTCATTTACGACTAGGTGATGACTTGTTCTAGTCATATACGACTAGAAAATGACTTGCTCTACTCATATACGACTAGAAAATGACTTGTTCTACTCATATACGACTAGGAAATGACTTGTTCTAGTCATATATGACTAAAAAATGACTTGTTCTAATCATATACAACTAGAAAATGACTTGTTCTAGTCATGTACAAGTTGCCTTACAGTTCCTCACTATCTCCATTCACGACACTTATTTGATGAAACAATAACTGTCTATTTCACCCAGTCTCTAAAAAATGCATTCCCTAATGATGTAATTGGATTTTGTGTAGGTCACAGGAGATCCAGTTTACTAAACCCGCCCTCCATGGGAATGTGATTCAGACCTGGCATGGCACGTGAGGTCCGTCAGTCAGGTATGCGCGTGTTCTCTATATGGGAGATGAGATATTTCAGACGCAAGGAGAACTATAGAAGTCCAAAGGGGAGGCTATTTCTGACGTTGCAGCATGAAAACAAATGAGAGCTGCAATTCACGGGTTATGAACGTCTTGGTATATGAAACGCGACTGGGAGTTAGTTTTAAGGGATTCCATTCCCAATTTTTTTCTTTAATCCCAATTAATGTTCTTAGGGAGGGCATTTCCTTTTTTGTTGGATTACATTTCCAAGTTTTTCAGGGATTGCATTATAATTCCTAAGGTCTTTAGGGATTGCATTCTAGTTCCCAAAATTTGTACATTGTACTATGAAGTGTGGTCATTGACATAATCATTGTAAGCATTGCGACTCTTCATATGACCAGTCTTCAATGGAAAGTGTGATGACCCTGCAGAAAGATTGTAGTCATTCACAAGTGGAATGTTGTGACTTTGCAGTCATTGAGAAGTGGTACAAAAGTCATTTTCAAGAAGTTATCCAGTCACTACAGATATCTTCAGTCATTGAGAAGTGGCGCAGAAGTCATTTTCAAGAAGTTATCCAGTCACTAGAGACATTTATCAGTCATGGAACACTGAAGCAATCCACCATGAAATAGAAGTGAATTTTGACTCCTTACAGGCTTCCCATTTCTGCCTAGTTCTGGGCTGGCCGTATCCTTGAAGCCTGATACTTCGTCCCATATGGCCATATACCAGCAACAGAAGTTGCACCCATCTCGTAAGCAGTGAGGCCATGATTCCAGCAAGACTTCCTCTGTCTGAGGTTCAGAGGCAGCGACTCCGAGATGACCGCCTTTGGATTCGTGAGTTGCAGAGGGCTACGGAGTTCAACGTCACAAAATTGCACTGCCCTTGTACAAGATGCAGAGGGCGCAAGAGATTGTTCATCCGTAACGTACGGGAGCACCTCATCCGCAATGGGAGAGATCCAGATTGTCGAATTTGGAGGGGTCCAGGTGCGCGCGATTCCTCGGACGAAGAGTGGGAGCAGCATTTTTGGGGCCCAATCGCAGAGACACCGCCTATAGTAGATGCTCAGGTGGACACGCATGGGATGGTCGCCCAAACTGCTAATCCACTGCCCGAACAAACATTTTCGGCAGAGAGACTGCAATCGGAAGTGAGGGAAGCTTTCGAAACGGCAGACTCCATTCATGAACAGTACATGGAGGGGGTTATTGGCGATGTTGCAGACACTGAAGAATGTCGTGATGAGCACACACCCGGACAAATGTTTGAGGATGAAGGTGCTCAAAATGCAGACTTTGATGCCAATGGGCTGGAGGAGTCCTTGCAACAGCTGTACGAAGGGGCCAGGTCGACTAAGCTAGCAGCTACAGTACTCCTCATGAATTTGTGCACTGTTCATGGCGTCAGCAACCACTGTGCCAACGAACTTTTTAGTATTTTGCATTCCCATCTCCTTCCCGAGAATAATACGTTGCCAAAAACTTATCATTTAGCAAATAGTTTGACTCAAAAATTGGGCTTGACATACAACACCATTCATGCTTGCGAGAAGGGGTGTGTGTTGTTCCATGGCCCTCATGAGGCTGATATCCGCTGTCCTAAGTGTGACGGACGCAGATATAGAGACGAAGACAGGCGCGCATTTCCATTGAAGGTACTTCGTCACTTCCCCATCATTCCCCGACTGCAGAGAATGTTCATGAGTCCTAGCATCTCGAAGCTCTTGGCATGGCATGCGGAGAACAGGAGCAGTCACGAAGGAGGTGATGGCCTCGTGCGGCATCCGTGTGACTCAAAAGCCTGGCAGCACTTTGAAGAGAATGTCGATCCAGCCTTTGCACGCGATGCACGAAATGTTCACTTTGCATTAGCAGCGGACGGAGTGAATCCTTTCAAGCAAAACCGTTCTACATGGTCAACATGGCCTGTCTTGCTATTGAATTACAACTTACCGCCGTGGTTGAGCACGAAGAAGTTTTTCATGCTATTGGCCCTATTAATTCCAGGGAAGGAATCCGTCACAGGTGACACCTTCGACGTGTTTTTAGAGCCGCTTCTGGAGGAGTTGTTAGAGTTATGGGTTGGAGTTCCAGCTTTTGATGTATCAAAAGATGTGGGAGGTAGAGCTTTCCAGTTGCGGGCCATGTTGCTTTGGACCATCCATGATTTTCCAGGTTATGGAACTGTTGGAGGTTTTGCCCATCAAGGATATGCGGCCTGTCCGTGGTGTGGCCAAGACTTAGGTGCACAACATTCGACGGAGCTCAGCAAGCAAACTTATGGAGGAACTCGACGTTGGCTCCCTGAAGAGCATCCATACCGCTCTGAAGCAATGAAGGAGCACTTTGATGGATTCATGGAAACCTGCCCTAAACCACGCGAAGTTACCGTGGAGGAGCAGATACAACACGCTCTGGAGTGCGAGGCTTGGAGAGCAGCGGGAAACAGAGATGGTGCTGCTGGAGACCCATCAAAATTGCACGGTTTGAAGCGATTAAGCAGTCTTCATAGACTGCCGTATTGGAAGGTGACACTTACTTCAACTCGCCTGAGTTCCAAAAAATGACTAGAAAGCCACTTCCATGTGACTGTAAGACTAGGTTGAAGTGGAAAATTAGTCATTTTTAAGTCGTGTAAGAGTCCTCGTTCAGTCACATTCCTATTCTTTGTCGTAGTTAGAAAAAACGACTGAAGCTAGACTAGAAGTCGACTAGGAGGACATGTCCAAGTTGCATCTCAGTTATTATGCAGTAGTCAAAGTGAGTTGAGCAAGTCAGGACACTTAAGTATGACTAGTATATGACAGTTGTTTCTGTAAAATCTAATGGTGCTCTTCATGTTTGTATGCCAGAATCTTCTCATTCGCCATCTGCTAGACCTCATGCATTGCGAAATGAACTTAGCAAAGAACTTCCTCAAAACCATAACGGGAAAGAAGGACACAGTGAAGGTGTGCAGAGACTTGCAGAGGAGAAATATAAGGAGGCACCTATGGCTAACCCCTCATCCACGTAAGGCAAGGAAGATGGTAAAGCCTAGAGCATCATATGTTCTGACAGACGAGGAGTTTGAGAAGTTTGCGAAGTGCATAGAATCCTTGAAGACACCCAGTGGATATTCATCTAACATAGGAAAATGCATCCGGAAAAAAAACTGTGGTGGTTTGAAGTCCCATGACTACCATGTTCTGATGCAGCAAGTGTTGCCTTTAGCTCTTCGTGGCCTCATGCAACCCGGGCCCCGGATGGCTGTGATGAGGGTGTGTAGAGTTTTCAGGCGCTTGTGCACACGGGTATACGATCCGGCAGATTTCCCGTCCTTGCAGGCCGATGTGGCAGAGAGCATGGCGTTGGTGGAGATAGAATTTCCACCTTCGTTTTTTGACATCATGACGCATCTCCCAGTACACCTTGCTAAAGAATTGGACTTGTGTGGTCCGGCGACTGCAAGGTGGATGTATCCGGTAGAACGGTACATGAAGGTGTTGAAGAACCATGTTCGCAATCAAGCACGACCAGAGGCTTGCATGGCAGAGGGATACTTGAAAGACGAATGCCTAGGCTTTGTCACAGAGTACCTACAGAGGTTTGAGCCCACCCAAAGACGTGTATGGGACGAAGACGAGGAGTACGGAGATGCAGAGGAGGTTTTGCAAGGTGCCGGACGGGCATATGTAATGACCCCAGAGATGAGAGACGTGGCACACCAGTATGTTTTATCAAATGTCTCCAGTATGCAAGATTTGGTCATGTGAGTTCTACCCTAAACCCTTGCACCCTAAAGCTTGCATGCACAGTTTCCTGAAGCTGGAAACGATCATGGTCATTCATCATTCATTCCTGGAAACAATCATGGTCATTCATCATTCAGTCATTTGTAGCCTTGTTGCAGTGTAGAAGTTGTTATTCAGTTATTCTTAAGTCATGTCACTACTCAATGACTTTACCATGACTGAATGATGACTACGGGAGTATGGGTGCAGGAGCTGAAATTGTAGACCGACTGTTCTAAATAGAACTTGATCTTGGACTGCAAGAAAGAAAAAGCTAACTACCCTAACATTTTATACAGTGATGCCGTGTTATGCAAAGTTTTAGACCTCTAGAAACTGTAGTGTTCAATTGGTGCGAAAGTAATTTCTGGACTTCTAGTAGTAGAGAATGTGATTACCAGGAGTCCTTTTTGAGTCATCTCCCAATCAGTGACTGTAGAGTGACTAAATGGTGACTACGGAAAGTGAAATTGAAGTCGTACCCTAGAACTTCAAGATGTGAATTCATTGTAATTTCTAATGTATGAGATTTTCAGTCCTCAGTTTTGTGTATTGATCATTCTTGACCCTACTAGCGGCTGTAGGAATTGGAGAATGGAGTCAGAAGCAAATCACAACACGGCCGCAATGGCAGATTGGATTCAGAGCACAGTACGCGAGTCGGACTTAGATTTGAGGAAGGCAGAGGATATGGACCGCTTATTACTAAGCAAGAAGCCGTCACAAAGAGCCATTAGGTACGCACGGGTGTATGCATTTGGGAATCGCTTTCGAGTTGAAGACGAGAGCACCACACAATTGATGAGCTACAACAGTGGAGTAGCATCTATTTTTCAGGAGCCGACTGGGAATGCCAGTGAATCATCGGTGAATTATGTTGGAGTGTTGAAGGACATTTTGGAGCTTGATTATGGCGCAGTAACTACACGGATAATTGTATTGCGTTGCGAGTGGGTGAAGCCTCGCAATAATCGTGGTAATCCCACTTATATCAGGGATGACGCCGGATTTCTTGTTGTAAACTTTCGGCACAAACTACCTCGCATGGCAGATCCCTTCATATTTCCCAGCCAAGCCACTCAAGTTTTTTTCTCTGATGATGTAGAAAGACCCGGTTGGAAAGTTGTCCTCCGTCACGAGGCCAGAGCGCGACGCGAAGTCGTTGACACTACAAGCGCATTCATTAGCACTACAATGGAGACTACAGGGCTAAGAGCTCCGCAGAGGTTGCCAATCCCACTACAAATAGTTAGTCTCGTTGGTGCCATAGAATTGTCTTAGGAGGAGAACTTATTAGCTCAAGAAGGATACTAGGTAGCATGTACATGCGCGCATGTGCCCATATATTCTGTACAATGTGTTTGTTTTTTCCACTCTTCTATGGATTGATAGTAGTGTAAATGTTAGGGTTCCAGATTCATATTTGAAGGAGCACCTGCATTGACAAATGAGTGGAGCAGGATTTCAATGCAAGTTGTGCATAAGTGAGATACTGATCAGCTGCACAGAAGTGGGATAAACAGGAATCATATACAAGTTGAACAGAAGTTGCAACTCAGTTTTACAGAAGTTGCAACTCAGTCCCACAGAAGTTGCCTCTTAGTTTCACAGAAGTTGCATCTCAGTTTCACAGTAGTTGCATCTCAGTTTAACAGAAGTTGCATCTCAGAAGTGGGAAGTTGCACCCCAGTTTCACAAAAGTTGCACCTCAGTTTCACAGAAGTGTATACGGAGTTGAGAATGAGTTCCGTTTAGAGGACTGTGTCAAGATGTGTGCAGGTACACCAATCGGCACAACTTGGAAAAATGTGTAAACTATGAAGGTCCATGATTTATAGCCCTTGGAATCGGACTCATTTTTCCGGCACCTGAATTCAACAAACCCTGAATCCAAAAGGAGGCGGTCATGAACGTATTCATATTAAGGTACACAAAGTATGACGGTTGCAATATATATGGCACTTATGGCCTCTTTACATCAACGCTTTGTACAATGGTCAAACAAATGTACTTGCAAATCAATTCATTCAACATGCATGTGAATTGTGGACAAGTCATGATGGAAAGTATTGACGTCTCTATAGTTGGAAATTTTGCAAAAATATCGTTTATGACTTCTCCAGTTCAAAACAGTCACAAGGTCCTACATGTGAACCCGAATTGCCCTACCACTAAAGCTACAACCTTGAACCCCCAAAAAATAGGACTGAGGGCTTACAATATATGGCGTAAGTACACATCATGGCGGATTCATAACGCTGTCATGTAACAGTGACAGGCATGTACTACCAAAGATAGCCGTGTTACTTGTATATGACTTCGTGACCAAATTGTAGATCGCGCAGTCGCAGCCCAGTCACTGTTAAAAAGTTTTCCGTCCACGTCAGCATGCTGCCCTACCCGTCCGTGGCCTGAAAATTTTCATGGTGCCCTTCCACAGCCCCTGCAGTCATTTCCGAGTTGTTTACAAGTTGACTGCAGTTGCAGTCTAGTCAAACCATCAAGCAGGACCATGAATACCCCCGAATGTCCTTCAGACTACTAAACCGACCAACAGGTTCTCGACTTCATCCACAAGAAACCGTTGACGAAGGTCGTTCGGTATTCCTCCCACATCCGTCAGTCGTAGCCATGACTGAGAAATAACTGTAGGTAATCCGGCAGCATAGGAATGGTGTTATTACGGAGTGTACAGTCGCGTTTCAGTCAAACCGGACACGCAGTCATAGTTGCCCAGTCGCGTTTACCCCCTATTTCTTGTAGTGATTCAACCCAATCCTACATTGGAAAAGTCATAAGGTAGGATGCTCAAATAGGGCTCGGGCTCTAAAAGCATCTTCTAACACAAAGGTACATTTCACTTTCACATTGCACTAGTAATGCACAAATAGTGTATTGATTTTTCAGAAAGGATAAACTTTTAGTGACCATTGCATTTAAACTTCAGAAATTCATAACTAATTCCACAAAGCTCCAAAAATTATGAAACAACTTGGGTTAGATGTTGATTCCATTTGTCTTTCAAGGAAAACTTACTGAAAAATCAATTTCTAGAAGTCATAACTCAACAACTTAATTTTTCAGATCTTAACTGAGCACTTTCAATGGACCTCCTACTTTAACCCCTAAAGGATAATTGTTAGTTGAACTGACAATTGAAAATCTAGGTAGGTACTTATAAAGTCAATTTTTGGTCAAATGTTCATGAAAATTTAACACAAGGTGTAAACATGTAGCTCCTTAGTGGAAATTTAATTTTTTTTTCCGATCAGGTGCCCAAATCAAAAGTTATATTGTCCTTAATTTTTTTGACATCTCGAGTAGCTTCAGGCAGCTTTTGCAAAACTCTTCTAATACTTCTGAAATTTGGTAGGCATGTAACTCACATGATACAAGATGTAAATGTAAAAAAACCCAGCCATGTGTAGTGTAAAAACATCACTCTAGGAGAGTTAAAGGTTGTTGGCCATGTCAGGCAAGGTCGGAAAAAAAAATTCTTTTAACTTCAAGTGTTATAATCTTTCAATCTGTGCTTTCAAAGTTTCTAAATTTTTTTTCCACACATTTCCGTAGTTGTCTAGTACAAATTCACACAGTCGAATTTTGAAAAGAAAACTTTTAATTTTTAATTTCTTCTCATCGTCCTAAAAAATGACAGTTTTTCACAATTCTACTTTGAAATATGCCTCCAGGCTATAGGGGACTAGGGGTTAGTAAAGATCCTACAGTTACAAAAACCTATTGGTTAATGAGTGATTTTGTACTTACCTGCTTACAAGTACAAGTAGAAAACTTTGTGCTAGTAAGACTATGAAACCAATAAAACTTTTTGCATTGGGATTGCAGCTAACTGAGGTCCATTTTGGACCCCGAGGCAATAGTGAGCGGCCCTTCCAAAGCCCAATAAATAAATATAAACAAAACTACAGACAGTGCTCTTCCAATCAACTAAAGCTAAGTATTCCAAGTTTCTCAATGGTACAAGGACAAAGCCTCTGGTAGCATACCATAATCTTGTTTTTATCACCACCATGATCCATAATCAGTGATGGAGTGATGGGTTTTAGACCATCAATGATCTGCAAGAATTTAAAAACAAAAACAACAACAACAACAACAACTATAAATTGACCAATGAGAGGTAATATAGTATCCAAAGAGTTTTTTTCCTGCACGTCGTCAGGCACGTGCACTTGATTAAGTACTATGATAGGATTCCGTATCCCTCGAGGGCATCCCCGTTGTGCTTGTACCCAAAATAAGTTAACTTAATGAATGGCTGCATCAACGAACCCAAAAGCGAAAAGCAATCTGCAATCTGGAGAAGAAGGGGAGCCAGGGCAATGACAAATGGTAAGCTTATTATTATTATTTCTACTGTACGGTGGGTGCAGGGACTCCGGGTGGGGGCACTGCCGTGGTGGCCCAAAAGGGAGGGCAGGGCAGAGCAAGGGTGGGGGCTGCAAGGCAAGGGCACTAAGCTACCTTACCATATACAGAGTACAAAGTTTGGAACTGGGTGCAGCGCCAAAACTGTCTGTGCTGGATCTGGTCAAGTCACAGGGTGCCACCGTGACGTCCTTAGTGGCTGGAATTTTCTTCCAAGGCGACGGAGGTATAAGGTAGCAGCACCCATGAGCGTCACCTCTAAAATCTTGGAAAATCCTGGGAAGTAAATAGATGTGATTACAAGGGTGTACAATATATGAATATTAGGTCCGAGTGTTGGTATTAGGTGCATTTGTAGTTAAGTTCTTTAAAAATTCACAACTTATACTCACAATGTCCAAAAAATATACATTTGAAAGTGCATTGGAATTATTTTTCTCTTGTTAATAAGGTCCAAGAATTTTCTAGATGTCTATTGATAGACATCATGTCCAAAACCCTTAAATTGACGGTTATGGGTGCTACTACCTTATACATAATAACGTAGACAAGTTCAAACTAGCAATTTGGGGCGAACTCCAAGAGGTGAGGTGTGTGGTTGGTTCACAAATCAAACCCAAGTGGAATTATAATGTTTTGATTGAAAATTGTAATTTCCGTGAATTTCTAAAGTGGGTTGCTTTGAAATCACAAAACTACTCATCAAGGAGAGACATCATGAGAGACATCAGGGGTGACGGAGGTGTACGGAAGGTCGACAAGCCTATTACCATGCAAATTAGCAATCTGAATATCAATCTTGGGGCCAACTCTAAGAAGTGTGCCCTTGGTTCACAAATCAAACCTAAGTGGAATTATAATTTTTTGATGATAATTATATTTTTTGTGAATTTTTAAAGAACTCTACATTGAAATTATATAACTCCTCAACGAGTGGAGACATCGAGGGTGAGGGAGGTGTACATAAGGTAAATGAGCCTATTACCATGCAAACTAGCAATCTAAATATCCATTTGGGGGTCAACTACAAGAGGGGCACATATTTTCAAGAGGTGAGTGTTTGTTTCAGGAATCAAACCCAAGTGGAACTATAATTTTTGTAAATTGCTAAAGTGATCTACCCTAGATTGACAAAATTGCTCATAGAATGGAGACATGAACATTCTCAATAAACAACCCAAAACTACTCTCATCTATGTATCTAATGTCATTGATGGAGGTTCAAGATGACATGCGCTATCCCTAAGTTAAAAGGAGGCTAAAATGATCATATGGCTCTAACATGCATCCCTCCCATCTCTATTAATTACTGCCTTTTGCAAGTGTAAAATGTTTTTTCCATTGTCCTAATTAAATCACACAATCATTGTAATGATTTTTTTATAAACTAGCAGGATTTAGATGATGTCTTGGAGGGTATTGGGGTAAAATGTAGGATGATGAAATTAGGCAGTGAATGGAAATGTGTTGGTCTATTTTATCCAAAATCACCAGTCTAGTCCAATTGTGATTCCTACTATTGGGTTCTCTTGCATTATAATTTCCATGTCTACATATTGAACACAAGGCAATAAGCATCTATTTTTTCTCTAGATTTTTTCTAGTTTGCATTTGAAAACACATGCAATTTTAAAATATCACAACATTTCTAAAGTCTAGTTTTGATTCATTATATAAAAGATTTATAAATTTTAAATGAAAATTTATAAATTTTATAGCTAAATTTCTTAGTAATGATTTTGACAATCATCTAAAACATAAAATCAAGTTTGGTCATTAGTTAAAATTTATTGCTATCGTTAATAATTTCATGCAACAATTTGGAATAAATTAACACAAATTTAACCCCTAAAAGACCAAGTAGTAATTTTTGGCAACATAGTATTTTCAATCATCCATAAACAAATGGAATTTCCATTTTTTCTTTGAAATTTTCATACAACATGTGGTTAAGGAGTAGCTTTAAGGCACACAAAAAATTCATAACTTTAGACTACATGGTTAAAAAATTATTGTATGATATGTAGGATTGAAGGGGGGGCCTAGGCAACCCATGCGACTAAGAAAAAATCACTTTTTTAAGAAATAAAAATTTGAAATTGGTTTCCTAGATTTCTGATTGCAATTTATCCAATCCGGAAAACCCTTAGGACTACACAACCATAGATTCAATATCAAGGAAGGTCAACAAGTCTATTGTTTTGTATCTAAAGTCACTTTTTTCATAGATATGTCTTGTAGTTTTGATTCTAATGGAAAATGTAGTAATGATAATTCATTAGTATTAGGAATAAGGATCATTCACTCAGTTTCCGTCCCATAAATATGGATGCAACAATACAAGCATGCAATCATTGTCTTATTCTAGTGTGTTAACTCATAAATGAAGCACACTATTAGCAAAGGAAAACATATGCATAGCTTAAAGCACAATAGTAGTCATTTTGTGTTGCATTTGCTTAAAATGTGACTCACAATAATTGCTTAAAGTGTCACTCTTTCATTCCACAAACATTGTTAGTGTATACAACTTTATCAATCAATCACTGCTTACAGCATTATTCTAATTAACTCAAGGCAATTTAACAAAGCACTCTAACAAGAATCCTCTCTCTAATTCACATTTAGTCCACACAATTGCTTTAACCCCTAAGCGACCATATATGATTGATGTGAAATTTCAGGCTCATTTTGTAGTGGGCAATTAAATTCATTTGACCGTTTAAAAAAAATCGCATAGTTTGTAGGGTTAACTATTGAAAACTTTCATTTTTCACTAAAAAAGGTACATATTTTGATTGTTGAAAAGTCTCCAGAGCCATATATGTCCATTAGTAGAAGAGTAAAGCTTACTAATTTTACTTCATTTTTCAACTTTGAGCAATTTCACTTGATTTGAGTACACTATAACAAAAGTTGGTAAAAAAGAACCGCACTCAAAATCGAGTGCGGTTCTTTTATCCACCATACTGCGTAGGCCCTAAACGACTACAGAATCTTCTTTTGGATTTATGAACTCAATTTTTTGAATTTTTGGGCGTATAATACACCGTTGGAAAGCTCTTAAAAATACCTTTTCAACGGTGTATTATACGCCCAAAAATTCAAAAAATTGAGTTCATAAATCCAAAAAGAAGATTCTGTATTCGTTTAGGGCCTGCGCAGAATGGTGGTTAAAAGAACCGCACTTAATTTTGAGTGCGGTTCTTTTTTACCAACTTTTGTTGTAGTGGTATTTATCCATTTGCTTTGAAAATGGTCCCTATGGAGAGAATAAAGTGTTTTCATGATTTTCACCATTGAAAATTTAAACAAGAAAGTGTTGATTTAAAGTTATTTGTGATTTATACTTATTAAAAAAATTGCATCTCAACAATTGCAAGGTGGATTGTATAATGAGTTTAATAGCTTTTCAAGTAATATTAAGTTTTTTGAAAGGACATTTTAGCGTGCTAACACAATTTGTAGTTGTTCATGTCACCTCCAATCCCAAAAAACTTTTATGTGCAAATTTCTGAAACATTGTGGAAAGGGGCAGTATACTAAAAATAGAAAACGTACATTTTTCTTGTTATAATCTCACAACTTTTATGCAATTTTGCACTCAAAATTGGTGTGCATATGTGAACCACCATATTGGTTCACCTTTAAGATAATTGAAAATATAAAAACTATGTGTGAGATTTTAAGTACAAAAGTGCTAGTACATTAGAATAAACTATAACCATTAGTTAAAAGGTTTTTAGTGCATAGGACAAAAAACTAGGTCAAAATGGCAACCCAAAAATACAAAAAGGAATTGAAAACAAAGATTAGAAGTTGAAAATGAATCTAAATATAAATTGAAAACCAAAAAAAAAAAAAAAGAAGATGAAAAGCACAAAAAAAAAAACTACTAAACTTAAAACTATTATGAGACTACTAATATAGTGCAGAAACACTACTTTAGGCAATAAGTAGTAATGTAATGGATTTTTCAGTAAATTAGTGATGGATGAAGTAATTAGGAGTGTTAGTTAGTTAGGAAGTGGGGGGTAATAGTCGAATTAGGGTTTGGAGCTTTCTCTCTCCTCCTCTTGCTCTTTGTTCTCTTGTGTGTTGTGTGTTGGGTGTGTCTTTCTTTTTGGGGAAAAACAAGGAGTGCAAGGAGTTGAATTAGGATCATAGGCAATTAGTTGAGTAGGTTTTCACTCAATTGAAGTGACAATGGGGTGGAAAGTGAGGTTTGGTGAAGTCAAATGGAAGGTTGAATGAGAAAACATGAAGAGAGGTTAAGTTTTGAGAATTGCCATTAGAACTGTCAACTTTGAGGAGCTACTGCGGGCGTACAATACAAGGGATGCAACTGAGATTTGGAAAATGAGTGCCCCCTAAAGTTACCTTTCCGAAAAGGTATGGCTCAGCTCATTTGGAGCTAAACTGAAGAATTGGCAGCCGTTTTTGTGCAAGGTGGTCTCCTGCTGCGGCAAATCAAGGTCACCAACTTTGGCAAGTCATCGCGGAAGGATGGAACGTTGATTGGGGCTGAATTTTGGAGGAAAGTTGTATTGTCAAGTGGGCTTCCTATAAAAACCAATATTGCCAAATTTGGAGTAATGATGAAGAAATGGTGGCTATTTTTGTGAAGGGAGGTCAGTTGCTGCCTTCAAATGGAGCTACAACGTTGAGGAGAAATTGCGGAAGATTGGCAAGGGGAGTTGAATTGAAATTTGGAGGGAGAATGGATCGTGAAGTTAGCTATCCAAAGGGTTAAATCTTGCTAGATTTGAAGCAAGGAAGAAGAAATGGAAGCCATTTTGGTAGAGAAAGTCCAGCTGCCTCATGGGTGGCAATTCGGGTTGTGCTCTTCCTTGTTTTGTGACTTCAATCAAGTTTAAATGTAATTTGATTACAATCTATGTTGAGTCTTGCATTTTGAGCACATATCTATGGTCTCCCACAATTTGGATGTCTAAAACTCTTGCATGATTGGGGAAAGGTTCATGGGTGAGTTCATGGTTGAATTTAGGGATTTGACTTGGTAGAAGAGGTGCTGTCACGAAATTATAGGCCTAGATTTCACTCATTTTGAGCCCTAATTGGAGTCTTCTTAGTATAAATTTGGTCTAGGAGGATACTAGGACTTCCTAAATCATATTTTAGAGTGTTTATGTTGCCTTTAGTGTTGTTTTGGAGGGATTTTGGACTGCTGCCCTCATGGTTTGCATTAAAAATCTTTTAAGATAAAAATAGAAATCAATATAAAACTTAGTGGAGTCCATTGCTTGGAGGTGAATTTGGTGTAGAAGTACTATACACTCCTCTTCTGGACCAAATTTGTGAATAGTTTTTGTCTTACAGTGAAAATCACTCACAGCATACAAATAAGCAAGCTCTTTAAACATCTATACAATTAGATTTTGAAAAAGAAAATTGCTTCAATGGGGATAAATATATGCTTATGCTCCTTTTTTCATAGTCAAAACACACTTGAAAAGGCTTGGACATTCAGGGGTTAAGTATGATGCCACTAAACATCTAAATTCTTGTAGGACATATTACTTATAGCATTCATTTTAAGTTTACAACACTCAACAATATCATTGCTTTGAGCATTTATTAATACAAGGCTACAAGAATTACAAGTACTCATTCATACACTCCACAATTATATAGACTTAATCACACAACATTGACACAACTTCAAGCTACAACTTACAAGTTACAACTCAATTATCCAATCCTTGGGATCTTCACATACAAACACTCACAAATCATTCACTCACTAAATATATCTTCCCATTTATCACAAGCTTAAAGTCACAAATCAATTTCCACCATTACAACTCTAAGCTTCTTCTATACTTATACACAACCACTACTTAAAGCACATATGACAACACTAATTGCTTCAAAGCTTACACAAACTAACAAGTTGATTTAGACAATGATTATATATATATATATATATATATATATATATATATATATATATATGCATTCATTTAAAGCAATCAACTTCAATGATTCTTCTCACAAAAATTTGCCTAGAACCATCAAATAATCAATCACTTAAACACACAATCACACACATTCAACATACAACCACTCAATATATAATTGTCCAATCATTAGGATTTAGAAATCAAATAAATTACACACAAAGATGCCCAATCACTGGAACTTATCCAACAATTGGAAATAAATGCTTAAAGCTTTATTGCACACACCATGACAAAACAAGTACATGGGCTATAAGTAAGATCACTTAGAAACTAGCATAGTTGTTGTTCTAAGCCAAAACACAAAAGAGAGTGAAAATGAACCATCTTCAACTATACACTTCAATCGACTTTAAGCAAACTTCCAAATCTACACTAGTTAAACCATTTAAAATTCAACTAATCCCATGGTAATTACTCAAATCAATTAACATGCAAGCACTCATTACTACGTACATCTAAAACCAAGAGCAATTAAAAACTTTATTACACAACAAAACAAAAAATTAGGTCTATTAACAATATTTCACACTCACATGTATATATGTGGAAAGCTTTAAATCATTCCATTTTTATTAACGAGATGAAAGTTACAAAGTGTTTAGTTTGAGGGCAATTATGAAATCTCTACTCTAAATAAACTTTGAAGTCTCTAAATATTTGGCCTCTAAATATGAAAGAACTTTAGGGGTTAAAAACCTCTTTAACATTCTAAAATATAAGACATGAATTAGATTTTTTGTTGGTATTATAAATATGATAATCTCTATATAATCTTTATAAATAATTCAATATAATACCTATAGATATACAATAGTAAGTTAATATGTTTTCTATTAAGTAATTTCTAAATAAAATAGAAAAAATTTGAAGAAGCAATTACATGGGAATAGTAGTGAAATTAATTTCTAAAGGTCTGGGAGTGCAAATATTCAACACTGTGAAGTTATATTACAAATTACAACCTAAAAAGATAATTCTATAATGAGCTTTGCATAAAAGTTTTGAGTTGAAACCTATAGATTGCATACGTAGGGTGGATCTACTTTTGCCACTCTCATATTTTTGTATGCTTCAAGTGTAAATATTTTAATATATTGTTTTGTAAAATTATAAAATTACATATTTTTTAAACTATTTTTCCAAAATTGTTCTTTAAATTACAAAAGTAAAATATTATAATAAAACAAGCTTATAAATTTTGAATCATAGAATATTTTTTCAAATTCTTTTTCAAATTCTTTTTAAATGTTTAAAAATTGACACAAGGGTCTCAATTTTTTGCATGAATGAAATATCAAGTCTTGGTAGTACAAGGGTATATTTGAATCAATTCAGGATCCTAAATAAAGATAGTATGATACTATGATGGTTTAGGGTTATGAATAAACCATGAACTTCTCCAAATGCATTACTACAATGTCTATCCTCGGTACATACATCATGCACAAGCTCCTATTCATTTTATTTGTGACCCACATGGCTAAATTTCTAAATATCATTTTTGAAAAATAATGTATTTAAAATATAAAAAGGCAATCATATCATGCTACACAATTATAAAAAGTATTATTTAAAATAAAAAATTGGTCTTTAGAGGTACATTTTTGTTAGCAGTAATCCTAAATATTTGACACTTGATTAAAGTTATTTGCAAAAACAACATAACCTCATTTCTAGTAATGGATTCATATGAAAAAGACAATCTTCCTTTAATTTTGTCATATGCTTTACATCATTTTGGATAATTTTTGAACCTCTATATATCATATATAACATATAATAGTTAGTAGAAGTCAAAACTTCTCCATTGCTAGAGTTCATTGTATTTCAAAATTATGTGTAGTGTAGGTCATTAGAGAAAATGTGGCCCTTTCAAAGTTTTTTTTTTTACTTTTGGCTTATGTACAAATGCAAGGAATTTTTTTTTTTCAAAGTTTTTTTTAGTCCCCAATCTTGTGTGGCACACCAAGTGTTCACATGGGCCATAAACAATATTTTTTAATTTAATCTTTTTAATTGCACATTTTTCAAGTAGTCAAATGGCCCTTTGTAGGGGCTAAATTTCCTCTAAATAAATGTGGTTTATTTGAAATAATGGCAATATTGTATAGACAATGTAAGGGCCACACAAGGGATTCATTTGAAATAATGCATAATGAGTTTTAATTAGTTTATGATTGGAAGGCCACTAGATATTTTCCTAAAGTGCTCTATGTTTATGGCACAAACAATGTCATACAACATCCTAGAAACTATACTAATACCAACAACAAAGAGCATCCCAAACATGCCAAATAGTATTTAGTGTTCCACAATCCTCTACAATTTCCTTCATAGCTATACAAGTCCTGATGTTGATAGACTTCTTGAAGTGCTTTTAGTTGAGGAGGATAGAAAAGATTCAAGTGATGACGATGATGATGGAGACAAGTGCACAAGGTGTATGTAGATACAAACAATGTCTAGAGATCTACAAGGATAGACTTGCAATTGTCATTGAAAATTTACTTAGTGACACAAAAAGATCTCTTAAATTAAGCATGATTTGCAAGTGAATACAAAGCCTTTTTTTAATAGTGTTCTTTATATTTTTTAAATTTTATTGATAGGTCTTTGTATCTTTTATTTTTTCATTCATTTCATGAGAATTTGGAATTCTACAATATTCAGAAAGTGTAGAGAATTTTGAATTTTAGTGAACAAAACTCAATACAAAATATTGAAAGGTTGGTAATACTAAAAATATTGCAACCTTTGCATGACCTAGCTCCTCCTATCTTGATACTTCTATACAACTTTTTGGTGTTTTTCAAATATCCTTACACTTTGATACTTGAGGAAAAAGGCAGGTTTGCATTGTCATAGTCAAGGTTTATGGATTTTAGCCCCTAAAGTCCCATAGTCATATCAAGGGAAAAATGGATTTTGGATAGACCTGTGTAGCCTCAATTTTTGAAGTGATTTTTTGAAACTTCTTTTTAAGATAGAAAAATAGGTTAGCTTTTATAAAATATATTTTTTATTTGTTTGGTGTCGGGGAGCAAAAATTATGCTACAATAAGCTCAAAATGGAAGAAACCAACTAGCAAACAAAATCCACAAAAACTTGAAAAAAAAAAATTATTTTTATCTCTTCTAGATAATATTTTTGGCTACATGAATTTTTTTTATTCATTCCATTTGTATTAGTGATGTGAATGTTATGGAGCTTCTTGTTCTGTGGGCAATCATAGAATATTTTTGAGAAAATAATGTATTGGATTTGTTTTTGAACTCCATTTTCACAATTTAAAGAAAAAAAGGTTTGCGACGTTAAAAATGCTTGCTAGAATAGTCTTGCCATTGGTATTAGTGTGTTTCAAGTTCATTTTAAAGCTATTGACAATTCATTTTTTCCTTCAAATCTCGTACTTGTTTCCACTTAACAATTTTTTAAAGAATGAAAATCACATATTTCTTTTTGAACTTTTTTTTCCTAGACTTTCAACATAATTCATTGATAGTCAAAAAACATACTAAAAAAAACTATTTTCTTCGCTATAAACACAAATATCTTGCAATCTATAAAGTGAGTTTTTGAGATTTCTTCCATACATTTTTATACTAGTCTTGTGTGAGATCTTATGGTTAAATATGCAGAAAATAATTTATAAAGTTTTTTGTTTTTTGCAATAGAAATGGTAGTTTTGAATGTTTTTTGATGAAAAAAGAACTTAGAACTTTAGGAGTTAAAGTTTGGTTTCTATGGTGGTGTCGGTTAGTTTCACGTTGTCTACATTTCCATTATTAGAGATATTTAGGAGTCTCAAAAGTTGTTGTGCTCTACTTTATAATTCCTTGAGTTGAGACTTTTAGTCTCACCTTAGAAATGTTGGACAAGTACTATACCATCTCTCTTTGCTATGTAATATCAAGCCTTTTATTTTTTGCTACCAAAAATTCTTATTTATATGACATATAAAATTTCGTTAAAATGGTGGTATTCTATTAAAATGGCACAAAATGAAACGACTAAAAAAATGAAAACAATGGAAAGATTGTCCGAGGGGAGTGGAAATGCGTGAACTAGGAGTGATTTGAATGTGCTAGGCATAAAATTGACACATGTATGACCCTATCGTGGCACACTTATTCTCCATTTGTAGAAGGTATTCCTTTAAAATGACATGCGGAATACCGCCATTTTAACGAAATTGACCATATGTCCTCTAATCCTTCTCTCTTTAATACCATATGTTTTAATAAAAAAAATCATGTGCACTTCTAATCTATTTGTTTTAGGTATGCTTATTGCACCAACCATTTATTTTCATTTAGGCCACCACGAACTCTATGTGGCTTTAATGGCTTCAACTAATGCCACAAATGTCCTCCTTTGTACTCCAATACTAACAAGTTAAGTGGACATAAAACAAAAGAATTACCTTTATACTAGAGCTTAAATATCCTCACTATACCATTCAACATTTAATTATTTTAAATATTAATAAAATTCCATGGGATAATATGTGATCTTCAAGAATTCAAATTAGGTCATATTTGCCTTGATGTGGACCACTATAGATTAGAGTGAGGATGTCTCCTAGATCATATGAATTTTATAATTCTAAAGATAAATGATATCTTGATTTATACAAATAGATATGCTTGTCTAAAGTAGTTCTACAAACACTTTGTAGCAAGGGAGAATTTAAAAATTTTCTCACCTTGTAGGAATAACCATCAAACTTGATGCCTTTTTGATGAGTGATTAATTTTGTATTTCTTGCATCCTTCTAGTTAAATCAAAATATTTGCATCCAAATATTATACACAATAAATAATATGATACAACATTTATTTCCTTGAAAAAAATCCTTATAACATTAGTCTAGAGGAATCCATTTTAGAGCACATAGGAAGAGAGAAGTAACTCATAACCTATATGAATGACTCCAATTATTATATGCCTTGGTTGAAGGGGAAGATTTTTTTTATTACTTTATTAATATACTATAGAGAATAATCTATTAGGAATGGATGTCTTTAGGCTAGTTAGTGTATATTATTAGATTGCCTTTTATACTATGTGATGATGCTTATATCAATTTCCAAATGCTATTCAAGACAACGACTCTTAGAGATGTCTTTTGACACCTCATCCAAAGCTCAAAGGGCATTAGTTTCAAAAATACTAATGAAGGTTCATTTTTTTCAAGTCAAGCCTTTAGAGGGAGAACGTTAGACTGATTCTTGTGTTTTCTTCATATTGATTAGTGTGGATTCATTATGCTTACACGTGCCTTGACTTAGTTTAGGCAGAGTTTTAGTCCCGTTGAATTTTTTTCCACATTTATCTTAGTAAAAGAGGTCAATTTGGCCCTCACTTTACAAATGTCTTTGGTTGTTTAGAGTTGCATCTATTTTTTTTATTTTGGTGGATGTGTGTACGTGCATGCTCTACCTTTTTATATAGGGTCATGGTCTAATGCAAGACTCAAGCTAAAACATTAGTATACATGTCCATGCTACTAACACAAATAGGGATCCCCTTACAAGCATTGTGACAAGCTTGGATTTTGGCCACGTTGCCTTTCTTATTATATTATGTATTGTGGTTATTAGCATTGTTATATACATGCAAGGCATAGGAATCATCCAACCATTGTGTCATATACTATTTATCATAGAGATTAATCCATATAAGACCATACAATATGGATTGTATAACATGTAGGTACTTTGTGTTGATAATATTGATGTTTATGTATGTGTGATGTCGTGTGTATGTAAGTGCTAATTACATAGTGATATATCAATATGACTATATTTTTGTATGTAAGGGTAAGGATATTCACTTGAGTACTCTTATTAGAGCATCACCACCCATCTTGCAAAAAACAGTGGTGATTTGGCATGCATTTTGCAGAACCATCCACTTTGTAAGTTGGGTGGTGAGCTGCGCCCCACCCGTAGCCTATTAAGAGGGGGAGCTGACGAGGCTACACATGGTGGTTGGCAGACACAAGGTGATTAAGAAGTAAACACATGGTAACAAACATGTACAAGAGGGAGTACAAATATCAACGCTGAGGTGAAAAACGCGAAAGCAAGTAAAACCATTCGGCGCCCATAGTTGCGGAAAAGGCGGTCGAGCTTGTCGCTTGCTGTTATGCAAGCTGCTCCGACTATCAGCTTGCAACTTGCAAAATCTCCTAAAATGAGAGCTTCTTAAGATTTGCCAACCGCTGAAATCCCCCAGTCATCCGTTTTGCAAGGCAGGTGGAGGTGCTCTTAGGTTGCCTCACACTATTTCCTTCCCATTTCTTCCTGTACCCACTCAGTTCGTAGATTTTGAAACCTACAGTCTTTTCCAGACCATCCAAGACCTGTCAGTATCAATGTTCTCTCGGACACCCTAATTACAAGATCATTAATTGAAAAGGCGAATCTCATTTGCCTTTTAGGTGGACTCCATTCTGCAGACGCCATGTCAAAGATTCGGCTGGTCCCAAGTCCTGTTCTTGTGCAGAACAGGAGCAACCAAGGGAAGCCAGGACGTGGCGCCCAGAAGGAATGTGGGGGAGGTTGATTGAACCTTTGCAGTAATAAGCTCACTATTATAATTGAAATGGGACTTTTTCTGGGAGGAATACTGAGCCGCCACCCTCACTACTGTACATACTGTTCCGCTGGGCTTGCTGGCTTGCATTGGGACCCTCAGCCAGAGCGCGTCTCCATTGCGTCTTGGACCTCCAGGATCGGAGGGGTCCGGGGGCTCGATTCCATTGTGGAGGATGGCCGGTGTGGAGGTCTGGGTTGGAGGTCCAGGCTCCAGCCTGAGCATTCAAGGTGCGTAGGGCTGGACGGGCCGGACCCTCCCCTAGACCCCCTAATTTTATAAATGATCTGCTTGGTCCCCGCTGTCTCGTGCGCAGCGTCCTCACCTCCGCCTCCATGTCCGCTTGAGTGAAAAAAAAATTGAAAAAAAATTGTTTTTTTATGGTCCTCCAAGTCATAGCCTCTAAGTGCAATGGAGACTTGCTGGAGGCTACCTAGCCTCCAACTTGGAGGTCTGATTCTGGAGGTCCAGCTTTCCAATGGAGACCAAGCCTCAGTCAGTCCATACATATAAGCCAATCCATACATAATAGAGTTAAGGCCTCCTTACATGTATTGGTCATCGGGGAACTTTCATAGCAAGTGCTACAAGGAAAAATAGACATTGTACTTTCATGTAGACCCGGTGGGTGGGGATAGAGACAATAAAAAATTCCCACGTATTAGATTCCCTGGTCTCCACCAATAAGGTTGTCCACCGGTATTGGTGAAACTTCAACTCCTCCTTTCTTGCTTGTCCACACTGGCAAGACCATCGGTGGAGCCGCTTTTATCTTCTTGCTTGAATTAGCGGAAAGCTTGCCCACCGGGTGAGCATGTTTAGGGTCCTTAGGGCCTCCTTACATGTATCGGTCATCGGGGAACTTTCAGAGTGGGTGCTATAGGGAAAAATAGCCATTGCACTTTCATGTGGACCCGGTGGGTGGGGACGGAGACAATAAGAAATCCCCACATATTAGATTTCATAGTCTCCATCGATGAGGATGTCTATCGATATAGGTGAAACTTCAACTCCTCCTTTCCTGCTTGTTCACCCCGGCAAGACCATCGGTGGAGCCGCTTTTGTCTTCTTGCTTGAATTAGCTATAAACTTGCCCACCGGGTGAGCATGTAAGCTGAACCTTAATGGGAAAGTGTGTGCAATGGGCGACAAGGAGCCGGAGTTTGAGAAGAAGATATGATATGACGAAACTCTTTCAAGCACCCAATCTGGGGTTGGATGGAGTTTGGTGTTGTGTTTCTTCAGCACTATTTTTGAGTTAAACCTTCCTCTGACACTACCGCCGTTACAACTGGGTGCAACCTTTTATGTTTAACTCTACTAGGCTACCAAGTTAAAGGCTATCCAGTTCCGTATGTTTTTTAATGCAGTTCTCCAGAGCGATAATCCAAACAGTCGCTGGCTGCTCCAGTGCTCCAGTGCGAATCAAAACAAACGCTGCTCCAGTGCTGCAAACGCGAATCCTCAACACGCACTGCTCCAGCTTCTGACGGAAGTGTGCCCTCCGTCGTCAGTCCTGAGTTCCCGCTGGAGGAGGAGTCGGGCTTTCAATTCAGTTGCATCCCCTCACCTCATTCACCTCCCCTCCCCTCCCGGGTCAGACCCCCCGGCCCGCACTCCCCGCAGGCGCTGCACTTCCGTTGGGCCGGGGGGCATCTCACTCCACTCCTCCTCCGTTAGCACTGGCTGGACGGCGCCTGACGGTCAGGGAGGGAGCAGCACAGTTGGCGGTATTTTCTCCAGGCTCCTTCCCCCTTCCTCGCCCCCGCCTCGCCCCCTGCTGCCCCCCTCCTCCCTCCTCTCCCTCCCCCCACGCCCCACGGCCCCACGGCCCGAATTGGGTTGCCCGTGAACTTGATGGGCAGGCTCTGAGATTCGACATTGTGTATTTAGGGAAAAACAAGCGGGGGCTCGGAGAGGCGATGGTCATTGGCGATGCACTCATGGAGCACCA
The DNA here is from genome assembly GCA_947034895.1 of Rhytidiadelphus loreus. NCBI lineage: Eukaryota > Viridiplantae > Streptophyta > Bryopsida > Hypnales > Hylocomiaceae > Rhytidiadelphus > Rhytidiadelphus loreus. Next base: position 66,653,530 of record OX344762.1, read on the forward strand.
AGCTTAAGGCCTCCTTATATGTATGGGTCATCGGGGAACTGACCCCCTCGCTCGGCCCTACGGGCAAACCCTGGAATTATTTATTTTCCGCACATGAATTTTTTTGCAAAATTTTAATTCATTTTTGCGATCAGAGACCCCAAATTAGTCTAGGGAGGTCGAGAGTATACCCTAGAACGGCCCAAAATAGGGGGCTTTTTTTTTACATGCACCCCTGGTAAGGACGAGCGAGGGGGTCAATCCACCTTGATCTTATATGTATGGGTCATTGGGGAACTTTCACAGCGGGTGCTGTAGGGAAAAATAGACATTGCACTTTCATTTGGACTTGGTGTGTGGGGAGGGAAACAATAGCAAAAATTCACACATATTATATTCTCTCAAGATTGACTAGTGTTCACCAATGAGGTTGTTCACCAATATTGATGAAACTTCTACTCCTCCTTCCCCACTTGTTCACCCCAACAAGACAATTAGGCGAGCTGCTTTTGTCTTCTTGCTTGAATTAGTGGTAAACTTACCCACCATGCTCACATGTAAGTTGACCCTAACCCTCGCTTTTCAAAAGAAGGTAAAGGTAAGCTTAATAAGTACACAAACTTCGGCAGTGGAGTGCAAAAGCCCCCTCTCCTTCAATTCACCACACCAACAAGCAACTAAGGGCCTCCTTATATGCTCACCTAATGGGCAAGTTTACAACTAATTCAAGCAAGAAGATAAAAGTGGCTCCACCAATTGTCTTGTCGGGGTGGATAAGCAGGGAAGGAGGAATATTGGTGGACAACCTCATTGGTGGACACTAGATAATCTAATACATGTGAATTTTTATTTATTGTTTCCCTCCCCACCCATTAGGTCCACATGAAAGTGCAATGGCTATTTTTCCTTGTAGCACCGGCTCTCCAATTCCCTTCATGACATGTATTTGTAAAGAAGCCCTAAGTAGGCTTAAATCAATTGTTGTTTTTTCATTTATTTTAGGCAATGCAAAAAAACGATCTTCATTGGAGTGATGAAGCTATTTACATTCACATAAATGGATGAAACTTGCAATATGTGGATGAAAGTTTACTTATTCATCCCAAAAATGTACATTCATCCAAATTAGAGCAATTGATTGTCCCAAGGTTGGGTAGCATTTTTCATTTTCATCCACTAGGAATACCTTGCCAAATATTCCCTACAAAAATTTTGCATCACTTTTTAGCGAAAATTCACTAAAAAAAACGAATTTGGATGGTCTCTAGTGTTCTAGCATTGGTTTGTTTTTCTAGTACTAAGAGCATCCCTAGTGGTCTGGTATATTAATCCCTATAAAAATGGTTGATAGAATTGGAATTTTAAAGGGGCTAGGATTTCTTGAAAAGATACAATGGTATTGGAAAAGATTTGCCTTCTTAACTATATTGTGAACTCGTGGTCACATGGCAATCAATGATTTCCTTGACAACAAATACAAACTTTTGCATGGATGCAACAACTATTGGGAATAAGGTAAGTGTTGGAGTTGAAGAGCCCTATAAATTTTTAATTTTCTCTTAATTGAATTCCTAATATCTTGGCCTCACAAGAACATTAGAATTGATGTACTGATGTTGGGGTCCAATGCCTCCAAAGATCATGGCCCTAATGTTTCTCCATCCCCAGACCCAAATGGTGGACCACTAGCAATGCTCTAAGGGAGCTATACAAATTTCTTCGTGTTAGCTTTTGTTGATGCATAGCTTGTGTTGCCCTCATTGCATCAACAAATGTTCGAAGGGAGCAAACTACATAGGCCAAAATATATTAGAAAGAGAAATATATTGCCCCAAAAAATTCCATTGATAAAAGCCAACAAAGAAGATAATGGCACGTTATGCAAGTTAATTTTTATATGTTATTTGTTTGATTCTATGGTTTGGGTGATTTGCATTTGGATAGATTAGATTAGAGCAATAGTAGTACCCCCCAAATAGAGTTGTGATATTGAAATGGAGGGTTGTAATCCACAAATTTTTGCAAGACACCAAATTTAGTGATTTGAATAGAAAAATAGAAGGGAAAGAAAAAACAAGTGACTATGGCAATACCACAAAGTGTTCACTTGGTGGGAGTATATTTGTGGACTATATGATATGCTTCTCCTAGTGATTTGAGACTTAATTGCCAATTTCAAGAGCTTGATTTATATGGAAATTGAATCTATTGTGTAAGAGAATATGAAACCCAGTTACTTGCTTCTTACAACAATAATATGGATGGATTTTTCCTATTAGTGAAAGTGACGCTAATTTACCAAAATGACACTATTTTTAAAACAATATAAGCTAAAATCTTCTTTAAGAAAAATAATTTATACAATTGGGGGAGGGTTGTTGATACTACTTTTATGACCCTCACTAACTATAAATCAACTAAAATAAGTATACCCATTATAAACCCTCTTTCCAATTACTTTCTTCTCTACATATGTCCAATGCTTTAGTACCAAATGTTGAACAAATGGAGATAGGGATGCAATTGAGAAGAGGATCCATAATGGGTATGCCTATCTTCTCATTTTTCATTCTTGTAGTGTGGTGTTGTCCTTCCCTCATTGCCCAAGCATCAAATGAATATTAAAAAATTTCTTGTATTTTATACCTTCTTCACTTGGCACTTGCAGAATGGAGAATGGAAACATAGCGGCTTGGGGTTGGCTTCATGTTGGTAGTCTAATATACTTAGTTGGATATATCTTCCGCACTCCTAGTCTTCACCTCTGGAGGTGAAGACTGGGAGTGAGGAAAATATATCCAACTAAGTATATTCCTTTGTACTATACACTTTTACCTTTTCATTGCCGCTTTTACCTTTGTTGTTGCCAATTTCCCTCCAACTTTACGTCTAATCTTACATTTAGGTAAATGGATTCTCCACTTTTTTCATTCTCTACTCTCAACACATCTTTTAGGGGTGTCACACCTTCTTCACTCACCGTGGCTTCCCATTGGTTCCTCCAAACCCTCCCCAACTTCTCATTCTCCATTCTCCAAGTGCCAAGTGAAGAAGGTGTGACTACCCAACTGGTTGAAAATTTGAAGAGACGGACTTCGGGTCCAAATTTGACCATCGGTGATAAGTATCCGTCTCCGGTACATTCGTGTGAGGAGTGTTTTTCCCTCGGGTTGAAGAAAGGGGGAAAGTGAGGGCAGGGGTCTGCGTACATTGCCGGCACCTGCCCTCACTGCCCATACCACGAGGCACGTAACATCCGCAGTTTCGCCACGCAACTTCCTCCGAATCCTCCTCCAGGTTTTTTCCAAAACAAATAATTCCAACAATTGCTATTTCACCCACGGCTCTTATAAGTAAACCTCAAGACCCATCTTGTTTTCCTTGCATTCAGGCGTGACGAGCGTTGAGCATTCTCTCGTGAGCATCTTGTGAGCTGGACTGCGCAGCCTTGCAGCGATCCAATGTCCGCTTTGCTAGTGTGAAGCGCGATTAAGCTCCACTTTACAAGCTTCCAAGCTTCCACGCTGGTTGAGGAACAACCTGGGTGCCAAATTTGGTTCCTGGTGAGACGAAGACGGGTTTGAGAGGCGGTTGTCGGTATTTCTTGTAGTCACTGTTGTTGAAGCAAACTTTGTATTCCCGTCTCGTGCATTTTGTGTTAGTTTGGACGCACTTGATTTGTGTCATTGTGTGAGAGCAGAGTACTTGTCTTTGGGGTAAACCATATTGTACCCTTGGAACTCATTTGAGTCTAGTCTTCATTGGGTTTTGTTGAGATCGACAGACGATTTCACTGTGTTACTGAAATTCATTTTGAGTGACGGTTCTGGCACAGAGAGAGGACGGAGTGTATACTCTTGAGATAATTGTGAAAGGGAGAATTGGTTTTGAGTTGTGAGGATCCAGGTGGTGAACAATTGTGAACAGTTTGCTACGAATGTGAGCTTTGAGGTTCGCTAAGGTGACCTGCCCAATTGTTGCGTGTGGCACTTGGAGGTTGAGTGTTGTACCCCTGTGCTGTTGTGAACTTGGACCCACTGTTTGAAGCCCTTTGCCGAGCTTGATCATTTCGGCGAGCTGGATCATTCAAAGAATTCGAGCGACCCTGAGAGCGATCCTTTCGCGAAGCTGCGAAGCTGGGTCACCACGTAGTCCTGGAAGAGTTTCGAAGTGGGTAGCACTCTGTTGAATGGGTTCTTCGCGAGCATAACCCGGGTGCTCCAAAAACTGGGCGATTGAGATGTCTGCCAAGGAGGGAGCGCTTCTCAGCAACACTGGCAAGAGCCTTTTGGCATTCGTGGTGATGAAGAGTGGGAACCCCTGAATCAGCCCCGAAGTATCCTTGGTAGAGTTTGATTTTTCTTTTCTTCATTTCTTCGGGTTGTTCTTTTGAGGTGCAGTCCCCAAAATATTAGATACTTAGCAGCCTTTCCTTCTCACTCGCGCATTTCACTGTTCGTGCGATCCAGTTGCAATCTGTTTTTGCAATTCTATCTAGGTAACCAGTTTTAGACAATTAGCAAAAGCGTAGCACAGTTTGCATAGCTTTCCTCTGGGAACAAATTAGCAAGAGACTCGGTGAGGAACGATGCAGTATGTGACAAACTCAGAGAGAACCTCGGTGAAGGATATCCTTATGAGCTTTGTATGTCAGCGTTGTGAGTCGTCCTCTCAAGTCTGGAAATCCCTCGGCTTGATCATCTTTCTCCCTGGCATGGTCACGTAATTTCCATCATTTCCCCCTCCCTGATTTTCCAGTGCAAGTTAGTGTTCAACAATCATCCATTCAGAGCAGATATTAGAGCCATCGCTAGGAATCGGGCATTATGCCAGACAAGGCGTGTGTTCCTGAGTTCGGCCAATGCAGATCTTGTGCATTAGCGGCCCAGAAGGGCCCCGTGAACGGGCCATTTCCCACATCGCATACGGAGGTTTGTTGCTTGTACAAGTTTCAGCGACAAGGACAACCGACGTTATGCCTGAAAGAGAAGCTGTGTGACGGTCTTTGTGAGAACTGCCCATCCAGGTTGAAGTTCCGACCGCAGCTTCAGGACCAAGCCACCCTCCTTCCTGAGCTTCCAGTTCAAAGCAGCAGCGATGCAGAAGAGGTGAGAGCTCCGGATACTGGAAAGAAAGGCGGTTCGAAAATAGTGCCGAGACGGCGTCAAGGGTTCAAGAAGCTGACGATTGAGCTACGTCCTCCCAAGTTTAAGAAGAAACTCTGGTTCGGGACGTATGAGCCCGAGGATGTCGACCGTGCGAAGGACGCCATTAATTATTACATGGGATCCAACCTCCCATACAATCTCTCGGACTCTCCGTCGATCTTTGCACAGCATAAGATCAGTATTGGGTACCGAGAGTTGCACCCGTCGTGTGAGCAGTTTATCGAAGTCGGAGAGAAGCAGATGCGTGCCACCGCGTTCTTCGCCAGAGAGGTGAAGCGCGTTATTCAAACAGTCACAGGCAAGAAGAAGGGACAGCAACGACGCTCGAGAGGTACTGGCAAGAATGTCGTTAAGAAAGAGCAGACCCCCGAACCTGTTGCGTCTTGTGCATCTGGTGTCACGTCTTTGCCTTGCGCATCCGATTGTGCATCAGCCATGGCCTGGGAGGAGACCTCTAGTGTTGCAGTAACAGCGGCAGCAACCACCACCTATGGTGCAAGTTCTTGTGAGGCGAATTCAGAGCTTGCCACCACCACAGTGAATCTGCCTTCCTGCGAGGTTTCCCCATTTGGACCTCCTCAAGAAGTCGAGTCCTTCAACTTGGACGTGGAGACCCATGTTCCAAATTGGAGTTGGTCGGATCTTCTGGATGAGTCGAATCTTGATGTTGAAGGCGAACCGGGAATGGATCCTTCCCATTTTTTTTCCTGGTGGCCCTGAATGAGGATTGCTACCTCTTGGTTGCATGAGCTCATCATAAATTCCTAAAAAGATATGTACAACACCTACGTTTTTGTTATCTTTGTTATGTTCCATTACTATCCATATTGTGGCCAAGCTCTTTGCTATCACTCAATATGTGATCCGAGTTCTTCCCCATCCATTACTGTACTTTTGCAACTGTTCGCAAATGAGTACATCATTGGCAGACTACAGACAGTCGGTAGGCGGTTGAATGATACGGTAGCCACATGTAAATAAGCAGAGAAACGTGATAGTCCAGAAAGAGACTTGTGTTGGTTTCTCACCTCCATCAATGGACAAATGAGGGCATACAACCTGTCCAGTATGCAAACCTTTGTAATAAAGATTGTAACTTACTTGTATCTGCGCATGTTCTCAAGACCGGTCTCATCTGCACAACAAAAGATCCAAGGATACAAAAAACATCAAGGCTTTGAAAATTCGCATGTTAGTTCTAAAATAGGAACAACTAACAGCTTGGTTTGCAAGTTCAGCAAGCGAGAGCTCCTCAAATCAACGAGTCATTGTCCTTACATGTGAGTATGCCAGCGCGTTAATTTCAATCGATTTGCAATGAAGTGGCATGACGTCGCTTTTAATAACTCTTGGTTGGGAAAAATTTCAAACGGTGTCATGCCACACGTACTCAAGAATGTATCGGTGAACATTCATAGCTCAGAGGAAAGAAACTAAGTTACAATCCCCAATTCTAATATCGATTCAAACTGAACCCATGCTACGATCACATCCAAAGAGAAATATAAATAAGTTCCTCATCTTGGATTAAATTTCATGCCTGTACCAAACAACCACCTCTGACCTAATCCTTCAGCTCCCGAAACAAGCCTAGACTGTGAATTGAACTGGAAGGACTACTCTCGGAAAAAGTCCTTAAAGAGGAACTAAAGTGAACACAGGAATGGGAATGATCTACACGACCGGGAGGATATCAAACATCTGACAATAGAGTTAAGTTTCTCACACGCGAAGGTAAGGTAGAGTTACATAATTGCACCACCTCCAAAATCTTACAGAATGAGTACTATATGATTTCGAGAATGTACACCATCTCAACGTCCGAACTAATGTCGACCATGTCCGCATACTCCTTAAATTATATGTTAACACCTGCTATGATTACATAGACATACTAATGCACTTACCAGAATATCGGCTTAGATACAGAATTAGGTATGCACAACGATAGATTCTCAATTCAAGCAACGGAATGACATTAGCAGTGCAATGTACAAATGTTTCCAACCAGAAACTACATTCGTGGACGAAATTTATATCACCTAGGTTTTTACAAATCTGTCAAGAAGCAATCAAAATAACTCTCTGATATCTGTCCAGACTTCGGGGATTAACATCCGCTTACTGCGTTTTCACATCCCATACAACCCAACCGTCTGTTCATATTCCGTCTAGGCTGATGCAGAAGGATGAACCTATGCCAATTCTACTTTCAGCAAAGATCGAAACTGAAAACAACTAAACACTAGTACTATGCAGTATATTTCATCTGGCTTCTATCATGGAGAACGCGGAGAAGGAAACCCAGCATACTAAAAGAGTTCTTCCTTGATATGAAAATACCAAACCCTACAGAGCAGAGCAAGGATGATTTGGTGAAAGGCCGGAACGGCTGCAAGCCAGTGTAGTCGTCCCGCTTAGGGTCTAATCAAAGATTAAAAAGCAAGCGGTTCTCTAGAGAGTGATCACATTGCCCTTTGTCCACTATAAATACACTAGGGTCCTATAGATCGCCGGGTCTGCGCCAGGACCTCCTTGCTGCTACCGTCTCCAGCTTGTTATGAGCCAAGGGTCGTATGGGATGTGGGAGAACGAAATTTTTTCTGCTGCAGACGAACTGAAACGAGCGGAGAATCTTAAGCATCCAGGGATGTTTTGTCCTTAGTCTTACTGTAACAGCATATCCAAGAACGCATTTCTAATGTCGATGTCTCTAGAATTCATATGCATTTTCTAATCAGTGGAGGTGGTGCTGGTGGCGGCTGACTCTCCTTTGGGGCTACTAAACGTGTCCTTAATCTTGGACATGAAGCCTTCCGGCTTCACATTTTCATCTCGCGGACCTTCATGCTGATCGCCAACCACAGTCCCACTCGCGGACTTCGTCATCCCGGCGGGAGTACTAGAACTAGCCTCACCATCATCGATTGCGGTTTGCTTTACATCGCCCATCTCGGAATGAGGCCCGCCATAAGCATCTTCACTCGGATTCACATTTAAATTGCCCGCCTCGGGGGCATGAGAGTGATCCACCCCGCCAAAACTAGCATTCTCCCTCCCGCTTAAGTTTGAATTGCTCCGAGGAGAGAGATGATGCTCATCACCACGAGCATCTCCGCTTTCATTTGGATTGCTCGGAGGAGGGTGATTTTGCTCGTCACGACGAGCGTCTCCGCTTTTAGGATTTATCGGAGTAGCCCACTTCGCGAACTCCTCTGCACGTCTGGCATGGCGTTCCGTAGCGGCATTGGCATTCGGTTTCAAGTCAAGCTTACTGAAGTCCGCCCCTGGCCCAGCGGGAGCACTAGTAAAGTCGCGCCGACCTAAATTGCGACCTGCAACAGGTGGCCCCGTGGGATCCAAAGCGAAGCCTACCGTGCCGATGTCTTCTTCGTCGGAGGAGGACATGGAGCTGCTGCTCGACATCGACAGAAGACGGGCAGGGCCATGCTTCTCCCCGTCCTCGCCATGGCCAACCTTCTGCGCTAGCTTGTCCTTGACTTTGCCAGCCATCCCAGAGGAATTTTGGGCATCCTTTTTGCGGCCATGTCGACCCATCAGGCCCTTCACTCTACCCTTGATGCCCTTCTTCTCCTCCGGCGCCGCGGCGCCAAACAAGTTCGGGTCGCCAGTTTCCAAGTCGCGCTCGGGTTGCGTCGTGGTTGTGCCCTCCGCATTCGCGGCAGGGCTTCCGAAACCCTCGTTCTCCATGATTCGAGCTTAAATTGAGACTAGAAAGGCTGGCGAAAAAAGTGTTCTGAGAATCGAAATGCAACAAAAAACGGAATAGAAAACTGAATGCTCACCCAACAGCTACAATTCTAGAGTAAACTACGGAATTGCACACAGTGGTGGAACTCTTGCATCAAATCAAACGATTTCGCTCTATTCAAAGGGAGACCCACAAAAGCACTGTTGTGTGAATCGAAATGCAACCCAAAATGGTGAATGCTCACCCAAGCAGCTGCGAATTTCTAGAGAAAAAATTTGAAATGAACACCACGGTGGGTACTATTGTATCAAACGTAGCTCCGTATCAAACCCGAGGTTTAGAAAACACTGTTGTGGTAATCGAAGCGCAACAAACAAGGTAATAGCAAAACAGAATGCTCAACCCAGCAGCTGCAATTCTAGAGTAAACGATTGAATTGAACGACACGGTGAGTACAGTTGTATCAGAACAAAAACTATGCCAAACCGTGGCTCCAAGAGCACGGTTGTGAGATTCGAAAAAACAACACGAAGCAATACTTCAGATGATGCTCGAGGAAACGTTGAATTGATCACCAATGCGATGGGACTTTTGTATCAGATGGAGGAGAAGAAGTGGAGCGAATGAGAGATCGCCAGGGAGGGTTGCTTATTGTCAGCAATCGCTTCTCTGAAGCTGCCAAGTGTCCCCGTGGCTTTCGCTGACGGGATTCCGATATTTTAATGGCGGGGATTCGAGCAACCGTACACCCTGGATTCCACCCTCTCTAATTGCACTTGCACGAAAAGTATGTGCACCTGTAATTAGTGTAATAGTCAATAATTGAAACTCAGGTAGAGCTCTTAACTCTACTGTAGACAATCAAAAGATTTGCAATGGATACTCTTGCAAAAAAACTTGCATTCAAAATTATTTAAAAAATTATTAAGGTAGAACCACCCATTCCCGACCAGGGTCCAATAACCAACCTATAGACTGATTTATTTCCAACCATAGCAAAAATGGGTTTTTTTCTCCATTTCAAAATTGAAACTTTTAATTTATTGACATATGTCCCAAATTAGTGAGTCAGAAAGTAGAAAGCTATAAATAAGAAGGCAATTTTTGAGTGAATCAAAATTAGGAGAGTCTATAGATTGGTAATGGGTCTGAAGTACTTTTTGCCTTTCAAAATTTATAGTAATTTCAATTCAAGTGATAAAATTACCAAATTTTTTGCAATCCTCCTCATTTCTATCCCTACACCTCTGAAAATATTTGCTTTGCCTTGTACTATTCTAGATCATGTCTCCAATTGCTTATTCGGTTGATTATGGGGGCTTCTACCTTATTGTTGTTGAAATTTGATTTTGGATGCTAAAATACATATAGGAGGATAGTCTTCTTAAAAAAATTCAAAAAATAGTATTTAGTAATTTTATATTCAAACTTTGTCAAGATATAAATGGTTAAGGTGAATCATTCCTCCAACCACATGAAAATGTAAAAAATTGCGCCATGTTAATTTTGTATTTTTTCACCTCTCCTATTTGATTTGGAGCTTATGGTTCAAAACATGAATTTAAAATTTTTCCAATTTTATTATAGGTGGAAAATTAGAAATTCCAATGTTTTTACTAGGGATAAAATGTAGGGGGAATGAGGGGAACAATTCACCTTGGCCCACCAAAATCATTACAAAAAATTTGAGGCATACAAAGGACTGTAAGTTTTCTCCCCCCCCCCCCCCGAGTGCAATTAGGGAATTCATTTATTTTGTTTTCCGGATTTGACATGGCACTACTGGTGCCATGTCAATTCCATGTCAGACTGACAATTTTTTAAATATTTAAAAAATTTAGATTAAAAAAATAAATTATTAATAATAAATATTTAAAAATATTTAAAAATATTTAAATTTAAAAAATAAATTAATAATAATAATAATTTAAAAATATTTAAAAATAAAAAAAAATAAAAAAATAATTTTCTTATTTTCTTGTATTTGCACTGCGGGACTGCCAAAAATCAAAACTGGCAGCCTCTTTCAGGCCTCAAATTTTTCCTAATGGCGATGCATTTAACATTTCAGAGGTAAGTTACTTACTTTAAGTAAAATACTATATGAAATCTATTGCAAGAAATATAACAAACAATAACCCCAAAAAATTGAGGCTCTTTTGCCCTAGGCTGCGAAGGAGCCTCAATTGTTGTATTAGAACATCACTACCATGACTCATTACAACCTTATGGGACGCCATAGACTCAGCCTCAAAGCAAAAGAAAAAACCACCATAACACTTGGCATTGTTTTCAAAGCACTGGGCGCTCCATTTTTGCCAAGAATTCCTCAACTTAGTATGCATAGTGAATTTCTAATCCAAGCTTGGGGTTGACTACTTTGGCACTAATTGATGGCAAATTCTCCTTGAAAATGGAGCCATGGACCACATTGAGGTCGTTGCTCTAGTTGGTTGCTATTTAAATTTTTTTATTTAAATTTTTTTATTTTATTTAAACAACTTTGGTACCATCACTACAAGGCACAACCACTAGTAGAAACCCATGTTTTTCTAGATAGATTTTTCTAGACATCCACATGTTTTTCATGTTAATAATGATGTCAAATCAAACATCTCAATGTTTTATTTGACATCATTGCTAACATGAAAACATGTGGATGTCTAGAAAAATCCGTTAGGAAAAACATGGGTTCCTACTAGTGAACATGTCAAGTTTTGCATTACTGGTGGAAGAGTGTCGAGTCACTATGATTGTGTCATGGTGGGTGAGTGTCAAGTGATTGTCTCGGGGGGTCATTTAGAGTGTCCATTAGAAACCATGTGCGAACAAAACTTTAGACCCCCTATATATTTTTTGAATTTTAAATAAAACAAAATTAAAAAAATATGAAATAAAATTTTCTACTTTAAAAGTTTATATTTTGAATTATTGATATTTTTATTTGTTAATAATAATTAGTTACAAATTTTTGAAGTAAAAAGATACACTGTAGAATTGAAAAATAACTTTCACACCCCTATATTATATAAGAAAAAATTGTCTAAAAAATGAACTAAAAATTCCTAAAAATAACTAATTATTGAAAGCTCATTTTGAGTTGAATATTGACTCAATGGTCATCTAAATGTGTCCTCTATAATTATTTGAGTTGAAAAACATGCCATTTTAGTTCATTTTCAACCTCTTCTAGAAATCATTTCATATTTTATTTGAGTTGGAAATTTTGGCAATAGAAAGCTATAGTCATTATTAAACAATGTTCAAAATTTTAGGTTGAAATTATAGTTTATTAGAAACCACTTGTTCGCACATAGTTTCTAATAGTAGAACTAAGTGCACCCCCCGAGGTGATTGTACCTGGGGGTGCCAAATGTCTCGCCAATACTAGCTTGCTGTGGAGATTTGGTCGGCCCACAATGGCAATGCTCTTAGGGCACCTACACTACAATATGTTCAAGCAAATCAATGGATAATATTCCTCTATCATAGAAGATCAATGGTACAAAACCTTTAGAGGTCAATTATGGCGTTGTCACAAAGATTTGCAAATATGTTTGGAATAGTACCAGGCCTTTGCTATAATAATACTTTGTATATAACTATGATACCCATAAACACCATAAATATCCATAAATTTACCCTCAAACTCCCTTTTTTCCAAATCCCTATTCTTACAATTCCTTCAAAGCCCTTAAAATTGTCATACCTATCTTTGTTCTACCACAAAATATGGAAAGTAGCTTCAAACAACTTGAAAATTTACCACAATGTAAACCAACTATCTAAATGATCACATAACAAATTTCATCTTAATCTAAGATATTGTCCAACTTTGGTGAACATTTTACTAATATTGACTTCTTAACACTTTTCTACCTTCACACCCCGGTTGTATTTTATGCATAACTCATAGATCTCAATTCCATTGAAGCTAAAATTTTGACACAAGAGAGAAGATATGATAAGAAAAATACCCTAAAAATTTCATTGCCATAACAAAAAATGTCAATAAAAATGACGCTCCTCAATACACCCTCCTTGGTTGCCTTGAAATCCAAACATCTCTACTTCAAACTCTCATAAATTTTTCTATATAATAGACCTAGATCCGAAACTTGACTTCATTGTGTATCAACTCTTCAAAAAATTAGATCTAAAATTTTGCATTCAATCAATATTTTTGCAAAATTCCACATGAAACTTCTTCAAATCAATACTCCTTTCAATATCAAACCTCAAGAAGTACAGAACTAGCATCCAAAATGGCTCTTACACCTCCCAATACACCAAAAACAAGAGAGAGATAGAGTAGATTTATACACCCCATGACTGGGCATATTCTTACCGTGCAAAATCCGTAAGTTATGCTATCAAACTTCTTAGCAAGTGTTTCAGTAAGTCATGTTTAGTCAAGACAGAGGGTAGCAATACAAATAGTAAGCACTTGAGGCAGTTATGTGACTAATCCTTGTAGTAGGATTCAGTCAATTAAAAAACATAAATAAAAACTACCGTGCTTCACAGTTGATCCATCTATTTGAACAGAGGACCTCACGTCGTCCAAAGTATTTTCAATCTAGGTAAAGTCATACCCATTGTATAATCCAACGATTATACTTCAAAGTGATAACATGTGCTGCATGTTAAGCTTATAAGGCTTACGATCCATTACCACAGTCCAATGGTCAGATACTACGTGTGTAAATATTTACAGATCGTGGTCATCAAGCACAACAACTGAATTGACAGTAATCCACACTAGTTCCAGCACTTGTCCCAGTTGAGGACGAAAAAAACTCGTTTGCACATTCGGACAGCTAGTGTTGAGGGAGCTGCCTCACTTGCACCCATGGCCACAAAACAAACACGAAGTCAGTTTCCGGTCGTGTGCGAGTTGTCTACAGCAGTACTCCAGTTGTTATCCTTTTCGCAACACAAGCATGAAAAAACTTCAGAATTGTGATTTTTTGCACAAAAACACCCAAAGATACCTTGTAGCACTATCTACTCTCATCATATACTCTCACTGTACATGCTTGGCACCTTATTAGTCATTGGTGTCAAAGTGATATCTTTGCACGTTTGTGATGTCAAACTCCAGATCTAGCTTGTGAATCGTGTTCAGTCCAGTTGAGTACCCCCAGCTTGAAAGTATGGTACTAGCTTTGAGCGCTCCGTGTGTAGCCAGCAAGCGTTGCTCAGTATCCTTCTGTGAGAAGCACATCCAGGAATTAACCACTGACTAAATGTGAGGTTTGCCTTAAGTCGATGACCCTTAGGTGAGTGTAGTCAGTTGGAATTCCAGTGCATTAAATTGTCGTTCATAGCCGCCAGATCATGTGACAGGCTGATCAGTGTGAGCCCCAAATTCATCACTTGGGACTCATTGTTTTCTTTTTTTTAGTTTATTACAAATTAAGGCATAAAATACTACAAAAAGCCTAAAAAAGAGTGTAGAACCAAAATAGGTATGTCACGTATCAGTATAGCATTTGGTCATAAATAGCCTTTTATCCATAGATTACCCATAAAACTCACTTGTATATAGGTTAGAACCCGTAAATAGTGGAAAACAATAGGGCTACGGGGAACTTACCCAAAATAGCCCAAACCCAGTACATGTGACCACGATAGGCTAAATTGGTCTTAGGAGAGTTAGGAAGATCCCCACATAAATCTCCAAAGATAGGTTCTAGTTTCCCCATTTCATCGACGAAACGTTAGGGATCCAAATTGTTAGCTTGCAGGTGTTACTTGTTCCAGACAGGCCGCATGGAGGAATCCACGGCCGCCGGATAGTGTTCTTGGATCTGGAACATGTCAGGGTATCCACAGCGAAATCCATTCGCCAAGATTCCCTCACGTATAAAAGATTCCTTGACTGCCGGTAATTTAAATGAAGTCAGTTTTCGCCTCGCCACCGACTGTGTGCCAGAATAGCCCAAGACTTGGCACGTGGCTTGGGGGACTCCATGAGAGGTTCCCCAAAAAAATCTTGGTTTTTTCTGATCTCCAAAGGATCTTTTTCCGAGCAGTCAACCGCCAAAGGCCACGACGGGAAATTCATAGAAAATACCCAGGCCGCGGTAAAATCTCACTAAAAATTAGACTAGCATTTTTTATGTTAATAACGCGCCCCGACAAATTTCATGGTGTTCCGATAGCGGGAGGCAGCCGAAATCAACAACATTCCCCCAATTAATAATTACGGCAAGATCTTTGCGGGGTTGACCGGCGTCCCGGGAGCGTACGAAGTCGGAACAAAGACATCAAGGAGTCTTTTCTTACTCCCTAGAGCCTCCCCAACAACCCTAGCTAGTTACCCAGGCCAAAAGAGGTAAACCCCAAAAGTTAGGTTTTTACCCTTTTAATTGGCCCTAGTTGGCACTAGTTTCCGATGGGTTTTTTGTGATAGAAATAGGGGGTACAGGATCCTTTAGGCTAAAAATGGCATTTTGAAGCCATTGGCGCAATCCGTTTGCAATTTCGAGCTAAACTCCAAAAGCTAGAAGTTAGGGCCAGCGTAAAACCCAAAATTAGGTGAAAATCTCAAATTTGGATGAAAATCCGGATGGATGAGGTTACTCGTCGAGGGGGGGAGTGGGCCCTTGGAAACCTATAAAAGGGGGCCCTTCTCTCTCCCAAAACACCCCCAATACTTGTTTTGGGTCCGTGGGTCCAACCTCTCTTGGTTTTGGCAACTTTTGGCCAAAACTCCCTACGGTGTTTTTGGAGCACTTTGCTCCTCTTTGTTGTTGCAATTTTAGTGTTGAAGGTCCGTGGGGGGCCCTTCTTTCTTGTCTTGTAGCTCTTGTGTGGTTTCTTTTTTAAGTTTTCTTACCGTCCAAAGTCGGGTTGAGTGTCCTTCGGCCGTGTCTTGTACTAACCTTGGAACCACCCTCCACCGTACCTTGGCGATGCCACTTTGGGGGCCTTCTAGTTCATGTTGTGTTATTTATGTTGCACTAACCTTCCTTTACTAACCACGTCTCTTTCCGTATTTCGTTACTAACCAAGTCTATTACCTTTGCATTTGAGTTGAGTCCTCGTGTCCGTATTTGGAAAAGAGTGGGGTAGTTACCTTCGGGAAACAAAACTCTACCTTTCCTAGTGGTCTCAAGTCCTAGATGGTGTGTTAAAAGAGTGTCAGACAGCGAAGCTTTGAACCTCCAAAGTAGTGCTAAGTCCTAGATTTGGTGTTAAACCCAAATCAAGGGCGGAGCTTTGGACTTACCGTCTAGTTAGTGCCAAAGTTTAGTCTCCAAAACGTGTTGGAGACAAACCAGAGTTTAGCGTCCAAAATTACGTCTTATAGGTCCACGATCATTGTCAAGTCCCGCCTTGGCTAGTTCACTAGGGTAATTCTAACCCTTTGGGTACCATTCGGGCCCATAATCGAACCACTTAGCCAAGGGAAGGGGGGGGGGGGGGAGTACCCCATTAACTAGTTCATTTTTTTGGATTAAAGCCGCCCAGCCAGGCAATGGCCCAGCCAGGAGCAGCCCCTGCCCAGCCTTGGCCCCCGATTAGTTCATTTTTTTGGTTTTTTTCCTTTGGCTAAACTATATTAGGAAACTAAAAAAAGGGAGGGGAAAGAAATAGAATTAGCAAAGTAGGATAGCATAGGAAACTAGGGACCAAACTAGAAAGTAGGATAGCATAAGAAACTAGGGAAAGAAATAGAATTAACAAAGTAGGATAGCATAGGAAACTAGGGACCAAACTAGAAAGTAGAATAGCATAAGAGACTAGGGAAAGAAATAGAATTAGCAAAGTAGGATAGCATAGGAAACTAGGGGAACAAACTAGAAAGTAGGATAGCATAAGAGACTAGGGAACGAAATAGCAAAGTAGAATAGCATGGGAAACTAGGGGGAAACTAGCGAGTGGATAGAGTAGAAGCTATAGGAAGGGAGGAGATCCGCCATCCACACTAAAAAGGTATAACTCGAAAGACAAGGAGACGTTTCCATCTCACCTCACTAACTCTCCCCTCCCAACCCACACATCACCACCTCCAAGTGCCATGGGAGAAGTGGGGAGGAAGCTTAAATAGGAATAAGATACCACCAATAGGGTAGAAGGGAAATCCATCCCACCATTAGGGTGAGACGGACGTAAGAGGTAGTTAGGCCATATTTTGACTTTTAGATTCCTTCCGCATTAGGATAAGATGACGCGTAAGTGGTAGTTGGGATGTAGTTTGACCTTCTAAGTAGGTAGGTGTCCAACCCACCCCCTTCCATCAATGGGGCATGCGGGTTGAGGAGAAGGAGAAAGAAGAAAGAAGTGGCATGCACGGAAAGAAGTGTTAGTCTTTTGAAATTACAAATACGTCGGGGCCAACCAAATACGTGGCCTACAAACTGCAAATTACCATGGTGGAAGAAGGCGAATTGACCGCCCTCCTCACGGAACAACATGCCAGGGTAAGAACCTAACCTCCCCCCGCGTCATTGGCCCACTAGGGGTAAAAGTCTCAACTAGGCCGAGAGCTAGGTACCATTAGAGTCCAAGTTAGGTCAGATATGATTAGGAAATCTTAGAGTATGCTTTGAGGGGTTTCCAAAAACATAAGACACGTAGGAATCGGAGTTAGGATGCCCAAGATACCGATGGATGAAGTTTAGAGCCCGAAATGGATGAAACTTGGAAGTGTTCGTCCACCCAAGTTGGGGCTTAGGATTTAGATAGAAAATAGGGAGTCAGGTCCGTAGGTCAAATTTCACCCCCAACCAGATTTGGAAACCCATAGAAAACCATGGATGAAGTTTGATAGCCTTGTAGTCAAAACTTCATCCGTCCATAGCAGGTGATTAGAAGGTCCAAATTGAGTGAGTCTTAGATTTTTAGAAATGGCGTGAGATAATCTCCTATCTTAGGACACTAGAGTAGTATTTGGAAATAGGAAACACAAAAAACATAATATAGCAAAATAGTCAACTTAGGAGTCATTAGAATCACAATTAGAGAGTCACGATTAGGAACTTAGCAAAAAAAATTCATTGCTTGGAAGGCACAATGGATTGACGCTTAGGCACCCATTCAAGTAGGACACTATTATAGAACTAGAACCTGGTTGTGTTCGCCGATTTACCAAGGGTAGGTAAATAAGCGCCCACAATTAGCCACCTGTAACTTGTAATGGTTTGGGCCGTTGGTTTATGAGTTGGGGTAGTGTACAACCTGGAGAATGGTTGTAGTGATTATGGCAATTAATTGCCTATAGTTCGGCCTTGTAAATCATTCAAGTAAACATTGCTCATATTACGACAGAGAATCTAATCAAAGATACTTGCATTTCCATTTCTGTGGATTTTGATGTCAGTTTTATACACTGGTAGCCAACCTAACAAATGTCAGTCGTGGACTATGTCCAGTGTTGTAGCCTAATGAAGTTCAGGCACATTTCTCAGTTTGGTGGTTATATGGTTGAGATGTGTAGAGTACAATCCGTTATTAGGCATGTAGAGTGGTAATAAGCTTTCATCAGTAAGCTTGCAGAAATTGTCATGATCTGCCATAGTACCAGATGAGAGAGAGAGAGCTACTGCCCAATACTATCCCTTGCCTCAAGTAGACACCCAAATCCGAAAAGCGGCTAGCTACCGGCTAGCTGCTGGCTAGTCCTAATCTAACTCTACTAACCCTAGTATCAACTATTGACAAACCGGTTATCAATTGGCAACTACAAGGTCAACAACAACAAGTTTCTTACTCTAACAACTCCCATCATTCAATACTAACAACTCCTAACTAACAACACTAAACACTAATAATACCCAACACTAACAACATTCTTGAAACTAACAGAGATGTCAACTTCAAACACTAGACGGTCCACATTACGACAACGTATTGTTATAGAGCTTCTCTTAGCAATTATTTGAGGGCAAGGAATTGAATTGATGTACACTTTCATGTAATTAGGATTAAGATTTGTCACTCAACTGGTAATTAGAATTGTCACTTTTAGAGTCTCCTCTTGTAGTTTTGTGCCTCTATTCCTTGGTTACTGGTAAAATGTTTGTCAATGGAGTTTTGTGTGTATGCGTAGTTCAAATTTCTTGTTTGTTTCATATGTTCAAATTTAAATGTTGTAGAGAAGGCCAAGCAAAATGATCAATTAGTGGATTGATTGATGATTGCAAGTGATAAAAAGGTATACATTTTGGTTCTACTTGTGACCAAAATACATAGTAACTTCATCTTGTGCTGGTGGCTATATTTGTTGACTAAGATTGGTAGGTTTCTTTTTTTGAGGCAAAATGTTTCCATTTCCATGATAATGTAGCTAAACATGATTCAAGGTATAAGGGTTTTTTGTATCGCACTTACAAGAGCATTAATTTGATTATTATGAACTTTTGTTGGTTTATTTGTGCGAAGTGACAAGCGAGTCTCTTCTTTCTTGGATCAAGGATAACGTAATTAAGAAAAGGTTAAAGACGTTTTTGAAAGAGAAATCCATGTAAGTATTACCTTCAAATTTTCTATAGTTGTGATACATTATAAATGTTATATTATAAGGTAAAAGTACCTATTCCTAGTAACTAAGCATTTCAGCTTGCACGATATGAAAATTTCATTGAGAAATTGAGCTCAATGTATGCAAACATAAGGATGAGGTAGAATGCAAAAAAAATGATTTTTTTTCTTCCAAGAATGAATACTTTATGCAATGTAAATGTGGATTTTTCATTCAAATCCATTCAATCTCCTAAACTCACATGTTTTGGTTAGCTTTGGTACTTCTCCTTGTGCAACGAGGGAAGAGAAGGTTCAAACAAAGAATCTTTTTCCATGAATAGTGCATCCAACTATTGTCCACATACAATAGGTCAGCCTAAAAAACCATGGCAGGGTTTGTTTGAAATATGTACTTCTACCATTGAAATGTTGTTAGTGAAATTAAGATTCAAGATCTAAGTTTTGTAAGTATCATATAAATTTTAGAATATCAATTGTTGAATTAGTGCCATGAGAAGAGAGGATCATTACACTAAATAGTAAAATTGGTTTGTCCCTCACTAATTTCTTCACATTCTATACTATATAAATATATACTATTATTGTAGAACAATGTGGTAATGCAAGAGTCACGTGTATTGCATAAATTGGTGCACTAGTTCATGACTCAAGTTTAGAGAGTCACATGTGCCTCCATGTGGACAAACAATGAGTTATGATATAACTTCTTTGGGTAAGGCCGGGGGTAGGGCAAACTAATTGTTAAGGCAACCCAATTTCACCACACTAAAATTGGTAAATAGTGTTGGCTACAGTAATTGTCAACTACAACACTAATTGTAATTTGCAAGGTTTAACTTAGTGTTAGAACATTATTTATCCATTCTAACACTATTAATTTTATCTCTATAGTAAAATTTGGTCATTTCAACATTTTTACAAGAGTGCATTTAGTGTTAGTTGGGAACAAAACATAGAAGTTGGAATATAAAAAACAGGAAACAACACTAATTATCATCCAACACTATTTATCAATTTCAGTGTATTTGATGTAGAATGTTTAAAACACCATTGATGGTTTTTGAAAGCAGATTAGGGGTTTGGTCTTAGATTAGAATGAATTCTCTTCATGACACAATTGTACTTGTTCTCGTTTACATAAGACAAAGGACTGACAATAGTATAGACATGCTCATTTACTGTAAGCTTAAATTGATGGTTGAGTTCAGTACCCAAGTGTTTGAGCTTTCACCATTAATTTTTTTTGTTATTTAATGAATTTGCAATTTTAAATCCCTTAATCTAGAGAATTTAGTTTTTGAAAGAAATATTGCCGTCTATCTGAGCTTGCACATTGACTATATGCGCAAGCTATGACCATGAAGAAGGCTACGAGGTTGTTGAAGAGGTTAGTGTTTAGGGTTGAAAAATTAAACTTTGACTTTGAAGAAAACTATAAGTTAAGTTTATGATGATTATGGGTTTTTTAAAACACTTGTGAACTACACGTGTATCCCTTTGAGAATTTTTGAATGTAAAAGTTTTACAACCAACAGAAAAATGACTTGTTTACCCATTTTTTATTATTTTTGTAAAAGATTTACAGCCAATGGGAAAATGATGTATGCACCCCTTCTATTATTCACATGTAGTTCACATGAAAAGCAATTGTTTTGTCACACTCAAAAGACAAAAACACTCAATGTAGTATAAAAACAATACTATTATATAAAATTTAGCTCTTTTGGAAGGCTGCGAGTTCCCCGAGTTTTCAAACTATGGGAACTCAATCACACGTACAATTCGGCCACATCAAATAATAATATTTAATTATTTTTTAATTATTATTTTTATTTAAAATTTTATAATATTATTATTGTTATTTTATACTCCACTAGTATAGGAGTATCATAGGAGTATTATTGTTTATTATTTTTTATTCTACTAGCATACCACTAAGGGGAACAAGCCTAAAATGGCCTTCTCTTTGCTTGAAATCTCTTCTAATGAGCTTAATGAAGCATAATCTACCTTTGTAAAATATCATTCTAAGGGATGGAATAAACTTATAATGCAATTGGAGTTGATCAAGGAAGAGATTAAATTGATTGGAGGTGAGTAAGAATCATCCAAAGTTTAGCTTGAATTTGATGGTTTTTGCAAAATTTTGTTTCTAATTTGTAAATTGATTATAAGTGTTTGAACAATGTAGTACAAAAGAACTTGAACCTTGTGTAATTTGGTTGCCAATTTTACACCCCCTTAACCCTTGTGTAATTTTGGTGCAATTAGGGAATTTTTTATTTATTTTTACCCAGATCTAATGTAGCACTACTAGTGCCACGTCAGACTAGTGACTATATATAATATTTTTTATTTATTTTTTATTTATTATTATTTTTGTACTTGCACAATGGGACTACCGAAAATCAAACATTTATAGTCCTTTTTGCAAGGTTCACATTTTTGTAATGCTAGTATGTGAGCCTATGAGCCTTGAGTCTAGGCACTCAGGTACTCTACAACTATTAGAGATGTCTATAACATGCATACTTATAATATAAACATCTTATAACTATGGAGGGTGCCTATCACATAAACACCTATAATATAAATATCTTATAAACATAGAAGGTGCTTATAACATAGACACCTATAATATAATTAAACTCCTATAATATAATTAAATATCTATAATATAAACATCATATAACCATGGAAGGTGCTTATAACATAGGTACCTACAATATAGACACCTATAATATTAACATCCTATAACTATAAAAAGTATCTATAACATAGGAGCCTAGGCTTCTATGCTCATGGGCTCAAGATCCTAGGCTCACATAATAGCAACCATGGTTTATGTCTTGTTTGATCTAATGACTTTTTATTAGCAATAATTCACCAAAAGAAATTTTTGGGGAGATTATTTTTTCATAAAATTATTTTTTGAACCAAATTTTTTTTGGTCGATAATTGAAAAAATTGAAAAAACTAAAGAAAAATTATAAAAATATGTAGATGAAAAATGATTTCTATCCAAAAATTGGCTACATGATATCACCATTGAAGAAGCATTTTGCGGGGACTCTAGCAAGGAATTCTTCAATGACTTATTCAACAAACTCAAAGACATGTTAATAGTCTTTTGAGTCATACAAGTAGAACCTCTCTTAGCGTATGGTGCCATGACTATGCCCTAAGAGAAGTTTGTGCATTTAGAGAACCCACCTACTGTCTACAAACTCTCTTATTGCATATTATGCACTAAGAGAGGTTCTACCTATATAAGTAAGTTTGATGAAAGTAGCTAAGTTCGGCAACAAGCACTCCACTTATATCCTCCACCAAGTTGAAGAATACTTTGGAATTTGGATAGGAGCTTCTCCAACCATGACTCCTCCTAATTTAAAATTCTTCAAAATAACATTGGTTAGGTTAAAAAACATTTTGGGTTCCTGGATTCTTGGATTTGTGAATATATTGTGCAATTAAAGAGGTCAAGTAATGAGGGTCAAGGTGATTGTGAGCATATTGATGATATAGAGTAAGGGATCTTTCATCATGTAGAAACATGTGACTCATACTTTTGCACATTGTTATATCTTGGGGACCAACTCATGTTCAAAAGAGGGAATCTCTTTCCAGCCACTTTAGGGGCAATTGCATCGTCAAGGTCTAAACTCCAAAGTGATTGCATTTCATGTTAATTAATAATTTAAGTATGGACTTTCACAAATATAAAATTCATTCTTTTGTATTTCAATATTCATATCATATTGGCATTTGGTACTAAGGATAATATTCAAATTGGTAGTGAAATTGATTACAAGTTTGCTAATAGTGTTTTAATAATTTTAAATTTAATATTTAATCAAATAATGTAGATAATATTTTGATTCTATACGAATTAGTGATTGACTTTATATTGATTTTATATTGAATTCTATATTTATCAATTCTATATTGTGTCAATAACTAACTCTTGTACTAAAGAATTTTTGAATGTGGATAGTAAATTAAACACAAATGAAGTTCGTGGTGGTCTTTCTCCATCTAGCTACAATACTTTATTTAGGAGTTTTGGAAATCAATAAGGATACAATTTAAAGCACATGCAAAAACTAAAAGATCCCAATTTTTTTTTTTGCAATTCACCTGAAATAGACACAAATTATGATGCTAATGTTATGTACATTTTTTAAATCAACCTATATATATCATCAACAATTGCAGTATTAATTGCAATATTAATGCAGTAACTGCATCTTTTGAGCTCATTGTGACACTTTGTCACAATGAGCTCAAATCCATTTTTTTTTTTTTAATTATTTACCCCCCCTGCCCGTCCAAATATTTTTTAAATGAATTTTTTATAAATGATTTACCCCAGCTCCAAATAGTTTTAATTAAAAAAAATTTAATGAAATTTTTTTAACCTCCCTCCCCTTCCCCTCCCCTCCTTTGTAGTTTCCCGTGACAATACCCATGACAAACAATATGGGATATTGCCCGTATCCCCAGTCCGTATCCGTATCTGTATCCCAGACCGTATCCGTATCCCAGTCTGTATTCGTATCGGTGTCCGTATCCGTATAAGTATGCGTATCCAAGTTTTTTTCAGATCAACGGTTGGGAGGGGGGTTGTAATTATTTTTTAAATAAAAATCAACGGCTCTATTTTTTAGGAGGGAAGGGGGGGCCTACTAATGCAGGATTTGCATCTTTTCGGTTCATTGTCATGGTGTCCATTTCAAGGGAGATAAACATTCTTCATTTTATTCAGCTTATTGAATTTTTCTACCTCAATGAATGGAGATGGCCTTTCCAAAGTTTTCTACTTTTGATAGTTTTCAATAAACTTGATAATCCTTCATCCGCCCAACAAAAATTTCATCAACAAATTCATTGTCATTCTTTTTTTAAAATTTGTTTAACTATTTGATTTCTAATCCTATCCATAGAATTCAATAATGTCATGATAATTACAAACCCTAAAACTCAAAATTGATCCAAATCTTGTTTGTGATAAAAGAAACTAGCCTATGACATGTAAACCACACATCACAAACATCTAGGAAATGATCCATTAAAGTTTTGCATCAAACCATGACCAATTTCTTTCAATAAATGAGATTTGGGCTACATTTGGTTGAGTTAGTGGTCACAATCAATGTCTTGGGTCAGTTGGGTGATGGTGATTAGTGACTGCAATAGGAACTTCTATCTAATTGTATAAAATTCATCACTTCAAGTGATTTTTTTACGGCTTCATGTTCTGGCCATGTTAATTAAGTGACTACTGTTGGTGACTCTAAAGGCCGATTTCCGCCGGGTGTTTGTAGACATGATGTTTTAAAAAATAAAACTTCCAAAGAAGATGGAAATAATCTTTCGTTACAGAACTCAGGTTCGGAACTGCTATCAGAGTTTTTTTTACTACAAGCAGTTCACACACGGCTCATACTTCTTCTGTCGTCTTCAGGGACCGCACTATATAGCTAAACGTCACCCTCGCCAAAAAATACTCAAAATTTCAAAATCTAAATGATTTTGAAAACTAGAAAATCACCTTGCCAAATCCAAGGAAGATTAATTGCACTACAACAACGGCAGTGTTTTATGCCTGCAAAAATATGACTGAAGATGACTGTCGACTACTCTTAGTTATATTCTTGGAAGTCAATATCGTGGGGAGAAATATGACTGCAAAATATGACTGCCAATCGTTTTTGGGCCTTGTACTTCACGGGCGTATATTATACGTCCGTTGGGAACACCAAAGTATTTCATAGGGAACGGTAAGAAAGTTGTTTGAGAACATTGAGTTATATTATTAGTCATATTTTCATGGTAGTAACATTTTTTTTGTTTTCGGGCAACCTAAGAAAAACATGGGCAATCAAAAAATATATAAACAAGCCATTGTTTAAAATTTTGAAACCTAATCACCACTTTTTAAGGGTTTTGAAACCTTAGCCACCACTTTTTAGGGTTTTGAAACCCTAGCCACTACTTCTTTTGACTCTTCTTCCTTACCTTTTGTTGTCTCTTAGTTCTTACCTATTGTTGCTTCTTCTTTGTTACTTCTAAGTTGTTTTTTGTTACATCTTTATTCTTGCTTCTTAGTCGTTATTTTTGTTGCATCTTCACTCTTGCTTCTTAGTTGTTGTGTTTTGTTGTATATTTACTCTTGCTTCTTAATTGTATTTTGTTGCATTTTGAATTCACTCTTGTTTCTTAGTTGTTGTGTTTTGTTGCATCTTGAATTAACTCTTGCTTCTTAGTTGTTGTCTTTTGTTGCATCTTCACTCTTGTTTCTTGTTTTTTTCTTCTTGCATCTTAATTCTTTTTTTTTTTTTTTCTTTTTTTTTACTTTTTTTTTTCTCTTTTTTTTTCTTGTTTCTTTTTGTTGCATCTTAACTCTTTTTTGTTGTTTCTTGTTACCTCTTATGTATTTGTTTTTAACTACATGAAATCTTTTATTCAATTGTTAAATCATTTTAATGTATGATTGCAATGTGTCAAATCCATTTAAAATGTATGGAAAACATGATTGTAGTTTGTAATTGAAGCTATTTTGAACCTCAATCACCTCAATCACAAATAGCACACACAAATCTAAGAAATATGATTGTTAATCATCTAGAATATCACTTGCTTGAGTTATATTTCATAATATATATTGGCCCAAATATGACTATCTATAGTCATATAATGCTCATAATTATGACACCAAAATATGACTTTGCTTCCCAAAACATGATTGCAATCAATCATAAAATTATCAATGACATCCACGTGAACTACCATGCCAACTGAGAATATGACTCATGAGAGTCATATTCCACATCGTTCAAAAATATAACTCAAAAGAGTCATATTCCAACATTAGCTAAAAATATGACTCACTGCAGTCATATTCTACATCAACAAAAAATATAACTCACCGTAGTCATATTCCACATCAACAAAAAATATGATTCACCGCAATCATATTCTACATCAACAAAAAATATGACTCACCGCAATCATATTCCATGTCATAAAAAAATATGACTCAACGCAGTCATATTCCACAGTAACAAAAAATATGACTCACCTCAGTCATATTTCACGTCATCAAAAAATATGACTCAACATAGTCATATTCCACGTAGGATTTTTTCATTTATCCGGGCAGCTCAAGAAAAAGTCAAAGATAATCAAAATATATGCCTTGTTGGCATACTATGGCTAATTATGGCTATTTATACCCTTCAACTTATATGATTGTCAATATGATTGATGTCTAAAGTGACTGCTTCTAAATGACTGCAGTCAGTCATATTTTGAGTCATCTACAGTGATTTCTGCTTGAGTTATATTTTTTGATTTTACGACTCACTACAATCATATTTTGCAATCATAAAACACTGCTTTTGTTGTAGTGTTGTAAAGAAATTTCAAGTTTTGGAATTGATGTCAATATAATTTGTTACTAACAAATGTTTACTAAACAATTGATGGAGAGGCCGTTTTTATAATGAAATTCATTTTTCATCATAAGACCTCAAACGATATGGGACAATTTGAAGATGAGAGCTTGATCACTCATTGTCAAAACGCAAGAATTGTGTTCAATGTAGAACTTTAGACCTCATTTTTGCATAGTAGAATAAAAAAAATTCAAGAAACTTTGAACTAAAAAAAGTTGGGAATCCAAGCTAAATTTCATCTCCAAAAATCATTTTGATATTTCAAGCCTCCAATCAAAAGTTAGGGACAAAATCCGAAGAGGGGGTGAGAGGAACATTTACTTTGACATTTTCAAACATCCTCTTTGAATTTTGCCCCTAACTTTTGATTGGAGGATTGAAATATCAAAATGATTTTTGGAGATGAAATTTAGCGTGGCTTCCCAACTTTTTTTAGTTCAAAGTTTCTTGAAATTTTTTTATTCTACTATGCAAAAATGAGGTCTAAAGTTCTACATTGAACACAATTCTTGGTCTTGACTTAACTAAGTATAAGCAGTTGAGCTTGTACTAATCCCAATCTACGTATCTCACATGGGTTGTTTTACCTTCCACTCTACTTGTATAAACATATTGCCTATACATCCCATTCCTTCAAAAAAACAAAGACTTTTTACTTGTTGCAAGGTAGTTACCGGGAAATTTCAAAATTATTGATTTTTCTAAGTCTGATCTTGTTATTTTTTGCTTTGGGCAGCCGTTGTTATTATGTAATGGGCAATCGAGAGCTCCATTTGATAACAGTGACTGGCAAATGCTAAAATCTTCATTTTTAGAAGATTCTCAAATTGTTATGGACTTCTTTTGCAGTGGTGGGCCAACAAAGCATAAGGGCCACTTCACACTACGGCCGAAGGTCGAGAGGCTGTGGGATTCCACCATCAAATTTTAAGAACCCCAAAGTTCGGCCTTTCGACCCTTCACACTTGAAGGCACAAGTCCAAAGGCCATCACCCTCCAACTACCTACATGGCAATAAATTGTCTACATGGCAACAGACTCTTAAAGGAAGTTTGGGTCGGCTAGAAATGAATGCCCAAACTATGGTTGAGAGGCCATCAATTTATGACAAGATCTCAACCATTAGATTGGTAGGTGAGACTTCATTACTAAGAATTTGGACTTTGGGCTTGGCCTTTGGAGGCTTTACACTACATGCGGCCATGTTAAAAAGCCATGGGAGTTCATTGCCAAGGGTTTGGACTTTGGACTTGGCCATTCAAGGCTTCACACTATGGCCGGTCAAAAGCTCCAATTCCTATTATTTATTGCCTATTTATTGCTCATTTTTTTGGACTCTCAACACAGTTTGGCCACTCAATGCCATGGCCTCTTGACTTAGACAGCTATAGTGTAAAGTGGCCCTAAGTGTTTTATGGCCATAGTAGCGATGAGTTAAGTCCATGCCACCTCGATTGCCATGAAGGTTCCGAGATTATGTAACCACTTAGGTGTGAATGTGCTATGATTTACAGCTCATTTAATGCCTTAACATCACCACTATAAAACCCGGTATGATCCAACCCTAATGGATACACTTTTTGTTGGTTTTGGGAGAGTTTAGAGACTCTTTTGGGTCAATTGGATAATATACTTCAAAAATTCATAACAAACTCATACTTTACAAAAAAACAAACTTCAATTGCTCTCCCCATTTCTCACATTTGTTTTTATATGGAAAAAGATTTAAATATTTTTAACAATGCCATCAACGCAAACTAGTCATTTTGCCTATCATACGCTAGTTTACCTTACTTGGTGTTGCTATCAAATTTGTCACCTACAGTAAGCTTATCTTCAAATAAATACTGTTTGCAATTCGGAAATCCCACCCTTACAGTTTTCCTAACTTCAGCTGCAGATCTAAATTTTCAGGACTGGATTGGGATGCTTAATAAAACCAAGAGGATGTGAACACAAGAAGGTATAGGAAAAAAATTGAATATCAAACATGCTTCCTGAGGAGTTGAATTAGCCACCGTGCTCATACTAAGTTAATGCCAACTCTAGCTCTCAGATCGTATGCGACTTCTTTATCACTCCCACAGACGCTTCTATTTAACTTATAAGTCCTTCACCCAGCTGATTCATACTATAAATCAAACTCAATTACAGTATATGAACTCAATTATTTGAGTAAATCATACATCCATATTCTGGCTACACCGTTAATATAGTCCAAGACAGATCCTCTGATTCTGGGTCCCTACACCTTTCCACTACTTATTCAATACCAAATTAGTAGACTAGCTACCACATCAAATTAATTAAGCCCTACTAGCTAGGAAGATAGCAAATGTCAATGCTTTGCATCACCTAAAGATTTCAACCCATCGTCCAACAAAAATGCTCATCAACTACAAATTTGGGAGACATTCTTTGGCGAGTGCATACTCTGCGGAGATGTGCAGGTGAGTTTTGGATCGGCTATGCGAGTTTCACGGCCTTCCCAACTCCAAGATAGCGGAAACCTGACCAAAGCCTGACCAAAGCCAGTTTGGGTGACGTGCCGCCCCGCTCAACTGATGTGAACCCAGGCTGAGGCCCCGGGCGTACCGCGGTTGAGCGCCGTCAAGAGGTAATAGCCTGCTGGCGCGACGACGCCGTTGGGCGGCGCTACCACCGTCGCGACGTGCACCCCTCCCCCTGTCGCGACTGGCGCGCCCGAAGCCAGAATGAGCATCCTCTGGTTCATGGAGTACGTGTGGGTGACGAATGGTGGGGCATACAAGTGAAACGCGACGCCCATCACCGCCGTCTGCACCTTGAATGAGACTTTGAACGCTGTGCCATACTTCGGACTCGCGTTGTCGATCCCCACGATCTGGGGCCGTCGGTCGTCGTAGCCCTTGAAGGTGTAGTACGGGCTGTACTTCTCGATGCGCAGCTCAGTCGGGTTGAGCACGCCCGCGAAGTTGTAGCCTTGGTTGGGGTTGCTGCCTGCGACGAGAACTCTGCCGTCGGGGAGGACGGTGGCGGTGGAGTGGTAGAGACGAGGCACGGTGCTGGGCGCCATCACTTGGAAGCGTCTGTAGCCGGGGTTGTAGAGAACCGGGGTGAGCGCGGGCTCGCGAGCCACGCCCCACCCGGCGGTGCCGTACTTCGCGCCGTTGATTATGAGAACCTCGGCGGTGGGAAGGATGAGCATGTCACCCATCACGCGAGGCATGGGCATGTTCTCCATTTGCCATTGGGGGTTGGCGGCGGTGATCGCGAGGCGACCACAGGTTTGAAGCGCAGCGGCGAATTTGCCGAGGCCGACGTTCTGGAAGGAGCCGACGGCGCTGCCGCCGCAGATCAGAACCTCCGCGGTCTTGTAACCATTCGCAGCCGTGAGGGGGAGCAACACCGAGGAGCCCGAGGACGGGTAGTTGCGAGGGCCGCCGGCTAACCTGCAGGCGTGATTTTACACACAGTTTTTGCACAGCACTCATCAGTGAAAAGCTCCCCCTAAAATTGAACGCATCAAAAACACAAATCTGTAATCTGAAACCAACTAAAAACGGGTTGCAGACCTGAAGGAATGGAAGGGGGAAAAAATTAACAGTGACCAATTGCAAGAACGTTGAGAACCCAATTACGACATTCACCAATTGATCTAGAAAAACTTTGAGGGTCCCATGTGGTGAGTACCACGTTCTTAAGACGATTTACAAACAGAACTTGCCAATACTCGATGAAACCAGCAACAAAGCAATTCAATACAGTGACATTATATCCAAGTGGTGGAGAAGAGAGATGGATTTCAAATTTGAACATTTCAACCCGGTCCCCATGCCCAGACGGTTATGTTGACATCCGAGAGAGCACATCGCATGCATGAAAATCTTGAGAAAATGTGAGGAAAGCCAAAGTGACTGAGGAGCACATGTATGCCAAATCACCAATTACCTGGGGAACCTGCGCACTTCGGCGCCAGTCTTGTAGTTCAACATAATGGAGTCCTGGTTGGCGAAGACGAAGAGGTTGCCATCGGGGGAGAGGTGCACGAACGGGTAGAGATTATTCTCGGCGCCGGGGTCGTTGGTTCTTTCCAGCAGCGGCAACGCGTGCACGCCTTCGCCGTTCGCTCGCGGCACGAATTCGTAGCTGTATTGTCGTCGCCCGCCGATCACAATCTGGCGTCCGTCGGGGAGGAGCTGGTTGCTCGCGTACCACCGAATCGTGGCAAGCGCATTCGTTTGCTCCTTCCAGTCGTCGTTCGCCGTAAAGCCGATCTTGCGCACCGACTGGCCACCGTCGTTCCAGCCACCCGTCTGCGTCAGGGAACCGTCCGGCTGAAACGAACCCGAGGAGCACCTACAGCAATGCCAATCCAATCCCAATCAAGAGGCGGAAACATAAGCCATTACATCCCAGACGGTTTTCACTGAAAACTCATGGATCACTGAAGAATTCCGAAATGTCCATCTTTAGAAATTTTGAAGAATTCCATAGTCTTGGTCCCTTGATGATAGAATAGGATACACTGGGAATGGAATTTGGACACAAAACGTAACGACTTATATTTGCCCAATTTCCATATTGGATTTCCCCTCTGGATGCATGTATCATTTCCCAAGTACAAGATAACCTACAAGATTAATTCTTTTCCTGTCATACACATTGCTGGTGTAAGAGGATTACCATGTGTCGGTCATGATCGTCAAGGGCTGGACCTTGTTGCTCGCCACGTCGAACTCGATGGAGTGCGCCCAGCAGTCCACTTTCAGCGCCAGGTCCTTGGTGTTGCGGCGGCAGAAGCCCCCCGGGAGTTTGATTTGCGAAGGCCCGTAGTCCGTCCTGTCGAACATGATCACGCGGTTCGTGTGCGTGAGCGCCATGTGCATAGCAGACACGCCGGCGTTCCCGACCACAATCTGCCACGAGTCGCCCGCCCCTTGGACCCTCCCGGCGGATCCCGCCCACATCAAGAGGACCATCGCCAACATGCTCAAAGTTACCATCGTCACGCCCTTGCTCTCCATCTTCACACACCCCAAACCTTCGAAACGCAACCCAATTGCCACTCAAATTGCAACCCAAGTTGCAATCTGGAAACTCAAAATCTCAAGCTTCAGGTCCGAATTTCCATCACAACATGAATTCACCTCGTATGTCAGTCTCACCAAGCTGGTGAGATACTAATGGCTCCTTGGCAATGAATCTCCTGTAGCTGCTACAAAATCCAACATCTAAGATTTCAATGCAACATTGTACTATCACTCCCGTTTCAAAATTCGCACACACTAGCCTGCTCAACAGACTCAAATTCGGATGAGCTTCCCCGTCAACCCACTCAATGCAACTGTGTCTGCCAGAAGGACCAGCTGATCGAGTCTGTCACCACTGGAATTAGAAACTCTAGCTGACGAGGACCGAGAAGCTATGACTTGCCACTTATTATATCATCAGCTCACGTTTCCAGCGCTCATGATCGAGTTGCAGGACACGAGCTCCTTCGACTGTTGGTTCCAGGGACTTGGGCGACGACTGGTCGATGGACCCCAACCAGCTACGAGTTTCTCTCGTGACAGGCGGAATGGGTGTCTGGCCGGTGCACCCGCAACTTTTAACCATATGCGATTGCGATCAAGGGAAGGACCTGATGATTGAGCGCGCCATCCAGCTTTTGTGATTGATGAGAGGAGCCTTCTGTCACAAGGCAAACTAAAGTAGGTGGAAGAGCTTTCGGGTAAACGAACCCTGTGTCATTTCTGTTGGCTGGCGACGCAGGAAACGGACAGACTAGAGCAAACTTAGAATGTTCTGACCGCTGAAGGATGCATTGAACTTTGAGCATCTTTGTTTGGGGATAATGGATGGCGATTGGGGATGGAAATTCTAAGTTCTGACCGCAGAAGGATTCATTGAACTCTGAGCAGTTTCGTTTGGGGATAATGGTGTCTGGGGATTGGAATTTGTCCGCTTGTTGTATCACTGACTTGTCAACAGGCTTTGCTCGCTGCCAGCTTCGGCTTACCGGTGTTTTATTTGAATGTGTGGTGGAGGGTCATAGTCATAGTAATAGTAATAACCTGATCGTTGTTACTTAGAAATAACTTAATTGTGGTTGAACTTGTTCTCAAGTTGGGAGTAAGCATGGCTTGACTAAATGTGTCTAAACTTGTTACCAAGTTAGGTGCAAGCACTGATCTTTGAATGGAAATGGGGTTGTGTATTGTCCCTCATGTAATGTCAAATCCAAGTTTAAAGGTACCTATCACTCTCTCGAAGTTGGTCAGACCTCTCTGCTCAATGTGAGACTCGATCAACAGGAACGTACAA
Source organism: Rhytidiadelphus loreus (assembly GCA_947034895.1). Taxonomy (NCBI): domain Eukaryota; kingdom Viridiplantae; phylum Streptophyta; class Bryopsida; order Hypnales; family Hylocomiaceae; genus Rhytidiadelphus; species Rhytidiadelphus loreus. The sequence continues at coordinate 66,686,649 of OX344762.1, forward strand.
ATCAAAGTTTTTTTTTGAGATTAAAAGAAAAATGTCAACATCATGTCTGATACCCTTCGAGATTGAGCATCCTGGAAGTCTAATAAGATTATCTGTTCCTTCAATATTGAACTACAACCTTCTACTTTAAATGATTGCATAAAAAAGTCTGCACAAATTCAGTTTCTGTGCCCAAAGATCTATCCATACACATACTGTAATCACACTACAGCATAAGTTGAAATGCTTAAAAGGGGGCAAATATTACCTCTACTAAGTTGAGTTAGTTTGTTAACTGCTGCAGATTATTGAAATGATTGAATCATTTACTCTCAGATTACTCACAACATTCTGGGGTCATACAGTTCAACAATCTTGAAACTTGTTCTATTTGGTGTTCTCTAGGGCTTTGAGATTCGTGGGAAATTGAGTAAGCCACAGCTAAAATTCCATGTGGGGTGAATTCGATGGATCCCACAAGCAAGCATTTCGGCAGTTCGTTTCTTGTGTTGAGTTATTCAAGTTCTACCCTTGGAAATTGACATCACCTTGGCAAGTGGATGAGCTGTGATTCCTGTGAAGCCAGCCATGTCTTCTGGAAAGGTCTAGAATGAGATAAAATGAGTGCGAGCTTTTCTGGCAAGTGATTGTTTGTATCATTATGATTTTCTTTCTTCTGTCAGAGCCTTACCAAATTTTTGAGTATATGGAATCGTAAAACATATAATCATCAGACTCTGACACACTTTGCTGCTGCTCAATGCCCTCCCTCAGTGTCTGTGTTCAAACATGATCCTCTTCAGTCGCACATGAGACAGTCTTAAGCAAACCAAAAAAAAAAAACTCAAAGAGACCAAGTCCTCGTAATCTTGGCCGGTATGCAAGTGAGCTGTGCATCTATTATCTAGTATTACTTTTACTTTTACAGAAGGGACATCCAGCTTCGGCTGACATAGGTTTCCCCATGATTGCACATGTGCTGCTTTACTTTCTTTTTGCTCTTTGCTGCATGGGTAGGATATGCGGGAGAAAACATCGACGGAAGCAATAATACACTGCCTTCTCAAGCTTGTCAAGAGAGTACTCTTCCAAATTATTTTAAAAGTTCATGCGAAAGCTAGTGACACCAATACAAAAGAAGAAGAAAAATACTGCATCGGAGTACAACTACTTGTTCACAAGCAAAGTAGAAGTGTATCACGATGTGCTTTTATTGAATGCATTTTGATAGTGACACCAATACAAAAGAAAAGAAAAATACACTTATAAGTCTTTGATTTGCTTGTGAACAAGTGCTTGTACTCAGATGCTTGTGTGTATCATTGTCAAGTTGCACCAAGACTTGACGGAATTTTTGTCGTCTTTCCTGGCTTCTCTCATGGACATGAAAAATGACAAGATATCACCAGACTCCGCCCTCGCCAGAGCGTATTTCCAATGGCTTTTATAGTAGCTACAAAAATACATGGTGAATTACACATAGTGAAAAGGAAAAAAATATCAATTTGACTCAATTTCACCAGATGGATATCCTACATGGTCCATTTCGTTAAATTGGCGATATTCTATTACACTGCTTACAACCAAAATCTATACATGTACTAGTTTGTGGCCCAAAATTAGACCTTTGTGAAGATATATGTCACAATTGTTGGCTTGTGAAATATCACCAATTTCATGAAATTGAGATTAAATTTTCAAATCTTATTAAAACAACAAGTGGGAGAAGGCAGTTACAATGACACGGTTTTTAGTAATATTAATATGGAATGCCATTCAATGCATTCTTTTGGTTTGATGCATGGATGCTTACACACAAGGACCATGGAGATGGAGACACTACTGTGGTTAGCAACGAGCTAAATTGCACATCTTGCTACCAATAGTTGCAATGAAGCGTGTTTCCTACAAGTCTAAGATTCTATTTCAAGTGGGATCTAAACTTGAAAATTTCCAACTGTTGCATCTTGATTATAAGAAGCTTTCAGTGCACCAAATCAACTTTCACTTTGCAAATTTACCCAATTGACATCATGACCACCACCATCCCGAAAAATAAAATTGGAAATGCCTTTCATTACAATTTCAGTTTATTGCAGAATACATGATCAATTTTGTTGCTTGTCACCCAGTGTAGGTCCAACATTCATGACAAGTATGTATTAACAACCAATTCCAATTTGTTCTAATTTTCTCACCCAGCTTGTTAATGGAATACTGAATTCCAATAAGAACATGGGCGTCTCCAGCACCAACCCTATGATGAGAGGTGCATGATAGACCAGAAAGTTTGCAAGGAGTTACACATTACGGGCACAGGAAAGGGTAACCAATTCTCACATTACCTCACCCACGAAGCTCTTGTTTCACAGCCTGGTATGAAGTGATGAAAGCATACGTAGAGAGGTTTGTCTCTTTTCATGGCTACATCTAAGCAGCAGAAGAAGCAGCAAGTTCTTTTACGTAGTATACACAACTCTGCATTTTTGAGTTCACACTGAAAATGGCCTCAATAATGTTGACTTGCAGACATTTGTGGCCTTGTCATGGAATATGTCAACTCATCTGATGTCTAAATTAATGTTTTAATGAAACAGCATCCAAATAAAATATGAAGGTGAGCAACAAGTTGTCCTGGCGTGGAAATGGACAGCAGAACATTGATGGAGAAGCCAGGAAGAGCTGCCAAATTAAGTTAGTTTCTGAGGAAGAAGTCACTGACCCTCCTCCGTCACCAGAGACTGTTCCATTTCCTGATTAATTTTAGTAGTTGGAGTAAGTATGTATGTCCTTTTCATGATTCTTTGTATAACTTACAGTTGATCATAAGTTTTGCCCTTCTTCAACTGTCTTCATTTTTTAGTTAACCCCTAAATGACCAAGGCCTTTTTTCTGCCAAAAAACACTCAAAACTGCCATACCTATAGCAAGGAGTAAAAAAATTAAAACATTATTTTTTTTTCATATCTAACCGTATAATCTTACACCTAACTAGTATGAGAGTGTGTGGAAAAAATTTCAGAATTTTTTACTGCTCAGATTGCAAGATATCTGCGTTTAAAGTGGAAAAAATAAGTTTTTCAGCACATTGTGGGACTAGATTTTTTGACTTTGAACATTTTTAACTTAAAATTTTTGCACTACAGAGTTGTGAGCTTTAAATCTTTATATTCTAGAATTGAGTTGAGAGTCTAGGTAAAAAAAAAATTCAAAAAAAAATTAATTATCATTCTTAAGAAAATTGTTAAATAGAAGTAGGTATGAGATAGAAGGAAAATCTAAAATATTCATATATTTTAGATGGAATTAAAATGCACTAATCCCAATGGTGAGATTGTTCTAGCAAGTAAATCAGACCATGCAAACAAAAAAAAATTTGAAAAATTTGAAAAATTGCATTCAGAAATGAATCCTACAAGTTATTTTTTTCAAAAAGATGCTCTAATTGCCCGAAAAACAAGAATGTCCATAACTTTTTCATAACATATCCAAATGAAATGAATCAAAGCTTTCTAGATAGACAAAAATATAATATATGAGAAAAAATAATATTAAAAAGAAAATTCAAATTTTTTTCCATTTTTGTTTGGTTGTCTGAGCTGCCCGCCGTCCCCTTGTTTGAGCTTATTTGGTCATAACTATTGTTCCTGGGCACCGATTTTGAAAAAAAATTATATTCCCACGAAGCTAATCAACTTTTCTACCTCCAAGTAAAACTTCAAAAAATTAGGAGAAAATTTCAGCCCATAGGTACCTGCCCGAAAACGCATTTGTCCCCCCAAGGGACAATGGTCCTTTAGGGGTTAAGATAGCTGACCCTATTGATTCTGGCCACAAATGAATTTGGGATGTGGGTCATTGGGTGGGTCCTGTGAATTTGACAAAATTCATAGACCAGGACAGAAGGTGGACAAGGGAAATGCAAGTGGAATCTAAAATTTTAATGCAAAGTAGGGAATTTCCCAGATTTTAGTAAAGTTGGGTAGTTCAACCGCTAAACTGGTCATTATGCTCACCTAATGTGCTGCTGCATTGACAAACCAAAAACTGCCATGTTACGGGCTTGAAGCCGCCACCTTTGGGCCTCATCCGTGATCTAGACCTCATTTTGTGCCTATTTTGATATTTTGTCATTTGAAATTGCACCCTCAGCAATGCCTAAAATGAACCCCTACGACATTAAGAGATTATACAGAGATTATACACAAAATATTTTTTAGAGTAGGTTCTTCATTGTCCATAAAAGAAGACTCTTTATAACTTACACATGACTAATCCAAATTGAATGAACCAAATCTTTCTATATAGACATGAATATAATCTAAAACGAAAACAATAAAAAATTTAATGAATTTTGGAAGGGGGGGCCCCAAATTTGAGCATTTTGAACTTAAGAGGGTATAACTCTTTATTTTTAGGTAGTGATTGAAATAAAAATTGTATTCCTAGATAGCAAGTACATTCTTTTACCTCCAAAAACAGTTTCTAAAACTTATAAAAGAATTTGGCACGTAGGAATTTGCCCAAAATTCTTTAAAATCCATTCTAGGATTTTGAACCTTTAGTATTTAATTTATTATAATTTTGATTTGCTTGAGGTACTATTGTGCAATGACTAAATTGTTGGATTGATAATATCAAGGCCATATATAATATTCTACTAGAATTGTCACAATCCTCACTACAAGGTGTGCCTATGAAACCTTGGTGAGCAAGGAGGACCTTTGGGGATTTCCAAGCCTTGCAAGAAAACAAGTGATTAGAAATGAGGAGTCCCAAGCAAATAGGGTGATGTAGTGTTGTGGCTGAGATGAATCATATCAAACCTAAGGTATGAGACATGGGAGTAGAAATCCCTAGTCCAAATAGACATGCCACATATTGATGGAAAACTAAAAAGATATGATTCCACAATGCTAAAGCCCATGATGAGCTTAGATATTAGCTAGAAGTTATGGGTAAGAAAACAAGATAGAGTCTTAGAGAACTACACCTTATAGGGGATTAAGACCTTTCACTACAAAAGAAAGAGGTGTTTTAAGTAGTGTCCTAGACATCATGTCTTTTAAGTAACATTTTTTAAGTAAAATTTTACTAAAAAGACAATCTTTTTAGTAAAATTTACTTAAAAACTTACTTAAAAGACGTTACTTAAAAGACATGATGTCTAGGACACTACTTAAAACACCCCTTTCTCTTGTAGTGTTTGGAGGGTCATAATTTGCTCAATACTTGTCGCATTTGAGAAAGTGGGTAGTCCACGGTGATCTAAAAAAAGAGTAGATCATAAAAATGGGATTACACTTTGAATTTGGAGCTCAAAGCTACAGTAAATACTATTCCAATGGGAAGATTGGGAATCCTTTAGGACTTGGTTTTGAGTATAAGACATGGAATTATGTACCTTCTTTAAGGGAAAGTGTATCTAGGATGTCATGTAGATCTACAGGGGATTCCAAATCTTGCAAAGAATACTTTGAAGAGGGGTGGTCTCCCTCTTCCTCCCGAATGCTTCCATAGTAAGAAAAAGTGCCCTTTGGTGGTGAAGTTGGTAATAGAGCCTCACCGCCACTCTCATAATACCATGAAGTGATCTTGGACACTCCTTGACATTGGTTGGATGGTGTCCTACTCCATGCTAGGCTAAGATTTTGAGTCCTCAAGTGAGGTTGTTTAAACCTAATTGGGTATTGGGTATTGTTGAAGGGGGGTAGCTCAGTAGTGAGTAGTGCCACCACCAAGTTCTTTGACATTAATCGAAGTTCTACCCCTCAAATGCCATGCTTGGTGTCTTGTAAGACTTAGGTGATAGAAGTCATGGGGGAATGGGAGACCTATGACTAATGTTGGAACCTAATAATACCCATGCATGGCATGTGCAATGTTAGGAGATTGTGACCCTTGGTGTCACTAGAAGTGAAGTGCCATAGAGACACGTTAAAGAACTTGAAGAAGTAGATGTCACTGTAGAGTGCAACAAGAGTTATGGTTGAACATTGGAGTTGAAATAAAGTTCTAGCTAGAGTAGGGAGTAGTAGTATACACTCACTAATACCCAACAAAAGAGAATCTTTAACCATTCTCTGTGTCATAAATGTTGGTGGAGGGTCCAATTCTAATTTCTACATATTTAAGGGCATTCAAAAACAACATGACTATGTATCCAAGTGTGAGAAAGATTCATTGTGGGCCATACAACTTAGGCTAGAAAGGCTTTAGAAAAGATTGATTATGAGGCAACTAAGTTCCAAAGGAAGGAAGATTAGATTGCAGAGAAGAAGTATAATGAAGGTTGAACAAAAATAGCTGTCAATGAGGTTGGAGAGAGACTGCGCCAAATTATAAAAATTAAGGAAGTAATCACACACTTTGTACCTTATTGTGACTTTCAACCTATATACAACATGCAAAGAAAATTAACAAGTAGCCATTACCGGATTGAAAGCTAAAAGATCTACATTAGCAAGTGGTAATGCAAGATAAAAATTTCCTCTACTACAAGACATCACTTGGAGTCATGCTTGGTGGATGAATCGGAGTGCTTATTGGATACTTGCTCCAATAGGAGCTAGACAAAGAACACAATGAATTTACAACATGACACCAAATCAACAATTTTGGAACAGAGCAATATGCTAGTGAATGGTACACCCAAAACCCAACAAGATGACTTCCAAATTTGAAGACATGATGTCACACTGTTGTGCAAATAGGTTTGAATTAACAAATTTCCTAAAAGAAATTCTTATAAGATTTGTTTCTTAGTTCAATTTTTACAATTTTTCAAAACAGAAATGTCCATCTTATGTATATTATTTGTTGCAACAATTATTAGGATTGTCATGTTTGAATTCCATTTTAGAACTATTTGTAATTTAATTTTTCCTTCCATCTTGTATGTACTTCTGTTTAACAATTATTTAAAAGATGATTTTTTTTTTTTTTTTAATTCTTGAATTCTCATCTCAATCACCCACTATAAAGATTTAAACCCTAATGGACTAGGCAAGTAGTCCTCATGTCCAAAATTGTGAAGATGCATTATAAAATGCAACTTAGAATAATAGTTTAATGATGCTTTTCAAACAAGAGTTGTAAAATATGATTAATAGATCATATCCATATGTCTAGTAGACAGACTAATATTTTCCAATAATATCTAAAACCATAAAATAAAAATTAATTCTAAATTCAATTATAGATTGAGTATTTGTGATTTTTACAAAAAAAATTCGTCTAATTGTTCAAAATGTTAAGTTCAAAATATAGTGATTTTTGAAGATTTTTATTTTCACTTTTTATTTGAGTCATTTTTTTAGGATTATTTTTTAAACTGCAAGAGTTATTTTTTAAATTGCAAGAGTTATTTTTTAAACTGAAAGAGTTATTTTTTAAACTGAAAGAGTTATTTTTTAAACTGAAAGAGTTATTTTTTAAACTGAAAGAGTTATTTTTTAAACTGAAAGAGTTATTTTTTAAACAGAAAGAGTTATTTTTTAAACTGAAAGAGTTATTTTTTTAAATGAAAGAGTTTTTTTTAAACTGAAAGACTTATTTTTTAAACTGAAAGAGTTATTTTTTAAACTGAAGGAGTTTTTTTTTAATTGAAAGAGTTATTTTTTAAATTGAAAGAGTTATTTTTTAAACTGAAAGAGTTATTTTTTAAATTGAAAGAGTTATTTTTTGAGGCCAAACCTACCAATACCCTTTGAATTATAGAATATTTGCAGAATAAAATCTTCAAAATCTACATTGTACAAATATTAAAGAACTAATACAAGAATATATAAAAACATTGATGGATGAAAAAATACATTTTTGCATGCTTTGCATTCATTTGTTGTTTGATATTTGAACACTTGGTCCTTTAGGGATTTAACCTTCCAACTTTATAGTGCAAAAAATTTAAGTTGAGAGGATTTAAAGTTTGAAAACTTGTAATCATTGTTAGGTGAAAATGATCTTTTTCTACTTTGAATACTAATATCTTACAATCTACATTAGATCAAATTTTATGAAAAAATTTCCACACATTCTCATGCAAGTCTTTTGCAAGATCCTACAATTGGATATACAAAAAAAAGAATTTTTTTTCCATTGTTAGTATCTCTTTGCAGTAGAAATGACAATTTTGGAGTTTAAAAAAAAATATATATATAGTCATGAACCTTAAGGGATAGATTGTGTTTGAATCTAGGTCTCAATCACAAGTAACCTTAAGGTGGGCACCCCCCAAAATACCCCTTCTTGCTACTATGCCTAGTTACTATCATTACATTGGTCAATTTTTCATATTTTTTCTCATTGGCAAGTGAAAGGAGGTTCCAATGCACCAAAAAATGCAACATTTGGATATATCCCATATGCAAAAGTTAGGAAGGGTTCAAGTTTTTTGGGTGGATGTCCTAAAGTTGTTTCTTCCACATAGGTACATATTGATTTTGGAGATGCACCCAGAGTGATGATGGTGGTTTTTGGTCAGTGGCACGTTTGAAGGGGGGACCACCTTAGTGTAAATAATCAGTGGAGGTTGATAGAATGATCTGTCTACTTCCACTCCCTTCCAATATTTGAAAATTAAGTAACCTTCAAATTTTCAGATATTGAATATACGGTATCAATGTGAAACCATAAAATGTCCGTCTGCACTTTAACTTAACGCAGCCTCCAAGCCAAGATGTCCCATAACATGGGGTTGTGGACTCCACCATGTGCAACACTGTTGTACAGTACGAACCCCAAAGCATTGCAGCCCTAATAAGTAGGTTGAGTCCATATAAGATTTCCAAGGAACTGAAAGGGACCATTTACAAGGCCGCTTGGCCCTTGGGGAAAACGCTGAATTTTTAAATTTTCCATGCATGATAAAATTTGCAAATTTTGAACTCATATTTGCAATCAGAGGCACCATTGTAGCATATGCATTATAGTATGGAATGTTGTGGTATTAAGAATTTTTTGTGTCACTCCATATTTAGAAATGTGGTTATAAATCTTCACCTTCAAATTTTACTAAAATGCTCATTTTTAACCCCTAAATGATTTGGACTATGTTTTCACCAAAACCGCTGAAAAACTGTCATTTCTAGGACAAGTACCATATTTTTGAAAAAAAACATTTTTGGACACATCTAACTGTAGGATCTTGTAGTAAACTAGTTTGAGAAGATTTGGAAAAAATTTCAGAATTTTTCACCATGTAGATTGCAAGATATTAACGTTTGAAGTAACAAAAATCATTTTTTTGTCCCTGCAAAAACATGGGCAGCAGCACTTCAGAAGGTCACATTAGTATGAAAAAATGTCCAAAATGGTGGTTACTCTTTGGATTCATTCTTCAAGGCAAGTTGGCTACATGCTTGAAATTTTTTAGATCATTTGGAATTGTACAACATATAGGAAAAAACTAGTAAGTAGAAAGAAGTAGAGAGTGATTCAAAATACTAAATCGTTAACCATTTATTTATGGAATTGGAAAATGCCAATCCCAATGGTTGTAATGTTGTAATAATCAATATACACCTAATGTTTTTGTTTTTTTCCAAGAATATTTAAAATTGAGTTAAATAAAGGAGTTCAAAGTTTATTTTAGAGTAGAGATTCCATAACTACCTACAAACTACCTCAAACTAAAATTCCTCATAACTTTTGATTCATTGATCCAAATGGAATGATTCCAAACTTTCCATGTAGATATAAATCTAAAGAATCAATTTTAAATTTAAATTTAAAAAGAAAGTGATTTTTAAAGAAGTTTTTTCTTCTGCCCAGGGTGCCCGAAGATCAAGCAAAACTACATATCATACAATAACTTTTGAACTGTGTAGTCAAAAGTTATGAAAATTGTTGGGCCTTAAAGCTACACCTTGGTAAAATGTTGTGTGAAAATTTCAAAGAAAAAAAATAAAAATTCTATTCATAGTGAGCTGCCCAAAAAAGTTATAATGCCAAAAAACAATGTTTGGGCGTTTAGGGGTTAAGGAATTTAATAAAAAAAATTCTAAGTGGAGTAGATGCTTTACTTTAAAAGTTTGATTTTCACAGTTTTGCTCAATTGCAAAAGGAATTATTTTGAATGTCAAAATCAACTATTAAGGGGGAAAAAATCAAAGTATTGAAATACATTGGATGGTGTCGGGAATAGTTTACCATTTTTTCTAATAAATTATCCCATATAAAACCAAAAAACAACTAAAAACTTTTGAACTTAACTCAATGATTTGGATATAGCATCAAAAAAGTTGTGCATAAAAAATTGGATGAAAATCATCCATTCTTCAATATGTACAAAGATGGTTGACCATCCACGGGACACAAAACATTCTTAGCATCCTTAGAGGATTAACCTGAAAATGACCTCTATGACTAAAATGTGTAGAGTCTCTTGTAGAGTCTAAGCACGAGGTTTAGAATCAATGCTAGATAAATTTAAAACCAACAATTACAAAATCAAGATGAGGCTATATTCTACATGTATGCTCTTCATAAGTGCTTTGAAGACTATACGAGTTGTGATTAGCTATAGAAACTGGTATGCTTACACAATTCTAATGCACGGGGGAAGGTGAATGAATCCATCACAAGCAAAAGACCCATCACAAACACCTTAGGAATGATCCATTGATCCTTCAAATATAGAGGTCATTTTTTTGTCAAAAACACTCAAAACTACCATTTTCAATGCAAACAACAAAAAATTTAAACATTTTATTTTTGCATATCCAACGAGAAGATCTTGCACTAGACTAGTAAGAAAATGTTTGCAAGAAAATTAGAAACTTTGGTTGTATTGATCACAATATATAAGTGTTTAAAGTGAATAAAACAATCTTTTTTGTTCCTAGCATGTGAAGTTTTGAATCCTCTTAACTTAAAATTTTTGTACTATAGATTGTGAACTAAATTTTTTTGATGTTGAATAATTGAATTGAGAGTTCGGAATTTTTTTTACAAAAAAATATAATTTTCCTTCTTTAAAAAATTGTTAAGTAGTTGCAACATAGAAGGAAAAACTAAATTGTTGATAGCTTTAAGATAGAATTGAAACACACTAATCCCAATTGTGAGATTTTTCTAGAAAGCAAAAAAAAACATGTGCAACTTTTTATTTGAAAAGTTGCTAAAATTGAATTCATAAACACATACAATAGATTATTTTCTCAAGAATTTACCAAGATTGCCCACAAAACAAGAAGCTCCATAACTTTCACATTATTTATCCAAATGGAGTGAATCAAATATTTTGACATAGACAAAAATATAATCTTTAAGAAATAAAATATAAAAAAATTATGTCAAGGTGTAGGGGGGTACGTGCCTTCCCATGACAAACTTTTTCCAATAAATGAGGTTCGGGCTACATTAGGTTGATTTAGTGGCCACAATCAATGTCTTGGATGATGGTGATGGAGTGATTAGTGATTGCAAGAGGAACTTCTACCTTTTGAGTGTAAATTCATCACATGAAGTGACTTTTTAAGGCCTTCATGTGTGGCCATGTTAGGAAACATTGTAACTGCTTTAGGTGTGCACAATGACCCATTATAGATACACTTTTTGTTGGTTTGGGGGTATTCTTGAGACTCTTTTGGTCCTATCAAGCAACACACTTCAAAAATACATAGCAAATTCATACTTTATCGAAAAAATAAAATTTCAATTGTTCTCTCCATATCTCACATTTGTCTTTATGTGAATTAAAAAAACTAACTAACAATGCCAGTGGGGCAACCCAATCATTATGCTTGTCATAGGTTGGTTTAGCTTACTTTAAGGTACTAGTCCACCTGAATTCCATCCATTGCCCAAATTTAGTCCCCTCCAATTCTATCTGTTCAAACATTCAAATATGCCTATAAAAACATCCACATCCCTTCAAGATTTTGACAAAATCAGTGAATTAACCCCTGAAGGATCAGGGCCGTTCTTCTATCAAAAACTACTCAAAACTGCCATTTTTGCTGCATTCATCCAAAAAAACAAAAAAAATACTTTTTTATAATCTAACCGTAGGATCTTGTACTTTACTAGTCAAGTATCATGTGGTAAAAATTTCATGGAGTTTGACCGTACAGATTGGAAGATATTAGCATTCAAAGTTGAAAAAAGAAAGTTTTTTTGAACACTAGCCTGCAATTTCAGATGACTTTGAATGCCATTTGGGAAAAAAATTTACACCATGGACCTTGAATTAAAAAAACTTTGTGTTGAAGAATTGAGTTGGAAGTCTAGATATTTTTTTGTTAAAAACATGATTGATGTTGATTCTTTAAAAAATTATTCAGTAGAAGTAGGTCTAAGATTGAAAGAAAAACTAAATTGTTAATAGCTCTAAAATGGGATTGGAACACAATAATCTCAACGGTGAGATTGTTCTAAATAGAGAACTTAACCTTGTCAAACAATTTTTGTTGAAAAATTGTGAAAATTGCATTCAGAATTGAATCCTATAAGTTATTTTTTCAAGAAGATGCTCAAATTGCCCGAAAAACAAGATTGTTCATAACTTTCACATTACTAATCCAAATGAAATAAATCAAAGCTTCACATGTAGACAAAAATATGATCTTTAAGAAGAAAAAAATTAAAAAATTAATTTCAAATTTTTGTAGATTTATTTTTCTGCCCGGTGACGTGTAAATTATGTTTAAGATGCCATAACTTTTGCTCCTGGGCACCAATTGAAATAAAATTTGTATTCCCACAAAGCTCATAAGTTTTCCTATTGTATGAGAAAGTTTCAAAAAATTAACTGAAAATTGAGATCATAGGAACTTGCCCGAAATCCATTTTGTCCCCCGAGGGGACAATGGTCCTTTAGGGGTTAATGTCAAAATGGGTATCATGTCAATCGTTGATTGGTGGGAACTTAAGTGTCAATAGATACATGGAAAGGCAGTTATGATGTGTTTAGAGACATTTATGACTTCACTCTATAGACAATTTTGTAATTTCAAGGTAAACCACTTTAAAAATTCACAGAAATTACAATTTTAATCAGAAAATTGTAACTCCACTTGGGTTTGCTCCGTAAAACAAGTGCACACCTTTGAAAAAACACATGCCCCTCTTGGAATTGGCCCCAAGATATTCAGATTCCAAATCAGGGTGCTGATAGGCTTGTCTACCTCATATGCTCTGCGCACCAGCTCAGCCCACACCCACTGCAGTCAGGTCTCCTCGGCCATCCATGTGGGAATGTGGGATTATTGGAATAGACAAACCGCTGGCTAAGGTAACCGCAGCTCAAACTCTGTCCATGTTGCAACCTGCCATCGTGGGGGCCCCTTGTCAGTCGGGCCACACCCTTAGGCCAGCACAAAATTCTCTCTTTTTTTTTTTGGGAAACCTGGAGTTTTTTTCCCAAGGAGCACGTTTTAGCTTTATTTATTTTATTTCATTTTATTTTTTGAAACACATGGACAATTTCCATTGATAGGCGAAACAGTACCATTTTAGCTTTATCAATGTTCCCGTACAGAAGTGGCCGTTGACCTGACCAAACAAATAAGGTAAGGTATGACTGAAACACAAGACAAAAAGTTCATGTGCTCTTTGGAACAGACCTAGGATTCGGTCCCCTGTGACTGCCATTTGGCTCGCTACAGACTGAGCGGGCGGGTGGAAAGATGAACCAACAAACATTAAGTTATTTTCATTTCATACCGAATAAAAGAGGACTAACTGCCCGATCTACATAAAGTACTATTAAGTAGTTGTCCATGCTGGCTTCAGTACCACGCACATCCCGTGAGTGAGTGAGGTACCAAGTCATTGGAGTTGGCCAGCAGCGAGGGGGGCTTTTTGTTTCAGTTTGGGGGGGCAGAGCAGAAAAGCCATTTTCATTAGATTGACAAAGTCATTTACATCCAGTTATATGGATGAAACATGTCAACATGGATGAGAAAAATAATTACTCATCTGAAAATATAGTACCAAGCACACCACACAGCATTAACCCTTAAAGGACAGAAGGATAACCTTGGAAATCCATTAGAAGAAACTTCAGGCCAGGTGCCGTTTCAGGCTTGTTCCCCTAGCTGTGAACCAGACGTACGCAATCAAAATTAAAAAAAATTAAAAAAAAATTAAAAAAATTAAAATATTAAAAAATTAAAAATTAAAAAAATTAAAAATTAAAATTAAAAAAAATATTAAAATCTGATGTGGCCAAACTTTAGCCACATTAGACTACGTATGTGGCTGAGTTCACAAAGTTAGGGAACTCAGGGAACTTACAACCATCTACACTAGTTGAAATTCCCCAAATGATTCCATTTCATTACTACATGAGTCATGGGTTTTAGAAATAGCAAAAGAACTCATTGGAAGTCAAACTACTATAGAAAATCTCCCCTTTTCACAACAAAATTCTAAGGATGAATAGTTACATTTCTCTCTTACTGCAAGGATTCCCTATCATCCATCGGACGCCAGACATCCTCCTCGACGTTTAAGGGTTATAGGTAATCAACGTTAACCCCTAAAGTCTCATTGTCCCTATAGGGGACAAAATGGATTTTGGGTAGGCTCCTATGATCTCAATTTTTACTGAAACTTTTTTGTAAGATAGCTTTGGGGGAATATAATTTTTATTCCAATCGGTGCCTAGGAGCAAAAGTTATGCCACAATAACCTCAAAATGGAAGAGACCAGGATGCCAAAAGAATCAACAAAAAAATGAAATAAAATTTTTAATATTTTTTTCTTATAGATTTTATTTTCTTCTAAATGGGAAGATTTGATTCATTCCATTTGGATTACACTAAAAGGGATATTTAGTGTTGGATTACATTTAGAGTACTTACCACCCTACTCCATACAACAATAAATCTGAACTTTGCGGGAATTAGTGTAATATTAGACTTCAATGCGCCGCCTCTAGCTTCTCTACCTTTCTATCATCTCCTTCCCTACCTTGAGTTCCGCCTTTAGCTTCTCTACCTTTCTATCATCTAACTTTTGGGGAGTGGTGGTGGTTTATACTCCGCCTTCCCGCCACCATTCCGGTTTGAATCTCCCGCTCCTTCTCCACCCGCTCTCCTACCCACTTGTTGCCGCCTCGCCAGCCGCCTCTATCACTGGATGTTCGTCTATTAGGTGTGAATCGTCGATGTTTTTTTTACTGTGATCTTATTTGACTCCTCCATGAACAATCTGAAATTTGAATTTGACTCCTGTGTGGCATTCTAGAGGATCCACCATGGCTGACCTTCCCCTGGCAAATTCCACCCCTCAACGCTTACAACAGGTTTCCACCATTGTTGTACGCAAGTGCATCATCACCTGGATGGTTCAAGATGAAATTGCACATGGCATCCGTAGGCTCTACATCCGCACCGTCAATGCGTTTCTAGAGCATTTTTGTGCTCAAAGGACTGCCAACCTTGTCCGAGCTTCTCGTTGGTGGGCTCAACGTCAACAATTTTGTAATGAAGGAGAAGCAAATGTCACATCTCCACCAATTTCATGCACTAGGAGACCGATGGGCGGACAAAAACAACTCCCACAAAGTCAAGTCTAGGTTGTGGTGCCAAGCGATCTAAATGGGTACTTTGGATCTACTCTAAACTTCTAGATGCATTTGACCGATTTAGAAAGGCTGGAGTGAAATTCTCATCCAGATTGCTCATTGAGCTGGCTATGTCCGTCTTGATGGATCCTACTTCTGCATATACATCCCAATCTCGTGATCCCAAGGACAATGTCCTACTCATGTCAAAGTTGACCCCTACTTGGGTTCAACAATTTATGCATGTGCACAACATTGTTTTATTGTCACAATGGGGATGCTTAACTTGTAGTCCCGAGAAAGAACTAGAAATCTAAATGGCAACAACTTACCATCTAAGTGTGCTGCATAGGGACTTCCAATTCAGTGTTTTTGATGAAAATCTTATGGAAAACATTGACGAAACTCATTTTGTCATGAATTTAGACAATGGTCGAACGTTGGGATTTAGGGGGGACATGACTATTAAGTTTGCTGAAGTGGTTTCCGGTGGAGACTCTATGACTATAATCATTAGAATCTCCAGGGGCGTCGATCAATGATTGAAGCCCCCATGCTCATTTTTACCAATTCCAACAGCAATTACCCTATTTGAGGCTTGGAAGACAATATTCCAGGGGTATGCTACAGAACCTGGCCTAAAGACTAGATGGACCAAGCCTTTTTAGCTGAATTCTTTGTTGAACCTCGAGCCTTCCAAGCCAATGTTCATGGCCACACAAAAGTCATTTGGGTTGACAATTGTACTAGCCATAACACGACCCCAAGGTTAACGGTTGTTTTGGAAACAAAACATGCCAATCTTAGGTATTTACCACCATGTTCTACACATTTGTGTCAACCAGCAGACACATTTATCATCTCACAGGTCAAGGACGCTTGGACCAAGCGATTGGAAGCAAAGAAGGTTGAGCTCATTGCAACCAATGCTTGACAAAATACTCCTTGAGCTAATGGGTAGTCGTTAGAAAAACTCACAAACCTGAGAAAAACATTTTTCCTATAGCTGTCTGCAGATAGCGTTGAAGATGTGAATAAAGAGGTAGATTGTGATAATATGTCATATGCTAGAAAAGCTATGATTAGATCATATATGGCTTTGGTGTTGATGACACTTGGAGTGTCAACCAACTCTTTCCACATCTGCAGGAAATTATAGCCAAGCATAAACCATACTTTCAAGGCCAACAAGTTCCAGCCCAAGTATGAAATTTGTAATTTTTTTTATATCTAAATATTAATTTCTTTTTCTTCCCTTGATGTTCAATGACTTCCTTCATTCCAAATGTTTTCCACATTTTCTACTCCTTTTATCATTTTCCTTGTCTTCAATCTTTTCCTTTGCAAATTCATTTTTTTAATATGTTCTAACACTAAATGTAAACCTCTTTAGATTTCAGATTTACCATAGAGTACATTTAGTGTTAGAAATTAGATTTAATGCTACTTACTTTAGTAGGGTTAATGATATTTAGTGTCAAGGTTCGTAAATAGTGTTGCTAACACTAAATATCCTTTTTAGTGTAGTGATGTGAAAGTTATGGAGATTCTTGTTTTGAAGGCAATCATAGCAACTTCTTGAAAGAAATTTTTTTCTTCCATTTTGAATGCTAATATCTTTCGATCTATACGGTCAAACATCACAAATTTTTTATCACGTGATCTAAGACAAGTGTAGGTTTAGGGTTTAGAGTTTAGGGTTGTAAAATAAATAATTTTTTTTATTTCATAGGTGAACATAGCAAAAACAGTAGTTTTGAGTGGTTTTGGCAAAAAAATGGTCTTGGGACTTTAGGGGTTAAAATGGAATATACTCCCACTACCTCCTTTCCTTTGATTAACCCTTTCAGTTATCCCTAAACACATGTGGGGACCAAAAGTGTCCTCCAATAGTTTCAAGTCCAATTCAAACTGCTGTAACTATTGCATCTAATGTTTGAAGTCAATAACACTTGTTGGAAAATTTTCTCTCTCTTCTAGTTTGTATGGTACATTTTTGAGATCAATCCTAGCTATATTGATTTTATGAAAGCAAATCGAAGTTCACAAGTTCAATTTGAGTTCACCAAACTGCATTTGCCAGTGGCAACTTCAAGGGCTTGAATCTCCTTCATCCGATGTTTGTTTTCAATCAATTTTGTCTTGTTATGTTCTACTTTTAGTCTAGTTATAGTAGAAAAACTTTCATGTCAATCCAAGTTGTTTTGAATATTTGGGAGCAATTTGAAGTTCAAAATTCAACATTTTTGGGTTACAGTGAACTTTGGCAACTTGTTTCTTCTTCATAAAGCCTCTGTTTCTATTAAAAAAAAATTGAGAAAGTTGTACCTACTACTTAGTGTGGCTAAAATTTCATACCAATATAAGAAGTTATGAGTGATTGAGAAGCATTTTAGTAGAAGGAGGTTAAGCCTAAGATGTGTTTTTTGCAACTTTTCTTGCTTTTTTTTGACATTGCAAAGCCATTTTGTAGACGCAGTGAGTCAATTGAATGATATTTTTTTCCAATTTATTATTATGTTGGATTTGAATCACTTTATAGTTTAAAGTCTTTTCATTTGACTAGGTTTAGAAATCAAATTTCATCTCCAAATGTGTTGCTAGGAAAATTTCAACATTGTTTTTCAACACTAAAACATTATAATCTTGCAATCTATGTGACCAAATGACTCCAAATTTGATTCACATCATCTACAACACGTGCACTACAAGATTGTACAGTTGAGATTTCTATACCTTAGTGACATTTAGATCTATAACACTTCAAAAGAAATGATGTTTTTGAACCCCCAAAAGCCTTGGGCTTTTAGAGGTTAAGTCCCAAAAGTCCCCTTAAGGACTTTTGAAGTTTCAAGTTGTCAAGCATGTTCTTATGATCTCAATTTTGGATATAATTCTTTGAAGTTATTTTTTGAAATACGAAAACTAATTAGTTTCTTTGAAAATATAATTTTTGTTTCAATATATTATAAAAATTATGGAATTTTAAAACTTATAATATAAAAATTGCAATCTAACTTGGCACCTAATATATATATATATATATATATATATATATATATATATATATATATATATATATATATATATATATATATATATATATATATATATATATATATATATATATATATATATATTTTTTTTTTTTTTTTTTTTTACTTTTTATTGTATTTGTATTGCTGGACAGAGTCAAATGACCTTATAGATAGCCCATATTTTCTCTAATGGGTTAGGGAAGCAAAATTTATGCCATTTAAACCAAAAATCAGACAATGGTGGGCAACAAAAAAATGAAAAAAAATATAAAATAGTATTCCTAAAATTTTATTTCCTATAAATTTTATTTTTGTCTATGTGTAAAGTTTTGATTCATTCCATTTTTATAAGTGATGTGAAAGTTATAGAACATTTTGTTTTGTAGGCAATCTTAATGAATTCTTGAAAAATAATGTAGTGGATCTGTTTTTGAACTCAATTTTCACAATTCTTCAAGAAAAAAGTTCCCAATGGTTGAATTTGCTTGCTAGAACAATCTCATTGTTGGGATTTTTGTGTTTCAATTCCATCTTCAAGCTATGAACAATTTAGTTTTTCTTTCTACACTAATTCAAATCGAGCTCTAAAAGTGTATGAAATTACGTTACTTCTATGTTAAAGACGTTAGAAATAGCATATTTGTCGTCCACAACAAAAATCATTGAAAACAATTTGCCACAAAAATATATTGGTTTAAGACTTCTTTATTATTACAAACGGATGGTAACCAAAACTCTAACATAATCTTGTATAGAAATATGATTATGTTGAACACAATGAGAATAGTGCCTTACCCCAATTTTAAGGAATGCAAGCATATAAAGATTATGTGATAATTTGGAGCAAATAACCACTCATCCCAATAATGTAGGAATTAAGAAAGTGACTGAACTTTAAACCTAATTGAAGCATAGTAATTATAAAAAAATTCAAAATTTGTTCATCTAAGAAAATGTGGGAATTGAAGTTAACCCTTCAAGTCCTACGTCATTTTTCTTTAGAAACTACTTCAAATAGCCATTTCTACTCTCTTTAGTGATGAAAACAAAAATATGATTTATTGTAGAATCTAACCATAAGACTTTGCACTTAACTTGTATGTGAACATGTGGTAAATTTTTTTGACATTTGACCATACAAATTAAAAGGATTTAGCATTGAAGTGAAGTGAATAGTTTTTTTCGACTCAACTTGAGAATTTTAGATGACTTTGACCATTGTTTGTGACAAATTTTTGCACTACAAATTTTGAATTTAAAAATCTACCATATTCTAGACCACGTTAGGCATATCTTTACCAATTTTCAAAGGTTTTGGAGACTTAAAACACTTCAAATAAAATCTTGCAATGTGACTATGTTGTGAGAAATGACAATATTACACTATACCTTTCTACAATCTATTTTTTTGTTACTTTTTATAAATCTCAAAAATCTCAATAGTATATTGAAAATCTGAAAGATTCAATAATTTTTCAAAAGATGAAAAAGAATAAAATTATAAAAAAAACATTCTCTGATTTTTTCACAAATTAGAAGGCCAATGCTATCATAGAATTAATAAATGATAGCATTGGGCAACTCTAAAAATTGGAGGCTATCGTATTTCCATCAAAACCCTATTTGTTCACCAATACTATTTCTAATAATGGTCAAGAACTTTGAAGCATTTCTTATTCCCCAAAGTTACAAATTTGTCACCCATGACTTTGGGGGTTCTTCATCATCCATGGGGGGTGATTGCAAGAAAGACCGGTCCTACGAGGCATCACAATTGAAGTGATGGAGTTGGTTTTGGCCGTAAGTTTTGGAAATTGAAGCCAATGGACTTGAAATTTTTATGGAAGATTGCTAACTCAAAAAACATGAGATTTGTTATTTTTCAAAAAAATTGAAAAATAATTTTATAATTAAATATCAATTTAGCTCATTTGTCACACTTTGCGGTTTAGGGGTTTTTAGTACTGTGAAGTATCCAAAAAACATGATGTTCACTTGACTTTTTTGTGGTCTATTCCCACACTAGATGGGCATATGCCCACTAAAGGGAATTAAAAAAAACACAATTCTTTGTCCTCAACATGCATGCAAATAGGGTTCCCTTGTACATAGCACTCCAAACTTTCATGATGGTTTCAACTTTTAGTTTTTGGTGAAATTTAATCACTATCAAGTCTTTATAAATGGCCAATTTTTAGTTTTTTTTATTCATAATTTTCTAATTTTTATTAATTTATATTTAATTTTATCTATTTTTTGTGACAAACTGTCATTTTTTTTAAATAATATTGTTTCAGTATTATAAAATATTCAAAAGTACTATTGGCCGTTGATTTTTCAGATCAACGGCTGAAATTGCTCCATTTTGTAGTACTCCTAGTACTGGACAGGAAAAATGCATTTTTTGACCAAACGCTACCAAAATCGTTCGGTCTTTCTTGCAATCACCCTGGGCGCAAATTGGGCATGGGTGGGCTAGGTGCTTGG
Source organism: Rhytidiadelphus loreus (assembly GCA_947034895.1). Classification (NCBI taxonomy): domain Eukaryota; kingdom Viridiplantae; phylum Streptophyta; class Bryopsida; order Hypnales; family Hylocomiaceae; genus Rhytidiadelphus; species Rhytidiadelphus loreus. The sequence goes on from OX344762.1 coordinate 66,707,664, forward strand.
CCATGCTCCATTTCTTTCGTTGGCTTGCACTTGGCTTGCACTTGTCTAGAACCCATAGCTCCTTTTTCTATAGTGGTCCATGTCCATTTCAACAACCCTCATGAAAGTCAATGAGATTTTGCATACCCATGTTGTCCCATCTCCTTCATTTTCCAAAAAAAAGTCATAACTTGTCAATTGTGAGTCGAATTTGAAATAAATTATATACCCATAAAGCTCTTAAAACATTCAATCTCTACAAAAAGTTTCAAAAAATTATGCCAAAAATTGAGATGATATGTACTTGCCCAAACCTTCAAGATCCCTTAAGGACTTTAGAGGTTAAATTCTAACTTGAAAATTTTGTTTGTGATTTGAGAGAGAAGTATGGAGGTTCATTTTCATGATTTTTCTCTCTCTAAACTTTGTCCAGAACTTTTGAATGGAGTTGAAAGCCAAATGAAATGTCCACATTTTCTTGGAAAGTTCTTTGAAAAAAGTTGAACTATTACACTTAAATGAGGCATAAATTATGACAAGCTTGCAATTCTTGTGTTTTGACATCCCATTTGGGTTGTCATGCCTCCTATCCCCCACTTGTATAAAGCGCAAGCCTTCTTCCATGTGTTAAGCATTGATTTCATTGAGATTTTCAATTGACCTTAATGATAATAGAATTGTGTAATACATACTAATCATTTTGTTGATGCTAACAACAATTAATATTCTAATAACTCATTTTTATTGCCTCTGAAATCACCAATTGGTTTGCACACGTGAAAATGCTAATTAGACTAATGGAGGTGAATCAAATATGGATGTTACAACCAACATCATTGTTGTAAAATACACAAGTCAATGCTAAAAGTATGTTATATTTCTATCAATGCCTATTATTTAGCCCATGATTTCATTATTCACTATTTGCCTCAAATCAAGTTGAAAATTGCATATAAGCGAACATATAAGCAGAGTACAACCAAGTTCTAATTTATAAGTGTGATTTTTTTGCTAATGGGTGCCTAACGTCAATTCATTTTGCCTTCCTAGCAATGAAATTTTTTGTATGGTTTAAAGTAACTTAAAATGCACAAGGCTTTGCCAAATTCTAACTTCAATTCTCAATTTCTAGGTGAATGGCCGCATTAACTAGACCACTGTGGTTTCTAGAAAAATATTCCTCAGTCTAAATTTAGCAATCTTAATTCAAGGAGAAGATCATGCCATTTTTGAAAATATAAAATTCAAAACAATCTGACATTTCTAGCAAAAGATATGGCCGGATGAAATGTAGGTCTTGGAAGGCTTTATAAACTTCATCCACTCATTTACCCTAGTTAGCAATTTCAATTGGACTTATAATTTGGAACACATTCTTAGATTATACATTACTCCCTAATCTCCAAGTTTGGACTTGGATGAAGACTTCTTCATGTTTTTCATCCAAATCTTCATCAAATCTCCATCATTTTATATCTTATCTTTTCTAAAGTTTGAATTATGATTGCAGTCCCCTAGGCATCTTCTAAGGGTTTATAATTCTAACTTCTCACTTCTTAAGTTCTAAGTCTATTTTTTTTTGGTTCTATGTCTCGGTGCTTTTTCTAACAATTTATTATTTTTAGAAATTTAATCATTTTTATTTGTAGGGGCTAATTCTAGCTTTCCAAAATTCTAAGGCACTTACAATTTGGCTTTCCTAGTGAAAGTTATGTACGGATGAAGTATAACCACTAATTGGTTCTTCAAACTTCATCCAAGATTTTTCCTAACTCACAGGTTGAAACTAACTTTTTATTTTATTTTTTACTTCTACATCTTTACTAACTCCCTAATTTTCTGTTCTTGTTCCATGATGATAGTTTTAACTAAGTTTCATCCAATTTTACTTTTAAACTTCATTTATCTATATCTCTTTTGTTTTAACTTTGATTTCTACCTATTTTCAAAAATCTCTAGATTTCTCTATAAGATTCCAACTTTAAATTTGACCTAACTCTTATTTCTAATAGTCTGACTTGGCTTTAGGCCTTGGCCCAAATGAAAACCTATTCATTTGGAAAATTAAAGTAAAAGGAGGTGTTTAGGAATGTACCTTAGATTGTGCCTCATCGTATTGGTATTGGAATGCGCCTTTGAAATTCTCCTCTTGTGCCACTGAACTTTTCAAATTTTGAAGTTTTGCTCACCATTGTTTTTTATTATAAGTTTTGGTTTTGTTACAAATTATGGGAAACATTAAAGGGGATTCTGGGGTCCTGGAGGGCCGTTTCAAGTACCTCTCAACGCCTAGTTCCCAACAGTTCCTGCGAACGCGAGCGCTGCCACGTCACTTTTAAAAAAAAATAAAAAATAAAAAATTTTACTTCTCAAAATGCAAAAAAAAATTGAAAAAAAATTAATTTTAATTTTTTATATTAAAAAGTAATGTGGTAGTCTCCATACCACGTCACTGTGTTGCGGGAGGGCTGCTGTAGCGTAGTTCCTACGTTGATAACAGACTAGGAACTCACAGCCCTCTTGCAGCCTAAAATCTCCTCTAATGTTCCACTTCTAACTAGCTCTATTTCTTTCCAAACTCCTCCTTCCAACTACTCTTCTTTGTCTTCTAAAACATTTTTGTCAAACCAGATCCTACCAAATCTATTCTAACAAAGTTATACTAAATGGTTTTAAAAATCAAACCAACTCAAGACAAGCTCATTTAACCATTTCTCACTAATAATAAAATTCTAGAACTCTCCAAAGTCAAACTATTTGTTTATTTGTTTTGTTCCTTTTTTCCTCTAATCAAATTCAAATTACGGTTAAGAAAGTCAAACTATTCCTAATGTATAGATTATATTCACTCAACTTCAAACAAACACTTATAACCATCAAAGTTCCCAACTTTCAAGTCTAGTTCTTGTATACTTGTTCGAATTTGTTTATTGTAGTACGTTGTCAAGTGAAGAGAGGTTCGCCTTGGAAAACCACAGGGATTTTGATTGTGACGAGAAATGGTTTTATACTAAATTGAGTCGAGTCTTCAAGTCTTTGAACTACTACCCGTTGGCTTATGATGTAATGACTCTAAATGGGTTCAAAGTTTAGGATAGGTGATAAGAAACCACATGCCCTGGGCAGATAAAACAAGAAGGTTAGACTCGGGGGGTGCACTTAGTTCTACTACAACAAACCACATGCGAACAAGTTGTTTCTAATAAACTATAATTTCAACCTAAAATTTTGAGCATTGTTTAATAATGACTATAGGTTTCTATTGCCAAAATTTCCAACTCAAATAAAATATGAAATGATTTCTAGAAGAGGTTGAAAATGAATTAAAATGACATATTTCTCAACTCAAATAATTATAGAGAACACATTTAGATGACCGTTGAATCAATATTCAACTCAAAATGAGCTTTCAATAGAGAGTTATTTTTAGGAATTTTTTGTTAATATTTTAGACATTTTTTTCACATATAATATAGGGGTGTGAAAGTTATTTTTTAGTTCTATAGTGTATCTTTTTACTTCAAAAATTTGTAACTAATTCTTTAAAAAAAAATATATATAAATATATATCAATAATTCAAAACATAAACTTTCAAAGTAAAAAAATCTATTCATATTTTATTTATTTATTTATATTTAAAATTCAAAAGGTATATAGGGGGTCCAAAGTTTTGTTTGCACGTGATTTCTAATGGACACTGTAAGTGAATCCCCCCAAGTGGCCAGATCACGAGCTGAACTGTTTGAAAGATTGACTTCTAAATTTCAAATATTCAGTGATCAGCATGGACAATCCAACCTCACCGTGATAACAAAGCAAGTCTTGACCATGTGGGCCATTAAACCCACTTTGTCACCAAGACACAAAGCAAGGCTAAACAATGGTTTAACCCACGCCACCTGCAATAACAAAGTTTACAAAGAAATCAAAATGACAAGCCACAACACACTAATCTCCAATGTCCTTCAATTCTAATTCTTTAGTTGAACTTTGGTGTGGTGCCACCAATAATCTAGGAATTCAAATGAAATGTGTAATAGCTTTTTGAAAAACTTACATAATTCTCTACTTTTTCTTCAAAATTCAAATTAAACTATCACTATGTCTATCATTCATAGCCACTCAAAGTTTAGGGCAACAGACCCTCCTTCACTTCCATATTCACAATTCATTTATAAATGCTCCAAATACAACTAATAATAGCTACTTGAAAAGTTTATAAAATTTACTACATCTTCTCCAAATTTCATTGCAAATTAAAGACCTATCCGCTTTCTATGGTCAATTGAAGTCCACGACTCTCCTTTATACACTTTATTATACAAAAATATTGATCAATCTTTAGACCCTCGAAACACTCTTCAAATGTCACTTCTTTGTTGTTGGATTCAATACATCCGACTTACAACAAGATCTCCAACGCTCAAGCATTCTATTGAAGGTTTTAATGCCAACGCTATTCTACATGAGGTTGCTTTGGCAGTCGAGAAGGCTCAGCTTCTTCTTCAAGACGTTCATGTGATAGTGCAAGACTTAGCAATAGAAGAGGCTAATTTAGCAGTTGTAATGAAAAAAACTCAAACTCTACTTCTGGTTGAGCCTCTTCATTTTAAGACTCAAAACCCCCTTTCAATTCAACATATTGAAATCTAAAGTGAAAAACAAAACAAAATCAAGTAGATGAAGCTCAAAAATGGTTGCATCTCTTTTTAAATAGATGGCACGCCATAACAAAAAGGCGTCACTTTGAAACTATTTAACATGTTGTCATCTTTCTTTCTATATTATTATATCTTTTTACATTATGTATGCATTTATAGTGCGACAACGTGGAGAGCTTCACAAAGAGTTTTGAAATGGATTCAGAATTAGAATGTAAGTAAGATGTAAGCCAAAGTGTGAACAAGCTTTGAACCAGAATGTGAACTCAGCTAAAGATTGAATTGATGAGCTTGTTAACAAGCTAAGTTGACTTCAATGTAAATTGAAAACTGATGTGACTTGACTTTTCAATTGTACAATTGATTAATCAAATCTTCCTTGGGCTTAGTGAGACCTCTCTAAAGGGACACTATTAAAAAACGTAGAAATTATGTGCAATAAAAAATAGGATCCAAGATAGGATCTAATATATTCATTTTGGAAGTATTTTATAAAAAAAGTACATGTAATAAAAGTTGTTTTACAATTGTAAAACATGGTTATAAGTAATATAACATTAGATATAGTATCAACAAATTATGTAATTACTACATAGAAAATACCATAGAAAAAAAGAGATACACCGGTTGAATTGTAGACTATATTGGTTATTGGCTCTCAATAATTCTCGGTGGATGAAAAGTAGTTTTAGTCAAAAATTTGCGGATGAATGATTGGTAGGGCAGGCTTCAACATTACAAAAGCTTAAGGTATCCAATGCTAGTATCTAAGGTCTAGATTCAATTTCTAGATCTAGGATTTTCAATGTGGAGCATGAGAAGGAAAGATAGAAGCGTGCATTTTCAAATTCAATTTGTTTTTTGAAGGTTGATACACAATGAAGTCAAGTTTTAGATCTAGATCTTTTATAGAGAAAAAATTATGAGGGTTTGAAGTGGAGATGCTTGAATTCCAAAGCAACCAAGGAGGGCATATTGAGGAGCGTCATTCTTATTGACATTTTATATTATGGAAATAAAACTTAAAGGATATTTTTCTTATCTTATCTACTCTCTTCTATCAAAATTTTAGCTTCAATGGACTTGAGATCTATGAATTATGTATAAAATACAACTGGGGTGTGAAGGTAGGATTGTAGGAAAGGGTTGGAAAGTCAGTATTAGTAAAATGTCCACAAAAGTCGGATAATATCTTAGATTAAGATGAAAATTGATATGTAAGCATTTAGATAGTTTATTTAAATTGTGGAAAAGTTTCAAGATGTTTGAAGATACCTTACATGTTTTATAGTAGATCAAAGCTAGGTATTGTAGTTCTAGAGTATATTGAGAAGGGTTGGAAAGTCTATATTAATAAAGTGTCCACCAAAGTTGAACAATATCTTAGATTAAGATGAAAATTTATATGTGAGCATTTGGATAGTTGATCTACATTGTGGCAAAGTTTCAAGTTGTTTGTGGTAGAACAAAGATAGGTATGGTAATTTCTAGGGCTTTGAGGGCTTTGTAGGATAGGCATTAGAAGATATCTGAGGCCAAGGGAAGGTTGTTTCAAGTCTTTTTCCTTGGACGTTCCCTGCGAGTGCGGAGTACAAGCCACTACTGTCAAGGCAATAATGACTCAATATTTTTTTTTTAAAGTTGGTCAAAAACATGTTCTATTCAAACCAAAAAGAAAATTTGAATTTTTTTTCCGAAGTGGCACAATCGCAACTACATGAGCAAAGAGTTCCCTACATGTTCTTGCAATTCTAGCAATATTAGAGGGCATTGGAAACTTGCAATCTCCCAATGCCTTCAAATTTCTTCTAATGGATTGGGAAAAAAAGGGAATTTGAGGGTAGATTTATGGATATTTAGGGTATTTAAGGATATCATAGTTATATACAAAGCATTACCACAACAAAGACCCGGTGCTAAACCAAACACATTTGCAAATCTTTATGACAACATAATAATTTTAGACAAATCCTAAATTGAGAATGCTACTAATTTTATTAATAAAAATTTGTATCTACCATTGGAAAGCTTTCGATGATAATTTTTCAATGACATATTATGAGGCACACAAAATCAAATAGGGCATCAAACAACAAGGGTCGTCCAATCGGTTGGCAAGGGACGATGGTGCAAATGGCTAGGCAAACCCCAATCTTTAGAGAAGTCCCATAGTTGGAGTTTTTGTCCAAATCAAACACATGATATACCATTGGAAAGCTCTCAATGATGTCTTTCTAATGATATACTATGAGACACACAAAACCAGACAGGGTGTCAGTTAGACGATTGGATGGGAGGCAGACGGATGGACAAGGATTATATGGGCGGATGGGAAATTTGAGTTTAGTGTTTTTGTCTTTTAGATTTACTCCACTTGTTTGCTTGTTTGCTAAATTTTTTTTCCCCATCTGCCTAAGCCCATCCGCTGTTTGCATGTTCACCCTTCTAGTCGTCCCTTAACCACTTGTTTGCCCGTCCGCCGGATGTGAAAATTTAAAAAATGCAAATGTCAATTGACATAAGGGGGTCAATGCCCATAGACACTAGACGTTCAAATGTCTAGCTGAACACTTAGACATCGTGTCAACCCTGCCTCTGGATGTTGATGTTGGGGTCAAACAACACATGCATTCCATACGTATATCTTTTCAACCTAGTGTGTGTCATCTCTATGGCTCAAATCGCGTAATTGTGACAAATTGTCCTACGTCAACAACAACACACATTGCTACATCTTCTTTGAGGTATGGAACAATCTAACTTAGACTTATAACTTGATACATCAAAAATTGCTATTCATAATGGTGAAGTCTATACAACCTGTCATTTTGAATTTGGATCATGTTAAAGCATTGGAAGTTAGTGGCCATCGGCCTCACCATACAACCGATTTGACTCACCCGGAAGCTTCTCTAGTTCATTTGTCCACTGATTGTCAACAACAAATTACAATTGCAAAAAATTCACTGAGTAATAGTATTTACATTTGGCCTCCTTGAAGGTCACATTTAGCAAGAATGGGCGGAAGTATAGAAAGCTTGTCAATTATTGGATAATGCAGTTGTAGGTGTTTACACTACAAGGGAAATGGGCCCTAATCTACATAAATTTTGATAGAATAGTGTCCGAAATGACAATCACAACTTGTGAAATTTTGCTTTTTGTCAATGCAGTCAATATTGCAAAGTCCGTCAAATTCTTGTCAATTTTTCAATCAATTTTGTCAAACAAAGTTAATGTCTTCTTAGAAACCAAGAAATTTTTATATACAATTTTTATTTTAGATACAAAATCAAGTGGCTATCAATTTCTAAGTTCATATAAGAAATTATACCTCGTTGCAATCTTTAACCATTCACCACCACAACATTACTTTTTCTAGGGTAAGAAACTACCTCTACATATGTGGAGGTAGGAGGTCAACCAACGCATATGGGATATGTGAATTTTTGAAGTTGAGCTCATAGTGAAGTTAGAAATCCGTAATTTTGTAATAAAACTAAGATTTTAGACCTCATTTGAGCATAGTAGAATGTATTTTTTTAAGAATTTTGAACTAAGAATAGTTAGAATATGAATTAAAGTTTCAAGTTCAAAAATAATGTTGACACTTCAAGTTTTCAATCAAAAGTTATAGGCATATTTCAAAGAGGAAGTTTGAAAAAATATAATAAAAACAATTTCAAACACCTCTTTGAAATTTCATAACTTTTGATTGGAAACTAAAAATGTCAAATAAATTTTTATAAGAAAATCTTGAGTTGATTTTATAACTAATGTAAGTTAATTTTTTTTTGAAAAAACACATTCATCTATGCCTAAATGAGGTCTGAAGTTCTACTTTCAACACAATTCCTATTTCTAACACAAAGTTAGACATAGGAATTGTGTTGAAAGTAGGACTTCAGACCTCATTTAGGCATAGATGAATGTGTTTTTTCAAAAAAAAAAAAACTAACATTAGTTATAAAATAAACTCAAGCTTTTCTTTTAAAAATTTATTTGACATTTTTAGTTTCCAATCAAAAGTTATGAAATTTCAAAGAGGTGTTTGAAATTGTTTTTATTATATTTTTTCAAACTTCCTCTTTGAAATATGCCTATAACTTTTGATTGAAAACTTGAAGTGTCAAAATTATTTTTGAACTTGAAACTCCAATTCATATATTAACTAGTCTTAGTTCAAAGTTCTTAAAAGAAAGACATTATACTATGCTCAAATGAGGTCTAAAATCTTAATTTTATTACAAAATTACGGATTTCTAACTTCACTATGAGCTCACAACTTCAAAAATTCACATATCCCATATGGATTGGTTGACCTCCTACCTCCATATGTGTATATAAGGAGATTCTCTTCCCCATTCATTTCACAAAATACAAATGATTCATGGAAGAAAATAATTTAGTAAATAAATTAGCTCCATGTTCTCGATTTGTTTTGGTCAATGTTCTAGAAAGTTGATAAAAGAATTTAAATCATCCAAAAATGTTTCATTTAAGAACTTATCATTCATCTGATAAAATTTCATCCAATTTTTTTTTAGCCATTATTTCAAGTATTTTATGAAATCCTTGAAAAATATTTTTTGGAATTAAGTGACGTGGAAATTAAAAAATCCATGGTGGCAAAGGAGTGAGAGGAAGACTTGCTGACGTGTATCTTTGTCTGAAATGATAGCCGAATTGACAGAATTCTGTCAATTAAGTGTCCGAATCAAGTACTCCTAATCTACAACACATTTGACAGAATTCTGTCAAATTTCCTGTCAAATAGGATACAGTTTCCCTTGTAGTGTTAGGGTGCAGATCTCTAGTACATCTCGTATAGTGAAATTTGTTCGTCGTGATCGATAGTAATGACAAAGTAGACAAATGGTGGTGTGTAGTGAAACTCATGACTAAAGGAGTAGAAGGTTGTGAATAATGTACGAAGCAATAGTTCTACGTAAACAAGAAAGGAGACATGATGACATGATTTGCAATATCTTCATAGCCTAGTTGAAAAATACCATACTTAATTCAGAGAAGTCTATAAGTTGCAAGAAGAATTTGTTGTACTTAGAGCTCATTGACAAGTTGCACTTGTAGTTTTATAGGGGGCGACCTTGAGAACTACTCTCTCAACAAATAAACTACTAAGGAGCCGGTAGGCTTGACCATTGGAGGCATCAAAGGCATGCGATGGAAAATTATGATCTCAGCGATTGGTTCTCGCCGATTACTATTTGCATACACTTTTGCATGTTCATTCTCCCTATTTATATTGCTTAGATGATTGTATCTGTTTAATATGCTGGTCTATTGGAGCCTCCCTATTAGATCCAACTCATCGTACTTAAAATGCTTCGGAAATTCTTCTCAAATAGATCCTTAGTACAAATCAACCATGTGTTGTTCCAAAATTATGCAGTCTCCCTCTAAACTCGGTTGCAAAGACATATGTCAAGACGATGGGTACTACATTGTATACATGAGCAACATATTTGTCCTCAAATGACACTATAAGAAAATTGAGATTTTTTTACATCTTTAAAAACAAGATAGGACGTTGAAATAGACGTATAATAGATCATTGTAGATGTCTCCTAAAATTTGTTATAATGGATAGGCTAGCCAAAAATGTGAATTTTTTTGAAGAAATATAGCAGATTTGTACGAGTTGGGAGAGCTCGCGTGTTCCTTCCCTTGGAATTGTCTCTAGGGGTTTGGGTCGTGGAGTCACTTGGATGCATGGCTACCTCAAGGCGTTTTGATTTGGAAGAAATAGCTACCTAGTTGATCCTACCAGTAGTCATATGCTTGTCACAAAGATTAATCCATGCATGTGTAAGTATAAACTCTTTTGTATTGTGAAACTGTGAATGGCTCATTAAATCAGTTGTAGTTTCTTAGATGGTACCTTGCTTGTAAAACCCAGTGGTGGGCGCGAGACGGGGGCAATGGCCCCCTTCAAATTAACGAGCCAATGATTAAGAACGGAAGAAGTCAGGAATCGTGAAGTTCCACCAACTCTTGCCGATGATACAAAACATAGGAGCCCACTCTTGATGGAATGCATTTTCAATGCTATCTCGAGCTTCAGCATTCTTAACAACCCTATGAAAGTGTCTCCAAATTGATATGCCGGCATGGAGCGTGGAGATCCACGTCGAACTAAGGATCCTATTTTGGTTTATTTCCTGATTGGCATATCTTTTGCTATATTGATCTGTCCAAATGTACCATATGAGAAAACTTCTAAGTAAGTCCCATAGTTGCCCCTCATAAACATATTTTTCCGTGCTACATGTACAGTTAGTAGTAATTCTTCCTAATAAAATTTGCTCCAGATTTGAGAAAGAAGGACCGTTACCTGTGGCTGCTAAACTTTTAAAGAACATAGCAGATTTGAACTTGTTTTGTAGAAACATTGCTAAAAATGAGGTCTCCCAATGTTGTGGCGTGTGGCATGTGGATGACAGCTATTGTCCACTTTAATGCCATATAGAAGGCAACTGCCATGTTAGAATTTTTTCATGCAGCCTATAATCGATGTGGACAATGATATGGATAGTGATGTGGAGGTAGAAGACAGTGTGCCAGTGACATGGAATTGTGCAAAAAGAATGTCTCTATTAGAGACGTTCTTATGGACTTTGTATTTATGTTTTCCTGTAGTGAAATCATGTTTTCTACGACATCATTTTTGAGAATAGGATGCTTTCTTGGACGTCATGTGGGATGCAAAAGTGTTGTTAAAATTGAGATTGGTATAGGATGGGACATGATAGGAGACATGTTGAAGGACAAAAGACCGTTGGAGATGTCATCATTGCTAACATAAAGAATAACGTTGTTTGAGTATAGGAACCATTTTTTTCGTGGCTGCACATGTCAAAATAGACATATGCAATGATTATTACTAACCATTCTTGTGTTTTTGTGCACAATTGAGAAGACATGCCTGAAACCGAAAGTGTGCATGCCGTCTTTGATGATACAATGACAGATAGTAGATTGAACAACACTTGCATTTTTCAGAATTTGCATTGACATGTATTATAGCTTAAAGAGTGTGCATAGTTGCTACTAAGAACATCTGTGGTAGCAAATGCCATGTTGGAATGGGCATTTTGATTGTAAGGACTTCCCTACTTACAACATGCTCATATGTTTCAACGGACATCAATATAGATGCCTTGCAAGACAGAGGACATTGTAGAGGACTTTAGAAAATTCGTGGCATATAACATGATAGCGGACATGACAGACTGTGGTTTGTACTGTTCACTCTCTCTTTATCGATGTTACAGTAGATGTTGTGCAAACAAGCATTAGCAAAGACTTTGATTACAAGATTGAGTGGTTTACCCAGGAGAGTACTGGAAAAATGTATTTATTTACCGAATACATCATTTTGTGCTTTACAGAAAGGTGTAGGCAAAAGACTACAATTGCGAGTAAAATAGTGATATTCGGATCCTAGCAATTTCTAATATAAGAGCATGCAAACATTTCCAGGTTGCAAAAATACCATAGAAAGACATGAGAGAATTGGCAAGTGGAACATGAGGAAAAACATTTGATGTGTTGCTCGACGTCTTGGAAAACGCACACCCTATTTGTCAACGAGCATTTTACAAATGTGACTACGTGGTTACTTCTTCCAAGACAACTCTACTTTCTTTGAAACTAGCGATTGCAATATTGGAAAACAATGTCAATAGAACGCATGCATGAAAAATGAGTGGAGTTACAGTGACTATTAAAATGATGCCTACCATGTTTCATTCCATACCAATCCACAAATATCTTTTATTAAAGTTATGAAGAGCTTTAATTTGTGGGTTGGTACGGATTCTCTTCTCTCTATACCTACCTGCAAACTAAAACTCCTCATAACTTTCATCTCATTAATCAAAATGCAATGATTCAAAGCTTTCCACATATATACAAATCTAAAGAACCAATTTCAAATTTTTTCTTCAAAAGTGTTTTTTAAAGAAGATTTTAGGGTTGCCCAAGCTATCTGTTAATTGTTGAAAATTACATATCATACAATAACTTCTTAACCATGTAGTCAAAAGTTATGAAAATTGTTGTATCTTAAAGCTATTCCTTGGTCTCATGTTGTGTGAAATTTTCAAAAAATAAAAATAATTTTTTTGTTCATAGTAGTTGCCCAAAATCGCTATGTTGCCAACAAAACCATGTTCGGACCTTTACAAGTTAATCCCTTATGCCTCTAGTCTTGTTTTCAAAATAATGAGTATACACGCATGCATCTTTACAACACCTTTATACATTAGATGGTTTTTGAGGCCTCCAAAAGACTGTGGATTCTCCTACTGCAAGAACGCAGGGAATAGGACAGCTGGCCTGTCACCTCGAAGTCCTGCGTGGTCGAGAGGCGACCAAGTCATTTCCGATTTTTATTTTTATTTTTATTTTTTCTAGATCACTTTTTCAAGAGCTTGTTATAAGACAAAAATTTGTGTTGTTATCTCTAGAATCTAGGAGACGATATGACAAAGTAGCAAAGTAGTAAAATGCAAGGGGGGATTCTTATATCCCTATTCAACCAATAATACATGACTTAATATGATGATATGTATAAAACTCATAGGTTCCTTCTTTGTGGAATTTTTTCAAAAGGTATAGGTTGAAGCATAATATTTGATTCAATGGATTGAATCAAATAAATAGATGACTTGTGAACACTTGAGTAAATTAACTCAAGTATGGGACATTTCTATTTGCATAAATGACTAAGTAAATTAAGCACCAAACCATTAAATCATTTTAGCTAGTATGCAAATAATGGTTTGAGGTGGTTAGATGTTAGTAAGCAAATAGAATTTTTTTTATAAAAGCACTAAATGTCACATTAAGCGAAATTGGCATCTGGTAGCTATTATGCCATTTGGCTGTTGGCCTTCTATGGCTATTCATATGCCTTGGTAACTACTAGTCAGGCAAACTAATTAAGTAAATACTAAGTATACTATTAATAGTTGTTAAAGACTCAAGAAAATTAAGCCATACTGGCTGGTCACATCTAATGACCGACCTTGAGAAATGATGATGTTAAATCTGGCATGTGGGATTACCAAGATGTGCTGTAAGTATAGTCAATACATGGAAAGGCTGCATTGTAAACCACCGTGAGACATTAAGACTCATGTACCAAATAAGTTCTAAAGCTGGTCATATTAAATTCTACAATGGTCAAGAATATTTGAATATGACTAAATTAACAGTCTGTGACTAAGCCTGTTCACATTACGAAAAGCCAGCTTTCGACTAGCAAGGTAGAACGAGCATTTCGTTCTTGTCTTTGAAGTTTTTTGGAGCCTACTTGTTTGTGGAGTTTTACAAGCTATTTGCGCCCATTTTGTCACTGAAGTTACTGTGCTAGTGTGCTGCAACCATGGCTTCTTCTCAATCTAATGCTACGCAGGTGTTATCTTTGGAGGGTTTTGGATTAGTTCTTAGAAGTTTTTTTGTGTGATTGAGGTTATAGGTTATGCATTATTGCAGTTTTTCTCCTAGTGAAAGCTATAACATGCGTTTGTGGGCTGTAGACACCTGGTGTAACCTCACTAACTATGCATTCGTGTTGTGTTTTTGGGATGGGCACAGGTGAGGCCCCAAACTTCTTGGAGTATTATTGGATTCAAGACATGCTACTATATTCCTCAAAAACCTTATCTTTTCTTATGTTTTAGATACTTTGCAATGGTCTATGATTGTAAAGTAGGCTAATTCTTGTATATGCTTTATATATATATACATTTTGCAAACTATGGTAACATGGCTATATTGATTTTGGTTATACATGGACAATTGATGGATAAAAAAGGAAAAAAATTCTTTGCATATAGTGCAATATTGATGGCTAATTGTAAGAGAATGTCTTGCTTAGTTATACATTTGGTCTAACTTGGCAAAAATATTTGATGATTTGACAAGTAAGATGCAAGAGCATACTTGACGGATTAGTTGTTTGCAGCTAATAGTCTGTATCATTTCAAAAATAGAAACTGTTAAAGCAATGCTTGTTTATAGTAAGAAAAGAGATTTAGTAAGCGCCCAAGAAATTGGGATGTTCCAGATAAAAGCCCTTTTTTTCGACAGCCAGTTGTCCTTCACTACGGGGAACAGTGAAGGGGAACAACCTTGAAACGGGCTCTCGCAGGCCTCAAAAAACATGTAATGTTTTGACTTTGCAAAAAAAGGGTCTTTCAACTCATTGTAATAGTGAGTATTTAACAATGAGTATTTCACAGTGTTATTTAATAACCACATGTGTCCAAGGTGTATTTCTAGGGGATATAAGTAACATACTTGAAATAGATTTTTCTAAAATATATATGAAATATTTAAATATTATTTTTGCACGTGATTTTTTGGAGTCCTTTTTCATTTTAAAGTTTTCAGAATTTTTTAGCCAAATAAAAATGAAACTATGTTTTGACTCTCCTGACTTTTTTAGATCGATGTTAGTGACTCCTTTTGAGGATCATAATTATTTAAGAGAATCCCCCCCTAAAAAAATCCATATTCATGTTATAAGAAAAAATAACTTGGAAAGAGGTATATATCCAAATCACTGATACCTTGACATGGAATTAAAAAATGTTGATCCCAATTGTAAAAATGTTCTTGTAAGTAAAAAATATCCTACGGTTTTGTTTTTATTCCCAAGAATTGAAAATTGAATTTCAAAAGAACTTTATACATTATTTTTGAATGTACTATCAACAAAACAAAGCTTTTCACTACATTCAACTTATTAATTGGAATACAATGATTCAAAACTTTATGAGTAGATATCAAACTATCTTTTCTAATCCAATCCAATTACATCAATTAAATTTTAAAAGGTAGGTATTTATAGCATCCCACTTTGAAATTTATAGCATTAGTTTTTTTATAGCATTCCATTCGTGTACTTAGAAAATGGCATGAAATAAAGCTTTACATGTGGAAGATGTTAATTAGGAGATATTTTAAAATTTTCATGTAATGGCTCAAAGGAATTAGAAGTCACTAATATTTTCCCTTATTTGCAAAAAATCAATAATGGTCTCCTCGATGGTCTCAATAAAAATCTAGAAGAATTAAAAAATAGAATAACATGAATATGCTTCATCTATCTTTTGGCTATACCTAATTACCAAAAACACTCCATTTTTATGGATTGATAACATTGTGAGTTGGACAATTACTTGTTGTTGTTTTTATTGAAGATTTGCTCAAAAAATATGCAAAAACAATAAAAAAGAGAATATTCAAAGATATATCCTTCTTTGTCACTAGATGAAATAGCTAAATTGATAATGTGATTGAAGACTATAATTCAATGTGGTAGAATACGATTCATCCAAAGATGACATGTATGATCTATTAGTTAAATTAATATGACAAGAAGAATAGGGACAAGGGCAAGGCGTCCTTCTTAAAGGTGTTTAATTTGGTTTGATGCCATTGAGATGTTTGTTCCTATGGTAATCTCTCATTTCCCCAAGGGTGATTGCAAGAAAGACCGAATGATTCTAGTAGCATTCTACCCAAACTGCAATTTTTTGCGCTTAATACTATTGTTACTACAATACTATGAAATAGAACAATCTCAGTCGTTGATCTGAAAAATCAATGACCAATAGTACTTTTGACTACTCATAAGTACTGAAACAATACTATTTGAAAAAAATCACAATTTGTCATAGAAAATAGATAAAATAATAATAATTAGAAAATCATGAATAAAAAATTGGCCATTTGCAAAGATGGTCAATTTCGTTAAAATGGCGGTATTCCATTAAAATGGCACTAAATGAAACCACTGAAAGAATGAAAACAATGGAAAGATTGTCCGAGGGGAGTGGAAATGCGTGAACTAGGAGTGATTTGAATGTGCTAGGCATAAAATTGGCACATGTATGACCCTATCGTGGCACACTTATTCTCCATTTGTAGAAGATATTCCATTAAAATGGCATGAGGAATACCGCCATTTTAATGAAATTGACCATAAAGACTTGATAATGATTACATTTCACCAAAAACTAGAAGTTGGAACCATCATGAATGTTCAGAGCACTATGCGCAAGGGATCCCTATTCGAATGCATGTCGAGGGCAACGAATTGTATTTTTCTGAATGCCCTTTGGTGATCACATGCTCATCTAGTGTGAAAATAGCTCACAAAAAATTCAAGTGAACACCATAATTTTTGGGTACTCCACAGTACTAAAACCCCCTAAACCACAAAGTGTGACAAATTAGCTAAATTGACGTTTAATTATAAAATCATTTTTCAAAATTTATAAAAAATAATGAATCTCATCCTCTCTGACTTAACCATCTTCAATAAAAAATTTCAAGTCTATCAGCTTCATTTTCTAAAAGTTACAACTAATGGCAACTCTATCACTTCAATTGTGATGCAAAATAGGGCCAGTCTTTCTTGCAATCACCCCTAAAAGAGAACCAATTGCCCCTATTTTGACCACTAATCTTAGCATGCTTCTTTAGGATTTAAACTAATCCTAGTTTGGTTTTCCATTTAGTCTAATTATAGATTAAATTTTTTTCAAAAGAAATAATGAAAATAGCTTAATTACTACAAAACTGTTTGTGGAATGAATACACAAGTTTTTGGATGAATGATTGAAATATCCTCCTCCTTGCAATAGTGAATGCTAGTACTCCCTGTTTTTTCAAAAAGAAAGGATATTTGTATGGTGCAAATTCTTGAGTTAGTGATTGTTTTTAGGATAAAAGGGCAAATTCATTTGTAATAGAAGTCTAAATTATTAACTTAAGCATTGAAGCATATATGAATGCAATTAGAAGTGCATTGTAGAATTAAGGCATTTTTTAGCAATCACTGTCTATTTTTTCAACAACCATTTCAACAACCATTTCAACATGAATCAAATTCTAGCAAATTAGCCACAACTACAATTCATACCATCTCAAAGTTAAATTGATTCTTATGGCCATGCCTCAAAAAGTGTGTTGGACATCCCATTAATGGAGATAGTGTAGCGGTCATAGTTAGGAATATCCTCGTGAACATTCCATTGCCCGACATGATATCACTACCTAAAATGGGCATGCAAACAAGACTCCATGTACTTGGGCCATGGAAAACAATGACCTACAAATTCCAACCTTAGAAGCCTGAAACCTGATATCTTTGACTTCAAAATTGCATTTACCTACACCTTGAAATGCGAATGCCCTAGTGTGCAAAAAGTATTCCATATCTAAAGTTACCAAGCTCTAATTAGACTTTTTGTTTTATGGAAATTGTTTGTTTGAGACTATTGATGCTCTGTATACAACTTTTGTCAAGTTTGCATAGCTTACAATCAATATCCTTGATTAGAGAACCATTGTCAATTTGTGACATAGAAAAATTGAAACTGTAGTGCAAAAAATTTGTAGAGCATGAAGCAAGATAACTTAGAGCAAACTAACCTATTATTACCACTCTTGTTGTAATTCTGCCTTTAGTTGTGTACATTACAAAACAAATTATGTAAAATACAAGTACATGTGTGTGACAAGAATTGAAATGAAGGTGGTCAAAGGTCAAAGTAGAAAATACCTTAATTGGGTGAGGCTTGCAAATTTTAACAATTCTTTGCAATCTTTTCAGCAACAATACTCCATCTTTGTGTAATGTACTTTGTCTTCTATTCTTCAAGTTGGACATCTAGACTTCCTTTGAGATCGACAAATTCTTACAAGATCTTTTCACTTTCTTAATCACTGGAAGAAAGATCATATGTGACTTTGGTTAAAAATGGATATGTTGGTTTGACTATTGTTTAAGATCAATATACAAATTTGTGTTATTAAGTAGTTGGAACTACCAATAGTTAACATGAAAGACCCAGATTGAGTTGAAAAATGAAGATTGATCATTGAGACCTATACGACAACTAATAAAACAACGATCTTACTTAACAAATTACACAAATTAGGTGACTTACAAAACCATTACCTCCATAGTCAAAATTGAAATGCATCTTTTGGACACCTTAGGCAAGTAGATTCAAAATGTACACTTATTCAATGCAACTTTTGAGCAAGGTGCAAGAGATAAGAGTACATTTTAATTCCATGTGCAGGGGGGCAGAAAAATGTAAAATTGGATTTTGCATGTAACTAGATATTGGCGTCAAAAGTGCCCTGTTTTATACCAAACTCAAACGAGAATAGAGTCTGATAATACGAAGAAAGTTTTCAAGATGTTTCAAACTATTTGACTGTAAAGGTCTCATGGCCAATCTCCATTTCTTGGCTCTACTTGGGGCTTTCATATTATCAATCAGTACATTGCATCGACTTTTCACAAACGGTACATTGTTCCGAAACAAAAACCATACCGACATTCCATGATAGTGGCAGTGCTCTCGGTGCAAGATCGAGCTCATACTTGAGTACTTGACCAGCAATTCATTTGCCTGCACAGCCAGCATTAATTAAATCATTGTTGTCACTTAGCTCAAGTGTAGTCACTGACCTTGATCAAAGACCTCGATGTCAATTGCAAGCAAGCAAATTAACTCAGTGCTTAAACTTGACTGTCTTGCAAAAAATTTACAACTTTCTTTAGAGAATCATCCTTCAGTTAACCTCATCACAGTAACAAGCATCAATCTTGTTCAGATCGAAAGGCTCGGGGTTGACATACATGAAAGCCTCCAGATTCCAGAAGCAGGAGACTCTGTAACACAACGTTGCAAACATTAATGTTGCGTACAAAAGATAGACCGACTGATAACCTTGAATGTGGCTAATATATATTTACCGACAACGTGGTGTGATGCTCCAAAGTCTGGAAGTTGTGCAATAAATATGATTTCTTGGACTATGTACCTGCGGGATCCCCAGTTAGTTGCCCGCGCCAGTTAGTTGTCAAGAAATGTTGTCGGTACGTCATCTTCACAGGAAACCTTTCATCATGTAGATCAAATGTAAACTACAAATACCTCAGGAATGCGCGCAAGGTATACTGGCAATAATTTCCCACTTTTTGTAGTTGGCGCTTTGAGCACACTGACGAGGCAGCCTGGATACGCATCCCCAACGTTCCACATGCGTCAATTTCGTCGAGTGAGCGCCAATTTCGTACGTTGGATTGGTGGAATTCCACGACTTTGGCACGTTTCAGGGAATCATGGTGCGCAGCCTAAACGTAAATCAATACATATCTGTTCTACTTTTTAGAGCTTTTTGCAGATCAATGTCACAATTTCTGGTGCCCAGGTCAGAATTTAACGAAATTTACGATCGTTAAGCTAACTCATTGGAGTGACTGAGTTACATACCATGCCAATCGAGAAACCGTTCAGAATTCGATCCGTTTTGCTTGAACGCGGTCTCTTCTGAAGTCGCTAGCTTGACGATCGACCAGGCAAAGACCGGATGCGCGTATCCACCTGCCGTCCCCTGTACAAGTCAACAAAACTGATGTCACGTACGAGAGATTTGCTTATGACAACAAAACTGATGTCACCAGATATACCATTCTACCAACCAATTTACCATTCCTGAAGCTCCACTCATTCTCAAACAAATGACCGCTGGCTGACGCTTTCGCCCTCCAATAAACTGACAGAGACCGCTTGAAAATTGTAACCTTGACCAGATGTATAATTATATACATCGCTTGGATCGTTGAATGTAGACTGATTCTCTCAAAATGTGCTTCGGCCTGCTAATCAAAGTTTCTCCAAGCATCGAGGGTATAGATTTGCACAAGAGTGATGAAATTCATCCCAGAGGCATGGTACCTCGGCACAAGCCACCAAATAATACCATATATCATGAAGATGTATATAGCTTGCAGTCAGCCTCTGGTGAAGTACTGGCTGTACATACTACACTAAGATCCTCGGACTACGTACCCGGATGTCGAGCAGGTTGATGGAGCTTGGCTTGGGAAGAACGTGCAACAGGCAGCTGCGTCGATGTGTCTAGTTGATGCAATTGAAATCTATCGAGAGAATTGAGCTTTGCCAATCTAAAGATGTAATTCAGAAAGACAATCCGAAGTACTACCTTCCAATCAAGCTAGCTAGCTTGACTCGAGATCTACGCTGTAGCTAGGCTGTCTTACTTTTCCTTTTTCCGAAAAAAAATGGGGGCTAGGTGCTTGTAGCTTGTGTATGGTTGCTTGATAAGCTGCTTGATGAATGAGACCAGGTGCCTTAACGAAAGTGCTTTCGGAAGTGCTAAATGAATGAAACCAAGTGCCTTTCGTTAACGACTTAGACTTGTTCTGGATGGAAAGCTCCTATTGAAAGGTATGTCTGGAAACCTTCGGCAGTTGTCATTTCCACCGCAACTTAACTTAGAATGATAATTAACAATATCAAACAACAACATTAAGCTGCAAGAGAATAATCATGAGAGCCGGATGTGCAATTTGTTACATAGAAGTAGTAAGTCATCTGGAGTTTGAGAATTTCCTGAGAATACAATAGCTAGAGTTTCACTATGCCACCGACGACTCAGATCTTGGAACAACTTCCTTCCTTCCTTCCAAATCTCCTGGTTTATTTTCGTCTCTTGTTTTCGTTTGAAAATACTCAATGCCCTTGGGACCTTTCGTTGCAGCATACCATGTAGTAGAGCTCCTGCCAAGTTCCACCAGGTATTCATCATTGTTTCTACCAGGAGGCACTTCGCCTAAGCTATAAAAGAGGCTAACTGGAATTTTGAGATCCTCGTGACCAAACAAATAACGAAACCAAAAATGCAAGTGCTCCGCTCCTGTTCAAGTGAAGGCAAGTCTCTCAGTTGAGGTGGAGCATGAGAAGAGAGCACAAAGAAGAAGAGCTCGAGGGGCATTGCATGATTCAATGGTGGCATACGTCGCGTGTTCGTTAGAAAAGGCACAGTGGGCGAGATATACAGTAAGGTACTTCTCAGGCAGGGAGTGAAGGAAGTGACAGAGAGCCTGGGAATAGCCTGTTGTATTGCAAAATTTGAATTAAAATAACTCCTACAAGCCAGCTTGTCGACCGTAGCCCCATAAATTGGACTCAGCGAGTCAGCGTGCATGCAGAGCCCATAGTTCTGGAGGACAAATCGAAAGCCTAACTTGGAATCACAGTACTACCCTCCCTTCATAGATCGAATAAAACCTTCGATTAAAGCTTTGGAATGTACGTGGGTGTTGGTTGAACATTTGTTTCAAAAAATACCAAGATAACCCGAGGAATCAACACAGGTAGCTAGCTCATTCGTTCCCAAGCATCAATTGGTAAGCTTACTGAACGTCTTCTCACAAACAGTGGTCCAAGCCTCGTGCTGACCTCACGTGCTCCAACTAAAGATAGTGAGTTCCCTTTTAAAAAAAATCATACTCCGGAGTAATAAACCAATATACCTCGTCCGACGAGTCCAAAATATCTTGCCAGTTGTATCACGTACAACATTCTATCTTCATCGATCCCATAGACAGACATACCTTACCGGTACAACAGCACGGAATTTTCTTGCACCTTCCTCAATGGAAATTAATTGGATGGAAGCACATTCTGAATGTGCGTTGGTGGAGTATTTAACTTCGGAGCTATGCTGCAAACTACAGTAGGGAATAAGATTCTTTACGTTGCCAATTGTTGCTACTTAAGATATATAATTTTGCAGTCTTGTGGAAATTCCCCACTGAATTCCCGACAAACTCACCTAACGTACTTGAATTGCAGGACGATTGCCGGACTACTGTATCTTAATTGGTTACTTCTGCTGAACGAATCTATGCTCGGGAAAAAACGTCGGCCAAGGTAGAAACACCCACACCGGATCACTTCAGAGACTCTTAGACACATCATGAACAGTATGAATGAAGGGATGCAAAGTTTTCCTCTGGAGCAAAATGAACAGTATGAAGGGATGCAAAGTTTTCCTCTGGAGCAGGATAGGAAATATGGGGAAGTCCTACAATTTTTTGGTAATTTTATTCCCAAAATTGAAATTACTGTAATTTTTGGAGCCAAATAGTAGTCTGAACCCATAGCTATTGTCTAGAGTCTTCCAATTCCATTCACTAAACACACTACTTGCTGCTCACTTTTGCACTGAAGAACAGAGAGATGTGTCACGACATGATTGTAGTATGCATAGTCCTTTTACAACCAAAAATTTTGAGTTGGTTTCTACAAACTGCTACGTGACACTTGGCATTTACAAAATCGGTATGCACACAACTTTGAGTTATGCTAAGGTGTAACCACCCATAACCAATCGAATAAGCAATTGTGGACATGATGTGGAGTATAGTAAGGTGAATAAAATATTTCCACACGTGCAAGAGATAGAAATGAGGGGATTTGCCAAAATTTGGTAATTTTATGGCTTGAACTGAAATTACTATGAATTTTGGAAGGCAAAAGTTGGTCTACACCCGTGTTCAATGTGTACACTATTCCAAAACTGCTCATTTTATAGAAGAATTCTTCTTCACTTTGGCACTCCAAACCGAGAAGATGTGTCATGAAAAGAATGGAGGAATTGAATCAATTGATGGTCGAAAATCAAGAACTCATGTTTGGAAATTAGTCCGAGCCTCTACTACATTTTTGCCACCCTCCTGATTGCCGATGGGGTGTTGGTTGGTGATGGGTGGATTTACCGTTTAATTACTTGGAACCACTTATTATGACCAATCTTGACAAGACATTCCACAAATTTCTCCCTGCCAAGCCCAAAGTAATGGTATCCTACAGATCGAGTATTTGAGTATGAATGCCTTGGTTAGAAAGAAGTGTTTCTACTATAGTTCAAAGTTAGTCAGCAAAAGTGGGAAAAGAAACCCAATAAGAAAAAAGATGCAAAATCAAAAGGAAATTGGAAGGGCCAAAAATACCAGTGCCTTCTAAATTGGAGAATATTTTACATGTCCTCTTTAATTCAACACTTGGCAAATTTCAATTGCCATGGAATCATATTCATTGGCTATTATCCAAGCAAGGCAAGGGTCGTACCTGGATATTCTCGTGGATATTAGCCTTGTGGGACAAGAACACAAGGTATTGAAAAAATGGATCAACAATTTAGAAGGTTTCAAGGAATTTGAATAATAGGATCAAATGCATACCAAAAATGCTTATGCAATTCCATCACTTTGGCAATTTACAACTTTTGAGATGCATTCAATTCATGTTGTGATAGTTTGTTCGAGCTCTTATAGGAATTGTGCTTAGAATTTCAACTTGAATCTTTAGCCCTTGAAAAACAAACTAAGAGGTCCAAATAAGGTCACATTTTTGTTGCTAGAAATTTGAGTAGGTAATATGGTGGCTTTATTTTTTAAAATTCTTTAGTTAGACCTACATATACAATATTCTTCATTGATTTCAGTGATATAAATATGCATGGCCTCAACTGAAGTATAATTTTTAAATTGTAACATTTGAGTTAAATTGGTTGTTTTCAAATAATGAATCTAACTTTTTCCTTTAGGGATTAGATAAAGCCAAGTGCGTGTTGGATCCCAATGTCCATAAGCATTTTATTTATATACCAATCCTAAACAATATCTTTGAAGGGCAATAAAAGAATCATTTGAAGAAGGTGAAAACTTCAATTCCTAAACTCTTTTAATTTCATGCAAAATTTCATTACTATTTTCTTCTCTATCTTTGATGAGTTGAAAAGATCCTTGGCCTTTACATAGTGAAGGGCTATGCTAGTTTCAATTCTTACTAAAGATGCAATATAATTAGTAATTTTAGTTTGGAATTGCATTTTTTTCACATTACAAGAATCTAGCACTTGCCGTTGCTAATTTTAGTTTGGAAAAAATTCATTAGATGGGATTTTGGTGAAGTAGAGGGTTGTGAGTTTCTATACGTTCCCAAACATTGGGAACTCCGCCACACAGGATGCTAATGTGGTTGAGAGACGACCACATCAACAATTATTAAAATATTTTTTTTTATATTTTTTTTAATTTTTTTAATATATATGTTTTTTTGGCAGCACAAGCTGGTTCCCAACAATGGGAACTAGCCTGAAACGGCCCTCCCCAAGGCTGAATCCCATGTAATGGATCAATGAAAAATTGATATTAAACCAATACTTTTTGTAATTGAGAAAATGCAACTAGTGACCACTGAAAATAAACTAGTCCATTTTCATGGAAGGAGAAAATTAGATAGAGGAGCTCCAAATTTTTTCAAACACTTGTTGAATGTTCTCATACAACTGATACAAAGTGCTGACTAGCTTTAGATTACTTAAAAGCTCCCTACATGGTTGATAAGCATGTCATTCATGGGATGTATTGCAGATTAATCTCTAATGGTCAAATATCATATTTAAGTTAAATTTAGCCTATAAAATTGTATTTGATAATCAATTTTATATTTTTATTATGTAAAAATATGAATCATCTATCATTGTGAAAATTTCAGTTTGTTATGCAAAATATTGCCATTGTTATAATTTTGTAGCAAAAATTGAAAAAATAAGCAAAAATAGCAAAAATAGTTCATTTAATTTGAAATTTCTTAAGAGATAAAAGTTGAAATGAAGGTTAATGTGAGAATTTCTTAATTAATTATTGTTCACCAAGACATCCTAACCAATGACCTTCAAGTCAAATTCCACTATAATCACGCAACCAATTCTACTATAGTCAAACTATTGGTGTCCCTCCATGGAATTATAATCCTTCAAAATCCCCCCCAAAAGATAAAAGAAGCTTCACCTTTTATTTCATTAAGTTCAAACACATGAAATAAAATTTGAAAATATCCCTAGGTAAGAAAATAAAAGAACTAGGATGAAATAATTGTGAAAAAAGGGTTTTAAAAACAAAATTTCAAGAGGAGATTCACTCACTCCATTTGCATCTTAAAACTCCAAAAAACCCTCCAATTTGACATATTGAAATTCAAGAACAATGAGATTCTATAACTTAAAAAGATTACTTCAAACTAATGAAGCTCTATGATGGTTCTCTTTTCTCAATAATTGGCCCATACATGCCATTGAGATTTGAGAAGGCGTCATCTTAACGCCACTTCAAGCGATGTCATCTTTTTCTTTGTATTATTACAATGAAAACCCATCAAAATAACATAAATTTTTTTTTTTCACAATTATCAACCTACAACTAATAAAAATTCACAGCACTACACACTTCCTTCTAACATTACAAGAAATTTGACCCCTCCAAAAGGCTGCCAGTTTTGCAGCCCCCATTTGCAATTTCGGTGCAATTAGAGAATTTGTTTTCTTCTTGTTTTGCAATGCTACGTAGGACTGGAATGTTTTTTAAAAAATTTAAATTTTTTTAAAATATAAAAATATAAAAATATATTTAAAAATAAAATAAAATTGTACTCACATTGCATAGTTGCCGAAAATCAAACATTTGCAGTCTTTTCCAAGGGTCAGATTTCTTATAATGTATACAAAGATGCTTACTTCAACTAATAGAAGGTCTATATGACAACATTAGCTATTAAAATTAGCATTAATTAAATAAAAAAAACAAGAGTTCAATTTTTTGGAATTTTTTTGTGTGGAGAGTTGGAAAACAAATGAATTAAATGCTACAAATGCCTAAATATCATAATACAGGCCAAATGGCGAACTTAAGTTAAAAATTATAATGGTTTAGTTTTCACTATAGTACCACATGCATCATCAAATATCAAAATATTTATCTTCAATGATGGGGAAGGCTAGCTTCATTGATATGTTGTGGGTATAACAAAGAAATCTTTTTTTATAGTGAAGTTCATTGTTCTTCATCAATCCTCAAAGATTATGGGATAACTTATTTGAAGAAAGGTAGGAACTCAAAGAGAATATGAAGTAATTGTATTTACACTAGAACTTTAGACCTCATTTAAGCATTGTATATCAATTTTTTTTCAAAATGCAATAAACTGAAAAATGTCCTAAACTAAGTTAAGTTTCACTTCCAAAATTTTATTTGTGTTTTAAATTTTCTAATATAAAATTATGGAAATTTGAAGTTCAATTGTAAAATAATTATTGCATAATTTTGACTTATTATAAGAGGTTGAACTCTTTTATATCTTAACTTACATATTCCACAGGGATAGGTGAACCTCCAACCTCTCTAGTCCTCACTTCTTAAAAATACTTACCTTCTCTCTACACATGTAGCATTAAGTGACTTGTATTCATATGCAAAATACAAAGTGACAAAGTGACCACATACAAAGCATTGGAATTTTGATAAAAAATAAAAAATATTTTTTTTTATTAATTTTGAAAGTGCTTATTGAACCGCTTTTTCTAGCTTTGATTAATGATTCAATATGAAATGCCAATATGAAATTCAATATGAAATGCCAACCTTTATAGCTAGGTATAGTAATATATATTGAAGAGAAAATAATGAAAACCTCAATCTTGCTTATACAATAGTTTAAGCAACCTTGCTAAACTTTTTTTTGGTAAAATTGAGACTTTTGGGTACAATCAAGATAAGGGGCTCCTCAAAAAGATATTTCACTAAAATTTCAGGAGGTCTAGTAGGATCATTCTTAAAACAAACTTGTAGGATTTTATCAAATGTAGTTTTAAGTTTTCATACTTATAATGTATCAATAAAAAAATAAAAAATCTCAATTTGACTATTTTAATTTTAATTAATAAATATTTTCTTCAAAAAAAAAAAATATCTTATTTATAAAAAACATTCTAAAAAATGATTTGGAATATAAAATAATGCCTTTCTAGTTTAATTTTTGGATATGTACTACATTTAGTTGTGATATATATAAACTAGTTAGTGTAATATTGAATAAAAGAATCAATAAGATTTGCAATGTGATGCCTCCAAATTCCAAAATAAAACAATTAGAAACAAAAAATTTAGTAGGTCCAAAGAGTTTTTTTTTAATTATTAAAAATAATTACCTTAATTCTATTTTTGTACATATAGGATATTATTTTCTATTTAAAAATCCTTAATAAATGATTACAATTAAAAAGTAGTTAAATCTTGGAGATTTTAATTAAATATGCCTCCAAAATAAACCAATTGCAATGATTGTACTCTTATTCAATATAAATATAATATATAGCATTTGGAATAAGGAATGGTGTTGATACTCTTGTTCAATTTAACCTATTGTATTTCCAACATTATGACTTATTGCAAGTTATAATAATTTTTACAATAGTTCTTAGGAAACATTGCCTTGATATATCTTCTTCATCAAAATATTGCATCAAAGTGATTATATGAAACAATTGTACTATTTTTTGTCATTATTTTTATGGTAATATATTTTTTAGCTATAATTCTTGCTTTAAACCTCCAAAGGACCTCTAATTTATGCATAAGACTACTATACACATTGGATTTTTTTTCCATAAGTGCCTAATTGAATGTCATCCTAACCATTTGGGATTTTTTAGTACTATTTTGAAACCAAAAATGCAAATTTGAAGCTAAAAATTAGGTTTTGAAGTCATCTACAAGGATTTTCTAAAAATAATATTTTTCCATCTTGCATATGTTTCGAAAGTATGCTATATTTGTATCAAAGTAACGATTGTTGAATTCTACTAACAAGAATACTAATTATTAGAAACCCCTCTAGGTTGAAAAAAATGACTATTTTTTAATTTTATTTTTAAAAAATTAAAAATTAAAAAATCTATTATTTATAAATTTTCAATTTCTCTATTTTGTGCATAAATGTTAGGGAATTTTTTTTAAGCTAAAATTTTGGAAGTACATTATTTTTTTATTATACTAATTTTAAAATTTTTTTGATTTAAAAATATATAAACTCCAAAAAAAATTTACATTACAATAGACAAAATGCACAAAATAGTATAAGTATTTCTTACAATCATCCATTAGTCATTATTAATATGAGATAGATCAATTGCTACTTTTAGACAACTAATATTGATGCCTTTCATCTTAAAAGAAGGGCAAAATTTGTGTTTAAATGCCATTTCAAAAAAAAAATCATTGTATTTCTATTTGATCTAGTGTGTTTAGCCCCTTTCATTGTGTTCAAACTTTGATATTTTGGAGAGGGTTAATTATATGCCTAATCACCTCATTGCACTTGGACTTCACTTGATCTTAAGCCCTAAACCTAAACCTGCTTATTTTTTAACAATTTTTTTTCAAAATTTTGAATATCATTGCGACAATTAGATGGCTTCCTATTCAAAATTTTTTTAATTGGTCAACAAGTGATATAATATTGAATGGTATGGAGATGGTACTATATTGTAGACCATCAATATGTAATATGAATAAAATGACATTTTATACTCCATCATTTATTGTAGTAATAGTCTATCATTGTTATGCAATTATACTACATTAACAATTAATTAGTATAATTTTTTTTGAGACTTTTTTGGAATGATTTCAAAGAATAATTCTTAATATTAGTTCTTCAATTGATAAATTTAAAAAGATCTAATATGCAAAGCACATCAATTTTGCATAGTGATGCATGATATACTTGTGATGTGCATAATATTTTATGTAATTGTATTTTAAGATAAGAAATAGTGCATTTGTATGTGTATTAGACTATAACATATTTTGCTATAAATAATATATTCCTATTAGAAATTAGAATTGCATACTATGATACTATATATTGTATGTGTATAGATCTATCAATTTTAGTGTGAAATCTAGAGTTGGACAATATTCTTGAATGTTTCTTTAGATTTCTTTTGTAATATACTTTAAAGCTATTTTTTCCAATTACTTTTCCAAATGTGTACAATTAGTATTGAAGTTAGTAGTGGACTAATTACTTATTAATAAACTCATATATGATAACACTACAAGAGAAAGGGGTGCTTTAAGTGTTTTTTTAAGTACCGTCCTAGAGATAAGATATTAAGTAATGACCTTTATGTAAATTTTTAATAAAAATTTAGTGGAAATTCATGTATGTTTATTAAATTTTTACTAATAATTTACATAAAGGTCATTATTTAATATCTTATCTCTAAGACAATACTTAAAAACACACTTAAAACACTCCTTTCCCTTGTTGTGCAAGCATGGTGTACTATTGACTTATTGATAATGAGATAAGAGTTGAAGACTTCAAGGTGAAATTAAGTTTAACAAATTAGAGTAATTGCGTAACATAAATTTTTGAAAAGTCTTCCATATAGATAGTAGCTAGTTATTTTGGATACTTCTATCATGAGTGTCAACAAATTGGTTTCAATAGTAAAATGAAATGGTTGTATTCATAAATGAATAAAATATTTTTCTTTACAATAAATACAATAAATTTTGATATTCCAAAATTGACAAAAACTATCTATAAAATAAAATGAAAATATCAAATTTAAATGATTGTATACATGTTTAGATGGAAAAAACATTTCATTCATTTTCTACTTTCTTCAAATTCAACACTACTAGTGTACCATTTAGTGCCATTAGTTAGTAGGTATGATACTAATCTACAACAATCAAAGAAGGCACAATAGGTAGCTCTCACCACCCACTTCATACAACACATCGATACTGAATTTCCACTATCATGTTCACTTTGATCTTTGACTAGTATTATAATTACTTATAAAAATCAAATTAGTTGTAATAATATATTTAAATTATCACAGTTTGAAATGTTACTATTCTATATTTTTATATTTGAATAGAGAAAATTATGTAACAACACGAATTTTGTAGTGGCCTCACCAACAAGATAACTAATATAGTTTTGTTTTGAGGACATTTTTAGTGGCACTACAAATAAAGAGACAATAATATTTTTTGGATGAAAAGTATGCAATAAATGCTAGGATTTGCTAAATGATTAGCTTTGGCATGAAGTTTTTTGCATATTTTTCAAGCTCTTCACAACTCTAGCAAAAAATATGAGGTTAAAGGGCATAACATGCATAACCCCAATCAATTTACAGCTTCTCAAAATCTACTCTACACTTTTTTCAAATGGATTTTTAATGTGATTTTTTTTCTACGATTTAGTGTATTTGAGGCTCATTTCCAAGAGTCCTCAACACTTGAAAATCAAGATTTGAGATGGACACCCTTGCACAAAATCTTGAATAGAAAAATCATAGTAATTCATTTTCAAAATCAAAATTTTGATACTAAAACTAGACTTCAAAAATAATTTTTCAAAAATATAAAGTACTAAAAATAGTAAATTGGTTAGATTTTTATTGAACTTCAAAGTATTTTTGACACCCAAATTTGGTGCCTCGGGAATTTAGGGGTTAATCATTCTGTTCAAAAGTGAGCCACTCCGTTTTGACAAGATGAACTTTCGCCAAACATGTGTAGAAGTCCATCACCTTCGAAGTACAGAAGAAAAAGAGAAAAAGAAAAAGAAAGTCGAATTTGCAAACAGTGTCTTTTCTTTTCTTTTTCTACTTTTTCTTTATCTTTCTTCGCCTTTTCAGACTCGCGGACAATCTTCCGCATCGCATTCCTTCGCGGACAATCCTTCGCATCAGGCCGTGTTCTCGGGGAAGAATTGGGCATTGGCACCCTCTATCCCTCACATCCACCACACATTGCACTTGAACAATTGCGACTAAACTTGAAAATAATTGGATTACCGGACTCCTGGAATGGCACTTCATGTGCCTTTGTTTTCGCCTCTGTTCCAGCCCTTCTCGTCTTGCTGCTACCGGGTATATAAATCCAATTCCATTCCACTTCCATTGCAAAGAATTTGTCTTTTTTTCCTCCTTTCTTACTGCTTTGGATTGTGGGTTGCTGTCATAACTGGAGTATTGGTTTGCACTGTTTGATTTCAGCTGGGGTTGTATTGACAGAATGGAACGAAACAGAGCGGGGCGTGGCTGCTGCGGGAAAAGTCTGGTGCGGTTGGAATTGGAGCAACAGGTTAGGAAGTGGTGGATTTTGGGGTGTTGCTTCTTTTTTCGTGTTTGTGTTTACCACATTTGAATGGCAATGTGGTTGTCTTGGGTTTGGAATATTCAGTAAGATTTTACTAGCAGATTATGATGTTTGGCAATCTTTGGTTTGAATCGCATGAGGTGTAAAATTCAATGAAATTAACAGTGGTTTTAATTTATATGAGCATAGGGGGTTGATATACCACTAAACCTTAAACCCTAAGCCACTAATTGAGGTATTAAAAAGGTTGGGGACATGTATGGTCTATTTGGCATCGACCGAACGCACCAGCTTTGAGCCCATGGCTCTTGAAACTTAACCAAAGAATTTCATCAAATTTCATTTGGTGATAATGAATTGTGTCGGTTTGTAAAATTAGATATGTATCAAAAGTTATGATAGATTGGTTGGCACTGGGATCAGATGTGTGCGCTCTGTTGATTACACAGCTTGTGGTTAGTGTGCGTTTGTTGGCAAGGATTCTCAATGCATTTTTTATGCTCTTTACATCACAGAGTGTGCGGAATTTGTGCGGTCCTTGGGTTGATGTATGGTGATTGCCAAACTTACCATATATCTCACCCAAAGGAATTTGCTTTTCTCAGTTCCCTCAAGATTTCTAGGATTGGGATTGCGGCAACAAAAACTTAGATTGAATGCTGCTGAGGTTTTCACCCCACCACCCATCGATAATGATTTGCATGTAAGTAACCTATACGACATTCTCCTCAATGTGGGACACATTGCAAACATTCAGAAGCTCTTGAAGGAATGCGTTTTTGAAACATTTGAAGGCAGTGTGGAGGTCAGTGTGATTTTCTGACGATCTTATATGGTTGAGCAGGCTATTATAAGTGATATGGGAGCCGCCTTTTCCGAAGATGGTGCAGTGGAGACTTTTCAGAATGACAAGGAGGCTCTTGCAGCCACTGACACTGGTGTAGCGGTGAAGCCTCTCTGCCTGGGATCTTTTGAAGCAAGCCTTGTTCTTCATGTTATGCATGTGTTCGGTGTGACAGCATTTTCCCATTCCATTTTGACATAACGCAGACACTCCCATTCCCGTGGGTTTAAGCAACAGAGCCTATTTTCCACGATGGGAATGTTTTAATTATTTTTGAGTCTTCATTGCAATTAAAAGGGATTGCAACACACTTTGATATGCATTAGTTGAATATATATGAATTTGAGATATATGTTTAAGTACTGTCTGGTAGATTTCTAAAACCATTGAGTTATACATCGTGAAATAAGAATCTAGTACTCATTGTTTAGATTTCTTAGGTCATGATGTTAGGTAGATGTTTTGGTCTACTTCGTAAACTGAATTTCTGGGGATGCAATGTTATTATGGGGCAGGTTGTTGAGATGTCTCACTTCGGAAGGATTCGAGGTATGTTGCTGCACTAGACTTTTCATGTTTGATTTTAGGGTCAGTGTTACCATTCCTAGTATTTGTTAGAAGCAGTATACATGACCCGGCGTTATGTAGGGAATTGAAGGCGACAAGTCCTATGTGAAGAGTAGAGAACCAGAGTGTGTTTATTAGAACCAAAGGTCAATGATATCAACCCCTTGAAGAGCTTTTTTCGTAAATTTTGAATGTCGAGAATTCGGATTACTTCTTAAATGGGATGATCTGCATGGCCTAGCACCGTATCACAAAATCCTTCTCGTTCTGCTCGGCAGGATTTGTCATTTATGAGATCTTTGAAAGGCACCCTGAAACTGGGATTTGAGGCATTCTTCTGCAGGGCCTCCAAAGCAAGTTTGGAGGAAGAAACACTATACTATGCTAGTTTTCCTCCATTGAATCCCTTATAGTACAACTAGCCTTTGTTAGATATTAACTATATTCTGAGGAGAAATAGTATCGGTAGTAATGATAACGGCTGTTTGTGTGCAGTCAGTGGAGAAGACCGCATTCGTTTCCTTCATAACCAAAGCACTGCCGACTTTCAAAAGCTTAAGGATGGTCAGGTGGGCGGCTCCCTTTATTTCTCTCATCCAATGGATTGTTGTGGTTAGATTGGGGTTGGTTAGATATTCTCTCCGTCCCGAAATAAGTGTCCTAATTGGACGTCATGTATTTTAAGGTTGTTTTGAGTGGGGGACATGAGGGCTATTCTGTTCGCAATGAACACATGCAATGTTCCTCGTTGATTCTTGTGATATAAAAGTTGGACCCTTCTGAATTTATGCTTTTCACAATATCATCAATGAAATTGGCATCAAACGTTTTCAACAACACTGCGGACACTTATTTCGGGACGGAGGAGTATTTATCAGAACATTGACTTAAGAGGATGGGAGGTACAGGGTTGTGACACAGTATTCGTTACATCTACTGGCAGGACCATCGATCTGGCCAAGGCATGGGTTATGGTGCGCACTTCCAACTCTCGTTTTCTGTTAGGTACTTCTGATTGATCAATTTATTAGTGCGAGAGCATGTTGCTGGAAGGCCAAGGCTATAGACTAGCTTGTTCCAGATCTTGAGGTCACCAATTTACCCAAGTTCTCAATAAAACTAAGCTCTTTAGTAAATTTTCGACATCCATCATAGGCAGGTGAAGTGGGGAACATGGCAGTTTAGAGGGTCAATCATTGGCATAATAAAAGTGAATCCTAAAAGAGGAGGTTTAGGAAGTCACGGCATTTATTTTTGGTCATTCTGCGTTGCAGAAAAATTCTGTTATTCTTTTCGTGTCGCCAAGTGTACGCCAATCGCTCTGCACTCTTCTTAACAAGTTGGTTTACTGAACCTTTCTCTTTACTGTTATGCCTTACTGTGAAGGAGGACCCTTTTTTGGTTCAGATGTTTGAGATCTTGAGAATTTGATTTGGGAATACTAAAAATGCTGAGGAATGCAGGTACATATTTTTTGCTGACAAAGTGGAAGTGGAGGATATCACGGATAAAACTTATTTTTTCTCCTTAGTCGGCCCCAAATCCAATGAGGTGTGTGCCTCAGATCCTGTCTTATCGGTGCTGTAGCATGGAGATGGAGATCTTCATTGAACTTTGCCTTTCCTAAAAAAGGCTGATTGACCTTTACTCTTCTACCAGGTTCTTGACACCTTGGGACTTGGAGAAATCAAAGATAAACCTGATGGTTCATTCATGCATTATGCGGTCAGTGCTTCCAACTTCAGACTTTGTGTTGCACACTATCTGATGTGATTAGTTTGGCCTTGATTAATTGGTTCTAGTGTTGGCATCTTAGCTTTTGTCAAGAATTTTTTTGGTGTTCTTGTATTTCGTGTTTTTTTGACCTGTTGAATCTCCAGAGAGCTTAGTAGTTTGTTACAGGGTGATTGGACAGTAAATATCAAAGTTCGATGCGTTCATAGTTGGTGTAAGCTTAGTATCGACGCTGTGTTTTAGGAATAATGTGTTACAAAGGCTTAAACTAGGCCTTGTCAATTGATGTCCTCATCAAATCAAGCCGTTGAGTTCCTAGTTGTTACATACGATTGAGAGGGGTCACCTAATTGAAATTTCAGATTGAAGGTACACCGGTGACAGTTGGAGTAGGAAGTGGCCTGGCAGGCCCAGGTTACTCGTTCATGCTCTCCACCGATACAGCTGGCATTGTATGGGAGGCACTTTTGAAAGCAGGAGCTGTTCCTATGGGTGCAGCCGCTTGGGAGCAATTGCGGGTTTGGCACGGTAAGTTCTTCTTCTCTAAATAACATTACTTAAGCAATTTATTTGTAGGGTATGTTCTAATCTGCTTAATAATGCTATGTATGTTGATACTTTTCTAGTGCCTTATATTGTGAAAACTTTCCACTCTATGAGAATAAAGCCGAGATGTACCTCTTGGCTTAAAATTTTGGCTCAAACTGTACTCATTGATTCCAATGAGCAATCTTGAGGTTTTATTCTACTCACTGGCGGGGATCCTGTAACTCAAATTTAACGGATTAGACTTTTTTTTGTTTACTAAATCTAGACCATCGATGGACTATTGATCCTTGGTCAATTTCTTTACTCATTTGGCAAAAAACACTTCAGTGGCCTTCTAAAAGTCAGGTTAATTTATTCTAGGTATGTTCTAACTTCTTAAGGAGTATTTCAGGGTTTATTAGTCATTTTCAGTTGTCTTTTCTATCAATAGTTTAGAGTTGAGTGGCCCTATTGAAGGTCCGAGGGCTGCCTAACGTATGGTATTTCTAGATAATGATTTTACCTAGAATTACTTAATTTCGAGTTGTGTCATGATTTAGGTATCTAAGTATCCACCATTTTGCGTCTTCTTCTAAGTAGTTCGACATGGAAGAAAGGGGACAGAATCATTCCTGCAAATTATAGATGTATACAGAATTACTGAGTGTAGAACCTTGTGTTCTTATTATGCAGGACGACCTATACCTGGAAAAGAACTCACTTCTGATTATAATGCACTTGAGGCAGGACTATGGGATACCATTTCATTGACAAAAGGTGAGTGCCAAATTCAAAGGACTCCCATGACATTCCATAACCTAGAGATTTACCCTTTTTGATTTTTGTGTGATACTTCACCAAGGGATGGAATATTCCTCCCTGACATTCTTGCGTTAGTATTTTAATTATAATGGCAGGGTCCCTTTGTAGGAGGCAAGGAGACCCTGCTAGAATTGATTAACTTGTTATGCCAAATGTCTATCAAAGACCAATTTTATGCACCATCTTAGATTCTTAAAGTACTATCCCCCATGGCTTATTGGATCACGAGAAACTCTTGCTCTTGCGTGCAACGTTAAGAAAATTTCTCTTAATTTCAAGGCTGTCAACATATAGCTGCATCACTTTGTAGCCTAGATTGCAAGGATCTTGACTTAGTTGTGGTGGTTTTGTCAAGACAGTTGAGATTGGATGTATAATTGCTTCCTTTCTTTGAAAAATGGATCTCAATGTTATTGTCTCTTTTTTCTAAATGAGGAGTGTGCACTGCAGGATGTTACATAGGTCAAGAGACTATAGCAAGGCTTGTAACGTATGATGGTGTGAAGCAACAATTGTGGAGTGTGCACATGAAAGGATTTGCTGAACCAGGAACAGATGTCTCTTGTGATGGTGTCAAGGTATTTCTGAAATTTTAATCCCACGTCGAGCTTCCATATTTTAGGAGTTGAAATAAATCATTTGGGAGGTTACAAGAAACGTAACAAAACGTATCAATAGAAAGAAAGGAATCCTGTCCTGCATTTCTTAATGTGTTTTGGAAGTTATTGTAATCAACTATTAGCTTCTCAAAAGGACTTCACTTAGTTTGGGCTTTGAGGGTTTAAAATGTGCTTTTTGCTTTCGAAATCACAAGCTGTTCAATCCTGTGCAATCGTCTTTAATGCTGGAACTGATTTCTAAGTGAACTTCACTGCACTTGACAGGTGGGGAAGTTGACCAGCTGTGTGGAGGCGAAGGAAGGGAGTGAGCACACTCATGTAGGATTAGCATATATTCACCGAAAAGCAGGTGGAGCAGGTCTTGTTGTTGATGTAGGAGGTGAATCAGGCAGAGTGGTGGAATCCAGTTTTGTCAAATATGGACTTCCTCAGTGATATACTAAGGTAGAGGATACTAAAACCTTGAGGGAGCTGATAATAATCCTAGTTTGCGACACACTGGGTTGGCTTTTAATTAGCAAGTTGGGTTGTAAGCTTGACTTATAATGGCTATGAGCACTCATCGTTGAATGAAAATTAAGGGTGTTCTTTGGCTTTTCAAGACTGGTCTCACACTTTGAATGATTGCATACGATTCTCATACCTAGCTAGCACTGAGATTTTTTCATCTCAATGTGATCTTTCCATAGGTTGGCAGTGATTTCCCAAAAATCACACGTCCAAAAATGTTGAATTGCTTAAACTGGCATAAATTGTACCTTCTATCTTAAATAGTGATTCATCTAGTCCACGTGGTCCAGTTAGCAGAACCATCCTCAACAACAAACTATCCTCTCCATGTTAGCCTTAGGTTGAAGATACGCTTGGACTCCCTTAATCTGATTGCCTTGATGATAGGCGTACTAACAGTCAAATAGATGCGTGACAAGTTGCTACAATAACATAAATTAATAATGTGGCAATAATGCAGGATATGAATGTCATTTTGGAAAGGGTCGAGGTCTGATAGTATTCTTCGTCTCAAAATTCAACTGCGTGCAGTTCTGTTGCGCAAGAATCTTCTAGGGGCGCATCCAGGAGCTGTCCATGATAGTACGTCAGCTGCCCAGAAAATTTGAATACAAATACACGATCTGCTCACCTTCTACTCAAGTCCCTCCTTGTTTGAAGAGACTCCTGACCTGGTACTATTTCCCCAACCACTGTAAGCAACTTGGTTGAAGGTTTAGGGTGTAAGGTGTAGGTGGAGAGAGAAGTCTGACTCTTCAGATATCCAAATGTCAAACCTAGATTGGCGGATTTGGTTGCCGATCCCACTTCCAGATGTGGGCACAAATGATGAACTCAGAAAGTTCAAAAGCACTTATTGCAAGACTCTCTAACTTTTCTTCTGACAAAGGGCGTGCATCCATTGTCTTTAATGAAGAGACAACGATCTGGACAATTGGAGTACCCGCGTTGCTGTGTCTGTGGGTCCACCGCGAAGTCAGCAATCATAACTTCACCGAGTGCAGGAGAGACTGTGCTACTGAGATGAGAGAACCGGTGTTTCCAAATTCTGATCCTAAACCCTTGCTGCTTAAAACAAAACACCGGCGATAAGCAAGAAATGCCCATAAAACATCAAGAGGCGCGTTGCTTCGAGATTATAAAGCCACACTGTGGCATCGCGCCACTCGCTGCCATAATCCTCGACTGTCCCTCCAGGCGCCAATCAAACAACGGGCTGTTTCAAGATTGGGCTACAATAGCACTCGAAGCTACACAAGCAGCACCTGCACTTGAAATGCTTCGGAAATTCTTTCCAAAATAGGTCCACAGTCACAGAGAACCACACTGTTAATATTATTCGCGCTCGGATCGTGGAGTGCAAATCAACCCTGCATTCTTCCGAAACCGAGTAGTCTCCCCTCTAAACTCAGTTGCAAAGACAAACGTCAAGACGATGGATGCAGGATTGTATGCGTGAGCAACATGTTTGTCCTAACATGAGAATTGCTTTGAGGAAATCTGACAGGTGAAAGAATTTGAAATACATTTCGTCTGGCTACACATTCTCAATAATAATCAGGGGCTCATGCTCGACACCAACAAAGGAGGGAGGGTGCAAGGGTTTTAGGATTTTGTGAGCTCCAAACCCTAATTGGATGAATGTATAGCAACATCCTAATGTCATCCCCAAACGATTTCAGTTGGCCTCAGGAGTACCGTTGTGTGCAGTCGTGACCACGTTTCTTTTCCTGTGCTGAGAATCTCACCTCGAACTCCTAAATAGTGTGGCCTCAATTCCCTACATTTTTGAAGTGCGAGTCTTGAAATATTTCACATTTCAATACCCTAGCAGTGACTATTGTGACAAAATAATTATTTTTTGGGTTGAAAGTCTTTCGTCAAGCCCATTTTGAAACTCATAATGAATTCATATTTTTTTAATAAACTAATATTGTAAAATTTTGTCACTTCATGAATATTGAAGCAAATTGTACAATTTTGTAATGGACATGGTACAAGTAGTTGACTAAGTTTGAATAACTACTGACTACATGTAGAACCTCTCTTAGTGCATGGTGTTGGGAGTATGCTCTAAGAGAGGTTTATGCATGTCAAAGAGGTGTAATGAATGGCCACCTAACATATGTCAGCTCCTAACACTATTTTTTAGAGAATGTCCTTCACCTTTCGCTTCATCTACGAACTCCATTATTATAAGTTATGCACAAAGAGGATATGCAATAAGAGAGGTTTTGCAAATTAGACAAATTCGGATTTTGATTGCTAACTAGGACCAATAAAACAACTATGAATAGTAGTTCCCTTTCCATTCATGCAATCATCAATCAATAAATACATGAATTGACTAAAGGGGTCAATCAACATTGTTCTTTCTTATTTTTTGCATCTCTTTGAGTGTTGCTTGATTGAAGGAGATGAAGCTTTGAGAGGTGAAAAAGAGGTCCATGCATGGTCTTTGGGCCCATACTAAGTGCTCACAAAATGATGACTTTACACTCAACAATCAAGTGCCTACCAATGCTCCTTGAAAATGCCCCCAAAATTTCTCTTTTTAGCACTCCCAAACTGCACTTTGAAAAGGGCTTTGAAATGCAAAGATTCTATGACAATAGGGGTGCAATGAACTCTACTCTACTTTAAAAAATAAAATAAAAATAAAAAATGAAAAATATTTTCTTGTAATTGCATTGTAGACAGAATTTAAACATTGCTATAAGAGCCTTCTCAAGACCTCAATTTTTTTGTAATGTGTTCCACTTAAAAGTAGCATTAAAAAGGATACTTGAAATCATAAGAGTGTGAAAAATGATTTAGAACACTCGTCAAATTCCCTTAATTGTTTGTGTAATAGTAATTACTTCAACCTCTAGTTGATTTCCCTATTTTATGAACTTTGATGTGGACCTTGAACAAACAAACTCTTAATTTACATTGTTTTGGAATGAAATTAAGTTATTTCTTCCTTCTTTTAGATAGTTAGAATACAAAGTGAATTTTGATGGAGATATGTTAGTTTCAAGGAATTTGGTGAGAGAATGAAACATGCAAATTCAAATTAGAAAAGAGATTTGAATGTGCATTTTTAAGCTATAGATATATTGTGTATGATCTACTACTAATAATATCACTCCCTTGAGTTTATTTACAATTGTAATATAAACAAGATGTGATACACATTGGATACTTAAAATAGGATCTAGATAGTCAAAAGTCCAAATGGGATTTAGTATCTAGATCGGAGCTAAACAATCATTTTATTATTATCAAAACTATACTACAAAACCTTCAAAAAATAAAATAGTATGAAGAGCAATAAGGATATGATGAAATGGCATTGTAATTATAGAAAATGAATTTTGAGATTCTTGATGAAATAATCATAGTATAATGGTAATAAGAATAATATTACTAATAGCAAATTGTATATGAAGAAGTGTGTTTCTTGTTTATTCACTTTGTCAAATCTTTTATTGTATCAAATTCTTGCTTATAATAGTTGTTTCTAATATGATTTGTAAGCCATGATACTCCAAAAAAAATCTCAAAAGCATAGGTACATATTCAAAACAAAAAAATGTAAAAGATTTCCAAAATATGATTTGAAAATGTTTTGGAAATATTGAAAATACAAGGTTTTATTACTAAAATGAATGCATTTAATTTTTTCCTTGAAATAGTATTTTCTTTAAGTAATTGAAGTAACAATCTCAAAATACAAAAGGTGGTCATCGTATATTATGACAAACTAAATTTACCAAATACCATAGCTTTAAAGTCAAAATGTGTCTATATAAAGCATTATTGAAAATTTTCTATTTTTTGTGTATCATATTGGTCATGATGAGGAACTACAAAATTGATTTAAAGTTAATGCGATAATTTAGCAACTATCGTAATTATTTTTAGAGCAACCACACAAAATCTATGAAGTTAGATGCTTGATTGTCCCTTTTGCATTTTTTGAACTCATTCTTATCATATTTTTATACAAATTATTCTAATAGAATAGAATATAATCATAAGCATGAAATTGAATTTTGAAATAAGTAGACTCTTATCAAAATATGAGAATGTGGAATCAGAGATGGAGATATTAACCCTACAAAAACTAGACACAAACTAAAATTTCCAAAAATGTAAAATTGTGGTATGAATTATAAATTTAGAATGTTAAGTTTTAATTTGGTTGATTTTATTTTTATTTTTATTTTGTCTTGGTGAGCTTTTAAACAAAGTCATTGTTAAAAGGTCTCTTTTTTAACTTACTTGAAATGTTAGATTTTGTGATGAAATATACTTTTAGACTTTGAACTATAAAGTACTCAACAGAGAAAAGTATTCATTTGTAAACCTATATTATACAATTATTAGAGAACTAATATAAAAATTTACAATCATTTTAACAGATGAAAAAATAGATTTTAGTGTGTATGGAACATGTTTACATTCATCCTTCATTTAAAATTGGAACATTTGGCCCTTTAATAGTTAACTCCTACAAATGTCCCCGTGTTCAAAA
The DNA here is from genome assembly GCA_947034895.1 of Rhytidiadelphus loreus. Lineage (NCBI taxonomy): Eukaryota > Viridiplantae > Streptophyta > Bryopsida > Hypnales > Hylocomiaceae > Rhytidiadelphus > Rhytidiadelphus loreus. The sequence continues at coordinate 66,749,348 of OX344762.1, forward strand.
TCTATCTATACAAAGTAGTTTCACCATAGAATTTTATAAGCTTTGAATCTATAATTTTGCTTTTGCATTTATTTGGTGTCATCCATGTGATTTTATGCAATACTAAAATAATATGCAAAATTATATATATATATATTTGTTAAATAGTGTGTTCTACGGTACCATCAAGAAGCTTTTGAATGAGTAGTCAATCAACAAATGAATACAATAGTCAACAAATGACTAATAGAAAATTAAAAGATGAATTAATATAGTTCATTGATATTGGCTTACTAATTTGCGGTGTTTAAATTATCATCAAATCGTCAAAATTGTGTATCATACAATAAATAAAGTAAACAATATAACTTAATTTTTGCCGATTTCTTACAAATGCATCCCAATGTGCCCCCCAAACAAGGGAATGTGACTTCTACTCACTCCTTCTATTTAAAATTTTATGTGGAATGTTTCAAACATCTAAGCCTATGAGAGTCTAGTGTCAATTTTTGATACACTTGCAAGCAATACTTAAACAATACTTAAATTTTTTTGTGCGGAAAGTTACCAAACATCTAAGCCTATGAGATTTTAGTGTCAATTTTGATACACTTATGAAAAAATACTTAAATTTTTTGTGTCAGGAATGTTTCCAAGTATCTAAGCCTACAAGAGTCTAGTGTCTATTTTTTATACATTTACAAACTATACTTTAAAATTTCATAATTTATTCAAATGGTGTTCAAATAATGCATGCTAAAGTGCGTTGAAATTCCTCTTCTACTTGTCTATAAGATCCCAAAACAATAATTCATGCTTAATGATAATAAATATGCTCAGTTACCAAAATTACCATAATCCTTGTGGTGAATGAACCAATCACCAAGACGTTGGGCCACCGACGTCCCTACCCACCGAACCCACTGATGCACCAATTCAGCCTCATATTGGGTCAACTTGGGCCTCCATAAAAATACCATATTCCTTTGATTCTGTCCCTTCATTTGTTTACAATAAAAAAAAAAAAAAAACAATATTTAAAGATACCAGATACTCAGTGAGTATTCTACAATATTCATCCCGACACATTCATCCCGATACATTCATCCTAAAATCTTCATCCTAACAGCGTCTCCTCTGTCGGGTTGTCGTCCTCAATCCCTTGCCCAGGAGCTTCGCAGCACGCGAGTTTCGTCGGTAAACTTGCCGTGTTACCAAGTCCTTCTCCAACGCCACACCGTGTTGATTATTGCTGTCTGCAGACTTGGCCGGATTCCGAGTCCTAGGCCCAGCCTGACTTGCATTACTTGGCTCACGAGTACTCGTAAGGCTTTCATTTTGAGGTCAGGTTTCTAATCACTCTGGCACGGTGCAGCATTTGCAGGGGAAGGCAGAGTTTGGGTGGTCCGAGCTTCGCTGAGAACTCGGAGTGTGGTTTAGGTTTGAGGGTTTGAGGATTTGTGGGTTTGGATTGTGTGTGTTGATTTGGTTTGTTTTGAAGGGGAAATTTTTGGGTGTTTGGATCTAGAACTTTGTAGGATCTGGTGGCAGTGTGTGTTGGCAAAATTGGGTGGCGATGGCGACCGATTCCGGGGAAGCGAAGATCGTGGTAGGGTTAGACTTCGGGACGACGTTCTCGGGGTACGCGTTCGCTCACAAGTCGAAGCCCAAGGAAATTCTCACGTTCTACAACTGGCCTCGACCGATGAAGCCCTACTGTAAGACGCTTACTGCGATTTACTACGAACCTGGTGACGCGACCACAGCGCCCGTGAAATCCTGGGGTTTCCCTGCTCTCCACGACTTTACGAAAGACATCAACAACCTCCAGAAGCTCCGTGCGAAGTCTGCGACGGATCTCCCCGAAATGGGGACATACCTCGTCCGCTTCAAGCTCCACCTCGCGAGCAAGGACGCGGGGGAGTCGTCCGCGCTCCAGCTCCCAAAGGGTTTCACCGTCACGCAAGTCATCGCGGACTACCTTCGTGAGATCGGCGCCAGCATCATGCGCCACTTGCGAACCTCCTTCAGCGACGACCTCACCATGGACGCGGTTCAGTGGTGCGTCACCGTGCCGTCAATTTGGGACGACCACGCGAAGAAGCAAATGCAGGTATGCATGGCGCGCGCGGGCTTGATCCGCACCATGGAAGACCCCGCAGGTTCCCCGCATCCGCTCAGCATCGTGCTTGAGCCCGAAGCGGCATCCTGCTACTGCCACCGCAACATGCCCGACTTGCAGCTTCAAGTCGGCGACCGGCTCTTGGTGGCCGACATCGGGGGCGGCACGACGGACATCGTCGTGCAAGAATGGATCAGCGAAACGCCGGATGACTACCGCGTGAAAGAAGTGACCTACTCAACTGGCGGCCTCTGCGGTGGGACGTACGTCGACGAGCAATTCAACAAGTTTTTGTTCGCGAAGATTCAGTGTCTCCCTCAATTCCTGCGCAAAAGCTCGGCATTCATGGGGGAAATTTTCAAGCGATGGGAGGAGATTAAGTGCAGCTTCGGCGACTTGACCACAATTGGGGAAAGCTTCGAGATTCAGCTCCCGAGTAAACTCGCGGCCGAGTGGGAGGATTTCGACCAAGAGCAAGGAAACGAGCCGCGGGGCTCATACGACGAGCTCGAGCTCACGCACTCCGACATCAAAGCCATTTTCGATCCAGTCGTGGATCAGAACCTCGGCTTGATCGCGGACCAGATCTCGCGAACTTCAAATGTCAAAGTCATCTTCGTCGTGGGTGGATTCGCAGGCTCACCATACTTGCTGACGAAGATCAAGGAGCGGTTCCTGGGCATCGTGGAGAAGGTGATCAGTCCCGTGCAACCCGGAAGCGCAGTCTGTCAAGGCGCAGTCATGCTCGCGCTCAACCCTGCGGGAATTACGTCGCGGATTGCGAGGAAAACTTTCGGATTCGAAGTGTCGCGAGCTTTCAAACCTGGTGACCCTGAAGATGCCGAGTTTATCAGCTGGGTGGGGGCGAACAAGAAGTGTGACGTGAATTTCAGCGCTTATGTGAAGAAGGGTGATCCTCTTGAAGTCGACCATTGCGTGACGAAGGATTTCACACCGCTGTACCCTGGCGCCAGAACCATGAAACTGGTTTTGTACAGCTCCAATGAAACGGATCCCAAGCATACAAGGGGACCAGGAGTGGACAGCAAGGAGGAAGCCAGCTTTTCGATTGATATTTCGGCTAGTGCGCACTTGGAAACGAAGCCGACTGTGAATGTGTCCATGTACTTTGGAAGGTCCGCCATCGAGGTGAAGGCTGTGGGGAAGAATTTTGGAAATGGCGAAGTGCAGGGATTTCAGCTGCCAGTGGAGTTTAGAGGGGACTGGGTTTAGTAAGTGGAGGTGGTGATTTTTTTTTACCATTTCTTTTGGGTACAATGTTATGTGACCTAATTCAAAAGTGTGTGATACGACAACCAATTGTTTCTGCAATTTTTTTATATAAAGGTATAGTTTACGTTGTACATGGTGTACTTTTATGGGAATTGGGTGGGAATGGAATTGGAATCCGTGGTGGTATTGGTAAAGCTCTTCGAAGCTACAGTTGTAATCTGTGCTGGAGTTTGCGTAGTTAGTTGTTATGACTAACTGAACACAATGTTCGGGCAATTTTTATAAAGTTTCAGTTGCCAGATTCCATGCAGGATTGGCCTATTACTGCTTTTAATGTTGAGATTTCGGGTGTCAATCTATGTCCATTTCCTGGTCTTGTGTGCGGAACCTTCTGGACCATGATGGTGGAGGAACCCTAAAACATTCAGCTTGAGAGTTCCTGGCTTTCGGCATCAGTTACATAGTTGTAAGCCGTCTACTGCAGCTGTTCCTTTCAATTTGTCAAGACTTTTGTTGCTTGCATTCTCAAAATTTTGTTTTTCTCGTGTAGCTATTATGGAGAAGTCACGAGTGCAAGAGAACGGTAAGTGAAGTCTATGTTTTCTTTTACAAATGCAGAGGCTCATTTAATGTCTGATGACTTGTGTGTTGCCTTATCATTTTTGTGAGTATGCATCCCCGTTGTAAGTGTGTTACAAATGCTGTTATAGTAGTGTGTCCTTTCTATGTCAATTTTTTCTTTGCAAGGTTTTGGAGTTGAGGCTGTATGATGATTATTTCTGCGAATGTTAATTGTTTTTGAATGTGTGCTATGTAGTTGGCAGAGAATGCTGTGTAGTGGAGGACTCTTTCTTGGATCCCAGCTTTCAATAGCAAGGATTCTCAACGTCCTTATTTCAATGCATTCGTTTTCCTTCTTTGAGCACGTTCTCATTAGCAAGTACATTTGCTTGTGACTTAGTTTGGGCATCGTGTTGAAGGCGAATTCCCTGTGAACTCTATACACAGTTTGAAGAATGGTGCTGCTTCATGTGAAGGCGAAGGACGAGCGACAGTTTCTGTTTGAATCTCCGTCCACAGAGTGCGTGGACACGTTGATTCGGGATCTTGTGTTGGTCAACAATCTGCAGTTGCGAATTCTGGGCATGAAGGAGGAATCCAAGCGACTGGCTCTCCACGGCCCAGCCAAGCATCCTGACGACGACGAGGACAGTGATGACGAGGAGATGCAGAAACAAAGAGGGCCTCGAGTTCGTGGTTCGCATTACAACAAGGACCCGCACTGTCGTCGCACTGGAGAAGGTGAGATCCTGTTCAGGACTCTCCTTTCGGTAACTTATGAGCACCTAAAGTTTTTCGCTGAATTGCAACACATGTCGATTACGGGTGCGCATTCCTTGGCAACACTTTGTCGTTGCTAAACTTTGTTGCATGGACATTGTTGAAAGGGTGGAAGTTCATGAGTGGATGCTTCGTGGACATGTAACAGCCTGCGATCCGGAAGTGTCCAAGAAAATCACAGGGACGGTGGACGACGCCATAGCCCTCGTTTCCAAGGTACGTCTCGTTTGACCTAATTTGCATTCTACCCACTTCCCTGTCACGCGGCAGTCTCTAAATATATTATTTTCTGCCCTTACGATTTCTTCTAAGATGGTGCAGGAAAATGTAATGGCGAAGAATACTATCACTGCAATTATGCTAAAAGATGCACTCAACCTCATACGTGGTGCTGTCATGATTTGTTATCCCCAAGGGCTACCGAAGTGGGATACTGTCCAGCAAGCAATTTCTGGAATACAATACTCATGTACTTTCTCTCACATTCACCTATTGTGCTTGAAATTGTGCATGAAATTGTTTCTTATGATTATGATTTCTTAAAACGACTGATTGATTCTTTGTGTTTGATCATCAGCAAAGGAAACCCTGGATCCTGATACTACACACTGTTGGTGGGCTGGCAAAGAGCTCATGCGTGACAAGTGCTTGAAGGATTATGTTGGCAAGAATGACAAGACCAAGGTTGACCATCTACTGCTTAGACTTTTACTGATACAACTGAAGAATAGTCATTGCAAATGACTGAGAAAGTGGTTATGTTCTAATTAACCAAGTTAAATCAATTCGTGCGAGACAGACTAATTGGTTTTTTTATTGTGCTGTTCTACTAGAAATAATTTTCTTTTATGTTTTTAGTAGCATTGGGAACAAGAATCGAGTATCTTCATTGCTCTGAAGTCACTAAGATTTTGGAAATAACTTTTTTTCAAGGAGAAAAGTGCAATATGAAACAATTAGTGTGTCTTGCACTAATTGAAATAACTTCAATTGAATTAACTTTAAGGTAGTACGCTCTAAAAGCACCCATTTTCTTCAAACCGCCCCTATTTTTAGGTGGAGAATTGAGATGGTATGATCCTTAAATGAACCACTTTAGCAATTGAATGCATCAAGGAAAAATTATTTTTCTATTGCAAGAGCCAATCATTGTCTTTGATTTCTACACCTCTTGACAAGTTGCAAATGAACGGATTTTGGGAGACCTATGGTCACAAATAGGTGCCTATGCCCCGAATCTTTGAAAATTTATGAGTAATTCAAAAATGCTTGGAAAAATACGTGTTAGGTTCCACATCTATTTTACTTTCTTTGAAAAATGATCTAAAAATAATTCTGTCCATGGAAGCCTATGAAAAAGGCGGACCAGCCCTAAAATGGTCGTTTTTAGAGCATGCTACCTTAGTAGTATGAAGATGGTCTGTTTGAGCTTCACCTCAGTTGTTGCGGTGGTAGATGAATGGCAGATTATTGTGAAGCTGCGAGCGCAAGGCCAAAGCTGCCCGGAACGAGAACCTGTAAGCATCTCTTAACCCGTAAGCGTCACGTAATTTTCTCATTTTGAGAGCCATTTGCACCTCTTTTTCCTCATATGTTTTGCTCATTCTTTTTTTTTTTTTGATTGAATCAGTTTTGTGATGTGACAACTCCAGTAGATGAATAAAAATATTTTGATAAAAGGCCCCAGCTCTATGGATTGTCATCATGTGGTACGAAGTCTGAGTTTTAAGAATTGAGAAGTCCTTTGAGACATTTAGGACTTATTATAAGCTCTCATTCTCTCCTTCATTCATTCAAATTCATGTGCATCAAGAGGTGAATTTATTTATTTATGGCGCTTCTAATGCGTAGAATTGGCTTGTCATTTCAGCCAATAGACGAAGATACGCACAAGGCAATGATGGCACACTATTTCAGGCAGCAAGAACAACTCAAGGTAACCTCACTCCAAACCTTCTTCCTAACGTGAAATGACTTTCTTTTAGACACGACGTAACTATTTTCCAAGGTGCTACATAGGATTTAGTAACACTCTCGGCGATTGACAACATGCCACATGCCAATTTAGGCATTGCTGGTTTGAATTAATTTTGAATGAAACTGATAAGGTAACACCACTTTACTGCTTCTATGATCTGAAGTCAAGTTGTTTTTTTTGGTGCTAATGGCAGCGAATGGCTGAGGATGAGGATGATGCTTACATGAACGCAGCGTGGGCTAATCCTAAGGCTCTTAAGACGCATCTGCATGGCATGGCTACTAATATGCAGTTCAAATAAGGTCCCTAATCTAGTGATCGTGAATGTACACTTTGAACAGTATACTCTAGCGAATTTCAATTGAGTATAAAACATCGACTCACAAAAAACAGAACATGATGAAGTCTAATTCATGCTACTTTTCAGGGAGTAATGTTGTGTATAAATCGTTCACGTGTAAATGCTCCTTGTTAGCGTGAGCTTTGAAAACTGTTCCTTCTTAGTGAAACATTTCCCTTTTGCAGACTTTTGCAGCACATACACCGCAAGTATTACTGAAAACCAAATATTTAGAAACCAACGAACATGACTATGAATCAAGAGTCAAAATCCTACTCACCCATAACTTGTTCATACAATATCCAAATATTATGTGTTTTAGTGTGTTGCAATCCTCTTGGAAGTGAGAACAATAACCACATTGAAAAAAAAATTCATTCTAAGAAGACAAGCCACTCAAAATAGCTGAAAGCCACCTACCTTACTGCATTCCTGTGCCGACAGCAGCCGTGGGATTTTGATTACCATCTTGTGTCAAAAGCCATGGAAGCATCATATCATATCATTGCCGACAAAGACTACCTCTGGTTGAATGAATTGCAATATACTTGATTCTCAACTTTTGGTGGTGAAATTTTTGGAGGGGTTCCATTCAATTCGAGTTTCAGTTTCTTCTCATGCGTCCATGCATACGTGGTAAGCATATGGATCCCTCCGAAGTGGTCCTTGCAGGTCTCAGGGAGAGCTTCCCCCCTCGGCCTGTGCCTCGTTTGACACGCCGGAGGAGACCTCCAGGGCCCTTGCCTCTGGGCATCACAAGCTTCTTCCCGGACTTGAGAGACTTGGGAGTCTTGATAGACTTGGGCATGACGAGCTTGAGTTTGAGGCCTTTCCCAGTTGGTCGCCCCATGATGCCACGAGCGCGTCCACGAGGAAGACCACGCCCACCAGGCTTGCGTCCTTTCCCTTTGAGTCTTCCTGGCCCTCTCCGACTTGTTGCTGCTGCTTTCCGACCGCCCATCCCCGTGCGGAGCCTCTTCTTGCTCTGGATCACCGATCTGATCACGGTTTGCAGGTTGTGCTTGTTCTTAGGGGAAATCCTCCCCTCGTACTTGGCCTCCAGGTAGTTGAAGATGTCGGCTTGAGTGGAGCCGGGACGGTCCTTCAGGGCGGCGATGGCGTCCTCCACCATTTGGTTGTACGGTTGCTGCGTCTTTCGGCCTTTATCTGGCTTGTTCCCCATGTTGCCTCTCCCTATCGTAATCTGCAACACCTTCACTAGCTCTCTCTACTGAGGATTTTCAGAAAAGTAAGTGATTGTCTCCGGATTTGGTTGGACAATGAAGTTCTAACTGTGCTTTGTAACCGGATTTCAAACAAAATGGATTCACAAATACAAAACAACGTTCTCAGTCAAATTAGGCTGTTTCAGGAGGAACCATGAGGAGGATTCTCTTCACGAAGCTATCTAGAATCTCCTGAAACAGCTTCCATTTTACTGAGAACGAGCGTTGTTTTGTATAATTTGTGAATCTATTTTGTTGGAACTCCGGTTACGAACCATAGCCCGAACTTCAATGTCCAACCCAATCCAGCTTCTCTTGTACGTGCAAGGCAACATGAGCTGGGGCATCCATTTTGTTACAACAATCAAAAGACTTCAGATTCTGACCTGTGAGTTCTTCAGTTAGCTGCTCATTAATTCGAGTGTCTCGTACTAGAACGCGGAAGAAAGAGGCTCCAGCTCACATCGTCCGTCCTACTTCTGGTCACCATGGCGACAGTCAGTCCGTCACACCCCAATTGGTGTCTATGGGAAATCCATGGAGTGTGAGCGGGGAGCTTGCGCTTACGGTTTCGTGGAATGCACGGAAATCCGTGTTTGGGAGACCACTGAAGCATGCATGGAATCTGGAGGGGCGCCACAGGCCAACAGACCCGGCTCCTCACCTTGAACAGGTGCCGACATGAAGAGACTCATCTCATGTAGAAAAGCAACTCCTCTTTTAGATCATGAAGAGAAAGGAGTGACTTCTGAATTACGCCCTTTGGATTACTTTACATAAATCTTGGCTACTACAGTAGTGGAAGGGATTGATTATCAAGATTGGTTTTAAGGTGAAAACACCTTAAAACCAATCTTGATAATCACCTTTTTTTAGGAAAAATAAAAACATTTTTGTAGTAATAGCATTTGAGAATCATGAATTTTGAATTTTTCTGAAAAAGAAATTAGAATTTTTGGATAAGACATGTAATTATTATGAATTTTCAAAGTGGAACTTCTTAGGCAATTGAAACTGTCATATAGCTTGGTCCTAATACCAAAATCTAGAGAATCAACCATCAACTAATTCCACTTAAGTATGGGAATGATTTAACCCCTAAATGTCAAAGTGGACAATTTTTTGGACATAGAGAAGGATGAAGATTTATGGAAGATTTTGTTCATCAAACTTTATAATCTTTATATCCACATGGTAGATTCTCTCAAAAATTACAAATCTGCACTCATCAAGAAGTTGCCTTGAAATCTCTACAATGAAAACTTTAGTAACCATATCTTGTACACTTCAAGTTATTTTATTTTTTTTAGAATTCACCTTTAAGATGACAGGTCCAGCATCATGGATGACCTTCATTAAAATACAAGCACTCTAGACAAAGATGCGCCAACAAAGCAACAACTGACAAAAAGAAGGCAAACTGGCGGAGCTTCCTTGAATCAATGATGATAGTTACCCCACCACTTGCACAATGTTTAAGTTTGAATACTGTAGCTCTAATACTCTCTCTAATGTATGGACAAGTAGCTGCTAAGTTTAGTACTCGGGGGGTGCGCTACAAAGGAAGTTCATGGGTGAGGAGTGACCAAATTTTGACCCCCTTATATTATATTCTAATATTTTATTTTTTTTCTAAGAAAAAAATATGAATAGATTTTCCTACTTTGAACGTTTATGTTCTAAACTATTGGTATTTTTTTATGTTAATAATAATTAGTTACAAATTTTTGAAGAAGAAAGATACACTATAAAGTTAAAAATAACTTTCACACCCCTATATTATATAAGAAAAAAAAATTCTATAAAGTAGTTTTCTATTGAAAGTTTATTTTGGCTAAATATTGATACAATAGTCATCTTTATGTGATCTCTATAAATGTTTTAGTTGAAAAACATGCCATTTTAGTTCATTTTTCAATCCTTTCTAGACAATATATCACATGTTATTTAGAATTGAAATTTTTGGCAATAGAAACCTATAGACATTATTAAACAAAGCTCAAAATTGTAGGTTGAAATTATAGTTTATTAGAAAGTAATTAGAAAAAGTAGAAATGGATTTTTAGGGTTTGGTCGCTCCTCACCCATTAACTTCCTTTGTAGTGTGGCTGCACCAAGTACATGACCAATAAAAGATCATACTTCTCAACATACTAGGACATCTCATGAGAGCGACGACTAGTTCAAGGTATCAGAGGAGCTATGCTCACAGTAGCTGGAATAGGAGACATCACAATAAAGATCAAGCATGACTATGGACACAACTTTGGAATACTTAAAGGGGTAATTCATGTCCCCTCTCTCAGTAGAAACTTGTTCTCTTCTTATGTTGCTGCTAAATTAGAAGAAAATATATACACTCTATATTGAAACCGGATGTCAAATGCTTGAAAATGGTCAAGTTGTCATTACTAGTAATGTATACAATCAAATGTACAAGCTTAATATAGAAGTTGTTTATCCCATAGCTCCCACAACACTATCTGCAGCTTCGTTTGGAATACCAACTTACGTTGAGAGCAAACAAACTTTCGATGTTTGGCACCGCATACTAGCACATTTGAATCATGCAAAGATACAAAAGATGGCAGCCCAGGGAACCGTTAATGGTTTAGTCCTTCAAAATAAGAATAATTTTTTTTGTTTTGATTGTGCTTATAGGAAATACACTAGAGCATCATTTCCAATTGACGAAAATAGAGTACGATCCAATACACCAGGTGATCTGATATCTGAGTGAATCGATTCACTCAGACCTCTGTGGCCCTATGAGCACACCTACAGTGGAAGGTGCTCTATACTTTATCCTCTTCAAAGACGATTGTTCAAGATTCAAAGTAATTGAATGCTTTAGGACCAAACTAGAGACACTTGTTGCCTTTTTTAGATTTGTCGCACAGCTCAAAAGAGAGAAGTAATACCATCAAAGTGGTCCACATTGACCGTGACACCAAGTACACTAACAAAGCATTTGTCAAGTACTTGGAGGAGCAAGAAATCCAACAAGAATTAACAGCAACATATATGCTAGAGCAAAATGGCGCTTCCAAGCGGGATAATTGAACTATTATAGAGGTAGTCCACAGTATGTTACATTCGTCAAATGTTCACATTCAATTTTGAGGAGAAGCAACACACACTACAATTTATACTCTGAACCACAATTCAACTTAAACTATTGAAGGATAGACCCCATTCAAAATTTGAACCGTATGTTGCACACATAACATGTATATTTTTGGTATTACAGCCTATGTCTATGTTCCGAAGCAGTTTTGCCAAAAACTTTCTCCGAAGAGTTGGAAGGGGGTGTTCATATGATACTTGACTTCTCGGGGGGTGCACTTAGTTCTACTATAACAAACCACGTGCGAACAAGTGGTTTCTAATAAACTATAATTTCAACCTAAAATTTTGAACATTGTTTAATAATGACTATAGCTTTCTATTGCCAAAATTTCCAACTCAAATAAAATATGAAATGATTTCTAGAAGAGGTTGAAAATGAACTAAAATGGCATGTTTTTCAACTCAAATAATTATAGAGGACAATAATGAGTTATTTTAAGGAATTTTTTGTTCATTTTTTAGACATTTTTTTCTTATATAATATAGGGGCGTGAAAGTTATTTTTCAGTTCTATAATGTATCTTTTTACTTCAAAAATTTGTAACTAATTATTATTAACAAATAAAAATATCAATAATTCAAAACATAAACTTTCAAAGTAGGAAAATCTATTCATATTTTATTTATTTGTTTTTATTTAAAATTCAAAAAGTATATAGGGGGTCCAAATTTTTGTTTGCACGTGGTTTCTAATGAACACTCTAAATGACCCCCTCGAGCTTGACTTCCAGCAAAGCATACAGGATGTGGAACAACAAACTGTAGAGAATTGATGGAAGTCGAGACGTCCTATTTGATGAAGATCTTCTAGAGGCGAACACGTGTGACACCCAAACCTACCATTGGTTTGGGGTCGAAGGAGACAATGCACCTCTAGCACAAGTACTCATGAACGCTCCTCCCATCATGTAGGGTCTCAATTTCAAACCAGAATATCAACCACCAATTCACATAGCTCATGATTAACTTGCCCCTACAATCTTTGACGTTAGAAATTCAAGCCAACCTGACATCAACTCTGACGACACCAATCTAGTACTTAACTCTAACAGTATCAATGATGGTGTAGTATTGAACGACCATTATTTGAATGAAGTAGGCAACGTGACACTAAGCAATGTCGAAGGCGGTACGCTAGTCAACAACTCAGACCCTCCAAATCTCCACGCCAATAGACACATCTCGAACGAGTGGGAGACCTTGTTGCACATGACATACCAATTCAACGTGTCACCCGACCACAAAACCCGCCCACAAGACTCGGTGAATGGATTTATCCAGTCAACCAAAATTCATATGCATGTGTGGCACGTACATAGATCTCAAAGGAACCAGAAACCTATGTAGAGGTGATAGCATCACCAGAAAAATATCAGTGGCTCGACGCTATGAGAGAAGAATACAAATCACTTATATAGAATGACACCTGGACACTTGAAGAAATCCTCCCAAAAATGCAACTTAGTAAAATGCAAGTAGATGTTCAATCTAAAATTAGCCGCAAATGGCTTTGTTAGCTGATACAAAGCATGGCTCGTTGTGAAGGGATTCACACAAAGGAAGGGGATTGACTACCAAGAAACCTTCAACCTTAAAGTCAAATTCAACTCTATTTGGACAATTCTTTCTGTTGCAGCAGCAGAGGATTTAAACATTACACAGTTCAACATTTGCATGGCATACCTCAATAGCCTACTTTGAGAATTAATATATACGCAGCAGCCTATAGGGTTTGAGGTGGGAGATACAATAAATCAACGCTTAGTTTGCAAACTCAACAAGACCTTATACGGTTTGAAGTAGAGCACAAGAGTATGGAACAAAAAATTCAATCATTTCCTCCAAGTATACAACCTTATTGTCTCCGATGCTGACTGTTGCGTATATGTAAACAAAGTTGATCCCAAATTAATCTTGTGTATATAGGTTGATGACGGTATGGTTTGCAGTACGTTCAATGACAACATCAAAGGAATTCTTAATTATTTGGGCGGAGCATTCCAAATCACGAAAGGCTACGTGGGGCTTCATATTACCAAGGATCGCGATCGGAGGCTCATTCATCTCGATCAGAGACTCTACCTTGAGAGAATCCTACAGAGATTCAACCATGAAGACTGCCACCTAGTGATTGTACCTTCGGACCCAACTAGCACAGTTTAGATGCGTGTTGTGTCAATCAATGAACCACATGTAACCTTCCCTTATGGAGAATGTATTGGGTGTGTACAATTCGCTCATATTGGCACAAGATTCAACATTAGTTATGCCCTAAGCAATATGTCCAAGTTTAGTAATAATCCAACAACAACCCACGTCTCAGGCGTCTGACGAATTCTAAAGTACGTAAGAGTCATCTTGGACCATACAATCACATATGGGCGCGAGGTATGACCAAACCATCTTACTACTCATTGCGATGCTGACTACGCCGTGGACTGCGATGATCGCAAGTCAAGATCAAAATTTCTTCTAATGCTTAATAGAGGGTCAGTGACTTGGGGTAGTAGGAAGCAAACATGCATCTCCTAGAGCACAACTGAATCCGAGTACATAGCTGCTAGCCCTGCCACAAAGGAAGTACATTGGATGAGGCTCTTGCTACATAGTATTCAATCATCACAGCTTGATCCCACACCGTTATTTTGTGACAACTAGTCTATAATCAAGCTTGTAAAGAATCCTCTATTTCACCAGCAAACCAAGCATATTGACATCAAGTATCACAAAATTTGGGATGCAAAAGTGGGAAGGCCACATTTCAATCAGCTATGTATGTACAAAAGATCAGTTGGCAGATATCATGACCAACGCTCTCCTTTGTAATTGTTCTGAGCATTTACGTGGTTCAGCAAGATCCCTGATTGACTAAAAAGCCCCAACACTGTGCTGCAGTGGGAGATATTGAAGATCATCATAGAGCTGGAATGAGAGTATTGGATGACAGGTCCAACACCATGGATGACCTTCATTAAAATACAAGCACTCTAGACAATGATGCGCCAGCAAAGCAACAGTTGACAAGAAGAAGGTAAACCGGCGGAGCCTCCTTGAATCGATGATGATAGTTACCCACCACTAGCACAATGTTTAAGTTTGAATACTGTAGCTCTAGTACTCTTTGATGTATAGACAAGTAGCTACTAAGTTTAGCATCTTGAGTATCTTGTGTATTAGTGTGTGTACTCTGCGACAAGCATTGCGTAGAGAGATGTATGCAAGATATATTAAAAGTATAATATATGCTTGTCTTGACTCTTGAAGAGTGTGTGAACCTGTGTTTGTTGTGTGTAAGGTTTGGGTATAAGTGTCGCCTAGTATGACGTTTAAAGCATTGTTTTACAATAGCCTCTCACTTATGTTGTTATGTCTAATTACACTATTGGGGACACTTTTAATAGAAGTCTACTTGTCAGATATGGGTATAAAGATTATTTTGGTGGTGTTTTTTTCTTATATTCAATTGGATGGGAATATTTGGTATGTTCTGTGTTAATATAAGATTTGGTAGACTTTGGAGTGAATTATGGAATTCTACATAGCATACTTGAGAACCTTTGTTGAACATTTGAATTGGCATGAAAATAATCTCAAATAGATATAAAAGGATATACTTGATACCTTGTTTTGTAGTGTTCATCTCAATTTGAAAGAGTAAGGTCTTCAAGCCAATGATCTTTACTTGCGAGAAATGTGAATATTTATTTTGTTTGCTATGGCTTAGTATGACTTGGCTCTATATAAATAGCAGTTGGTACTGTTATCAAAATTAAGATCCCATATTTGTTACTACTACTCAAGAATGTTATATATTGGCAAATCGAATGTTCAAGCAATCAACATAGTATTGTTTATTGCTCAAGGAACACCGAGCTCTCTTGAAATAGTTTCTCTAAAAGTCAAATTATTTTTAAAAAAACTACCAAGTTGTAATCAATAAACTTACAAGCATTATTATGGATTATGTATTAGAATTGACACTTTTAATTAAAGTATATAGTAAGTATTAGACATGTATTTCTACCCATTGTTGCATGGACTTTGTTGTAGAGGCTTAAACAAACTAATCACTTATTTCATATTAGCCTATGAAAGAATCCAATGTGATGATATTATGTTAGTTTGTTATTATACCTTGATTCCCTACCACAAATATAAGTCTTTCAAGAATAAAATTTTC
Organism: Rhytidiadelphus loreus; assembly: GCA_947034895.1. Lineage (NCBI taxonomy): Eukaryota > Viridiplantae > Streptophyta > Bryopsida > Hypnales > Hylocomiaceae > Rhytidiadelphus > Rhytidiadelphus loreus. The sequence goes on from OX344762.1 coordinate 66,764,876, forward strand.
TGGAAATTGAATTTTTTTTCAAGTGAAATTCATTCAAACTATTTATCTCATTAGGGGGGACTAACAAACTATTAGTTTTGCAATATATTTGGATCATAGTAACTAATGATAGATGTTTTATAGATGAAAGAGCACATAAATGATTCTATCCATTTTACCCTTATATGTATGCAATTCAAACTATGTGTTGCTCTACCAATAAGAACCCCCTCCAGAAAAATAGGTTGTTGTACACTCTAGGATTGCTAGTATGTGAACCTAGGATCTTAAGCCTATGAGCTTAGCAACCCAGGCTCTTGTGTTATAGGCACCTTCTATGGTTATAGGGTACTTTTGTTACAGGTATGTACGTTATAAGCACCTCCAATTGTTGTATAGTATGATCTATTTACACATGAATTCAAGGCTTGTTGGCTCGCATTTCTAGGCGCACAAACTAGAGTTGTTGTTGCATAGATAAGAATACATAGGAAAATATCATGCAATTTTAGAAAATGTCACTTTCATTGATCATATGTATAACATTGACACTTTTCAAATTAGGAACCTTGAAACCTATATTTACAAGTAGTTTGATTTTGTTAGAACTTTATAAATGGAATGTTTCAATTTTTCTACTTTGAATTGGCAATGTAGAATGTACTATTAGATAGGGATTGGAGTTAGCCAATATATTAGCAACTAGTATATGTTTATAATATAGTAGAAGAATTGACAAATTTGCACTCCAAAGTTTAGTCATAGTAGTAGGTTATGTGTCAAAGATGCTAGTGTGTGAGCATGGGAATGCAAGCATATGAGCCTCGAGTAAATGTATAAGTAGATATCTTACAACCATTGAAGATACTTATATCAAAAACACCTATAACATAAATATTTACAAAATAGTTTCATTGTAATCATGGAAGATTTCTATGCATTAGATGGTTTTTGAGGCCTCTAAGAGATTGTGAGTTCCCCTGCAGGCCTGCTGCAAGAACGCAGGGAACAAGACAGTTGGCCTGCCACCTCAGCGTCCTACGTGGTCGGAAGGCGACCAAGTCATTTCCGGAGAAAAAAAAAATCAACTTCTTTTGCCATTTGAAGAATTTTTTATTTTGTTTTTTATTTTATTTATTTAAATTTTATTTTTCCAACAGTTGGCTATCCTTCACTGCGAAGAATAGTGAGGGGAACAGCCTTGAAACGGGCTCTCCCAGGCCTCAAAAAACATGTAATGATATTGACACCTATAACATAATTGTTTAGTCTTTTAGGCTCACATAATAGCAACTCTTAGTTGTGTGTCTTTGAGATTTATGTAGAATAACACAATCTACTTACTAACATGGAAAAAATAGCTATATTTATTCAATCACAAGTAGTACAAGAATTTGAATATTAGAAGGAATTCTTACACTATTTGAATGTATTTGCATGAATGTGATCTAATGAGTGTAAATATTGGAAATTTTTGGATGATTGTTTAACCAAAAGTGAATAAAAATTTAGTGAGAGTCGATCAAAGTTGGATGACAATGACAATTATATTTGATACAATATGAAAATGTTCTAAAACACATTTTATTAATATTATCTAAATATTGTAAACATCCATGTTAGGACATTTCATATAATTAGCATAATTCTAAAATTATGATTGTAATCATTAGTGCAATTTAGAACTATTTATCTTAGGCATATCAATTTAATAAACTTAAGTACTAAAGAAGACCATTTACAACTAATGTTAGAGCATCTACAATGCATTTGATATTCCACATAATCGGGTACACAATATCAACATTGTGCCGAGTGTAAACAAATATCTATTTAAATTTGTGCTTCAATGCAACTATTATTAGGGCCTCCAAATCCGTAGCCTCAATATGCAACCACCTAAAATTGGCTAATTTGCAAAATGTGAAGGGTCTGCAAGTTGGCTTCTTGTAGGAATAGTCATTTTTGTCAACACTTTTCAAGTAGTGGTATGTGTGCTAATCTATTCAACCTTCTCTAATTTCCATGAAAAGTCTTTTTTTAATATAGATTATTTTCTTTCTTTCTTTTTATAATACGAAAAAGTCCATTTGACGTTGGGATTGTTGACTTTGCATTGGGTCAATTTGTTCAAAGAAAAAATTGGCACTATACAACCCACGTGGAATGGCCCACCATTTGCTATTACAAGGCTTGTATATCGAGTATGCATTGCAGATGCACTACAAACCCTTATCCATTATGCTCCTTATAAATCAAATAAGGCAGTTTGCTCTACAAGTGCCTATGCTCTAAAAGTGATCATGGCACAAAGGTACATTTTGCTTTTTCCAATGTACCGACAAGTACATTGCAAGAGGTGGTCAACCACTGCATTTCAACTTCAAAAATTCGTAATTAATTCCATGAAAGTCCAAAAAATATGAAATGACTTGAGTTAGATGTTAATTTCATTTTTCTTTGTAAGAAAATTAACTAAATATTGTTACAAGGGGTATTGCTTTCCCTGAAAGGGCAATTAGCTCTTAAATGGTCACTTTGAGAGCAGTACTACATGTATCTTCTCCTCACTGTTAATTTGTGGAAGTTTCAATGTCTCAAAAATTGGAGCTTTTTGAGAATTATAATGTTATCATCAGTTTTGTCAATCCCAGGCAAGTCCCCTCCACATGATAGGTAGAACTACCTATCACCCCCGATTTGCAATTTGACTATCTTGGGGTTAATTTTAAGAAGGGCACATATTTTCCAGAGGTGTTTTTTTGTTTCACGAATCAAATGAAATTATAATTTTTGTTTCACGGATCAAATGAAATTATAATTTTTCGATTAAAATTGTAATTTCTGTGAATTTTTGAAGTGGTCACGTAACCCTTGTTGTCATAAAATCCCTGGTTTTGGCGGAAAATTCTCTGATTTTGTCATAAAAGAAAGGAAATTGAGGAGATTTTAGGCGAAATTGGGACCAAAGTTGGTGACGGAATTGGGCTTGTCTATTGATGGAATTGGGCTGCAGAATGATAATGGGTGTTTCTACCTTAGTTATAATTTTCAATATGAAAACAAACCCCCACTGCCATGATCCCAATCATGGCTTGATCATTCAATTGTACAATTGCCTGACTGAGTTCCATTCCAGCAATTATACATCTGAAGTGGTCAGACCCTGCTTTTCTAAGTTCCACAACAAGAACAAAAAAATTCCACTGATCAAAATTAAGTTGGCAGTCCCGAAACATCTCAGAAAATGTCTGGAGTCTTGAATCAGTTGTATGATTGCATCCAACTGACCGATGTCAAAGCCACTCTCTCACCCACCGAGTTTCAAAATTGATGGGTGGAGTTTCCCTGAACCTTTAGGCGCACAAAAGCCAACACTGATTGCTTCTGGATCCGTAAAGAGAGTAACCACATGAGACTTGATGAAAGGCATGGAAGGTGAAAACACTGGCAAACTGCTGTCATAATAAAAAAAATTCAGTATAGTTGGAGCAAGCAACATGTGAGCATAGAAATGCAAGTGTATGAGCTTCGAGTCTGGGTATAATAAGTAGATACCCTATCACTATTGAAGGTGCTTATAACACAAGCACCCATAATGTAAGTATCTACAATATAAGTATCTTATAATTATGGAAGTTTTTAATGATATAGACATTTATAACATAGGTATCTAAACTTTTAAACTCATTTGCTTATAATTTTAGGTTTATAAACCAAGGTAAAACAACCCATTGTGGTCATAATGGACACCTAGGAAATTATCCTATTATGGGTTTTTTTCAGTGTGTGAGATTCACTTTCATTTATCTTTATACTAATTACATCTCTCATCCAAAAAAATTCTATTATTCTTTTTGAGAATTTATGATTTTCAAGTGCTAGTCCTACAAGAATGTTTTTTTCTTGAAATAAGTGCCTCCAACTATAAGGTGCTAAGGTAAAACAACTTGTTGTGGTTAGAATTAGGAATTTGGCCTCATGTTGTTGCTAAAAAATTTCAATTTTTTTCCCACATAAAGAAAAGTGTGAAATAGTGAGAGCAATTGAATTTTATTTATTTTGTGATTAAATACAAATTTGCTATGAATTTTTGAAGTGTTTAGTGCATCATGGCTCATCTTGTTAATCTAAAGCAATCATAATATTTTCTAACATAGAAGGCCTAAGAAGTCAGTTTTTATAATGAATTCGCATTGATAAGTTGGAAGTTCCAAACAAGGTTACTAATCATTCCATTCCTATCATATGAGACATGCATTGTGGCCCAGATAAAAAGAGTCCATGTATGACCAATTCAAACTACTAAAATGATATGAGGCCAATTGTAGACTTTCTTTTCTTTTAGGTTCCAAATCCTTAATTGATTTTTAAATAATTTTGCTTATATTATCATTGAACAAATACATACTTACTTCAATTTCATCAAATTGGTTATAAGAGAAGGCTATCTTCTTAAAGGTTCAAGTGCTACTTTAAATTATATGGATATAATAACATCCATCTCACCTTGTTCATGAAGCATATCTAGTTGAATTGCTCCCAACAATTCTTCATTTGTAATGGTCATTGAACCAATGCAATTCACCCCCAAATAGTTTGGCACAATGTGTGTTTTTAGTTTTTGGACCAATAGTTATGTGGCCTTTCTTTTAAAAAGGTTTTGAGTTTCTTGGCTCCTTCATTTTGGGAGCTTGGATTGAAGATGCCAATTTTGAGTATGTAATTTTTGTATGCAATTTTTATATATGCTAGCTTTGCATGATGGATGAAATGAAGTTTTGGAAATATTGTAGCAACGGTGTGTAAGGCCATGATTATAGTTTGGCATTCTTAAACATATTTGACCCTCTTTTTTTCTATAGGCTTAAAGTTGTCCACTTTTTTGAGGCAATTAGGCATTAAATTGCTTAAAAAACACTAGTTTGGTATTTGATTTGTAGATTACAAATGGTTTCAAGATCTTATTATAGAAGCTACACAAAATAGATGAAGAATATCCAAATATGTCAAAATTGCAATTTTTGTCTATTTCAATGTTGTGGCTAGAGTGATCACTCAATGACTCAATGCTTCATGATATTATGCAAGTTTATAAATCATTTCATGTAGGGAAGGAAAGAAAAGTGGGAAATCTACAATAATGAAGATATTATATATAGATTCTTTTCTCGCCATAATTCATTTTGCCTAAAATTTTACTAATTTATATTTCCATTCCTACCAAGGACTCTAAGGGATTATCATTATCATTATGTCAACATCATCCTCAAGTATTTTTCACATCATCATGAACAAGGCATTAGATGAAATGAGGGGGGAGGGCTGGAGGGCCGTTTCGGGCCTGTTCCCAGCTCCATTCCCCCCGGTCTTCTCGAACTCCGGTGTTAGATTTTTTTTTCCAAAAAAAACTAAAACTAAATTTAAATCCTTAAAATGAAAAACAAAGTTATATATATATATTAAAAAATTAAATTAAATTCCGAAAAAACTAACCTGGCAATTGTTTGGCTAGGTCAGTGCAAGCAAGTTTCGGTTTCGGCAAGTTTCAGGTGGGTTTTGAGTTGGGAACTTGCAGCCCTCCACAACAGCCAAAACACATGTAATGTCATTGTTGTAAAACTGACAATCAGGAATCAATTACATTAAAATGAACAAACTTACTTACATTCATTATAGAATGCTAATCTAAGATTATCTAAGATATTTTATTGTTTGAAACACCCTTAATCCCTACATGCCCAATCAAACATTTTATAGTCTCTACCCAACTTGAAGGGTTGTTTGAATCCCATTTTTATTTTTTTATTTCATATTTTACTCATATGGTTCATCAAGTTGTCTTTCCATAGTTGATTTTTCAAAGTCAAACACTCCAAGAAATGCTCACTACGGATTGTACGTCTTGGGAGAGAAACCTAGCCAATCAAAGGCCATCCTAAGAAAAAAAATCCCATAGGGGGGGCAAATGAACAAGGGGTTGATTGGTTGGAGCATAGAGTAAATGGGCACAATTAAGTGAAAATTTTGTTTTCCCAATGTACGTCACTTGATTGCATGGCTTTCAAAACAATCTTCCATTGCTTCAATCCTTGTGAAATTGACATGCATATTCTCAACTATTCATAATTACATTTGGTAAAAAAATGGAAAACTCTTCTTTTGAGAAAATATGAGATATGGGCCCCTTAAATCATTCTTCCCGAGAAAAAAAATAGTTGTTTTTTCAAAAATTGAAATTAGATTAACAATATCTCAAAATCCATAAGATTAGAGTCTTCGGAAATTGAAGGGTAGACTAATATGATAGTGATGAACAAGATCATGTGGTTAGATTTTTCAAAAAATGATTCTAAGAAAATTATACTTTCATTTTAGAAATGACAATTTGGAGGTGATTTTGGAGAGGAGACCCACTTGGACATTTATATTAGGGGGTAAATTGACATTCTCTCCTAGATTTTGAAAAAAATTGGATTAGGATTAGTTTCTTAGCAACCTATTGCTTATGGACGTCAAGGTTGCTTAGGGGTTAATTTGGGGTAGCTTCCTACAAAGTCATTTTTGGTTGGATGTTCATGAAATTTGGACACAATATGTGAATATGTACCTCCTTGGTGATAAACTATTTTTTTTTTTATTGGATCAAAAGTTACATTGCCTTGAACTTTTGGGGCAACTCATGTAATTTGAAATCTTTTGGAAATTGTTTGCAAAAAAGTTCATCAACTTTTGAAATTCGGCATACAATTGTCCCAAAAAAAAGGAAATTTTAGTCTCCAAATTTCATTCTAAGAGGAGTCAAACTTTGATAGCTATGTTGGGATAGTTTCAAGAAAAAACAATTTCCTCTAACTTCAAGTCCTATTCTCTTGCAATATTTGAAGTCAAAATTCTTGAAATTTTTTCCACATATTTCATATATTTGTCTCTAACTTTTCTCCATTTGGATTTCAAATAAAATTTTTCCTCGTTGCACAAGAAATCATCAAAAAAAGACTCTTGTATTGCCAATTTATTCATTTAACCTCCTTGCATTGCAATGCAATTTAGTATAAGCTAAACATCTCAGTTGCTACTAAATTTTTTCATGAGTGAACCTAACATCATGTACTTATGAATGGTCAAAATCCTCATTTCTGAGTAGAGCAAAAATTGTACTCCACAAGGGCCCAAAGTCTTTTGACTCTGTTTTGCAAGAATGGAAAAAAGTTTTTTTTTCTCACTTCAAGTGTTATAATCTTTCAATCCATGTGGTCAAATGGGATGAAATTTTTCCCACACTTTGGTCAAACACTTTACTTTAGTTTGGTATGGTTGAATTTTAAAAAAAAAAATTCAATTTTCATTTTTGAATAACATACCAGAACCCCGCAGTTTTTGACAATGTCTCCCTGAACACCCCCCTTCGGTCCTTTAGGGGTTAAAGTAAGAGCAGACTACCTTAATTATTATGTACTGTGTTGAAGCGGGGTTCGGCAGAAACAGAAGGTCGGTAAGAGAATTGGCGTGTTGCGTCAATTGGTGTGGACTGGCCAGAGCGTGTAAACCTAATTTACTCGCTGTCTGCGCTGATTCATATACCATTCACCGACGGAATCTTCCCCCAATTCCGTCTGCAGGATGCTCTCTCCTGTTCAGGCAGGTCTTCCTTAAACGCGTCGCGGACTCCTGGCCTGTCATTTTAATGGTAACACCGCGGTTGTACAGTAACTGAAATCGATTGGTGGGGTTTTGAAAGTCGGATTCCCACTGTTTTTTCGCAAATCGAAAACCAATTCAATTGCAGAGAAACAGCAACTTTACAGCGCGATGAACACGGCAAGGCATCAGAACAACTAGGGCCCGACTTTTTAGCTTAGGTTTCATCTAGACTCACCGAGGACATTCAGTTTCAAGCTTCGACATAATAACATTCTGTACTAAAAGGGACGGGAATCGTATCACCCTGTTAATCTCCTTTGGTGACCTACCCTTTGATAATTTTACTTGGTGAAGGGAAAGTAATCACACAAGTGAAAGGCTGCGCCATATAAACTGTGCCATAAGGTATGCACAACTATTATCCACACTAATTTACTATCAAGCAAACAGCAAACTGAGTCTAGTAGACACTTAGCTCCCCTAATAAGCCATTAGCTAGTATTGGTATTGGATCACAAGGGACAACCTGTAAAAGGTCGTCAGCAGAGACAACTCAACTTCCCTCAGAAAGTGGTGGTTGTCAAGCGACATCCGGTACGTAATTTGACAACCCACCATGAAGTTTCCAATTTTTTGCCCTGCAAAATTACACTTTACTTCTTCATCGACTGTAGCTTTACTCGGCTACTGTGGCCAGTGTTGGGCTAGCATGTGGACGCAAAAATCAAATGTCCGCAGGGGTGCTCAAATGGCCCAACCCTGACAACCGCAATCATGGAATGCCATTTATGGGCCCGATCGAACGGTTTCCCTCTTTCTCTGCACTGCCTCCCAGTCCAGGGACCTTGCGTCAGTCAAAACCTTTACGGAACTCTACCAGCAATTGTTTTTTTCCCCAAACTTTTAACTTTGGGCTACTTTCAAAAGTAATAAAGTTCTTTATAATAAATTCTGAAGTACTGTACGACTGACTGAGGTGTTGTGACGAAGTTCCCTGGAACACAACTTGACTTACTTGGTTTGTGATTTGCATATTCGCATTGCCAGCAAATGTCGGTCTTCAGAAGAGTGTAGTAGGTTTTCGCCAGGGCTCCGCAGCCAGCAGCAGAGGGCTCCTCTCCTCTCTACCGATGTTGCGCATTTCCTAGAACAATCCTCTGTCTCACAACTCTGCGTCTCGATCTATCTATGTTTCTAGCACGAGATCGCAAATGTTTTTGATCTTGGATCTCTGGTTTGGGTGCTACCGACATAGCCAGCCTCCGTGATCTAGGTCGCGTGCGAGAGACAGACTTCTCGTGTAGATTCAAGTTGCGAGACTTGAATCTCTAGGCTGCTTGCTTCGATGATTCCACCAAATGCGGTACTGTGTTAGGGCATCTCGGAAGTGTATGCGGGTGAATGTGTATGTGTGTGTTTGTGTGTGTGTTAGTGTGTGACGGGATTTGAATTCGTTCTCAGATCCGACAATGTCAGGTTTCAAGTGGATATGCTGTTCGTCGCCGAAAGTGGAAGAAGGCGTGGAAGAAGGCGTGGAAGAAGCAGGGCCTGGATCCCGCTATACATCACAAGTCCCATCACAAGGTCCTGGAGCTTGGAATTCCGAGTTCGTCGCTCCTCTCTCCTCGAACGGCGCTTGGAATTCCGAGTACGTCTCTCCGACCTCCGCCCCCACCGACGAGAAAGCGTGTGCGCTCGTGAGCACTCCGTCGGTAGACAAGAAGCGTAGCTTGCCTCCAGTAAAGTGGGTGATCGGCTTCGACTTCGGTACCACGTTCTCGGGATTTGCGTATGCGAAAGCTTCCGGCCCGGAAGAGATCAGCGTGTACTACGACTGGCCGTCGCGAACCGGTGAGAAGCCGTATTGCAAGACCTTGACAGGGTTGTATTACAAGAAGATAGGGGATGGGTCCAAGTTGCAGTGCGCTTCCTGGGGCCATATGGCGCGCTCGGATTTCATGACACGAAAGGGTGGTCCTAACGGATACTACTTGTCGAAATTCAAGCTGCTGCTGAAGAAGGATCTGAACGACCCCGCGTTGGAGGCGAGTATTCCGGCGCCGCTGTCCGTGCACTCGGTGATTATCGATTACTTGCGGTTTATCGGGGAGCTAGCGATGTCGGTGATCCAGAGTCACGAGGGGGAGAAGAACTTCAGTCGTGATTCGGTGCAGTGGTGTGTGACGGTGCCGTCGATTTGGGATGAGAATGCGAAGCAGCAGATGAAGGCTTGCATGGTGAACGCGGGGTTGGTGGGCGCGGGAGGGATCGACGCCGTGAAAGTGGTGTTGGAGCCGGAAGCCGCGTCGTTTCATTGCCACCAGATTCTGCGCCAGGAGCACAAGGAAGTGTCGCTAAGGGCCAAGGATAAGATTCTTGTGGCGGACGTCGGGGGAGGCACCGTGGACATCGTCGTGCAGGAGCTCATTGGTACGGGACAGAACTATCAGGTACCGTTTCTACAGAGCTCTAAATTCCTGTAATGTCCAGGGTTTGTGCAATTCCTCTCACTACACAAGGGTTTTTAGAATTGCTAATGTTCACCTCTGCAAGACAATGTGTATCTTCACTTCTTCAGTGGTTAGGTCTCTGATTAACTCTACGCTAATTAACACTATATGTCAATTAACTCTATCCCAATTAGGGTACACTCACATTACGGTACTAGGGGAATATCTTGATCTTGACTAAGACCGAATAACTGCACTGCACTTCCCTCCAATCTGAACCTTCCACTTGAGTTGAGAGAGAGCTTTTCTGCCTTTATTCCTCTCAAGGTTAAGAGGTTAAGACGTACCTCATTACCTCCTTGGAAATGCGTGTGAGGGGAGGTGAAACATCTTGAAATATTTTTCAGTAAATTTTCATAAAAAAGACAAGTGAAATTGACAAGCTGTTTCATGTTTTTTGGAGCTTTGTGGAATTAGTTATAAAATTTTGAAGTTGAAATGGCATAGGGCTCTAAAATGGCTCACCTCCTAAAATGTACATTTTCTGTACATTGGTAAAGGCTATGAAAAAGAAACATGTACAAATAGTGTACATTTAAGGAGGTGGGTCCTTTTAGAGCCTCCTACCTTAGTTGGCCACGATGAGAAACCGAGAAATTGAGGCAAATGATGTGTTGCTGTTTTGTCAGTGCTTGGTGCCAATTGGGTGCAGCAACCTGGCCATCGCTTACTCTGCTCACTTGCAGCAGCTCATTAAATGCGGATGTACATTGCGGTAGTTATTTGGTACCTCATTAAGATGCACGTTAAATGCGAAATGATCGTTCTTGCTAGTGTCGCCTAGGTTGTAATCTATGGTTTGTGGTCTTGGTCCTTGGATTCAGTCTTGGGACACCATTTTCTTGTCATGGCCATTACGATCAACCGTACACAAGAAAAGACTAAATCTAATTCAGAGATTCCTGGATCGAGCTAACAAAAAGTTCATCCTACTCACATGTTCGGTACTAAATGTTTACAAAACATACTGAAAATTCAGCCCAAGACTCCAAGAGACCTGCTCTAATGGTTTCACGTTCAAGGGTTCACTCAGTACTTTCCACATCAGTTGCAATGAGTCCAGTTGTCTAATCGGTTGTTGACGCTTGAACTCCAACTTGTGAGGCATTGTTTGGAGGAGTGTATGCACTTCCGTAAGCCATACTCGTGAGTTCATGTGGCAAATTTCCTACATAATCCGATCACTACATTATGAAAAAAATTACTTCTGGTATTGTAGGAGGTCACAACTGGTGAAGTCCAGTAACGGATCCGAGCCTCGTCCGGTTACCAAGCACTTAACTGTAACTAAGTTCTAAAATTGTGTGGGTTGATTCAATACTAGGTGAAGGAGCTCACGGAATCCTCCGGTGGGCTATGCGGCGGCACATTCGTGGACGAGTCCTTCATGCGTTTCCTCTCAAAGAAAATCGAATGCTTAGACGAGTTTCTCCGCAAGGACGTGCCTTCATACCGGACGCGTTTGCTCAAGGACTGGGAAGATCACAAATGCGGCTTCGGTCACGAGATGATGTCGAACACGGACGCGAAGGAGATCACGCTCCACCCGAAGCTCTCTCTCAAATGGGAAGCCTACGAGCGGGAACGGAATTACCCGCCGCGCGCTTCCTACTCCGAGATCGAACTAACGCAAAAAGATCTCAAGGCCATTTTCGATCCCGTGGTGGAGGAGGTCCTGGAGCTGATCGCGGCGCAGCTCATGCACGTGAATGACATCAAAGTGATGTTCGTGGTGGGTGGATTCGCGGGCTCCCCGTATCTCATGCAACGCATCCGATCTCGGTTCGCAGGCGAGGTGAGGCACATTGTCTGCCCTCAAAACCCGGGCAGCGCGATCTGTCAAGGCGCCGTGTCGCTCGCGCGCGCACCTGAGGCTATCGTCTCCCGAATCTCGAAGAAAACGTACGGGACCAGCGTGACGCTCCGGTACGACCCAGCGATTGATCCGCCCCAGCTGCTCAAGGTAAGGACCTTCCTAGTGAATCGGCAATTTCAGTATCTTTAAATCTATACCTGTTGCAAATCTATAAAGCAGAGGATTCATTAACCATACAGTACATTAGATTCTCCAATTGACCATATAAGTGAAGTATCATTTACCGCAAGTTTGCAAATATTTAATCTATATTGTCATTTAGCTTTTTGCAATTGATTTCAAGCTCAATACACACTAAATGTGCAAGATTTTAGATAAAACAAGTTTATGGGATTGTTGTAAGGGAAAGGCTCAAAGTTCACATGTAAGGTAACAGCACCTAATCAGTTGTGATCCCTTTCTAAAATTGACCCCTACAAATTCTTGTTTAAAATTTACTCCCATTATTCATAGAAGTCTAAGGTCAGTTTTAAAACACCTATTTTCAGCACTTTAAAAATTCATAGAGAATCTAAAATCTCCTTTTGACTACCAATAAGATCCCGCAAAAGCTTTTTCAATATAATAATGGGAACTGTGCTGAATTGCTTATTTAGACACATTTAGGTGTAGTTACCATTTGGTGGAGACTTTACATGACTTGTCTTGTTTCCCGTTGCGCATCTGATGATTGGCGATTTGCGGTTTTAGGTGGGTGACGATGGGGTGGAGTGGTGCCGCAACCGCTTCGACGCGTTCGTGAAGAAAGGCTCCCGCGTGGAGGTGAACAAGTGCGTGACGAAGCAGTACACGCCGCACACGCACGGGCAGACGCAGATGTTGTTCGATTTGTACAGCTCCACGGACCAGGACCCGCGCTACACGGACGGCGCTACCAAAGAAGGAGGATTCTCAGTGACGTTGCCGCAGAACTACAGTCGGAGCAACATGCCGGTGTTCAACTTCACCATGTACTTTGGCAGGACTAGCGTGGAGTTGCGGGCCGAGGCCTTGTTCAAAAACGCACGGGGGCAGAAGCCGGAGACGATGGAGCTTCCTGTGGAATATTATAGTTGACCTAAAAATTAAAGCTCGCCGTTGATTTGCAACGTTATTACCAAAATTTGGCGCAGTGCAATTCTTCCTTCTCTCAAGTGCTTGCCCCTGTGTAGAGGTTTGAAATGGCCATCTTTGAATTCCCTATTTTTCTTACAGGGCCGATTTTGACAATCCTACTGATTGAGTACAGGTGTTAAAATTCTAGCAATTGAATTTGGTTCCATGACGTGGATTTTAGTTCAAGATGTTAAGAGTGCGAGTCTTTTTCTGGTCCGCAATAAGAGGTGATTCTGAAAGTCTATGATGGGAGTAATGTTGGGATGAAATTATGGGGCTTAGAATTGTAGCAGGCTTAAAATGGAAAGAAACTGACTGGACTCTTGCAACAGAAGTAATGAGCTCTAGCGCATGTATCCAATTCTAGATTAGAGAGATCTTGTCGTTCAAGGGGAGCTCAAAATCTCATTGTTTGATTCTTTCCGAATTGAACAAGTTGTGCAGCTCAGAGGAATTCAATCAAGTTTTGGAGGAATTTTAAGGCTTTGAAATTATAATACTGAAGTTGACTAGCGACATGAATGTGTCAATTTTAGGGTTTTGAAATGATTATGCTTCGTTCAATGTGAGCTCTGTAATGAACCTTCTCAAGCCTTCTGGATCGCAAAGGTGAACTAGTCGGTATTCTTGAACTGCGTATTCAAAACTGTCTTCTTTGTGGGAGTGATCTGACACCCTAGTGTGACGTTTGAGCGGGTTCTGGTTTGGCTGAATTTGACGCGCAAAGCTCTCTTTTAACTGATAATGTAGCTTAGGTTTTATTTTTACCCTCTAACCATGATAATTGAAAAATGGATGAAAATTTGGAAACTTGTGTTTGAATGCTTGAATGTGCGATGCTATATCTTTGTATTGTCTTGATGATTTGCTTTGAATTGTTTTAGGTTTTAGATTTTGTTTGAAGTTTGTGCTAATTAGCTTCATTGGTGAGCCATGACTTGCATGGAGACTCCTAAGATTGAGTTTGTGCATTGAACTCGGTGATACTCTTCTCCTCATTACAATGCTCTAATTTGTTTAACAATAATGATTTATTTTGATTACTATTCCCATTGATATGGAATCTTGATAGCCTATACAACAATTATATCTTGTCAAGTGTTAGTTGCCTAGTAAAGCTACTCATGTGAAGGCTAGCAACCAATTTTAAGGGGATGAGAAGTAAAATGTGTTCTTGTAGAATGGGGACATCAAGGCCTTGTGTCTAAGATTATTTAGGGTGATTGACTAAACATTATCTCTCTATTAGTAGAGGAACATAGTTTGAAGACAAGTTCTTGGAATAACAAGTCATACATGATTGTATGCCCTCTAAACAAATTGGGTTGTCTTCTTCTCAATGTTGAGATTTTAGTCCTTCCTTGGCAATTCCAAGACATAAAGGTCAATACATTTTTGCACCTCAAATGGTTTCATAAAGTTTTTAAAGACCTTTGAGTTATAAAAGTGGGCCCAATGTGTTGATTGAAAGTAAAGACAACTCAATTTGTTTAGAAGGCATGCAATTATGTCAAAATTATATAGGTGGAACCAAAACATCAATATCACAAGAACTTAACTCAATGTGAGAATGGTGCATGCAATTATATATTGTTGTCATTCCGAAGAAATAACAAGTTGAATCATAATTCAAATGCAATCCAAAATTAAAATTAAAACATTGTCAATGAAAGGTGATATTTCATGCCTTATTGGTTAACTCAATTTAGAGTTTCATTTAGGTCCAAATTTAGTTTTCATGTTATGTTTTTTTCTTTATCCTCCTAAAAGCTAGTGTATTTAATAAGTAATGGAGTCTACAATTCTTAAACTAATTGAACCCCTCCAAATTCATTTTTTTAATCAATTCAAACATTGCAAGTATGGAATTATAATTATGGAGATTGGAATTTGATCATGAGTTCATCCAATTGCAATAGTTATACGAGAGACAAAGTGAATCATATCCCATTGGAATTGTTGCAAGCTTGCAATTTCAAATGTAAATTCAACTCCAAAGCCCTCCTAAGATATTGGAATCTTTCCTTACAAATTGAACGAAATAGAGGATTTATGGCTCAAAACTCAAATTAAATCAAGTGAAACCATGAAATCAAATTGCCGGTTGGCAGATCACAAGAATACAGAACTTATTGGCAGCGCCGCGATGTTACTCGAGCAGTTTCGCGGCTTCAGTCAGAATGGAGTTTGTAGCTTTGCATCTTGTACCCCCTTCTTCGCGACCGACATTATCCCAAACAGCGATGCATTCGTTGTTTGTTGAAGCTTTGACTGAAATTCCACTTCAGTTGCGGCATTTTATGATGGTGAGGAGAGGAAATCGTTCGAAATGTCGACAGTGTCGGCAATGGCAGTGGTTCTTGTTGAATTTCGTGTCGGCTACGACTAACGAGCACCCGGAGTCCTGGAATTCGCGCGGTAGATTAAAGGGAGCAAGACTAAAGCATTGAAACTTGTCCGCAAGCAAAGTCCGGAACCGCGCTTATGATCGAGGTAATTAGGGTTATGATCTCGAGTTCTTCATGTTCGATCCTGTTGTGATGACTTCTTTCTTCCTTTTTTCCATCCCCTTTGTGTCTCGCACGATGTCTTCGTCTATCGGAATCCCACCGCATTGCTTGTGCTCAAGCGTCCGTGTTTCACAAGAGGGTTTAGTTGTTGGCAATGATTGTCGGAGATAGGTCATTATTAGTGATATTCCTGTCATGGACCTAGTACTTTGGGTTGTGGTTGATACTTCTTTTTTGTGGTAAGTTTGTAACAATTGCAGTGCTGAAATGCGGACAATTGTGTTGAATTTGAGGATTAATGTATCTCCACCTTGTCTGATATTAGGGTGTGTTTGCAGATGTGAATGGAGAAACTACTGGACTGACTTGAGGTCGGCAAGAGTGATAGACACAGACGAATTACCTTCCAGGAGTTGGACGAATCTATTGCTGAGACGCACGGATGAGCGGTAAGGTCACCTCAAATTCAACAAGATTAACATTTGAATCTGTGTCATTTTGTGGTCATGTACCAAAAAACCTTATAATTTTTGCATTCAGTAAGTAATTTAAGTGAGGTATGATTAGCAGTTGCATTGGAATCGTGTTGTAAATTTTGGCAAGAATGAAAAGAAAATTGACCTCTTTGAGCAATGGAAGCTATACTCGGTTCTTAACCCTGAAGTGCTTTGAGGTTCCAAACTGCCTCAAAATACTTGTCCCAAAATTGAGGCTAAAATCTTCATCTATATTTATTTTCTAATGAATCCAATTGTAGTATCCTTTAGTTAACTTGATCAGGATATCCTCCCTAAATTTTAGAGTGATTATATCCACCGATTGCAAGTTTAATGTACCTAAACTTCAAAATGTAGGTTTTTTTAGCCCTTCTCAAAGGGTCTTCCAACATTTTTAGAAAAAAACACAGATGTCCCATAACTTGTTTGTTTTAGAGAGTGCGTTGAAAATATATGTAAGAAAATTTAATCAAAAAGACTTTTACATACATCTTTAAAAAAAATATACAATGGAAGGTGGTACTTGATGAATGAAAAAACTAAACTGCTAATAACTTTTACAAGGAATTAAGATTTGTTAATCCCAATCTTGAGAATGTAGTAAACAATTTGTATCCATTTTTTTTTTTTTTTAATTTTCAAAATTGAGTTCAATAAATGACTTTATATGTTTTTTCTACCTTCATTGCGTGCAAAATAAAACTCATAACTTTCACCTTAGTATTTGGAATTGAATGGTTTAAACCCAGCTTTTGTTTGTGTTCCAATTTAGAATATATAATTGACTAAAATATAAATCAATTAAGCACTAATCAAATTAGAGATTGGGTTTCTTATAATGGAGAAAATTGCAGTTTTTATACTCCTCAAGTTAATTCAAATTAGAGTGGCTTGTATTAATAACAATTGCACTAATTATACAAATTTGTGAAGTGGACTAATCTAGGAATTATTGAATTTGCAAGGCACACTACATGGAAATGGTCATTTAGTATGGGAGAATAATTGGTTGGTATGAAAATTAGTGTGACCAATTTAACTTGAAAAATTTGGATGATAAAAAATTCCAAAGATATAAAGATCTTAAAAAGAACAAAATATAGAACGATCTAGGATGAACACAACATTTTAGTTTGAAAAACGCGTAATTGGTCAAGGAAACCGTGCTTACCGCACCCAGAAAATGAATTGGACATTTCCCACCTGTGGTTTACGAAGTTACGTAATATGGAATGGCCATTGGGAGGAGCATTGTGGAGTATAATCTGCCATTCCCCAGCGAGCGACGGGAGCCGTGAGTGGGGAATGGTAGATTACACTCCACAATGCTTTGACCAATGGTCATTCCATTGCGTAATCAGTTCCTGCAAGGTATTTTCCAACCATCGGTTGCCGACCGCCTTAGGATTTGTAATTCTCAAGACCGTGGGCTACACCGCCATCGTGTGCATTGGGAGGATGATTCTGGGTTGTAAAAAGACACCCCAAAAGCTCATAATATCGAGCAGGGGCTGATTACGTGGCAACCAGTGCCGCAGAATAGCAGGATGTTCACTACTGTACTGTACAGTAAATCGATTGAATTCAACGGAAATGTTTGTTCAGACTATTGGGCTTGCCGACTCAATTTAAAATGTTTATTAAAAAGTCTGTACAGGCGATAATATTTGTACAGCGGAAATAATATATAGTCTTCATAGACTTTTTACAAATAATAGGACAATTCATTGTATTTATTTGGAAAAGGTATTGTATTCTTTATTTAATTTTTGTTTTCGGAAGTAGGAACGAAATTATTGCGAAAGTCAAAGGCCCATTGCATTACTGAAATATTGAGAGGAAAACCAGCAAGCCCAGAATCAGAGGTCCGCGGCTCACCCCAACAGAAACGGAAAGGAAATGAAGGATAATCCTGTTAGAGTTGCTATGGCACCAGGTGACCTTTATATCTCTCGGGCAGATCATGGAGAATTGGCCTCTCTGTGAGCTAAATCTCTCCTAGGATTTCTCCATGGTCTTCTCCAGAAAACCAGAGCTCCTAGTGCTCGGTCTGGGCCGAAGGGGAGGAGCCACGGGAGGGAGGTCTGAGGCAAATGGGGGCATGTAGTGATTACAGTAGTATCCGCTTGTTAAGTCCAGAACTTTTGGCCGCAATTGGCCACTTCAGTAGGAAGGTATCATACAAGCAACTGGCTGTATGAGTCCCAGGCGAAGTGTTGTTCAGTACAGTACTAGAGACACTTCTTGTGGATGTTTGAACGCTCGGAATTAAGTTTTAGATCAACGAGTGGTTCATTTTGTTTCACTGTCATTTTCAAGTTCCACAACTGACTTGGGCCATACTTACCAAATGCTAGCAAGGAAGGTGAATCCGTCTCCGATCGTAAGGAGATTTCGTTTACCGACAATGGAGACTGAAACCCAATTGAATTTCCGAGGGAAGAGAGCTTCACCGGTATGAAACACAAATTAGCAACCCCGACAAAACCGTGTTTTGTGGTTCTAGTTTCTTTTGGAGAGGCAAAAGGCTTTCAGAAATTCGTACCATATATTTGAACTTCCTTCGAAAGTTATGCCTAATATGTTTCCGAGGTGGCTTTGCTCTTGATCAGTGTGTGCAAATCCACGAAGTCTCCTGTGACCCTTAGGAAGTCATGTCTCGCAGCGGTTCTGAAAAGTTCAATATATGGTTTCCTGCTCTAGTTGGCGGTCTTGTTATTGGTATCTTAGCGGCGGCCTTTTGGGACCTTGGTAGACGCAAAATCTGGCTATTTGTATCCAGATTTTGGCCTGGCGTTCGTGAACAAGTGGGCTTAGACGACCCATCTCTGTCTCATGCTAAAGTGGCGGAAGAGTACCACCGAGAGATATCTAAGACGCTCTCTGAATTCGCATCACAGATTAATTTTCTCGTATCAGCTAATTCGCCAATAGCAGACCCTGCAAACTCTTCTGCGACCAAGTCTTCTCGCTCCTCCAACCCTTCTGTGTCGTCAAACTCTGGTGCAACTTCCGTTCTTGATATAGAAGCGCAGGGAGGAATCAGTCGACTACCTGGGACACCAGTCCCTCATACATACTCCAACTGTACATCTATACGGAATCATATGTGTCCTGGAACGACACTCCAGGGTATGGTGACACCTAAGCAGCATTCTAGGCCCATAGCCATCACGGTTACGGCTTTCTTTCCTGATGGCATGTCTAATGATGTCATCCGTCCTGCCAAGAGGTTGTTCAAAAGGCATACAAGTGGTCCAGTGAAACGGATAAAGTCCTCAATAATCCTACAGGCATCTCTGCTTATTGATCCATGTGTACTAGCTGAGATTGGAGAACTTGCCAAGAAATGTATGAGTGTTGAGAAGAGATGCACTTTTCAACTCGGGAATTGGGCTATCCTATATTATAACGGTGAGATCTTGCTTCCATTGACCTCTCCATATTGTTTGTAGATTCTAACGAGCTTAACTCATGTAATGCGTACTTAGTAGATCTCATGACGATGAGTGTCTATTGTGTACTGATGCACTCTAGGTGCAAGGTGATGTGTATGCATGCATGTTCTCTGTATTTGATCGATAAGATATAAGTTTTGCAAACAGTTATTATCATTGCATCTCTGATCTTAATATACTTCATGGCTTGAATGCAGCTGACAAAGTTCATTTGCACATATTGAAGGAAGGTGACGTGCCAATGAACGTTGAGGCAAGGTGGCAAGACAATAGTAGTAAGTGAATTCTGATTCTTGATTCTGAATATTAACCCAATTTTGTATTCACATGTCTGATTCTTGGGATCAGCATGTTGGTGTGCAATTACCAAAATTTCGTTAAAATGGCGGTATTCCACAAACTTGGCACTTCTATGTTTAGGCCATGTGGTCTGAAATCTATACCAGTCCTAGATTTTAGAGAAACTTCCCATGCATGCTCTTTCGGAATTGTTGAAGTCTACATTTATGGTACCCTCTGGGGACTATAGCAGGGAAAGTGAAATTTACCGTGAGATCCTGCTCTTGGTGTATACAATATGCTATAAGAAATGGTTGTCCATGATGGTTTGACTTCTTAGGGACGCGCATCACGATGTGTAGATTGTACTTGACTGGGGCTGAGGTCAAAGCTGGAACCCAGCTAACCAGTATTATACTTGGAAGTGCCGGTCCAGTAACTCAGGTGATCTATACTGTCTCTATGGTTATCTGTAGAAGGCGATGATGCATGATCTATTCATGCTGATTAGTCCTGCTTATTGTTTGTGCTTCAACGTTTCTGGTTGGCATGAGTAGTTTTTGTTGAGTACATGAATGGAAAGCATAGACTGCAGCTAAGACAATCCAATCCACTGATGACTATCTCTGTGCATAACAGGGACTTGGAGATCTAGACGAACTCGATGTGACTACCAAGGAACTGGACGTTCTAGGAGGAGATTCACTCATCTATGCCTCCAAACTTGTTGAGCATGCTGATGGGATTTCACTTCTAGTGAGGAGTGATGCTCGTCTTATCCTTCCTCCGTTGAGAAAGTTCCCTATTCTAGGTTTGTCACTTCCCATTGGCAATGTCACGAATATTATAAACATAGTTTTGTATGGTTTCTACAGTTTTCGAAGCGCTCTAAAACCTTCACTACCTTGAATTAATAGAAAACATGTTTTTTCGTCTATGGCTGCGTTTTCATTTTTTTTTGTTTCTCAATGCACTTGGTTTTTGTTAATCACAGCGGAGATCTGAAACTGTCTTCTCTCTGATTGATTGGTATGGCAGCACATTTCAAGCTTTTCATTGTCATGGCATTTGGAGTTCTGTTGTTTAACTACTTTGCATTCGCTCCCACCACCTGCTTGGTAAGTAGACAATCTCAATCTCTTTGAAAACGCCATGTATTATATTGGCCCATGATGCTAAGCTTAACCCATATGGATTTGGAAAATTGATCAATAGAGCATATCTCTTACAACTTTTGCATACAATATTGGTATACCATTTCTTGCAATGCATAATTAGCTGTAATTTGCTTACTATGTGTGACCAGAACCTCTATCAGACTTATTGACAAAATCATAGCTATCAATGAAATTTTCTGAGTTGGTAATAACTGACCTTCCCTTGGAAGTAGCAAAATTATTGATGGAAGTTGCCATGTGTATGTGGTTGCAGAACATGCTATGCTTCATGTGTCTGTGCATTGTGAAGCCCAAGAGATTCAGCTTCTCATGGATCTTGAAGTGGGTCATCATCATTTCGGGAGTATTGCTCATGGTGTTGTTGTCCATTGACAGCTTACGTGGTGGGTTGTCACATAACATTGATAATCAGCCTGAACCATGCCCCCCAGCAGATTGGGCGTTAAGGGTGTTAAGTGACTCCCATGACTCCCATTCTAAGGTGTTAGTTGAGGTGTTAAGTGTGGTGTTAGGTGTGGTGTCAAGCTGGGTGTTAGGAGTGTCAAGCAAGGTGTTAGTTGTGGGGTTCACCTGGGGGTTAACTGAGTTAAGTGGGGTGTTAGGTAGGGTGTTAGGTGGGGTGTTAATCGGGGTGTTACTCGGGGTGTTCATCGGGGTGTTAATCAGGGTGTTAGGTGTGCAAGTTGTTAGGCAAGGTTATTAGAAAAGGTGACACCTTCTAGGGAGTAAAATTGAGAAAATTAAGGGGTTTCACGGGAGTCATGGGGATTATGGGTGTTAAGACATTAAAGCAGTGTAGATATAGTTTAGGTTCTAATTGGAAACTATTCCTTAAACCAATAGTATAAAGTTCATTCCTAGGGAGGCTAATTAAATAGGGATACTTCCATGTTAAATTCCCACTTGGTCATTGCAATTATAGAAATTAAAGAAAAGTTCCTTAATCACAAGTATAAATGTTTTCCTCACACATAAAACCTAATTGCTAAATTCATTCTCTCCACTCTTAAAGGTCACAAGGGTTAAGATTTTCTCCCATTTTATTTTCTATTAATCTTTATAGTTTCTTCCTTTACAGCTTTACTTTCTTTATTTTTTTGTCTCCAAATTTGTGACTCTTTCTACTTAATTGGTTGGACAACTTAATATCCAATTTAGTCTTTGATCAAGCATGGTAAGGCAAGGCTTTTAGACTTCCGACTTAGATTGGATCTTTTTTATTTGATCTTTGCCTTCTTCCAAGGGAACCACCAGATCTTTCTTCACCAACTTGATATTCACGACTTTACCATTGCATATTGGTTTCGTATAATTTTTCTTATTGCAATACTTACAACTCTTACACACCAATTTGGAATTTCTTTTCTCATTATCCATGATACTTAAACGTTTAATGTAATGCTTCACAAATTAATTTCCTTACAATCATTCGAACAATACTCTCAATCAAATCATAAACAGTCATTCATCAATAAACCAAATTGGAAATTTCTACAAGACAATATTCAGATTTAACCAACTTTCAATAGAACTGTCATAGATTTAAACATTCTCATATTTTGACTTGCTTCAGTCATGCACTCAACATTACGGAACAAGCACTCAACAACAACATTAAATTTTACAATTAATTCTCAAATTGGACAAACAATAATCATATTACAATGACACACACATCCAATTTGGCCTCTCATTCTGACATACACTCATGAATAAATTTTCTATTTAAGTTAAACTGAATAGGCAATTACACATTTGCAAAATCTCCAATTAGGCTAGTAAAATAATCCCAAATCTCTCATAGATCTTATTACATTTGCACAATGAGAATTCATACTTCACAATCTTTACATCATACACAAATTAAACACTCATTCAACACATATAATACAACACACCAATTCAGTTGGGAATATTTTTATATTAATTCCGAATTGGTGTTCAAATCACCATTATAATTTTCCATTGTCAACATCATTTCTAATTAGGCCCTCTCAGAATAATATTCTAATTTTCACACATTGTTTATCTTCAATTACCACACTGACCTAGAAATTAACACCAATTGGAATCTTCAATCTCTCTATAAATTCTCTCACAATCACAATACATTAGGGGTAGTCACACCTTCTTCACTTTGCACTTCAAGAATGGAGAATGAGAAGTTGGTGAGGGTTTGGAGGAATCAATGGAAAGTCGTGGAAGTGAAGAAGGTGTGACACCCCTAAAAGATGTGTTGAGAGTGGAGAATGAAAAAAGTGGAGAAGCAACTTACCTAAACCTAAGATTAGACGTAAAGTTGGAGGGAAATCGGCAACAACAAAGGTAAAGCGGCAATGAAAGGTTAAAGGGTAGAGCACAAAGGAATATTCTTAGTTGGATATATCTTCTACACTCCCAATCTTCACCTTCAAAGGTGAAGACTAGGAGTGCGGAAGATATATCCAACTAAGTATATTCTACCAATATGAAGCCAACCCCAAGCCACCACGTTTCCATTCTCCATTCTCCAAGTGCCAAGTGAAGAAGGTGTGACTACCCCTATTATTTAATCTTCTCCCACCATCGTCTCACACTTTAACTTCCCAATTACGACACAAAACTAGATAATACTCCCAACACTCATCACCAAATCACACTTCCAATTAACACACACACAAAACAACAAAATAACATAGCCTGATTAGTTGGACTTGCATTGGATTCTTCAACAATGGGTCCATTCCAACTCGAGAAGATGAACTTCATAGGATTCAACTAGCGGTTGCCAGAAAGGAAGAGGCATCCAACTCAGTAACTGTCAACTGAATTCCAACTCGAATTTCAAAACACTACCTCGTTTTACTCCTCACTTGTAACTACCTAGTTGGATAACCACTTATCCACTCACCCACCATAACATCTGACTAACTTGGATATTACCCACTTGAAAATAATACATTCTTATAATTTACAAACACCTACCCTGTCTTACCCAAAAAGACTCCAAATTGGCTTTAATAACATATCAAAAACACTCATTTAAATACAAAATTGATTACCAATTGGTCAAAGACAGTAAATATACCCAAAAATATCCACCAAATCGTTCAAAAATCATATTCTAATTGGTAATCTACAAGGAGGTATGGGAGTTAATTTAGTTTAATATGTAAAGAGTCATTGGCTAGCACGATTGTTAAGATTGGTGACCTAGGTTGGGGTGAGGGTAGTGGAGGCATGGACATATGGGTACGGGCTATCTGCGCCCATGTCCTTGCCTTATTCTTTTTGTCTATGCCCAAACCCTTATGTCTGTGCCATGTGTCTGCATTGGCAAATACGTGGACTTCCCACATCAACTTTTATTCACCTTCATAGAAAGTTAATTACATGTTGATTACATTAGACAAGTGGTACTTCTACTAGATGAACAAATAAGATGGATGGGCAATTGGTCAAGGTAAAACTTGACAACCTTCTTTATGTGCCATTCTTGTAGATGCCTCCTCTTTTGAGTTCTACAAATGAGTTGCTAAGAAAGAGTGTGAGGTTTGGATACCTTACATCCTATGCAATTAGCATGCATGCTCATTGGAGCTTTGTAGTTTTTATGTAAGGTAAACTAGTCCATGACATACAAACTATCCAATGCAAACACCTAGAAAACCACCCGTTATAGTTTTACATCAACCCATGGCAAATTTCTGCTAATAAATGAGATTAGGACTTTTTCTAGTGTAAACTTATTACAACAAATTTTTTTATTCCTTTATATCATGGTTATGTTAAAAAATATTGTGACTATTTTAGATGGTAAGATGACCATTATGGATACACTTTTTGATGGTTTGGGGATAGACTTGAGATTGTTTTGGGCCAATTAGACATATACTTCAAAAATTCATAATAGATTTATACTTTGTCAAAAAAATAAAACTTCAATTGCTCTCTATATTTCTCATGTTTATCTTTACATGGAAAAATAATAATTAAAAAAAAAATTCAACAAGGCAAATTAACCATTATGCTTGTTATAGGTTGTTTTACCTTATGGGATATTATAACTTCCAAGAATTGTCAGCTCATACTTTACAGTAGCGTGTAACTAGACCTTTAACCCTTGAGCGCTCTGTCGTCCATATTCTGGTCGATGAACAGAGGGTTTGTAGGCACTATTTCATCCAACTACCTTCTCATTCATCCAATGTAACAATTGAATTTTGAAAAGACAACCTTCTTTTATGCCCAATTTCATGAAATTTTGGTAAATGGTATTACTGCATAAAGATATAAGCAAAAACGTGCCAAAATTTGAAAAAGGATTGAAGCGTTAAGGGGTTAATTTGTACATTCAACAAATGAAGTCAATGGTAATTTGGCCCTGCTACCTACAATGTTGTGTGTCTCTTGGAGTTTTGGTGGTGTTTCCAGCTTTTGGTTTACAAGTTTTACTTATCTTATTTATTTATTCTAGATATTACAATTTACAATTAATTTTTAGTTTTTTGTACATGCATATGAATAGTTGCCACAACCAAAGTGCTGCAAGAAGCAACTAAAGTAAACTTGCCTATGACAAACAAAATAAGTGGTTTGTCATTTTGCCATTAGCAAAAATATTCAGATTTTTTTTCATACAAAGACAAATGTGAGAAATGAAGGAAGCAACTGGAATTCTATTTTTTGGACAAAGTATGAATTTTTTTATGAATTTTTGAAGTGTATTGTCCAATTGGTCCAAAAGAGTCTGTAAACTAACCCAAATTAGCAGAAAAGTGTTTCCATGATGGTCATCTTGCCACCTAAAGTAGTCACAACATTTCTAACATGGCTACAAGATTTCTTAACATGGATATGACATGAAGGAATAAATAAATAAATTTTTACTACTAGTTTACACTAGAAAGGTGTAAGTGTCCTATGATAGTCACTAACAACTCTATAACCATCTCCCAAGGCTTTGATTATGGCCACAAATCAACCTAATGTAGTCCTAATCTCAACTATTGATAAAAGGTTGTCATGAATTGATATAAAACACTAATGGACAATTCCCTAGGTGCCTGTCATGGGTGGTTTGCCTGTCATAGGTAGGTTTACCTTAGAGTAACCTTCCAACAATCTCAAGCTCTCAAGATTCTTCGAACTTAATGTTCATTTCTCCCCTAAATGATTTGGACTAAGTTTTCATCCAAACTGTCATTTCTAGAACAAGTACCAAATTTTTTTTTAAACATTTTTAGATACATGTAACTATACAATCTTGTAGTAAATTGGTTTGAAGAGACATGGAAAAAATTTCAGAAATTTCCGCCATGTAGATTGCAAGATATTAGTGTTTGAAGTGACAAAAATCCTTTTTGGGGCCTTGTGAAAAAACGGGCAGTTGTACTTCACAAGGTCACATTTGTATGAAAAAATGTCAAACAAGCAATACCTCTATTAGATGAACAAATAATATGGATGGGCAATTGGTCATTGTGGTTTTGCAATGACCCTCAAAAGCTCAAGAGTGTGTCCAAAGAGAATGCTAATTATTCTTAACCCCTAAATGCCCAAACTACATTTTTTGGCAATATAGTGATTTGTGGCAGTTCACTACGAATGGAGTTTTCATTTTTTTTCTTTGAAATTTTCACTCAAAATGTGCCAAACGAGTAGTTTTAAGGCCCAAAATTTTTCATAACTTTCAACTACATGATTAAAAAGTTATTGTATGATACGTAGTTTTCATTGCTTGACAAGTAGCTTCGGCAACTAAAAAACCTTTTTTTTAAATCACTTTTTTAAGAAATATATTTTTTTTAATTGGTTCTTTAGATTTATGTATGTGTGTAGAGCTTGATTAATGAGATGAAAGTTATGAGGAGTTTTAGTTTGGGGTAGTTTTTGGGTAGTTATGGATTCTCTACTCTAAAATAAACTTTGAAGTCCTTTATTTTACTCAATTTTCAATATTTCTTTATTTTCAATATTCCTTTATTTTAATTTCAAAGTCATTCTTTAAAAAATTGAACTAGACATACATTCATGAGAGAGGGAAAAATTGAGTCATTCATAGCTATAAGGGGAAATTGAAATGCATTGAACACAACAGTGGGACTGTGCCAACAATGAAGTTTTCCTAATTGGAAAAATTACAAAATTCAGCTTGATGTAAAATGTGTCAAATTCGTCATTTGTCTCCAAAGTGGCTTTCACTATTGAGCCGAGAATATACTTCAAAACTTTCACTTCACTTATTCAATTGAAGTCAATGAATTGAAGCATATCATCCCTAAAAGACAGAAGATTTGTCTATTAAAAAATAATAGTTCTATTTCTTTTCTTTTAGTTTGTCCTTCTTGATTCTTTTGAACTCTCTTTGGCATTATTGTAGGTCTTGGCTACCGATGGCAATAAAAAAAAAAATTTAGAATTTTTTTTTCTTTTCTATCTTGAAAAAAAGGCTACAGAAATGATGCCCCAAATGAAGATCACATGAGTCAGTAGACTTGTCACGTGCCCCTGAGAGAATATATACTCATGATTTTCCATAAGGACCTTATGCTAGTCGGACTATTTTTTCATTGTGAAGATGTATTATAAATTGCAATTTACAATACTTTTATAATGACTGCTTTGAAGTAGAAGTTGTACAATATGATGCACAAATCATATTCATACGATTAGACCATTTTCTATAGTGACCAATGCTTTCCAATAACATTCGACCTCAAAAATAGAAATGTCATTCTAAAATGAATTATAGATTGCATACTACTAATTTCCCAAGATTTTATGTTTTTGAAAATAAAAATATTTATTCAAACATATAGTGATATTTTAAGATTTCCATTTCACTTATGTATTTAAGTTGTTCTTGAAGGGTCGTGTCTTAATTTTAAATGTTAGTTTTATTTGAAGGTCAAACTTATTATTGCCCTTTGAAATATAGAACATTTCATTTTTAAAAAGTTGGAAATGTACATCATACAAATATAAGAGAAATAATACAAGAATCTACAAACATTTTGAAGCATGAAGAAAAAAAAATTTATGTGCTTCAAGAATGTTAGTGCTCATTTGTACTTAGAAATTTGAAATTTCTTGTCATGTAGGATTAAAGGCTACGGTATTCGCAATCTTTGTGTGCCTAAATATATATTACTACTTGTAGAAGGCATGCCAACAAATTGCATGCTTCATTGTAAGCCCTAACTAAAAAGTAGTAAATGGTTGCTTCATGAAGCATCCATGGAAGAGTTTTTCTTTAGACTCCGAAGGAGCTACCCTAGCCTTTCTCTGTGATTTTTAGAGTGGATAAACATTTTACCTCGCTTCCTAGTAACTTTAAAAAGTTACCTGCTGTGAAACTAGTAGATTTTATTGACAAAGCATTGTCATGTTTTTTTCAACATCGCAGAAAATATGACTATATTGTCTTTGATGTCTCAAACAACGTAATTGTCAACTCCAGCATGAAGTTTTTTTCCATTGACATGTGCACATTATCTACAACCTCCATCACTATTCTAGCTCCTGTTGACCTTTTGTCTTGAACGTCCTCTTGTCCGTAGGAACATGCCACATTTTTGTCTTATATTACAAAAAATGTGAGTTTCTCCTAGTATACTTACGCTCTAAATGATGTTAGAAGCCATTATTGGCCTATGGTTTCCAATACAGTAAAATCTACATATCCAACTACTTGGGCATTTGCAAGACAATCACATCAAATGTTAGTTTGCATGTAGTTTTAGAGACTAGAGCCTCAATCCTCCTCCAATGCCCCATGGCGGACACACTAAAGGGGCACCAAGAGCACTAACTATGCAACGTGAGGTAGTTCTATGGCTTAAAAATCAAACTATAAAAATTTAACTTCAATTCATTGAGAACAATGAATGCAACAACCACTTCACATTGCTTCAAAAGCATCTCCAACTTAGTTTGAATCTTTGTTAAGTGGAGAAGCTCTTTATATACATATGGGGTGGTAGGAGGTAGAACAATCCATGTGGGATATCTAAATTAGAATTAGTAGGAGCTCAACAGCTTATACTTAAGTCAAATTAAAGTAAGAATTGTGTTTGAAGTAGAATTTCAGACCTCATTTAGGCACAATAGAATAACTTTTTCCAAAAAATTTGAACTAAGAAAAGTTGGGAAATCAAGATAATTTTCATCTCCAAAAAGTTGTTTGAGATTAGAACCTCAAATCAAAAGTTACGGACAAAATTTAGAGAGGGATTGGAAATGAAACACACTAGTTATTCATATGACAATTTTAGTCCAATATTTGTATTAATTAACTACATATCATCATTTTCTCATCCATTTCATAATTCATTATGATATATGCACTGTTTGCAAATAAAGGAATGCACAAGCTAGCAAAAGTGTGTGAAATGTACATGTAAGGTAAATGATCCATTTCCAAACACTTTATCAATTACGCATATTTGGAGTGCGATTTTTTGGAGTGCAAAATTTTCCTCATGTACAAAAATAGAGTTTGGAAGGATTGCATATTCTTCCAAAATTTTATTACACAAATATAATTACTATATGGGCAATTTCGTTAAAATGTGCGGATGTGCCATCCTGCTACTTTGGCAATTTTTATAGTTTAGACCGAGTTGTCTAAAATGTACAACCTTCCTAGATGTCACTTTTATGGATCAGATTATGTGGTCTAAAATCTATAATTGTCCTAGATTTATGAAATCTATACAAATCAAAGATTTCTCAAATCTATACCCATTCTAGATGTCACTTTCACAGTTCAGACTGGGTAGTTTGAAAATGGCACATGGAATACCGCCATTTTCACAAAATTGCCCATCTATGAATTTTTTTAGTAGAAGATTCTCTTTGATTTATAATGGTGATATAGACCTTTTTATTTTTGACCATCGGTTGATTGAAAAATCAACCTAGGTCTGGTTGCAATATTGACAGTTTTGCAACCAATCATAATGCACCACAACTACTGCTCGAAGTGTGCCACAACTCCATGCAAAGAGAGCAGCTTATAGATTGGAAATAGGCCGGCTACTATATTTGACATGAGTGTAATACAAGTTCCATGTGACTTCAATATGAAATTAACAAAGGGCTTCTTTCTTGATGTAAGGTATTATGATCTAAAAGTGACCATTTACAGGTGGTCCACGTTTTTCATAGACTTTTGTAGACCGTAAGATTCTTTTGCTTATTTTTCAAAGAAAGACAAATGAATGTGGTAGAGAATACAAGTAGTTTCATAATTTTCCCACAGCTGGTGGGGTTATAATTTCTAAGATGTTGAGAGTAGGCACCTATTTTTTATAGTAGGGCTACCAAAATGCAAACACAAGCAACCCTTAACCCTTAAACAACAAGCTGGTCACCGTGGAAATCAGCTGTTCTGGAACCATGTGAATTGTTGGCTTAAAAAAATGCAAAAGCACTCATTGGAAGTCAAACTACTATAGAAGACGCTCCCTTTTCACACAAAATTTGGAAGATGAATAGTTGCACTTCTGTCCCACATGGAGAGATTCTTTGTCATTCATCGGCTGAAAAACGTCCTCCAAGTTGTTTATAGGTGAGAATCCCCCCCAAAAGCAATGGGCATTACAACAAAGAACAAGCGAGGGTTGTTAATGTGACCACTGGCAACCTTAAACGGACCATCAACAACTGAAAAATAGATTAACAATAAGAATGACAGTGACAATCCCACCAGCTGTGATACAAGTTGTGACTAGCTGCAAATCCATGCAGAGCATTTTAAAAACCCATCCCCACCCCCCTCGCAAAGGTGCCCAATTGACATCCTCCTGAATCTCACTCAACCGTGTCACTAATAGATGTGGATTCCTCAAGATTTGCAGTGGTGTGCTTTCTTTTGGAGCGCTCCTCCTCCGTAGGCGACCGTTGTTCAACATCAACATCGCTCTCTTTTCCCCGGGAGTGGATAATGCTGTTTGGAGGAGGGTCCGAAGGATTTCACAATCATGTTGCTATCAGAGTCGTGTCCGATTGTCCTACGCCACTCTCACAGGAGGAGCAACGTTCGTTTCAACACTCCAAGGTGCCGTGACCCCTGAGCAACATTCTAGGCCCATATCAATCACGGTTACGGCTTCTTTTCCTGATGGCACATCTAATGGTGTTATCCATCCTGCCAAGAGGTTGTTCAAAAGGCATGCAAAAGGTCCAGTGAAACGGATAAAGTCCTCAATAATCCTACAAGCATCTCTGCTGATTGATCCATGTGTACTAGCTGAGATTGGAGAACTTGCCAAGAAATGTATGAGTGTTGAGAAGAGATGCACTTTTCAACTCGGGAATTGGGCTATCCTATTTAATAACGGTGAGATCTTGCTTCCGTTGATCTCCATATTGTTTGTAGATTCTAACGAGCTTAACTCATGTAATGCGTACTTAGTAGATCTCATAACGATGAGTGTCTATTGTGTACTGATGCACTCTAGATGCTAGCTGATGTGTATGCATGCATGTTCTCCGTATTTGATCGATAAGATGCAAGTTTTGCAAACAGTTATGATTCTATAGATGGTATGTGATGTTGTTCATTGCATCATTCTCTGATCTTAGTATACTTCCATAGCTTGAAGTCTTGAACGCAGCTAGCAAAGTTCATTTGCACATATTGAAGGAAGGCGACGTGCCAGTAAACATTGAGGCAAGGTGGCTGGTGGCAAGACCAAAGTAAGTGAATTGTGATTCTTGCCTCAGAATATTAACCCAATTTTGCATTCGCATGTCACATTTTCCTGAAAGGGATCAGCTTATCTGTGAGCATGCTTGTTTGGTTGTTTCCTTTTGGGATTGTTCAAGTCTATATTTATCATACCCTCTGGCGATTATAGCAGGGAAAGTGAAATTTACGGTGAGCTCCCAGCCTGCTCTTGATGTACAAAATATGCTAACTAGAGAAATGACTTACCGGCATGGTTTGATTTTTCAGGGATGCGAATCAAGATGCGTGGATTGTACTTGACCGGGGCCGAGGTCAAAGCTAGGACCCAACTAACCAGCATTATACTTAGAAGTGCCGGTCCAGCAACTCAGGTGATCTTTAGCATCTCTATGGATATCTGTAGATGGCGATGATGCCTGATCTATTCATGCTGATTATTCCTGCTTATTGTTTGTGCTTCAACGTTTCTGTTGAGTGCACAAATGAAAAGCATAGACTGCAGCCACGACAATTCAATCCACTGATGACTATCTCTGTGCATAACAGGGACTTGGAGATCTAGATGAACTCGATGTGACTACCAAGGAACTGGACGTTCCAGGAAAAGATTCACTCATCTATGCTTCCAAACTTGTTGAGTGCACTGATGGGATTTCACTTCTAGTGAGGAGTGATGCTCGTTTTACCCTTCCTCCGTTGAGAAAGTTCCCTGTTCTAAGTTTGTCACATCCCATTGACAATGTCAAGAGTATCTTAAACATAGTTTTCGTATGGTTTCTACAGTTTTGGAAGCATTCACTGACTTGAATTTCAAGAAAACATTTTTTTTGTCTATGGCTACGTTTTCATTTTTTTTTGGTTTCTCAATGCACTTGGTTTTTGTTAATCACTAACTGAGATCTAAAACCGTCTTCTCGCTGATTGATTGGTGTGGTAGCTTTCACGTTATTCATTAGCATGACAGTCCTCTCCTTTGGAGCTCTGCTGGAGTGCTGGACTTCAGTGGCGACTTTGCGTTCTTTGCTTGGGTGGCTCCTCCTTGGGACCACCTACTTTGTAAGTTAGACAATCTCAGCGTCTTTCAAATGCCATATATCTATTATATTAACCACGATTCTAAGCTTAACCCATATGGATTTGGAAAATTGATCAATACAGCATATCTCTTTCAACTTTTGCATACAATATTGTTATGCCATTTCTTGCAATACATACTAGTTTAATTATCTATAATTTGCTTAATATGTGTGACCAGGAACTCTGTCAGACTTATTGACACAAAATCATAGCTATCAATGAAATTTTCTCAGTCGGTAAGTTAATAAGTGACCCTCCCTTGGAAGTGAAGTAGCAAAATTACTGATGGAAGTTGCCATGTGTATGTGGTTGGAGTTGCCATGCACCATCTGGCTGTGCATTAGGAAGCCCAAGAGGATCTTGAACCAGGTCATCATCATTTTGGGAGTACTGTTTACAGTGGTGATCCCTGTGTGGCCACTCCTGTATAATAGCCTAATAGGAAGGGAGGAGCGATTTGAGAAGAGCAAAAAAAAATTAAATATTTTAAATTTGGTGCTCCGTAACTTATTATGATGTTAAAAGAACTCTTAATAAAGCTTTTACAATGAGAAGCTAGGATCAAGATTTCTAATAAATTTTAATATCTTATATCTAGGAATGCACACTAATTCTAGTAGTAGGTCTTCCACTTTGTGTTACATGAAGAACTTGTAGCTCTAGGAGGTTGAATTATGTATTGTAGTAGATGGTGTAACCCTGGGTGTAGCTCTAGGAGGTTGAATCAATATTTTAGTAGATGGTATACCTTTTGGCAATTGAATCAATATTGCAGCAAATGGTATAGTTCCTCAAGGTTGGATCACTGTTTTGACAATTGTAGATGTTTTGTTAGAGTTGTTTCTTCTCATCTTCTCATTCTTTGAGTGATTGTATTTTCAATGTCTATAGAATTCTAATATAGAATTATACAAAAATTGTATTTATACCATGATGTTCTTCACTATTATAATACATGCATATAGTAAAATTTTCAGATTTTTTGAGATAATTTTCCATTTGATATGATTTTTCTTAACTTTTGTTTCAAATAATTTAAAAAAAAATCGATTTTCCACAAAAATTTAATTTTTTGTGAAATAAAGAAAACATATAATTTCAACTCTGAATAGGAACATATAGAGTGATGGAATTTGACCTCCAACTCTATAAGCATAAACCATGCGTTTTAAGGTTAATTCTTAACCTTTAATCCTCAAATGACTAAGAAGCCCAATTGGACTCATGTTTTCTAAAAAATTTTCAAGAGTTTATATGAGTTGTTATAATTTATTTCAATAATTATTATTTAAACCAATGCACGCAATGTTCTTCACTCATTCAACTATTCAAGCTAATGATATGATAAAAAATAATATTTACATTATAATTTCTATAATATAATCAATCAAAGTATGCAAATTAAAATCATGAATTCTTAGTATGTTAAGGGTTAAAGGACGGACCCATGACCAATTGATTTCAAGCCTCCCTATCCATTACTATATTTGTTGCTATATTGCAACTAGATATGAATGAAAAAAATTATATTTATTTTTCAAAGATGAATTCATATGTTTGCTACAAGTCATAAAATTTTCAAATTTTTTGGAAAAAAATTGAAATTTCTTAAGAAAAAAATGAAGGAAATTCATATCAAATCTAGAGTATTCTCACAAAAATATGAAATTTTCACCATAGATGTATATTATAGTGTATAACATCATGGTATAAACCAAAGTTAACGTGTCACTCTAAAATTATAAAATCAACAAACCATGGTTATAGTCCCAAAGTTCACAATGAAATATTTAAATTTATGAATTTTTCAAAATTTCCAATTGAAGTTGAAACTTGACTTGATAATCTTCATTTCATTAGTTGAACTCAAATTCAAAAAATATCGTTTTTATGGCTAAATCCACCACAAGAGTAAATAGCAAGAAATGGCCAAAATACGATACAATGGTGATCCACAAATTAAGCATCTTTTTCTTTGAAAAAGTCGATAATACCATAATGAGGGAATTTGCAATACTATTTATTGAAAATATACTCAAGCAACTTCATAAAATAAATAGATGAAAAAACGTTTTTTTTTCATCCTATAATCTTAGGTGAAGTCATCCATTGGACAAAAATGGACAAAAAAAGAAGTCTAAACGTTAAACACTTAAAGGACAAATGGGTGACCTTAAAAATCATCCGTTTTCATTACCACAGAAACTACCATAGAAGACCTTTCCTTTTCACAACAAAATTATGAAGATAAATAGTTGCAATTTTGTCCTACTAGAAGGATTCCATGTCATCCATCGGCCGCCAAATGTATGTGTCGACTTTTAAGGGTCCGAGGGTTCAAATATCAACATGAGACAACATCTCTTTTTCATTCAGCACCTTCATTTTTATCTATTTGAGTATCATTTAAGGTAAAACAGCCCATAATGGTTAGATCACCCATAGTGGACACCTCATGACCCCATGACAAACCACAATCAATATCTAACCTGACACTCATGGAGTGATTAGTGACTACATTAGGAACACCTAACTTTTCCAATGTAAGAGCATTCCCACGGCAAACTCGCCAAATAGGGGCACCAAATCACAAAAAACTGCTTTCAGATAAATAAGAGAATCAAAACCACCAACCATCTCATGTTTGTTGAATAGTATCTCTATCTTACCTTGACATTAGAATTGAGTAGAGAAACTCTTTATATACATATGAAGTGGTAGGATGTAGAATAAACCATGTGCAATAATATAAATTAGAATTAGTAGGAGCTCAACCGCTCATAGTTAAGTCAAAAGTAGGTTTTGTTTTTCAATAGAATTTCAAACCTCATATAGGCATGGTAGAGTTTTTTTTTTCAAAACACTTTGAGCTAAGAAAAGTTGGTAAATGAAGATAAATTTCATTTCCAAAAATCCGTTTGAGATTTAAAACCTCCAATCAAAATATATGGACAGATTTGAGAGAGGAAGTTTGAAATTGTTAAAAATAATTCCCTTCCAATCCCTCTCTCAAATTTGTCTATAACTTTTGATCGGAGATTCTAAATCTCAAACGGATTTTTGGAAATGAAATTTATCTTCATTTACCAACTTCTCTTAGTTAAAAGTGTTTTGAATTTTTTTTTTTCTACTATGCCTAAATGAGGTTTGAAAATCTATTAAAAAATAAAACCTACATTTGACTTAACTATGAGTGGTTGAGTTCCTACTAATCCTAATTTACATTATCCCGCATGGATTGTTCTACATCCTACTACCTCATGTGTATATGATGAACTCTTCCTCTCCTCTAAAACTCAATTTAAATTGATAATGTATTAACTACAAGTTTGCCCCATGATAAAGAAGCCCACTCTTTATATTGGCTCCCTTTGGTGCCTTGTTGTGGGGATGTTCTAAATCATTGTCAGAAGTGACTTTTCATGACATTCTACATTAGAAATTATTATAACCACTTTAGGTGGTTAAGATGAGCATATTGGGTACACTTTTTGTTAGTTATGGGGCAGCCTACAGACCATGTTGGAAAGATCACTTCAGAAATACATTACTAATTCATGCTTTGTTTTGAAAAATAAAATTTGAATTGCTCTCTTTACTTCTCACATTTATGGGAAAAAATTTGAAAAATTTCAGCAATGGCAGGAGGGCAGACTCCAAATTCTGACCATAATGGGCTGATTTACCTTACCACCTTCATCCACTTTGACTCCAAAATTTGTAGAAACATCCCGGAAATTCTCTCTCCCTTGTCAGTACTCCTCCACTTCCACTCTGGGCGCATGCTTACCATATCTTCTAGCGAAGTCGACCAAGCAACTCCCAGACAATAATTTCGTGCTTTCCTTTGGATCCAAAGAGTCCGCAGTCCACACGTACTTGAGCACCTTGAGGCAAGCAACAATACCGTATTGTATGCCAGAGGCAATCACCGAGAAGAAACCCAAAACTGAGACATTCTACTCTCAACGTGCACTGACGCGTTCAACAGACCGTGTAAGTGACGACTTGGCAGCATTGCTTTCGAATTGCAGGTCTTGCATCTCTCGAATTCCTGACCTTGGAGTCTTACGATACAAGACTTTCAACAGGTGTATCCCATTCCTGATCATCTTCCTGGCTTGGCTTGTGAATCATAGACATTGTAGGTCTTTCCAATTTGCTACTAGTCGCAGTCCCTGTCTAGCACAAGTTTCTAGAATCCCACAACTGCCTTTACCGACTCCTATCAATCCTATGTGCACGTATTCGCAATTGAATGTTTTTGGGTCCTGTTTCGAACCGATCCCTCCGTATAGTTTGCAGTTTATCCATCGCTGCGGAGGGCTATATGCAAAGTGAAGGTTTCAAGGTCTGGAGGATCTTATTTTAGATTTTTAGGGTTACCTTTTGGCTTGTCGGTAAAACATGTCAGCAATGGTGTGACTTCCATGCTTTGTTGACGGGGTTTTGTGAAGTTAGGTTAGCTCTTCCTTCATCACCGAATTCGATCTCCTCCAAGTCTCATTCTGATATAACACTGAAGCTTCTTGCTCGTTTCAGGAGAAAGTAGCGAGTCAATTCAAGCTGGTTGTTGGTTATTCGAAACAAGAACTGAATTGCAGCTCTTGTTAGAAATTTTGAAGCTGTAGCATCCAATATTTAGTGAGTAGAGTTGACCTAGCGACAATGTCTTGTATTATGCGAATGTATTGGATATGCTGTGGGAGAACCCTTCGAGACGACGAGAAACCGATAAGTCAAGATGCAGCTTTCATTAGCACTGGCTCCAAAATTGAGGAAGTTGATTCCCCCCGAAGCAGTCAATTAGTGTCAAATCCAGATTCCAGTAGCAAAATCCAAGAAGCGCCTGAGACTCTTACATTTGATGAGAGCCAAATCCCAAACCCTGGAATCCAGTCAGTGCAAGTTTCCGGCAGAATCCAGTCTATGTCACCCGCAAGGTCTGTTCCCAATCGCCGAATTGAGTGGGTGATAGGTTTAGACTTCGGCACAACATACTCCGGATTCGCATACTCCGAGGCCATAGACGAGCCATGCATTTACCTCCACTACGACTGGCCCCAAGGAAAGCGCACGGAGAAGCCCTACTGCAAGACCTTGACAGGATTATTCTACAAGCGGGATGCGACTGGAAACCTGAAATGCGCATCGTGGGGTCACCCTGCGAGATCCGATTACATGGACCAACGGGACAGCCAACACGGTGGACAGCAACAAGGCATCTACCTTACGACGTTCAAGCTGCTGTTGCAGAAGAATTTGGATGATCCGGGGTTGGCCAGGAGCTTGCCGGGGGGATTGACGCCCACGGGGATCATCACCGACTACTTGCGACTGATTGGCGAGTATGCGTTGGCGGTCGTGGAAAAGCATTCGCGGGGTGGGGGAGGAGAAGAGTTTCGTCGAGACTCGGTGCAGTGGTACGTGACGGTGCCGTCGATTTGGAGCGAGAGTGCGAAGCAGCAGATGAAGACGTGCGTGGTGAACGCGGGGCTGGTGGATGGGGGGGTGGAGGCGGTGAATGTAGTGCTGGAGCCTGAAGCGGCTTCCTTCAACTGCCACCAGGTGAGAATTCGGAGCTAGAGGATACTGAGATCATGGCTTAGATGCTTATGCAAAATCGGTTCATTTTTGCTTGACGTTTGCTGCTATTCAATAACTAGAAGTCGACTCTTTTTTTTCACTGCGCCAGGTGTTAAGGGAGAGTCGCAAGGATGTGGCGCTGAAAAGGAACGATAGGATTCTGGTTGCTGATGTCGGTGGCGGCACAGTGGACATCGTGGTGCAAGAGCTCGTCGGAAATAGTCACAATTACAAGGTAACGTTCACAATTCCCATAAAATATTTAGCAGATTTCCAATTCCTAATATTGTGATAGACAAATAGTTCTTCCTTCATGATCTTTTTTCAAGCTGTACACAAAACTTTTTGAGATTTTAACCAAAAAATCGCTGGAAATTCAATTCCCGCAGGTGAAGGAGTTGACGAAAAGCTCTGGAGGTTTTTGCGGGGGAACGTTTGTCGACCACGCCTTCCTCCAATTCTTATCCCACAAAATCCCATGCCTGGATTCTTATTTAAAGACTCACCCCTCCTACCAGCCGCGCTTGTTAAAGGACTGGGAAGAAATCAAGTCGGCGTTCGGTCACGAACTGATGTCGGATGTGGAGAGCACGAAAGACATCCAGCTGCCGAACGAGCTCGCCGTGCAACGCGAGGGTTCTGGCGAAGAGTGCGACGATTTCTCCGTGGTGGAGCTCACGGAGCAGGATTTGAAGGCCATTTTCGACCCCGTGGTGGAGCAAATTCTGGAGCTTATCGAAGCACAGCTGGCGCAGGTGGCGGATATTAAAGTGATGTTCTTGGTGGGCGGATTCGCAGGCTCCCCGTATCTCATGCAATGCATTAGGGTTCGCTTCGGTGCGGAAGTCACGCACATTGTGAGTCCACCGGGACCTGGAAGCGCCGTCGTGCAAGGCACCGTGGAGCTCGCGCTCCACCCGGACGCCGTGGTTTCTCGTGTCTCACGGCAAAGGTGATCAATTACGCCACTGAGTGCATGTCGCAGACACATTGTGTGAATCTAGAGGAATAGACGTTTTCAATCGAGGACTTGGGGTCGTTCCATGGCT
The DNA here is from genome assembly GCA_947034895.1 of Rhytidiadelphus loreus. Lineage (NCBI taxonomy): Eukaryota > Viridiplantae > Streptophyta > Bryopsida > Hypnales > Hylocomiaceae > Rhytidiadelphus > Rhytidiadelphus loreus. The sequence goes on from OX344762.1 coordinate 66,804,289, forward strand.
GTTGTGCATTTTGCAAAAAAAGGAGGTTTCAAGCCCTTTGCTGTGATCAGTTTTGAAGAAATCTGCTCGAGTCAAGGTACTTCAATCAGTACGACACTAAGTGGTTTATAGTGCTAGAACCAAATCAGAACGATGGCTTTGATTTCTTGGTTGCAAGTCTGATTTTGCAACGAGTTTGCAAAGGAGACTGAGGGCACTGTCGTTTGTGCTCTGCAAGGAATGCAACATGTTTTGGGTCGTGAACATCCTACGTTCACAGAGATTGTGTATCAAGCATTGCAGCTTTGCACATTGCTCCCTGGATTTGGCAATCCTGTCTACGCAGTGAGCGAATGTCACAGAAACATTGAATCGAGGAATGGACATCGGCAACCGAGGAATGGAGGTCTTTCTATGGGTGATGTACAGTACAGTATGTCTTGCAAAGAGGGGAGTTTGAATGACCTTTGCTGAGTGCGTCCTATGATCAGTTTTGAAGAAATCCTTATTCAATTAGTACAACTCGCGCTAAGTGGTTTATATTGCTGTTTCTACTAGAACCAAATCAGAATGATGGCTTTGGTTTCTTGGGTGCAAGTCTGATTTTGCAAAGATATTGCAACGGAGAGGGTGTCGTTTGTGCTCCGCAAGGAATGCAACAGACATTGTGCTTTCGAGACCATCCTACGTACGTTCAGAGAGATTGTGAAAAGGAATGAACATCATCAACCGGCGAGTTCTTGAGGTTCTATGATCATTTTTGAAGCATACGAGCTTCCTCAAGGTTGTCTGATGGTATCAAGTTATGGAGGGTCTCAACTCTCAACCAGATGAGAGCTGGAGTAAGAATTCTTCAGTTTTCTTCATCTTATATCTATCTGTATAAATAGCTGAATCTGGTATTTAACCCAGGACAGAAGGTGTCTTTCAAGGGAAATTGGCAGAAACCACCAATTTCTGGTGCATTGACCGAATTTGAAAATTTTACACTTAAGAAAAAAAAAATTCAAACATACAAAAGTATTGTAGACCATCGAGGCAATGTGCACAAAAAAATTTAGCCCATTTGATCATTTGGATTGCAAGATTGTAATGTTTGAAAAGATCTTTTTAACCTAGCAAAACATGAACAACAAACTTTGAGCCTTCATAAAGTGAGATTTTTACCCTACTCACAATTGAGTCCACACACCATTGAGTACTAAAAGTTGTAGGTATACTCTTGCAAAATTTCAAAAGCAAATAAGGGTTTTAGTTGACTCTAAATCACCTTAGGTCTGGAAATTCAACAATTATACACTAGCCATGTTTTGATAAATTCTTGTACATTGGGGAAATTCTTTATTAGAAATCCAAACAAAGAAAACTTGAACAAACATTTGGAATATATCTAAAAAAAATTCATTAACTTTGAGATTGTAGATTTTAAGATTGTAGGATTTAAAGTTGGAAGAAAATGTCTTTTTTTTAGTATTGCCAAACATACTTAACAAATTGACTCCTTTTGGAATATGACTTTAGAACTTTTTTATTTTATTTTTATTTTATTTTAATAATTGCATACTATCTAATGTACATACATACATAGCTACATACATGCCAAATTTCAAAAGTAGATGAGGGGTTTAGCAAAAAAGGACAATACAACTTTTTACTAGGGCATCAAATAAATTTTTTTTCTCTTTCTTATAGACGCAGTTATTGTGAACACCTTGTGCCAAAATTTTAGAAAGATGTGTTTAGAATTAACTTTGTAGGAACCTATGTGAACATTCAATTGAAAGTTCAATGGACAATTGTCCTTTGGGGGGTAACCTTAGTTTATACGTAGTTGTCATGTCATTTCTATTTAGTTATCATATTTTGAAGCTCCAAACTACTTCAAAAGACTGTCTCCCAAAGTAAGGCAAAACCAATTTATATATTAAATTCTTGCATTCATTCTACTCTCAATCCCAACAAAATAAATTTTGTTCCATTTGTTGAAACATAATGATTCAAACTATATGAACAATGGGGTATCCAAAAAATCATACCATGCCCATGTTTTCCATACAATCATCCTATTTTCAAACACTCTTGTGTAATTTTGTGCAATTCTTAAATCAATGCGTTCAAACTTAGTTAGAACATGATTAATCAATGCCACACTTTTTGATTCTAAATTACAATAGGGATTTAGTCCAACCATTGTTATTTTCATTCTTCATTTCCTATAGACACTATAAGAAACCAAAGTTTTTCAATATCTAAGTGGACGGATTTTAGGTGAAGTCAAATCTAACAACCTTTGTTTTTATGTCAACAATGACATTCAATGTAACATCTTAAGAAGAATCTAGTAGCATGAAGAGGATTTGTATCCTATGCTTTCAGTTTTGAAAAATCATAAAATATTGAGTGAGTAAAATATGAAACTACAATACTTGGGTTGGGTTTCTCTTTAGGAGGCTAACAATTTCACATCAAAATTTCAACATTTTGACTACTAGATTCCAAGGTAGAAAAAGTATCAGTTTAACCTCTAAATGCCCTAAAATTGTAGAGTATATTTTGAGAAGCCATAAATTGATTAGGGTCATACCATTAACCTCATATTTTTTTGGTGATCAATATTTTAGATTTGACATGTGAAAAGAGGATTGAAAGACTTCAAATCACTTTCAAAGTTTTAACGTCCTCATGATCAGACATTATAATCTCTCAATCCATACATAATATTGTTGTGTTAACTTTTCTTTTTCCATGTGATTTCTAACATGTCTAGTTTGAAATTGTACAGTTTCAATTTTTTTAAAACTAATAAAACTCATCAAAATGTTGACTTTTTGTTCAATTTAGAGCAAATTCCAAGAAAATAAAAAAAGGCCTTGGACATTTAGGGATTATGGTGTGTAAGTTTATGTAAGGTAAAACGGCCCATTGCAGTCAAATGACCCATAACTGACACCTAATGACTCTATGGTGGTTTTTTAGACCACAATCAATGTCTTTCATGATAGTTATGGAGTGATTGATGACCTCAATAGGTACTTCCAACTTTTTAGTGTAAAATTCATTGTAAGAATTGATTTTGAGGCCTTCCATGTTAGAAAATATTGTGATTGTATTGGGTAGGTAAGATGAGCATATTGGATTCAGTTTTTGTTGGTTATGGGGTAGCCTACCAACTCTTTTGGGCTGATCACTTCAAAAATTCATAACAAATCCATACTTTGCCTGAAAAATATAATTTCAAATGTCCTCATTATTTTTCACATTTGTCTTCATGTGGAAAAAAATTTGAAAAATTTCAGAAATGGCATGAGGGCAGACTCCTAATTCTGACCACAATGGGCTGTTTTACCTTACCCCGCAGCCACTTCACAGGAGTCTGGTATTAGAGAGGTCCGGTTGTATTTTATGATATTTTCCTGGAAAGTTGTCTGCAGGTGAAGTCTGCAAGCCTGGAGCTTCCGCAAGTGGCGCCAGGAATCTCCCCCCACCCACCCACCCCTCTCGCACATTCGCAATCGGTAGTTGTCACTTCGAGCGCTGACCGATGCTTACAACATATCTGGGGAACCAGATCTTGTTCATTTGGACTTCAAGCTCTTGAAACCGACGTCAGAAGCGAGGATGAGATGGATCTCTGGACAGTATTCTACATTCAGACTTCAGAGGTGAGTCCCATTACCGACTTCGTAGTTTCTGTATCACGAAGATTGTTGATCCATTGGAAAACTTGCTGTGTAATTTGTTGTGCAATATGATGAATATGTCAGAATTTGATGACCTTATTTGTCCACACGTGCACTTGGGATTTCACAGAATACGTCCATGGTGATACAACTTGCGGTTTATGTTCAACAGTGCTGAGGACTTGTGCAGTGGAGGCGCAGGAATTGGAGTTGGCGATTCGGTTGTTGCTTAGGGTTTGAGGTTATTGCCTTGACGAATTAGGTGTTGAATTGTGAATCTCCTTCAGGAAGTTCTTGCTGATGTAGCAACGGTGTGACTGGGTTCCGTCTTCACGGTTTCCACCACATGCGTAGTATTGTGGAAGCTAGGATTGTGGAATTAGGTTTTAGGCCCTTGCTACGCCACGGCGAGCTCCTGTCGTTGGCGTTTCATTCTAGTCACTGCAGCGAGTTGCAGAGGAATTGGAGATTCAAGAGTTCAGAGTGATGGTTGGTTCCATTGCCAGCCCAAGGTCTGCGATACTTCAACATCCTGCCGAGATCCTACCGACAATTGATCCTACCGCTATGTGAGAACTGGTGACTCCAATCCTGCCGACAGTTGATCAAAATGATGCGATTTCTGTGTTGTTGCAGATGGACAAAACCAGTTAAACCAGCGGATCCCGAGACCGCAGATAGACAGCGTCACAATGGTGCGACTCGTCATCCGAGCAGTGTGGCGGCTTCAGGAACTGAGTACATGACGTCCGGGGCGGATTCACTAGTGCACAGCAACGTGTCAAATCCCTCATGCTCAAATTTAAACGGGTTTGTGGATGTAGCGTCTTCGGATACGAGCTCCGTGTCTCAGAGGCCCCAGAAGCGGCGGATCGATTGGATCATAGGCTTAGATTTCGGCACCACGTTCTCAGGATTCGCGTACGCGAGAGCTTCAGGCGACACACATGTCAACGTGTACTACAACTGGCCGCGGAAAGGAAACGAGAATCCGTATTGCAAGACCTTGACAGGGTTGTACTACCGCAAGGACGAAGGGCGTAGCAAATGGGAATACTCGTCGTGGGGGTACCCTGCACGATCGGAATATGTGGACAATCGCAAACATGTGGATGCTGCCAGCAAAGGGATTTACTTGACGAAGTTCAAGTTGCTGCTGATGCGAGGCTTGAACGACCCGGCCTTGGCCGCGAGCATCCCTAAACCATTCACGGCGATGTCGATTATCACGGATTACCTGCGCCTCATCGGGGAGCACGCGTTGGACGTGGTGCGGAACCACCACTTCGGGGAGCACGGGTTTAGTAAAGACTTGGTGCAGTGGGTGGTGACGGTGCCGTCGATTTGGGACGAGAATGCCAAGCAGCAGATGAAGGTGTGCATGGTGGACGCCGGGCTGGTGGGGTTGGGAGGGATCGACGCTGTGAACGTGGTGCTGGAGCCCGAAGCGGCTTCGTTTCATTGCCACGAGATTCTGCGTCGGGATCGCAAAGAATTCTCGCTCGATACGGATGATAGGATTCTGGTTGCGGACGTTGGGGGCGGCACCGTGGACATCGTGGTGCAGGAGATGATCGGCAACAGCCAGACATTCCGGGTATGGCCAAATCCATTCATGGCGCGTTTCAATTGTGACATTCAAAGTGCTCATCCGAGTACTCTTGAAATCTTGCTAAACACTAACCACGAATTTGACGTTCCAGGTTCAGGAGTTGACGGAAAGCTCGGGCGGGCTGTGCGGGGGGACGTACGTCGACGAGTCGTTCATGAAATTTTTATCCCAAAAGATTCCGTGCCTGGACGCTTACTTAAATGAGCACCCGACCTACAAGACGCGTCTCCTGAAGGACTGCGAAGAAATCAAGTGCTCCTTCGGTCACGAACTCATGTCCGACACTGACACTAAAGATATCACCCTCCCCAACAACCTCGCCGTGCAATGGGAGGCCTACGAGACGTCTCGCGGCCACACGCTGAGAAACTCCTCCGTGGTGGAGCTCACGCACCAGGACTTGACTTCCATCTTCGACCCCGTGGTGGACGAGATCCTCTCCCTCATCGCCGAGCAGCTGGCTCAAGTGTCTGACATCAAAGTGATGTTCGTGGTGGGCGGATTCGCAGACTCCCGGTACCTCAGGCAACGCATCCGCGAGCGCTTCGAAAGGGTCGTCACGCATATTGTGAGTCCACCTAACCCGGGGAGCGCCATCGTGCAAGGCGCGGTCTCCCTGGGCCTCCACCCGGAAGCCATCGCGTCCCGCATCGCGAAGAAAACCTACGGCACGAGCTTTACCCAACCGTTCCAAAGCGGCCGCGACCCCCAAAAACTTTTGAGAGTCACGAGCGGAAACGAGTATTGTCACAACCGATTCGACGTGTTTGTACGAAAAGGCGACCGCGTGAACGTGGATATGAGCTTGACGAAGAAATACGTCCCGCTCACGAAGGAGCAGAAGGAAATGGTGTTCGACATTTGGAGCTCCTCGGAGAAGGAGCCGAGATACACAGCGGAGAGCGAGGGCGCCACGAAAGAAGGCTCGTTTGCCGTGTCCTTGACGAACGCCACGGGCAATGAGTTGCCGCGTTTTGAGATGACGATGAACTTCGGGCGTGGACACATTGAAGTGAGCGCGGTGGGCAATGTGCCGGGGCGCAGGGCGGGCAGCCTCGTACTCCCTGTGACATACTGCAGCTAGCTGATGAGGCCGGGTGCGTCATTTCTCACCAAAGGTCACAAATTTATGTGGCCCCATTTAGAAAAACTTCCACCAAATTGTCATTGGTACAAAAGGATGAATACCGCACTGTTCAATTTGAAGTTTTAGCATATTTAGCAGTGATCTGTCCATGAGCTTCGAGCACGGACATATTGAATTGCGCGCGGTGGGCAGCCTCGTACTCCCTGTGAAATACTGTGACTAGGCTAGCTGATTAGCTAGGGTGCTTCAGTCCCATGTTCTCACCAGCGTTCACAAATTGATGTTGGTGGCTCCATTTAGTAATTTTGCTTCCACTCAATTGTCAGTGGTCCAAGAGGATGAATACCACAGACTGTGAAATCTGAAGTTTGAGCAGATTTAGCACGGGTCAAATCCGGCCATGAGCTTCGGGAGCAGCGATATGGAAATGAGTTGTAGACAGCTTCTAGGGTCGGTAGATCGAGCGCAGCCTCGTGCTTCCTGTGAAATACTACAGCTAGCTGAGGGTGCGTCACTGTTCTCACCAAAATTAATGGAGCTCAAATTTATGGACTAGGCAACCGAACGAGAGTTGCGGGGCTCGAGTTGGTTATTGGATCATGCAACCGTGTAATTCAAACTAGTTCAAGACCGTCAAATCCTCAAGATCTCCACAAGTGCAGGGAAGATGGGGTTATCAGGTTATGACTCTAAACCATCTTCCCTCTTTCCAGCTCCATTGTGTCATGTTGCAATGACAGTGATAGCAGAGGGTTATGTGGCTCAAACGTATGTGGCTTGAATTTAGCAAAAATTCTACAAATTTTTTTAGGTACAAAAAGTATGAATACCACATTGTTGAATCTAAATTTTTACTCCTTCTGTCCCCAAATGATCTTCTGGTTGCTCAAAAATGATCACTTCAGTTCTTGAAGATTTAGTTGATGGATAACAGCTTCTTTGAAATAACGTTATTTTCTACTTTAATCTCGAATATTTTGTCCAACCGAAAGATCATTTGGGGACTGGAGGGAGTAGTACATTTAGTAGTGTTTTTTTATCCACTTGAGATGTGTGTAGAAATCATAGGTGGGATTTTTTGTTCTGAATTGGTAGATGCATCAAAGATACCCGTTATATAGCCAAAAGGGCACACGAACAGTAGGAACAAGAGATGAGACCCTAGGAATAATAGGTCGACATTAGAAAGGGAAGGGATCGATCTTGGAGAATTGCTTCGACATGTGTTATTTTTCACATCTATTCATTGTCCCTTGTGCATCAGATCTCAAAATTTATCTTGCTTGTATTTGTAAAGAATGTTGTGAATCCACCCAAAGTTCCAAAATATTTCAAAGATTGTACGTTCCCATTTTTGATGTTCAAACAAGTTATCAAGGTTGTATGAGAAAACGATTCAAATTGCTAGTTCATTGAGTAGAATTCTGGCAAAGCTTAAGAACAACAAGATAAGAAACACCCCGCCGGTATTACATCTTCAGTTTTGCAATCTTGGTGACATTACTTTCTCGCTCATTTCAATGCCACAGATTCAGAAATAGTGTGTAGAACCTTTCACAAAATTGATTTCACAATATGCATACTTTAAAAGTCGATGTTGTGTACATCTCCTTTCAACTCACAACAGTAGGTGATACAAGAGAAGCTCCCGCAGTCTGTGGAGGTCGAATTACAAAAATGACTGAAATTTACATTAAAGTACAGACACAGAGAAGATCACCCGTCATCACAAAGTGAAGCAGAGATAACTGACTCCACTTCTTCTGCGGAACCACAAGTGAGTCAACACATGGTTCATCAAGGCTTATGGAAGGCGGAACAAAGATCCATTCTCCCTAGGCTTACAGTCTGGCTTCTACCAATAGAGGGAGTCAAACCTTGAGAATCCTTCTTCACAGTTTGTGCTTCACAATTTGCAGTTTGTCACCAACTTCGGCACTATGCAGTTCTTCTTTTCGCAAAGTATCAAACCCCTCGTAGATACTACAAGAACAACGTTGCTTCTGATCACCACAAATTATAGGCGGAAAGATTTGGGGTGCCGCCAAGAGTAGCGCCCATGCTCCAAAGCTGTGATGACCTTGGACACACAATTCAAAATTCCCCACGCTTGTCGATGGTGAGAAGCGACGCCTTCGCTCTTAATATTGAGAGTGTTGGAACACAGTTCTAAAATCTCCCTCTTCGATCTGTGAGCCACCTCTGACACCCCCCTGAATGTGGCGGATCATGTAACGTAAACCTCTTGGTGAATTATAGAGCAGAATGTGGTTCTAAAGCTAAGAACAATGTGCTGTACATTAATACCTAGGTGAGCTCCAATCAGCCAGACTATAACTTTTTTGAATTTCCACACAGCTCCCTACTTACTCCACTTGGGCGGCTGCTCTGTAATAATTTTGGTAGTAATTTACATTTTCAGTGAAGTCTGGATGTTGACAAAGACAATCGGGAGTGGGATTGGTATAGAAAGCCTCTTCGGACCGGAAACGGTCTCGCCCTTTGGTTCCTTTCAATGGCCCTTTGCGCTTTCGAGGTGCACCTTGCCTGCACAACAAACCAATTTATGTCTTGGGCTTAGTAGCATTCACTTTCTGGGACACAGAATGCCACTGTTGCTTCTACATTTCATTAGGATTAAACTATTTCAAAGAATTTGAATTTGAATGAATTAATATCATAAAGAGAATGAGTTTTCCCTCCTTAATTAATGATCGTATGAAGACCTTCATTATGATCATTATGATCATTGGCAGACTTCTTATCATGGAACGTGCGGAAGATTCTCTTAACGATGTTAGTGATCTCTACAACCGGTGCCGATGGAATCGCTAGATGACCATTAGTACCTGTTAATGTGCATTGCAGTTATCACTTCTCCAAGCTCCTGATTTTCTTGAAGGAGACCTTTGTCTATCTGATCAAAAAGAGCCACCAGCTCCTTCCTGGTAAAGATCACCACACCAAAGACTCTGTCAGAGTAGACCATGAATTGTATTGGAATCACATTGTAATGACACATGCAAGTATCAAGCAACTCTGATAGACTAAAGATAAAACAATCATCCGGGATGCAGAAAATCGTAAAACTATTAAACTTCAAGGTAGGGACCTTCGCTTCCCACGAATCCCACAAACCCTTTCATTAGAGAAATCTTGAATGCAAGCTTGCCCATGAATTTCAGGGCCTTGTAACACAAATATTCTTGTTACAGTGAGACTGTACGAGGACCCCAAACTCCCAAAGCCTTCCCATTCAAGAATGTTATGATTCATCACAGGCAAAGGTTCTGACCTGTCAGGATTGATGGTTTTGCGGTGACCTAAGAACCGACGATGACCTTCAACAGCTCGAGCCATGTTCCCAGAGTAGGACGGCACAAAGACATCGCTCTCCACTGACACAATGTAATCCAGAGCTGCCATTTGTGAGGAATGGTTCAGAAAGGGTGCCAGTTCCTCAGCACTTGCCATGGTTTCCTGCCAAACCAAGTCAACAATTTGTGAGCAGACGCAGCAGATTGTTAATGCCGCAAGTGTGTTCACCAATGTAACGCATTTCAAATAAAATTACGAGCATACTAAGGTATGCCCACCTATGATCATCACTAATTACAACTGAGTATAGTTACTATTATTAAATACTCCGTATAAGTTTTTTCATAAAAGAGGACTCCAACCCACTTTAGTATGCATTATTCAGATTCCATATGAGTAGACCCTTGTAGACTTTCATATTTTGATTGTGCACATCTTGTGTAATCAATATCTATGAAAAAGTGACACAATTTGGTCCAAATGGAGGTGCTGCATTTTGTGCAGTGTTGATTACAGGTATACTTACTTTATAAGACAAAAAATACTTTAAAGCTCACAAAGACAAATGTTAGCCCAAGTCCTCAGTTTTGCCTTACAACTGCGGGATTCTACACTAAAACTCGCATAATTAAGGTGGAAGCATCCAAAACCATCAATATAAGCAATACAACATAGTTGGAGACACTTTTTCCTTACAATGATATTTTTGTAGTATTAGCAAGTGAAAATCATGAATATTTGGGGGGAAAAAATAGATTTTTCAGATGTGGTATGTAATTTCTATGATTTTTCAAAGTGCCGGCTCCCTAAACCACTGAAACCGTCACATAAGTGGACCCTAAACCAAAATCTGCAAATATCAGTAGTTAGCAAATCAGAGTTAAGTATGTGTTCTTCAAATGTGTCAACAAATCAGAGGTAAACATTTGAAAGACACATTAATTAAAGTCTAGGGAACCTTTGCCTATGATGAATCATGAGGCAGTTTAGGATACAAGAATAGGTACAAGGATGCTTTTGGGTGCCTTCACCTTACACCACTTGGAGCACCCAAGGACTTGGCTGACACTAATTTCAACCAATGAGGTATGCGGTGGCTCATTCTCTTATGAATGAAGTTATGCGCGGTAAGCGTCACTCAAAATACATTGGTGGAATTTCTGAAGTTTTAAACGAAATAGAAATGAGAATGAACAAGAAATGAAACATATGTCACCACAGAAACAGAGGAGTTTCAAATTGTTTTGTTAATTACCTTAGTCATCACGTGTGGAAAACGGGATAGAAAGCCAGACATTCGCTCCTTGCCACCGTAAATCTCTCCTGCTGCAATGTACACCCGCGTTGTCTCAGGGTAGCCAAGGGATCTCAGAAACACGCCAACTTCTTTGGGAGTGAGAGGGCAAAAGCCCTTGCTTCTCTGCTCAGTTGCATTGATCTTCTTCACCCTCCAATGAGGAGTATTATCTCTGCATCCAAAAATTTATGGTTATTACTAGGTTTGCTACATATTAAGATCTTTGAGCACTGCTTGAATCAAAAATCATACATCTCAAGAACTTCATGCATAGACGGTCGTGTGGTGGCCACAATCCCTGGAGTATTTTGGTTTTGCATAATTACAAATGTACTATGTGACAAAAAATAGTTTACTGACACAGACTCTGAACCTTGACGAGTGTGGTTTTTTGACACAGAGGTGGTCAACTACTTGAGAACTATCTTTATAGATAGTTATCTTTATAAATAGAACTCAGACACCAATTTTGGTGCTCTAAAATTGTGGCAATGTAACAAATTTTCTAAGGCCAAGAAACTTGGAGATGCAGGGGAACGGAAAGTACCGTATGGTAGTAAGCTCTTCAGCTTCTTCGTTTGTTAATCCATATGTGCAGCCACTGAAGGCCAGCATGTCCTTTTCGTACCGCAGATGCAAAGAAACGAAAGGTCCAGCTGACCTCATTCTATCCACAAGCACCTGCTCATACAGCCACCACAACTCAGGCCTTCAAACTCTTCACACTGAATTTTCAAGGCAGAAGGCAATGTCGATGAAAGTGGCAATTTCCTCATTGCAAAAATGAGATGCACAAGCTGTTTTCCAATGATCACTAGGAGAGGTATAGATGTAAGGTTACTGAAATTGCACTTAAGTTTTCTATTTTTACAGTTAAGCAATCTGCCGTTTTAAGAAGTGCTTTTTTTCCAGTTAAAAACACATTTCTAAAAGATCTTGAATGAACAATCAAGTAATTGCACATATATTTCTTCCATAATCAATCCATTTCTTGCAACTGAGTTTTGAACAGTAGTATAGGTTTCCAAAGCTACTATAATGGAGTCGTATTAGCTTTCAAAGTGAACTTTCTACATGTAGATTAGGGCTAAATATTTCTTTCGTGTGTAATTCACAAATGAAATCAATCCTCTTATGCTTCACTTTTATCAAATTACACACACTAATTACCGAATGTGGATTGCAAGGAATTGATTTCTGTATACCTTCCCCAAGGCTTCAATGTGAGGAGCGAATCGGAGCGAATCGTAGTGCACCCTGCAGCGCAATTTCTGAATCTCGGGTGGAAGGTTATTATTTGCAAGGCGAGAGTCTGATTTTGCAGCTTTGATCACCTGCACAGCCAACTCAAAATTAGTGTTTGCAAAAATGAGCTCTGGTCATGCCCATGCGTGTGCTTCAGCTCAATTTCTGGAGGATTTTGAACTGTCTGAAGCAGACACAGGCACAGTCCTGTACTACACAAGAATGAACATCAAATATATGAAATATTTAGCTCAGCTTGTTCTATTTTGTACTATTTTAGTATTCGATGCACATCCAGGTTTGAGGTACTAGGTAACAAAATCTCAACGAAGATGGTATGATTTTGTATGACCCGATGGTGGAGCAAGAAAATCTCACCAAAATAAGAGGAACTAAAAGTCACTTAAAATAGAAACCGCAAAGAGGGAAGTGGTTATAGATTAGAATGCAATCCCTTTTCTCATTTTTTGCCTCCTTTAGATTATAAGTCCTCATTGATTGAGATGAAAGCACCATGTAGGGGAGGGTTATGTTCAATCGCAAGATATTGCCACGAACTGACATACCTTATAGCTTTGCCAGAGGCGTCCAATTTCTTCCTCATAGTACCTCACATTCGACCAGCTTCGAAATGCCTTCAAAACTTTGCGTTCAATCTTCATAACCTTCGGGAGCTTCTTGATGACACGGACATCATTTGCAAGGGATTTTATGAAGTAATCGACGTCAAAAATATCTGAAAAATTGCTGCATTCCAACAATAGAGAATGGGGAAACTCTTACTTAATAGCCCTTGAGCTGAAACTAAACTAAACCAAGCCTGTTGCAATGCAACACCACCAAGAAAAAGGTTTCATGAAGCTGCAAGGTTTCTTGAGAAGATTTTTGGATGTCATTAAGGTTTAGGAAGAACAAATGACTGAATAATTGTATGGATGTGAACGTGACAGATGAAATCGAGACACATTTTGCATTTAATATTAGGAAAATGAAATCAGATTGTAAATCTTACCTATTGTCTTGCCAAAATGAACCCTGGTCTAATTCCGGAATCACAAGCGTGGCGTTGATTAATCTTGCAATTGCTACCATGTCACAAATCTGAAAAACACATTATTTTATTAAGCAGCATTAGAAGAAAACTTTTCAGATCTGGTGCCTCAGTTCCCAAGTAGTGAATCATCCATGTGTCGTAAAATTTTCAAGACTTGGAGTTAGTTTTCCAGCATTGCATTTTTCTTCACATGAGCACCTAAATTACACACAAGTAGAAACCATTGACAGAAATGACCCACATGACTAATTTGATTAGTTTGGGGTTTTCTTGTGGTCATCATCACATGTAAGTCTATGTAGATCATACCATATTTCTGTTTGTGGTATTTATAAACTTGCAAAATCAAAGTTCTTTACGAGTTGTGCAATTATAAATACATGAAACTAAGAGTCTTAGAAGCCAAATGAGATATGCAATTTCCTATAAAAAAAAAAAGAGAAGAAAAAAAAAAATGAACACATTTATGATGTTCTTTGAGACAATTAAACATAACAAGATGCCTAAAGAAGAATTAGGCCAAGTGAGGAATTCTTACCCCAGCTCTCATTTGATTAAGTCCTCCATTGGTATTCACCATTAGATAGCCTTGAGAAGGCCCAGGACCTACAAATACAAAAAGAAATTGGTTTTCACCAAAATACATTAATAAAAATTCCATGGTCTCTCATGACTTATAAATTCACTATTACACAACCACTAGAGAATTTTGGTTTTGCATGATGACTAGTGTATAGTACTATATGTAACATCAAATAATATGTTAGCATAAACTTCAAATTTTAATAAGTGTATGACTCTAACATGAAAGGTTATCTAAATACTTAATTAGGAAAAAAAAATTGAACTTAAGAACAAATCAAAGACTCAACAAAGTTTTCTTCTAATGCTCTCAAGCAAGTCACACTCAAAAGAAGCATAAACCCATCATTTCTTATCAAGTTGTCTAAAAGATAAGGTATGTAGGTCTATAATCATTACTAATTATAACTAAGCACAATTACTATTATCAAACATAAACTATTTTCATTGGATCTTATTGGCAACTAAAAGAGGATTCCAACTCACTTAAAATGCATTATTAGTTATGAATTTTTAAATTATTGTTTCTTGATGTACCAAAAAATAACACTAATAGTAGGCTCTCATAGAGTCTTGTTTTGATCATGATTGTACATCATGCATATCAAATTTAGGTTATTTTAACGCTTTCGGATCCAAATATAGTTGTCTCATTTCAAGTTGTTTCGGGACCTTTCAGGTACTAGTGTTGATTATGGGTGTACATGCATCTCAAATATTCACAAAATGCAGTCTGCCATCAACTGAAGAATTGACATAGCAAAACTTCATAATTAAACAGAGATTGGAACCTAAATTCACGCCTGCTTCTTGCTGAAATCAAAGGACAAATGCACAATTTCGTACTAGAGGCAAATAGTATTTCTTCATACGAAATTTCTGTTGTACGAAAAATCAATCAAAATTTCTTTGTACCAAAAAACTCGTGCATTTTGAGCAGCCAGCCGCCCAATGATCACTTCAAGTCAACAGAACAAGGCAATTGACTCAGCATGCACATGATTGAGCAGGTATTCATTATTCAGGGGAGTGAGGAGACGTCAAGCAAGCCCTGGTTCAATTTCTTGTCAGTGGCCAGTTTCTGAGACACAACATTCACAGGTCTAGACACAAACCTCTAAGAAATTTAAGGAAATTTTAAGTAGGAAATGTGATCACTTAGTCAAATTTTACAGAAATTTTGTTTTAGTATATTGCAACTTGTATTGCAGCTACCAAAATCTACAAAAAAAAGCACAGACTTTTGGAGACGTGGTAGAAATTTTGGAGCGCCCCAGGAAAAAATGAAGAAATGAAGAAAAGAAAGGGTACTGTAAGTCTTACCCAAGTACGTGGGTTCAGGTTTGACACATGGCACGAAGCTTCTGTCTGCTGGAGGCGCCCACAGCTGCTTCACCCAAACAGACATGTACAACACACGATGAGCTCAAATCAAACGCTACAATGAATCTTGTACATCATTCATTAGGTGATCATCTACCATTTCTGGAAACTTGTAACCAACTTTACAACTTCAGTTCCAAATTGCAACCAAATCCAATAATTAGACTTGCGTATCATACATCACGACAGCCTATCAATTGGCAAAAAAAAACAGAAGCAATTTCGTTAAATTTGTGTGATTGTGGGCACCGAAAATGGTGTCATTCATCTGTGCAAAGTTCTAAAAACTGGGATCGGTATAGACTTTCAATTGGGGAGGGATGGGCACCTAGAAAAGTATCAAATTTGTAAAATTACATTAATTTAACGAACTTGTAGAGCGTTTCTCTAACTAGAAAAGTTTTCCCGAAGATTGACCCCCGAATACTCTCTTGCTTAATTTCATCTGTGCAGGCTTTGCAGTATGAAAACCTTTGCAATTGCTACTCACCTTCTCTTCAAGGTCATCCTCGTCTTCACTTTCAAGTGCCAGTTTTGTGCGGTGAGGTTGCTCCTGCTTCCAACTCAATCCACGCTTCTGGCTCCCAACATGATTCTCCTGTTGACAGAAGCGAGCATTAAATCCTCTTCAAGAATTTTGCCACCTATGAAACCAAGAACATCCGCTGCATGCATGTGCCGAGATTGAACAAAACCTCAACATTTCTAGTTAGAGAAACGCTCTCAATTCTGCCGACACATGCGATTATAGCTCTGTTTTGGTTTTGTTTTCAATCTATTGAACATGAATCCCCGAGTGTACTGATAGCGAACAATTCACCACATCTTGAATGCAAGAACTTTTACCATTTCTCGAGAAAACTATGTTATCCCAGTAGCTAGAACAAAAACCCAAAACTTCATGTTGGAGAAACACATTATCATAGCTGTTTTTTTATTATATTCTGCCAATTGAACACGGATCCCCGAGTTTCCTGATAGCGTACAATTCATTCACCATATCCTCAATGCAAGCACTTCTGCCATTTCTCGGGAGAGTCATGTTGTCCCAATACCTAGAGAAAAACCTCCAAAACTCTGGTTCCCGAAACCCATAATTACGGCTGTTCTTTACTTTTCTTCAGTCAATTGAGCAGAAAACCGAGCGTATAGACAGCGTAATTCCCCAGAATGCAAGCCCCTCTGGTGAGAACAATGTTAGATTAACCGATCGCTGTTTACGAAGTGTGAGATTGTTTAAGAAGGAGTCTGATTAGAATTGGATTACCTTGGAGAACACAACTGAGGAGACGCCATGGTGAATGGTGTGAGAATTCGAGCGCAACGATTGCAGCATGGTGGGCAACACCAAAGTGGACAGAAGAGTGCCGAAGGCGATGGTGAGGTACCCTGACACCCAAAGCAGACGCGACATGGCCTGCCTCCTCCATCGACTGGTGTGTCTTCGGCCTTGCACTTGCCGCTGCATTCTCACCAAAATTCCAACTCTATGTAGCCTTCGTCCTCGATCTTCAACTCTTTGCAACTAAACCCTCAGTCAGCCTTTCTCTAGCAGTCGTGAGGAGCGTGCCTCCTTTCTTTTCGAAAGCTCTAAAGAGAACTCTGCCAATCGCCCTCACTCGTGAACCATTAATGGCACCTTATAAGGCACGCACTGCACACACTCTAGGCGCTCCAAAGGCTCGGAATTGGCAATGGAAAAGAAGGCACTCTGACTGGATTCACTATGGACAAAGAATTCTGATCAAAAGCCACAGTTTCTTTGGGGGTACCCCAAGCGAGGTAGGTAACGGATGAGCTTCAGCGGAAAGTCAAGAACAAAGGGACCTCAAAAGCCAACGACAGCTAGCTTGATTTCAAAGTAAACAAGATTTACAACAGGGTTGATATATCATGCAAAGATTAGCTAGCGATCATGCCAATTCAAATGTGTGTGAGTTTGTAACTAACCTATCAAGACTGGCTGGAGAGAGAAAGAGAAATGGCGGTTCAACAGAGTATGTACTGTACAATACAGTAGGGTCTAGAAAAGATACATACCTCTTGTTTTTCAGTCACATTAATTAGTGTTTGAAGATGCAGCTTTGACTTGCTACGGAGGAATGAAAAATACATGCAATTGAGAGTCGTATTTTGTAAATGAGAGGTATAAGAGTTCGCTTCAAACTTGTACAACTGAAATTTTACTAGGGTTTCAATTGAATCTGTGAATCAGCTCAACAAGAAGGTAGTTAGTGGCAACTTTCAAGTTCCAGAAAATTGCGAATCGTTTCTAAACACAGTACACTAGAATTTAGCCTCAAATAATACAGATTTGAGAACACCCGATCGAAATGAACGGGGGTTAATTGTGACAGCGCAAATTTTGAAGTGTGCGGTGTAATCCAGGTTGTAATCTCTGTCTGAAATAAGCTCTCTGGGTAGCGGCAGTGACGGAAGCAGAGTTCAGTGATTGACCCGGTTGGGTGCAAAAGCAAGCAAGCGTTGTAGTACCATTGCAACCACTAAAAGTCCCTGGGCACTGATGATTAACGGTACAAATCGAATGTAAGGAATTTGTCCTTGCACGGTGCCTTGTCCCTTGTGTGGGAGCGCCCCTTTTTAGTTGAGCCGCTCTCATGATGAGGACGATGATGGTAGCCGTCAGTGGGTGGGAATCCTCGGTGCTCTCTTCTCTGAATTCTAGCAAGACGAATCTCAGGCCTGCAATAAGTTGTATCCTCCCTTTTAAGCAATGAATTGAGTGATTCGTTCCGTTTCTGAGTGTGAGATTAATGATGAATCCAGCGATCGAGGTTCCGAGGTGATGAATGTAAGATTGGCAGTAAGCAATGTTCACACACAATCGTCACTGCACAAAATGCAACACCTACATTTGGATCAAAGCACAACTTAGACTCTAACTTAGATATATGCACTACAAGGAAAACATTGAATAAAGCATGTAAAAGACATTGAAATCCTCTTTTATTTGTCAATAAGATCCGATCGAAATAATTGTAAGTTAAGGATGCTCCTGAAGTGCACTTAGTTACCTTTAGCTACCCGATTGTTTGGTTAGATTGGTAATGTCCGTGGACACCATTCTTGGAATGGTCTGGTGTCTTTGGTAATCTCTACTTCCGCTCCAGACTTTCTTAAGTTATTCTTTGTGTTTGACAACCAGTTTTAAGAGAATCATCAGTTCGTGAGTGCCCAGAAAGTTGTAAGAAGGTTCTCGTGTCTGTCTGTCACGAGTGGAGAGGTGCGTCGAGCTAGAGCGCGTCTAGTCTTGTACTGCACGGTACAGTAGAATTTTAACCTCGCAGAAAAAATGTCAGAATTTTATATTGGCTCTGGCTCTGGCTTTGCATTGGCAGAAGCTACATGTGAGGAAACTTGCGTACGTACCTTAACCCTTTAACGCCCAAAATTGGCCTATGGTTTTATAATACGAAACAATATACATACAATACGCCTGGGTGTTAAAGGGACTGA
Organism: Rhytidiadelphus loreus; assembly: GCA_947034895.1. Taxonomy (NCBI): domain Eukaryota; kingdom Viridiplantae; phylum Streptophyta; class Bryopsida; order Hypnales; family Hylocomiaceae; genus Rhytidiadelphus; species Rhytidiadelphus loreus. The sequence goes on from OX344762.1 coordinate 66,823,003, forward strand.
GACTAATGGTTATTATAAACCGAGCTTCAATGATTGATGGGATGCTAATGGTAGGAGCTAGTGTAGGTGGAGTAAGTTAAGTTAATGCCAAGCCAATCCTTGGGATGCAGCTTCAAGGGAAGGGAAGGGAGCCATCCATTTGCAGGCAAAGAAGTCTTACAAAGATGTGAAGTCTTTCCTTGGGATGGGCTACACAACATTAAAACCCAAAGTATACTATATGCTGAATTTTTTGTATGCCATCTCTGGCCTTCTTTAGCATTAAAGGGTTAATAAATAAAAAAGTGTGCCAATGCTACAAGGATAGAACCAATCAAAGTATAACTACTTGTTTTATTACCTCAATTGATAAAAAAAAAAATTGAAATTTTGAAGAAGGAATGAATTCCAATCCTTTAGGGTTTGGTGTAAATCAAGGATATATTCACATTGGGTCCTACTATAATCACAAGTAACTATGAGAGTGATGTTAGTACTACACACATCAATTAAGAATGAAGCTCTGTAACTAAACTACACCAAAATGACTATATTATAAACAACAAATATTTTTTTAAGGAGTTTTGGTGGTGTTGTGCAATGAGCAGATTTGTGTGTATTGTAATGGTGTGTAAAGGTTGTTAAGACATTGTATGTTGTTGTTATTGTAGGTTTGGAAGGTTTCGTGGTGGTTGGTTGTTTTCAAGTCTTTGTTTATTGTGGAGAAGGTTGCTTCAATAGCTCATTTTAGTATGTTGAAAGTGTTTTGTAAGGTATTTAGTGTTGAACTATGGGTTGTTCTTAGGACTCCAATTGCTATGACAAGGAGAAGTTGTCACATAGATGGAATCCTTCTAGAATGCCTAGTTGAAAGGTATAACCCTCTCAAGGGTATTTCTATTACCAAAGATATTTTGAATTCATATCTAGAATAACATAACATTGTTGACCAATGCTAGAGCTCCTATTTTTTCCCTTGAAAGGAAGAAGCCCCCAAGAAAATCAATCCTAATAAACCCAATAGTGTCTCATGAATTAAATTGAAGTGAAGTGAAGATATCTAAGGAGATGATATCTTCTTTGCCCTAAATTATGGGGGGAAGTCAATAGCTAGTTATATAATGTTATACAAGGATCCCAAAGTAGTTTAGGGTGATTACAAAGTATAAAATTAATCGCTTTACAGTAGGTACCAAATTTTTATGGTTATTTACTTGATGAAAAAAATAGAGATTTTGCACCATAGATACCTCAAGTTCAAATGTGGTCTAGCCTTGGCCTAGCTCATATTTCACACTGCTATTTTAATGTAATTTTGTGAACCCATACCTCTTTAATGACACCTTCTCTAATATCACCACACCTTAGGGAATGGACTACTATTATTAAGTACACATAGACTTCTTTATTAGTATCTTTTATATTATCAAATCCTCTTTTTTTCACCAATTTCTATAGGATGGACATTCATTAACTACAATTCAAACATCCTCCTTTAATATCACAACCTTTGTTCTTTCACTAAGCCTTAGTGACAAATATATCCACTAAGCACAACTAGTCCTCTAAAAACTAGTCCTTTAAAAACAAAAATACACCTATAACTCCTTTATATCATTTTCCCTAATTTTACATACTTTTTTCTCTCACCAAATCCTAAGAGACATATATAGTTCAAAATTCACTATACTCTCTTTTTAGTACATTTAGATGCATCACAAAAATTTCACTATAAGAAAATCAAGTTTTTTTTTACGTCTTAAAAAACAAGAGAAGACGTTCAATTTGACAAGTAAGTGATCATCGTAGGTGTCCTAAAATCCGTTATAATTGACAAGCAAAAACGTGCAAAAATCACAAGAAACATGCAAGATTTTAGGTTTTTTTTTCTAACATCATAGAAAATGTAGTCTTTGAAGCTCTCCAAAATGCGCCACGTGTCAGACAAGTCATTGCCACATAAGCATGACATGGGCAAGCAGTGCCACGTAGAATATTTTTTCATCCATCCAATGAGTGACATGGACCTCTCTGATTTCTAACATGGCAGTTGGTTTTGGTGATGTGGCAATTGTTTTTTATTTTGGGTTTCAGATTTTTGAGACGTCAAATTAGATGTTTTTTGAGACATCAATTGGTGCAGTCCCTACTTGTAAGGCAAGATTAACAAAAAATAATTATTTAAAATAAAATAAATGAACAAGCAAAATTGTTGAATTCAACAAGAACTAAAAAAAACTTACCATCTACCATCAAGAGAATTTTTGATGGCAAAATGAAGGAATTGCTTCATTAAAAGTTAATGAGAATGAAGGATAGAAAGGTCATATTTATATTTACTATTTGTTTATGGTGAGACAATTAGTATGGGATAATTAGAATATGGGAACTTGACTATTGTACATCTTGACATTGTTTCAGACATGTAGATGTTGTTTCAAACAAGAGATTTGTTGTTTTAAACATTTGGATGTTGTTTCAAACATCTCAATGTTGTTTCAGACATCTTTCATCGACCACAACTCTTGTTGTACATATCCCATATAGATTGTTTCATTTCCTACCACCCTTTTTGTATAAAGACCATCTCTTTTCATCCATACTACACATCCATCCATTTCCCTTTTTTTTCAAAGCATGTCATATAGTTGTCCTTTCCCTAAATCTTTTTACATATGGTCAACATTTTATTATAAACCATAGTAATTTTTACTAACTTACCCATAGTCAAAATGGATCTAACTGTTGACGTGGCAATTTAAGTTTTTTTGGACATCCTCCAAAACATCCGCATGTCTTTAGTATAACATCAACTTAGATTTACAATAACGTGCCAATGTTTTTCGCAATGTTCACAAAAATCTACCTTGTCTAGCTAGATTTCCTCTGACATCATTATGTTCTATCAGACATCACGTGTTAGTGGTAAAACATAGCCAAAACGTGAATTCCTCATAGTAGTTGCATTGTGTATTGTGGCTGTTACAACCGGGGTTACAACCACTTTTGGGTGCATAGTGACACTTCTGTCACTATGCACTCAAAATTTTAATTAATTAATTTTAAACTCCCTTCCACCCTCACCCCCACCCCAAATTTAAAAAAGAATTTAATTAAAATTAATTAATTTAATTTTTCATCCCCCCTCCCCCTACTTGTAATTTTTTGAATGAGATTTCATGACAAACAATATGGGACAATGAAAATTCCGTATATCATATCCATATCCGTATTGTATAATATTTCAATATCAAGTATCTATATTTTGATACCGTATCGATATCCGTATTGTATAATATTTCAATATCAAGTATCTATATTTTGATACCGTATCCATATCCGTATTGTATAATATTTCAATATCAAGTATCTATATTTTGATACCGTATCCATATCCGTATTGTGGTTCTGTATCCATATTTTGATTTTGTATCCATATTTGTATTTGGATGGATGACTTAGATTCAATCTCAAAGATCAACGGCTTAAGAAATTTTGAGAAATCAACGGCAATTTGGAAGGAGAAGCATTTAAAAAAAATCAACAGCCTATTCATTTTTGGAAGAGGGGTAGCAACTAATGGCAAACCAAATGTGTGACTGCCTCTTTTGGGTGCATAGTAGTTGCATGTATGTTGTCACAATGAGGATTTTAAAATTGTGAAAAGGGCTCTAAATCACCTTCAAGACTTCAAGAATCCTAGCAAATTCTCCCAAACATTTTTAATATTACTTTCATTGGTATTACATATTTACATTATTAGATCCTTGATTTCTTATTAAACCAAAAAAATACATATATCAAATCTTGAATTTACTTAATTCACTTTCTACTCTTACTATTATACTTTGTTACATCACAATGTCCAAAATCCATACATCTTAATTACCACCATTCTTTGACATGGCTTATTCTTTCACTGATCATTAGCAAACCAAGGTGCCTAATTGACTCTATATTTTTACTATTGTGATTTATTATTCACAAGAAGTTGGAATTCAATCATCAACACTCATATTGAAATTGTTAGAAGTTGCAATAAGTTTGTAGTTTTCAGTGTCATAAGTTGTATTTGAGTAGACTCTTCAATTGGATTGTTGTAGTGTATATTGAACTTTTGGTACAAATTGATTGGTATTGTATTCATGACTATGCAATGTGGAATAAAGTGTTGTAGGACAAAGCACTCCTTTCGGTTGTATAATATAGGCCATAGTTTACAACTTATAATGAAAATTCACCTCTAAATTATACTTTAAGTTGCACTTTAGAATATGTAATTCATGTTTGGGGAATTTAAATCCCCTATCTTTAAATTATTAAACCTTAAAAATTTTCTTAGAAATCATATGTATATATATCATATAAAGTCTCATCTCTATAATATACTAAAATTGACTTTTGTATGATGTATTTTTAATATACTATAGTGTAAAATTGTATTTAAATATTGGAACGAAGTAAACTAAAAACAGTGTTGTACATAATGTGAGGGCCAACAAAAATATTTAGATGCGAAATTGTTTAGGAAGTTTTTTGTTCAAATTTTTTTGAATGAAGAAAAAAGAGTCATGCAAAATATTTCTATTGTCATTATTTGTTGAACCTTTTGGGGGGAGGAGGAATATTCAATAGGAGATGTTGACCCTAACCACTAATTGTGATAGTACAAAAGTCTCTTAGAGTACCTAGCTAGAGAGGGCCTCTTAGGGCATCCTCAACAATCACTTAAAGTCCCATGGCAATGGCATTTATGGGCTATGTAAATCAAAATAAGGAACCCAATGTCTCTGTTATGGATCATTACAACTTCACAAGAGCACCAAATTTTTCGCACACCTTGGTAATTTGGCATTGTTTGAGGAGGTCACAACAAGCAATGATCCATCATTGATTCTCCCAATTACATCCCTACCTACAATTCTCCAACATTTTAGGAGCTCAAAGAATCGAACAATTGTAGATAGTGAAACAAATGGGTTGGAGAGTCTAAAATGGGTATGCATACCTTAGCTCCAAAAGGGATAAAAGTTCTTGTTCTTGTCACTTAATGTCTTGAGGGAATGTTTTAGCTTAATGCTTCCTAGTTTTCTTCCTAATTTGGCAACTACTCCTTCTCTCTCAAAATAAATCCATGGCACTCCCATAGTTTTCTACTATGCTAGCCAACCCATTCCTGATCACCCCCCCCCCCCCATTTCCAACCTATTGACCGCTCTATTTCTGTTAAGTCATTGCACAATTTGAGGAGCAGTTATGGCACATTATGATTGGATGCAAGATTGTCAATTTTGCAACTAGCCCTTGGTCAATTCGGCAATTAGCCTATGGTCAGAAATTGAAAGGTCTATATCACCATTATAGGTTGAAGAGAATCTTCCACTAAAAATTTCATAGTGATTACGTTTTGTGAAATAAAATTTTGGAAAAATATGCAATCCTTCCAAATTCTATTCTTGTATGAGGGAAAAAATGGGCACTCAAAAAACCTGCACTAGAAACCTGCGTAATTACTCATGTGGCTGGAAATGGGTCATCTCCCCTAGAAACCACAGATTTATTTTGAGACAGAGCGGGAGTACCAGATAAGCAACAATTTCCACGTCCTACTGTCACAAGCATCTGGCTAGACACTCGACAATTATGAGCGCTGGAATCTGAACCGCTATGATCATGCATCATCCTTTACCTTTGCCACCGTTTACTTTTACTTTTAAACTTTTCTCCTTTCAAATATGATTGCATACGAAAAGAGCTCACACATATTCTAGAGTGCACAATAATAAGTTTGATAATTATAGGTACGAGGTTACATCCCATAGCCCTGGTGATGGCAGTTATCAACAGAAAGGCAGGGGAGCTGTTACAAGTATGTTTTTAAGGAAGCAATTTTGACATGCTAGCTCAGCTCACAGATTTATACTCCCGGGTGCTGGAGTCATGCTTATTAGTGTCGCCAAATTTTCTTAAGGCACTTGTTGACAGAGAAATAATGTCTGCTGGCACAAAAAGTTTGGGTTGGGTTGGGACAGCAGACCAAACTTGGCAAGGATTTGCAATTTGCAGATATGTTGTATGCCATGCTTTTGTACCTTTGTAGTACTGGTACACACCAATGTTGATATCATTCTTTGTGTGGAGAACCATCGGTTAGTTCATTGTTAGCCTGTGGAATTGGAAAAAAAAAATGGTTGTAATTTGAAAATATCCAGGGGAAAACTGGTGAAAAAATCTATAAAATTTCTATTTGGAGTAAAAGAAATAGAGAAGAAAATGAACTTGGTACTTGAAAAAATGGTTTAATATGGAAATTAAAGGAAAATAGATAGAAAAACTCAATTGATATCCCAAATGCCAAATGATATCTTGAATCCAAACTTTTTGTAACATTCCATTTGGTTAAACCCTAAGTGACTTCTTTATGCATGTTTGGCACAAATGAGAGTTTGGATAGATTTCTATTAGATCTTAATATCCTAGGAATATAATTTTTATTTCTGGAAACTTGGGAACAAAATTTATGGCACTCCCTAAGCTCAAAATGCTTGAGTTCAAGTAGCAAAAATAAATAAATGAATTTAAAATTAAAAAAGTATTTCTTATAAGATGCACTTTGTTTGAATGGAAAATTTTGATTCATTCCATTTGGATTAGTGATGTGAAATATGGAGCATCTTGAATTATAGGCAATCTAAGCATCTTTTAGGAAAAAAAACATATTATAACATTTTTGGAACTCATTTTTTACAATTTCCTCAATTTTTACAAAAAAGAGATCTATAGGGTTTAGTTTTTGTGCTAGAATAATCTAACCTTTGGATTTGGAGTGTTACAATTCTATTGTAAGTAGAACTATTAATGATTTAGTTTTTCCTTCTAATTATCTTGTATCTACTTCTACTTAACAATTTTTTATAGAATGAAGATCAAATTCCTTATTATTGATTTTTTTCCTAGACTCTCAACTCAATTCTTCAATTTTAAAAAATTATAAAATAACAATCTATAAAGGAAAAAATTTAAGCTAAGAAGATTCAAAATCTTATAATCTAGTATGCAAAGGAGCAAAACAAAGCACATATTTCACTTTGAGAGCAAATATCTTGCAATCTATAAATTCAAAGTTTTTGAAATTTCTTTCACGCATTGTCATACTAGTCTAGTGCAAAATTCTAAAGTTGAAATAGAAGGAATAGTTTTTTTTGGCAATAGAAATAATAGTTTTGGAGTGGTCTCGAGAATAAGTAGTTGTAGGGGTGAAAAACATTAAAAAGAAATTACAAAATATATATTTTTAAACATTATTAACAAACATTAATCTTCGGAAGCTAAAGAAGATTGCAATGAAATTACCTGTTTAAATTGATTTGCATAGCAACAATCAAGATTACTAATTTTTCTAATTTTATGCCTTATTCCACAAATCAATTGAAACTACAATTTTGACCAATTATAAAATATTCTTAATGCTCAAGATATAAATTGAATTTTTGGTGAAATTTTGAAGTTAGATATTCAAAACATATTTGAAGGAAATCTATAAGTAACTTAAATTTTTTGACCATACAAATATTTTTACTCTTGATGCTTCACATTGCCTCTTTTGATGCAAACTTCAAAAAAGTTATGGAACTTATATTTTATAATGCATTTGTGTTTTGTTCAAAATCCTTGGGTCTTTAGGGGTTAATAAAACAAATGCAATAATAATTTTTTAAACAAATATATTAGTTGCCTAATTGAATTAAAATTGAAAAATACCTTGTAAATTCTACAATACTTATCGCGATGAATTGAAATGAAGATTTAAAAGTAGAACTCGATGACTAGGATTTATCCTAAGAATTGCATTCAAGAATTCATCAATATATGCAACTCAAATTTGCAAAAAGTCTAAAGTGTCTCATTAGTAAGATAAACTACTTAGTTATAGGAAGAATGACTAATACAATATGATACTACCTCGGGGGGGCACTTAGTTCTACTACAATAAACCATGTGCAAACAAGTGGTTTCTAATAAACTATAACTTCAACCTAAAATTTTGAGTATTGTTTACTAATGACTATAGGTTTCTATTGCCAAAATTTTCAACTTAAATAAAATACGAAATGATTTCTAGAAGAGGTTGAAAATGAACTAAAATGGCATATTTTTCAACTCAAATAATTATAGGGAACTTATTTAGATCACCATTGAATCAATATTCAACTCAAAATGAGCTTTCAATAGAGAGTTATTTTTTGAAATTTTTTATTCATTTTTTATACAATTTTTTCTTATATAATATAGGGATATAAAAGTTATTTTTCAGTTCTACAGTGTATCTTTTTACTTCAAAAATTTGTAACTAATTATAATTAAAAATTAAAAATATCAATAATTCAAAACATAAACTTTTAAAGTTGGAAAATCTATTCATATTTTAAATATTTTTATTTTTATTTAAAATTCAAAAAGTATATAGGGGGGTCTCGAGGGGGTTCAAAGTTTTGTTCGAACATGGAAAATGTGGTAATAAATTTCAGTGGTAGACAAAAAATAAGAAACATCTTTAAAATTGAAAAAATATTTTTTGGACTTCATGTGATTTTTAAATTTTTTATAGAAGGGTGTTGCCTTGGGCTTCCTACGAAAGCCCATAGACATGCTTGTCAATATTAGAAAATAGCCATTGCAGGGTTTCTACCAACCCATACGTGACTTACCACATGCCCAATTTAGTCCATAATGACCTCAATACCAACAACATATTTCTAATACCAGAATGAAGCAATTTGCATTGATTTAGACTAACTTAGAGTAAATTGATGACATTGTGTATAATTAAGACACACACTTTGCTCATTTCAAGACACATGTTATCCTCATTTCATGTAATCAACTCCCTAAAACATGTACACTGAATAGTGAAATTAGGTTGCCCCACACTAATTTCTCATATCTAACACTTCCAAACATGGTCAACTATAGTCTGGGGCAACCTAATTTCACTATTCAGTGTAGTTTTTTTTCTTTCATTTGTATATTATGGTTTCCAATATAAACAACGTGGAATGTCTCAAATGAGAATTTGGACTAGAATGGGTCATTCTACCTTCTTCTTGAGAGGTCAAAAATGTTCTGATACTAGGCATTTTATTTTTATTTTTATTTTTATTTTTATGGAGCCCATACAGCTACACAATGTACTCATAATGGTTGAAAATTCAAACTAGGATATTAATGTGCAACCTAGCCTTTCATTAAATTTCTGTTGAATTTGCAGCATAGAGTCGTAGACTAACAAGAAGGAACACTGAAAAATCAATTTGAAACACAAGTCCAACATGAAGTGAGTCGCAGAGAATCAAGTAAGGGAGGAGGCTCCAAAACTGCTCATTTATGTCTTTTTCATGTGTTTTCTTGGAAGGGAATATTTTGAGCTCATTTTTCAGACAAAGAGAAATAGATGCAGAGTGTCACACAAGTGGTTTCATATTTTTCAAAGCATTATTGAATTACTTGTGAATTTTCAAAAAAATTGTGTTATAGGCTCCTATTTATGATATGAGGTCCTTTGTAAACTATTTGTTTGCAACTTGTAAAGAGACATGGGAAAAGCAAAGAGAATGATTGGCTCTTGCAATAAATAATATTTTTTTTCCTCCATCCATTCAATGACTATAGAGGTCAATTTAAAGACCACCTTGTGTCCATAATTTCAAAGGTAATTATAGGGGCAATTCATAATGCCCAAGTGGTTTTCAAACTTCCTACCTTAGGTAGGGGCGGCGTGTTCGCATTTCTTAGGTGCATAGTTGAACACTCTATGCACCCAAAAGCCCCCCCACTCCCCCATTTTAAAAGTTTTTTTTTACTAAATTTTAATTCATTCCATTACCCCCATCCCTCCCATTTTAAAAGCTTTTTTTTATTAAATTTTAATTTGTTCCATTACCCACCCCTCCGGATCAAACAAAGTATTTGTCTAGACCCCACCCCCTATTTGTACATTTGAAGCGGCATTGGCTGTGACATTTAATATGGGATATATCCCATATACCAATTTATATCCATATGTCAATCCGTATCAATATTCAATACAGTACCTCAAGTTTGTATCCCATATTCCGTATCAATACAATATCCATATCCATATCTATACCCCAACTTTTTTTAAATCAACGGTGTCGGAGGGGGGCAAGATTTATTTTTATTTTTATTTTTAAAATCAACGCCTCTCAATTTTTGAAAGGGGAGGGAGGGGATAATAGCAAACTAGGACCGGTACGCCTCTTTGGGTGCATAGTTGAACATTGACAAGTGCTCGTGACATAATGTCACTAATGTGGAGGTGGTTGTATGAATCTTGGAGTAATAATGAATTATTTATAACTTTTCAAAGATGATGGTTGTAGGAGGCTAAGTGTGGCTTACACAAATCCAAAATCCATCTTATTTATACCAAAAAAATATAAATATAGCACCAAAACATTGCTTGACTAAGAAGTGAAATAGAAAGAAATTTTATTGAAAATTGTCCCCTTACAAAGTTGTCCCCTTACAAAGTTGTCCCCTTACAAAGTTGTCCCCTTACAAAGTTGTCCCCTTACAAAGTTGTCCCCTTACAAAGTTGTCCCCTTACAAAGTTGTCCCCTTACAAAGTTGTCCCCTCTAAAGGACCGATAATAGATCCATTCACTTTCAATTGAATTTCATTGACAAGGCAAGTTTAGACATTTTGTTGGAAAAAATTTAGATGCATTTTCCTTAACTTGAATATTGTTTGATTTTTAGGAACACATGTACGTAAGTAAGAAGAGTATAAAGCCAAATTTTTTATATTATAATCCGTCTAATCTCAAACAAATTCTGTACTTACTCACAAGTATAATATTTGATTGAAATTATTGCCTCTATATGAAGCATATTATAAAATATTGAGATTAATTTTTGTTTTTTTCTAAATATGACATATACTATTAAATTTATCAAGTAATTCTTATAAGATTGTGAAGAAACGAAGTTTTAAAGCTATGACATGTTGAATATTAGGTGAAAGATAAAAAATTGTCCCATTGAACCTTGAAAGGTCTTTGGAATCAAGACTTCTAAGAGTATCTTACATTTTATCACAAATTATAGAAATTTGATAAATAAAAACAAAACTTTTAATGTGCAATAACATTATACAATATTTTACTCCTAAAATACAAATTATTATCTTAATTCATTGTATATTTGTAAAGATTATAATCCTCTCTTGTAAAGTCCAAAACAAGTCAATTTTAAAAAGTGATATTCTATATTATTATTTTCTTTAGTCTATCAATAAACTTATATTTGAATTAGCCAATTTTGTACCATTCTTAATGGAATTTTTCTTTTTCTTTTTGATCAACTAGAAATCAAGTCCATTCACTCCCATTTCAAATTCTATTAGAAAGTTTTTAAAAAGGGCCTTTTCCAACAACAACCAAAGAATCTCATCTATTTGAACAAAATTCATAGCTTCAAATTTCAATGGAATTTTTTAATTCTCTAAGTTAGATGCATTGTCTTATCTTTGGACTTTTCAATATGACCACCCAACATTCACAACATGCATTTTTGTACTATAAAAAAATGTAACCTAGAATTTGAAGACATATTCAATAATATATATATTTTTATAATAATGCATTTTCACTACTAAATTGTACCAATTAATCTAACTATCTTTATATTTAAACCATACCTTTGATATTTTGATCTCAATTAGAATACAATAAATTATACTAAATGTGCATACAACATATTGTCTCCAATACTTTATCATTTACAAGTATTGTACAAAAATGATGTACTTTCCTTTGTATATCAAATTCCAAGCATCCAAATTTGAATCAACTTGACATAAATTGTCACAAATTTTGTCTTCTATGAGACCGGTTTTGAGGCAACTACATGCACCCAAGGACTACAAATAGACTCTAAGTCCCCATGAACATTTTTTTTTTGTTAATTTTAGTCAATTGTAAACTGATTTTATTTTGTAAAGGTGCTGATTGCTTACTATAGAGGATTACTCATTCTTAACTTGATTTTTGTGCACATGGAACATTAGACATTGATTTAGCACAAAAGGTTTGCAAAATTCGTATGGCAATGACAAATGTCGCATAGCGAGAAATATTTTTTTGACAACAAAAAATGGCTATTAGTAATTATTGATTTCTAATTGTAATTGTGATTTGTATCAATTTTTACATGATTATGCAATACATTATTTTCAATGACTTTAATTTAGTGTTCTATACATTGTTCACTCACCCTCGTAGTATTATAGTTCTTTGAATAAAACTGTCAACAATGCAAAACTCACATTTTAAAGATCAATAGATGTACAATATACAGTTTACTCTCTATTTAGGACAACATTTTGACCAAATTATTTTATCATCATTCTATTTGCATAAAAGTGCGTATGTTTTTTAGTCAAGTTAGCTCAAAGAAAGTTTACTACACTGCAACACGGGTCAACAAAAATATTATTAGGTGGTCACCTCCATGACATTCTCAAGAAACATTCTTGACTTGAATCCAAGGAATCTCTCGTCACTTGAACTTGGAACTTATTATTGAGGTTAGACGATGGAATCTAAAAGGTTGGATAGTTTATATCAGATTTGATGCTCTCTATATGATTGTCAAACATGCATACCCTGGTTTGATTGCTATCCATCCATATTTGAAGACATTCAAATGTTGCAGAAATGTTGCAAAGGACCAAAGGCAATCCGAGAGGCAATCATGGTGAAGCATAAAATGTCAACACTTGCAAGAAACAAAAGTGAAAGGACAGGGAGTCACAGTATTTTGGAGCACAATTGGCATGCTTTTGGCTTTTGCTTTCTTCTCATAAGTTGTGATAAAAAACGCAGACTCATGTTCATTTTTTTGAGTCTCTGTCTATCTATATTTCATTGCTAACAAAACACCCACCCTCAGTTTTGTTTTGATATATAATGTTTTTCATAACGGACAATGTATTGATAGATACAAAACCATTGATTTCAGGACACTCCATGAACCTTTTTTTTATGCAATTTCATGTGGTGTTTGCCTGACTGTATACGTGTAAGCTTAAGTACACATGGACGTGTCGGGTGCCCTGGCTGGGGTTATGTGTAGGAATCCAATGCACAAAGAAAAAGTATGGATGATTCTCAATCATTTGTGGGGTTCCGTTGCTACTTTGGTATCTGCAGATCAGCACTAAGGGAGCGGAAAGGTTCAATTGTGTGACAAGAGTTGTGCACGTCTTGCTGAGTCAAATATGGGGCCATTGTGTGATGTCAAGCATATTTCAATTGTCCAACAATTGCTCTAGTACAAATCTATGCCACAGCTGTCTCTTCCTTTAATTTTAAAAAGTGCACCTCGATGATAATAAACCTTATGTACAGTACAGTACCCAAAAGAAAGTATACATAATTTCTTCATAGTTACCCATAACTCTCAACACACACATTGGAAAAAAAATCTTTCGCATCTAACTCACGATAAGGTAAATCCATCTGTTGTGGTCAGATGACCCATTGCGGACACTTAGAAAATATCCCCATTATGAGTTTTTCAGTTTATAAGATTTTGGCTTCAATGCATGTCTTAGATGACAGGAATGGAGTGATTGTTCACTTCATTAGGAACTTTTGATTTTTCAATGTATATTCATTACAAGAATTGATTTTTTAGACTCTCCATGTTAGAAAATACTGTAACTGCTTTAGGTGAACAACATGAGCATGATGGATTCAGATTTTGTTTGTTCTAAGGTAGTCTACAGACTCTTTTGGATCATGATGCATTGAACACTTCAAAAATTCTAAATAAATTCATACTTTGTCAAAAAAACATAATTTCAATTTTTCTCACTTTTTCTCACACTTGTACTACTGTGGGGAAAAAGTTGAAAAATTTCAGCAACCACATGTGGTTTTACCTTGGTAGTCGACACCCCATCAAAAACTATGAAAAGATGTGACTTGACCACCTAGGGTGCAGAGGAAATGGGATAGTCTTGTGTTGTTTTTTGTGTCCAGATGAGTGAAAAATTATGTATACTTCTTTTGGGTATTGTACAATATACTGTTTGGTGGTATAAACTCCTGAATTGATTGCACAATGCTCAGTGTTTTGATTAGAAAACCATGTGTTCCCATGGAAATTTAGTAAATTAGGAGGTCCTAAAACAATATAGGCTCTAAAAGCAGTCTCTAATGTAGAGGTACATATTGCTTTCTTCAATGTACCAACTATATTCAACAATGTACCGACAATAAATATATTAGGGGAGGACGCTTTTAGAGCCTTTTGTGATTTTCACTTCAAAATTCTTAACTAATTCCATGAAGGTCCCCAAAATATGGATTAGATGGATTAAATGTCAATTCCAATTGTTTTCAAGGAAGATTGATTGGAAAAAATATTTCAAGAAGTTGGACTCTTCAAAATTGCAAATCACTTGGTAAAAAGTCTCTTTATTGACCTCCTAATTAATCCCTAAAGGACTAGCATGCATTTTTTGGCAACATTGGAATTTTGGGCAGGTACTTGTGATTGGAGATTTGCATATTTTAGGTTGAAATTTTAATAGAAGGATGGGACAAGGAATATCTTTCATATGCACTAAATTTCATAACATTTAGAAATATGAGTAAAAAGTTATGGCCTAATATGTTATTCTTTTTTGTAAATGGGCAATCCGGACACATAAAAAAAATTGTTTTTTTTCAGAAACAAAAATTTGAAATTGGTTTTCTAAAATTATATATACGTTAATAGCTTTAAATCATTTTTTATTTTTTTATCAATGAGTCAAAAGTTATGAGGAGTTTTAGTTTGTGGGCAGTTATGGATTCTCTACTCTAAAATAAACTTTGAAGTTCTTTATTTCAATATTTTTTGAAAAAAATAAAATCATGGGATGTAGATTGTTCATTACAACATTTCAAACATTGGGATTGGCATTTTTCAACTCCATAACTAAATTTTGAACGATTTTATATTTTGAATCATTCTCTACTTCTTTCTACTTACTATTTTTTTCTTATATGTTGTACAACTCCAAATGATGTTAAAATTTTCAAGCATGTATCCAACTTGCCTTGAAGAATGAATCCAAAGAAAGCATCACTATTTTGGACATTTTTTCATACAAATGTGAGCTTGTGAAGTGTAGCTGCCCAATTTTTCTCAAGGAATTTTTGTGAATTCGAAAGCTCATATCTTGCAATCTACACAGTGGAAATTTCTGAAATTTTTACAATATATTTTCAAGTCAGAATACTACAAGATCCTATGGTTACATGAAAGAAGGAAATAGAAAATGTAATTGAAGTTGAGATTTCAAACTCACTTGAAGTATTTGGACTACAATGACAAATTTTCACATTGATCCATTGTAAGTCACATGTCATGGCGCATGGGTTATATCTTGATGCATGAAGTTTATGATTAACACTAATAGGATTATTCTCTACAATGCAATTAGATGTTAGAAGGGAACATTGAAGATACTTAAATCCCACTAAAAATATGGGATATTTTTATTCCTTGCTCATCCCTTAAGGGTTATGATTTTTCCCTTTGTATGAACTAAACTTCAATACAAGAGAGTACTATTTATCCTCACATCAATTATGTTTGAAATTTCCACTTTGCTATATTAGTGTTAATCATAAACTTCATGGAAATATATTAGTGCTTAATACGATTTCCATAAGTTTGAAATTTATACTTTGCTTTTTGTTTCACCCTTGGTCTGTACTATAAAGAATAATTTACATGAGGATGACCAAAGCCAATGACCTCTCTACTACAATAGTATCTTGTTTGCTGAACAAGACAATGGAAAATGAGGGCCCAAAACAAAAAATTAGTGGCACTTCTAATGGCTTTGGTGTAAACCCAAGAGAGGGCATAGCAAAGGACAATATATATTCAATTTTATTTCTTGACAAAGTATCTAGATTCTAAGATAAATTAAATAGACAAAAGTAATTGTTGTGAATAAAACATTTGTGATAACCAAGAAAACATTATCTACTTTGTCCATATAAAAATGCAGACAAGGTCTTTGAATTAAGTATAAACACAATTTGGGCTAATACATATTTATTAGTTATAGATAACACTGCTTTAAGGATTCTAGTGGAACCACTAGCTTTGCACCTAGAACGTAAACCACCTATGAATTGAGAAATTATTCTAATCATATAGTGTTCCAACATCCTAGTTCTAAAAGATGAATATAGAGTTTTTAGGGGGGTGAACACAAAACTTCTCATTCATCCAAAACAATGCTTGACTTTTAAAAGAAACATAATTATGCCTCACATAGTCATTTTTCTACCCGGGGAGGACACTCCCTACATTTTAGCAACCCACGTGTGGAGGAAAAAGTAATACAAGTAATACATTGGTAAATTTAATTTTTTTTTCAAATTTTTTTTTATGGATAGATTTCACTACTTTGAAAGTTTATATTTTGAATTATTGGTATTTTTTTTATGCTAATAGTAATTAGTTATAAATTTTTGAAGAAAAAAGATACACTATAAAGCTGAAAATAACTCTCACACCTCTATATTATATAAGAAAAAAAAATTTGAAAAATGAAAAAAAATTCTATAGAATAGCTTTCTATTGAAATTTTATTTTGGTTGAATATTGATGCAATAGTCATCTTCATGTGAGCTCTATAAATGTTTTAGTTGGAGAACATGCCATTTTAGTTCATTTTTCAACCCTTTCTAGACAATATATCTTATGTTATTTGGAATTGAATTTTTTGTCAATAGAAACCTTTAGTCATTGTTAAACAAAGCTCAAAAATTTAGGATGAAATTATAGTTTATTCAAAAGTAAATAGGGGTCAAAAAATCACTCCGCCACACGTGGGTACTCCAAATGTAGTGAGAGTGTCCTCCCCGAGGTCCTCCCCTAGTTTTTATATATTTTTTAATATATTAAAAAATTTAACATTTTTTTTTTCAAGTAAAGTTTTAGAAATACCATTGTACCTTATTTGTTTTGAACAAAATTCCCCCCCCCCCGATTTCATGATAATTTCTCCATCTATCTTTTGAAAGAATTTATTTTTCTTTATAAAGTAGATATCTATCCATGGGAATCAAGTCATCCCCATGTTGATGCTACTATGCTACAATTATGGGTTCCAGACTTTGGAGCAAAGATGGTGCCAATGTTTGGAAAATTTTGAAGCTCCCCCGGTTGTTTTCCTTCTTCCACTGAAATGGACTGTTTTTTGTTCAATGGTCAATAATTGCATCCTCTGAACTACAAAATCTATCGGTTAGTTTTTTGCAATATCAATTCTTTCTTGGTTAATTTTCTTTAAATTCAAATTGACAAAGGCTAAAGAACCAATTTTTAAATTGAAAGTACTAATAAATATTGCATCCTTGATTTAGATGTAAGGTCCTTCCCATGTTAGCTAAGATTTTGTAGTGTATTTAGTCATAGTTAGGATTGACATTTCAATTTAGCCAACGATTGTCAAGGATTTGCGTATTTGAAACTTCAGCGTCTTTTCATCGCTCTTCATAGTTTTTGATTTTCTAAATTTTGCTTCCCTTTTTTGAAATTTTCTCTTCCATACTTGCTTGAGTTGCATTATAGGAAATTTGGACCTTGTGCAAGGTCATATTCCTATATAAAAATGTGCAATTAGAGAAATTAAAAATTAAAAATTAATAAGATAAATTATTCTATATAATCACTTGGTGTATTATGCAGACATGTAGGTTTGGAGACTAAAAAATTTAAAAAAATTTAAATTTCCCTGGAATTGTACATGTATCAAAAGTCAAACAACCTTATGGCTCGCCTTGTGGAGGCCTTAGATTTTGTAATGATCCATTTCTTAATGTTTTGCTCCAATTCATACAAAAATTCGAACCTTTTATTTACCTTTGTGTAGTGCACTTTGAATTTTGCAACTTCCTTTGTAGCCCTTAGATGTTTAGATTTAGGTGAAGGCAAAGGTCCTTTCTGCATTGCCTGGGTGAGATTTTTCTATGTATTCATGATCTAAATACACATGTTCAATTAATATAGTCAATGAATGAAAAGGGCTTGTTTTTGAAGCTCTAAAGTAATATTCTTGCTCTCTACGCTTTTTAATTTTCAAAGCTTTGCTTTGATATTTTTGAAATTTCTTCTTCCCTTGTTGAACAATGGAATTTTTTTAATGCTTTATTGTTTATGGTTGTCAATTTTGTACAAGTCAAGTTATTTTAATTAGGGCAATGCATCGAGTAAATGTCTATTGCAAAGCATTGTTCTCACCAATCCTTAACTCCAATCTAATGGTGTAGCCCTTTGCCCCTATGTCAATATCCACCCTTCCAAATTGGTTACCTTATCCTCCTCATTCAAGTATCTTACCCCACTTGGGTATTAGCCATTAATGATTATCTCATAGCAATTAAAATTTTTCAAGTGTTGGAAAATTGATGGTTAAAATATCTGTCACTTTTGGGGGGCACTGGTTAAGTTCCAGCCCAACCAAATTCTTTCCAGTTCTACATCTTTTGTTTTCAAAATGCAACCTATTTTTTTCCCAATTCCACCGGCTAACTTTGAACTTTGGTTGGACACTGAGGTATTTATCAAGCAGAGGATGCCCCAATTGCATGTGTTTTTTTAGCACTTTTGAGTGGATCATAATTATGGTCCGGGATGTTTTTTTTGTTCAATTCTAATTGACCAAGACATGCAAAATCTCCAGAGTTCCTGATGATATAAGTTCGTCCTTGTCTGACTTGTATTTTTCACCGAATGATCAATCAAACTGGTCTTGGTAAAATTGTGCAGTGCAGGCCGAGCAAACACCAAGTCTCCGAAGACATATTGACTTGAGTAGGCTACATTCAGTGGAGTCCTTCAAAAAATTTCCTATTCAATTTCGTTCAGCATGCACCAATTTTAGCTTGTCTGACTTGTGGGGTGTGGTGAATTTGTATATTTGCATTCCCGTTGAGGTGAACGCATTCCCAATCGAGGGAGACCATAGCGCCTTAGCAAAATACCAGATATGGCGTTTGTGGGAAGGTTCCATTGATTAAAGACATCACGCCTTGGAAGCTGGTTTATAATTTCTCAACATTGTGAATTAGGGTAAATTTTAGATTTGCAATCTCACAATGAAGATGAATATATGCACGTTCATGAGTCAATTTCAGATTTATGGTAAAGATGAGGATGGAAGAATCTTCGCATCGTCTTCCCAGGATATATTGCACTGGCAATTCAAGTTAAACAATACAATTCTGTGACTAGTAAACTAAGCATTAATATCTGTGAGATGAATGTGGTATAAGAATTCTACCAGAAGAAGAAATAAGCAGCATGAGAATGGGTCGTGTAAAGCAATTATGGGTTTCACACATTGTTGATCAGCTACTAGAATTGGCAATGTTTGTAACAATGTTCGAACCTTACTGATTAACACTCAAAAATGTGATTCTGAAGTTGACATTCAACTTCAGTTGCTCAAGCATGTTCCAAAACGTTCCATGTATGTTGCTAAAACGTTGCTGAAAAACGTTGCTATGAACATGTTTCAATCGTTTCTTAGTTTGTTTGTTGTTTTGAATCAAGCACTTAATCAGGCTGACTTTTCAGTGTATTTTGCAAACCAGTGACATATTAGGGTTAGCAATATGACCAACTTTGCTAGTGTCAACATTAGAAATTGAGGGAATAATATGGTCCTAGCTGGTCTCAAGAGATACTTGCCAGAGTGACCAAGACTTTACACCCTAATTTGACTGCCTAGGTCTATTCATTTGAAAACTAGCTAATTGTGTGACATGTGTGCAGGGTATTCCAAAATGCCAGTTACAAGAAGCTCATATTAAATAAGTCTGAGTGTATTAATACAGTGCTTAAATAATTATAAAATGACTACAGCTTGAATGTGCACAGCCAGAGAGTGCCGAGATTGAGAGAAAATCCACCACATGCATCCCCCCAAATCGATCTACAGGCTACTCCCATCCGAGCCCTTCAAGTAGGAAGCCTCGGAATCGTCATTCCCTTGACCATTCCCTCCATGTGGAGACCCGCAGTGGCCCATGTCCGAGCCATTGCCGCCGTGGTGCTGCATGTCCGCCTGCATCGCCATGCTCAGCTGGTTGTTGCCGTGATCTCGGCCGGTACCATCTGCGTAGCCCGGCGAGGCCTGGGGTCCGTTGCCTCCCATGCCGCGGTCGTGGCTCATCATGTGCATGGAGCCACTGCTCCCACCGGTGAGCAAGTTGTGCTGCTGCTGGTTGTAATACGAGTTTTGTTGCAGGTAGGATGGCATCATGGCGTTTCGCTGGTTCAGCATGTTGAGTTGTTGCTGCTGCTGTTGCATGTACTGTTGCGCTGGTTGCATTGTTGGTGCGGGCGCTTGCATCTGCAAGCATGGCTCCACCCCCGGTCAAAGTTGAAAAAAGCACATAACTTGATTCTAGCAGGGTCCTTTAATTGCTTCCGTTTAAACATACATTTACAATCATTGCGGATGGGGGGGTCTTTGGGTGCATGTGTTTAATTGGGGAAATATACGCATGAATGTATACAACATATTCTGCAATTGTCACGTGAGCGGTTTTTATCATTTGAATTGCATGTTAGTATGAACTGTTAGCTACACTTTATCTAACCTACTGCTAGTTGCTCGTTGCATCTCTTTAGAATACCCGGGAGGTTACCTCTTTACTTAGTTTTAAGAGCCAAGCAAGGGAAGAAAATTCAGACCTTGTCCATGCATCGATCGAGGGGAGTTCTCTGTGCTAGTTACTCCGTATTCAATAAGGTTTTGAAAATAAGGATCCCAAGCCCATGCCCCAAATGAGACTTGTATCAGAGACAAGGTTAGTAACTCATCAGAGAGTCTAAACTCATTCAGATAAGTTGACATTCATCCATATATATAATCATAAGATTCTGAGATCACAAGATTTTTGACTTAGTTTGCCTTTTTGGAATAAAAAATAGTACCTGCGAAGATTGACCCCCTTGAGGTTGGGCATCAGCTATGGCTGCCAGGTACATAAGATTCTGCTGCAACTTTGCTTGATACCTGCTACACATTGAAGATTCAGGTAATCAGCATGATGTCAACATACCGTACCATATAAACGTATTCAACTAGCAGCTACATTACGAGAGGCTCTGACAAACTGGTGCATTTCAAGTAGCAATCTAGCCACCCAAGCTTGAGATAGATGTAGCTTTTGAATACAAATTCAAGGTTCCTCCCTCCCCTTCAGTCGATCCAGAGCCGAGACGACTCTACCCTACGATTGCTCAAAATCCAGTAACAAACTTTATCACTTACGTTGCACATTCATTGAGCTTGCCGAGGTTTTGATTATCGAGAATGGCAAGAATCAGCTGCTTGTTCTCGTCCAAGTACTGCAGTATCACGTTCAAGTCAGAGTTTAGATAGAAAAAACTCCAGGACCGTATCACCAAAAACAAGGTATATCTACAAAATCTACACTGTAGAAATTCAATATTAGATTTCATTTGGTCACTTAATTAATTCATTCCAACAGACACGTCCAATTCCTTTATTAATGATAGGCATCCCTGTTATGCCAAGGTTATTTCTCAACGTTGCAGGTGAGGAAAACAATATAAAATAGAAGGAAATAACCTGCAGAGTGCAGACTATGCCTGCAGTGATTTCACTGTCTGATAAGATCAGTTCCCAAATTCCAAGGAGGATATTCTCTACAGCAGAGCAGGCAGGCGGTCGTGGCTAAGGTCGTGCCCACCGCACTCTAGCCTAGAGACTCTCAGACCGGGGCTGAAGCTATTACCGTACTTCAGGACTACCCCCTGAAACTGAATTCGTGCAGCTGGACTAAGAGCGTGACTTTGTCATTTACTTGGATCGATTTTTTACTTTTTATGAAGTGTACGAATCAAATGAAAAGAAGATCTTCTCTTTCAAACCAACTTTGAAAGACTTGTTTTAATTTCATGTGCACAGGGTCAGGTGTTACAGTGTCACTTGGTGAGGTCCGTCTTAAGTGTTATGGAAAAGTACTTCAGGGCCCAAAAACTGAAACCCAGTTCACAGATTAACGTATGATGTTAAGTTTCTAACTTCTCACTGAAATATAATGCGGCCGCGGTTCATTTGCAACCATAAACCCTTCTAAAACGTGTCAACAGTGATCTACCAAGGAGCCGCAGTAGGGACGGTACTTTGCTCGCTCGGTGTACTGACGACGAGATCTTAAGCTTCTTTTTTTCAAGTAATGTATAACAGTTTGTCCGGCTAGCCAGTCTAGATAACAGCACCAGCATTGAATCGTCACTAGGAAGACGTAAGCGCCGCAGTCTCTCAGTACTACAAACTAAGCTACCTCAATTCTCCTGGGGTTTGAAATTTACTTCGATGTTCAAAATTAAGCCGGCATTTGCATATGTTTACAGTCTACAGTTGATTATTGACCGAACATATATGATTTGATATCTAGAGTTAATACCTCGGAGATTAATCTAGCCTGCATTAAATCTGCTAGACAGTGTGCCTTGAGTGCACGATAGATAGACTGAGTTCTTTTATGGTTCCAAAAATCATTATCGTACGGGCAGTAACAGCGAAAGCACTCGTGTTACAAATCCAGCATTTCTGAAACTGGGCCCACAAACGGAAACGAGTAACAATAATTAATGATCTACCAGTCGTAAATCTGCATCGACTGTACCGTAGTTTCGGTCGCTTGCGCGCTGTGCAGACATTGGGGAGTTATAGAAGAATCGGAACGTTACGCTACTACCCGAGAGCGTACCGTATTCTGGGACTGTGTACAAGAAATAGTACAACGAACTAGGTAGCATTTCAAATAGAGTAGCAATTTTTAAAATTTACACGTTGTACTGAAATGGACAAGGTTCTGAGTAGCTCATACCTTCTGGATGAGTTCGGTGGTGATGTTGGAGCCTGCATAAGTCGCCATGTGCTGCATCATGGATATCTACCTAGACTGACTTTCAACATTCACAACACCGTCACGATTAGATTGATGACAAGCCTAGTTCGATGAATATCAGACCTTGAACAGGAGATAGCTCTCCAACTACCGAATTTATGAAATTAGATCGAAGCTCACACTGATGGCAAAGAAAGGACATCACTACACCGAACAGGCTAGAACCTCTACGTCACCCAGCACCGACTGCATTCTCAAATTGCGGTGTAAAGATCGATACCTAATGTTAGAATAGATAGCACGTCCTCCCAAAACATAAACAATGCATTACCTCGGATAAAATAGTCTCCTCAATGCAACTGTACTAAGACTCACATTGTTGTACAGTGATAAAGCAACTTTCGTGAATTAAGCAGCTTCGAAGATAGGACAGCTAGTCAACTTCTACAACGTACTTCGATGGAAATAAAGTTTATCAAATATTATTTCTACAGAAAAGCTAGAAAAACTAAAAAACTGCTCTCAGGTTGCAGTCCACGGAATGAATTGCCTGGTACCGAGAGTGATCATCGTTAGCTAGCTAGTAGCTCCAACTTTTGCAAAGAACGAAATTAAAGTAGCCTGTGTGCCTACGCAATTATTATGCGCAGAGATCGCAAGGTCAGAGGAAGATACTGGTCGGCCGATTCGCCATGAAGGAAGTCTGACGACGCAGTGCACCTGGGCTCTGAGGAATGCCTCACACGAGCACACACGCGTGAGCGATATCCTCCTTTTCGAATTGTTGATTGACAGAGACGACCTCTGAGCTGCCTGAAGTCTGAACTAACTACGTTCTGACTACCACTGCCAATGGAGCTCTTACCTGGAAATTGTATGCTACTCGTCTGATTACGACTAAACTCACAATTTAATTACCCTTCCAACTGTCAGGCCGTGATTAAGCTCTCAATGCCTCAGTTAGAGGTTATGAGATCGACACGGTTAACCTTGAAGCAGTTTATTGGAAGTAACGGGAAGAAAACCGATTTGAAACACTAAAAGTTCTAACCCGCATGCATAGAAACAACTTTTGCTACAAAACATGTTCAATGTGTTATCGTCACCCTACCTTAAACTTAAGCAATAAGACAACAACCAAGTGTTTTGGGAAACAATGTCAGTCTTGTTGATCGTTGCCGCAAGGCAGAGCTATAAGGTACTAATCAATTGAACAACAAACGCCCAATCTCTACCCTAATAGCCTACAGAGATTGCGATTAACGCAGATTTACAAGTGCTAGTGCTACACTGATTGCGCAATGTGAATGGAAAGAGTAATGCAATGGGGACCGAGGGCTAGGCCAATGCAAGTTAGTTATAATCGACGTCCCTCCCCTCCGCTCTCATCGACTCAGTGACAATGCCAACTTGCAATGTTTACTATTCAGTTACAAAAAGAAATGATTAATTGACATTAAAGCTTCCTAACGTTACACAAGAACAATTAAGAGCCCTGCAGGGAGATCGATCGACTCTAGGAAGACCAAGCGCTAAGCCTTGTCAACTCCAATTTCAGCAGAATCGATTAGAGCCGGCCGAGGGGTTCGATCAACCTTAAATTGTCTAGTAATTCCGTGTAATCTAGGAAAGATTCACGTATTTTCTATAAACGTAATGTCGAGAAACAGTGCAAAATTAGCAGTCGACTGAACAAATATTGGTCAATCAGCAATAGTCCGTCGATAGCTGACCAGGGGATTTGTAAACTCGGCGGAACAGGAGTTTATAATCAGAACATCAACTTGTGAAAAGGCTCGCGCAAAACCCGATTATAATCAGGAAGCTGCGCCGCCGATGGACAGCGCCGCTTTGGAAGTCTGGATAGTAAACAGTGGTTGGACTGCTTGCTTAGTTTAGGCTGTGGGGCAGATATACCGGTTGGTGGACCCGCTGAACCGAACTCCGAGGCTGGAATTGTCACCTGAAAATCACTTGTGCTGGTACATATTCCAGCCTGATTTAGAGCAGCTACCATTTGAAACGCATATTTTGCCTTCAAACATGCTATGCTAGCTCAAAACCGATATGTTAGCCCCCAAAAGCAATGCATATAACTGTTTATGGAAGATCAATAGAAGTATAAACTAAGTCTATTAATGATCGAAATGCAATGCCTGCATTGTCTACTAACTTATACTAGTCTTGCATGCTCAATCTGCCACTGCGAACCTCGATCACTTCTCACATTGGCTAAAACGCTGAAACCCAGAACGTAGATCCTCTCTACACGATAAGGACAGGTATCAGCGGTCTCACCGAGAAGTTCTGAGTTTTATGCTATCAGCTTCCTGGTTCTAGCAGGCTCTTCTTAATTTGCAATCGCTCCACTGACTTAGAGCTCAAGAGCTGCCTGGCAGAAGATCGACGTGCGTGTTTAAATATATAAGACACCTCAGGGGTCGATGCAATGCCAGAAAAATATTCTAGACAAAACGAAGAGAATCAACAATTAATCAACCAGTCTCTGACTTGGAAGACTGCGCACGCAGCTTGCAGAGGCAGGGGGATACAGACAGGGGGAACTAAGTCGAGGAGTGTCAGCGGCACCGTTATCGGTCATTCCCGAGATTAAAGCAACAAGCAGAGGAAGATCGAGGTCGGAATGATCAGACTGAGCAATGAATATGTTGAAGATCGACTCAGGAGCTAGGTAGATGTATCGAGAAGGACAGGCAGGGAGGGCGTTATGCATGCAACACCTGGCCGGAACGCGCAAGCTTCGCAGGGAGCTAGGGAGTCCGATGAGCCGCTGGGTTGAAGATCGATGGAGCAGAGGCGCGATTGAATCGAAATGAAATGAAATGAAATGAAATGCAGCAGGGGCCGAGCTCGCTAGTTGTCGTTGTTGTAGTGGGAGACTCACTGCTGTCGTCTGGGATCGATGCGAGCTTCCGGCCAGTGGTTGCAGAGGGGGGACTGGTGGAAGTGAAGTTAAGCTGGTACGTTGCAGGATAGTTACTGTGCATGTGCGTAGAAGCTAGATATCGCAGGAGAGGAACAGACACCCCACTGGGGTCGGTCTCAGGTGGTAGCGCCACCTAGAATCGCCGCCTGGGGACGGAGTTCGCGCTTGCAGTTACGCGGACCACTTCACTCACTCCCGTCACCCCTTCCTCCGGGTAACCCTTAAGGTAGACAAGCGTATTACCACCGTGATTTGCAATCTGATTTTCTATCTTGGGGCCAACTCCAAGAGGGCCAACATATTTTTCAAAGGTCTGCGCTTGTTTCACAAATCAAACCCAAGTGGAATTATAACTTTTCGATTAAAATTGTAATTAATGTGAATTTTTGAAGTGGTATGTCCTAAAATTTCAAAACTATCCATAGATTGAAGTCATAAACGTCTCATAAACAACCCATAATTGCCTTTTCATGTATTCATTGACACTTAAGTTCCCACCAATCACGGATTGACATGTTACCCATTTTGGCATTAATGCATTGATTTTGTTCAAATCTTGAAGGGGTTTGGATATTTTTCTAAACACATTTGGATGTTTGAACAAAGAGAATTGGGGCTAAAAGTAAGGGGGATGGAATTGTGTTGGTCTACTTTAACCCCTAGAGTCCCAAGGCCATTTTTCTGTCAAAAACCACTCAAAACTGCCATTTCTACTGCGTTTGTCCAAAAAAACAAAAAAAATACTTTTTTTGGAACTGAATCGTAGGATCTTGAACTTTACTTGTTTGAAATTATGTGGTAAGAATTTCATGAAGTTTGACCGTACAGAATTACAGATTGAGAGATATGAGTATTCAAAGTTGAAAAAACAAGTTTTTTTGAACACTAGATTGCGATTTTAGATGACTTTGATTGTTATTTGTGGAAAAAATGTGTACTATCAAATTTGAATTTAAAATTTATTGTGTTGAAAAATTGAGTTGGGAGTCTAGGAAAAAAAATTCAAAAAATAACTTGATTTTCATACTTCAAAAAATTGTCAAGTAGAAGTACGTTCAAGATTGAAAGAAAAACTAAATTGTTAATAGCTCTTAGATGGAATTGAAATACAATAATCCCAACGGTGAGATTGTTCTAGGAAGCAAATTGCATTTTGAAATGAATCCTAATTATAAGTTATTTTTTCAAAAAGATATTTGGATTGTCTGAAAAATAAGATTGTTCATAACTTTCACATCACTAATCAAAATGGAATGAATCAAAGCTTCAAATGTAGACAAAAACATAATCTTTGAGAAAAATTTAATTTAATTTATTTTGAATTTTTGCAATATTTTTTGTGCTGCCCGCCAAGTTCAGTTCTAGGCTTTTTGTGGTATAACTTTTGCTTCTGGGCATCGATTGGAATAAAAATTATATTCCCACAAAGCTTATCACGTGGCTTATCAGCTTTTCTATCTTTGAAAAAAAGTTTCAAAAAATTAGGGTAAAATTTCAGCCCATAGGAACCTGCCCAAATTCCAAATTGTCCCTCTAGGGGACAATGGGACTTTAGGGGTTAAAAGGGATGAAAAGTCCAATCAGGATTGTAGTATGGTACGTGTTTTTGGTATATAATTTGAATGTTTCAAGGTATATGAATTGACCTATACAATAGGTACAAAAATTGTCAATTTCGTTAAAGTGGGGTGAATCCAACGTCAAAAAATTATAACTTGTATGTACATAGTGGTCTAGAAACTAGATCAAGGTATATATAGAGTTATATTTGAAAACAAATGTTTGGAAATGTGCCAAAGTATTAGAACACTACAGTACCAATTTAATGAAAATGACATTGAAAGTTTGTTTTCATGGTAAGTCAAATACTCTATTAATCCAATGATGTATGGAACTTCCAATTTAAATAATTATTGCATATGCTCATAGGTGATTGCAAGAAAAGTTTGTACTATTTTGGGCCACATTTTTAGGACAATATGTTTTGGGGCCATAACTTTTGCATAATACTTCTAAAGGATCCCAAATTCTTACCAAAGGTATATAAGACTATTATACACATTGGATACTTTTTTCATATTTATTATTTTTAAAGTACTCTTGATTGGATGTCATCCTAACCATTTTCAATACTATTTTGGAACCCCCTCCAAAAAAATTTGAAGTTCAATATTGATATTTGAGGTTATCTATTTAAAATATTACGTTAATTAACCAAATGGTATTCTAAAAATAGTAATTTCCATCATACATTGTGTTTAAAGTATGTTGTCTAATCATTAGAAGAGATTTCGGGCCAGGGGAAGGCCGTTTCAGGCCTGTTTCCTTAGTTGTGAACCAAATGTACGCAGTACAGAATAACAATAAATATTATATATATATATATAATAATTAAAAAATAATTAAATATTAAAATCTGATGTGGCCGAAGTTCAGCGACATTAGATTGCGCATGTGACTGAGTTCACAAAATTCAAAAACTCTAGGAACTCGCGGCCATGTACACCAGCTGAATTTCCCCTAATGCTGTCTTGTCTTTGTATTATTGAAGGCTAGGTTGTTGAATTCTTTTTAATTAAGATATAACTAGTTGATTAGAAGCCCCATTATGTTCAAAAAAATTCCATTTTTTAGTTTACATTTTTGAATTTTTTCTATTTTCTAAAAATACAAACATGAAAATATCTATTGTCTTCTCATTTTCAATTTCTATATCATTACAAAAAATTCAGGCCAAATCAAAGTTGTTTAACATTCAGACCTTGGTGAAAGTACAAGAAGAATTTTTTTTTTTTTTTTTTTTTCAAAAAAAATAAAAAAGTAATATATATATTTTTTGAAATCCCCAAACTAACGTGGCACCACATCAATTTCTGGAAAAAAAAACTTTTTCTTTTTTTTGCAAATTTTAATAATTCTTAAAGTTTATTTGCATTAGCTATTGGCTGTCTTGCGGCTTCTTTTTGGCCTGAGATTTTTTGTAATGTTTGTAAATAAATTTTAGAGAATAATTTTGGGACTAAATTTTTGGTAGTTTATTATTTATTATAGTATTCTACTCATATTCTCCTTTTTAAAGTTTGAAAAAATTAATTCTAAACGTTCTTTTCCCTAGTATAGAAGTGAAAATGCAACAAATAGTACAAGTATTTTTTGCAATCACCCTCCTACGTGTATGTGAAGTTGCAAAGAGGCTACATACTTTGCATATATAGTGCCATATTTGAGCATGATAAGGTTTAGATATTAAAATGACCTTCAAATGAAAGATGTTAGTTGATGAATTTCCAATCCAACTATGTATGTCTTGCCATATTTTTGTACATACTTCATATTCTAAGAGTAAAATATAGGATGATATGTATGATTTTTGGACACCATGTATGAACATTAAAGTGCAAAAAATAGGTGTATCTATAATGCCATTTGTATGATTTTTTGTTCTTAGATATAATTTGAAGAAGGCTCTATAATTTATGTCTTTTAGCTTGCTTTTGAAGGGGTTTGTTTTTATAGTCTAATGTCTAAATTTGAATTTTCTAGTGTTTATTCAGAATACTTTTGGATGTGCTTCCAATGATGGTACTCTTAAGTTCTAATTATATATCAATCAAAAGTTACAAATAAAGTTGAAAGGCAAGTAAACCAATTGCATTGAGCATGCTCTAAGAGCATTATCGATGCAATACTCTAAACAACTCACTAAAGAATATTACTATCTTCTGCTTTGTGTAAAATTAAAACTTGTAATTACTATCATTGAAGTGTTGTTGCCTTTCTCAAGCATGATTGGCTAAGGTACATTAATTTTTTTTGTCTTTTAGCTCACTTTCAATAAACTCTATTTTGGTTTTCTAATTTTCAAATCCAAATTTTATTATGTCAATTGAAAAAGATTTGTGATGCACTTCCAATGACATTAATCACAAGTACTAATTTTACACCAAACTAAAGATAGAAATATTATTTAGTGAGTTGTTGTTGTTGTTGTTTTTGAAACAAATGAAACGGAATTTCATTAGTGAGTTGTTTAGAGTATTACATTGATGATTTAAAAGCATTTATTACCATCCTCAATCCAAAAACCATCTAAAACACCAATGTACACTTGTAGAGGTCCGTGATATTGACTTTCATGGATGCAATCAATTGTTCCCTCATGGTAGAAAACTTATTTTAATCCCTAGATCCCAAGGCCTTTTTTGAGCTTCTAAGAATTTTCTCTAACTTGAAAAAGGAGACAACATTTTGATAAGTTGTATCAATTTTATTTTAAATTGTAACCATACAAATTCAAATTAGACATGTTAGAGATTACCTAGGAAAAGAAAACACAACAATATCGCTTATGGATTGAAAGATATAATGTTTGATCATGAGGGTGTTAAAACTACAAAAATGATTTGAAGTCTTTCAATCTTCTTTCACATGTCAAATCTAAAAAGTTGGTTACCTAAAAATATGAGGATAAAGGGCATAACATGCATAATCCCAATCAATTTCTGGATTCTCAAAATCTACTCTACAATTTTTTTTAATGAGTTTCTAATGTGATTTTTTCTCCAAGATTTAGTGTATTTGAGGCTCATTTCCAAAAGCCCTCAATAGTACAGAAAGTCAAGATTGCAATGGACATCCTTGCACATAATCTTGAATAGAAAAATCATCATTTTCAAAATTCTGATTTTTGATGCTAAAACTAGACTTCAAAAAGAATTTTTCAAAAATATAAACTACTAAAACTAGCAACTTGGTTAGGTTTTATTGAACTTTAAAGTATTGTCAATACCAAAATTTGATGCCTTGGGCATTTAGGGGTTAAAGACATGAAAAAAGATTTGGCGATGTGGCCATACAAAAAGTGTTGCATCTGTTAAGAAACGTAGTTTCTAATGTGAACGCTCACCATAATGGTGAGTGACACGTGTCATGAGGATTAGATGAATTCCTCATGACCAATAGGAGAAGACAACTATTCATTGTCTCTCTCCTTTCTTCATTGTATATACTTCAAAACTCCCTAATGAAGTTTAGTATTCTTTGAGTGTATTTTGTGTGTCTTAAGTTGCTTTGCGATTTTGTTTTGTATTCTATTCTCAACACGTTATCAGCACGCTCTTATGTTTGTTTATTGATACGCTCTCATACTTTAGTCTACAACTTTTAGTTTTTAATTTACAATTTTTTTTGGTTAAGGAGGAGTTATTTTTTGCAACCCCCCCCATCTGTGACTCTTCCTCTGTGACTCCCCTTCGACTCCTCTGCGACTTTCCTGTGACTCCCCTTTGACTCCTCTGCGACTTCCCTTCTCCGACTCCTTTGCGACTCCCTGTGACTCCTTTGCAACCCCCTCCGACCCTGTGTTCAACCCCCCCGTCTGCCCATCCTGTCTCCCTTACCCGCCCAGTCCAGGCTGCCCTCTTTCTCTCTTCAGTATACCCCCCCCTTCCTCCATCTCCCTCTCAGCTTCCCTGCCATCCCTTCCTCCCCCTTTTGCATACCCCCTCCTCAACTCCAGCTCCAAACCCCAGCTCCTAACTCCCTCCAAACCCCAGCTCCCAACTCCCTCCAAACCCCAGCTCCCAACTCCCAACTCGTTTTTCTATTTTTAATAATTTTTTCATTTTTTCATTTTTTATTATTATTATTTCTTTTAATATTTTTATTATTTTATATATTTCATTTTATTTATTTATAAAAATAATTCTTTATCCTTATCTTCTTTATTTCTTTACCAATCTGATTTCTTTATCTTTATCTTACCTACTCTTTATTTTTATCTTTACCAATTCTTTATCTTTATCTTATCTTTTTACTTTACCATTATCTATATTTTATTTTATTTTATTTACTTTTACTTTTATTTTATCTTCTCTTTTCTTTATCTTCATCTTTCATCTTTATCTTTTATTTCTTTCAAAACCCTAATTTTTCCAAAAACTCTAATTTTCTTTTCCAACCCTAATTTATCCACGAAGCCATTTTCATTCTACATCATGACTACTTCGACATCTTCTGTCGCTACATCTACGACTATTCCGGTGGCTGCTACTATTATTGAGCCACCAAGGCTTCAACCTCTTCTTTTTACACAACTGGCAGCTGACGGCAGCAATTATCTATTATGGGCGAGGACGGTCAAAGCACATATATTTGCCGAGGGACTATCAGATGCTATTAATTTTGACACTATTCCCACTGTAAGTGTCACTGCTCCTACTATCACAGGTTCCACTGTTCCTGCTACCACAGTTTCCGCTTCCACTTCCTGGAAAGCTTTACTTTTGCTTCGTCGCCATGTTGTTCCTGCATTACAACATCAATATTTAGAGATAGAAAAACCAGATGAGCTTTGGCAGAAGCTCAAGTCTCGTTTCGACCATCAGAAAACGATGTTCCTTCCTAGAGCTCTCCACGATTGGACCCATTTACGAGTGTTGGATTTTCCAACACTTGTTGCTTTTAACAATGAATTGTACCGCATCATATCGCAATTACGGTTGTGTAGTCAATCCATTACCGAACAGGAAATGATTGAGAAAACTCTCTCAACATTTCCACCGGTTTCTGTTGTACTTGCCCAGCAGTATAGAAACATGAAATTTGAAAATCACTCAGATCTCATGTCTCTATTACTTCTTGCTGAAAAGCAAAACGAGATCCTTCTACGCAATGCAGAAGCCCGCCCTATTGGGACTACAGTACCAGAGTCTCATACTGTCAAGGTTTCTCATTTTAAACCTAAGCCACAAAAGTTTAAGAAACATCGTCATAAACAGTCCAGTGGTTATGGTCAGAGTCATGTGCACAAGAAGAATAACAATTCTTCTTCTCAAAACCATGGTAAGCGTTCGTCAGAGACGCGTACTTGCCACAAATGTGGTAGAGTTGGCCATTTGGCCAATGTTTGCCGTACATCAAACTATTTTGTCAAGATGTTCCAAGAAAACAAGAAACTTCGAGCTCAGGGTCGTGAAACCCATACCATGGATGCGTCTATGGACTCGTATGGAGCTGAAGATTTTGAAACACATGTTGCTGAGGATACCTCCACTGGTGAGTCTTGTGATGCGCTCCTTGACTCTGCAACCACACATACTATTTTGCAAAATAAACAATTTTTTGATGTTGATAATCTTTCAATTTGGCAAACCAGAAATTTAATAACTATGGCTGGATCGAATGTGTTTCGTTTCCAGGAGGGACCAGCAAAGGTGATTTTGCCTGAGGGCACCACCATAACATGCATGCGTGCTATGTTTTCTCCCTCTGCGCCTCGAAGCCTGATTAGCTATCGAGATATCCGCACCAATGGTTTTCACCTCTCGACCAAAAATCTAGATAGGCGAGAGGCTCTGGTATTTGTACAAAATAATAAAGTAGTGGAAACAGCCTTTGCTGCGGCTAGTGGCTTGTATCGGATTCCAATCCGACCACCATCTGTATCTAGTTTTGCTTTATCTTCTAAAGATAATAAAATTTCACTGTGGCATGGAAGACTTGGTCATCCAGGCTCCACTTTATTTCGGAAAATTCTTCCATGTGTTCTTGGTCATGATTTACAGCCCGCTAATGTAAATTCAATGACACTATGTCAAGCATGTGTACAAGGCAAATTAATTGCCAGACCATCTCTATGGAAGTTGCCCAGTGAATTACCACCAATGCTTTCGAGATTGCATGGTGATATTTGTGGTCCTATAACACCAATGTCTGGACCATTTCGATATTTTTTGGTTTTGGTTGATGCATCAGGCAGACAATCTCATGTCTCCTTACTATCAACCAGAAATTTGGCTTTTGCCAACTTACTTTCTATGCTTATCCGATTCAAGGCTCATTTTCCTGGTTATCCAATCAAAACGCTTCGGATGGATAATGCTCAAGAATTTCGATCCAAATCTTTCGAAGATTATTGTATTGCTACTGGAATTGATCTGACATATTCAGTTCCGTATGAACATGCTCAAAATGGATTGGCGGAGTCTTTCATCAAGCGAATTCAACTTATTACGAGGCCTTTGCTTTTACATGCAAATTTGCCCGCCTACATGTGGGGACATGCAGTTCTACATGCTGCAACTTTGATTCGACTTCGTCCTTCATCTGTAGAGATCGCTTCATCACAGGAACTTCTTTCAGGACGAGTTCCCAATGTATCTCATTTGCGACTATTTGGATGCCGTGTTTGGGTTCCAATTGCGGAACCTCAGCGTCATACTATTGGCGCTCATCGCCAAGAAGGCATCTATGTTGGATTTGACTCTCCCAGCATTATTCGATACATTAATCCTTCAACTGGTACATTACTTCGTGCGCGTTTCGCCAATTGTCGGTTTGAAGAAGACGTATTTCCATCTCTAAGAG
The DNA here is from genome assembly GCA_947034895.1 of Rhytidiadelphus loreus. NCBI lineage: Eukaryota > Viridiplantae > Streptophyta > Bryopsida > Hypnales > Hylocomiaceae > Rhytidiadelphus > Rhytidiadelphus loreus. The sequence goes on from OX344762.1 coordinate 66,857,284, forward strand.
GAGGAGCATTTATTCCAGAGACTTCTTCTGGTATTACATTTCAAGCACCTCAAACACTTACATCAAATCCTGATCCACGATCATCCTTGGCTGAAACTGAAGTTGCCAAAATTTTGCATTTGCAAAAGATTGCGGATCAGACTCCTGATGGTTTTAATGATGCACCACGGATTACAAAAACTCCATTGAATGAAGCCCGAAATCTTCCTGCTCGAGTTTTTGTACCAGATACTACAACTATTTCTATTCCTCAATCTTTGGTCAAACGGACTCGTGGACCAGATAAGCAACCACGCAAACGCAAGACAATTTCTGATGTTGCTAATCCTTCTCTATCTATACCAACCACTTCCGATTTTATTCATTCATCTACTTCTAAAGAAGATGTATCTCACTTGAATACAGAATTATCTGTGATGTACTGCGATACTGGTCATATATGGAATAGAACAAGTATTGACATGGATGAAAATTTCATTTCTATGATTGTAGAACATCTTTCTTGTGAGAAAGATGATCCCGAGCCACGTACTATTGAAGAAGCGATGAATCGCTTTGACTGGCTCAAGTGGAAAGCTGCTATTGAGGAGGAGTATGAATCTTTGCGCAAGAGACAAGTCTTTGGACCTATCGTGAATAATCTTAACTCACGACCTCTTGGATACAAACTTGTTTTTGTACGCAAACGAAATGACAAAGGTCAGATTATTCGCTACAAAGTTTGTCTTGTTGCTCAAGGATTTACACAAAAGTTTGGCATTGATTACGATATCACGTATTCACCAGTTATGGATACTATTACCTTTCGATATCTTCTCGGAATGGCAGTTCATGCCATTCTTGAGATGTACCTTATGGATGTTGTTACAGCCTATCTTTATGGCTCACTTCATGCAAATATTTATATGAAAATTCCTCCTGGTCTTGAAACCACCAGCCCAAATCCACCTATCTCTGGCAAACATCGTGGCGTGAAATTACAACGCGCATTGTATGGTCTTAAACAGTCTGGACGTATGTGGTATCAACGACTGCGACAATTTCTTATTGAACATCATTTCATAAATGATGCATTACTTCCATATCTCTTTATCAAAAGAGACACAAATGGATTTGTAATTATTGTTGTCTACGTTGATGATTTGAACCTTGTGGGTACCAAATCTGCATGTGATGCTGCTACTCAGCTTCTTATTCGCGAGTTTGAAATGAAATTACTTGGCAAAACCTCTTTTTGCATTGGTTTACAAGTTCTACATATGAAAGATGGCAGCATTTTTCTATCTCAATCTACTTATACCAATCGAATCCTTAAAAGATTCAATATGATTGACGCTTATCCTTTGTCTACACCTATGGTTGGTCGAAGTATCAAAGATGATGATCCGTATCGCCCTTGCGAGGAGGAGGAGGAAACATTGGGTGAACAATATCCATACCTCGCAGCGGTCGGAGCACTCTTGTATTTGGCTACATCCACAAGGCCTGATATTGCATTTGCAGTTAGTGTCCTTGCAAGGCATAGTTCTCGGCCGACACTTCGCCATTGGAATGGAATCAAACATCTTTTCCGTTACTTGAAAGGAACTGAAGATTTGGGACTTCATTACACTCGATCTGCGGATCCAACATTGGTTGGATATGCTGATGCTGGATATAGATCTGATCCAACAACATCCAAATCACAAACGGGTTATATTTTCTTACGACATGGAGCTGCAATTTCTTGGAAATCAGTGAAGCAAACCATTACTGCTACATCTTCTAACCACGCAGAAATTATCGCTTTACATGAAGCATCTCGAGAGTGTATTTGGTTACGATCAATTGACAAGTTTATTCTAACAAATTGTGGGTTGTCATATGATGATTCTCCAACTGTCTTATATGAAGACAACAGTGCTTGTGTTGCACAAATGCAAGTAGGTTTTGTTAAAGGTGACCGAACAAAACATATTGATCCGAAGTATTTCAGTTTTACACATGATTTGATTACTAACAAGGCCTTGGAAATCAAGAAAGTGTCATCAGCTGATAATTTTGCTGATCTCTTCACTAAGGCTCTTCCATTATCTGTTCATCGCCAACTTATTCATGGCATTGGTATGCGGCGACTTAATATTTTAGAGCAAGAGATTCAATAAGTTTTCTTTATGAAAATTTGTAAACCTTTTGATATCGTTCCATAGTTTTTTCCCATTGGGTTTTACTATGAGAATGGATTAATAAAGGTGTTGTACTCTTTTTCCTTCATCTGTGGTTTTGTCCTTGATTATAATCAAGGTTTTCCCAGATAAGGTTTTAATGAGGCAGCAACCGTAAACTCACGAGATTACAGAAATTACATACAAAAGGTGGGGGTCGTAGTGAAAACCACGGTTTATGATCAATGCTGGAGCTTGTTAACCATCTTGGGGTGCCCTGCATCTTCTCACATCACAACTCAGGGGTAGGGTAGCGGGTCGGCTGTTTATTCCTGCCTCACTAGCAATGCCAAGCCGTGAGTTTCCCAGATCAGTCGACGAGGCCGACGAGTATCGAACCTCGGACCAATCGGTTGACCACCGACTTACGAAACCAGCCGACCAAGTCCACGACTTGGCGACAACGACTGGTTTTTGATTGATTTTATACATACCATCGGCTAGTTTATATTAGATTATTATTTTATAATATTTTACTCATATTATGCTGAGCGAGGAGGAGTGTTAAGAAACGTAGTTTCTAATGTGAACGCTCACCATAATGGTGAGTGACACGTGTCATGAGGATTAGATGAATTCCTCATGACCAATAGGAGAAGACAACTATTCATTGTCTCTCTCCTTTCTTCATTGTATATACTTCAAAACTCCCTAATGAAGTTTAGTATTCTTTGAGTGTATTTTGTGTGTCTTAAGTTGCTTTGCGATTTTGTTTCGTATTCTATTCTCAACAGCATCCTCCCTTTGTTTCTTTTAACTCATAAGCAACAAAAAAGAAACAACTAAATAAATGCGGTTAATAGAATCAAACATCTATAAAAACAAAGAGATCTTGTAATTCAAAGAAAATAGCAAGGCCTCAAGAGAGAGGTGATATGGTAGGTTGTGGCATGGATTAGAAAAAAAATAGGGCCTCTACACGACTGCCAAAGCTGAACCAATAATCCAAATAAAAAATTGATTTTCTTCTGAAAATAAATATAAATTTTTTTATTAGGACTTGGGGGGGCTGGTCCAGAGTCTAGTGGTATAGTCTTCTTGAAGCCCCATATTTTCTCTAATGTTTTGTAGTAGGACAACAAAAGTGACGGTTGGTTGATGAAGGGCCTCAAGGATTAGAAAATTGTTGCTATATATTTTTGTTATATAGAATGCAATCTTGGAAATATAATCTTCTTGATCCTTAAAGTCTTATAGTAATCTCAAAGGACGAAATGGATCTTAGGTAGGCTCTTACAGTCTCAATTTTTGTTGTTGTTTCTTGAAAAAAAATTTAAAGATAGAAAAATACATTAGTACATTAACTTTTTAGAAATATAATTTTATTTCAATCAATGTCCAAGAGCAAAAGTTATGCCACCCTAAGCTCAAAATGGGGGTCATTAGGTAGCACAATAAAAATCATAAGAATTTAGAATAAAATTTTCAGAATTTTGTTTCTCATAGACTGTATTTTTGTCTATTTAGAAAGATAAGAATAAAATTTTATTTGGACTTGTGATGAGAAAGTTGTGCCATAGTACTAGTAGTGTATATATATTTTTTTAAATAGATATAAATGTAAGACATTGACCACAAGTGACATAAATTGTCACATTGCATGAAGAGGGAAGTTTATCTTAATGGGTTCAATGAATTGAAAACTATACAATATGAAGACAAAGTTTATAGTCCATTTAACTTCAATCTTAGATGCCTTATGTGTCAAACACACTCATACTGAATGGAATGTTCACAAGATAGTTTGAGTGGAGATTCAAAATCAAGTGTATTTTTTTGAATTTTTTCCTAGACTTTCAAATCAATTCTTTAACATAAAAATTTTGAATTCAATATTGATAGTGCAAGAATTTTAAGCTACAATAAGAAGATTGAAGCCTTAAAATCTAGTTAGGCAAGGTGCCAAAAAATTCAAGTTTTTCACTTAAAATGAATTTCTTTTGCCACATAGTTAAGGTTTCTGAAATCTTTTATATACATTTTTATGCTAGTCTAGTGCAAGATCTTATGATTAGATATGTGGAATTTTATTTTAAAGTTTTTTGCACTTTGCAATAGAAATGGCAATTTTGAATGGAACTTGATGGAAAAAAGGTTTTGGGACTTTAGGAGTTAAAACCACTCTTCTAATTGATAGTAAAATTGTATTGCCGCTAGAAATGAATTATGCACTTATTAACTATAAGTGTTGGACATTTTGTTCTCTTCCAAAGAAGATGCAGTCATATAATTGGGCCACTTCACACTACTTTTGAAGTCTCAAGCTCCTCTAAATTCTCAAAATTTGATTGACGGAGAGCTAAAATTAGGACTTGAGGCTTTACACTCTTTGTCCCAAGTCCCACATTCCTCCAAAACTTCTACATGGTAGTACTTTTTAAAGTTTTGGCACCAAGAAAGTGGAACTTGAAAGTCGAATTGGATTTAGCCAAAATGGAAACCCAACTTAGCTTCCAAATTCCAGTAATTTTTTGAATAGAAAATGAAGAGGAAAACACCATGTAAAGCATTCTAAGGGAATTGAAAACTTCTCCAAATCTAACCAAAACAAATTTAATGCTAAAAGTGCCCCCACAATGAATTTTTGACTTTTGGGCCCATTTTAGGGGTCCTTACTTGCTATATAATAGAATACAAGAGACAAGTTGGGACATAGGGTTGGAACTTTGGTATTCATATTATGAAGTCCCAAGTTCCACATTTGATATTTTTTTATTCACCTTCTACAACCAAGAAAGATGAGATTGGCCTTAACCCCAACAGGACCGAGGCATTTTCTGACTCCGAAACCACTGAAAAATGCCATTTCTGCTGCGATCATTCGCGAAGTCTTGGAAATAGTTTTTTGGAAAATGTAACCGAAGGATCTTGAAGTTAACTTGCATGAGAGGGTGTGGTAAAAATTTTGTGAGGTTTCACCGTACAGATTGATAGATATTTATATTCAAAGTCAAAGTTTTTTTTTTCCAATGTGCTCCAGAATTTCAGATGCCTTTGACCGCCTCATGCTCAATTTTTTTGCACTACACAGCATAAAGTTAAAATTTTTTCTTATAGGTATTGAAGTTAGGCATGTGCATACTAATTTTCAAAGCAATCCAACACACCTAACACCTCCAAAACAATCTTGCAATGCCACAATGTCCCAGAAATTGACAATCCACTAGGTCATTTTGAATTGGTTTTCCCACCACATACTTTGAGATATTGAAAATCCAAATGGTGGATAGAAAGACATACTTATATTTGACAAGTAGGAAAAAAAAATTGAAAAATATGAAAATATGAGATTTCTATGACCTTTCGAAGTTTGCAGCTGCCTGCAAAGAAGTTCACAGATTGGGCAGCACTTGTAGAAAGGGACCCAAGATGTCTCCAACGGCCCAACCCCCAACTTCAAAGCCCAACTTTTCAAGACCCGGGTTTCCACTTCAAACCCGCTGCCCTCCCCTCTCTTGTCCACTTGCCCACTTGTGCTGCCCTTGCACAGTCAAACACATATTCCCCTGCTCCAGCTGCCCAACAAACAACTTTTGGCGGAAAAATGACCATAACTTCTACATAACAACTCGGATTTCTATGAAATTTGTATGTACGCAAAGCTCGTGACTAATTGCACTCACTAAAAAAGTTTCAGATTATCAGGCCGCAACACCAACTTGAATGAGCTTGCCCAAAATTCAAAAAGTCCCCCGAGGGGACTTTGGTCCTTCAGGGGTTAAACTAGGACTTAGGACATAGTATGAAGGGGACCTTTTTAGTTCTTGCGTATGAGATGCCTTCAAGATTCTGGGAACCTTCCACATTTTCAAATAGCCCTTATAACCGCAAAACAACGCTCAAGACTTTGCAATGTCCAAATCTACTCCATGACCATTCATAAACCTTCAATTTTCTTGCCTTGCAAGAGAAGTAGGTAAATAACTAGCTATAGGGATATAGTCTTTAAGGAATTCTTGACAAAAGGAATTATGAAGAATGATATTTTGAATGAATATTGATTTGGAGGTTTAACTACAATATCTATAATCATATATATGCCAAAAATAATAATAAAATAAATATTTAAAAGTTATGGAGGTCCATAGTTGACTCAATACTAGATTATGATGCCTACAATTCTATCATTATAAATGGCCTAGCTCATCTTGACAAAATAATGGATGCCCAAGACAAAAAAAAAATATTGCATATTCATCTAGGATGTCTACATATGATATTGTATCAAAAAGGCATTTTAAAAGGGCCTAAAAAGTCTAGAAATGACACTTCCTAAACCTAATACATTATAACCTCTTTTCAAATTTCATTTTTGATATATTTAAATTTAAAATAATAAAATAATAATATAAATACAATATTTTAAATTATATAGGTCCAAATTTGTGAAATTGCAATACCAAAATATCAAAAAATTTATAGATACAATCAAATACAAAAAAATTCTTTGGATTTGTAGAATCCACAAATTCATTTCTTTTTCATAATTTGGAGGTTTTGCAATCTAAATTACATTCATAGCACAACATGTTAAAATCAACAACAATTGTACAATTTAGAGACCATAAACCTTTTCACTTTTCACTTGATGATTTTCATTCTTGCTTAAACATATGAAATTGATTGGTTTAATGATTAGGAAGTCTATAGGGTAGTTACATATAAAATATTTTTTGCTTTGAAAAAGGTATATTCAAAATAAGTCGTTGCTAAATGACAATCTTATAGTATTGAGAATGAATTATTTTATTACATTATTTTATTTTACATTCATTTATGTTACATAGATTTGAATATTGTTTGATTTTGGATGGTGAATTATTTTATTTTTAATTTTGATAATCAAATGCAATTTATTATATTTATTATTTATTATTTGATATTAATTTAAAGAAATTGAATTTTGATTCTAAGTCAGATTAGAAATACATGATAAAAAAATTGTCACCTCAAGTAGCTTGTAAACGCAAGGGATTCCTTCAAATTGTTCAAGGGGATACCTTCTTTGGCTGCAAATTAGGCATCTTTTGTTGCTTTGCTCTTTTCATTCTTATTCAAGCTTTTTCCTTTATGGTTTATAAGGCCTAAAAAATCACAGTAGCCCATACCAATTGTTGAATTGGGAGATATAACAATCTAGTAGCCCCTTAATAAAATATGCTTTGGAGATATTTCTAATTAGATATCATAATCTTTAAACGAATTGAACTCTTAATGATGATTGTATTATTTAGAACTGAACTCCTTAACCCCTAAATGTCCAAAGTCCTCTCCAGAATTGAGGATTTGAGAAAAATCATTATAAAGTGCTATTTGGAAGAATATCTTGGAAGTGATATTCAAATCAAAGTTGTAGACTTTGAATTTTAGATTCCATCCATATTATTAAATTCACCAATTCTATCACCAATATTTTTTCTAAATTATAAAAATATAAATTTTGAAATCCCTTCTAAATTCAATTACAAGAAAAATGTTATCATTTTTTTAGTACAATTTGTTGGAATGGATTTGAAATGAGATTCTCTTGACATAGTGATTTTTTGAATTTCTTTTGCTCCTTAAATCTATGACTTAATTTTTACAAATCTAGTTTTGAACTAGAGTCAATGCAATTTAGGCTTAGTCAACTACTTGACATACTTCCACATTTGTAATTTTAGAAAAATAATGTACTCTACTAACACCAAATCCAACCATTAGATAGGACAACAACTTGATAAAGTATCTCTACAAATTAAAATGACTTTCATCCAAAGAGTAATGAGAAAGAAATGTTAATTTCAATCTATTCATTGTCCATGAACTAAACGTCAGAGTGCTTAAGGGTTAAGCCCTAAATGCCCAAGGGCTTTTTTGAGCTTCTTGAAATTTGCTTTAAATTGAACATAATGCCAACATTTTGATAAGTTGTATCAATTTTTTTCAAATTGTAACCATACAAATTCAAATTAAACATGCTAGAGATCACACAAGAAAAGAAATTACAACAATATCACTTATGGATTGAAAGACTGTAATGTTTGATCACAAGGGTGTTAAAATTGTAAAAGTGATTTGAAGTCTTTCAATCCTCTTTTTACATATCAAATCTAAAAAATTAGTCACCAAAAAAATATGTGGTTAAAGGACATAACATGCATAACTCCAATAAATTTATGGCTTCTCAAAATCTACTCTACATTTTTTTTAAATGAACTTCTAATGTGATTTTTTCTTCAAGATCTAGTGTATTTGAGGCTCATTTCCAAGAATCCTCAACACTAGAAATCAAGATTTGCAATGAACACCATCGCACAAAATCTTGAATAGATAAATCATAATCATTCATTTTCGAAATCAGATTTTTGATGATAAAACTAGACTTCAAAAATAATTTTTCAAAAATATAAATTGCTAAAAATAGCAATTTGGTCGAATTTTATTTAACTTTGAAGTATTGTCAATACCAAAATTTGGTGCCTAGGGCATTTAGGAGTTAATGGTTGAAGGCTTTGGAAAAAATGAAATTATAGTACAATAGCACATCTAGATACAATCATTACGGGAGATTTCAAGTACTTGGGAGACTATTTTAGGGTTGTTTCCATTGCTAGGAACCAACCCTGTACATTCAGAAGATAATAATATTAAAAAATTAATTTTTTTATATAATTATTTTTTAATTTTTTAATTTTTAAAGTAATTATTTTAATATTAAAAAATATATTAGTTAATTATATCTGGCATGGAAGTTGCTTGGCTACATTAGATTAGCATTCTCAGAGTTCCCACAATCCGAGAACTCACAGTCTCCCAGACGTAGAAATCTCTTCTAATGAGAGGGTTTGCATTAGAAGAAAAGTTGTTAGACATGCATTTTAAAAATTATACATTTACATGGTCAAATTTGAAAAAGAAATTGTAGATTTTTGTAAAATAAATCTTTGAAGCATCTAAATTCTAAAATTCACACAAAACATTCTTTTTATTTTTAACACTTGGATTTGGGTATAATAGGCTAAATCAATGAGATTATCAATACAATATATTATAAAAATCAATCATGTTTATTTTTATTGAAAGCATTATAACTTTCAATATGATGTGAGTTCAGAAAAACAATGGTAATATTTAGAGCCTTAGTTTGCCTCTTTTTTATGAAGTATAATACATGTCAAAAAAATATCAACATTTCAGATAGAAATATTCAAAATGAATCCAAAGATGTATACCTCTATATCCGGATAGCTAATTCAACACTTTAGTGCCAAATCCTTAATTAAACTACAAAAATAAGCTTCAACCTTTTAATATATATATAATTTTATAATATTAGGTTTTTAATTCAAAGAAATCAAAATATTCAACATCAATATCATATAAGGTAGGAAGCTCTAAAATGGAGTGGGCATTAAGAATGGACCCTATAAATGGCTGTGAAATGGACAAATGGTAGTTCATAAATTGACCTTTACAATCATTGAATGAATCAAGGAATATTCATTATTAATTGTAAAAGCCAATCATTCTCTTTGCCTTCCCATTTTTTTTTAGAAGTTGCAAGTGAACACTTTATGAAAGACCTAGACTGAGACATAAATAGGGACCTATGACACAACTCCTTTGAAAATCCATAAGTAATTCAAAAATGCTTCAAAAAATATGAAACCACTTGTGTTAGATTCCTCTTCTATTTTTCTTTGTCTAAAAAATGAGTTAAAAATATTTACATTGAAGAAAATGCATGAAAAAGGCAAATCAGCCTTTAGATGAACCATTTCAAAGCCTCTACCTTAGTAGAAGCTCAACTGCTCAAAGTTAAGCCAACAACAAGAATTGTGTTCAAGGTACAATTTCAGACGTCATTTAGGCATAATAAAATAACTTTTTTCAAAATAATTTGAACAAAATTAATAAAGAAATTCAAGCTTACTTTCATTTCCAAGAACCCATTTGAGATTTTAAGCTTTTAAACAAAAGTTATAGACAAATTTCAGAGAGCAATGGAAAGGGACATTGTATTTGACATTTTCAAACATCCTCTCTAAATTTTGTTTGCAACTTCTTTTGGAGATTTATATATAAATTTTTTTAGTTAAAAGCTTTTTGGAAAATATTATTCTACTCTACCAAAATGAGGTCCTAAATTCAACTTTGAACATAATTCCTATGTTTTGGCAATAAGCAATCAAATTCTCATAGATCTTCAAATTATCCCATACCCTTTGAGGATTCATGACAGACAATGTAGTTCATTATAAAAACAACCTCTTCACCCTTCATCTTCACTAATTGTGAATGAATTAATTCCTTCATTTTGCCATGAAAATTTTCTTAATGGTAGATGGTCAAATGATAGATTGGTAATTGACTCAATGAATTATTGATGGATTCTCTGGATTTTTGGCAAACCATCTCTACTTCTATTTTTAGATTCAATTTTTTGGTCCCAATATTAACAAAAATATTTGGCACCCTTTTTTAAAATTAATTCAAACCAAAGGTACTATCTAGGTAGGCACTACCTAATTAAAAACCTCTAATTGAATGAAAATTAAATTTGAATAGAATGAATGCTTCAAATATGTAGCACTTACCATTTAGTGGTTATTATGACTTACTCTCTATATTCCATTTTCTATTAATTGGGATTGAAAATAATCTCATTATATATCTAGTAATCCATTAGATGAGCTCAAATTTTAGTTGTTGAGGTAAAATTTAAACAAATACTTTTGAATGGCTTAAATTAAGATTTTACAATACAAAACTAGAATACCAAAATATACTTGAGTGTAAGTTTATTGATGCCTTTATTGATGCCTTGTTCAAGGTCCTTTTTCATAAAAAAAAATATAAATTATCCCACTAAAAGAATGTTCAACAACCTTGGATGTATACCCATTCAAGGAACTTTCAAAGAATTATCATTTGTAAACAATAAATGTATTATCAAATCACTAGGTAAGAACTAAGTAACAATGACAAAGTTAAATTTAGACCTTATTTCTTGAATTGGCTTTAGTGACATTTCAACAACTAGGGTTATATATCCAACTCAATATTCAATCAATACTAAATTCTTACAAGAAGTTGATGAGGCTACAAAATCACTAAAAATGGGAATTATTGAGATGAAGACTTGGACTTTTGAGCTAGTTAAAAACCAAAGCACTCAATAATCTACTTAAAAATCCAAAAATAGTTAGGTTTATGGAATCTTGCTCAACCTAAAATCACTAAATAACCTACAATGGAAGATGATCAAAATCACACTAAATTTGGGAGGGAAATCTTGGCATGAACTCTTTTGCCTTTGGAAATGGAACTTCTTGAAACCATTCATGATTGAGAGCTTCATTTATAGTAATACGTTTCAATGGATCGTATGTAAGGAGATGGTTTAATAAATCAAAGCCTTTTTGAGTTAAGGTAGGCTTTGCAATAATAGCTATGCTTGGAAATTTCTTTCTTAACTTATTAAATGGTTGGTTGGTCATATTAGCTAGGACATTTACTAAATTTACAAAATTTGGCCAAATTTTCTCATTTGATGTTCCAATAACTTTGTAAATTTGATTAATTTGATCATTATGTGATTTTCCTAAAAATATAGTCTCTTTTGATAATAACTCTGCCATAATGCATCCTAAAGACCACATGTCAATAGCAATTGAATATTTTTTTGCACCAAAAAGAAGTTCTGGTGCTCTATACCATAGCATAACAACCTCATGTGTATGCTCTAAGGGTTGACTTCCAAATCACTGCGCCATTCCAAAATCACATATCTTCAATTTTCCACAATTATTCAACAATAAATTTGATGGCTTCAAATCCTGGTGAACCACTCCATTGTCATGCAAAAATTTCACACCATCAAAAAGTTGCAACATCAAACATTTTACTTCACTTTGGCTAAATGGTTGTATCATAGCCTCTTCCATGAGGTCTTCCAAATTGTGTTCTATGTACTCCATCACCATGAATTTGGTGGAAAACATGCTATTGTTGACCACAACTTCTTTGACATTAACAATAGATGGATGATGAATTGATGATAGTATTTGGAACTCCATCACTAAAGTTGTGCTTTCTTTTCTTTTCTTTGTCTTGAATTTCTTCAAGGCCACTACTTCTCCAATCTTCTTATCACGTGCATGAAACACAACTCCATAGGAACCTTGACCTATCACATTCAACTTTTCAAATTCATCTACAGATCTGCACTTTGCAAATACATCAATAGCTCCTGTTGATTTGGAAAAATCTTTTGAATAAAACTCTCCTTCGTGAAATTTTGGATTGAACCTAATTTTCTTCTTTTGTGATATGAATTCATGTAACTCTAATGAGCTTCCTAATGCTCTTCCTTGATTTCCTAATTGACCATCAACATTATTGTTGAAACCATTCCTACAAGCTTTGGATTGTTGTTGATAAGATGATGAATGTTGCTCTTCAGGAGTGAAAGGGTCTATTGCCCATCAAGAATGTTCAATGCTACTAGGAACCAAAATGCTAACACCATCTTTGACTTTGTCAACAATTATCAATAGGGTGTCTAAAATTTGGCCTTCTTCAATCTCTTCTTCAATCTCTGGAGTTTTCATAAACATTTCCATCTTCTATTTTATTTTTGTAAAATTGTACTAGATACATACACCCCTATTACTATTATACTTGAAAAATATCTCAAAGAAGAAAACAATGAAGAATTGAAGGACTTAGAATCTCGTTTTAAAGTCTAGTAAAAAAACTTTCACTTTTACTTTAGACTATTATTTTGATCAATGTTTTATTCTTTTCTTCAAAAAATAAAAGTAAATGCTATATTTCCATTGTTGTCGTCTTTGCCATGAATTGCCATGTTCTCCATAGGTAGTGATGCTCTCCTCTTTGGTATGGTTTTGAAGGCAATGGCAACGAACTTATTTACCTAATTTTGTCTACATTCTCGGACCAATGAATCATATTTTTTTAAACTGTAACCACCAATGTATGAAACAAAAAGAAGATTGCTTACGGTGCTTCACCTTATAAAATTCTAGTGCCTACTCCAAGACGTCTTTCAACGACATTCTAGTCTCTGTACAATCTAGTACCAATTTGTAAACTCCAACAAACTTCAAGACATAGTGTTTGATTATCCTCTACTTTGTTTCCTGAATGAGCAAGTTTAGCACTTTTTTCTCCCATTTAGAAAAATAACGTCAATTTCTACCTCATGCCAACGATGGGGTTCTAGTAGACATAAAAATAGATGTGGCAAAGTTACCATTCCTCCTTTGATATGAAATTTATTATTTTTTACACCCTTGCAGGTGCAATTATTACCATCACCATGATGACATTGACTCCACCTTGTAGCACCTTGTTTTGAAGGTCTAACAAGACAAGAAGGCAAAAAATGTTGTTTAAGGGACTATAATTGTTATAGACTCAAAATGATAGAGAGTGAAAAAAAAGACCCGAAAAAAAACATTGTCAAAAATTTTATTTTTAGAATTTGCCAAACCTTATTTTTTGAAGAATTTTCTTTTAGCATAGAGGACCGACTTTGTCCTACATATACAATATATGTTGTGCTATTGTTCTATTAATTTTTTAATTGGAAGCTTGATTGGAAGCTAATTCTTTAATAAAGTAAACTAACAATAATTTATCACTATCAGGATCACTATGCATATATAATTTTGATCACCATGTGACAAACCTGAACAAGCCTTAGGTTAGCAAATTTGTTCGTAGGCTTTATGTACATTGCATTGAGATGTAGGGATAACTTTACACCTAGAAGCTAGGCTAATTCTCCTTGAGGCTAAATGCACAAATTTACCACCCCTTTTAGGCTTAAGTCTATCTTCAACTACTCATTAGAATAAGATTATAACAAGACCAATTCTCCCATTTGATGGCAACTAGATTTCTGAATGACATATCTCAAATGCGCATGTTATTACTATACACCCAAAAATGAAGTTGAAGACATTTTACTATGAATTTACAAAGATTACAAATAACTAAAACATTGTAAAAAATATTGTTTAATAAATTTACCAAAATTCATACACTTATTTATTTATTTTCAAAATTGACATATCCATAGGAATCTTCAATAAAAAATTTGAATTTAGTCTAATTTTATGATATAGATTCATAACATTATTCAACAATTGTTTTGAGTTTTTAAGATGATGGAAAAAAATAGTTGGTGAGAAGATAGAAACAAAAACATGCAAATGAAGAAAATTTATAGATTTGATCTTCTTAAAGAAATGTTTTTAAGTAAAATTTTAAATACTAATTCCATATGAATTAGAAATGCTAATATTTAATGATGAATACACCCAAATATATTCCTACTTTACAAAAGTTTATTGTTTCATTCATCCAATTTATAATATTTTGTAAGTTACATTTCTAATTTTTGAGCACTCATTGGATTTATTCACGAATCAAAGAATACAAGTAATTTCCACATCAAAAAGATTGTTTTTAGTAATAAAATTGTCCCTTCAAATTTTACTTCAGTAAACCAATAAAAAAAAATAGTCTTCAAATATGAATATAATTAAATTTTTTGATTCAAACTAAAAACCATCAATTTCAAAATAAAACTACTAAAACTCAATTCATATTCAATGTGGATTGAATCTTGAATTATTTTTGAATTATTTTTAATTCATCTATAAGTATGAATTAGTGGAAAAAAAATCTAATTGAATAAATATGATTTATGAGTCACAACTTACAACTTTTGTTTGAAATTTATTACTAAATTATTATTCTAAGTTTTATTTTTCAATGTATGTTTGTATTTTTGATAATTTAACATACACCTTGGTCCTTAAAGGTGTTAATTGATTAAGGACACAAACAAATAATTTTATAGAGTCCTATCCTTACAATATAAATTATTTAGTATTTTTTTCATGTATGACTCATTTCTTTTGCCCTTAGCCCCTAGATTGTTAAATACATTGGATGAGATTTCAAACAATATATAATTTGAACCTCTACAATTTTGATGTTTGAAAAGGGCTAGCAAATGTTTTTTCTACATTTATAATGATCAAATTTATTGAAATTGACTCCCTCGTAATATGCTTGTACCTTAATATTGAGAAGAATATTGGTTCACTAATTAAACATTTTTTTTTCCACTAATGATTTTCTCCAATGTTAGTCTTTTCACCATTGTAGAAGCATTGACAATAGAAGCAAAAAGTTTAGAACCTTCATTTATTTGTATTTGCTTAAATGGGAGGACATTTGGAGAAGGCACTTATAGTTTGTTTTTTAATCCACATGCTTACAAAAGGATATTAAATAGGGACTACTATTTTTTGTGAAGGAGTTTTAAGACCCCTTAATCTTATATAATTTTCCAAAAATGACTCACTAATACTCCCTCTATCTCCAAATGCCATCTCCTCATTGCTCAAAAATAGTTGCTTTTGTTCTCTAAAATACTTTAAAACTTAATTTCAAACGTTTTGTCCAATGGTCCAACTAGAAGATCATTTAGGAACAAGGGGAGTAGGATTTATATGTTGGTTAAGGCTAAAAAAATTGCATTAATATCACCTTTTAATACTTTGAAGTTTTATTTTTGTTTTTTGGTTCAAACTTCAACTCATTTAAATAATTGCAAGTGCAAAAGAAACATTCAAATGCAAAAGAAGGAAATATTAATTCACCACTTTCCAACAAAAATATAAAACATGTTTCTATACCAAAACATGTCCTAGCCAACTATAAACACACTAACATTCTCTAAAAAACCCTACAACTTCAAAATACTTTGCACCAAAAGTCCCATTCAACACTCAAAAGCATTAATATATACCTAATAGAGCAAGTTATGAAATCTATAATATACACACCAACCCAAAACTCCTAAACTTGTTGTCCCCTTGTTCTACCCTCTTTCGTAAAAATACTAACTCCCACCCTACTCACCTATCCCTAGACCACCAAATTTGTAAGAAAAAACAAACTTTCTAGACATAACTACCTCATAAATCCTACCCAAACCCAGACCATTATAACACCCCAAAAATCTTTCCCTAAAATGACTACCAAATTCAAAGTAAATTCCTTCAACCACATCACATACTCTAAACCACAAGACCAATCCAAACCCTAAACATAATATAATAAATTATAGATCTAAATGTGCAATGACCATGTAAAGCACCCCTAAATTTAAAGACCACAAAAACCATAAGTGGAGTTGGAAGGAGGAACCCCACTCCAAATCCTAGCTGTACTTTTGTACTCATGTGATTTTCCAAACTTTTGTACAATGTCTTCTACAAGGAAGAATCTAGTATCTGTTTTCACATGTATGTCTCCTTTATTTTGTAAAAAAAGACTAGGCATTGGGATGATGGTTGAATATGATTTTTAAGGAAATGACCCAAAAAATCCTAAATGATGGATTGGATCTAACATGGAATTAGATTCTAAAAAGGTAAGATTGACTTCTAAAAGATTGTAATTATTTGAAGTCCAAAATTTATTGCTGAAACTACCAAATACACTCTTTGGTCAAAAATACCATTGTGATAGTTTTCGAGGTTGTTTTTGTCTCAATTGAAATGTAAAGTAGGATCTTGATGTTGACTTCATTATGAAGGAAATCCAAATTTCAGTCACTAAATCTTCACCATCAATATGACTATAAGCTTCAAAGTTGACACTTATTATTTTTTGGCTCCTCGCTTGAGAAACAATGTTCACCTAATCAATCCAAGATGTATGTCTTGCCACATTTAGTATGTAATTTATATTCTCTGAATCAAATATAATATTGTATTTATGGTTCTCTACATCCTTTGGGATTAAGCCATTTTAAATGATGACTATTTAAAGCCATAATGTCGTGACCATTTTAAGAAAATACTATCAATGATCATTTCCAAGTGAAAAAATTAAACATGACCATTATGAATGCATTTTATGTTGGTTTTTGGGTCTAGTGACTATTTTGGACTATTTGAGCAACATACTTTAAAAATTCATAATAAATCCATATTTTGTCAAAAAATGTAATCAATTTCTCTTACATTGCTTTTTTTGTGAAACAAATGAGCATTTAGAATTGACTTGCTTTTTTAGCAAAGTCTTATTCAAACTTATTCACATGTAGCTTTACAATATGCCTCTTCCTTTTAGTCTAAATCCAAAAATAAATCAAATTCCTTGAACATCATATGGGGGCAAGGCAAACATTTTGTCAAGAATGAACTCGTTTTTTATATTAATAGCAAAGTGTGTCAGATGAATGAATTGTTCTTGCTCAATCATACTTAGTGACATTCAAAGATATTCTCATTGAAACCTTGCAATTTGATGAAACCTTTTTGGTATTTTTGCAATACAACAAGTTCCGTTTAGTCCATTCTAGACTATTACCTCTTAAAAGGTCTATAGGATATCATGTATTCTTTACCATATTTGACTTTTAGTATTCTAATTATATACAAAATTATGGCAAGATTCAATTGATAATTCAACAATTAGCATATGTCATTTGGATTTAAGGCTTCAACATCTAAACTTTTCATATTCAAATATGGCACTATGCATGAGGAATACATGACCATTTTGTAGTTTTTGAGATGTTTAGAAGGTGTAATGATTCAAATTTGGGTGTTGTATGTCATTAATCGTCTTTCACATGAATCCAAATTGTTGTCTTCATTGTATACCTCAATTCTTCCACCTCTATGTTACATACTTACATACAAAGAAAAAAATTTGCCTTTAAAATTGGGCTTATCAAAGCTTCAAGGATAAACTTTGAAATGCCATTGAATATGTTTTCATATCCTTTCATTACATGTTTTTTGAGGCCTGGGAGAGCCCGTTTCAAGGCTGTTCCCCTCACTGTTCCCTGCAGTGAAGTACAACCGATTGTCGGAAAAAAATTTAAAAAAAAAAAAAAAAAAAATTCTTCAAATGGTAAAAGAAGTTGAAGAAAATAAAAAATAAAAAAAAATCCGGAAATGACCTGGTCGCCTCTCGACCATGTAGGACATTGAGGTGGTAGGCCAGTTGTCCTGTTCCCTGCGTTCTTGCAACAGGGGAACCTGCAGTCTTTTAGAGGCCTCAAAAACCATCTAATGGGATGACTTTGGGATGGCTAGAGGTTGGAAAAATAAAATTTTCATCCAATTTTTTGGATGTTGCTTAACCCATAAATCACCTTTGTAGTGTATTTTGGATACCTTTTGCTATTTACTCTTGATGTGAATTTTAGCCATAAAAATGACATTTTTTGAATTTGGACCTAACTAATGAAATAAATTCTATTTAGTTTTTACTCCAATTGAAATATTTGAAAAAACCTTAAAATTCAATATTTTCGTAAAATATGAAATTTGAACCTATAACCCTAGTTTGTTAATTTTCTAATTTTAATATGACACGATGACTTTGGCTAATACTATGATGTTCTACTGTAAAATATACAACTACGGTGAAAGTTTCAGATTTTTTTGAGTGTATTTTGTATTTGATATAAAATTTCTTCACTTTCACCTTCAAAAACTCACAATAATTTCAAAATTTCACAAAAAATCTGAAAATTTTATGCCTGATAGCAGACATGTTTGAAAAATAAATTCAAAAAATTTCATTCCAGTCTACCTTAAGATTGCTTCACATTCGAATTGTCGGCATTCATGGCTTTCAACACTCCCCAACTCCTCGATTGTTCGCTTCAGTGTTGGATTTCCAGCAACGCCCATCGAATTCATTTCAAGGCCCATCTTTCGTGAGTTACCTGAACTCATTCTTCCAATTTCTGATTGTTTTCAGTATCTTGTGCTTTGAATTCTGTGGACTAGAAGGTGGTGAATTAGGGTGGAATCAAGTAGAACATTTCAGCTTGGTAGGTTCTGGACCACTTGAATTTGTGCAGAAATTGGAGGTCTGGTGAAGTTTTAGGGTTTACGAATGTTCCTAAGTCTTTGGACGAGTTTGAAGTGGAACACGCAGCTGGTGCAAGATTAATGTGGTTTTAGGGTTTGTGAGTTTCGTTCGGTAGGTTGAATCCGCATTGAATTTGTACTACAGTCGATATAGTCTTCGGGTTCATGTTGGAACTAGAGTGATAATGGAGGACTCGAGAAAATTGATGAAGAGTGGTTTTTTATTTTTGAGCTTATTCCGCTTTTCGGTGAACTGTATGCCTTAGAATGTGTGTGCAAGAGCGCGTCTAATTACTATCAAATATGAACCGCACTAAATTAGGGATACCAAAATTCACTTGTATAAGCGATGAGCAGAGTTTGTATTATGAATGAGGTCGGATATATGTTCTTCTTACCATTCCGACACACGAAGAACTGCACAATTTGAACATCCTTTTAGAACATTTCTTGTAGAATGTGTATGAGCCTTTGAGTACCTTTGTGCGCAACAAGATTTTGTGTTTTTCATATTAACTGTGAAGATCCAGAATGCATGGAGATTATTTAGTGTGGAATGGCATGTGATGAGAACATGTGAATCTCTTGTGCAGGCGATGTATATGTACTTCCGAGGTAGGTTGCTTCAGAGACGACGACTACGATGGTTTCTAACCCAAGCCAGATTTCGCCTCTTCACGATATGGGAGAAGCTAGTGTCATTCTGTCCCTGCATTCAAAGAAGAGATTCCGAAACTCCGGACTTCGTGTACTCGATCGATATCGAATTTCCTGTAGCCCAACCAATTCACACTTTGGCCGATCTCAGTTCTCAAACTTTACTCTCGTCGCCACTCCTGGAGTATCTGAAATCCTCAGTGCCATTGGTTACAAGGCCTCGGTCGGCAAGGTCCCAGCTGCTGGTATGCCATGACTACAAGGGAGGGTACCAAGAAGACAAGTGGGTGCAGGGGAAAGAAGGAATGGAGGGGTACGTTCTCTGGCAATGGCATTTGGTGGATTTGTTTGTTTACTTTTCGCACTCACTTGTCACCATTCCGCCTCCCGGATGGATCAATGCCGCTCACAAGCATGGCGTCCCGGTGAGTCCAATGACGATGCTGTCAACCATGTCACTTGCCGGACTGTGCAATGAGCAACGGTGGTCTAGTTCTTTTAGGAAAGTTCGGGTATAGGGTTTAGGAATTTCATTTAAAAAAGTTAACTTGAAGTTGAAGTTAAAGTTGAATCTTTTGTGCCTTCTTGCAGGTGCTTGGGACTTTCATTACCGAGTGGGCACAGGGTGCTTCGGTGTGCCAGGCACTTCTTGCCACTGCAGAGAGTTGCTATATGTTCGCATCCCGTTTAGCGGAGCTGGCTTATGAGTTGGGCTTTGATGGCTGGTTGGTACGCAAATGCCCACTTGATTTTCCCAGAGCCTTCTCTTTCTACGTGTGCTTGAGGGTTTAGTGCCTCTAATCCAAGGGCGGAGACACAGCAATGGTTCGCAAATGTACCTAATTCTGGTGCCCAATGAACTGAGATGTGTTTTAAAAACAATTGTAGCATGTTAGGGCCCATCATTCCAAAGAATCAAGCAATTTCTTCTGTCTGGTATGTTTATTTATAGGAATAGTGGCATTCGTGATATTGTTGAACCAGG
This sequence comes from Rhytidiadelphus loreus, assembly GCA_947034895.1. NCBI lineage: Eukaryota > Viridiplantae > Streptophyta > Bryopsida > Hypnales > Hylocomiaceae > Rhytidiadelphus > Rhytidiadelphus loreus. The sequence continues at coordinate 66,878,055 of OX344762.1, forward strand.
GCCCTATGGCTGTGGTAGGAGTCTCTGGATTTATCAACGTCAATTTTAAAAGGTACAGATAAGATAAAGGTGATCCTTTGCTTTGAATGTTCATGGGTAGTTCAAAGGACATGTAAAGGAGGGTGAACAGATCTGTCATTTGGGATCGGAATGAAATATTCACAAATGTACCCGTCTTGATGGCATTTCCCCAACATTGCGGATAATCCCGGGAATAGGCTTTTCCAATTTGACATGGAAAGAATGGCATGTAGCAGTTTGACATTTGTATTTGGGGTAGTGTGAGGTGCTTGTTATACAGACAGTGAACAGAAGTGAAGGCGAGGGAAAGTGAGTTGAAGACAGTGCTGAGAGGAATGTGGGATAAACTGGAAGATGGCGCTTGGATCATTTTTGTACTGATAGATCTCTTATTGGAATAAGCAGATCAATATCGAGAACCCGATTGATAGGAAGGATATACCACGTCTTCATCTTTTCGTACAGCATTTGCGACAATGTATGCATTCTCGGTCAGCTAACTCTTACGTCATCTGGTAACGGTCCTCATCACGTTGGGCTCTTGTTTTCTTTGCAGTTCCATTCGTGAATTACTGCCATTCGGAACTATTAGCCTTTTAATGTTTTGTTCTGTTTGAGATCGTATTTTGAAATTGAATTTGTGGTTTCCAGGTACGATGCTGTCACTGAGAAAGGAGATCTGATGTGGCAAAATTGTTTGAATGAGGAAAATCGGTTATTTTTCGGTGATAGCGATGGGCTTTTCACCAACTACTCGTGGAGTGTGAGTCTCTACACCTCAGCAGAGCTTGTCATAGCCAAGCAATGCATGTAGAATTCGTAATGGCGCATTGTGTGGCAGTTTGTTTTTGAAACTTTGCAGTTTAGAACTGTCCCTCTATATTACTTCTGCATGTGTTCTCTGCGACCGAATGTCATCCTTGTCTAGACTTGTGCACGATCTTGGGGCCCAGTTACTCTCTCTGTCGCACTGACATGGTCTCGGACTTGTGTGGCCAGGCGTGGATGGCCCAATTGAGTGCCTATGTAGCTGGTGACCGGGCCACAGATGTTTACATGGGAGTGGATGTGTTTGGTCGCAACACTTTTGGAGGCGGAGGGTTTGACGTAAGAGTTGTACTCTCAAAATCTAGTTTTGTGTCTTCCAGGATGCGTTCTTGCGCTCCTGGAATGTATGAGTTGCCTCACTTCTCGAAATTGAATGTTGATCAGCCTGGGCAGTTACTTCTGTCGTCTGTTCTGAATTGCTTCGCTTCTGGCGAGTAGTGCAAGGAGTCCAGAGCAACGAAGCTGTGGAAGGAGTAAAATGATTAGAAAAAACTTAGTTCAATAGATATTTAGATCTAGTCGCTCGAGTTTGTATATCTTAGGTGAGATTGGTCGGGGTGCGCAGTGTGATATTGCTCTGAAGGTAGCCCAGAAGGCCCAAGTGTCAGCAGCTCTATTTGCACCAGGATGGGTTTCCGAAACCAATCAACCCCCTTCATTTGAGGTTGCGTCGACCAGGTCATAAGCAGCACCATTCTTCTTCCCATCAGTGTTGAATCCCCCCGCTTGTTCCATTAGGTGCATTTTTTTTCTTCTCTGCGTTCCCCTGGTAGGGAATTTGGATATCGTAGTTTTATTTCGTGGAGCTATTTTATCCTGATGCTAAGGATCGATGCAGATGGTGGAGTCGCATTGAGGATTGTTGGCCAATCGCTCGTTGCAGTCCAACTCAGCTTCCATTCTTTACCGATTTCAATCGAGTAAAGTCCTTAACTTCGTCCTTGGTGACATTGCTCTGGTCGGGTTGCAGATTGTGAAGTTTCTGAATCCGTTGATTTAATGTTGATTATGGAAAAGACGGGAGCATTATTTTGGTGAGGTGGGAACTGACGGCGGAAATGGCAACAGGGATGTGGAACGCGGGTGTCAGTGGAAGGGAACGAAGTTTCCACCCAACCATGGTTCAATTTATCATGTCAGAGTTTGCAGGTATGATTTCGTTGTGTTTCTTGACTTTGAATTGTTTCTTCTTGCAGCTATTGGATGTCGGATATTTTTTGCATTTTTGTCTTTCGAGTCTTGTGGTGATTGACAATGTTTGGATCTTGTGAGCCAGCCCCTTTTGAAGGTCATTTCAGACCCTCGGAGTTCCTTGGAGGTCGATATGAGGTACCCAGCACCTATTCCTCGGCAGCTACTTCAACCTATCATCTTTCTTGGATACCTATACTTGATGTTTGGTCTTTGTTTTGTTCTGTTTGTACCTATGATTTGCTGCTCCTGGAGCGTGACGTCCCCCATGACATTTTTGTAGGGGTTGGAAAGCAGAAGCTATCACGGTTTTCTTGAAATGTACAAGAATATATATTTACGGGAATAAGTCAATAGTATCCTGCTTCTTATTTTCATAAATTCTTTGGGATAAAAAGTGAGCGAGTATCTGATGATGTGGCAGCTATGAAGCAGCGTATAGTGGAGGGTCATGCCTACGGATTTCAGTATCTGACGGCGCTCTGGGTCTGGTGCAACTTTATGAGTCATCTATTTCTGTGACGGCTAACCGGCTTCTTCACGTATCCTACTCGGTAAGTGCTGCTCGTGCAGGCTTTTCTGAGGCTCTTCTTGTGTCGGTACAGCTCTTCATCTTCGTTATCCGCTATCCCAATTGTTTAGCAGCTTCTGTGCCTGTTTGTAGAAAGGTGCAATGACCAGTTAAAACCTAAGTCAGAAATCGACTATGTAGAATGCTTAGCTGCTAAGTGCAACCAAACCATTTTTCTGACTCCAGTAACGCTCTCTCTGAGTCCATGCGTTTGCCATATTCCTTCTCTTACAGGTCCAGGCAGATGATGAGCTCCACATCTGCCTTGCGCTCAATATCTCCAGGACGGACTCCAGGTTTCTGGTCTTGTTGGGGGAAGAAGTTGGCGATGCAGAAGTGCCTTCGAGCTTGCCAAACTGCGTCATTGATCGGAGTACGGCTAAAAGTGCCGGAAGCAGCAAGTGGAAATTACTTGAGCATAAGCTCGAACATGGCAATTGCAACGTCAATCAGATCTATGCAGTCGTGTATTCTGGTGATTTGGATGTGCAGAAACTCTTATCTTTGGTCGAGAACCGCAGCAAATCTTCCAGCACTTCTGTCCCGAGAGAAATCCCATTTCCACATGCATTACTTGGACATTTACGCATTTCGACTGAGCCGGAACATGACCGAGAGTTGTCCGAGATCATTTTCAAAGGTTGCGAACCCGAGTGGTTCCAAAAGTGTGAGTCCTGGAAATCAGTGAGCTTGACTTTGAGGTGGGGCTTGGTTCAGAGTCATGAGCCGAATGGTGGTTGCCAGTGGGTGCAGTATTATGTGTATGCTTCCAAAGATGAAGAATCCGGAGGACCTGGAAGAAGACATCCCGAGTATGTAGGGGTGGCGGTCGTACAGGCTTTCTCTATCCAGGATTTTCGGATCCCTAGTTCATGCAACATGCTGAATTTCTATGTGCAAGCCCAGTGTGCATGTGGTTTACGAGGGTCTTTTTCTCCTGCCTTTCCTGTAGATGTGTCTCACGCTTACCACCACCAACGGAGCTCCGATTCTGATCCTTCACAACCCCTGATGGCTGATATGGTCTGCAGTCTGAGCGAACCATGATCTGTGGTGATTTCTTTTGGAGAGCTCCGTGACATTCGCCTTGTATGGCTCCTCGTGAAGAGAAGTAATGTCCGTTCCCCACTTTTTTAGGAAATAGTTTTGAACATAATTTACCATTGACATCTCATTCGATGCATGGGTTTGGAGTCCCTGCTTTTAGGGAGACGAAGATTCCGTGCTAGGACTTGTTGGTGGTGTTGGGTCAGATTACCGCAAATTCGAAAAGGTTTTAGGACTGAGACTGAGTGTCTGATTGCCTGTTTTCCGTTTTCGATTCCTGACTTTTCTTTGACGCATTGAACCAGAGAGAGAATGTCAAAGAGTTGGTGTATGCTGGAAGTTGATTGCCTTGATGTGTTAAAGCTGGAGTACGGTATTACAGATTTGAAGACCCAAAGCCCAAAGTCGAAGAAAGAGTGGTGGAAACGCAAGTGAATCACACAGAGAGCCTGCATGGCACTCCAAGCATGAGGCTCAGAGTTTTGTTTTCAACAAGTCTTTTCTATTTGTGGTGGTGAAAAGTTAGTGAGAAACATTTTGAGTATGGGAAAAATTTCAAGAACTTGACTCTTAATAGGGCTTGAAGTTAGATGGAAATGTATTTTTTTGAAACTGCCCCAATGTAGCTAACATAGTTTGAGTCCTCATAAAATGTAATTTGAAACAAATTTTTTTCTTTTGGACAATTGTATGTCATATTTTATTGGTTACATACAAGCCAAATTTCAGAAGTTGATGAGTATTTTTCAAAAACATCCTTGAAAGATGTCCAAATTGGTTGGGCTACCAAAAGAAGTTTAGGGTAGTATAATTTTTTATTTGGGCACCCAATTAGAACAAGTAAATTATATTCCTACTGAAGGGGGACATATTCACACCTTGTGTTAAAATTTCATGAACATCTGATCAAAATTGACTTCATAGGAATCTAGTACCTAGAATTTCAATTACTTATACAATGATCAATTGGCCTTTAGGGGTTAATCCCTGAGAGATTTTGGTTGGCAATAAAATATAGAGTTGGAGTTCTAGAGGCAATTTAAATTATGACTACATAAGATTCCAAATACCAAATATAGAATCTTTATTCTTGCAAGTTCTTTTTATTCCAATCTATATATGAATTGATTCATAATTCTATACCAGAACGATGAGGCATTGAGTAACCAAGCTAGTTGCACTACTAAAAAATAGGCAAAAAAATATTTTTCTAAATAATTTATAATTGTACTTCATCTACTTCATATAACGCCCATAGTAAGCTCTTAATCCTTTAGTACTTTAGATATTGTAGTAGTAAATGACCATATTCTTGAACTATTGTTTGAAATGCATGAATAATTATTAATATAATATGAAGATTTTAAATCATTTATTCATAGAGAACTCCATCTTCTACGAGATTTTTCCAAATGAATTATTGAGGCGGTGCATCTTCACAATTGTAATGTTTATACAAAGTATATTTGAAATGTTGTCGCATTGCAACACAAAAATGCATTCCAACACATTCCAATTCAAAAATCAACATTGGAAACAAGGGACTCAACAAAACCAATCCTATATGGTTTTGTGGGTTCCAACGTAGTTTTTGACAATTCCAACGTAGTTTTCTTCTAGTGTATCCACTAAAATTACATTGTGTGCATCATTTTTTGCATGAAGCATTGTACACTGAAATGTAATTGTATAATGCAACACATTTGGCTTTATGTTTTTCTTTTTTTTGATAATTTTGAGAATGAAGAGAGTAATGAGTGTGCACTTTACACCGTTTTCAAGGAGAATTCTTTCGAAGGTTCCTAAAGCAAAAGCCCAAAAGCCCAAAACTCACTTAAAAAAATTCCTACATGGCTACAACCCCTTCGATCTACTATTCCCATTTGCCCGCCCGCCCCCCGCTCATCCGCTCCGTCCGTCTGTGTACGATGTCCGTCCGTCTGTCTGCTCCGTCTGTCTGTCCGCAATGTCCGTCTGTGCCATCTTCATGTCGAAACGTCCAATGGACGCCGTGCACTACGTCTACGCGTCCAAAAAATCTAGACGTCCAGATTTGGGACGTGATTTGCCCCTGGACGTTGAAATTTGTCAACATGGTATCCAGTAGGTAGAAAATGGAGATTTGATCATTACCTTACTAAATGGTAGTGTACATTATGAAAAGGGAAGATGTAAACTTGGAAACAAGTTGTCTCAACATTTTAAACAAATACCAATGAGTCTCCGCTCTTAAGTTCATTATCCACAATAAAACCATTCCATCCTTGGAATATTTGTGCTTGTGGAGATCCATGAGGCTTTTGAAAGAAGCATAGTCGCACCCTCCATGTCTTGGTAGATGACTGAGTTTGTAGAATGATCGAATCTTCTAATTTAACTCCATATTAATTGATAAACCAAACTGGCAGATACTAAAAATAAGAATTAAAGAAGACATAAGCGATCTAGCAACATATTTCAATCATAAAGCTTGGCATAAACTTAGTGATTTGAATGCATATGTTGGCATACCAACTGTAGCCGACGACGTAATGCGATGCATGTGGAAGTGAAAATCTTGGTAAAAAAGATATCATTTGAAGCTTGTAGTTTTGCAATCAAGGTAGGCATATCTCCTACTATCTATTTCAATCTGGCGTCGAATGTGGCATTTTGTTCATATTGCGCTAAAGAAAATTTAACATGCTCTTTATTATCCTCATAGTTATGCTGGGGATCCTCATGCACTAAATTATCATAAAAAAGGATCATCCTCATAGTTTAAACTATCACACCAAAACAACTGATAGGAAAATTAAATGGATTATTAGATATGGAGATCGACGGACATATGAAACCATCCACTTGGTGATACTCGAGGACGGAATGATCGAAAACTTCATCGGAGAGGTGAGTGTAATTTGGCTTTGCTTTTGATTTCTTTTAATCGTTGAAGTATTTTAACTAAAATTAACCAATTAAGATATAGTCTTAGATTTAAGAGTAAGCATTTAGAAAATTATAATTTTAACAATTAACCAAAATTTTAGATTAAAAAGATAGTTTTAACCAAAAGGAGTTACTAGATGAATTTAACTAGAAAAATCTCACTCAACAACCGTTAAGAAGTTAAAATCTAAGTGTGTTACATTCGTAGAAAGGTAATTTCTTGTTTTTCCCATAAAAGCTTTCAAAACCCTAAAAATAATAATTTAGATTGAAATCCATCAAATAGATTAGAGTAGACAACCCGTTAATCAAAAATCTCTTGAAATTACTTAAAAGATAGTCCTTCTAAGTATCACTTAAAAAATCTAATTAGGATTCCAAAACCATCTTTCATTTAAAAATTCATTTATTTTTGGATGAAATAACAATGGATGAAGTTTGGAACCCATTTGGATGAATTATTCCAAAATTGACTAAAAATAGACAAAAATTTAGGATTAGAAAATATACTTAATTAGAAGGCCAAGGCTAAAATTTGGATAAAATTTGACTTAATTGGCTATTTTTTATCAATAGATGAGGTTATTAAGGCCTATTAAGGTTTAAATTTCATCCTTTGATAACTTTTGAAGGAAATTTCCAAGTTTCACCTAGTTCACCATTTTAGAAACCTAAAAACGAGATTTAGAGATAGGATTAGATAACATTAGATTTAGATTCATAAAACCCTAAAGTTAGCATAGTTTCCCAAATCAACCAAACATACTAACTTTTAATGATTTCTTTTAAGACTTTGAAACAACAGAATATATCATTTTACATTAGAGAAAATGTGAGGCCTTTGGAAGGCCACTCCACAAGAGGATAAGGTGGGTTTGACTTGAATTTAATTTGCACTTTTGAAGAGGAAAGGGATATTTTTCCCCTATTCTCGCTCAGCTGCCATACGAAAGTGCAGAGCAACGTGATTGGAGAGTTATAATAATAGTTGTTGATTTGAATTGGTTAATGTGGATTTACTTGAAAATCTGTCAGAAATGGATGTAGTGTACAAGGAGATTTAAATTATTTACTTAGGACCTACAACATATATTCTATAGTAGTGGTTCCAACACTTTACTATTCAGTATAAATAAATATATTGCCATTGACACTACAACAACGGTAATGTTTTATCACTGCAAAAATATGACTTAGGATGACTGGCGACTACTCGTAGTCATATTCTTGGAAGTCAATACCTTGAAGAGAAATATGACTGCAAAATATGACTGCCAGTTGTTTTTGGGTCTTGTACTTCACGAGCGTATATTATACGTCCATTGGGAACACCAAAGTATTTCATAGGGAACTTGTTTTGGGGCAACCTAAGAAAAACATGGGCAATCAAAAAAAATATAGACAAGCCATTGTTTAAAATTTTGAAACCTAATCACCACTTTTTAAGGGTTTTGAAACCCTAGCTGTCATTTTTTTAGGGTTTTGAAACCCTAGCCACCACTTTATAGGGTTTTGAAACCCTAACCATCATTTTTTTAAGGTTTTGAAACCCTAGCCACTACTTTTTTTTACTCTTCTTCCTTGCCTTTTATTGTCTCTTAGTTCTTACCTATTGTTGTTTCTTCTTTGTTATTTCTAAGTTGTTTTTTGTTACATCTTTATTCTTGCTTCTTAGTTGTTATTTTTGTTGCATCTTCACTCTTGCTTCTTAGTTGTTGTGTTTTGTTGTATCTTTATTCTTGCTTCTTAATTGTATTTTGTTGCATTTTGAATTCACTCTTGTTTCTTAGTTGTGTTTTGTTGCATTTTGAGTTCATTCTTGTTTCTTAGTTATTGTGTTTTGTTGCATTTTGAGTTCACTCTTGTTTCTTAATTATTGTGTTTTGTTGCATTTTGAATTTACTCTTGTTTCTTAATTGTTGTGTTTTGTTGCATCTTGAGTTCATTCTTGTTTCTTAATTGTTGTGTTTTGTTGCATCTTGAATTCACTCTTGCTTCTTAGTTGTTGTCTTTTGTTGCATCTTGAGTTATTCTTACTTCTTAGAGTTGTCTTTTGTTGCATCTTCACTCTTGTTTCTTGTTTTTTTCTTCTTGCATCTTAATTCTTTCTTCTTCTTATTTCTTATTTCTTACTTTTTGTTCTCTTTTTGTTTTTTGTTTTTTGTTTCTTTTTGTTGCATCTTAATTCTTTTTTGTTGGTTCTTGTTACCTCTTAGTAGTTGTTCTTTATTGTTTCTTGTGCATCTTAACTTGTATTTGTTGTTATCTTTTAGCATTTTTTTCCTTTTTTCTTCTTATTCCTTACATCACCATTGTTTGTTTTTTACCTTAAATTTGTATTACATATTTTCTATTGTTGTAAACTTTTGAAGATTGAGCTTTGTTGTATTTTTAATTAAAAATTAACCTCCTATTCCTTTAATTGTATATGCAGGCAACAAAATTGAAACAAAGTCGTTGGAGGCTACTTGCAACTCACTTCATATTATTGTAAGAAATATAGTCTCTATTGACTTGTGTAAATAATTCATTGTGATATACATATTTTGTATTTGTGACTAATAAATTATAAATGTCATTGAAAGGAGTCACATTCCTTCTTATGTATTCCCTCTTTAATATAATTGTTTCTTGCATATCTTTAAAATCACATGTATTTAATTTTAACTACATGAAATCTTTTATTCAATTGTTAAATCATTTTAATGTATGATTGCAATGTGTCAAATCCATTTAAAATGTATGGAAAACATGATTGTAGTTTGTAATTGAAGCTATTTTGAACCTCGATCACCTCAATCACAAACAACACACACAAATCTAAGAAATATGATTGTTAATCATCTGGAATATCACTTGCTTGAGTTATATTTCATAATATATTTTGGCTCAAATATGACTACCTGTAGTCATATAATGCTCATAGTTATGTACACCAAAATATGACTATGCTTCCCAAAACATGATTGCAATCAATCACAAAATTACCAATGACATCCACGTGAAGTACCATGCCAACCGAGAATATGACTCATGAGAGTCATATTCCACATCGGTCAAAAATATAACTCAAGAGAGTCATATTCCAATATTAGCTAAAAATATAACTCACTTGAGTCACATTCTATATCAACAAAAAATATGACTCACTACAATCATATTCCACATCAATAAAAAAATATGACTCACCGTAGTCATATTCCACATCAACAAAAAATATGACTCACCGCAGTCATATTCCATAATAACAAAAAATATGACTCACTACAATCATATTCCATGTCATTAAAAAATATGACTTAACGCAGTCATATTCCATGTCATAAAAAAATATGACTCAACACAGTCATATTCCACAGTAACAAAAAATATAACTCACCTCAGTCATATTCCACGTCATCAAAAAATATGACTCAACGTAGTCATATTCCACATAGGATTTTTTCATTTATCTAGGCAGCTCAAAAAAAAGTCAAAGATAGTCAAAATATACGCTTTGTTGGCATACTATGGCTAATTATGGCTATTTATACCCCTCAACTTATATGACTACCAATATGACTGATGTTTGAAGCGACTGCTTCTAAACGACTACAGTTAGTCATATTTCGAGTCATTTATAGTGATTTCTGCGTGAGTCATATTTTTTGATTTTACGACTCACTGTAGTCATATTTTGCAATCATAAAACATTGCTTTTGTTGTAGTATACTAGTGTGAACAATTCTGATAAGCTTGTACACTGCAATTATTATTTATAACGTATTAGAATAGAATCTAATTGCATTTGGCGATATTCACCCAAGCTGACACTACAAATCTGATACTTTTCATAAGCTCCCTAATACTCCTTTAATAGCTATGTTTGTCACAACGGAGCGGCCCTCTAGAGGCCTCAAACTTTCTCTAATGAGTGTCCATTGCTTGGAAGGTGCTTATTTTGATCACCCTAACATTTCTTTATTAAAATTGTCGTCAAAATCCGTGTATAAGGTTCTAGCTCAAGGGTGGAGTTAGAATTGTCCACACCATTGCTGTCTATTTTGAATGTGCAGATGGATAATGCCACCGGCGATAATAAAAATAGATATGTTTTTTGTTTTGTGAAGTATACGTGAACTTCATGATTGTGATTCACACTCATGACGACATTGATGCATTGTTTGGAAGATGGAGTATGCTATTGAAGAAGGAGAACTTTCCAACTATTCCAACGTTGATGAAGTCGTTAATGGATGTGGAATCCATACCCACTATCCCTCATCTCATTGAGGAAGTGACAGACTTCAAGGAATTCATTGCTGGTGCATTTATAGATCGTTATGACATCCTTGTTGGACATACGAAGCCTCAACAAGTGAAGTTCTACTTGGATTCAAATGGAATTCCAGTCATGAAGTACAAATTGTTGTGTACAGATGTGGAATGGTTGAGGGAAGATGGCCATAGTATCAAACTTTGAAAGGAGGATTCAGAGGGGCACAATTTGTGGCCTCGTAGAATGTTGTTGCTAGTTCCCCAAAACCAATGAGAGGCTTGGAGGACATATTGAAAGGCATAGGTGGGTTTGTAAAGTATTGAGAGAACTTATGCAATGCAGATGTTACTGGGGAGTGTAGGAAGTGTTATGAGCATTTGGTGTACTATTGGTGTGATATAAAAGATGCTTTGCAAGAACCACTTACAGCCTTTCATGTTTTGAAGGATGATTTTTGGCCGACTACTCATACTAAAGTGACTCCGACAGATCAGTTATGAGAAGATGGCGAGGATTGTGAAAAGTTTGGAGAGGATGGTGCCTATGTTGGACCTCTACGGGGTCGTCCACAACCATCCTTTAGAGTGGGTCAAGATGTCTTTGAAGATTATTTTCTTGCAATTCGACCCATAGATGGTGACACCCGCCCAATTTGGATTGCAAGGGCCTTGTGTAATCCAAATTGTAACCCTGAGAAACCGAATTGCGTGCTCATTCAATATTTCCGTTTTACTTCGAGGAGTCAAGATGTTCAAGAGTTCTATAGTGGATGGGACAACGAAAGAGGTCTACGTTGGAAGGTTGATGAAATTGAACCGCCCCTTTGGCAGGAAACAATTGTTTTCATGATAGTGTGGAAGTCTCAAATCAAAAAAGATATCCGTCAATGTTTGATCAAGATCCCAAGTGCGCAAATTGAAATCATCAATAGGAGTCTCGCCTCGTATGTTTGATGTATTTGAACTATATTTACATATATGATATGGTTTTTGAATTTCTAATATCAAATATTGCAAATCTTTATGTATTCCATGGTAATGTACCATATCACCAATGGAGTTTCTATATTGCAATTGAGTAGATGGTATTCATTTCATTAGAATTTGTAGATTGATATTAGAAAAATTATTTGGACTGTAGTATTGTTTCTACAAGAAAGGTGTATTTAAATATTATATTAAAACATTTATTAGTACATTCTTATATGTTGTTATCTTTATAATTCATGTTATTGTATTTCTTTATTGTTTGTGAAAATTGCATTAAAAAATAACATGTGATTGGAAAAAAATGGGTAGTGCATATAAGCATTTTTTTTGTTAATGTGTCACAATAAGAATCCCGCATTTTAGTTGGTGTTTTGTAAATTTTCCAGATGGATTATAGGTGACGTCAGAAAAAACAACTTGTGTTTTTTCTGACGTCACCTAAAATCCATCTGGAAAATTTACAAAACACCAACTAAAACGCGGGGGTCTTATAGTGTGTTAAGCACTTGTCACATTTTTGGGTAGGGGCCAATTGGTTGTTATAACCTTTTTGCCTACTAAGCTCACTAAGAAGCATCAAGTCATGTATTTTTTCCAATCGCTTGTACGAATTCAACATGAATCAAACTCGGACCGCCAGAAGAAGATAAATAGCTTCTTACAACCAACCCTTCAGCTCATGACTTGGTGTTCAATACGTTACAATATTTACTTATATGAATCGAAACAGTACTTTTATAATAAATGAAGCCTACTAAAGGACTCTCAAATTCAAAAAACTCTCATTTTAATGGAAATTGCTCTTAATCAAACTCGAAAATTTAGTTTTTATCAAGGTGATTGGCTACAAATAAAATGGGAGTTTTGGATGTTGTATGGATAATATTATTTTAAGAGGTCCCCCATGTCTCAAAATAATGAATATGATGTTAATGTGAATTTAGTTCTCTATCCATTATCATATGCATGATATACAATGTATGAAGTCCCAGTTCTACCTAATATTCTACAAGGTAGTCAAATATTCTGGTCAAATGCTCCAGCTTTGGTCAAATCATCATATGCAATGAATGCTTCTATCACCTAATCATATACAAGATAATACTTTAAAATAGTATACATACTTTCTTAATTAAATCCTTTTTATATGTTGGTCAAATAGGCCAATCAATTTATATCTATCACATTTGATGTAAAAATACCTAGCATCCGTATTCTACATCAAATTTTTTCTATATATATGTAGAAAGTATAAAGGTAAGAATTTATACTCAAGGTTGATTGTGGGTCAATTTACACCTAATACCAAAAATTATGCACCAAAAGATAGCCTAAAACCATGACAAACAATGTCTAAAGGCTTTTAAGTAAATATGCTCTAAAATTGTGGAAAGCAATCCCTGTAATTGCATACGAGGTCTATAATTGTCATCTGCAAAGCCTAAAGCTATGGTTCATCCTATGACTACTACATTCAGACCTAATGTTGCTATTGCAACCTTAAATCCATGCAAACCAGCCCTAAAACCACACAAAAATACCTTTAGCTGTGGCATGCAATCCAATTCCTACTCTACACTAAAATTTAATAAATTCTTATCTATATTTTATAAATTCAATCGATTTGGAATTCGAATTTTATATTTGTGATTGGGATTGTAATCAATCTCACCATACTACACTTGAAGTTATAATTTTAATTAAAATTCAACCATGCAAGAAAACAATGAGATTAATCATTCAAGCAATTGACTTGTATTAGAGTCCACACAACTATCTACAACTCCTCCACAAATTGATTCACCATGTTTCCATTATAGCTCAAAACATACATTAGTGTTAAAAGGTACTTTGAACAATTAAGTCATTCAATTTTACCATTGTGTTAACATATCAACTGAAAAAGTCATGAATTAATCTACAAGTTCAACTTGCTACTAAACTACATAGAACACAAAGGCACACATTTATTAGTAATTGATTCACAATTTCCAAATAGAAGCCTTCACCATTGCACTCTCATCACTGCCCAACTACTACTAGATTTGATGAGCCCGGCAAACAAGAAAAAGGCCAACTTCAATCCATAGTATTTGTCGTATTATGGCAAGACTTGCTTCCTTATCTGGTGACCAATGATGTAGAGAAACTAAATCTTCAAACACATAGACCAGGACTTGATGCATGTATAGATCATTCAATGTAAGAGCCCGAGATGGAAAGTTAAAATAGTCATGTAGACCAAATCATGGGCGCCATTCTCTAAGCAAATCCACCATTAACCAAAGGAACAAAAACTTTTATTAGGCTTTAGCCTGCACTATTGCTAGTCATTCTCATCAATGTCCTTGCCAAAGTCTATTAAGTTTAACCATTGTCTTCTCTCAATTTACATAACCCTTGTCCAAATGAATGCTCTAGAAATAGTTAAGCTAAGGATCTCTATAAAACTAGCACTACTAAATCTACAACAATACCTCCTTGTAACATTCAACCCATCAAAATTTAAACTGTGAAGATGGGTGCAATTCAAAAATTATCACCAAATTAGTCACATTGCTCAATTGCTTGTTACAAACAAGCTTCAAATTGGCAAATCCTAACTCAGAAGGAAAAACAAACAAACAAACTAATGTATGGAGGCTTGGTACCTCGTAAAAAACCAATTGATCTGAATTTGTGACCCGTACAATTGTTGGATTTGGGCTCTAGACCTTGTTGCCCTTGCAATTTGTGCTTTGATGTTGGGTCTTTGTTGACAACAGCAAGCTTGTACTTTGGTGCTTCCCTACCAAGTCAAACTAAAAGTAGGGTTTCCATTGAGAGTCTCAAATCATATTTGGGTGAGATGTTGGTGGCTTGTCTTTGCTTATAGTGGGATGAAAATTTCCCTGATGGCTCTTCTTTCAATCTCGTCAAGGTTTAATCGCAAATTACGAGCATACAAAAAGATGCTTGTTGGATCAATTTGGACTCCTGTAAACTCACTTCATTACCTCATTTGTTTGGTATGCCTTCATATTGAAGTTGCGAATTTTCATCAAAGCCCAATTGTAAATGTTTGTAAATTCTCAATTCTTTGTCGCTCAAATCACTTAGACACACCCACAAGATTTACAAATAATCCCCACTTGCCTTCCACTCATTCTCACAGTAGACACACAATGCTTTAATGTTTCCAATCCTTCTCAAACTCTCGATCTAGAGTCAAACCCTAATTTTTCAAGGTTGCAACCTTGAGCATTCGCACATAAATCTATCCAACCTTCATTCAATTTTGTTCAATTGCCATCATAGGACTTCAAATTCACAATGCTAAAGTATCACTCATAAATCTCCACCTCAGATACTTGAAGCCTCAAAGAATCACCTCACAACATGCACGCACGAGATTTTGTGGTAAAAAAAGATACTCATAAAAACCAACAATCGTCATAGACCACTACAAACTAACCACTTTGCGTATTTTATTAACAATCACTCACAATGTGCATAAAAGTTGGCAGCAAACAAATCACAAATAATCACACACTTTATAACCCTAAGTGCAATATTTTTAGGCAAGCATTGTATAAAGGATATACAGAAAAATATTAATAAAAATATATTAAATAATGAGTATACTTACACAATGCTAAATAAAATATTATTGAAGTATATACAAAAATTAAAAAGTGTCCCCCTGTTATTGGTGAAAAGCTATGTTTTGCTTGTATGGTTCATAAGTGCAAATTTATATGGCCAAGTGCAAAAATTATGAATTGCATGTTATTGGCAAAAAAAAAAAATGTTAAATATTTTTAACACTCACTAGTCTTTGGACAGATCACTTGAGCAAACAAAAGAAGCCAACAAATCCATGAAGCCCCACAATATATGATAATAATCTTATGTTACTCTAAATGTAAGTGTTATAAATCTATCCTAACCACATTCAATGTATTTCACTAAGTTCAACAATTGTTCTTGAACTTGTTGAAATCTAAACCCAAACAATGAAGGAGTTTAACAAAGGCCTCTAATGCTATTTTCATCCCCGGGGAGGACACTCCCTATGTTTTAGCAAACTACGTGCGGCGGAAAAAGTAAAACAAGTAATACACCTTAAAATTTAATTTCTTTTTCAAAAAAAAAATTATGGATAGATTTTACTACTTTATAAGTTTATGTTTTGAATTATTGGTATTTTTTTGTGCTAATAGTAATTAGTTATAAATTTTTGAAGAAAAAAGATACACTGTAAAGCTGAAAATAACTTTCACACCTCTATATTATATAAGAAAAAAAATTTGAAAAATGAAAAAAAAATTATATAGAATAGCTTTCTATTGAAAGTTTATTTGGGTTGAATATTGATGCAATAGTCATCTTCATGTGAGCTCTATAAATATTTTAGTTGGAGAACATGCCATTTTAGTTCATTTTTCAACCCTTTCTAGACAATATATCTTATGTTATTTGGAATTGAATTTTTTTGTCAATAGAAACCTTTAGTCATTGTTAAACAAAGCTCAAAATTTTAGAATGAAATTATAGTTTATTCAAGGTGAATTACATGAATTACTTTTTCCACCGCCGCACGTAGGTACCCCAAATGTAGTGAGAGTGTCCTCCCCTAGTTTTCATCATACATGTCATGACTTTTGCTTTCATAGTTTCAATGTATGTTGTATGATAAGTTGAAAATGTAATTTTGAATTTTGAATTCTAAAATAAATAATCATATGATAAATTAGCCTCTCACAATAATTTAAAGTAAAAATATGGTACTTAAAAATATGCCAAATTAGAAAATTAGGTAATGATATGGTTTATTTAATCCATCCCTTCTATCAAAATACCTCCATTAATAATACCTTGCAGTCACACATGATATGTAAACTATTTGAAGAGTGACCCCCTTGTGGATCTAGCTATGGGAGCGTATAAATGATTTATTATCATTTTGGAAGTGTCCATTTGGAGTAAATGGAGAGTAGAAAACAATTCAAATATGCCAGTGTACGCCTTGGGTGGTAATAAAACTTGACAAACTATCTTAGTAGAAATTTTGAGCCAAAGACCAAAAATTGGAGGCTAATGAAAGTGAAACGAAAGTAACTGGACAAATTGCAAGAAGGAAATCTTGCACAATCAAGCAGAATCTGGAAGTTGGGGAAGGAGAGCATAAATGGCTAGACAAATTGTTGCAATGCTAAAACATGAGATAAGTTTCTAAAGTGATTACCTGTGTGTTTTCATGTTGAATTAACTCATGAATTTTTTTGAGTGGTGAATGCTTATAATATATGTGGTTGGATCATGCAAGTAATTGCTATTGTAAACTTGCATTAGTATAGACCAATTGTCTAAAACTTGAGGGATTTTGAGTGATGATAGCATTTGATAAGGTTATGAACAATTGAAATGAAGAGCATATACATGAGTAACTTATGAGATTCTTCATGTGGGTGTGTCTTAGGGAATTTAACCTTGTGATATATTGAATTTGCATTTGTAATTTCATGGTTGATAAATTATCATTAGTTTGTGTAAATACTAAGGGAGTCGAAGATTTAAAGTTTATAAATAATTCTAATTTTAAGTTTGGTTGAATATGGTCTGTTGGTTGTAGATCTTGGCAAAAGGCATCCTAAGTCCTAAGAGAAATTGTCAAGGGACATGTAAATCAAGAGTGTATAATCAATTTGATTAATAATGGATTTTACTATTTGGATTAATAGTTGGGAGAAAAAAGAACCAATGGTAATGCCATGGGTTTGGGTTCCTAACTTTTAAATGGTTCATTTGTCTTGTGTGAGTAGTGAAATATATATTGGTGATAAGTTACTGACTAATTGTTGTGATTTTGTAGAAGATGATTTCTGAAGTTTTGCATTCCACAATCATACCCTGCATTAGATAGTGACAAATTGTCATAGGACTAGGATTGATTTGTTACTCATCATAAATAGTAATTAGGCTACATAAGTAGTGATTGGACAAATTACCAAAGGCAAAGATAATCACAAGTAATTAAGGAACTGTGTAATATCTATATTTATATCTATAAATAGGTTGATACAATCTTGGTGCAATGATTAAGTTCATAGGTTGATAGTGCATTCTATATGACAAATTGTGGTTTTATCCTAAAAGGCCTTATTCATTATAATTGGACAATTGACAGATTTTGAGACTTTTGCCCTAAAACAATTTTATGGAGTTATCCTCGAGTCGAGGATAAGTTGAGACTGCAACCTTTTGGCAGTGAAAGGTTTTTATGCATAGTAATATTTTAAAGTCTCAAATTTCCAAATAGTCTCAGAATTGAATAGTTATGACTATTTATCTTTGACTCGAGGATAAAATTGAGACTACCCTTTGTCCAAATATAACGAATAAGGCCTTCTAACTAATTATCTAAAATGGGCCCCTACTAGGCAAGATTGGGACAACACTCATGTGTCCATAGTATTGGTAATGGATTGACCACCAAATTCATATCCTTGGGAAATAAGAGTGGAAATGAATGGTTACTAGCATTTGGAAAATTATATGCTAATTACATATATATCCCATTTTAATTCTAAAATATAAGTGACTTTAGCTACAATCCATTAGATTGTTTGACCATTCCCTAGATTTTAAACCCCTATATTATAGTCTTGAGTTTCTGCAAGGTAGGCAAAATCTAAACTACATTTAATTGTTTTTGCTAAGTCCTAGTGACAACCAAAGATCTTTTTCATTGAAAATTTGAAACCTTGCAATTTGACAAAACTTTTTTGGTGTTTTTGCAATGCAATAAGCTCTATTCTAATTTTTGTTAATTCTTAAAGGTCCATGGAGTATTGTATATTCCAAACTATATTTGACTTTTAGAATATTAATTATATACAAAATTATGGCAAGGCATACACCATAGGATTGATGATTCAATAATTAGCATCTTTCATTTGGATGTTATTTCAACATCTAAACCTTTTTATACCCAAAGATAGCACCATACATGACAAATACATGACCATTTTGTACCTTTTGAGACATGTAGAAGGTGCAATAATCATTCAAATTGGTGGTGCCATGTGTCATCAAATCCTATTTAACATGAATCCAAATTGTCGTCTCCATTATATACCTCAATTCTTGCAACTCTATACTAGATACAAGAAAAAAATGCTTTTAAAATTGGGCTTATCCGAGCCTCAACTAAAGGATTAATCTTGCAATACTACTAAAGATGTTTTTTACCAAGCTTATAATGTAGTAGTTATGTTTTTTTGGACATCAATCTTCTCTATGTGGATGTCCAAAACAATCCACTATACTAGCAATGGACAAGCCCCCAAACATGGAAAATCACAGAAAACATACTTTGATTTCAACAATATTTTAGAGGACATATCCCAAAAGACGGTCTTTGAAGGTGATGAATGTTTGCGATGTGGCTGCTTCATAAGTGCTACACAGGTAAGGAAAGCCATGTGTGAATGTTTTTCATTTGTTCCATCTATGTCATGGCATCTGTTGTGGCATCCAATGAAGGTGACATGGCATGTCTAGTCAGTATAGTTTTATACCGTCTAAGAATTTTTTTATTGTTTTTTCAAACATCAACTGAGATGTCAATTTGTTTTTTGTAATGTCAGCTCAAACATCTACATGTTTTGTAACATCAATTAAGATGTCCAAATGCTTCCTTAGACATCAACTAAGACTTTTAGATGTTTTTTGAGACATTAACTAAGACAACGTTGTGTTCATATACATTATGCCATACTCAATACACCATACTCAATACACCATGACATTCAAGTTATTTATGCAAGTATAGGATGGTAGGAGGTATAACAAACCATGTGGAATATGTAAAACATAGAATTTATATTAAAAGTAGAGTTCCAAAGATAAACATCAAGATGAACACGACCTTGTCTCAATTGATGTCGTAGAAAACAATTGAACATCTAAGTTGATGTCTCAATGGACACCTGATTTGACATCACAAAACATTTGGAAGTCTAAACTAATGTTTCAAAAAACATTTCAAAAAACGTATAGATGTCATAGTTGACATCTCAAAAAATAGTATAATTAAAAAATCTCAAACATCATAAAAGTGTGCTAATATGGCATGCCACGTTAGCATTGTTGGTTGTCATATCACTCTCATACCATGTCTAGTGCCACGTCAGGTGCCAGGTTTTTTGTTTCTTTTGCAAAGCATGCCATGTGGTTGCCCTTCCCTTGTTTTACAAACATTTGGTGAGCATTTTACCTTAGACCTAGTGACTTGTAGAAATTTACCCGCCCCTAAACTATAAATCCTTGTTGACATGGCACTTTCATGTTCTTTTGGGATGTCTATGAAAAACATGACTAATTTTTTTTAGAATGTCTTATATAATATAGTCATCAACTCTAGCATCAAGTTGTTTTTCCATTGACATCCACATATTTCCTACAGCATCCACCACAATTTTGCCACCCATAGGCTCTAACATACTTTTGTCTACAAAAACATGTCGCATTTTTGTTTGATGTCCCAAATATATAGGTTTCTTCAAGAAATTTCTTTTGGAAGTTGCTTGAATGCATTTTCAATGAATAGTATTGCACATTCCTTCATTATGGTATTATTGACTTTTCTAATGAAGACAATGCTTAACCCCTAAAAACCCATAAGGTGACTTCTACAACTACATTTGTAGAAAATCCAAAATGTGAACCTTACTAATAGTCCATCAACAACAAAGAGACCCTATATGATTTTTTCCCTTGGATGAATCTATTGGTTCAATCCAAGCAAGAAATGATTGATTGTGCAAATTTTGGTGAATTTTTTGAGAATAGAAAAGAACTCTAGGCCATCACTTCACATCCTCATATCTTTTTTACCACACCTCAAAATGATTTGAAAAAAATTACACATCAAGATCATGATGATATGCATGTATGGGAAAAGATCAGAGTTTTTGGAGCACTTTTGAGCATTCCAATTTCAACATATGTACAAAGTACCACCTAACCGAACATTTTTCATGATCAATTTTGTCAATGCATGGTGGCATTTCTACAAAAATTGTTTGATTTCATCAATGTTCTTTTCAATGAAAAGCTACATAAGTCTTCTTTCATTTCAACGGTGGTGATTATCAAAATCATTCCACACAAATGAGGAATTATGTTTATTACATGAGCTAGTCAAGAAAAGAAGAGCTTTGCTTAAACACACCTAGTCCTTTAGGGGTTAACCCATGGATCACTTGTATAGTGTATTTTAGACACTTCTTGTTATTTACACTTGATGTGAATTTTAGCCATGAAATAGATATTTTTTGAATTTATCAAATTTAGTTTCTACTCCAATTGCAATATTCAAAAAAGAATCTTAATATTCAATTTTATTGCAATATGAACTTTGGACCTACAACCATGGTTTGTTGATTTTCTAATTTAAAATGACACAATATATTTGGTTTATACTATATATGATGTTCTACTTTATAGTATAAAGCTATGGTAAAAATTTCAGATTTTATGAGCATATTTTTATTTATTTAATATGAATTGTCTTCACTTTTTCCTTAAAACATTCAAATTTTCACAACAAAATCTGAAAACTTTATGCAAAAACAGACATGTAATTTCATCTGTGAAAAATAAATTTCAAAAATTTCATTCATACAAAGTTGCAAAATGGTAGCAAATAGAGTGAAGGATTATGAAGCGAGGAATCCATAGTTATGGGCCAGACATAAGTTCAGTCCAAAGTCTCATGATTTTTATGTCACATTTTCATTCGCACAATTTTTCATCCATTTCTTTTTAGTAACATCCCCAGAGCTTCTGCTGCAGACTTTTGAGGATCCCCATTCCTGAAATTGCTTCACGTTCGAATTGTCGGCATTCAAGCCTTTCAACACTCCCGAACTCTTCGATTGTTCGCTTCAGGGTTAGATTTCCAGCAACGCCCATCGAATTCATTTCAAGGCTCATCTTTCGTGAGTTACCTGAACTCATTATTTCAATTTCAGATTGTTTTCAGTATCTTGTTCTTTGAATTCTATGGACGTTAGGATGGAGAATTAGGGTGGAGAATTAGATTGGACGATTTCAGCTTGGTAGGTTCTGGACCACTTGAATCTGTGTAGAAATTGGAGGTTTGTTGTAGTTTTACGGTTTACGAATGTTCCTAAGTCTTTGGACGAGTTTGAAGTGGAACACGCAGCTGGTGCACGATTAATGTGGTTCTAGGGTATTGTGAGTTTCGTTCGGTAGGTTGAATCCGCGTTGAAATTGCAGTATTGTCGTTATAGTCTTCGGTTTAATGTCGGAACTAGAGTGATAATGGAGGACTCGAGAGAATTGATGAAGAGTAGTGGTTTTTTATTTTGGAGCTTATTTCGCCATTTCGAATGTGTGTGTAAAAGCGCGTCTAATTACTGTCAAAAACTAGGGATTCCCGAAATCATTTGTATAAGCGCCGAGCAGAGTTTGTATTATGAACGAGGTCGGATATATGTTCCTCTTACCAAATGAAAGAGCATTCCAACACACGAAGAAATGCCCATTTGAACATCCTTCTTGAACATTTCTTGTAGGAGTAGCATGTGAACGAGCCTTTGAGTAACTTTGTGTGCAATCAAAATTTTGTGTATTTTTCATGTTAACTGCGAAGATCCAGAATGCATGGAGATTGTTTTATGTGAAATGGCATGTGTTGAGAACATGTGTGTGTCTTGTGCAGGCGATGTTGTCCTCGATCGAAATCAAATTACTTGTGCAGGCGATGGTGTCCTCGCTCGAAACCAAATTACCAGTAGCCCAACCACTTCACACGTTGACCGAGCTCAGTTCTCGAACTTCACTCTCGTCGCCACTCCTGGAGTATGTGAAATCCTCAGTGCCATTGGTTACAAGGCCTCGGTCGGCAAGGCCCAAGCTGCTTGTGTGCCATGACTACAAGGGAGGGTACCAAGAGGACAAGTGGGTGCAGGGAAAGGAGGGAATGGACGGGTACGTTCTCTGGCAATGGCATTTGGTCGATGTGTTTGTGTACTTTTCGCACTCACTGGTCACCATTCCGCCTCCCGGATGGATCAATGCCGCTCACAAGCATGGCGTCCCGGTGAGTTTCATGATGGTGCTATCAATCTTATTTCACTTACTCGACTCTTCAATGAGAGATTTAGTTCTGATAAGAGAGTTTGGGTTTAGGGTATAGGGTTTAGGAATTTCATTTCTCAAAGATTGCTGGAATTTGATGGATGAACGAATGCCGCTCACAAGCATGGCGTCCCGGTGAGTCCAATGACGGTGCTGTCAATCATATCACTTGCCGGACTGTGCAATGAGCAACGGTGGTCTAGTTCTTTCAGGAAAGTTCGGGTATAGGGTTTAGGAATTTGATTTTAAAAAGTTAAGTTGAAGTTGAAGTTGAAGTTGAATCTTTTGTGCCTTCTTGCAGGTGCTTGGGACTTTCATTACCGAGCGGGCACAGGGTGCTTCGGTGTGCCGGGCACTTCTTGCCACTGCAGAGAGTTGCTATATGTTCGCATCCCGTTTAGCGGAGCTGGCTTATGAGTTGGGCTTTGATGGCTGGTTGGTACGCAAATGCCCACTTGATTTTCCCAGAGCCTTCTCTTTCTACGTGTGCTTGAGGGTTTAGTGCCTCTAATCCAAGGGCGGAGACACAGCAATGGTTCGCAAATGTACCTAATTCTGGTGCCCAATGAACTGAGATGTGTTTTAAAAACAATTGTAGCATGTTAGGGCCCATCATTCCAAAGAATCAAGCAATTTCTTCTGTCTGGTATGTTTATTTATAGGAATAGTGGCATTCGTGATATTGTTGAACCAGGGCCCTATGGCTGTGGTAGGAGTCTCTGGATTTATCAACATCAATTTTAAAAGGTACAGATAAGATAAAGTTGATCCTTTGCTTTGAATGTTCCTGGGTAGTTCAAAAGACATGTAAAGGAGGGTGAACAGATCTGTCATTTGGGATCGGAATGAAATATTCACAAATGTACCCGTCTTGATGGCATTTCCCCAACATTGCGGATAATCCCGGGAATAGGCTTTTCCAATTTGACATGGAAAGAATGGCATGTAGCAGTTTGACATTTGTATTTGGGGTAGTGTGAGGTGCTTGTTATACAGACAGTGAACAGAAGTGAAGGCGAGGGAAAGTGAGTCGAAGACAGTGCTGAGAGGAATGTGGGATAAACTGGAAGATGGCGCTTGGATCATTTTTGTACTGATAGATCTCTTATTGGAATAAGCAGATCAATATCGAGAACCCGATTGATAGGAAGGATATACCACGTCTTCATCTTTTCGTACAGCATTTGCGACAATGTATGCATTCTCGGTCAGCTAACTCTTACGTCATCTGGTAACGGTCCTCATCACGTTGGGCTCTTGTTTTCTTTGCAGTTCCATTCGTGAATTACTGCCATTCGGAACTATTAGCCTTTTAATGTTTTGTTCTGTTTGAGATCGTATTTTGAAATTGAATTTGTGGTTTCCAGGTACGATGCTGTCACTGAGAAAGGAGATCTGATGTGGCAAAATTGTTTGAATGAGGAAAATCGGTTATTTTTCGGTGATAGCGATGGGCTTTTCACCAACTACTCGTGGAGTGTGAGTCTCTACACCTCAGCAGAGCTTGTCATAGCCAAGCAATGCATGTAGAATTCGTAATGGCGCATTGTGTGGCAGTTTGTTTTTGAAACTTTGCAGTTTAGAACTGTCCCTCTATATTACTTCTGCATGTGTTCTCTGCGACCGAATGTCATCCTTGTCTAGACTTGTGCACGATCTTGGGGCCCAGTTACTCTCTCTGTCGCACTGACATGGTCTCGGACTTGTGTGGCCAGGCGTGGATGGCCCAATTGAGTGCCTATGTAGCTGGTGACCGGGCCACAGATGTTTACATGGGAGTGGATGTGTTTGGTCGCAACACTTTTGGAGGCGGAGGGTTTGACGTAAGAGTTGTACTCTCAAAATCTAGTTTTGTGTCTTCCAGGATGCGTTCTTGCGCTCCTGGAATGTATGAGTTGCCTCACTTCTCGAAATTGAATGTTGATCAGCCTGGGCAGTTACTTCTGTCGTCTGTTCTGAATTGCTTCGCTTCTGGCGAGTAGTGCAAGGAGTCCAGAGCAACGAAGCTGTGGAAGGAGTAAAATGATTAGAAAAAACTTAGTTCAATAGATATTTAGATCTAGTCGCTCGAGTTTGTATATCTTAGGTGAGATTGGTCGGGGTGCGCAGTGTGATATTGCTCTGAAGGTAGCCCAGAAGGCCCAAGTGTCAGCAGCTCTATTTGCACCAGGATGGGTTTCCGAAACCAATCAACCCCCTTCATTTGAGGTTGCGTCGACCAGGTCATAAGCAGCACCATTCTTCTTCCCATCAGTGTTGAATCCCCCCGCTTGTTCCATTAGGTGCATTTTTTTTCTTCTCTGCGTTCCCCTGGTAGGGAATTTGGATATCGTAGTTTTATTTCGTGGAGCTATTTTATCCTGATGCTAAGGATCGATGCAGATGGTGGAGTCGCATTGAGGATTGTTGGCCAATCGCTCGTTGCAGTCCAACTCAGCTTCCATTCTTTACCGATTTCAATCGAGTAAAGTCCTTAACTTCGTCCTTGGTGACATTGCTCTGGTCGGGTTGCAGATTGTGAAGTTTCTGAATCCGTTGATTTAATGTTGATTATGGAAAAGACGGGAGCATTATTTTGGTGAGGTGGGAACTGACGGCGGAAATGGCAACAGGGATGTGGAACGCGGGTGTCAGTGGAAGGGAACGAAGTTTCCACCCAACCATGGTTCAATTTATCATGTCAGAGTTTGCAGGTATGATTTCGTTGTGTTTCTTGACTTTGAATTGTTTCTTCTTGCAGCTATTGGATGTCGGATATTTTTTGCATTTTTGTCTTTCGAGTCTTGTGGTGATTGACAATGTTTGGATCTTGTGAGCCAGCCCCTTTTGAAGGTCATTTCAGACCCTCGGAGTTCCTTGGAGGTCGATATGAGGTACCCAGCACCTATTCCTCGGCAGCTACTTCAACCTATCATCTTTCTTGGATACCTATACTTGATGTTTGGTCTTTGTTTTGTTCTGTTTGTACCTATGATTTGCTGCTCCTGGAGCGTGACGTCCCCCATGACATTTTTGTAGGGGTTGGAAAGCAGAAGCTATCACGGTTTTCTTGAAATGTACAAGAATATATATTTACGGGAATAAGTCAATAGTATCCTGCTTCTTATTTTCATAAATTCTTTGGGATAAAAAGTGAGCGAGTATCTGATGATGTGGCAGCTATGAAGCAGCGTATAGTGGAGGGTCATGCCTACGGATTTCAGTATCTGACGGCGCTCTGGGTCTGGTGCAACTTTATGAGTCATCTATTTCTGTGACGGCTAACCGGCTTCTTCACGTATCCTACTCGGTAAGTGCTGCTCGTGCAGGCTTTTCTGAGGCTCTTCTTGTGTCGGTACAGCTCTTCATCTTCGTTATCCGCTATCCCAATTGTTTAGCAGCTTCTGTGCCTGTTTGTAGAAAGGTGCAATGACCAGTTAAAACCTAAGTCAGAAATCGACTATGTAGAATGCTTAGCTGCTAAGTGCAACCAAACCATTTTTCTGACTCCAGTAACGCTCTCTCTGAGTCCATGCGTTTGCCATATTCCTTCTCTTACAGGTCCAGGCAGATGATGAGCTCCACATCTGCCTTGCGCTCAATATCTCCAGGACGGACTCCAGGTTTCTGGTCTTGTTGGGGGAAGAAGTTGGCGATGCAGAAGTGCCTTCGAGCTTGCCAAACTGCGTCATTGATCGGAGTACGGCTAAAAGTGCCGGAAGCAGCAAGTGGAAATTACTTGAGCATAAGCTCGAACATGGCAATTGCAACGTCAATCAGATCTATGCAGTCGTGTATTCTGGTGATTTGGATGTGCAGAAACTCTTATCTTTGGTCGAGAACCGCAGCAAATCTTCCAGCACTTCTGTCCCGAGAGAAATCCCATTTCCACATGCATTACTTGGACATTTACGCATTTCGACTGAGCCGGAACATGACCGAGAGTTGTCCGAGATCATTTTCGAAGGTTGCGAACCCGAGTGGACCCAGAAGTGTGAGTCCTGGAAATCAGTGAGCTTGACTTTGAGGTGGGGCTTGGTTCAGAGTCATGAGCCGAATGGTGGTTGCCAGTGGGTGCAGTATTATGTGTATGCTTCCAAAGATGAAGAATCCGGAGGACCTGGAAGAAGACATCCCGAGTATGTAGGGGTGGCGGTCGTACAGGCTTTCTCTATCCAGGATTTTCGGATCCCTAGTTCATGCAACATGCTGAATTTCTATGTGCAAGCCCAGTGTGCATGTGGTTTACGAGGGTCTTTTTCTCCTGCCTTTCCTGTAGATGTGTCTCGACGCTAATCACCACCAACGGAGCTCCGATTCTGATCCTTCACAACCCCTGATGGTCGATACGGTCTGAAGTCTCTGAGAACCGTTGTCTCTTGTATACAGCTGCATGACATTCGCCTTGTATGGCTCCTCGTGAAGAGAAGGAATGTCCGTTCCCCACTTTTTTAGGAAATAGTTTTGAACATAATTTACCATTGACATCTCATTCGATGCATGGGTTTGGAGTCCCTACTTTTAGGGATACGAAGACACTCTGCTAGAATTTGTTAATAATTCTGCTTCAGATTAGTGCAAATTCAATATATGGGTTTAGGATATGAGTCTGAGACTGAGTGTCTGTTGCCTGTTTTCCGTTTTCCATTCCTTACTTTATCTGATTCATTGAGCCGGAAAGGGAATGTCAAAGATTTGCTGCATGCATTCTGAAAGTTGATTGCCTTGATGTGTTAAAGCTGGAGTATTCCAGATTTCGAGACCAAAAGCCCAAAGTCGAAGAAAGAGAGGTGGAAACGCAAGTGAATGACACAGAGAGCCTGCATGGCACTCCAAGCATGAGGCTCAGAGTTTCGTTTTCAACAAGTCTTTTCTATTTGTGGTGGTGAGGGACTTTGAGCAGTCTCTGACTCTGTGTCCCGATTTGGGGTAGGCATGTCGGTTGGACCCACACTTGCCTTAGTCATTATGCATTTATCTTTCACAAACTATACATGATGGCAGGTGGGTTTTTTTCATTTTATGTAGTTGACGTACTGCAGAAAGCGATCATCACTGGAAGGGATGAAGGTATTTACATCCATGGAGATTGTTGAAAATTGCAACATATGGATGGAATTTTATTTATGTATCCAAAATCATGTACATTCATCCGAATTAAAGTGATACTGTTCCAGATTTGGTAGCAAATTGGCAATTTCGTCCACCTAAAAGCAAGAGTATTTTGCTCAAGATCCACTACAAAAAAATAATTGCTTTTCAGCAAAAAAACGCTCAAAAATAACCCTGCACAATGGTTTCAAAGAAACTTCTTTCTTCATATTGTAAGTGAGTTGGTTTTCTTCCTGATTTTAGAATTGCAATAAATTTTATTGAATGACCAAGTATTACTGTTTAGGCAAGTGAAAATAACTATGTAACTTACAGTACAATGCATGTGCAATGAAAGGGAGATTTGGTTTTAAAGAAATATTGAACATTCAGCTTGCAGTGAATGGTAAATCATTAAATATGCAACTTAACATTATTTCGAACTATTTTTCTTGTGAAAGGTTAAGATTATTGCTAATGATTGACAAGCTTTTCAAAATATATAACACAGATTTGAAATTGCTAAGCCTGATTAACCCTTAAACAACGAGTTGGTCATGGTGGAAATTAGTTGTTTTGAAACCATGTGAATTGTTGGCTTAAAAAAATGCAAAAGCACTCATTGGAGGCCAAGGTGAATTGACCCCCTCATTGCCCCTCCAGGGCAAACCCAAGAATTTTTTATTTTCAAGGCTTAATTTTTTTTGAAATTCTGAATTCATATTTGCAATTAGAGGCCCCAAATTACTCTCAGGAGATGCAAGAATTATCAAAAAATTGGCACAACATAGGGGGCTTTTTCTTCAAACCAAAGTTGACTAGGGCAATGAGGGGGCCAATTCTCCTTGTGTCTCATTGGAAGTCAAACTATTGTAAATGACATTCCCTTTTCACACAAAATTTGGAGGATGAATAGTTGCACTTTTGTTCCTTTGTCATTCATCCGCCGAAAAATGTCCTCAGTGTCATTTATGGGTTAAAAACTTGGAGTGCATTGTATCATCATGTTTAGTTTATGTCCAATCCATACATTAAATTAGGCTATTTGTTTGTTTTGTTTGTTACAATGAGAACTCCTAGAATGTGTGTCCCTTGGTCTTGTTTTCTAACACTTTGATTCATGGAAGAAAAAATACTAAATTTCAAAGTTTTTAAAAAATTTAAAAATTTAAAACATATTTTTGTTTTTGTTGAAGTGTACAGATCAAGGAGGGTTTAGACATCACTTTCGACATCCCAATGATTGTAGCAATGGCATAGGTGACACTTATGCAGATGAAGTTTATATAACTTCAAGTCTAGAAATATCAAATCCATCTAGGGAGATAGCCATCAAATCAACATCCACCAACATTAGATGGGAACTTTTGATGCCTACAATAACTTTTCAAAGTGAAATAAATAAATAAACAAATAAATAAATAAATAAGAAATTATAAACGTCACATTGCAATTTAACCGTGTAATATTGTTGCAAATACTAAGTGTTCCATGGATGACAAAGAATCCTTCTATATAAGACAAAAGTATAGATGTTCATTTTTAAAATTTAGTGTGTAAAGGGGAAGTCTTGTACACTAATACTTTTGACCTCTAATGAATTCTCTTGGCCTTTTTAAGCAAATGATTTATGCAATGCTAAGACGGATGATTTCCATGGAAATCAATTTGTCCTTCTAAGATTAACCCGTGAAGAATCTTGGTTGATAGCAAAATATAGATTTGGAATTTTGGAGGCAATTTAATTATGACTTGACAAGATTCTAGATAACAAATATGGAATCTTTATTCTTGCAAGTTTTTCTTACTCCAATCTGGATATGAGTTGATTTATGTTAGCCTTATACAAAAACAATGAAGCATGAAGTTACCAAGCTAGTTGTACCACTAAAAAAAGAGGCAAAAAAATGGTTTTCCTAATACACTTGATTGTAACTCATCTACTTTATATAACTCCTGTAGTAAGCTCTTAATCCTTTAGCACCCTTGGTACTATAGTAGTAAGTGACCATATGTATTCTTTACTTATTGTTTGAAATACATTAATAGTTGTTAATACAATATGAATTTTTTTCAATCATTTACCTATAAAGAACTCCACATATCTCATACATGCATCTCCTATGAGATTTCCTTGATCATCACACAATGCATCTTCAAGATCATAATGTTTGTAGAAAGTATATTTCAAATGTGAAAAGAAAAAGAATCCAGAGGGGCTCAAGTTCAATGAGTAATACGTAAGGAAAATTTGCAAAAGTGAAGATGAACCTATCCATCAATATGTACACTTGACAACTAATAAATTATGACTCATATTACACATGCTTCTCTACTATCCAAAATTTGAAGTAATTTTGGAGTTTACAATTGTTGAAATTGTAAGGTTCTTTGCAAAATATTATACAAAGAATATTCAAGTCTTGTAGGATCAAAGACATAGAGTTTTGTAATAATGTCTTGGACATGTTTTGTTGTTTTAACAACATTATTGACTTTGATACTATTAAAATTTATCTTGTTATATAGGTCAACAATGGGTTTTTTTTCATGATCATCTTTTCTAACAAGACTAGCTTTTCTTTATCGTCCATATCCTTCAGAAGTCATCCTACACCAATTCCTTTTTCATGACCAAGTTTCTTTTCTATTGTTTGTCAATGTTGTACTTGTGACTATGTATGCACACAAAGGACATACTTTTGTACAATCATATGTTTTGAAAGATTCAAAATCAAAATCATGATTTGATTAGTGTGAAATACGTGAACAAACCATGGCTAGATTTGAACTTCACACTTCACAATTTCATTTCAAAATGGATATGCTCCTACGACAATTTTCCACCACCCATTGACTACATGGTGATCACTTGGACACTAAAGGGTTAAACATTTATCATTCATTCACTAGTCTTTTACGTGTTAAGAATAGATTCTAACCATCCCAAGAACCAACCTCCCAACTAAAGGGTTAAGCATTCATTTGCATTCCCCCATAAAATGTTGCGCTTTAATTCCTAAAGTCTCATTGTCCCTACATGGGACAAAATGGATTTTGGGTAGGCTCGTGTAACCTTGATTTTGACATAATTTTATGAAAGTTTTGTAATATAGAAAAGCACATTAGCTTTTAGGGAACATAATGTTTATTTCAATTGGTATCTAGGAGAAACAATAACCTCAATGGAGGAGGCTAGACAACAAAAAAAATCCACAAATACTTGAAATAAAAATTAAGAAAAAATTACCTTAAAGACAATAGTTTTGTATAAATGGGAAGCTTTGATTCATTCTATTTGGATTAGTGATGAGAAAGTTATAGAGCTTCTTGTTTTACATGCAATCATAGAAACTTCCAAAGAAAGTAATGTACTAAATTCACTTTTGAGCTCAATTTTCACAATTTACCAAAACAAAAGGTTCCACAAGATTAAATATACTTTCTAGAACAATCCCACCACTAGGATTAATGTGTTTTAGTTCCATCTTAGAGCTATTACCAGTTTAGTTTATCCTTTAGTCTCATACCAACTTCTATTCAACAAATTTAAAAATAATGAATATCAAGTTGTTGTTTTTGAAAAAAAATCCAATAATTTGAACTCAAATCTTCAAGATACAAAATTTTACAATAAAAATGTTTAGTTACAAAATGTGCACAAACTAATCCATTTTCTTCACTTTTAAATGCAAATGTCTTGCAATCTACATAGCTAAAGTTTCTAAAAAATTTCCCCTACACTCTAATACTAGTTTAGTGCAAGATCCTATAGTTAAATATGCCAAAAAATCAATTTGTAAAGTTTAATGCTCTTTGCATTAGAAATGGCAGTTTTGAATGATTTTTGATGAAAAAAAGGCATTAGAACTTTAGGGGTTACCAATGCCCAAATTATTCTTGCTAGTGTTCTAGAAAGTGAAAAAGACTTTGAAAACACACTCAATA
The DNA here is from genome assembly GCA_947034895.1 of Rhytidiadelphus loreus. NCBI lineage: Eukaryota > Viridiplantae > Streptophyta > Bryopsida > Hypnales > Hylocomiaceae > Rhytidiadelphus > Rhytidiadelphus loreus. The sequence goes on from OX344762.1 coordinate 66,910,057, forward strand.
AGCTAGGTTTTAAAAGCCTTAGATAATGCTTTAAATACCATGAAACTAAATGTTTTGTCCATAACTTATATTGAGTGTTAGTAAGCAATTTGTTCTGCAGAAGTTGCTTTGAAAGTCATGGTGCATGATAAAATTGGGCATCCAACCCTTGAAGATTTTGATGTTCATAGCAGCATACCTGTATTACTTCAATCACCATTCAATTGGTATAAATCCAATACTCATATGTGTCACATTAATTTACGTGTATGAAATTGTAATTGTATTTGGCTTATATTTTTATACTTGCAAAAATCTAACTTGCAAAAATCTAGAATGCAAAATTCTAAAGTACAAAAGCTTTATCATTGTAGCTCTTAGAACCCCATTATCTAATTTTTGGCAACCATTCCATTGACAATTCACAATATTAATCAAACAATGTATTTTCTATCATTGAATTTGGTGTACATCATATCTATACACTAGATATCAATAATTCCATTTTTATATACTTGGTGTACATCATATTTATACATTGGATTTCAAGAATTCCATTTTTGTACACTTATAGACTTTTACAATTTAACAAATGTATTATATAACTTGTAAGCTTGAGGGCAATACTAATATAGGCTTTGGGTCATATAACTAACCGAAAATATCTAATTTCATAGAGTTTGGATAATCCAGGCATGAATGTCATGATTCATACTTAATATATATTACTTTTTATCTATTAGAACTTGAAGCAAGATAATTACTAAAAATTCATTCTCATTCTTGACATCTCTATATAAAACCAATACCTTTATTCATTTATCACAATATGCCCTACTCAAATACATTGGTTTCTCTCTCCAACCACAGACTCCAATTTCATGGGTTTAGGCTTCCAACTTAGACCAACCTTTTTTGTATGATGCATGTGTTTGGACAGTTTCCATATACAATCCATATAATTATGCTAGTTTTTTTTTCCAAATGGAATTCATACTTGGTCTCGAGGTTGTGAAAGCAAATGTCACCTCATTAAACTTGATATGTTTTCAATTTGGCTTATTGTGTTGGGTGTTTACACTCTTGAAAACTCTTCTTGGTCCAACATATAATGTCACCACAATTGGCATCATCTTCAACTTACTATTGTTACAATTGGAGAGTTTTTTGTTTTGTTTTTCAAAATATTGAATACAATAGTACATACAATAATGACATTGGACCATTGGACCACAGATGATGACAAATTTTGAATATCATCATACTTGAGATTTAATTCATAAGGCAATCCTAATATTTAGTTTTTTTTTCTTTAATTGCATAGAAGTAATTGGAATTTTTTTGTCAATGTATAAAGATACTTTACTAATATAGATTTTTTTTTTAATGAATCTCTACTAATTAAAACAATAGTATACAATTTATCTTAAACACTTTAAGAATGCTTAAAGTAGGATTTGACTTGGTATTGTGAACTAAACAATAGTTATTTGAGAGAAAATTAATGAAGTATCAATCAACACTATCAAAGTATCAATCACTTTCGTTCTATGTAATTTTGTTTTATCCTTCACTAAACTAATGGGATCATGGCCTACATTTTAGTCCTATAGCATGGTAGTTTGCAATGAAAGCCTTCTATATTCATAATAATAATAATAACATAAAAGACTCTTACAATAATTCCATAATGCTCCAATTAATCTTCAAAAATATAAACCTACTTTGATTGAACTTCATTGTCAACTACGAACACTTAAAAAAAGATTTTAGCACAAAGTATCTTTCCTCAAAAAGAGTCGTGGTTCCAAACATGTCAATTTGAAAGGATCATGCCAAGGTGACACCGACTTTTGAACAAAGAGTGGTAGCTAGTCCATGAATATATGATATTCATGGAAAACAAGAAGATATTCTTGTGTGTGACCTAAGGAAAATAGACCACCTTATCATTCGGAAGAACATGCTTCCTAAGATACGTAACATCTTTTCAATTTAAGAGAGACCTTCCTACAACTACAACTAGTGGCTAATGTTATAGAATGATTACACAATTTGTAGAATTTTTTCCTAGTTTTTGGTTTGCTTATCTAGTTCATTCACTTTCCTAGAGTTTGGATGGATTGGCTAATTGGTGATTGAAAATTGAAGTACTAGTTTTAATGTTTAACCCATAAACAACGAGCTGGTCACGGTGGAAATCAATTGTTTTGGAACCGTGTGAATTGTTGGCTTAAAAAAAATGCAAAAGCTCTAATTGGAGTCAAACTACTATAGAAGACCTTCCCTTTTCACACAAAATTTGGAGGATGAATAGTTACACTTCTATCCCACATGTAGAGATTCTTTGTCATTCATTAGCAGGTAACGTCTTCCTCAGCGTCGTTTACGAGTTAATAATTTACATTGAAAATTCTCTTAATTTTATTTTTGAGTCCCCATTTCATTTCCATTTCCTCGCTTTTTCCAACAACCAACTTAAGGTAAACCAGCCCATTACTGTTGGTTTCTCAATTCAGTTAGTAGACTAGCCCAATTCCGTCACCCAACCTTTGTCCAAAAATCATCCAAATCCATTCTTCTTATGACATAAATTATAGCGTTCTATGATAAGATCTAATTTTTTTATGACAACGAGGGATAATGTGTCACTCCAGTAATGGTGGATATTTTGCACTTGACTTGGGGCGGTTATGGGTTCATTAGGGAACGTTTATTACTCTACTCTATTGGCGGTTTTGTAATTTCAGGCTGATTACTTCAAAAATTCACACAAATTACAGTTTTAATCAGAAAATTATAATTCCACTTGGATTTGATTCGCGAAACAAGCGCACACCTCTGAAAAATATGTGCCCTTGTTGGAATTGGCCCCAAGAGATTCAGATTGCAAATGGGGTGGGTGGGGGTGGGTTTGATAGGTAGTTCCACCTTATCAGGCTTCCTTGAGACTTCCCTGCAGTTGGACTTGGTCTGCAGAAGCTGATGAGCCGGCTCACAAGGACAAAAAACAAAACTCCCTTCCCCGTTTGAGTGTGGCTTTGAGGTGCCTTGTTTGTCCCTCAGTCACCCATTGCCTTCCTTTTCCTCTGCAACACGCCATCACTCAGCAGTTCCCAAGTCCTCGGTACTGCAGCAAGCAAGCAAAGCCCACACCTTTACTCAACAAGAACAAAAAAAAGAATACAAAAAAAGAATGATAATAAAGAAAAACATAAACTACTGTTACTGTTGGAGTAAATTAAATTTAAAAAATAAAATCGAAATCAACAATCAGTCAGAAAAAAACAAAAAAACTGGCTGTAAGTTAGTAATCAAATCAAATCACAATCCAAGCTCTCAAGGCACTACTTCAAATGTAAAAATAATAGAAGGGAAAAAACAAAGCAGCCTTGTGAAACTGACATTCTACACTGCAAGCAGGCTAGGCTGTCCATGAACTCATGGAGACGGACTCTTATCATACCTTAAAAACTTCTCTTTCGCCGCTTTCTTTTGAAAAGTAGAATTTGTTGGACGTGTTCTTGTCAGGCGCAGCAGCAGTGGCATGATCTCCTTCACTCTCAAGTGTCAGCAACAATTGGGCACCAACAGTGCCGAATAACTTATGTAACTCAAGGTTTATGTTAGATCACTAAGTTTAGCTCCAGTCTGGAATCGAATGATTCGAATCCACCAAAAGGCTCCCAGAAAACACCGCAAAAGAGTCACCAACTTAAATGCAACACACAAACTCACAAAAAGGTTGGAGTGGATTCTAAAAATGGAGAAGAATCGGCACTTGGAACTCGTTTTTTTAGTCGCACTCTTGCTTCTCAAATTCTGGAATTCTGGAACTCTGGAACTCTGGAATATTATTAGCTATTGCGTGTGTGTGTCTGTGTGTCCTTTGGAGAATTTCCACGTCTTGTGCAAGGTATGAGATCAGGGCGATTTTGGAGAGAAAAAGAAAATTAGATTGAGAAGTTAGCAAATGAAATAGGAAGTGAATGGAACCAGTTTCAAGTTTTTCGGAGATGATATGAATAAACTATGAATTTTTGAAAGTTGAGATATGGACTATCTTTAATTGGACATCCTTTGAAATGCTTCAACTGCCATTGGTTGCATTAACCCTTGAATGACGAGTTTGTCACCGTGGAAATCATCTTGTTTTGGTAAACATTGTGTGAATTGTTGGTTTAAAATAATGCAAAAGCACTCATTGGAAGTCAAACTACTATAGATGATCTTCCATGTTCACACAAAATTTGGAGGATGAATGGTTGCACTTGTGTCTTGTATGGAGAGATTTTTTGTCATTCATTGGTTGGAAAACATCCCTACGTGCTGTTTATGGCCAGGGTGAACTAACCCCTCATTGCCCTGTTTTACCCCTGGAGAAAACACCATGGAATTTTTTAAATTTGCAATCAGATGATAAAATTTGCAAATTCTGAATTCAGGTTTGCAATCAATGACCTCTAATTAGCTAGAGATCGTGAAGAGATTAGAAAAATCACAGCAAAAATTAGGGGGCTTTTTTTCACAATAACCTTTGGATGGGGCAATGAGGGGGTCAATTCACCCTGGCCATTGTTTATGGGTTAAAAAACTCTTTTGACTCCGATTAGTTATTGTTGAAAACTTATATGGAACTTGAGAAAGTCGGGTTTGTTCAAGAGTTGGGGTTCTTGAAGGCATGTTTTATATATGGATGTGCAGACACACTTGAAGTGCTATTAAATGAGGATGTTTCTACCTTAATTTATTTGTGTCCACTGGTTGCTTAGAATGTGCCTGCAAAGTGTTTAGAGAGACACTTTTGTCCTTCAACCAACGGGAATGGATGAAGAGTTTGTTTGAGATAGTTTTAGAAAAAATTAACTCTTTAGTGGAACTATAGTAGCACCCATTCATAACTTATTGACAATGTTCATTTGTTGAACTTGCATTGTCACTGAATTCAACAAATTCTGTTACTTGACTAAAGACTCCTCGTACTGAAGCCCTCTCCCAATTCACTAAAGGCTAATCATCGTACTACTTTAGTGTTATTGTCATGCTACTGTGATTCCTTCTCATGATTTAGTGAAAAAATTCTTTCCTTTCTGAATCCAATAAAGAATCTTTATCATGACTTGCTAGTGAATAGGCAAAAAGAAACAAGTGGTGTGTGAGAATCCCTTAACAATTAGATAATTCCATCACCCATGGGAGGTGAGTAGAAAGATGGTTGCAAATTTAAGGAATGTAACATTATCACTCCCTTTGTAGCATTTCTTCTCCACCTTTCTAGGATTCAATGATTCCATTAGAAGGCGTTGAAGGTGGTTGGTGATGGGAGGGGGATTGAAAATCAAGTTTTTGTCTACTTCCAAGGAACTCCTCATGTCACAAAACACTATTCCCCAACTTCTAGAGGTGTTCAAAATCCATCCCCAAAAGATGATTTTTGGCAAAGCCTAAAAGATGGGAAATAAAGCATTGTGATGTGTGTATGGAATCTCTTTGAAAGCAAACAAAACTTGGTTTTCATCCCACCCACGCATCAATAAACTCTAATGTTCACTATTCACCAAGCCATCTTTTTAAGTATGATGCACACACCATGCTTGTACTTGCCATCTAAGTCTTTCTAGCCACCTAGGTCCTTCTAACTTAGTCAGTTGACCTTCCCAAGAGTGAAAAAACCACCAAGGCACCAAAAAAACAAAAATAAAAACGAACCTAAAACAAACTGTGGTTAGGGTACAGCCATGGTCCCGCAAATTAGGGTGGCGACGAAGGAAGAAAGGATTAGAGCTCAAGCCCAACCCAAGCCCGAGCCGAGCCGAGCCCAAGCCGAGCCGAGCCCAAGCCTGCCCTGATGATGATGTATGCTCATAAGTCTCTTTGCTGATGATGCGCATTAAGCACACAACCACTATGCACATCCCCTTTAAGCGCTCTCCTTCTCGTCGTCGTTGGCTTTCTGCTTCTTCTTCTTCCCCAGAAGACGGAGAGCAGAAGAAATTGCGCTCTTGCTCTTCCTGTCTGCGGAGGCTCACCCTCATCTCTTGAGCTTCCCACCAAGCCCAAGATCGCCCCCACCCGTCCCCAATTGCCTTGTGTGTGCGTCCCAAGATCGCCCCCACCCGTTCCCAATTGGCTTGTGTGTGCGTGTTGTTGGGAATCCCGGTGCAATTGGGGGGTGGTGCGGCGTGGAGAGGGTGGAGAACGCAGCCAAGGCGTTCTGGGGGACGCTGGTTGCATGGATTGGTGACAAGACGCCCAGGATTGTGTCCGGGCAGAAGGAAAACGGGAAGAAGAACGACGTGGAGACGAAAAAGGAGAAGAACATGGTGTCGGCGAGTAAGGAGATGGCGGTCTATTGCTTCGACACGCTTGTGTCGCATTACACCGGCGATGTGGTGCCTACGCCCGGTTTTGAAGAAGGCCAGTTGTAAGGGCTCTACTAATTGTTGAAATTTTCTTTTGGTTCTTGTTGGTGTTGTGGTTGCATCTGTTTTGAGGCGTGTTTTGGTGGAGTTTGGTGTGCGTGTGGTGCGGGGTTTGTTTTTTGGATGATTGGTTGGTTGGTTGGTTGGTTGGCGTCGAGAGGTTTGTGTTTGTTTCCTTGCATGTGCAGCGTAGTTTGTGTGGTTTTCATTATCTACGTGGTTGGAGTATTGGTTTAGTTTTGCGTTGCGTTGTTCTCTGTGACGGATGGAGTGTCGCGAGGGTTTGCCTACAGAAAAAAAAAATCCGAAGTGTGTGGAGATATTGTTGCGCAAAAAAAGATCAGATGGAAAATTTGGCGTGAATTTTGTCCTTGCATTGTCGGGGATGTTTTCGATATGTGAACGAGATGTTTGCACATGGTGAAACGATGTCCGTGCGGCTATCGGTTTCGTGGATATCGCTTGAGTTGGAGTTTTTGTTTTTAGGGATGTTGCTTTTGTTGTTCATGGTGGTTGAGTTTTCGTTGTGGATGTCGAAAGGGCTTGTCCTGTATGTGGAGAATTGGTTTTGTAAGGATTGTTTTTTTAATTTTGTCTGTAGTGAGGTGCGCTTTTGGAAAATACTGTGGCTTATGTTTGTTTGTATTTTCATGAGTTTGGAGGGAGAGGGGATACAGAATTTGAGGAGCCTGTTTCGTTATTTGGGGATGTTTGTTGCTAGGCTCCGGGATTGTGATCACTTGGTTAGGTTTTAGATGCTTGCTCAGTTGACTCCCAGTGTCATTTTTTATGGAGGGAATGTACCAGTAGTGGAAGGTAGCTACGCCTAATTGCTACACTTTAAGCGCTGAGCCCCGTTAGTATGATTAGAACGGTCAGCTTCTGTAAATATTCTTGTTAGCAGATCAAAGAGGGTTCCTACGCCCAAAAGAATGCATTATTTCGGATATCATTTGCAGAAGTTATAAGGTTTCAAAGTTTAATTGGTAGATGATCTGAATCCGACACAGGTTCTGATGGTTGGGTGGTGTATTCTCAAATTGTGTGAGATTTTGGAGTTTTGCTTTGAGGTAGGTGTCGCAATCAGGTGTGGTTATTTTACTTTTGAGAGGGCGTTGTTTCGTCCCTTTAGACTTATTTGATCACATATTTTGTTAAATCATGCATAAGAATCCGCTCATTCTTCTTCTTGGCTACTGCTGATCAAGGTTTTCAATAGTGAACAATTCATGTGCTCAATTCATATGTTGAGAGTCTCAAGGAAGATATTTAGATTCTCTAACGTGGTTGGTGGGACAGTGAATGCTGGATTTGTGGTTCAAGAGCCACAATGGTATCATCTGGTACCACTTGTCATGATGCGGACTGAATATCACAAAGATAAAAGGTTGTGATACTGGAAGATTTTGTCTCCATCCGGTGAGATTTGTTGCCCACGGTAGGGTATCATGGTGGTATCATGGTGGTATCATGTTTGGGGTCCCAGTGAGTCAGTCGGTCAGTCAATCCGAGGATCCCTTTTTTTTCTTGGAAGGTTGAGCGTGGGTTTTTCTGTGTTTTGTGGGCACTGTGGCAGCCCTTTGTTTGTCACATGGAAGAAAGTTATGAATTGTGGGGAGCCACGCCTGCGGGGTTGCATTGGGACACTGGAAGCCCGATACATTATCTCCGGGTTTAAAGATTATGCACTTACCAGGTAGTCAGCTAGTGTCAGCTGTCTTTGGCTGTTTTTCTGTATGCATGTTAGAGTTCAATCTGTAGTCACTCAAAGAGGTTTCAAATTTTCTTGAACGAAATTGGTTAATTTTTCATGACAAGGGAGGTATGCTGATTCAGCAGGTAAGGTTGTAGGATTGGTTGTTCATATTCTTTGTGAACTATCAGCAGGGAGGATGTAAGTGAGTAAGGAAGTTACTGTAGAAAACCTACTCCCTAGAGGTGTTCTAGAAGACCTAGTTGGTTTACAATTGGCAGGGTTTAATGCGATTAGGTATTCTGAAAAGCGTCTTGCGGGGTGGGGGTGGGGGGGTCGATATGCATCTAGATGATTATGTTGTTTCTTGTTTTGAAGTCTAGATGCAATTTCTTAACCATGACCGGTCCTGTTTTGCAGTGCACTTCGAGACCGCCGCTTTCCCCCAATCCAGGCACGCGAGCTCCCTTATCTGGAATGCACGGTGTCTCTCCTCACAGATTACGAAACTGCAACTAATTACCTTGATTGGGAGGTATGCAGTATGCGGTTTACTCTTGAAGACACATTTTCCATCTGCTGTGCAGGGTAACTGCAGGTCAAGCATCAGTTTCGCTTCTGTATTTCCCCGGGGCAAGCCTTGGGAAGTTATAAATATTGATCTACACAAAATGAAGTAGGAGAATAATGCAGCAATTCACAGATGCGTTTGTGCTCGATAAATCTGACCCTGCTTGGCCTTCTTTTTCTGCTCCTTGGTATTTGGTTTAATTAGGGTTTCTGTTATTTTTGGTGGACATTATTTCAAGCCAGTGATTATTGTAGCGAATGTAATTTCCCCTGAATTTCATTGAGATACGCGTTGTTACTATTGCTTCTTGAACTCTATCTGCATCTTCTAGGGGAGGTTTTCTGATTTGCTTACAGATCATTTATCAGTTTCCTTGGTTAATGACTTGATTTTATTGTCATATTGTTTTTGTCCTTGTCTTTGAATTTTAGGTCGGAAAACATGGTATGATTTTGGAGTTCACGGACCCGGACAATGCGCGTCGGAGTGCCACGTATCTCCCTGAGGTTGCCGCACAGGAGGGTAAGCACTTTAAATCTACATCTTTAATGATAAAAAACAAAACCTCTGGGACCCAGTTGGAGTTCCTGATGCATATCAGTATAATTTTTCAGAAGCCCTACTTCTGGTGCACTCTCTGTTTTGTATGTTCTCAATTTTTTGAACTCAGTAACCTCTGATAGTGCATCCGGAAATGAGCCCATGATACAATTCTGAGAAATCTAATGTAATGAGCTCATGATACAATGCAGAGAGTTCTGATGTAATGAGATCATGACACAATGCCGAGTTCTGATTACAACACTAACACGTGGTGTTGTGTAGGATGGACAAAATTGGAGACAGTGGATTCCCTGGTGCGCAAGGCAGGTTACACTGGCCCCATTACAGAGTCCATGAGACGCAAGTTCCGCATCACGCGCTATCAGAGCTCTCTATACACCATGCACTATAGCGAGTACCAAGCGTATGTGAAGCGACTCCGTGGAGCCATCCCTTTGCGTTCTACTGTTAAGTGCTAAATGCACTGCGAAAACTTCCTTAACATGCGGTCATGGCACTTTTTTTCTCCCTTCTTGAATCTCCAACGGGTTCCCAGAAGAGAAACTTAGAACTGCTGTCCATTTGACCGAGTTCCAGGAGTAGTTGGCTTGGTCATGGTGCCACCTGTGACTTCAGTACAATTTCTTTCTTGTGGCTGGAATTTGCGGCTAACCTCGAACAATTCGTTGCTGGGTGTTACCATTTTCTTCATGTTCTCAGGTGGAAGGAGCTTTTCGCAAAGTTTCCTGTCACCGAAACACCCGGGTCATTGCTTTAAAGCAACTCATTCTTAGTAGACGAGGCCATAACACCTCTCTGCTGATTTGACTGTCATTAATAATGACCTTTTGTAAATTGGTGTTCCTGAACCTTCAGAACATCTCAATCTCTCTATCATTTTTATGAAGAATTGATATAGCTTTTGATTGGCGGATGAATCGCTCCTCCCAAGCTAATCTCTTCATTGTTCAGATAGACGGCTGTTTCTGTTTTTCTTTTGTTGTGTGATACTGTCTTAATAAAATCAATGCACTTACAGTAGTGCTATCTGACTAAACACATGAGTGATTAGTTCTTTTGTATTTATTTTTTGTTTTCTTTTGTTGGTTCTCTGCGATGTTTCCATGTCTTCTTGAATCTTCTCAGTCTTCTCAGTGTTGTATTCTGTTGCAATCACTGATCTTGTTGTGTTTTTGTTGGCGTGTGCTGACCGGCCTTCATTGATTGCAAGCGCAGAGAGTATTCACGTTTCGAGGTATGCTCGTAGAAGTTTCTGTACGTATTACACTAAAAATGATATTTAGTGTTAGCAACACTATTTACGAACCTTACACTAAATATCATTAACCCTACTAAAGTAAGTAATATTAAATCTAATTTCTAACACTAAATGTACTCTGGTAAATCTGAAATCTGTACTCTATAGCAAATCTGAAATCTGTACTCTAGCAAATCTGAAATCTGTACTCTATAGCAAATCTGAAATCTGAAATCTGGTAAATCTAAATGTACTCTATGGTATGCATTGAAGTCTAATATTACACTAATTCCCACAAAGTTCAGATTTAGTGTTGTGTGGAGTAGGGTGGTAAATACACTAAATGTAATGCAACACTAAATATCATTTTTAGTGTACTGAATGTGAGTTTTTTATGTCATTCTTACTACAAAGAGTGCAAACTCATTACATATTCAATTTCAACTAGCATTTGGTGTAAATGTCCCATAAGGTAGCAACACCTATAAGCATCTATGTACCCATAACCACCACCTCATAAGGTAGCAACACCCATAAGTATCTATGCCCATAACCACCACCTCTAAAATCTTGAAAAATCTTGAGAAGTAAATAGATGTGATTACAAGGATGTACTACATCTAAATATCAAATCTTAGTGTTGGTATCAGGTGCATCTATAGTGGGTTCTATAAAAATTCATAACTTATACTCTTAGTGTCCAAAAAATGCATTTCAAAGTGCATTGGAATTTTTTTTCTCTTGCTAGTAGGATCCAATAATTTATTGGATGTCTATCAATAGGTGTTATGTCCAAAACCCTTAAATTGGTGGTTATGGGTGTTGCTATCTTAATTCTAAAATGATCTTTTGGTTGGATAAAATGTTGAGAACTAAGGCTAAAAATAATGTTGTTTCAACATGTTTCTAAGTATATTAAGAAAATTGTTATTCATTCATTGTATCTTTAAGAACAAAAATGATCATTTTTATGGAGTTGGAAGATCTTTTGGAGACAAAAAATTTGACATGGAATTACAAGATCATTTTGGGATAAAGGGACTAGTTAGTTATGCTAATTTAATATTGTACCAAGTCTCCTTGCAAATAGCACTTGATTTTCTATTCTCCTTGTAACTTATTGTAAAGGTTTAGAATTTATAAAAGTCAAATTTTCTATCCCTCTTAAGTTTGATTGTTGAATACTTAGCTATTATTGAATGTTTGTTTCTTTTTTGTTAATCTTGGTACCAATTAATTTAGCTAAATATTGTTATGATGTCTCCATTAGGGATTCCCCAAAACTAAATTATGTATTATATTTAGACATTGTATAAATAAGTAATGGAATTTTAAAGTTTTGTTCAAAACGATGATTGTTGTATATAATTTTTTTTTTAGCTATAGCGCATGTATCACATGCATTACATTATTTTTTGAATTATTGTAAGGTGTTTATATTGTTTCATATTGCATATTTTTTTTGGAAGTTCTATTTTAATTTTATATCTTCTAATAGAAAGAAGTTAGGGTTGTTTTTGCTCTTAAGTAATTAATTAATCTTTTTAAATAAGAGAATATAATGTAAGGCAATTTTTTCTGATAAACAATTATTCCACATATAGCCTATTTATATCCTATCCATTTCAAAAAATATCCTATAAGAAATGATTTGAGCTTGGTCTTGTGCAGGATGGTTCAATCAATATCGGTGAAATAAAAGCCTACTATAATGATAAAGAAGACAATACAAGTAGTGGTGAAGATAATACAATTTATTATGAGGCAAGTGCAAACATGTTGGAAGAATATTCAAATGAGAGTGAAAGAAGAGGTAATGTAGTTGAAAAGCTCATGAATGACAAAATTGTGATTACCCCAAGCCTTAATACATACATAACTGAAACTATAAAAACCAAGAGAATGTTTTAGTTGTGGAACCCTAAAGGTATGTTTTTTAGAAAATCAAATATTGTAATCTTTTTAGGCAACATATCTTGTCTCACGTTAAAACCTCTATCCATATTGGTAGTAGGTACACAATTCAAGTCCACAAATACTAGCAGTGACCATAGTATTGTATAAGATTAATAATGATTAGCAAAAAATCATATTGTTTGGGTACAAACGGTTTGGTCCACTTTCAACATCAAAAATTAGTTTTCAAACAAAAAATACATTGGCTTGATTGACGTACCACAAAGGGCACAAATCATGTGGTACAAATGTAAAATAAACCGATGAGTGTAAAAAACAATTGAGGTAGAGTTTATAGACAAAGGTGAATCTTCCAGGAAAAGACGACAAAAAAAACTCTCTTCAGAAGCTAAGATAAGATGACCAATTTCTTCATGATCACCAATCATGTCCTCAATGGAACAAAATCCCAAATAGGAAGGAATCACAAGCAACAGATCTAGCATGATTTCTTGAGAATTTGTGTAAGGTCACAATCCATAAAGCTGGATACAGGACGATAGAATCACCAATAACTGCCACTAATCAACATCACGAGGAGCTTTCAAAACCATTCAACACTACACCAATACTGACGGGTTTCAACTTAGTCGCTAATAGGTACACCTAGAGATCATAGCTTTTGGTCTCTTACAGTAATTGGCGCTCTTACCAAATAGTTTTCTCAATTTGTGCGTTTCGTCTAATAGAGTCACTGGAATGCATCCCACTCCATTTCGTGGATATATCACCCAATGAGCCTTCTGAGGGCAGCTGCCAGAGACGCTCCTATTGTAATATTGACTACATTGGCAACGTCATTTGTGATCTGCAAGTTCCAAAAAACGCTTAGGAGAATGCTCCCAATACTTGCCCTGCCGGTTAGCATAAAATGATTTGGGGTGCACAAACAATCGCTTCGTGCAAAAAGTAAATACAAAAGACGTACGACAAAGTGAGCATTACAGTGAACATGACATTTAATCAAAACACAAAAACAGGAGGCGAAACATGAGAAACTGTACCCATTCGAACCCCTCACGCCCTTGCCAAGCAGCACCGATATAACTTTCGCAGAAGTTTGCTACTTGAGCAGCTACAACACAAATAACAGCTCCAGATTGATTCGTCTGCAATAATCAAATGATTTCTTTAACTACTTTCATTACAAAGATCCAGCAAGCATCATCACATCAACGACGGCAGAGAGAGAGTTCCCTTGGATAATTTCAAGAGATCACACTAATCCCTAACTGCTCAAATGGCCAAAAGTAATTGCTTACATAACAATAGGAGTTGAAATAAATCAATTAGGAAGTTTCAAAGGAAGTTAACAAAATGTAACAATAAAAGAGGAAATCACAACCGACGTCATTGAACAATGGACATATGTTTTGAAAGCTACTACTATAATTGATTATTAGTTTCCAAAATATAGAGAATGATGACTCATCCCAAAGTTACCAGGTTGATATAGTAAGCAACTGCTGCTAAGATAACCGAGGCTACCAAGCCAGCAAATGTCCCTTCCAAGCTGACTGCGCCTTCCGTTCCCCTTGGCACAACAGAAAAACTTGTCACCAGATACCTGTTAATCAAAACAAAGCTTGTCATTCACCCAGTACAAGAGTGGCTAGGTTAGCACTCACCCAATAAGCAATGCTAGGGGAGTCAGAGCTAGCCAGCAATTTCAGACTCTACAACGGGGCTAGTACTTTGAGGAAAGAAGAATCTTCTTGTGCTCGATTGGTAACAAAACTGCAAATTGTGGAGCAAGAATCACGAGGTCTGACACCCCGTTGTAAACAAAACTTGAAGAGAAATTCTGAAGTGAAAGAGGTTATTATTCTCACGTGGTTTTTCCAAAGGCTTTGCCAATCTCGCTAGAGATGGTGTCACTAAGCTTTGTGCAGAAGCTAGCCAAAAAGCCCAAGCGCCATATGGCTTTCCACTCAAGGCCTCCCAATGCAGCAACGGTCGCCGCGGCGCATATTGCTCCAGCTGTCCAAGATCCAAATACACTTCCTGGACCCCTTCTGCCACTTCGCTTTTCTGCAATCCCCGCTGCTTCTTTCTGTTTGATCTTCACTTTCGTAGCAAGCGTTCCCTGCAAGCGATGCCATCTATCACGGATTGAAGTTGCCGGACTAGACAAAGTGAGCCAAAATACGACACCAAGATTAAAAAAACATGCCGCTCTGGGAAACAATCTGATCTCCTATACTGACCCTTTTACCCACAACAACTCATCTATTCATAAACTTAATTGGACTTGTTTATAAGCGGTATAAACAGGACTTGGCTAGATGTCTATAACCACTGATCTTTGAATGGGTTGTCTACTGTCTCTTCTGTCCTTTGAATAATTGTATAATAAATTCCTATATACTGATAAAAAAAATTGATCTCAACAGATTTGGCCAAAGTGATCCCTCCGCAGCTCTATGCTGATCTCCCAAGAATCACACTCCTACGTATTGATCAACATGCTTAAGTGATCCAAATAGTGTCCTCTACATCATTTCACGGCCTCTAGCTTTTATTCAAAATGATTTGTTCTTTTCAACTGGCATTACATGATAAATCAGAGAAAGGAACTTACGAGGACAAAGTAAACACAAACTATGAAAGTCCCTTGCCATCCGAATGCTCGCCAGGTAAGGAGCGCCAGAAGGTATGCGCAGGCATATCCTGACAAAGAGAGGCCTGCTAACAACACTGGCGCACCGGCTAAAAAGATTGTATTTGTGGCTATAGCTGCTGATTCCAAGCTTGGTGGTGATGCCGTAAACGCCCACTTCACGGTCTCCACAATGCCTGTTACAGCAAAATTTCAAAGTATGCAGGAAACCCGGACTGTTAGACTTTAAACCTGTACCCTCTGACACAAACATCCAGCGCGTAAAAGTATTCGTACCCTAAGAAACACTTTTGAAACAGCAAACCATTTTTATCATTTAATACCTCAATTTTGGTGTTGGTGTACAAACTGCTTATCATTATCATACTACCATTAAAATTCGGGATTTTAGTACGACATTTACTATCTGAGATCAGTCCTGCAAATAATCTTACAAATATGCAGATTTTTCCAAGTACGTCAATTATTCTGTACAAAAATTGGCATACACCTGACGTTATACTAGTACTCTTAACTCGATGGTAGAAATTGTTGCTTTTATTTACTTCTGAAAGATAGGGACGCTTTATTTGCAATGGAGCAAAACATCACACTGAACCAGGAAGAGACCTCCGGCGAGGATTTCGTTCTTCCAACATAGCTAAAACCCCTCCAGTAACTAATATTTTCACTTAGAACACTCCTAAATGATACACTAGCTAATGCTCATTGTCTTAGCAATTTTACCAAAACTGAATTCTATGTCCTTACAAAGCTTGCGTACTTTCATATCAATTCACTTAGTTCCTCAAATTGCAATGAAATCATTCCACGACAGGGACTTTCTCAAAGGTTACAAAGACTTACGACATACAACTGTACATGGAATTTGATTCAATATAACGCAAAATTTTGAATGAAATTCCACTTACCAGACACAGATTGTGGTGTACTCAGTCCAGCATTGGCAACCCCCACAGTTCTCAACGGCTTCTGCTTTCTCAGCTTGCTAATGTGATTGTGCAGAAAAACACCACGAAGGCCAACTCCGTCGTTAATCAATTTCAAAGAGCTGGAATTTTTCAATGCTCTAGAACTACATTGAGTTCCTAAGCCGAGAGCCGAAGTTCGGGAAGACCTAATGCTTGAGCTATTGGAAATTAACCACGCAGGTGGCCTCGAAGCGGTAATCTGTAAACAATTCATGATCGAAAGCTTCGAAGATCCACGCTTGAATGTTTCTCACCACGGATTGACCAAATCATTCTCCAATTCGACTTTACCGCTCAAACATCAGCCATTCGCAAAAGGAAACCACGAAAAAACTCAAAAAACTTTCGAACACTTTCATTAAAATTCAGAAATGCTGTAGAGCATGACGAAAATAGAGTCGGAAGCGAGAAAAGCTCAAAACGCTCGCGCCGTGGCCGCCATCGCCACAATCGCTGCAATGCCAATCAAGTCCGAGCTCAACGATCCTACGTCGACTCTGTATATCACTCTGTATATCCAGCATAACGCAGGTGAGAGGCGAGCCGTACGATCTCTCAGCTTCATCTGCACTGTTGGTGGTTCGGGAACGTCCTTAGGGAACGGCGCACTCGAGAACGTCAGTTTTCCCGAAGCACTGAAGCACTGCTTGACAGGAGCTTTGAGTTGATTAGCATTGAGCTTGATTTTTTGGCATTTGCAGCGATGGCGGCCACGGCGCGAGCCCTTTGGGCTTCGGCTCGCTCGCAAGCTTCTGTAAGCTTGTGTCTTTCTCTTCCTCACTCTTTACTGCGTTTCCGAAATTTTTAGAAATTTTTCGTGGTTTCTTTCGATGTTTTGCGGGGTTTAGGGTTTAAGGGTTAGGGAGTGAAATCGTGTGTTGATTCGTGGTAGGTTGCATTGGTCTTTGTTTTATTGACGTGTTTAGACTGCGATGTATGTTTTCTTTGGTCAATGTAGGGGAATTGCGCTTACCAAGGAAGTATTCTGCGGTCATGGCTCTGTGGGCAGCGAGCTGGACATGCCACTGTCTCTGTTAAGCGCGTTTTTCCGCCTAATCAAGGTGCGTTTCCTGATTTCGTATTGCCTGAAAGCGAGAGTGTTCCTCAAATCTCTTTGGTTCTGTGTTTTGGAGCTACTCTGCTTTTAGTTAAAACTCCAGACTATGAGAATTTTTAAATGGGAGATGGAATTTTTGTGACATGACTTACGCTAAGGTTAACGCAAATCGGTTCTATTCCCTTCTACGGTTTCTAGTTCAGTAACAATTTGAGTGTTTTATAACGTTGTTTAATCTTGGTTCAGTTTTTGAACAGAATTTAAGACAGAATTCAAGAAACAACCTAGGCAATCAAAAACGCTATTGAAAAAATGACATCATTTTCCGGTAACCCTAGCATACGGATCTTCTGAACTCCGAAATTGGTTTGGCATTCAATAAAGTTTTAGGAACTTTCAAGTTCATGACGAATGTCAAGATATATTCCTTCCTAGCGCGTTGGGTCCAGTGACAACATGGCACCATTTTTCAGCCCCTTAGTTGAAATATATTGAGACAAGGTCACTGCCTCTTTGTTTATGAGCAAGCATATTGTAACAATGATGGTAGATCAAGAGCGAAAGCCTTCGTTAGTTTTGGTTACTCTTAACCGTGCCTAAAATATCCGTTTGGGGATTCAAAATTAGGACCAGGCAAAGCTTCTATATTCCATATCTAGGTTTTAAAATTTATCCGAAGGGGAGGAAGCTTTTCATTGATAAAAGCTGCATCTATTGTGAATGTGAGGAAGTTTGATTAGGTGGGCGCTGCTCAAAAACCGTTCAAGGCCTCTCCCAGCGAACCCGCATTTTTTTGTCTTCGCTCCAGTTAGTGGTAGAAAAATATTCTACCATTAACATTCAATTTCGAGTTCTAATTGTTAATGTCTATTACGTGTCTTAACTCAGCGTGAATATCCTGTCTTAGGTCTGGGTGTTTCACATAAATTCATCTTACCGCGAGGGTCAAATTTTTTAGTTCATAATGGGAACAAGTACTTGCCAAAAATGTACATGTTCAAGATTTGTGGAATTTCGAGCTTCTCTTAATTTTGGTCTTAGACTTCTTCCAGCGTTCTTTTCCTTCCTCTGATTAGTGCAGGCTTGCTGAAGGAAAGTGTGAATGTGTGTAGGCCAACTGAACGATGTTGAGATCAAGGTGACTAATTTTAATAGTGAGGACAAAGGTCTCGCAACGATAGCAGGTGATGTGTTTGACGTGCCTATTCGACCGGACATTATTCATCGCGTTGTTCGCTGGCAACTTGCAAAGAGACGCCAGGTAAGACAGTCTCCGTAAACAGTTTTGCGGTATAGGCATTTTGCTTATATATGGTGTTGTACGATGGTATTGAGGATATTTGATGAGTTGGTGATTCATGGCGTTGGCAGGGAAATGCTTCAACTAAAGGCATTCGGGAAGTTAGTGGTACAGGTAGAAAACCTGGTCCACAGAAAGGAAGCGGTAGAGCACGACATGGGTCTCTTCGAGGTCCGCAGGTTCGTTCATCACCTCTACTAATAATAGAAGTTTTCACCAACATGTGCTCGTTTGTTTTCCTTGGATTTTAACGATCCCCGTGAATGCATCATTCGGATACATTCCTTCAGTGTATAGCCGTTTTGCTAGGCTATGCACTTACTTTTGGCACTATACTCATATGCTGACGTAAAGCACTTGTTTACTATCATGCGTTTTTGTTTTTCTCAGTTTCGAGGAGGAGCCACACAGCATGGTCCAAAACCACGGAGCCATGAAATAGGTTTGCAGAAGCAAGTGCGGCGACTTGGCCTCAAAGTAGCCCTTTCGGCCCGTATTGCTGAGGGCAAGGTATGAAATATTTCTTTCTTATATGTAGAATTGTAAATGCACAACTATGTAACTTGACTGCGTACGTTGTGGCTGGGCGTATTGATGCTTGTTGTTGGGTTTTCTTGATGGCTGATACTCACGCTAGGTGTATTATCACGTAGTTGGTTTTTAAAATAATACCTGAGCTGCTCTTTGGCTTCCATTTTGTGTGAAGTGCAATCTATGGCTATTTTCAATTTTTTTTCAAAGTGATTGATACTCCATCTTAAGAACATTCTTAGCAAAATCAATGCACTAGTTTAAAGTGCAGTGTGATACCATAAATGTTATGTTATGTTATGTTATGTTATTAGTCCTGACGTGGGCCATTGTTTTCTTAAATCCTTTATCTGTCCTTCATTTGCACAGCTGAAGGTGTTTGATACCGTAGTGTCACCTACGCTTAAAACACGCGAAATGGAGCGTCTAATCGCTGGAATGGAGGGTAGCAAGAAGGTGCTTTTTGTTGATGATGCCGACACGGTCAACGAGCCGTTGTGCCGTTCCACAGCCAACTTGCATTACATCAATGTGTTACCTGCCCAGGTAATGTTCTTAATGTTGTCTTTGAAAAATATTCTGCTCTTCATTTAACCTGGACCATAAGACTAACGCTGTTATCCAATGTTGAATTATTTATCGAGGATGGGTTTATGATTATTTCATTGAAGTGAACTATGCAAAAGGTTGAGTTTGCTTTCACTTCTCAGTCATGAGCATGGTCGTTTTTGTACAACCCTTCAGTGTGGCTCAACATTACATCATAATTCTGTTTGTAACTCTGTATGATTTTGTTTATGCAGGGCCTCAATGTTTACAGCATCCTGCAACACGATACTCTGGTAATGACTTTGGGGGCGATTCGAAAAATTGAAGACCGTCTGCATACACCCATCAACAGATAATTATCAGGCTGTTAATTCACTGTTACTTCATGTCTTATCATTGCCGTAAGAGGATCTAAATTGTTCCGCTTCTTGGTCCTGATTAGCGATCCTGAACCTTTCAAGGGATGTTTTCCGGCACAAAGGCACATATTATTCAGGCTGGGAGCTTTTGCAGCATATCTGTTGAGCCTTAATCGCTTCTGGGCAGCTTGAAGATGGGGACATTTCTCATCATGCTCTAGTGCTGTAGTCCTGATGAAGTATAGTCTAGAGAAGCGGCGTCAATATTGTCCTTGGTACAAGCGGAGGGAGTTTAACATTCAGATACGGTAGTTGTGTCTTTCTTTAATGTATTGCCCCACAATCGAGACCAGGGACCCTATTGAATAAAAAGAAACATACCATCCTCAGCACCTTTTGAAAAAGTAATGATGTTTCTTTGTGTGCATAATCTTGAGCTCGATGATTTCTTGTTGCCTTCTACAGTAAAGAATGGTAGGCCTTCATGGTATATGCTAAAGAACGATACAAAACTTGTGGTATTTTGAAATCTTTTGCTACTAGTATGTATTGCAATATGAAATGCTTCATTTATTGGTTCACTCTGATCGTTGGGTGTGTTGGTTCTCAGAACAGGAAAAAGAAAATTGTAAAACGAATCGTCAACTGCAGGATTTGAACCTGCGCGGGGAAACCCCAGTAGATTTCGAGTCTACCGCCTTAACCACTCGGCCAAATTGACGACGGTATCCGCCGACCATGCTGGGGATCGAACCCAGAGTCTCTTGCTCCGTAGGCAAGCGCCTTATCCATTGGGCCACACGGTCGCAGGTACTGGAAGGCGCATTTCAGTGTTGAGAACTCCTCATGAGAGAAAGGTTTGGGGTCACACTACCACATGTCAGAACGACAAATCACATACACCGTAGCCGTTGCCCAGACCAATGAGATGCAGAACGAGGCCAACCCTCAACACTATCTCCAATTGTGAAGGTGAGATATTGTTGTTTGTCTTGCCTGAAAGTCAATTTTTTTTTGCACCATCTTTCAAGGATCAATGTAAGAATCTACCCCCTCAATTATAGTTGACTAAATTTGCGTTTCAGAACTTCCACAAGCCTCTTCATAGTTCTTGATTGCAAACATGAATTACAAATTTCAAATTTGAATCATCCATGGTGAATAATAAGTTCTTTTGGTTAATTCAAGGTGAAGAATTTGGAATGAATTGAACAAGTGGAAAGAAAAGGTTGCACTTTAGGAACACTTGACAATTTGGGTATGCTCCTATGATCTCAATTTTTGTCTTGAATTGCTCTTTGCACTAGAAATGGCAGTTTTGAATGTGTTTGATGGAAAAAAGGGCCTTGAGACTATAGGGGTAAATCTGATTGCTTTGGAGATAGTCATATTATATGTCACATTTGTTTGGATGTAAGAAGTGTGTTGGAAGAAATGATAGTGTTGCAAGAGTGACCTAGATATTCTAGAATGTCATTGAAGAGAGGGTCAGATTAAAGAGGTTTGTGTGATTGTCTATTAGCTTGAAATGTGATATTAGAGAAGGTCATATTAAGACTTGTGAAACATAAGTGAATGGTCTACATCTTAGTAGGCTTCTTCATTTGCGGGATTTCCTTCGGCGCTGCCTCTGTCGCATCAAGCTGCCGTTTGTGCTTCTCCTCGGAGCCGCGCGAGGTGCATCAAGCGGTCTTGCTCATTGTGGTTAAGAATTTAGGCGCCGGACTACATGGATTTTTCTTCACGTAGTTTTCCAGCCGCGATCGGAGCTCAACGTGTCGGCAGTCTTCCCTGGAGCGAGGGCGGGGGCAGGGGTATCCTCTTCGACGACGTATTCTATTGAAGAGGTGTGAGCTTTGTCTTCATCCTCATCCTCTTAACTTATTCAAAGGTACACATTCGTTGGTTTTGTATTTCGGTCTTCTTAGTGATTTCGGCTTCGTTCTTTGTGCTTCTCTGTGAGAGAGTGCTGTGTTGTTCTGAGCGATGTCCTGAGCGATGCCCTCAGGAAGGCCATCTCTGCAAATTTCTGTGAGGTACTGTATATGTCTCTGCAAATGTCCGTAATTATTGTGGACGAGACGGATCGGAAAATCAGGTAGATTATGGAACTTGAGATTGTGTTAAGTATGATTATGAGTGGAGAGACATAAACATTTCAGTGGTTTAATGAAATTACTCCATGTTTTTTTGTTTATAGATGAGGCTGTATAACTGTATTTGTGTATGTTGAAGAGGCCTATCAACTCGAGTATATAAACATTCGATTTCTATTTTGGATGATTTCTTGATGTTTTGTGTTATTCCCTTGATACGTGCATTGATAATGCTTTTTCGTGAATTTTAATTGACTCATTACTGTGCTTGAGAGTAGTCAAAGCAGACCTTGTTGTTGAGAGTCTCAAGAAGCTGAATAAGGTAGAGAAGCTCGTGAAGAAGCTAGCTAATGAGACCTCGAAATGACGAAGAACAAGAACCTCGTCAAGAAACTGCCTACGGGGAGTCTCAGAAAGATGAACAGGAAGAAGGTCCTCGTGAAGAAACTGCCCAAGAGGAGCCTCGAAAAGATGAAGAAGAACGAAAAGGTGGTAAAAAAGCTAGGTAAGGAGAGCCTCAAGATGTTAGACAAGAACAAGAAGCTGGTGAAGAAGCAGGCTAAGGTGAGCCTCAAGGCGTTAGATAAGAACAAGAAGTTCATGAAGAAACTGCCAAAGAAGAGCCTCAAGGTGATGAAGAAGCACAAGAAGTTTGTGAAGAAAGTGGTGAAGGAAATTCTCAAAATCCTGAAGAAGAACAAGGTACTTGTGAAGAAGGTGGTTAAGGAGAGCCTCAGGAAGAACGAGAAGCTCGTGAAGAAGCTGGTAAAAGAAGGCCTTAAGATGATAGACAAGAACAAGAAACTCATAAAGAAGTTGGCTAAGGTGAAGAGCCTCAAGGTATTGGACAAGAACAAGAAGCTCGTGAAGAAGCTGCCTAAGAAGAGCCTCAAGATGATGAACAAGAACAAGAAGCTTATAAAGAAGTTGCCAAAGGAGAGCCTGAAGGTGCTGGACAAGAATAAGAAGCTGATGAAGAAGTTGGCTAACGAGAGCCTCAAGATGATGAACAAGAACAAGAAGCTCGTGAAGAAATTGCCTAAAGAGAGCCTCAGGAAGATGACCAAGAATAATAAGCTCGTGAAGAAGGTGCCTAGGGACTTGCTTGGTCTTGGCTTTGTTCAAACTAAGCAACAAAGTTTCCTGCTCTTATGTAGCACTGAGAGTCTCTGGAGACCATTGGGGGTCAAGATGATGAAGACCACGGTTGTGGTGAAGTTTTAGTTGAAGGTTTGGCCATTGAACATTGTGAAAATGGAAGAGAGTAAGTCTTCCAGTACACTCAAATGGGCATCCCCTGTTCTGTGAGAACTGACAAATGTAAGTGGTCCATCAATACGTAATCTTTTTATTGAATGCCTTCATTACTCTCTCTGTCTCTCTCGTGCTTGTTGATTGTTGGTGTACAGTTTAGTTTTGTAGTGATAACCGTAGCTTAATTTGAGTGAGAAGTTTGTGCCTGACTTTTCACTTGTGTGGTTGCAGGTTCGTGTGCTATTAACATGGGAGCTCCCTCCGTTTGTTCTCATGCATGTAAATTGCTAATTTTCTGCAAACCTACAACTTGAAATTGTGAAAATCTTAATATTAAACTCTAGACACTTGAAACGATTAGAATACTAGATTTGTATAGTGAATTGCTTTAGCACTTTCACCGTAATTTTTATTTGTCACTATCCCAACTGCTTCAGAGTTGTTTTTATAGTTTACAAGCAACGCCCTGTTTCAAATTGCAACAAGAAAATTTGTTGCATATATGAGTTTGAACCTGTTGCAATTGTAATGAAAGAACACTTTATGCTTGAAATTAAGTGACAATGATTTCTATTGATTGAGGTTCTGGTTGCCTCCAAGTTTCCAACTTGAATCTGAAGTAAGATTTGCACTTGGCAGATGGCTCATGGCCTAATATCCTCTCAAAAGGGGCAGACGTCCTATGGACGAGTCACAGCAGGAGTAAATTTTTCTTATAAATTAAAAATTCCCGACCAATACCCCCTTGATAACTTGCTTGATAATCTCCACCCGTTGATTTTAGGGTGTCTTCATCAGGAGCCTTGTCGTGGAGTTCGACAATGGAGCACAACATGTCCAAATTTTGTTGAATTTTTTTTTAATTTCTCAATTAGCTATGACAATTTTTGTAAGTGTACAAAATATTTGGAGAGTCATTGTAATTTAGATTTTTAAAACTCTCATTCACAGACATTTTGTTGTACAAAATATTTGGAGAGTCATTGTAATTTAGATTTTTAAAACTCTCATTCACAGACATTTTGTTGTTCAAAGTTGGGAAGTATGTTCTTTTGTCAAATTTGACTCTCTTTGTAAATAACCCTTCATAAATGACTTCCATAGATAAGTAATACCAATATAAAAATCTTGAATAAATCATAATTTAATATTTTTAAGTTTAAACTCACAAACTAAGAAAATCACTAAGATTCAGTCTAAAATTCATTGAAAGGGATTCTAATTTTTTATCTCAAATTCTATTGAGAATGATTGGTTATTTCATTGGTAGATCCGTAAGATCCATAGGTATTTTCACATTGTTTGAAAATCATTCATTGAAACAAGTAGATCTGCCCTATTAATCATCTTCCCTCCAAATCAAAACAAAAATAAATAGATTTATTGAAGTGTGATCGAGCAATTTTCCCACCTACCATCTAAAATCAAAACAAAACTATACACACCTAAATTTTTTTGACAGATAGTACAACATATGGTACAAGATATGGATTCAAGTATAGTTCAATTGTCCCAATTCATTGGAGGGTAATTAATTAAATTACATTGAGTGGATAGTGACTTGATCCCTAACCACCCATTCAAAAGAGTCACTATCCTATGTTCACCTATCTTCACAATGTAGTGTATCTAAAGAATGAATTCTTTATTTGCAATAGTTTTCAAATCAAAGTTTTTATTTTTTTAAATTGCACTTTAAAAATACATATCCACATGTGCAATGAGGTCACTACACCTAAAAACATTTGAATAAACATCTACGCATGGTTCTTATAACAAAATTGTTTAATTTTTGTTGGGTCTTGTTGACTATTGAAAGAAAATTCCAAATTCTCGTACCCCATATCTTGGGTATTTTGTACACAATACAAAGAAACTATAAATTTTTAAGGTAATAATTATAGATATATCCAAAATCAAACTTGTATTGTGATGTTTAGAGTGTCACATTTTGGGCAATGATATGATTTGGAATAGGCGTCTCGCAATTAGGTGCTATTATCTTAGAGCATCTCCACTCCATGCCTCCAACTTGGCTAGTTTGATGGCCAAATGTAGAGGGTGTGGAAGCTCAGTTGGCCATACCTCAGGTCTTATACCCATTAGAACTAAAGGCCAAACTTGCACCAACAAGTAACATTTGATCACCAACTAACCAAAAGCTACCACATCCCATTGTCATTTATTGTCACTAGTTGTTGCCTCATGAGTTAAAGAGAATGCAAAAGAAAGTACTTTAATCCGGTTGGTACAATCAAGCAAAGCATGCTACAAGGTGGCTCCAAAGTGTGAGCTTTGAATGGCCATTTGCAAAGCAATCTAACATTTCTCTAGGGTTTCCATTCCAATCTACTCCACTTTGTTGCCTTGTATAACCTGTTTGCAAGGGCAATATTGGATAGCGGTGTATAATGTAGGCCGATTACTAATTTAAAATAGACATACACACATTTTTGTGTTAATTCTAGAGTGGTGAATTAGTAGATTCAACAGTCATTCTAGAGATCCCTTTCATCTAGAGTATTTACTCGACTTCTTCTAGGTACAACTTTTTCCTAGCAACATTAAAGATTAACATTTTTTGATTTGACTAAGCATAGTTGCAAAGCTAAAATGTAATAGATAGTACAATTGAAAGTTTAGACTTCTTGATAGGAATATTAGCTTGTGTTTATTGATTAATAGCATTAACCCTAAACGTCTGGATTCATCTCCAAAATTGACGATTTGAGAAAAAACACTATAAACTACAATTTGGAAGAATATTTTGGAATTGGTATACAAATGAAAGCTGTAGATTTTGATTTTTAAATTCTATCCGTACAGTTAGATCTACTAATGCTATCACCAATCTTTTTCTATAAATTTTGAAAATAAAATTTCAGAATTTCTTCTAAATTCAATTACAAGTAAAATATTATCATTTTTTGAGTAAAACTTGTTGGAATGGATTTGAAATAAGGTTCTCTTCATATGGTGATTTTTTGAAATTTTTGTGGCCTTTGCATCTTTGACCTCATTTTTGCACATCTAGTTTTGAACTAAAGTCAATGCAAATTGACCACTTGACATACTTCCACATTTGTACTTTTAGAAATGTATATATTCTAGTAACACCAAATCCAACCGATGGATAGGACAACAACTTGATAAAGTATCACCAAAAATTAGGATGACTTTCATCCAAGCAGGAATGAGACAAAAACAAGGATCTAAATCTGTTCATCATCAAGAAAATGCCATTGGACGTCAAAGCGCTCCAGGGTTAAGGTTCATTCATATGATGTCCAAAATGTTACATTGCCCAAGTATTTGTTGGATTTTTTGGGATCCTTAAGGAGATTCTACATTCTTTACAACAACATTTTTTAATTGTTTTTATTTGGGGCAACTCCCCTTGATAGTGGAGCTTTCCTCTTAGTTTTTAAAATCCATGTTTTGCCCTTTCTTTCAGCACAATATTGTTGGTGCCTAGCATGTCCAATACTAGTCAACTGAATAATTATTAAAAGAGAAGTCAAGCTCAAATACTTGCTTGCCAAATGACTTTTAAGTTAGCTTTTAAGTTTTCTAATCACTATTCTATTATTTAGCAAGTTAATAGTAGAATATAAAGAGTAATAAAGATTTGATTATTAAGTGGTTTAGGTGATTCAATATTTTATTGTGTAGGTAATGAAAATACACTAATAAAAACAATAGTTATATTTTCTTTTTATATGGATATTTTTTTGGTTATTATACTTGGGAACATTTATACAAATTACTGCTACCACATCCAGAAGACCCATGTTTTTTTTGATAGGCGGCAAACTTTGCAACAGTAAATACCGGTGTCCAAATTTTAAATCCTATTCTCCTATTGGCTTGACAATTGGAGTACAGATGTTCTTATCCAAAAGAGGTCCAATGTGGAATACATCTCAAATAGCAAAGGCACCTTGAACTAATGATGGTTTGATGTTAAAACAAGTGATTGGTTGCAATTATAGTGTTCATTACTATCTCAAGGTTGAAAGATTGTTGTTACAATGATAAGTTTGATCAATATTGGCATGGCATTGATTCAATGTTGAAACAAAGTAACTTGTCAAAGTATCATTTATATGTTGATCCAATGTATAATTTATAATATCATTTCAAATAGCATTGGTTAATACAACTTTAACATTGAGACAATGACATCATGAAAAACTCTCAAATTGATTCAACTTAATTGGTTCAATACTATTTCAATGTTGATACAATGTGTACACAAAAAAATTCAAAATCCAAAAGCCAATGAAGATTTGGAAAATAGGCTATCTAACAAGAAAATGGACAAAATGATGTTCAAAAGAAAATGCTACAAGTCAAATAAAATAATTTGATTCTAAAGCTAACAAAGTGCATGTTAGTCTAGTAATGTCACAAATTTCAAGAATATTCAAAATTATTATGTATAGTGTAGATTTTAGAAAGCTCAACATTTTTCAATCTTCAAAATGTTTTAATTTATCAAATTTTTGACTTGAATTGCAAATGTTCCTAAATCTTCACTATTAATGCCTTTTACAATTTGGAAGCTAAAAGCTACAATGCTAGCTCATTAGATTCATTGTGAATCCCTCTATAAATGTCAAGAGTGTTAAAAACATGGACCATGTTGTCAAAATCATCATTTTGAATGATAATTTGTTGCATATATGGGTAAGCTATGTATACATGTGCCTATGTTGCCTTCATATTCACCTCCTTATCCATGTCCAATGGATTAAGTCTCTTTCCTAGCATAGCATTAAAAGGGATTCAGCCCCTTGGAAGGGCTGTGAGTTTCTTTGGTCTGAAAACAACCCCCCAGCAGTCCCAGCAGTTCGCAGGTTCTCCCTGACGTGGCAAGGCGACTGCCACGTCACTTTTTTAATTTTTTTTTTCAAAAAAAAAATAAAAAATTCAACTCAATCTTTTGTTTTAAAATTTTGAAAAATAAAAATAAAAAAAAATAAAAAAAATAAAAATCTGACAGCGGCCGTTCCCGGACTGTCGGGGAAACATGACTGGGTATAGGCCTGAAACGGCCCTCCCGACCCCCCAAATATCATCTAATGCATACTCAAGCTACATGCACACATATGAACACAAACAAGTATGGAAAGTTAAAACAAGTATCCATCACAAAAGTCTCAAACTACATTTACAAATATGTAATACAAATAATCATTAATAATTATAAAAATTGTCCAATACATGACTTACAACATGAAGTAAGCATTAGATGAGTTTTAGCTATTATACAAAGCTGTGAGTTCCCCTGCATTTCCAAACTCTAGGATTTCTACCACGTAGCTTACTAATGTAGTTGAGAGACTGCCATGTCAATATAGAATATTTTTAAAATATTCTTTTATTAATATTTTTAAATTTAAATTTTAGTTTTTTAAGAATTTTAAGAATTTTAAATTATTATTTTTTTCAAATATCATTGGCTAGTTCCCAACAACAAGAACCATCTTGAAATAGTCCCCCATGCAGGCCAAAACACATCTAATGAACCTTGCCAGGCTTAAAAGTCAATTGTATAGGCTTAGATTTATTGTACTTTTTCCTTTGAATACTCGAGATATTGCTCCATGAATAGCATCCAAGCCAAAGGATTAATCAATCCATCTTCAGGAACAAAAATTCTCCATTTGTCCTTTGAACAAACAATTATCAATCCACTCTAAACTGAGAGGCTAAAACAAAGCTATTCAAAGTTCTTATCTATTCGAAGTTCTTCAAGTGTCTTGAACCATTGAGCCAATTCTTCCACCTCTTTGTCATTAGGGCGTGGACATCCCAACAACTTATATAGTTCACCTCTAGCCCTAGTAGTTATAAAATCTCAATGGTTACAAAGGATTTTTTAGTACAATCGATCTCTTGAAAGCCATTTGGTTTACACCACTCTTTTAAGAACACTTGTATACTTCGGGGGTGCACTTAGTTCTACTCCAACAAACCACTTGCAAACAAGTGGTTTCTAATAAACTATAATTTCATCCTAAAATTTTGAGCATTGTTTAATAATGACTATAGGTTTCTATTGCCAAAATTTCCAACTCAAATAAAATATGCAATGATTTCTAAAAGAGGTTGAAAATGAATTGAAATGGCATGTTTTTCAACTCAAATAATTATAGAGAACACATTTAGATGACCATTGAATCAATATTCAACTCAAAATGAGCTTTCAACAGAGATTTTTTTTTTTTTAAATTGTTCATTTTTTAGACGATTTTTTCTTATATAATATAGGGGTGTGAAAGTTATTTTTCAATTCTACAATGTATCTTTTTACTTCAAAAATTTGTGATTAATTATTATTAAAAAATGATAATATCAATAATTTAAAACATAAACTTTCAAAGTAAGAAAATCTATCCATTTTAATTTTTTTAAATTGAAAATTGAAAAAGTATATAGGGGGTCCAAAATTTTATTTGCACGTGGTTTCTAATGGACACTCTAAGTGACCCCCAAGCTTGTATGTCACTTATATTGAATGATGCAAGGATGGCTTCAATCATGACCTCATGAATAGGATAGAAAGTGGCAACTTCTAATGTTCCCAAGAGTTTTGTCACAATATCATTGAGATTTCTCAGAAGAAATCAACTATTATAGAATTAGCTAAAACTAATTTCAAAATCAACCATAATAGAATTACTCGGCTAAAACTAACTACCATCACAAAATTAAGAGAAACTACCATAAGAACATTACAAATCTAATCAATTTAGAACTAATTACCATCATTAGTTTAGAATTAGTTACATATCTAATTAATTCAGAATTAGTTTACAAACTAATCAATTTCAAACTAATTAGCATCATAAAATTAGTTGAAACTAATTACTAATTGTTGAAACTACCATAAAAACATCATAAATTCCGTAAGAATTTAATAAAATGAATCTAATATCTAAAATGATAAGACACAAGTTATAAAATAGACTTTTCTTTGATAAGTTCTTGTGAGTAACATGGGAGTTTGTCCAAAAACTCCTCTAATGCAACCTCAGAAGAAGAAGTTAGTGATTGTACTTTCTTTTTCAAATTTTTAGTTTATTTTTGCAAGTACAAATACTATAACTTCTTTTTTTCATTAAAAAGTGTGGTGTATGTAGTTGAAGGAGGTACTAGTACGTCTTGAGCTTGAATTAGTTTGTTGGTTTGCTAAACATGCCTAATTGTTTGACTAGTTGGTGTGTGAACAATTTAAGGTTGCTTTCAACATATTGCCTTTCGATAGATTGTTGGTATCTTTCTACCTCTTCTAAAATTGAAATAGTAACATGTTGATGTGAATGGGAACCTGGTCCAACATGTCTATGTGAATGAAAGGACCATATAGCTTGCTTGTTGGATAACTTCCTCAATATCTTCTCAATGCTTTTATTCTTGCTAAAGAGGTTTATACAAGTTTGTTTAAATTTTCTAGGTGGAGTTGCATGACTTAGTCTAAGAGACATTTTGGTCTGCAAAATACAAAATCTTTTAGATGAAAAAATCAAGAGTACAAAATCTAAGAGCATCATCTCAGATTAATTAATTTTAGATAAGCAAAGAAGAAAACATGATTGTAGTACTAGTGTGATTGGATGTTGTACCTTTAGACACAATTGAACCTTGCCTCTTCCTTAGTTGTTGTAAATTAGACCTAATCTTCGACCACAATGGCAATATACTCCAATTTGGGCTCTAATTGCTCGAATGCCCACAAAAGATCAATAAAGTGGTTCAATGCAAGATCATACCCCAAGTTATAGCAACTAGCTCTCAAAATCGGAAACAAAGGTACTGACAACACCATGTGTGAGTTCTACTTTGAAAAAACAAAAAAACAAAAAATAAGCAAAAACTAACAAAAAAGAATGGAACATGACTATACAAAGCATGAAAAATTAAACAATACTGGTCCTTGCATTGCACACTTGATATTCTAGCATGTAGTTAAGTGTCATGCTACAAAAAATATCTCATCCCACCCTCCAAACTAAGCTTGGATCCTTTGAAGTCCTACCAAATGATCTATAACATGCAAGAACTAAAATACGTGCTATAGTAAACGACTTCTACATCTTCCAACGTAGCTGCATCTTGTAACAAAGACACTAGAAAGAAACCTTAGCATTTATTTTAGAAACTTGCAATTTACGAAATTCAAGTGCACAAATAAGGTGCGGACTATTGCAATCTTTTCCATGACTAAAAAATACTTTAAAAATTAAGAGGAGGACCACCAATATAATAATAGATTATTTGCAAATATGGTCTAAATTTACTTTCAAAAAGTTATGAGATACTTCTTGTAGTTAAAAATGCCAATCACCACAAGGGCATTACATCTAGCAATGGCAATAACAACTAATGTTATTAATATAATATGCAAATTATACTAATAGTACTAGTTATTACTATCGAGCCTCTAGTAGTAAATAATAACTTGCAAAATATTTAAGTAACCATGTCCTTCAATACCATTATCTAATGCATCACTAGATATCTATCAAAGAATTAAAAGACATTGTCTAAAATTAACAAAATCTCCAACTCATAACTATAGAATTTTTTTGAATGAATTTTGAATTACAATTGTGGAAAAAAAGTTCTTCAAATAAAAGACAGAGAGGACTTTAAATGATTTAGGAAATGCAAACTAACCTTGCACCAAAAAATTCTTGCATGCAACTAAATCTCAGTGAAAGCAAAGAAACATTATTAATGGATAAATATTGTAAACACTATGACTAGAAAAACAAATTAACCAATAGAGGCAAAACTAAAAAACTGCAACAATTACACACAAAGACACTTAGATGTGAGGCCCCCCAAAGCCAAAAGAAAAACAATTGTTTAAGAAACCAAATTATACATAACCCTAACTAATTTGCATCCATCGATTCTCAATTATTGATTGCCAATTGTAACCGTCAATGCAAGCAGATGATTCATCACCTACTTTCATTGCTAAACATTCATCCAAAGAATGATAATTACTAAGACATCAAATCAAGTCATGTTGTTACTTTTGTTGTAAGTGCAAGCACCTCATATGTAAAATCATTTTGATCTTGCCTTGTAGAAAATAATGGTTTTTGTAAACAAGTGAAAATTTTAGTTGAATTAATGTTGATAAAAGTAGAATTTTAAATTATGTTGACACAATAATTATGCATTGCAACAATGGTCAACATGTATCTAGATATTGAATCAAAATTGGTGAAAAGAAAAATTATAGTTTTGTTGACACAATGTACATTGCAACAATAATGCATCAACATTAACTTAATATTCATTAATAACAATTAATTTTTCAATATTTATATAATGCCATTTTAATCTAGTTTGAAACAATTACTTAGTTCAAAATCACCAAAGTATTTGTTGTTGCAATAACATTATTGAAACGATGGTAATACACTAATTTGTGATACTATTTATCATCCAAACAGTTGACTGTCTGTCTGCGAATGAAATACGACCACATCCTTTAGGTCTTCATCCGTCGTCGTCTCTTTCATCCTCGAGTGATCGAGACACAGTCGGGGTTTTGCAAAGCTTCGCAGTTAGGCGAGCTCAATCCCGGAGCTCCGAGTTGATCTCATGTGAATGCTCGCTTTAGACATCCTTTTATAGTTTCTGGAATTTCCTTTATATATTTTTCTGGTGGTGTAGGCAACTTTACTTTGGTTTCAGCGTCTGCTTGCAACATGGCTCGAAATGAAGAGAAAGCGCAGTCTATGCTTAGTAGGTTTTTGGCGGCTAAGAATGATGAGAAGAAGAAGCCAAAGGAGAAGCGTCCCTTCCTTGCGTCGGAGTGCCGTGATCTCGCTGACGCTGATAAATGGAGGCAACAGATTATTCGTGAAATCGGTCGGAAGGTAATGGACATCCAGAACCCAGGGCTAGGGGAACATCGCATTCGAGACTTGAATGATGAAATCAATAAGCTGATTCGTGAGAAAGGGCATTGGGAGACAAGGATTTTGGAGCTTGGAGGACCGAATTATGCGAAAACTGCTCCGAAGATCACTGGCGAGGATGGCAAAGAGGTAATTGCCAAACCCTAAACCCAGTGCTACTGGAAAATTGAATATTCTTGTTATCACAATTTCTAATTGCTTTTTTGATTGCCTTATTGCCTTAGACTGCGTTTGGTTCGATTCTTTTTTAAGAACTCTGTTTCTTAAGCTGCAAGTACACTCTTCAACTCTGAAAAAAATTTAAGATCGTTGCGATTATTACAGAATTAGAAACCGGAGAACGAGAATTCTCCGATTTCTGGGACACTCCCTAAACCCTAAGCCAATGCTGTGATTCATGTGAGTATTGTGAGATTAGGTTTGCAATGGTGTTACTTTGCCCTAAACAATGGCCTATGTCTGCAGGTGGACATTGCAAGTGGGAAAGGCATGGGCTATAAGTATTTTGGGGCCGCCAAACAGCTGCCAGGAGTCAAAGAGCTCTTCGAGCTACCACCGGAAATAAAGAAGAAACGGAATCGGTATGAAATGTACAAGCGTATTGACATGGACTATTATGGGTTTCGTGATGACGAGGATGGCGTTCTCGAGAATTTAGAAAGGGATGCAGAGAAGGAGATGCGTGCTAAGGCCATTGAGGAATGGGAAAGAATAGAAACCGTAAAAGCTGAAGCCCGCAAGGGTGTCAAGGAGGTGAGATTTTCAGTTTGATATATGTTGGTTTAGGCTGTTTTTGTTGATTGTAGATCATACATGTGTAGTTACTGAGTATTTGAGACCGAGTTGCAGGGTTGAAGATCATGTATATTCTAGATACGTTTGTTTTAACCTGATGTGATTTGATCTTTCATGTTGGTTTCCCTTTTAGTGTACTAAGTGTCAGGATATTGCGGTTGCAGGTTGTTGTTATGAGACCTGAGACAGACGACAGAGATTACAACAGCGATTTGAGTGACGAAGAGGTTGACGAGGATGAATCAGAGAGACGGCCCAAACGATTTGAGTTTGTTGCCCACGTGCCACTTCCAGATGAAAGAGAAATTGAGCGCATGGTCGTAGAAAAGAAGAAGCTAGAACTGCTGAGCAAATATGCGAGTGACGACCTGGTGAAAGAGGAGCTGGAAGCAAAGGAGATGCTGAACATCCACAGATGAGGGTAGACCTTCGCGGTCAGATAACCTGCTCAACTTATGGACACGTTATTATCTAGGTCGAGCATTGATCTTTCTTCAGCTTTGGAGAGGAAGCTCACGGGTGCATTTGAGTTGCGAATTGTGGCCTCTTTGCATGTTCACGTGGTTGGTCCACCGGAAGATTCATGCCTGTGTTTTCAACAGCAATATTTTTGAGTGTGAAAAAAAAGCAAAGATGTAGCTTAACCTTGTGGTTGAGATGGCAGGGGTCGAGAACTTCCCAAACTGTAGAAACGGGGAATCCCTTTTAGGTTAGCTCAAAGCAGTAAAGGGAATTTTCGATGTTGGCCTTACAGGGCCATAGATCAACCTTGCAACCTTTGTGAGTAGGTTACACCAGGTTTGAGACTGGATTAGAGAGTTTTTTAAAGATCATCATCGGACGTAGCGTTTCGAATTGATCATTCGAGCAATGCACGGTCTCCCGGGATTTTACTCGATTTTTATGGACGGTGTTGTAATCTGGTATGGTTTTACTGGAGCTCTATCCCTTCAAAACCACTCACTTTTAGTATATGGAGATGTTGATAAGTTGAGACGGATGCGAACTTTTGTACCTCTTTAGTACTGTGTCATCATACATTAATCGTCTTTCTCTATTCTACAGGC
This sequence comes from Rhytidiadelphus loreus, assembly GCA_947034895.1. NCBI lineage: Eukaryota > Viridiplantae > Streptophyta > Bryopsida > Hypnales > Hylocomiaceae > Rhytidiadelphus > Rhytidiadelphus loreus. The sequence goes on from OX344762.1 coordinate 66,945,025, forward strand.
GTAACGTTTGAGCGACGTTTCTCAGTGAGAAGCCAATACGTTAACTACCCAGCAGTGGATGCGGCTCGATATATTTTTTAATTGCAGCTCACGGTCTGTTTGCATTGAGAACCTCCAAACCTTCGGTTCAATCGAGAGACGGACCGAGTTGACATTACGTTGCATCACTTGGAATAATCATGGATACTGATGCCAAGTCGGTAAACTCTTGTGCTCAGAACACTAGCTGATTCCCAATTACGCAGACCCCCAAGAATTCAAACACGTTCAGGTCCTTGACACCAAAAGTAATTCGATGGCTTCAGTCCATCTGCCACCGACTGGGAGATCGAGGAGAGGCGAAAAGACTGGTCCAGGATTCATGAATCGACCAGAAATCCAGAATCGCTAGGTTAGTCACCAAAATGGACACAAGGTCATCATTTTTCTCCGAAGTACGATTTCCTAACGCAATTCAAATCAACTTCTATAATGGGCCAACTCTGAGGTGAACACTAGGGATATCAGAGTTGAAGATTTGTTGGTGACAATTAGGGGCACGCCGTTTGCAATCTCTACAAGAGGGGGTAGTACTTTCAGATGAGAACTCAGAATCTCGTTGGGCCGGATTTGGAAACAAATGTCAGATATGCGCGACTAAAATCACAAACATTGACAAACCCTAATCTCTATCCCGACAGATAACTTCTTTACAACCAGTAGTAGAATTTTATGACAACCTGGAGGAGCACGCTCATTTGAATCTTCACTCTCGTTTTTCTCTACCTTCAATTCGAGTCCGTGATTCTCAAGAGTGTGATCGAACTTCGGAAATCTCCTACGCAGGCACGCTCACACTCTCACAACAATGTGAGAAAGTGTAGACCCAGGTAAAACCGACATAATTTACTACCAGCTGTGTCTAATCATGGCGACGGCGTCAGCTCCTCCATGGGCGATGGCTCCAGCGAATTCGTATTCGTTGGTGAGAATATTCCTCCATAGCCTAAAATTGTTGAAAAAAAACTTTTCGAGGATAGCAGTAATTAGATTTTCAGCAATTAGATTGGATTAAGGCTGAAACCCTACCGTTCTCAGTTGTCTTGGTGAACAAAAACTGGAACGCCAAGTCTTTTGTCGAACCAAAAACTTCGTGATTTCCGATACACTATTTTCTGTACGTTTGTTTTAAAGGTTCTCGTGTGGTGCTGCAGCATGCATGGTCATGAATAATATGATGTGTATAAATTTAATAGAACCATTTGAATATTTAGCACTCGGGGGTATGGAACTCACTGCATGTGGAATTACAGGGAGCTGTTTGGAGAGGAGAATGTGGGGCTGCTTACAGGAGACGCGGCTGTGAATAGGGAAGCTCCGGTATCGACTATGACCATTGAAATCCTGGGTAACATGCTCTACCAAAGGTGTGTTTGTAAAAGAAACTTCAGTCAGGGTTTTAGGGTTTAGGGTCCACTATGTAGGTGTGGATTTTACCTTAGCCATTTCTTCTTTCTGGAAGTCTTTAGGAGGCAATACAGTAAAGCTCTTGCCCGCACCAACCAAGTAGCGCCAATTAATTTAACTGGGGTGTTAAATTCCTTTAGCGAGTTGGAAGTTAACTTGCCTATTGTATGCCTAACATACAAGGTAGTTAATGGGGAGTCAGGCTTTCAAGTAAACCAACCACTGCTACTTGGTTGGTGCCGGTAATGTAGCACTTCAAACCATCGGTACATGCACAATTAGTTTGCATGTCCAAAATTGGGCAGTTACGTTTGCTGGTGGAAATGAATGTTAAAACGGGATTTGGCATCAATTTACCGACTGAAACAACTTGGGTAGTGCGGGCATTTAGCAACTCTTTCCAGTTTGCTAATATTGCTACTCGGTTGGTGCGGGCGGGGTCTGCAGCAAGGGAATCTGATCACGAATGTGCAATCAAGGTCTAGACTTAAATGGCCATGATCTCATAGTGTTACTTTCTATCATTTGAGTGGAACTAATGCATGATAGGTCACTCATATGTACTCCAGATCTCGTAGCTTCGAAGACACACAAGTGATGGTCATTTATGGTTTTTGTCCAGCACAAAGACTTGTGATAGGCAGACTGCACTGTCCTGAGAGTATTTGCACCTAGAAGAGTGTAGACTTATTCTGACGTCGTGAAGAGAGATCTCCGCTTGTAGTGTTGGAAGCGTGGAGGAATGCGGCCATCTCATCAATCTGGATGTTGTGGTGCTGGACGAAGTGCACTATCTCAGTGACATCTCCCGTGGTACCGTGTGGGAAGAAACGGCGCTTGCAATTACTTTACCCTTTTATCATTGTCGTTGAGAGCCCCGCTGGATGAACTTTAGGACCTTTCTGTTAAAATTTTGTCAGTATGGTGCCCTGGTGCTCTCACTCACCTTTCTGCTGCGGCCTTATATGCAGCGTTTTCACCCTTACTAGTTGAAAGGCTAAATAGCTATGAGAGATTCCCAAGCGATTTTCAGTCTTATCTGATGTTGGGATTCCTGTTGAGGAGTTGATTTACTGCCCCAAGGAAGTGCAGCTAATTTGTCTCTCTGCCACCTTTTCTAACCCAGAGGAGCTGGGTCGCTGGGTCGCTCAGGTGAATTCAATACTACAATATAGTTTGCATTTGTGAGTAAGATAATGGTAAATAATATTGATGTGTTTTCCAATTGTTTTTAACTGGTCATAATAATGATACTGTTAATTCTATCCGTTTTTTACATCTAATATCCATTTTCATCCACTCTCATCTATAATGTCTAGTTTTCATTCTATTACACATTGGAATTTGAGAGTTTAACTTATATCTACACACCTATCATCAGCGGTAGTGCACAAAGTCTAATCATTAAGGCTTAAAGGATAACTAGTATGGATGTTTTAATTTGTAATTGGTAGCCATTCTGGAGCTCGACTGTTCCATGAAACCACAGGGTTCGTGTGGGGGCATTTGGATTTGTCCTGTGCGATTAGCCACCTTTTTCCGCTGATATTAGTTTAAAGCTTGTCATAGTGCAATTGGCTTTTAAGAACAGGAAGGCTTTTGCTTTTCTTGAACTTAAAATTTGAATATTCAATCTTGTGTTATATGTGCAGATGCATGGCCCTAACGAGCTTGTGACATCATCAAGAAAACCTGTTCCGCTTCTTTGGCACTTCTCTACACGCCGAGCACTTCACCCCCTCTTAAACGATCAAGGGGATCCAATGAACTGGCGAGGCTCTTCGTCTGGTGTATGAAACTGTTATGATAGTTTGAAGACTTCACTTTATCGAGTTGTGTTGAATAAATCAGTGTCACACATGAGTAGTAGTGTGCAGTTGATTAAAATGGATACCACATACGAGGTTGGTTTTCAGGACGACCGTGCAGGCTACACTCAGCAAACGAGGAGGCAATGTTCACCTGCTCTTGAGTGCGAGTTCAATACTGCAAATGGCGGGCAGGGCAGGTCGAAGGGGAGTTGACGAAGACACACAGTTGTAGTGCAAACACCATTTGAAGGCGCAGAAGACTGCTGCAAATTGCTCTTCAACAGGATCTGATCCCCTTATCTCGCAATTCACGGCCACCTATGGAATGGCTCTCAATCTCTTGGCAGTAAGGACATTCCTCTGACTGTCACAAGATTTTAGGTCCATGTAATCATTTCCAACTGCTAGTCTGTTTTTCACATGCCTGATTGGAGTTACGGCATGAGACCTGCTAGCTTCCCGCCCGCACGAGCCCATTAGCGCCAACTACTAATTCTAGTTAGCTCAATTGCTACTTGGTTGGCGAGGGCAGGGCCTTACTCGATTGTTCACCTATCGTATTTCACACTTGGAATTCATGCATTTATCTGAACGGTGTGCTCTGAGTGAAGACCACATCAGAATCAGGTGAAAGTGAGATGATCCGAGCGGGAAGAAGTTTGCATGAGGCCCTTTAGACTAAAGAATAACTTTTTTTCTCTCTCTAATCTACAACTATTGATTTCTTTTATCTGCAAGCCTAGGTGTCTCAGTCTCAAGCAATCTTGACAGGAAGGAAAAGGATTGAAGGCTTGCGAGAGGCAATGGTACAGTCCTTGCTTGATGCTCCCGCTGGTGGGAAACCACCCATCGCTTGGCTGTCCTTCTTTGAGCACCTCACTGGAGAGGAGCGCCTTGTTCCTGCTTTGTTTGTTGGGGATATTCCACGCTCACCATTTTTTTCCGACTTGGTGAATGTAAGTTTTCTTGTAGAGTTCTCAGTGATTTAGTTGGTCTCTAGCGTTTATTTCCCTAAATTCCTTCAAGGTTTCTATAAATCTTAGATGTGCTATAGTAGTTAACTCCCATAACGTTTTTGAAGTTAAAGCAAGCATGTTGATGTGAAATTATCCATGTAACTGTAGAAAAATCTTCATAGATCTTTGTCAAATCAATTTAGAAGCATTTTAACTTTGCGAATTTATCAGTTCATTTTTATTTTTAATAAATTAATTTTGGTATTATAATTTAAAATTTGTAAGACTAGCAACTTGGCATAAGAATTTTGTAGGTAGAAAATGTAGACATACTTTTGGTTTTGAATTTTCAATACTTCAAGAGAGCATGCAAAGGTCTTGTAATACCCATTTATGAGTCTTGTAATACCCCTATATGTCTTCCAAGGACTTCTGACTAGACGAAAGCGATGGTTGCATGTGATGGATGGAAGGAACAAAACTTTCCTGCACAGAATTTACAGGTTAAATCCTCGAGAAAATTCTGTAGAAAGTAGAAACCTGGAATCTGAATCACGGGAGATCTCGGCAGTTGGCAGGTCGGTCACAAGAGGCTGATAACAACCAGGATGAGGAGTATCTTTTGAAGAGGATGCTAAATCTGATGTTTGACATTACGTAGCTTTGGGATCGAACAACTGCTGGTACATGTTTACTGCAAGAACTGTGAAAAGCGTGCATACGAATATGGCCAATTTTGTGGACACGGCGGCAGATAAAAAAAGCCGTGGAAGAATCGTTGAAAGAAAAGCTGCAAGTGGGCATTCGGAACTGGGAAAATCTTGGAACCTCAGGATCTAAGTTTCGTTAGTCTGCCGATGGCTCAGTCTTGGGGATGCCAAGTGCCTGTGTTGAGTGAGTTTTCAAATGCTCTTGAGGTATCATATCTTGCATTCTTTGACAGTTTGTGATGCGGAACTGCGCCATAGAATCTTGAGATTTTTCATATACTTCTAGCAATCATATCTTGTATAATGACAACTGTGTTTCTTTTGTGAGTGCAATCAATTCAATGTAGAAATGGCATGTTTAAAGAACGTCAGGTGCCTGGGAATTTCACTCTCTAATTTATTTTGATTTGGCTCTAAAGGTTAAATCGATTGCCGCGTGACCTTGGGACACTTGCACGTTTTGGGGGATCTTGTGAAGCCCGAGAGGGTGTTACCTGATCAACGAATAGAGGCTTCAAAACTCTGAACGGTCATAGCAACACAAGGCTACCGTGAGTCACAAACACTTATGGATCTTCAAAGAGCACGCTTGGACAAGTTACAATGCACGAAAGCTAAAGCAAACCGTATTTCCACTCGTATCAGTTAGATGCAGCCTTCAGGGTCTAAGGAGTTCTTACAAGTAAGACTCAGCTATTCCTGCTCTAATTCCTATCTTATGAAATGACTATCGTACCAGAATTTGTTGTTTGGGGGGATGAGCTTTGGTGCATTAATTAACTAGCCTCAAGTGCATAAGGGTGCCACGTGTCACATCAAGAATGCCAAAAATCAGAACTGTTTTGTAGTGCCTCAATTGTGCTCAAAGAAAAAGTTTAAACTCTAACAATATACAATAAGAGATAAAGTGGCTAAGTTCCGACATGTGTTACCCCTCATTTTTGTTGCTACATATGATATTAATCAATTAATGCATTGAGTTGAGTATTGTTTGAATCATTCCACTTGAAATGTCTACGAGTTTACATGGTAGTCCCCTAAATGTTTCTGAGGAAAGGTTCACAATGTGATTCTAAGGGTTTAGGGTTTAAGGAAACTTGAAGTTATTTTGGCATGTCCTTCCACTCTATAATCTCTTTAGTTGGATGGAACAGGTTGTGAAGGTGCTGCAGGGAGTCGGGGCATTGAAACCTGAGTCCAACGAGTTTTTGCCTTCAGGGGATGTGGCTGCATCAGTGCGGGGAGTCAACGAGCTCTGACTGACCATTGTTTTTACTAGTGACATTCTCAAAGCCCTTGTACTTGCTCAACTTGCAGATGCCTGTGCTTTTCTGGTCTCAGATGGCATGAAAAGTTGCGGTCTAAAGGAGGCCCAACAAGGCAAATGATTTTGATCCCCGCTACGTAATGTCGAACATCAGAATCAACATCCTCTTCAAAAGATGCACTTGAGGCTAGTTAATTAAGCAAAAATCATATCATCTTTGAGAGCCTAGGAATTGCAAGTATCCAACCGTTGAAATGATAACTGTGGTGGTTAACTTTCGTAAAGGAAAAGAAAATCAGCTACCATTAGTTTGTGTGAGTTGATATTCTGCTGTCATATGAATTTTTCTTGCAGATGACTTCGCAGGGCTGGTAGAAGCATATGGGCAGTAGGAGTGACATGGAAGGAGCTCATGGATGACAGTGAGATGGAAGAAGATGATGTGGCACGTCTACTCCGACGGTCTATTGACCTCCTTCAGTTGCACAATTAAAGTCTCTTTTGACTCGTACCACTGTTTGTGAATGCCATCTTTTTTGAATTCTGGAGCTTCGAATCCTTTCTTCACCTTTTGCAATATACTAAAGCTTCTAACAGGGATTTCAGTAAAGTTCAGGAATTTTTGGACAGCATTATAAATAGAGTCTTTCAGATATCATATGATCATTGTGACCGTAGCGAGTTCTTGTGAATCATGAGCAAGATTCTCTCCATGATGTTGTCTGAAAGTTCCTGAAAAAGTCTGATTTGCATTTGCAGCCTTGCGTTTTTATATCCATTTATCAAAGCATTCATGCCTTGAATCGGAGCCTGGGTGGCTAGTGCCTTGATTTTTTGTTGCTCACAAAATATCATGCAAAGCGAGCAACAGCGATAATACTGTTAAAAGTTCATTGCGCACGATTTGATCCTATTTGTTGATTTAACGAAAGACAGATAATAGGACACAGCTTTTAGATTCTCAAGGGCATGAATCTCATGGTTGTCCTGATTTCATCTATTTACAGATTCCTCACTTGCCTCATGTTGATCCAAACTTGGCAAGTACGTCTCGGAAAACCTCCAAAGTTATGGACCGTCCTCCCCCCCCCCCCCCCCCATCAGTGAGGAGCTCGGTTAAAAGGCATGCAGATCCATTTTCAATTGGAAATATCAGACTCGAACAAAAAAAGGCAAGTTCTCCAGAATCATAGTTTGCTTCAACGAGGCACTTGACTTTTCAGGTCTGTAATTGAAAGCTTAAGTAATGTATCAGCTGCTTAACCCCCGCCTAGTTTTGCTATGTAACGCCAGTTTATGTTGATAACGATCTGAGAGACTGCCAGTATTCAGGGCGGTTTGTGAAAGGCCGACAGACAATAGAGTGTTCGACAACCAACCTTTTTGTTGGACCTTTTTATTTCACAACTTTCACAACCTTTTGAGTGTGTGTTTTTTTGGGATGTGAGACTCCTCACTCATTGTGTGTCTGCTTTGGGGCCCAACCAGGACTCACCGACAATATGTACTTGGAAACGTGACCTGAAAATTTGACCTGAAAAAGGAACTCTCATTATCCCATTTGGTAAACGCTTGGAATAGTAGACTCTTTTTCCTTTTCCTTTTTGATTCAAATGAAAATGTCGATTCTATTGCACGTTTAGAACAGTTACATGTCGATGAAAAGCGAAATAATCGTGAGCTGGGCTTTCATAACAGGGTATGCACCCTAGGAGGCTTGCGTTGTATGCCCCTTCTTTAGTCTCTTAATTCTAATAATTTCTAGCTTCTAATTGGAATCTCGAGGCAGAAAATTTTGCATACAAAGGGGCTAATCTACTGATACTAAAACTGATCTGTTTTGGACCTGATGCCATCCCATATAGTGATTCATATCAATTTCTATTCTGGCCCCGTGTGATTCTGAGCTCAGATTTTTTTTCCTCATAATTGTTACCGTGCCCTTGCATAGAGTTTTCCAACTGCGTTTCCGAGTTGCCTCTACTTACAGAATCGAAAGCTTGCACTTTGGCAACCACTCTTAACAAGTGGTGTAAACATGCCTTTCCGAAATGTCCACACGTACTGATCTTCGACTGGAGATGATTTTGTTTATTGGTCTACAACCTTCCACTTTCAGATATTACATGAGAACTTCACCTGTAGTGGTAACATTCGATCTCAACAGAATTGGTTCTTGTGACCAAATGCCTCTCCATAGCTCTCTATGTCTCCCCCAAATAACACTCCCTACATTTGTAAAAATGATCAAAGAGATGCAAACAGTGTATACTCTATCTTGTTGTGGTAACTGGCACTGGGGTCAAGACAAACACTGCATAGACAACTGGAGCAGTCAGCACTTCTAATTAGACAGTACCAGTACTCTAGTATAAATGAAATTCCGGAAGTGTCCATTTCACTGGATTCAAGGAATAATATAATATGTATCTACTAATAAAACATGTTCAAAGTCTGCCCACTCATTGCAACTACCAAATCGGGAAGCATCACGAAAACTGAGTACATAGCCACTACACGGCTAGAGTAATATGATATTCCGGACCCTTCAATGATTACGATGATTGTTATCCACAAAAGACGTACTGTTGTCAGCCTCTAAATTAAGCACAAATAAATTATTAAAACAAATAAAATGATTATAAATCAGATATTTTAATTAGACACGGTAAGACTACATTGTGTGTAAACTCACACTTCTTGGTGGGCTACAGCCGGACACTTGAAAAGTGCTAGGAAAGTACAGTATCACCGAAGAGAAAAGTAATTCGTCCAACGCATGCGACACAGCAAGAATTAAAGCGGAAAGTTCTCGTGCATGATAAGCATCATTACTAGTGAAACCACCATAGAAGTGTGACGACATGGAATACACAACAGATGACCTGCATCAGCGAAGTTGCATAGAACGAGCCTCTGTCGCACACATTCACAGCTAAGTTAGCACCAGATTGCGAGAGGAAATATTGAATGCTAAGGAAGAAGATACTAAGGACCTGATCCCATCTCCTATATTGACTGACCATTGTTACCACCAACTCCTCTTTTCATACACACTTGCTTGGACTTATCAGCAAGTGGTGTAAGCATGACCTCGCTAGATGTCTATGGACACAATCTTTGAATCTAATACTATGACTTATGGTGATTTCTCCACAGTGATTTCTCCACAGCTCAACAGTGATCTCCGAAACGCCACATTGCTACACATTGGCTAAAGTTTTTAAAGTGGGAGCAAAGTATTCGCTACCTTACCACCAGCTGGTCCATAATCAATAATAGAATGACACTATTTTAGCGTGCCAGTATGGGATTCTAAGATTGCTGTACAACAAGAAGTTACACAGATCAATGTGATAAGTGGCATTCACAGTCTCATGATGGCAACAGTTGAAGATTCGAAGCAATGCACGTGCGACAGGAGAGTATGACGAAGCAGACACGGTAAAACAAATTTTCTGACATATAAAACAAAACAAAAGTGCCTTCATTCATGTTCAGAATCACGTGACAGACAAATGGCGACTGCTAATTTCTGCATTTGAGTAAGCTGCACTGTACAACACGGCCGCGTATGGACGTTGACGAAACGATTACAAACCCTAGTTGATGCAAGCCAATCAGCGTCGAAACCTGGACAACTGTGACAGCTTCAATTGCATTGACTAAAGAGTTCAACGAGAATTACGATGGGCCCACTGGTGTAGTAGTACCTTCCCTACTGGAAAAATTCGACTGCTGCTGCTGGAGCATCGCCGAAGCATCCAGTTGCACCTTCGCAGCCTGAAGTTCATCCGCCCTTCGCTGTGCCTCTAGATCCACCACCTTCTCATCTACAAACCCGACCAACAAAAATCCACCGCCAACCACACAGTCATATCGATCACAGAATTCCAAGAGACTTTGTTGTTTAACGAATTTCTCCTCAAAAGGAAATTGAAACTAACTATGTGCAGTGCATGTGCGTTAAGGGGGAGTACTTTTTTAAGAGACTTTGGGCGTTCGGTACTAAATGCATCCGAAATACATGACTCTCGAACAATTTTCTTCCACCAGATTAAGACTCAAATGTCAAAGATTTTAAAATCATTTGACGCGAATTTGGATTTGCGAAGAAATTAAAACCAGGGCAGTGCGTTCAATGGCCTGTGTACTGAACTCCAAAACCCTAAAATCCCACTTTCCCCCAAAATCGTTCGCTGCGCAATCCGCGCCCACGTTTTCAGCGACGCAAGAAGAAAAAGAAGGAAAGCCGAATAAGATACTAATGTGATCAAAATCAAAATCAAGTCAAAATCAATTGAGAAATTTCAGACAGTAACCCTAAACCCTAAAACAGAGTAAGTCAATCTGAATGTTGCGCAACTTACAGAAGCCAGTGCGGATCATGAAAAACTCCATGGCAGCCCCGGCGGAGGCACTGAAGAGCGCAACCTTGGCGTACCAGGGCCCATGCTGCATCATCCCCCTCGCCAACGAAAAACTTCTTCAACGCGAACTTCTTCACTGCAAATTTCTTCAACGCCAATTTCCTTTTCCTCGGTTCTCCTCTCGCAATGAAAAGTCAATTAAAGGATCCATGCACCGACCCGAGAGCTCCATTTCCTAAATCTGCCCATTCTCGTACAAAGTGTGTAGATTCAACAACAGTGTGCTACAAATGTACCGCCAGGAGATTTCGGATTCAAGATTCTGCGGCAGAATTAGGGTTTCGTGCAGATTGCAGGATTTCCCACATAACCGCGGGAAATTCATCCATTGGAAAAATAAATTCATTCAAAATCTGTGGTCATTCATTGCTTTCTGTTGCCTCATCGGGAAAAGATGTCCTCGTCGGCTCCTTTCCATTACCCCCAATAAATTCGTGTCTTTGAGGAAATTCCAAGTAAAAAGATGGGATATTTTTTATATTGTAATTTCTTATATTATAGTCTTGTACATTACATTTTCTTTTTCTTTTTTTAATATATTGTTTGAATCTTGTACTGTAGTACAATCTATCAGGTTCCATAGAAATTAATTGTTTTTTTTAAGGATATCGTAATTTCAGGAAATTATAATGATAATTGCCAAAAATCCTGAAAACTAATAACACCGATTGCCAAAATAAATGGAAATATGTCAATTTTAGGGATCTTACAAAATTCAACAAGTATTAAATGACCAAGTTGCCCAATGTAGTAGAATGTTCAATGTAAAGTCCAATGACTACCATCAAGAATTCTTTTGATGGAAACATGAAGAAATTTCTTTATTGAACTTTTGTGAAAATAAAGGATGGAGAGGTCTTTTTTATAATGAAATCCATTGTTCGTCACAAACCCTCAAAGGATATGGAGTAATTTGAAGATGAGAGCTTGACCGTTCATAATCTATAAGTAGAACTTAACTATGAGCGGTTTAGCCCCTACTAATCCTAACCATTTACATTTCCCACATGCGTTGTTTTATCTCCTACCATCCAATTTGTATATAAAGAGCTTGTCTTTCATGACTTCATGCACATCTTTGTAAGTTGCTCTTGAGGCTACATTGTCACTAACAACTCAATAGTCTTGCACTATAAGGTAAATCAGCCCATTGTGGTCAGAATTTGGAGTCTGCCCTAATACCATTACTGAAATTTTCTAAATGTTTTCCCACACAAAGATAAATGTGAGAAATAGTGAGAGCAATTGAAATTTTAATTTTCAGACAAAGTGTGAATTAGTAATGTATTTCTGAAGTGATCTTCGCAACATGGTCTACATGTTGCTGCATACAAACAAAAAGTGTACCCAATATGCTTATCTTAAACACCTAAAGTGGTTATAATAATTTATAATGTAGAATGCCATGAAAAGTCACTTCTGACAATGATTTAGAGCATCCCCACAACAAGGCACCAAAGGGAGCCAACACAAGGAGTGGGCTTCCTTGCCATGGGGCAAACTTGTAGTTAATACATTATCATTTAAAATTGAGTTTTAGAGGAGAGGAAGAGTTCATCATATACACATGAGGTAGTAGGATGTAGAACAACCCATGTGGGATAATGTAAATTAAAATTAATAGGAATTCAACCGCTCATAGTTAAGTCAAATGTAGGTTTTGTTTCTTAATAGATTTTCAAACCTCATTTAGGCATAGTAGAAAAAAAAAGTTCAAAACACTTTGAACTAAGACAAGTTGATAAATGAAGACAAATTTAATCTCCAAAAATTCGTTCGAGATTTAGAATCTCCGATCAAAGTTATAGACAAATTTGAGAGAGGGGTTGAAAGGGAATTATTTTTTACAATTTCAAACTTCCTTTCTCAAATCTGTCCATATATTTTGATTGGAGGTTTTTAATCTCAAACAGATTTTTGGAAATGAAAGTTATCTTCATTTACCAACTTTTCTTAGTTCAAAGTGTTTTGAAAAAAATAATTCTACCATGCCCAAATGAGGCTTGAAATTCTATTGAAAAACAAAACCTACTTTTGACTTAACTATGAGCGGTTGAGCTCTTACTAATTCTAATTTACATTATCCCACATGGGTTGTTCTACATCCTACCACTTCATATGTATATAAAGAGTTTATCTACTCAATTCAAATCTCAAGGTAAGATGGAGATATTTTTCAACAAATGTGAGATAGTTGGTGGATTTAATACTCTTATTTAATTGAAAGTAATTTTTTATGATTTTGGCCATGGTCTACAACTACACTCGCCAAATGCCCATTTGTTTGGCGAGTCAGTTGTTGGAATGCTCTAAGAGCATCCCCACCCCGACTCACTACACCTGGCCGGTGGGGTTTGACAGGGCCCGGGAGCTAAAAAGTCCCTACTGTGGCACGGGTTGCAGTTTTCCAAGCACCGGGCTCACCAAATTTTGAGCAGAATACCTCAGCTTCCAGTGGACGGGGAAGTTTTAAGTGAGCCCTGAGTTGACCAATTTATGTGGATTTTTTCTTGGTCTTCGGTGATCTGTTATTTCTCATAATGGCCAAGCCACAGCCAAAAGCCAAAAGCAGATCCCCAGGTCATGACTCGTGACTGAGTTCATAACTTAATGTAGATTAACGTGGATTAGCTTTAATGTGCCTAACTCTCTTAATTAAGAGCAACTCATTAAATTAGTAGCAACTGGCAGAATGAAGAACTGAACTTCGTTTGACAGTAGGGAGGTCCCTACTCACCGGGCCCTCTTCTTCAACAGAGCCCGCCATGTCAGGTATCCAGTGGGGGATTTCACCGTCCCACAGTGGCGATGCTCTAATCACTCCATGAGTGTCTATTATGGGTGATCTGACCGTTATGGGCTGTTTTAGCTTATGTGGAGTGGAATAGAAAAATCATTACTTACAAGAAGTAACTTAGTGGATGAAAACAATCATGTTTGCAACATTTCGTTGAAAAACGGTACAATTGTCGAATGTGGTAGAATTAAACTATATGTAAGATGAAACTTCCAGTAAATACTTTTTTACTACCAAAGTGGAAATCTGAAATTTTATCTAAACCTGATAAGGTACTACGGTATTGTATAAAATGACATCATCTATGTCCATATGGAATATTATATAAAAAAAAATAGTTAGTACTTTTTTTTTAAGAAAATTTTCAATATACTCCGTACAAGAATAATAGAGTTTTGAAGGGAAATCCTTATATCCCTAGCAACCAATTTAAAGTTTTGATGACCATATTCGGTAATATATGAATAGGTACCTGTCAAAAAGTTATTAATCTTCATAGTTATAGTGGAAAGTGAAAAAATAAATGATAAAGTGCCAAATTGTCATAAAAACAAAAAGAAATTTTTTTAGCATCCCAAACTTGATAACAATCCCATAACCACACAAAAATTGAGAAATGGATCTTGTAGACAATCTAAATGTTGACTTCTGAATTAAATGACTTCATTTCGAAAGATGATTAACCCCTAAAGGACCAGACTGTGTTTTTTGGTTGTATAAAATTTTTGGGCAGGTACCTACGAGCGGAGATTTTCATATTTGGGGCTGAAATTTTAATAGAATGTGGGGGCGAGGAAGATCTTTCATATGCACCAAATTTCATGACATTTGGAAATACGAGTCAAAAGTTATAGCCTAATATGTTACTTTTTTTCCCAAGCGGGCAGTTCGGGCAGATCAGAAAAAATCACTTTTTTCAGAAACAAAAATTTGGAATTGATTTTCTAGAGTTTTATATACACAAAAAGTTTTGAATCATTCCATTTTGATCAATGAGTCCAAAGTTATGAGGATTTTTTGTTTGCGGGCAGTTTTGGATTTCCTACTCTAAAATAAACTTTAAAATCCTTTATCTTACCCAATTTTCAATATTTTTGGACAAAAATAAAATTTTAGGATGTAGATACATTATTACAACATTTAGACCATTGGGATTGGAAATTTTTAACTCCATATTTAAATTGTAAATAATTTAGTATTTTTAATCATTCTCTACTACTACCTACTTACTATTTTTTTCCTATATGTTGTACTATTCCAAATGATCTGAAATTTTTCAAGCATGTGGCCAACTTGTCTAGGAAAACAAATCCAAAGAAGCACCACCATTTAGGTCATTTTTTCATAAAAATGTGAGCTTGTGAAGTGCACCTGCCCTGCTTTTCACAGGGTGAAAAAAATGATTTTAGTTAATTTGAATGCTTATATCTTGCAATCCACTTGGTGGAAATGTCTGAAATTTTTACCACATGTTTTTGATAATATATAATACAAGATCCTACGGTTAGATATGTCAAAAAAAGTTTTTTTTCAAAGTTTTGGTACTTGTACTAGAAATGGCAGTTTTGGAGAGTTTTTGGTGAAAGTATAGTGACGGTCCTTTAAGGGTTAAATGAATGTTCAACCTTGACATCAATCTATTTACATATGATCATACTCAAAGGAATTGAAAATTTTCAAATAGTACAATATATTGTATACTACAAAAAAATTGTAAACAATTAGGGATTTTATTCAAATATTAAGATAATTGTATGACTCTTGCTTTCTCTCAATGAACATGATCCAACTACTTATATAATTTATTATAAATACCAATAACACTCTCCAAAATTATTTTCATTCACAATTATAGATCACATTTGTATTGTCAAATTGATTTTATAATGTAATGGACTTTCTTTTGTGCAAACTTTCTATTTGTTTTAGTATAAGTGGCTTTGCTATTGAGAGTAGTCAAGTACCAACACAAGTACAAAATATGGGGCAAAACTTGAGCCTTGTCTTTTCTTAGCATGATGTATTTTTCTACTTATATTTCATATGGACAATTTAAAGTACCAATATTATCAACATAACTTAAAATTGTCATAGAGGGTGTTTTTGCTTTTGTAGGTGGTGCAACATTATTGCAAAGTCATAGAATGCCTAATAGATGGTTTTGAAGAATTCTAATTATAAACATCTTTTGAGTATACTTGAATTATATGTTGTGGACATCACTTCCAATCATGAAATCAAAAATTCATCAAAATTATATATGAGCAATTAAGCTTATTATATATGTTTATTTAAGAATATTTCCACTTTAATTCCTAAAAAATTATTTAATGAATACAAATCATCTTTTGGACAACTTTGAAATTGAATAGACAATTGCAATGTCAATTCTTCAATTATATAGTTGAAATTTGTGTAGTTCCATATAGAGATTACTCGATTGTAAACCAAATTTCATCAAATCGGGATTGAAGGTTATAAAGTCATGTTTAATTTGAACTTTATTCCCACCAAGGTCAACTTCAAAAACTATAAAATCTTTTTATTTTGAGTATTTTTTCATTCAATTTTTTTTCAACAAAATCTCAAAAAGAATTCAAAGTATATTATCAACTTGCATAAGTCATGGGATACGTGGATTTAATAAAGATAATTTTGATAAATGAAGTTTATAAATATAAAGGTACGTGAAAAAACTTTCCGTCCAAATTTAAGCATAGATATCTTACAATTAATGAGTTTTTTCACTTTGAAATTTTAACACAATAAACTTCAAAGAGTTAGCTAAATGATCTTACAATTGATTTAATATATTAAATTCAATTAAAAAAGTTATAATTGGCCATATTGAGTACTAAAACAACTTTCACCTCACACTTCTACAATGACTTAGTCAAATTGATACTTGTTAGCACATTCAAAGTTTATAGAGGTTACAAGAGAGGATATTCACATATTCTATCAAAAAAAATTATAAATGAATAAAAAATCGTTTATTGTATAAGAACCTTGGTCCTTGTAGTACTAACTTCCTGTCGAGTATAATCCTATTCAAACTTCTTCACATATAGTTTTTATCAACACATAGCCTCTTTCTATGTGTGGCTAATTTATATATATTGATAGGGATAGGGGCATTCACATGCAAAAGAGATTTTGTCCCTACCCATCAACTACTTGACAAGTCTTCCTCCCCTCAAACTCTAGAATGGAGAGAAAAACATACTCCGGAATGGAATCTTTGAATGACAAGGTAGATTCGTCTTTATGACCCATGTTAGCCCACATAATTGCAATACAATAAATAATTTGTCTTTCTACCACTTTAGTTGCTTCTTTGAAAAACTCTTGAATTTTGGAGAATCTTAAGAGAGCTTATGTTTTAAATTGGTCTTAATGAGTGAACATATATGGATAACTCCAGTGAACCTTTTTCCATGATTATATTGATGTTTCATCAAGGAAACTATAGGAAAAATGAGGGGACAAAAATCACATGTAGTTGTGAATAAGTATGGGTTCTACAATGATCTACTTGAAAAATGCAAAAGTCCAACATAGGTTCCTTACAATAGTCTTTACAATAGTCTCTCAAAATTTGTAAAAACTCAATTCTTATATATGATTTCATTTTTCTTTCTATTTTTTAATAACAATAATAGTGTTTTTATTTCTACCACAAATCAAATTACAATCAAACGACAACTATGACACTCAAAATTGATAACTATTACTTTTTATCATTTCTTGGTTATACACATAAGTACATACTACCCTACATGAGGGTGAGATTCGACATAAATTAAGTCAATTTGTAAAAAAGGTGACGTGTACGTACACATCATCTTGCATTTCGGCACATAAATTTAATGAAATTCTAACATGGAAATTCAATTTTGGCACTTATTTTCAAGAGGAAATTAACCCTCACATAATGTAAAGTGTCCCCCCCCAAACGCCATTTTTTACTATTGTGCCTAGATACTAATATTAAATTAGTCTAATATTCATATTTCCTTGTTAGCAAGTGAAAGGAGGTTTCAATGCACCAAAGTGAACACAACATTTGGATACCGTATGCCAAAGTTATGAAAGAGCAAAGTTTGTTTTGGAAGAAGTTCTGAAATCATTTCTTTTTTCCACATAAGATGGAAGCACCCAAAGCCGTCAATATAAACAATTCACTATAGTTGGAAACACCTTTTTCTAAAAATGATATTTTCGTAGTATTAGCGAGTGAAAATCATGAATATTAAAAATAAAAAAGATTTTTCGGATGTGGTATGTAATTTCTATGATTTTTCAAAGTGCTAGCTCCCTAGCCCACTGAAATTGTCACATAGGTGGCCCCTAAACCGAAATTTGCAAAAATCAATAGTCAACAAATCAAAGTTAAATATGTGTCCTTCAAATGTGTCAATAAATCAAAGGTAAGCATTTGAAGGACATATTTAAAGGTAGTTTAGGGTACAAGAATAGGTATAGGGACACTCTTGGGTGCCTTCACCTTAGATACATATTGAGATTTTGGAGACATACACAAGTAATGATTGATGATGGCAGTTTTGGGTTAGTGGCACATTTGGGATGTCCAACTTATTCTAGCATAGAGTGTGGTGACATTTGGATACAATATGCCACACTTATGAAGGGTCAAAGTTTGTTTTGGTAGCAATTTTAAAATATTTTCTTTCTTCCACATGGGTTTATATTGATTTTGGAGATGCACATGGAGTGACGATTGATGATGGTAGTTTTGGATCAATGACGCATTTGGGATGCCCACTTTGTTACTCTAGAATGGGGTGACACTATTTTATGCAATTAGGAATTTTTGGTTTATATTATGCAATTTAGAAATTTCTTCTACATAGGTTTATATTGATTTTGGAGATGCACATGGAGTCACGATTGATGATGGCAATTTTGGGTCAATGATGCATTTGGGATGCCCACTTTGTTACTCTAGAATGTTTTGACACTATTTTATGCAATTAGGCATTTTTTTGGTTTATATTATGCGATTTAGGAATTTCTTCCACATAGGTTTAAGCTTATATTGATTTTGGAGATGCACATGGAGTGACCATTGATGATGGTAGTTTTGGATCAATGACGCATTTGGGGTGCCCACTTTTGTTACTGTAGATTGGGGTGCCACTATTTTATGCAATTAGACATTTCTTTTGTTTATATTATGCGATTTAGGAATTTCTTCCACATAGGTTTAAGCTTATATTGATTTTGGAGATGTACACGGGGTGACGATTGATGATGGCATTTTTGGATCAGCGACGCATTTGGGGTGCCCAACTGCCCACTTTATTACTGTAGACTGGGGTGACACTATTTGATGCAATTAGGAATTTTTGGGAAGGGGGGGACGGTTATTTGGAAGTTTGAGCTTCAGACAAGATGGGATCAAATGTCTACAGTGAGAGACTGAGAGCCCTTTCTTCAAAAGGGCAGCAAACTCCCTTCTGCCCCCTCTTCCTTTTTCTTCCTTTTCTCTTTTTTTCTTTCTTTTTTTGGCTCGCTTCCATCAGGCCACTTGTGGCTGATGGCTTGTATTTGTTACTCTTGCAATGAAATCTCCTTTCATTTGTGTCAAAAAAAAAAAAAGGGGGCAGCAAACTGGTGCAATAATGAACATATTCTGGCCCCCATAGGTACGGTATAACTTACTGCTGGCTCACGATATTTAAGGTAGGCGAACCCATACCCGCTTGTTTAAGAGGATAGGGTGCCACTGGAGCTTGCGAGAATTAATGGGAGAAAATATTGAATGACTTATTCATTCCAGTAAGTCCACAAGGTGCACCACTCTACTAGCAAAGGTGGTCTTACATGTGAATGTAGAAAAAGTATTAAAAGACAAGAACAATTTCACCAATATCAATGCATTCCACATTGTAAAAGAAATATAAAAGTGCTTTTTGTATTTCGGTATCCATGAGTGCACTCATCCACCGATACATGGAAGGAAGAGGCCCTAAGAAGATAAGTGTAAAAATTTGCCCTTATTTTGTGGTTGCTTAATTTTGTATCTCTCTATTGATCATAGATATTTAGAATTCGTGCATGAGTCCAAACATAAGGAGAAGTTAGTTCTTGCATGCATGTACTTTTTAAGTTGCGTAAGAGTATCCTAACATTATTGGATGAAACAAGGGGTGCCCTAGAAATCTTGGGTGGGCATTGCAAGCAGTCTTTTGTGAGCTTCAACAGCGTGGTTCCTTCTGTGATTCCAAAAGATTCCCTTTAATTAGTAGTTGATTGGACGAGCCTTTGAGTGTGTCCTGCCAACTTGACCCAAACCACTTTGCCATACGACTCCACCACACGCACGGCTTGTCATCACTACGCAAATCCTGAATAAGAAATAATCAATGTACTCTTTGATCAAAATGACTTTGCCTTAAGAGTTTGTTGAACATATGTGCAGCCATGTTAGATTCACGTCCAAAGGCCTAATTTGGATGAGTCCAAAATTCCCACATTCCATTAGCACCTTCATGGTGGAATATCCAAGTCAATTTGATCCTCATCTTTGGTGTTTGAACCCTTCTTCTGTCCAACAATGTGGATGCTTTAAGGACCATAGAGTTAAATTTTTGTCTCCTATTTTCTTTTATAGGCCCCCTCCTTGAGTTGGGTATGATGTATAAAGGGTCAAATCATCTCTTTTGTGAGTGCATTACCTATTTGGTAATTTAATCTTAACTATCAATAAGTACACAAGGGCACTACACTCATACCTCTTTAATTTGATCTTCTTCTCAAAGACATTCCCCATAATATCTTGCACACCTATTACGCTACCATTGCAAGTAGCGGACACTTGTCTCACACTCCAAGTATTAGACCTATAATATGACTACCTCCCAAACAACCAAATAATGAGAGCTAAAATACTCACATTATAAAAACTCACATTATATTAATATATACTCACATTATATTAAAACTAATATAAACCTACCAAATAGTGTTGTTGATAGTATATAAAATAGAATCAACAATGTCATTATTGAAAGAGAAAAAAAATGTTGTTTTGTTAGGATCAAACAAAAAATGAAATTTCCATTTGCAAGGGTCCCTCGGTACGTTAGCGCCGCAGCCCCTACAGTTTTTGATCTTTTGCTCGAGATATTGCTGCATGTAGTAGCACATGCACACCTTGTTTTTTCAACACTGAAGCGAATTTTAGAGCAACCATCATGAGCGGCGAGTACAACGAGCCTGCTATTTCAAAATCGGCTAAATAATTCTGCAGAAATTGTTTTGTTAATGGGAGTACTGTAGTATGAACATCGACTTTTTGAAGTTGAATTTTAAAGTTGGATTTTAAATGAAGGATTGAAACAGCTTGCAAATGGCTGTAAAGCAAAGCAAAGGGGAAAAGGAGCATCTTTTAAGTTATGCCAAAGCAAGATGGGCGAGTGAGTCCGTGGTGGGGAGAGGGGGACGGAGGGGATGCTTTGCTTTGCTTGACATGTACTGTAAATTTTGTATCATAAATTTTGTTTGTATACAGTGCGACAATGTGTGACGAGGCCCACTTTAAATCAAGAGATTGAATGTTTTTTGGGTGAGAAACGCAGCCTTGGGCTCGTCACTATCACCTCAAAAGAGACAAACTGAAAAAAACGATGAACTGGGCTCGTCACTCTACAGTGACATTAATTGCTGTAAAGAGCGAGGCTTCAATCAGTCCATGGGAGGAGTAAGGTAACTACACCTAAAAATTGCACAAATAAGCAATTCAGTAGGGGTCCCATTACTATAATGAATTTTTTTTTGAGGAGTCGTGTTGGTAGTAAAAAGGGAAATGATTCTAGATTCTCTTAGAATGCATTTTTTAGACATTGTATGAATAAATAGCCCATGGGAGGAGTAATGTAACTACACCTAAAAATCGCACAAATAAGCAAATTCAGTAGGGGTCCCATTACTATAATGGAATTTTTTTTGAGGAGTCGTGTTGGTAGTAAAAAGGGGAATGATTCTAGATTCTCTTAAAATGCATTTTTAAGACATTGTATGAATAAATAGCCCATGGGAGGAGTAATGTAACTACACTTAAAAATCGCACAAATAAGCAATTCAGTAGGGGTCCCATTACTGTAATGGATTTTTTTTTGAAGAGTCGTGTTGGTAGTGAAAAGGGAAATGATTCTAGATTCTCTTAGAATGCATTTTTTAGACATTGTATGAATAAACTACGAATTTTCAAAGTGTTGAAAAGAAGTGTTCCTAAAAGCGATCATAGAGTCTCATGAAAAGTGGAAGTACATTTTAGGCAAGAATCTCTAGTGTGTGATTTTAGGAAGCATGTGATTTTAGGTGTAGTTACCTTAACTTAACCCCTAAAGGACCATAAGGCTACCACGTGACTTTTGCAACTATATTTGTAGAAAATTTGAAATGTTATCCTCACTAATAGTGAACAACAATTAACCCTTTAGTGTTCGACGTCTATATTCTGGACGATGAACACAGGGCTTTCAGGCGTTGTTTTGTCCAACTAATTTTTCATTCATCCAATGTAACACTTGAATCTTGAAAAGACAACCTTCCTTAATGATCAATTTCATGAAATTGCTGTAAATGATATTTCTGTAGAAAGATATAAGGAAAAATGTGCCAAAATTAGAAAAAGGATCAAGGCGTTAAGGGATTAAAAGAGACCCTATATGATTTTTTCCAGTGAATCCATTAGTGCAATTTGATCAAGAAATGATCGAGTATGTGATTTTTGGTGATTTTTTTGAGAATTGAGAAGGCACTCTGGGCCATCACTTCACATCCTCATATTTTATTTGAAAAAAAAGTACGCATCAATATCATGATGATGTGTACCTATAGGAGAAAAATCAGAGTTTTTGGAGTACTTTTGTGCATTCCAATTCCAACAATCCCATTTTTGCATATGTACGGAGTACCGCCTAACCTAACATCTTTCATCAATCTTCTCAACGGTGACATTTTCTCAAAAATTGTGCAATTTCGTCGATCTTTTTTTCATAGGAAAGATAAATAAGTCTTCTTTTATTTCAACACAACAATCATCAAAATTATTCCACACAAATGACGAATTATGCTCGTTACAAGGGATAGTCAAGAAAACAAGAGTTATACTTAAACATTCCCAGTCCTTTAGGGGTTAAGGTAAAAACACCCAAGACTATCAAAATAAGCAATTCCACATAGTTAGAGGCACTTATGAAGGATTTTTTTTGCAGCCTTAGCAATTGAAAATCATGAATTTTCAAAAAAGAATTATAATTTTTGGATAAGATATGGAATTACTATGAATTTTCTTAGTAAAGCTATATATACCATTGAAATTGTCACATAGACTAGTTATAAAATAGAAATCTAAAAAATTAGCAATCAACCAATTACATTTAAATGTGAGAATAATTTAATTACACTTTGGAGGATAATTTTAGAAGAATTCAACTTGGTAGGAGTGGGTCTACAAGACAAGTTTAGGTTGGTTTTCACCTTACATTAGTTCCATACCAAGTTTTTCCAAAAACAAGTATATGTGCCATTGTTTGGTTGATTGAACAAGTTTCATTGTGATGTGTAAATAAATAATTGAGTTATTTGACATCGAAGAGAAAAATAATATTATTTGGCTTTAGTAACATTAGAGTATGAGACTATCTGTTAGACTACGTAACAATGTAGCCATTTCTACTAATACAGTATAACTTCTCTAGAGCAATATTTTGAAGTAATAAACTTCTTTAACCCTTTAGGGCCTAGCTTGCCAATTTTGGTTCTTTTAAATTGAATTTGGGGAATTGGAACACTCTTTGGCCTTAATTGCTCTTGAGGTGTGAACGAGATGTGAGGGCATGGATATTCCGCTTCCAATGAGCCATTGGCCATCAAATTTGGAGCAATGATGATTTGTCTATGGCAATCTGAAGTTGGGAATTTTAGAGTTTCAAAATGCACTGTGGAACATGTTTCTCTATTGAATTTCTTTGTGTATAACTAAAGAGAGCATGCCAACTTCACCATAATGTTCAATATAATGAACTCTATTTTTAATAAAAATTTCACAGTAAAGTGAGTTTTTTTGTAATTACTATGATTTTTCAAAGACATAAACTTTAAAGAATCATATAAAATTCATTTTTTTTCCCAAAAATAATTAAAAATCATATTAGATAGAAGATATGAATGCTTATTTGTGAAAAAATAATAATTTTAATTAAATCATAAAATTTTAATATGCAAATTTGATTCTAGAAAAATTCAAGAGGTTGCTTGGGGTTCCTTAGGCCCTAATAAAAGGGTTAAGGTAATATTGATTGCCCATCTTGGCATGGGCCGTATACAAACGTCACTGATGCAAATGACCTTCCCTAATGTAATAACCTCTTTAATGTAATATAGTTAATTGGTCTCAACCCTATTGCTTAGAGAGGTTGTATCATACATGCTTGATACAAGCACAATGAATTGATTATCTCAATATTTGATGTAAGCTTACAAACTAGTTTAGGGGACAAATTGGATTTTGAGCAGGTACCTATGGTCTCAATTTAGGTCATGGTTTTCTGAAATATTTTTTGGAGATAGAAAAAATGATTATCTTTGTGGGAATACATTTTTTTTCAATTGGCGCCAGGGAACAAAAGTTATGCCCAAATAAATTCAAAATAGGGGAGACTGGGCAACAAAAATATTCAAAAAATTCAAATTTTGGAATTTTTTTCTCATAGATTACGTTTTGATCTGCATGGAAAGCTTTGATTAATTTTATTTGAAAGTTATGGACAATCTTGTTTTTCGGGCAATTTAAGCATCTTTTTGAAAAAATAACTTGTAGGATTCATTTTTGAATGCGTTTTTTATAATTTTTCAAAAAAAAAGTTCCACATGGTTTAGTTTACTTTCTAGAAGAATATCACCATCAAGATTAGTGAGTTTTAATTCCATCCTACAGATATTAATAATTTAGATTTTCCTTCTATCTTGTACCTACTTCTACTTAACAATTTTTTTCCTAGACTCTCAACTCAATTTCTCACCATAAGAATTTAAACCTCAAAACTTATAGTGCAAAAAATTTAACTTAAGAAGGTTCAAAGTCAAATAATCTAATCTTGGAGTGTGCCAAAAAACTTGTTTCTTTCACTTTAAATGCAAATATCTTGGAATCTGTACAATCAAAATTATGAGATTTATTCCACACATTCTCATACTAGTTAGGTATAATATTCTACAAAAAAAAACAATTTTCAATTATTATTACTCTTTGCAATAGAAATGGCAATTTTGAGTGTTTTCTGGCAGAAAAAAGACCATGTCCCTTTACGGATTAAAATCTATAAACCCTAAAATGATGGTGAAGACATAATGTGTCCTTTGGATTATTCTAGGAGTTTTTGTAGGATGGAAAGAAAGTTTTTTCATCCAATTTATATTTTTGGGAGTTGCTTGAGTTCATTTTGAGTGAATAGTATTGAATATTCACTTACTATTGTATTATTGTTTAATCCAAGAGTGCCCCTTGTAGTGCATTTTGGTCCCTTTTTGTTCTATACTCTTGGTGTGTATTTTAGCCATGAAAATGATATTTTTTGAATTTGAGTCCAACTAATGAAATGAAGCTTACCAAGTGAAGTTTTTAACCCAGTTGAAAATTTTGAAAAAATCATAAATTTGTGAGAAGGAAGCTGTAAATTACTCAGAGTGGAGGTTTGCGGGTACCCCCAAGATTCTCCCCTCCTGCTCTCCAGGTTTTTCTGGTAGAGTACTATGGACTACGGAGTATAAAAGTTCATTG
This sequence comes from Rhytidiadelphus loreus, assembly GCA_947034895.1. NCBI lineage: Eukaryota > Viridiplantae > Streptophyta > Bryopsida > Hypnales > Hylocomiaceae > Rhytidiadelphus > Rhytidiadelphus loreus. The sequence goes on from OX344762.1 coordinate 66,970,254, forward strand.
ACTCCCTTGCACTGGGACCCCAAACCCTTGATAACTTAGCAATGGTCCTAACTTGTGAATGATGTTACTTGCAGTACAAAAAGCTAACAACCTCATCAATGCTTCAACTCTTTCCAAATTTTAGTTGGAGACTCTTTTCAAATTTTGGTTGCAATTCCGGGGGGCACATCGAATATTTTCTCCGATGCCTATGTACGCCTTACCAACCAATACTCATAGCCAATCACAACTCTTGTAGACCCTAGCAAACATGTGTAGAGCGCACCTGTAGAAGACAACCTCTAATAGTGTTTAAGAGCAGTCTTTTGTTAGTGTTGTGTAACATCTTTGGATACAAAAGCTCCTCAAATAGACCAATTCAAGGAGGCATGTTGCCGTTGGTAGTTGTGTTGGGGTCAGTGTCTCACTCAAATGGATGCTTTGGCCCCCTTTGTCCTTGTCTTGGATTGCAGTTGTTGCCTTGTCAATCCAATCACTAGAGTATTGTCGCAAGCTATGGTAGAAATGCTCTATGGTAAATACATCTGGAATTTGACAGTAATAGCAATTAAGCGCATTTACTATTATAAGACATATATTAATTTATTATCAATTGAAAGAGGATTCTAATGCATTCTAGTATGCATTATATGAACACCGTACAAAGAAGTTATGAAATTTCAAAGTATTTGCTACTAATTTATCAAAAATCAAGACTAGGTTCTTCTAGGCTCTCTTAGGCTCTCATATTTTGGATTTTAGTGTGGTTTCTTGGTTCAAATGTATGTGCCTCATTTAGGGCAATGATAATTCAATGGGTGCATTTTCCTTATTGACACATCAAGCAAAAGATACCCTTGAGGTGATATAAATCTTTAGTGGTGAAAGGGCTTGAGATTCAATCTAGTTAATACCAAAAGTTCACTTTTGGTTTCAAGCCAAAAACAAACCATCTCTTTTTCTAAAACAATGTTGAATTTATCTTTGTTACATGTCTCACAAATCTAATCATAATGATCTCCTAGTTAACCCTTAAGGACCAAGGGTATTTCAGATTTCCAAAAAAGTGAAGATGTATTATAAAATGCAACTTGGAAGAATGAAGTAATCATGAACTCTAAACAAAAGTTGTAAAATATGATTTATAGATCATATTTAGATGGTTAGATCTACTACTACACTAACCAATAATTTTCTATAAAATTGAAAATTCCTTCAAAATTGATTATAGATTGACTATTAGTGGTCTTCAATTTTTTTTATTAAGTTCAAATGTTGAATTTTAATTATATTGATTTTCAAAGATTTTTAAAGCCAAACATACTTATATCCTTTGAACTATAGAATATTTATACTAGGAAAGTTTTGAAAATGTCTACTACACAAATGTAAGAGAACTAATACAAGAATCTACAAACATTTAGATGGATGAAAAAAATCTAGGCTTTGTGTGCTCGGGATGTTTGTCTAATCAATAAAGTAAATTTTCCACTCTCAACCATTTGAACCATTACAAATTCAATTTTTGAAGCAATTTGGATATAAAAGGTATAGAATATGAGATATGCATGTTGGGATTTGATGATGATCTCATCTTACTAGAAAAAATTTAGAGCAGAATAAAGTGAATATCACATTACATTAGTGGAAAACCTAAAAATTAAATGTTGCCAATACATCAAAAGGAACTAGAGTCTTTCCTAATCCATCTTTTCTTTTCTTTTTAAATTCTTAAGAGAATTAGTACATCAAATTCCAAACCTTTTTTACATTGATTGATAGTAACTTCAATGCTCTATTATGTTCATTCCTCATTTTTGGATCAAAAGATGGATTAGGAGACATTCTAGTACCATAGGAAGACTATTAAATATAATGCACACTTGAATTTGCAAGGTTAAATAAAGTCTAATGGAATATACTTCACTTTGTTTTCCATCCAACTTTAAAATTTGGATAAACCTAATATACACAACCAACCTCCATATCTCTTATTCTATACCTTTTATATTTGATTAAAAAAATCAAATCCATAAGCCTTCAAACAATCTAGAATAGAAGGATTTACTCCAATTATTATTGAATATGCGTATTGATAGGAGACCAAAGGAAAAGCATAACATAAAAACTAGGGATGGATTTTATGAATATCTCTAAATTCATTTTCAAAGTTCATATGAATAAAGAACCAATAATTGAAAGCATATTCACCTACAAATCAAGCTCAACACATATTAAAATGAATACAATCAACTCCAAAATAGTGACTTTTACAATGACTTCTTACATTACTATGACACTTGTTCAATGACTTCTCACAATGACTTCTTCTAGTGATGGTTTATCATGCCTTACTTGCCTTTTATTTTTACATGTTGATATCTACGGATACCCTAGGGATTAAATTGAGGTCATCAAGATCATGTAATTTACAATCATTTGGACTAAATTGGATACCATGAGATTTGTTCATCATAATGACAAAGATCTCACTAGCAGAAACATGGGACTTGTAAATTAGGATAATGTACATGAGAAGATCCACATGAAAAACTTGATTATTGTAGGTCTTCTTAATTATAATCATTTCTTTTGTCTATTTGTTTGTTGTTTCCACTTGATTGTTTGAAAACTCCTAACAATTTTCACAAGCTTTTGTTAGCTTAAATGTAGAGTTCAAATTAAAAATAAATCTAAAATTTTGATAAATATTAAAAAATTGAAAAAATTGAAAGATTGGTGGAAGTATTTCAAAAATATAGTTTCAAATTTACTTTCAGAATTATTATTAACATTCATTTTCTGAGACCCACACTCAGGTCCTCATTACAATCATGGTACTAACATCATAGTACAGGTCTGATTAACCCTTAAATGATAGGTTGAGCCCCTCGAGTTTGATTTTGATAAATCATTGACAAAAAGTGTTTTTATTTTTATTTCTTTGGAAATCAATGTGTCAACTTGTTGAATTTACTTCAATAGTGAATATGGCCCTTGTCAATCACCGTATTTTGACTACAAAGTCAAACCACTAGCCTCTATTTACTTTTGGCATGCTCTTAGCACAAAAAACTTTGGACAAGCAACAAGACCCATACCCTAATACCTTGCTCCAAGGAATTTTTTTTCTTTTCTTTTGGGTTGCCATCTAGGCAAGTGAATGCCATTTTAAGGGTTAAAAACCAAGCACTTCAAATTGTTCATAGTTGATCCCCGCAGTCATTCAATGACCTCCTGCAGTCATTTTCAGTCACAATTTTCTCTCATTTTCTCTGAGCATGACGTTTCTAAACGTGGACTGTGATGCCACTTATTAGAAGAGTTTCACTGATACGGGATAACGTGTTTCTATTTCATTGCATTGTGTGGCAGCTTCTCATTGGCCAATACTGATAATGCAACTAGCACATGTGTTTTTACATTACCTCAATTGCTTACGTTTACGTTCTGATGGTTTTCTGGGTGATTTTTGCATTTCAACCATTTGATGCGACTCGACAATCTCGCAAAATAAGTCAAGATGTTCCTCTCAGTAGAATGAGATCACTAGATCAGCAAGCTATCTTGGTTACATCAATCAATGCCAAGGTGGACGTACCCATTTCCACCGCTATTGCACCCAATTCCATCCTCATGTATCAATGGAGTACATTCTAAAAAGAAAATGTGCACCATGAGTACACAAGGGAGGAATTCTTAAAGTGATGGGAATGGGTACGTGTTCCTTACACTATTCACAAAGGTAAAACCATTACGCTTGTAAAATTTCAAGCCAGACATCATTTTTTTCCCAAGAAACAAAATTCAATCAACTGAAGGGGTCATTTAGTAGTGACCAAGAGCTCGGACAAATAATTTTTGCTTTGGGTATGACACATACCATTATGCACTTGTGTATTGACACCTTGATTTTTATGGCAATGTTCATTTTGAGTTCACTCAATTTATAAGAGGTCAGTATAACACAAAGAATAATAATATATTAAAAAAATTCATGGTTGATTCATAACATGTTCAAAAAATACACTCAAAGAGAATTTTCAACAAGATCCAACATAAATTAAGACTTTTAAATAAAAAAAGACAATTCTTAGACTGATGATGAGTGTGACTTTTAAGTGTGATTTCTTTAGTTTATTGAAATTCTTAATTACTTATTTATTGAAGCACTTCTCGAAGGGTTGATTTGAGAACTTTAGTACAAATTTATATTGTGAAAATGATTTTAAAACTAACATAAGAATCTTTGAAAAATTGAAGAATGAAAATAACAAGTCTTTTCACGTGAAAAAGATGTTTGAGTTCATTTATCATCTAAAATATGGATGTTCAAACGATTAGAGGTTAACACCTAAAAGATTGGGGGTGCTTTTTCAAGAAAAAATAGTAAAAAATTACCATTTTTAGAGCATTGATCAAATTCGAAAATAAAACTTTTTTGAAATTAGATCATGCAAAATTAAAGTAGAATATTATAGAAACATGTAGAAAAAATTTCAACCCATTTGACATAGTGGATTGAAAGATTATAAGGTTTGGTGTGAGAAAAAACTTATTTTCATTCATGCAAGACTTCAAGCCCTCTCGGAGTAAAATTTTTTTTCTCTAAGATGTTTAAACCTAAAAGTGAACTTTTCAAAATTTGAATAAACACTTTCATGGCTCAAAACTACTACAACTTTTTGTTGGCAACCAATGAGATGTAAGGAGTTTTTTGAAGCAACCAATGAAAGTTAAGAGATTTTGTGCTTTAAAGGTGTACACTCAAAGTCTGTCCAATATTATGTATAGGTTGCCCCGTGTTCTCAACCTTAGAAATTTATTAAATTACATTGTTTGAAAAATTACAAAACCACTTAGGTTGCATTCTCTTGAGTTTGCTAATTTTGGGGTATCATTTGACCTTTGAGGTATGGGACTAGAAAAAGTGTTGCTTTTAGGTGAATTTAACTTACATACAATTATTGAGCCTCTTCACCATTGAATATTCCATCTCATTAGGCACACTAATGTAAAATTTCAAAAGCAAATAGGGGGTCTACTTTATTCTAAATCACCGTAGTATACAAGGGAGTCAATTACATTGTTAATATGCTAGTCATTTTTTTATTTTTTTTTTATGTAATTAGGAAATTCTTATTTGAAACCCTAGAGACAAACAATGAAAACCTAGAGACAAAAAATTGGAATATGTAGAAAATTGTAACTTCGAGAGCACAAATTTCAAGATATGAAATATTAGCTATGAAATATTAAAGGAGCTATAAAAAATTGAATAAAACAATATACTTTAGTGAACAACAATATGATTTAACATTAAAAAAAATGTATAAAATACATCTAAGATAGAATAGTATTAATTCAAAGTTAAGGACGACAAAATAGTCAAATTTCAAAATTGTGAAGATATATTATACAATGCATTTATAAAAATAATTAAATGATGATTTTAAACAAAAATTGTCAAATGTAATCTATAGATCTTATTCATTCAACAAAATCCATTTACTAGTACACTAAACAATATTTACTAATAAATTTATTGATCAAATTTTTTTAATTCATTCTAAAATTGATTCTTGATTGAATATTTGCAATCTTCAAAATCATTTTTTTCCTTTAAGTTCAAAGTTATTGGTATTAATACTAGTAGTTTTTACTTGTTTATTCAAGTTGTTTTTCAAGGGTGTTTTTTTAACAAGGAAAGTTACATTTTGAGGCGAAACATACTTATACACTTTGAATAATAGAATATTTGCAAAGAATATATTTGGAAATATTCACTATAGAAATGTTAGAGAATTAATTTGGAAACCTATAAGCATTTAGTTGGAAGAAGAAACCAATATTAAATCTATTTGGACCTTATTTACATCCATTTGTTGTTCAAAGTTCGATCCCAAGTTTGATCCTTATTGAAAATGCCCAAAGAATAAGAGACAAAAATACGATGTATTATGGGAATCATATTCTTCAACTTCTTTGATGTTTGCATCAAAATCTAATATGATATGCATTGAGATTAGAAATTATCATCCATAGGTGACTATAGTAGACATCATATTTTGGTAAAATTCTAAAATAAATTGCTTCAAAATTAGTTTGAAAGAAATGTATAAATATTTTGAAACCAAGTCAAATTTGGAAAATATTTATACATCTCTTTCAAACCAATTTTGAAGCAATTTACCTTGGAATTTTACCAAAAATAAGATGTCTATTATAGTCACAATTGATTTGTGCAAAGACAAATGACTTATCAATGGAAAACATTATTACCTTTCTCTATTAGTGAGTTCATTAACACTACGCAAATATTGAATACTTTTTTGCTATTTTCCTAAGAAAAACTTCTTATTGTATCCATCCCAATTTGGAACAAAAAAATTCCAAGATAATTTGTTTTAGTATGTATAAAATATTTAAAAAATTTTAAAAAAAATTGTATCTACCTAAGAAAAGTCCTCAACTAGGCAATCAATGATGCTAGCGTGCAAGCCTAAAAATGCAAGCCTACGAACCTCGAGCCTAGATGTAAGTAGGTACCCTACAATCATTGAAGGTGTTTATAATATACATACCTATAATATAGCACTACAAGAGAAAGGGGTGTTTTAAGTATAGTCCTAGAGATAAGATATTAAGTAATAACCTTTATGTTGACCTTTATGTAGATTTTTAGTAAAACATTATTGAAAATACATGTACTTTCAATAAATTTTTACTAAAAATCTACATAAAGGTCATTACTTAATATCTTATCTCTAAGACTATACTAAAAAAACACTTAAAATACCCCTTTCTCTTGTAGTGTAGGTATCATATAACCATGGAAAGTGCCTACAATATAAGTATCCTATAACTACAGAAGGTGTCCTATAACATAGGTAGCTATAACATAGATGCCTAGGCTCATGGGCTCAAGGTCCTAGGCTCACATACTAACAACCCTAATTGTGCAATGACTATAAAATAGTTCATGGAACCTTTAGGGATTAAGGGTTAAGGAGTTTAAGGGTCTCTCAAATGTTAATGTAAGTAAAACATATAGATCATTCTACCAATGAATCTATCAAACTTTGCCAATTTTAATCATTGGTGACCAATTCTAAATACATTATAGGACATGATTTCTACTTTTAAAATGCTTCACTAATTAGAACTACATATAACAAAATGAACTTTGAGGCAAACAATGTGCTATAGTAGGGGATTGGTGGTCTCCCATACTTATTTTTTTACACTATGGGGCAAATAAGACCATTTGAAAACAATAGTTTGCACTACAAGAGGCTTTGTCCCTATAGCACTCATTCATTATTTGAGTACAAGATCCAACTCAAAGAAGTCATCCTTACATGTAGCTTTTGTCAATTCAAAGCCACTTCCTTGTAGCCCATATCCAGTGATTCCCTACACTACACAAAATAGTGAAATTAGGTTGCCCCATACTATAGTTGACCATGTCTGAAAGTGTTAGATATGAGAAATTAGTGTGGGGCAATATAATTTCACTATTTTGTGTAGGTTACATTAACCCATATCCGATGATTCCCTACATTAGGTTACATTAGCCCATATCCAATGATTCCCTACATTATGTAACCTTTTTTTGCCAATTCTTTTTTGTTTCAAAAAATCATATGGATGAAATCTCCAATCGTAGATGAAAAAGTGCATGAATACAACTAAAAAAATGAAACCTTGTTTGAAAGAAAGATAGGTGACATATATTGTTTCATCAAAATCCAAGTGATCATCAGCTTGCCACTTTCTTAAAAAAAAAGAAGAAAAGGGCAATGAAAGAAGAAAAGGGCAAGCGGTCTCTGTTCTCCCCAAAAATCTTTTTGCTCTGACATTCATGTTTGGCGAGATGGATAAAACATGATGAAAGCTCAGATACATTTGATGCAGACCAGACATGCTCCCTTTACTGGATATTTCACTCACTACCAGCGGTCCCAAAAGTGGCTAAATTTCGCTGAGTTGCTATTTAACCCGTAAAGAACCAAGGCCTTTTTTCTGTCAAAAAACATTCAAAACTGTCATTTCTACAGTAAAGAGTAAAAAAAATTGAAAATTGTTTTTCTCCCACATCTAACATTAGGATCTTACACCTTACTAGTATGAGAATGTGTGAAAAAAAATTCAAAATTTTTCACCGTACAAATTGCAAGATATTTGCGTTTAAAGTGAAAAAAACAAGTTTTTCAGCACATTGCGGGACTAGATTATTTGACTTTGAACATTTTTAACTTAAATTTTTTGCACTATAGAGTTTTGAGCTTTAAATCATTATAGTGGAGAATTGAGTTGAGAATCTAGGGAAAAAAAAGTTTTCAAAAAAACTTAATTTTCGTTCTTAAAAAAATTGTAAAATGGAAATAGATACAAGATTGAATGAAAACCTATTTTATTAATATATCAAAGATAGAATTAAAATGTTTTAATCCCCACAGTGAGATTGTTCTAGCAAGAAAACTAAACCATGCAAAACTTTCTTTCTTTTTAAATTGTCAAAATTGCATTCAGAAATGAATCCTACAAGTTATTTTTTCAAGAAGATGCTTTAATTGCCTGAAAAACAAGATTGTCCATAACTTTCTCATAAAAAATCCAAATGTAATGAATCAAAGCTTTTCAAATAGACAAAAATATAATCTATGAGGGAAAAAAGTTAAGAAAAAAAAATTCAAATTTTTGCAATTTTTTTTTGGCTGCCCAGTCTCCCCTGTTTTGAATTACATAGGCATAACTTTTGTTCCCGGGCACTGATTGGAAAAAAAATAAGATAATAAGTTTTTCTATCTTTAAAAAAAGTTTCAAAAAATCAAGAGAAAATTCAGCCCGTAGGTACCTGCCCGAAATCCATTTGTCCCCCGAAGGGACACTTGGTCCTTTAGGGGTTAATTTCTTCATGCCTTCAGTGTAAATTCAAAAAAAAAATCCAAAAATGAACATTTGGCTAATTACCCTAAATCCATTCTGGAATCACTGCTCACTATTGTACTGTAATACTCTACTCCAGCAATGCTTCAGGATATGAAAAAACTCCAAGTCCTTTAAGGTAAGTTAAGGACTCCCAAAACCATCACTTTCTTGATCACATCATAGTTACTATTATGGTAGAGCCACCCATAGTCGACCACTTAAACGATTATGCACATGTTCTTGAGTAGTAGAAGGCAATGTAAGTTTACTGCCCTATAGAAAGATAGAAATGAGGGGATATTGCCAATTTCTTGTGATTTTTTTACTTGAATTCAAATTACTATGAATTTTGGAAGCCAAAAGTTGGCCTTGTCCCATACCCAATATATAATCTTCCAATTCCGATAATTTCAGAACTACTTTCCTGCTCACTACTTCCTACTTTCTTGCTTACTACATCATGACATGTATTATGACTTTATTGTCCCAAGGAGGAAAAAAATCACATTTTGAACTTTGATTGGAAACGAGTTCTAGCCTTGGTTGAAATATTTGCATCCTACAAGTTGGGTATGGATCCTTGATTAGGAATGGGTGGTTCTACCATATAGTAGATCTCCTCTAAATACACCCTCCACAAGTCAATAAACCTCAGCTTTGGAAGTAAAATAAGTGGTAGCACTAAATGAGAGCCAACCAAGTAATTGTGATGGATCTACACCCTATCCCAAAAGGTAAAACATTCTTTTAAACAAGCTTCTTGGCCTCAAGATGTGGCACCTATACCACTGTGGTAGCTTCTTATACAATGTAGACCTTCTCTAATGTAATGAACCTCTCTAAAGTAATTGTGTTGGGCAATCCTAGACCTATTGATTTAGAAGTGTTCTATTGTATTAAACTCATCAATTTTTTTAATAATTTCTTGTTGGAAATTGAAAGAAGAATTCAACACACCAAAAAATGTTTCATTTGGATATTTCATGCAAAAGTTATCTAGGATAGTCAAAAGTTTTTTGTGGTAGAGATTCTAAAACTCGGGGTTCATTTAGAGTGTCCATTAGAAACCACATGCAAATAAAACTATGGACCCCCCATATACTTTTTAAAATTTAAATTAATTTTTTTTTAAATTAAATTTTAAAAAAAATTAAAAATTAAAAATTAAAAATTAAAAAAATTAAAATTAAAAAAAATTAAAAAAAAAATATATATATATATATATATATATATATAATATGAATAGATTTTCCTACTTTGAAAGTTTATGTTTTGAATTATTGATATTTTTATTTGTTAATAATAATTAGTTACAAATTTTTGAAGTAAAAAGATACACTATAGAACTGAAAAATAACTTTCACACTCCTATATTATATAAGAAAAATGTCTAAAAAATGAACAAAAAAATCCTGAAAATAACTCATTATTGAAAGCTCATTTTGAGTTGAATATTGACTCAATGGTCATCTAAATGTGTCCTCTATAATTATTTGAGTTGAAAAACATGCCATTTTAGTTCATTTTCAACCTCTTTTAGAAATCATTTCATATTTTATTTGAGTTGAAAATTTTGGCAATAGAAAGCTCAATTATTAAACAATGTTCAAAATTTTAGGTTGAAATCATAGTCGATTAGAAACCACTTGTTCACACGTGGTTTGTTATAGTAGAAGTAAGTGTACCCCTTGAGTTCTAAAATCATTTCTTCAGTGGAGGTAGATATTGATTAACTAGATGTACATAAAGATGGTGCATCTGGGATTCCATACCTTACAGTCCTGCTTTGAAGCCAAATTTTTTAGTCGAAGGTAGAACCACCCATTCCCGACCGGGGTCCAATAACCAAACTATAGACTGATTTATTTCCAACCATAGCAAAAATGTATTTTTTTCTCCATTTCAAAATTGGGATTTATAAGTTATTGACATATGTCCCAAATTAGTAAATCAGAAAGTAGAAAGCTATAAATATGAAGGTAGTTTTTGAGTGATCAAAATTAGGAGAGTCTATAGATTGGCAATGGGTCCAAAGTACTTTTTGCCTTCCAAAATTCATAGTAATTTCAATTCAACTGATAAAATTACCAAAGTTTTTGCAATCCTCCTCATTTCTATCCCTACACCTCTAAAAATATTTGCTTGTACTATCCTAGATCATGTCTCCAATTGCTTATTTAGTCGACTATGGGGGCTTCTACCTTAACCCCTAAGTGCCTAAGCCTTTCTAAGTGTGATTTTCCCATGAAAAATGAGCATGGGCTTATAGTGAAGCAAATTGTTTTTTTTTTCAAAATCTAACCGTATGGATGGTCAATTTCGTTAAAATGGCGGTATTCCATTAAAATGTCACAAAATGAAACCACTGAAAGAATGAAAACAATGGAAAGATTGTCCGAGGAGAGTAGAAATGCGTGAACTAGGAGTGATTTGAATGTGCTAGGCATAAAATTGGCACATGTATGACCCTATTGCGATGCACTTATTTTCTTTTGTAGAAGATATTCCATTAAAATGGCGTGTGGAATACCACCATTTTAACAAAATTGACCATATGGATGTTTAAAGAGCTTGCTTATTAGTATGCACACCAATTTTGAGTGCAAAATTGCATAAGAGTTATGAGATTATAACAAGAGAAATGTGCATTCACTACTAGAAAACGCTGAAATTTCAACACAACTCTGTTGATTCGGTCGCGTTGTTCCGGTCACTGTACAACCAAATTCTGTTGATTTGAACAGATTTCAACAGAGTTTGGTTGTACAGTGACCGGAACAACGCAACCGAATCAACAGAGTTGTGTTGAAATTTCAGCATTTTCTAGTAGTGATTTTCTATTTTTAATATGTTGCCCCTCCCCACAATGTTTCAGAAATTTGCACATAAAAGTTTTTGGGGATTGGAGGTGACATGAACAACTACAAATCTAAGCTACAAATTGTGTTAGCAAACTAAAATGCCCTTTCAAAAAACTTAATATTACTTGAAAAGCTATTAAATTCATTACACAATTCTCCTTGCAATTGTTGAGATGCAAATTTTTTATAAGCATAAATCACAAATAACTCCAAATGAAGACTTGCTTGTTTAAATTTTCAATGGTGAAAATCATGGAAACACTTTACTTTTTCCATTGGAACCATTTTCAAAGCAAATGGATAAGTACAAGTTTTTAGATCTCAAATCAAGTGAAATTGCTCAAAGTTGGAAAATGAAGTAAAATTAACAAGCTTTACTCTTCCACTAATGGACATATATGGCTTTGGAGACCTCTCAACAATCAAATATGTACCTTTTTCAGTGAAAAATGAAAGTTTTTAATAGTTAATCCTAAAAAATGCTTGAATTTTTTTTTAAACCGGTCAAACGAATTTAACTGCCTGCTACCAAATGAGCCTAAAATTTCAGATCAACCATATTTGGTCGCCCAGGCATTTATTCTAGGGGGTAAGTTACCTTTGGAATGTAATGACATTGGATGCATTGAAATGAGGTCATGTCTTAAGTATCAAAACTATAGATTGCAATTTTCACCTATCAATGGAATGGTCCATGTGTTTCAAGTAGAAAACAAACAAACTATAGATTGCAATACAAGCCACTGAAAAAGGCGCTGACCTACTAGTTCCTCACCAGCTTTTCCCCACAGCTATCAGTGTTGATTCCCAGTTACTTGCATAGATCGTATTAAATTAGTCAGACGTAGAAGCGCAATTTTTTAAAATTCCACCAACTATTTTTTTTTAATGGAATGGGGTCTTGGGGCAGCCTACAAGGTAGGAGACTCTGAAATGGAGCGGGCATTAAGAATAGACCCTATAAATGACTGTGAAATGGACAAACGGTAGTTCATAATTGACCTCCATAGTCATTGAATGAATTAAGAAAAAAAACATTATTAATTGCAAGAGCCAATCATTCCCATTTTTCTTTAGAAGTTGCAAGTGAACAGTTTATGGAAGACTTAGAGACATAAATAGGGACCTATGACACAACTCCTTTGAAAATCCACAAGTAATTCAAAAATGCTTCAAAAAATATGAAATCACTTGTGTTAGATTCCTCTTCTATTTTTCTTTGTCTGAAAAATGAGCTAAAAATATTTTCCATTTAAGAAAATACATGAAAAAGGCAAATCAACTCTTAGATGAACCATTTATGAGCCTCCTACCTTATTGCACCCTGAGCTTTCTCCAAATGTGTCACAAGGTTTCAATGAGACTTGAAAGAATTCTTTGAAGGAACCAATGAGAATTGAGACTTGTGATGGGTTGACACAAAAGTGTCCATTTGAGAGGAGTTCATTTTTAGGGTGGAGAGGTAAATAGAAAAAAACATTTTAATTTTAACAATACATGCAATGTACATAACATTGTTAACCCCTAAATGCCCAAAGTGCATTTTTTTTGGCAACATAGTGATTTTGGGCAGCTCACTACAAATGGAGTTTTTATTGGTTTTCTTTGAAATTTTCACACAACATGTACCCAACGAGTAGTTTTAACCCCTTGAGGACCATTGTTCCTTTGGGGGACAAATGGGATTTTGGGCAGGTACTACGGGCTGAAATTTTGCCCTGATTTTTTAAACTTTTTTTGAAGATAGAAAAATTGATAAGCTTCATGGGAATATAATGTTTTTTTCAATTGGTGCCCGGTAACAAAAGTTAGGTCCAAATAAGATCAAAACAAGGGATAAGGGGCAACAAAACGAATTTCAAAATTTCAATAAAAAAAATAGAATTTTTTTTCCTTATAGATTATATTATTTTCTACACTGAATGCTTTGATTCATTCCATTTGAATTTGTTATGAGAAAGTTATGGACAATCTTGTTTTTTGGGCAATTAGAGCATCTTCTGGAAAAAAAATAACTTATAGGATTCATTTCTGAATGCAGTTTTTGCAATTTTAAAAAAAAAAAGTTCCACATGGTTTCGTTTTCTTGCTAAAACAATCTTACTAGTGGGATTATTGCATTTTGATTCCATCTAAAAGATATTAATATTTTAGATTTTCCTTCCATCTCAAACCTACTTCTACTTATCAATTTTTTTAAGAATGAAAATTAAGTTCTTTTGGAATTCTTTTTCGTTCCTAGACTCCCAATTCAATTTTTCACTATAAAGATTTGAAGATCAAAACGTTGTAGTGAAAAAAATTTAAGTTAAAAATGTTCAAAGTTGAAAAATCTAGTCCTGCAATGTGCTGAAAAACTTGTTTTTTTCACTTTAAATGCATATATCTTGCAATCTATGATGTCAATAAATCTGAAATTTTTTCCACGCATTCTCATACTAGTTGGGTGTAAGATCCTATGGTTAGATGTGAATAATAATAATAATTTTCAATTTTTTAACTTTTTGCTATAGAAATGACAATTTTGAGTGGTTTGGGGCAGAAAAAAGGCCTTGGTTCTTTAGGGGTTAAGACCTAACAATTTTCATAACTTTTGACTTCGTGGTTTAAAAGTTATTTGTATGATATTTAGCTTTCATTGCTTGGTGGGTAGCCTAGAGAACAAAAAAAACTTCTTTAAGAATCACTTTTTTTTTTAATAAAAAATTGAAATTGGTTTTCTTGATTTATATGTATGTAGAAAGTTTTGAATCATTCCATTTTGATTAATGAGATGAAAGTTATGAGGAGTTTTAGTTTAGGATAGTTTGTAGGTAGTTATGGAATCTCTACTCTAAGACAAACTTTGAAGTCCTTTATTTAACTCGATTTTAAATATTTTTGACAAAAAAATAAAAACATTGGAGGTAGATTCTTTATTACAGCATTACAACCATTGGGATTGGCTTTTTTCAATTCCATAAATTAATTGTTAACAATTTAGTAATTTGAATAATTTCCTACTTCTTTCTATTTATTATTTATTTCCTATATGTTGTACAATTCCAAATGATTTGAAATTTTTCAAGCATGTAGCCATTTTGACTTGAATAATGAATCCAAAGAGTAACCACCATTTTGGACATTTTTTCATACAAATGTGACCTTGTGAAGTGCAGTTGCCCGCTTTTTTGTAGAGCCTAAAAAAAGTATTTTGTCTCTTCAAACACTAATATCTTGCGATCTACACAGTGGAAATTTCTGAAATTTTTTCCACATATTCTTAAACTAGATAACTACAAGATCCTATGGTTACATGAATCTAAAAATGATTTTTTTCTAAAATTTGGTACTTGTCCTGAAAATGACAGTTTTGGAGTGGTTTTGGTGAAAACATAGTCCAAATCATTCAGGGCTTAAGTGGTCTGAACCATTTTCCGTTAGGATAATGCCTCCTAGGAGGAATGCAATGCCTAGGATGACATTGGAATAAAAAAATTCTAACTTGTGAAATATATATATATTGGAATGATTGAAACCAAGCTTCACATGTAGATTAGAATGATTGGCATCCATTCTAAAAAATTCATGCAAAAATTCCAAATTATGAAGTCCATAAAGCATCCTTAAGTTCTCAAAAATCCCAAAGTAGGCTCCTTAGTCCTTCAAGGGTTAAGTTCAAGTCATATTTTTTATTCTTTATATCATGTAAAGTATTGTATCAAAAAAATAGTAAATACTTTTGATTAATTGATTTGATTTTGATATCCAAAACAGTTCAATGTAATCTTGAGTTTTGCCAAATATAATTCCTTTTTACATTGAAAGTCTTCAACCAAATTTATAAGTATAGAATGAAAAGGAATTTTGGTGTAAATTGTAATGTTTTATACTATGATAAAGTGAATTTTGTGTTCAACACAGATTACCATCATTTTTCGACAATTCACTATAATTTCAAATTTTGAAGAAAAAAAATTACAATTTTAACCCAATAAAAAGAATGGACTTGCTTTTTATAATTTTTTATTTCTTCATTTTTTGTTGTAATTTTAATATAGCACAAATTGTATTAACAAGTCCTAAAAAAATTAGTATAATGTGAACCCTTGCCCCAGAGAAAAAAATTATGCCATCCTAAGTTCAAAATATTCAACTCTAGATAGCAAAAAAAAAACTAAAAAATTCAAATTTTTTTCCTTACATATTATATTCATGTCTACATGGAAATTTTTTATTCATTATTATAAGTTAGTCATATGAAAATTTTGAGATTTTTTTAGAATATAATTATTTCTAAAAGATGGACTATGTTATGAATACAATGATGGTAGTTTCATCAAACCCCACCTTGTGAACTTTATTACAATACTAAACTTTAGAAAATTAGCTCCACCATTAGCTCCACCATGAATTGAAAAAATGCTTGGAATGTTGTGAAATTTTAGATGAGCATTCTCAACTCTCCTGTCTTTCACTACTCACAATAAGGTCATCATTTCGAAATGTTGTCACTAAGGTATGATCCTTCAAAGTGCAATGCCCTGTTTTTCCATTGACCCAAATAAAACTTCAAACTCAAATATCTATTGAACTGTGCAGTCAAAAAATCTGAAATTTTTTCAAGGTGCTCACTCTCAATGTGAACTTCAGCATCCTATGGTTCCATTCTATCCAATCTCAAGAAAATAATGAACACACAAATAGCCCAGGTTCTTGTCAGTTTCGGTGCATTTTTAAAGCATCTCCTTTAACCCCTCACCGCCCAAGGTGCCCAAAAGTGGCCTCACACAATCTAGCAGTCGACTTCAAAGTGATGTAACTTTTGCGTCCAGTGTCCAAATTTAATAAAACTTATTGGAAAAGTTGCGCATACTAGACTAGTTTTTGTGGTAAAAATTTCAGATCTATCCAAGATGTATTGGATTTTTAGAAGCCATTCGAAGTTTGCAGACTCAATTTCAGTTCACCACACTGCATTGAGATGGCTGCAACTTCGGGGGCTTGTATCTTTTTCATCAAATGTTATTTTTCAATAAAATTTGTTGGGTTTTGTTCCCCATAAAGTCTACTTAATGTGGGATAATTTTCATGTCAATCCAAGTTGTTTCGAATGCTTGGGAGCAATTCGAAGTTCAAAATACAGACATTTCTGCATTACAGTGAACTTCGGCGGCTTATAACTTCTTCAAACAAGGTTCGATTTCAATAATTTTTATTGGAAAAGTTGCGCATACTAGTCTAGTTCTTGCAGTAAAAATTTCATACCAATCCAAGAAGTTATGATTGACTGAGAGGCATTTTAGTAGAGGTAGGTTCAGCAATAGATGTGTTTTTTTGCTACTTTTTTCACTGTTTTTTGACCTTTCAAAACAATTTTGCAAACGCAATGAGTCAATTGAATGATTTTTTTTCCCACCAAAGTGTTTTTCTTTTGGTTTTGAATCACTTCTTAGTTCAAAGTTTTTTCATTTGAGTAGGTTTAGAAATCGAATTTCACCTCAAATTGTGTTTTGAGGACAATTTCAGCATCTTTTTTCAACACTAAAACATTATAATCTTTCAATCTATACGGTCAAATGACCTCAAATTTGATTTACACCATCTACAACATGCACACTACAATATTATACGGTTGAGATTTTCATACCTTACTCACATTTAGACTTATAACACTTGAAAAGGAAAGTTGTTTTTTGACATGGTTAGGCCTTGGGCGGTGAGGGGTTAAGGTCATTATTTAGTGGTCAAGTCAAGTATCAGAGTTCATTTCGGAAAGAACATGCCTCCACAATTTTTAGTTACCTTTTAAATTAAGCCCACAAGCATGCATAAAATCTTAAATGGGTCCACACCGAAATGGGAGATATCCTCCAACACCTAATATTCCTTCAGAGATGATTGCAAAGTACAACTAATAAAACCCTGAGGCCCAAGCCAAAACCCACGGGCAGCCCGGAAAAAAAATAATGTTGCCAAGCCACCTACAGTAGCACGCATCCTAATCCCCAGTGCAAGGCATCTAGACGCGACACAAACAAGTCAGCTAATGCCAAGTGTCCGTAGAGCCATGCAATGATACCAACGTGTCGTACTCTCTTATCTGTTTCCAACCTCGTAGGACTTGCCCACGTCATCCCATTCCAGCCCAGCTGGACATAGTATCCACGTCACCAGATGGATGACTTTCGTTGTGGACTTCCGTCCGTCCGTCCCTCCGTCGTGGTTGACGTAGATGCATCCTCAATCCACCCTCAGAAGCGGATTCCAGGGTCCGATAACGTGGCGGCCCCTGAGCCGCTCGCCACGATCGGCTGCGGATGAACGTGGGGATGAAGTCTTCTGAACGATGAACGTGAGGATGAAGTCTTCTGGATGATGAATGTCTGGACGATGAACGTGGGGATGAAGTCTTCTTTGACGATGGCGGGTCTGTCAAGATGCCTCTTGCCTTTTGGCGGCTGGATGAAAATGGATAATGAGATATGGAGTGTGCTTGAAAATTTTCAAAAACATCTAAATTCAGAATATACATATATTCTTATTCAGTTTCAATTTTTGTCGAAGAAACTAATTTTTTTAAATGAGTTATGTTGGAATGTAAGCATGATAAAAATGAAGAGAAATTGGTAAAATAAAAATTAATTAACTATATATATAAATAAAGGCAGTTGTTTTAGTATAATTCAGTGAATTTGGTGTGCATGTGATCCTGAAAATCGGAAATATGGTTTTTTTGTGGATTAATGTTTGAACACGTGGGGGATTCTTATGGGCTTGAACTTCCTTAATTCCTTGCATTATTTTTCTAAATATAACAACAAAGATGGCGGCGCCCTCACTTGGATAAGTAAAGGATGGAGCAGACTGTATCGTCCAACGTGAATGATTTATTTTTAGGGTTTCATCCAACTGGGAACTACAATTGACTCGACAGTCCTGCAGTCCTACACGTCTTCTTCACTTCATGCCAAAATTTCTGTGAAATTTGATTCTGCGTAAGGTGTGCGGTACCCCTGAAGCCGCCACTTTTTGCTACTGTCCCTAGTAACCATTAATAGAATGTCAAATTCTCATCTTCTCTTGTTGCGAAGTGAAAGGAGCCACCAATGCACCAAAGAATGTGGCATTTGGATACCATATGCAAAAGTTATGAAGGGTCAAAGTTTTTTCGATAGAGGTTGTGAAGTTGTTTCTTCCACTTAGGCACATATTGCTTGTGGAGATTTACCTAAAGTGATGATGGTAGTTTGGGGTCAATGGCCCATTTGGGAGTGCCCACTTTATTTTCTATGAAATCAACCATAAGTTTATTGAGAAGATAATATAGGTGAGCTAAGAGGCTCAGGATAATTTTAAGATAGAAACACCCACACTGAATGTTGAATTTTAAACCAATTTTGGGAACATAAAAGGCAGGAGGTCAATAAAGCGCTTTGGCCCTAAAAACATCTTCTAAGGTAAAGGTACATTTTGCTTTTTCATTGCACCAAGCAGTGTACAAATAGTGTACAATTCAAGAGGTGAATGCTTTTAGTAAGCATTGCATTTAAACTTCAATAATCCATAACTAATTTCATGAAGCTCCACAATAATGTGAAACAACTCCTTGGATTAGATGCCAATTCCATTTGTCTTTCAAAAAAAATTTACTAAAGAAAATTCCCCAAGATTTTCCAAAATGTATACCTTACGTTGAAGAATGAAGAAAATGGTTTGGGGTACTCATTGGATGCTCAATATGATATTTGATATCTTTCTCTTTAATGCCCTTGAAATTCATTTGTCTTGACAATCATCTTTAATTGTATGAATTTGCCAACAACCTTCAAAAGAAGACATCAATGATAGCACTAGCTAGTTATGCCTATAAGACATGGCTAGTAAAGCTATTCCCAATAGTCTCTTTATTTACAATGGTCTCATTAGACTAGAGTTATTTTTCTTCTTATTTGCCTACACACAACAAAATTCAATCTTGACCTTAGGTATCTAGAGACACACTATATTGCACAAAGAAAGAGTTATCCACCTAAAGATTAATACATCTGTAATTGACACTAATAGAAATTGAACATACCTTATAAATATAATGAAATTATAATTTATCTTAAATCATTTGAAGATGTAGTTTTATATTAATTACTACTCACACATATTAATCCCTACAATTTCTTTGAATTTTATGCAAAAAAAAAGTTCAAGAATAGTGAACTTTGTGCCAATTTTTTATATTAATGAAATAATATCTAAAATGTAGTAAAATTGTAACTATTGGACCACTACTCTCACCTTCATGCCCATGTTGTAGTATATAAACTTATGGTCAAATTTTTATATTCAAAATTATTTGGTGTTTTTGGTGTTTTCATAATTACATTATTAAAAGAGAATTTTTTTTTTCCCAATTTATACTCGTGGAAATATTTCAAATGAAAGTGAAAGTTCAGATATAGAATTTTGTTGTCATTGGTTAGTATAATGGAGATTTTTTGTGTGCTAATTTCATTCCAAATGGTAAATTTGTTTTATTTGAGTTTTGTAAAGTAGAATGGAAAAATTTGATGAAAATCATATGTTACTAGCACAATAAAGAATTGAATATGTGACTATAAGGTTGTTGTTGAATTTAAATTATAAACAGGTGAATTTTTAGAGTGTCTTTCAAAGAAGACTCCCAAACCATTTAGTGAAGACAATACTTATCGAATCTTCCAATTTACATTAATTGTAATCCATACTTATTAGCTAGATGTTAGCACAAATGTAGGTGTCAAATTTAAGAAAGTATAGCCTTTTAAAATTAGGTTTTCAATATTGCTCAGAATAAATTCAATCAAGTACTGAAATAATGAAAATTCCCACTTTTAAGTATACAACCAAATCTCTAATCAATAGTCACCAAACTCTAAGTCATGGACATTCTGAGTGTGAAATATTATAATGACTAAGGTAACCACACCTAAATGTGACCTACTTTTGAAACAAGCTCCCATAGATTCTTCTTCAAAATATATATCTTCTATAGACAAAAGCCTAAGGTTGATTATGGATACACCTATTTTCACCACTTTATAAACTCATAGTTTACTGATAAGGTGTCCAAGCAATACATACTATAGGATTTGGGAATTGTCATCCATACTTATTAGCTAGTGTTAACCACCTAAATTCTTCCAAGGTCATGATAGGCTCCTATGAATAACCAGTGGGAGATCATCTTGAAATACTTTGAGTATCTAAAAAGTGTCTAATGAATGACTTTGAGAAAAAAGTGTAGAAACAAATAATACACCTATTCATCCAAAAATCTTACAATTTTTTGGTTGACTACCTTGGTTACATGCCCTATCTTTTTAAGATCAATAAATTGATTAAAGCAACCAATAAGAGTTGAACTAGATCTCCAAGGATGTTTGTTAAAAGGGAGTCAAGTGACATGTATAGGACGGTTACTTAGGATGTCCACTTTGAATATTCACAAAATATTATAGGTACAAATGTCCAAAAATCAGGAACAACTTGATTTGGATTTCTTTTTTACTTGATTAAAACCTCATTAAAAAAATTCCTCACATCTCTCTCAATGAAAACGGACCAATAAAAACGTCCCTTTTGGGTGTTGCTTCCTTACACAAATTGCGAGATGTCAATTGTGGGGTCATTTAGGGAAATTTCAGTGAAGAGCTTTTACTTAACTCCTGGAAGGAATGATTCTAAATTTGCTAACCATGCTTTTAGGCTGTTATAAGATGGGCAACCTCCAAAATGCCACTTTTTGCTACTATGCTTGGTTACTATTATTTGAGTGTTCAAATTTTCATATTTTCTTGTTGGCAAGTGAAAGGAGGTTCCAATGCACCAAAGAACACAACATTTGGATACCATATGCAAAAGTTATGAAGGGTCAAAAGAATTTGGTAGATGTTCTAAAATTATTTTTTCCACGTACTTAGGTGCATATTGATTTTAGAAATGTACTTAGAGTGAGGATGGTGGTTTTGAATCAGTGGCACATTTGGGGTGCCCACCTTAAGGTAAACCAACCTATGACAGGCAAAAAAACTCAATACAAACACCTAGGAAATGATCCATTACAACCGTACTTCAACTCATGACAAAAAAATTTTGCAATAAATGAGATTTGAGCTAATTAGGTTGAATTATTGGCCACAATCAATGCCCTGGGTGACGGTGAAGGAGTTATTAGTGATTGCAATAGGAACTTCTACACTAAATAGGAGTTTTAAGGGGACCCATATTGATTAATCCTTGGGGGTACACTACAAAGGAAGTTCAAAGGTGAGGAGCGACCAAATTTTGGCCCCCCTATATTATATCGTAATTTATGTATTTTTTTTCTTAAAAAAATATGAATAGATTTTCCTACTTTGAAAGTTTATGTTCTAAATTATTGGTATTTTTTTATTTTAATAATAATTAGTTACAAATTTTTGAAGAAAAAAGATACATTGTAAAGCTAAAAATAACTTTCACACCCCTATATTATATAAGGAAAAAAAATTGAAAAATGAAAAAAAAAAATCTATAAAATAACTTTCTATTGAAAGTTTATTTTGGCTAAATATTGATACAATAGTCATCTTCATGTGATCTCTATAAATACTTTAGTTGAAAAACATGCCATTTTAGTTCATTTTTCAATCCTTTCTAGACAATATATCACATGCTATTTAGGATTGAAATTTTTGGCAATAGAAACCTATAGACATTATCAAACAACGCTCAAAATTGTAGGTTGAAATTATAGTTCATTAGAAAATAATTAGGAAAAGTAGAAATGGGTTTTTAGAGTTTTGTCGCTCCTCACCTATGAACTTCCTTTGTAGTGCACCTCCTGGGAATTAATCAACATTACACACTATGTAAATATCTACCATTGCTATACATCAAAGTGTCCGGGGGTTGTACATCATGTTTCAAACATCTATAGTTTTCCACAATAAGTCCCTTTAATTTTTCAGTCCCCTTAATACCCCTATTCAATGTACCTTTTTAGTGTAAATTCAACTCAAGAAGTAACTTTTTTTATTCCTTCATATCATGGCCATGTTAGGAAATATTGTAGCCATATTAAGAAATATTGTGACTACTTTAGGTGGTAAGATGACCATTATGGGTACACTTCTTGGCGGTTTGAGGATAGTCTAGAGGCTAGGCTAATTAGGCAACACACTTCAAAAATTCATAACAAATTTGTACTTTGTCAAAAAAATAAAATTTCAATTGCTATTTCAATTTTATAGCATTTGTCTTTATGTGAAATATTTTTTTATTTTTTAAATTTCAATAATGTCAACAAGGCAAACCAGTCCTTCTGCCTGTCATAGGCTGGTTTACAGGCAAGTCCCTTTCAATCCTGGTATGAGAAGCCAAAGACATGATTAACTTAGGCACTAAGCACTCAAAGCATTGATCAAGTGCCCATCAGGTACATAAGAAATGAGGTTTAGTACACTAATCACACAAATGTTGGGCTTAGGTGCTCGTTACTCCAGACGTTGTCCCACTTACGCAACTCTTTAGTCATCCATTTAGGGCACCACATGTTAGACTTGCAGCTATGAAGGTGATACATGTTAGGAACATGTTTACATAATTATTCAAGGGTCGGTAGCCCGACAACAGTGGCCCCGGCCCTTTCAAAACCCAATTTAAGTTAACTCTAAACTCAGGGGGACTGAGATTGATAACTTATGATCTTCAAAGAAAAACGGCCAAATTCACCAAAATATGAACATTACAAACCAAATGAACCATCCCAATAAGTCAAGTAATTAAAGTAGAAGGCTCAGAAATCACTCATCTAAGGGTTGGTTTGCCTTTTTCATGTATTTCCTAGGATAGAAATAATTTTAGCTCATTTTTAAGACAAGAAGAAATAGATGACAAACCTAACACAAGTGATTTCATATATTTTGAATCATTTTTGAATTAGTTATGAATTTTCAAAGGAGATGTGTTGTAAGTGCCTATTTGTGCTCATAGACTGGAGGACAAATGAATCTTGAAGAAGTTGTAAACATGACCAAGGAGTGCACTAAATGATCAAAAACATCCTTGAAATGCTCATGTCTGCTTTTAATGTGTGCACTGTATACCAAAATAAGAGCAATACATGAATAGTTAGAGCTTTGAGGCGGAGGTAATTACTAAAAACAAGTGGCAGACATCTGTAGCCTCCTTGGTGTAAAGCCTCAAAGGTGCTACTCTAGTGTTGTAGGGCAACTTAACCCCTAAACGTCAAAGGCTATGTTTTCACCAAAACTGCTCCAAAACTGCCCTTGCATTTACAAGCACCAAATTTTAGATGAAAAACATTTCTGGACACTTAAAACCGTAGGATCTTGTAGTAAAATAGTTTGAAAAGATGTGAAAAAAAATTCAGAATTTTCCACCGTGTAGATTGGAAGATATTAACGTTTGAAAAGACAAAAATCCTTTTTTTTGGCCCTGTGAAAATATGGGCAACTGCACTTCACAAGGTCACATTTGTAGGAAAAAATGTCCCAAATGGTTGTTACTCTTTGGATTCATTCCTCAAGTCAAGTTGGCTACATGTTTGAAAAATTTTAGATCATTTGGAATTGTACAACATATAGGAAAAAAATAGTAAGTAGAAAGAAGTAGAGAATGATTAAAAATACTAAATTGTTAACAATTTATTTATAGAATTGAAAAATGCCAATCCCAATGGTTGTAATGTTGCAATAAACAATATACACCGTATTTTTATTTATTTATTCCAAAAATATTTAAAATTGAGTTAAATAAAGGACTTCAAAGTTTATTTTAGAGTAGGGATTCCATAACTACCTACAAACTAATCCAAACTAAAATTCCTCGTAACTTTCATCTCATTAATCAAAATGGAATGATTCAAAGCTTACCACATATATAAAAATCTAAAGAATCAGTTTCAGGGTTTTTTTAAGAGTGATTTTCAAAGAAGTTTTTTTCTTTCTGTTTGGGCTGTCCAGGTTGCTCGATGAACACTGAAAATTACATATCATGCAATAACTTTTGAACCATGTAGTCAAAATTTATGAAAATTGTTGGGCCTTAAAGCTACTCCTCGTCCCGATATTGTGTGAAATTTTCAAAGAAAAAAAACAAACTCCGTCTGTAGTGAGCTGCCCAAAATCATTATGTTGCCAAAAAACAATGTTTGGACATTTAGGGGTTAAAGGGAGTTGGGAATGATTAAATGCTTGATATAGAGGCTTGAAAATAAACCACATCAATCTTGTAGAAGTTTCTACCAATTAATATTGTTAAATCATGTAGGCAAGAGTGCAACTTTTTAACATACATTCATTGCTTCATGTTAACAACATTCTGGACTATTCTTGACACTTTAATAGGGGTGTTCTTAATGCCCGAATTGTTCTCAAGCCCTCTCCTATAACCCAAATGAAATCCCTCCCCCCTTCTACCCCCCTCCTAAAAAATAGATTGATTTTCTATTTTTTTGGTAGAAACTGTGAAAAATTGTTATTTTTTAGGGCATTGAGAAAAAAATGAAAAAAGAGGGGTTTTTTCAAAGTTCAATAGTACAAATTTGTATCAAAGTGCCATGGAAATGTGTATATTTTTTTTGAAAACTTTGGCTATACAAATCGAAAGGTTTTTAAGGTTTTCAGTTAGAGAATTTTTTTTTTGTAACCTTTAGTTTCACAACAGGGACAATAGACTTTAACTCCTAGCTTGAGATTTTTACACTACACATGGTTATTTTCTTGACATTTGCATTTTATATCAAGTAAGTTATGTACTTGTCAAATTTCAAATTTATATTAGCACATGTTGCCCGAAGTTGCCCAAAATCTTTTTAAGGCAACATAACATTTTATCTAGGTGCCCAATTAAGATTAAAATGATATTCCCACTAAAGGGGTACATATTCACACTTTGTATTAAAATTTCGTGAACATCTAACCAAAATTGACTACGTAGAAACTAACCCAAGATTTCTTGAGTACAATGAACAAATAATTGGTCCTTTAGGTGTTAACTCCTAAAGTTCTTTCAGGTTTAGAGGCCAAAGTTGCTTCAAAATGCTAGTCTCCAAAGCAAGGGTAAAATCTTCATGTATATTTATTTTTAGCAAATCTAACAGTAGGATCCTTTAGTTAACTTGTTATAGTATACCCTCCTAGAATTTCAAAATAAAAAACCTTATCAATTGCAAGAGCATGATATTTGGTTTAAAAAAAAAGTATTTCCAACTCTTTCCAAATGGTTAGATTTCATCTTTCAAACATATTATCCAAAAATGTGCATATCCTAAAACTTGCAACTCTCTATAATATGGTGATGAAATAAGTTAGAAATACATATAAAATTTAGAAATAAAAAATTCATATTCATGCTTGAAAAAATAGTTAGTAGAAAGAAGTAATGAATGATTCAAAATACTAAATTGTTAAGAATTTAGTTATGGAATTGAAAAATGCCAATCCCAATGGTTGTAATGTTGTATTAAACAATCTACACTATTTTTATTTTTTATTTTTTTCCAAAAATATTGAAAATTGAGTTAAACAAAAGACTTCAAAGTTTATCTTAGAGTACAAATTCTATAACTACCCACAAACTAAAACTCATTGTAACTTTCATCTCATTAATCAAAACTGTCCACATACATATAAATCTAGAGAACCATTTTCAAATTTGTATTTTTTTTAAAAGTGACACTTTTTAAAGAAGTTTTTAGGGTTGCCTAGGTTTGCTAAAATATCATATCATGCAATAACTTTTTACCATGTAGTCAAAAGCTATGAAAATTATTGTGCCTTAAAGTTACTCCTTGGGCACATGTTGTGTTAAAATTTCAAAGAAAAAAAATACAAATTATTGTTTGTAGTGAGCTGCCCAAAATTGCAATGTTGCCAAAAAAACAGTGTTTGGACCTTTAGGGGATATTCTAAGCTTTCAAAATGCCCCTTGGACTTGCAAGGTCCTTTGAAGGTTAAGTTTTTGCAAATCTTTTAGTAAATCCTTACAACATGAGCAACATCAAAGAGTTGTGAATACTTGACATTAGCATTTGTATTTAGTGTTGCTAAATAATCCTAAACACCATTATTGAATTAGTTGGTATATATAATGATAATGATAGTTCCTTTTGGTGGATTGAGTGCAAAGAATAATCTATTTATAATTTAAATTATATATTTCTAATGTAAAATGGCTTCACATGTTGTATAGTAGTTTGATTTTCATTTTGAAATAACGATTCATGCCATACATATCTCCACATGTCTTTCTTTTAAATTACCAAATTTTGAATGGCCTTAGAAAATCTTGATTGGTTACAAGTTTGTATGAATTTTGTATGTGCATTAGGACTTTTAATTTTGGTAAAAGCTTGATGGCAAAACCCATCATTCAAGTTTTTATATATCACATGTTAGTTTTATTGGTAAATATATATTTGTCAAATTTTTCAAGTAAATAACTGATCCATGAAGTGTCTACCCAACAATGCTAGCATGTGAGTATGGAAATGTGAGCATATGAGCCTTGAGCATATGTATAAGTAGATATCCTACAACCATTGAAGGTACTTATAACATAAACACCTATAATATAGGTATCTATAATGTAGGTGCCCTTTAATCATGAAAGGATTCAATAATACATACACTTATAACATAGGTGTAAAGTCTTTTAAGCTCATGTGCTCATGATCCTAAATTCGCATAATGCCTTCTATTTTTTCACAATTTGGGACTAATTTACAAGTTCATTTTGTCAACCACAACATTCTTTAGCCTTCATAAACCTCCACAATTTACTTTGAGAATTTAAAATCTCTATTGCATTCAAACATTATTCATTGTTGTCAAACAATTTTAGTGATTCTTTACATTGTAATTAATGGCATGAAAACAAACTCTATTTAAAATTTTGATAATAGAGTTTGGATGATGGAGTTGCATCTTTTGATGCAAGCGTGGGCTTTTAAAAGATGTTATGAGGATCCTTAAAAAAACTTGAGGTACTTTACTCACTTCACTGCCAGTTTCAAACTATATTTGAAAAAAAATAGTTATTTTCTTCTTCCATAAGGTACATACATATTGAAACTTTGTGAAAAGATATGTGGTGTTTGTTCCTAATTAATAAAGCTCACATCTTCAGATACCATATCTACAAGTCAAATTCATTACTTTGTTATCAAATTTAATCTCCACGTTGTATTTCATGAATTATTATTATACACAATGATGTATTTGATTTGATATCTAACACTTTTGTTACTACAAAAAGGACTAGTATTTTAGGTTGGAGGGAATATTTCCTTGGTGAAGATGCATATCAATATAATGATTTGTCTTGGTAGTGTGTGTGGCACTAATTTATTGAAAGTCACAATATTTTTAATTAGTGCAAATTGAAACGTATCGTAATGTACTAATTACCATAGAAATGAAATTGTGCCACTAATTTCTGTCTTACTAATAGGACAAATCATTGTAAGGTAAACCAACCTATGATAGGTACAATGATTAGTTTATCTTGTTGGCATTGTGAAATATTATTATTCTCCCTCCTCCATATAAAGACAAATGGGACAAATGGGAAGAACAATTGATTTTTTTTGACAAAAGAATGAATTTGTTATGAATTTTTTAAGTGTGCTACCCAATTGTCCCCAAAGAATCTTTAGACTACTCCAAATCCAACAAAAAAAGTGTAGCCATAATGGTCATCTTACTCACCTAAGGTAGTCACAATATTTTCCTTACATAGACACAACTTGAACTCAAGGCCTAAAAAAGTCACTTATAGTGGTTTACACTCAAAAAGTGGAAGTTCCTATTGCAATCACTAATCACTCCATCACATCATCTAAGACATTGATTGTAGCCACTAATTCAACCTATTGTAGCCCAAATCTCATTCATTGAAAAAAAAATGTCATGGGTTGATGTAAGACTGTAATGGACCAAATCATTCTCTAGATGTTTCTCATGGGTGTTTTGTTTGTCATAGGTTGATTTTCCTTTAGTCAAAAAATGAAGGTAAGGACAGAGGCAAGGACTAGATGTGAATTGACAACTAGGGAAGATTGACCCATGTATTGCTCCATCCAAGGGTAAATGTAAAAATATCCCCCTAATTTGTGCCACTTAAAATTTGTATTTCTTCATAGTTGGCAACTAATTTGGGGCTTGTGATTGCAAATATGAATTCAGAATTTGCAAATCTTATCGTATGCAACAAGTAAAAAAATTCCAATGCTTTTTGCAAGAGTAAAATATGTGTCAATACACGTGTCAATTCTCCCTGGCCATAAATTGGGCTGGGGTGAACTGACCCCTCGCTCGTCCCTGAAGGAAAACCCTTAAATTTTTATTTCTCACTCATGATAAAATTTGTAATTTTTGAATTCATATTTGCAATCAGAGGCCCCAAATTAGCTAGGAGAGATGTAGAGCATACATTTTGTGGGCTCAAAATAGTTTTATTTTTATTTTTTACATGCATCCCCTGGACTGACTTAGGGAGACGAGCGAGGGGGGCAGTTCACCGGGACTGTGAATTGCCCCGCTCATTGCCCCGTAGTTTAACTTTTGGGAAAACACTGGAATTTTTTAAATTTGCAACATGTAGACCTACTCAGTGGCAACTCTTTTCAGCTGTGAATTGGCTGGCAAATGCTACAGATCCCCAAAGCCACAGCTATACACTCCCTGGCACCACTATTTCTCAGAATTTCCAATCAATAGCACATTAATTTATGTAAGTTTTCTTTTTTCTTTTTTTAACAAATGGGAAGACCATTGCATTAAAAAGAAACCAAGTACAACGCGGCCGAGCCAACATGCTGGAGCATGAAGAGAATTTATGTAAGTCTTAAAAGACATGCGGGGCATAGTGGTCAACCCTAGAAGAACCCACCCCTGGACTAAGGTAGTCATCAAAATTTTATGATTATTGGACGAATAGGTGTATTTTTTTATTTTACATTTAGCAGTGAAGTCATCCATGGGACCTTTTAGATTTGCAACGTCCGGTTTACTTGCCCCCATGGGGTGGTTGAAAGCTTCTAATTTGATTGTCACTTTTAGACATACTTAACCCTAGAAGGATGAGACCTATTACCCAAGGTCTTTTTGCCAAAAATGATATGATTTGTAAACCAGTAGGTGCATTCTTCATTTCTAAAGTGATATGGAAAGTCATCACTAGTAGAAAAGAGGGGTTTGAGTACAAGGAATAGTGTCACAATGTAGTGCCCAATGCCCATATATGGACATTAGCTTGGTCCTCATATGGGTCTTTGGCACCATGCTCTAACACTACTTTTTGGCACTCAAATACCTCTTTTGTACTAGTACATCCATTGGCCACTTTTTGTCTACAATGTCCTTGCAAGGTTAAGAGAAGGTTATATCAATTCAAATTATATATTTTTGCAACAAGCTATAAGTTTGTTATGAATTTTTGAAGTGAACTATCCAAATTACCTCAAAGAGTCAATAGCCCCACAAAATCAACATTAATTGCATATGTAAAGGTCAACTTACTCGCACATTTTTTATTAAATGACCATAACGACAAACTATATAAGAGTCCATTCCTTTAACCTCTAAAGGTCAGAGACTATGTTTTCACCAAAAACGTTCCAAAACTGCCCTTGCATTTATAAGCACCAAAATTTAGATGAAAAACATTTCTGGACACTTAAAACCGTAGGATCTTGTAGTAAAATAGTTTGAAAAGATGTGGAAAAAATTTCAGAATTTTCCACTGTGTAGATTGCAAGATATTAACGTTTGAAAAGACAAAAATCCTTTTTTTTGGCCCTGTGAAAATATGGGCAACTGCACTTCACAAGGTCACATTTGTAGGAAAAAATGTCCAAAATGGTTGTTACTCTTTGGATTCCTTCTTCAAGGCAAGTTGGCTACATGCTTGAAAATTTTCAGATCATTTGAAATTGTACAACATATAGGAAAAAAATAGTAAGTAGAAAGAAGTAGAGAATGATTAAAAATACTAAATTGTTAACAATTTATTTATGGAATTGAAAAATGCCAATCCCAATGGTTGTAATGTTGCAATAAACAATATACACCTTATTTTTTTTATTTTTTTTCCAAAAGTATTTAAAATTGAGTTAAATAAAGGACTTCAAAGTTTATTTTAGAGTAGGGATTCCATAACTACCTACAAACTAACCCAAACTAAAATTCCTCGTAACTTTCATCTCATTAATCAAAATGGAATGATTCAAAGCTTACCGTACATATATAAATCTAGAGAATCAATTTCAAATTTTTATTTATTTTTAAATTTATGTATGACCTAATGCATTTGACAAGACAATGTTGAATTCGGTTGTAATGTATGATTCCTCAACAAGAAGCTTTGTATTTTTTACTTTTGCATTTTTTTTAAAGAGGTCATAATGAAGTCAAAAATCAATATGTTGGGGCAAATGTATGATATACTACTAGCTCTCTGGTACTCTAATCTATGTCTAATTTGACACAATAATTGTAGAATTATGAGGTGAAATGTAATCTAGAAGGTGTTTTTTGTCTCACAACAGACAACTAAAAATTATTATATATTTTCTAATTTATTAAATTCAAGCATAGTATCATATTTCTAAATCTTTAGAGTAATTTGTGTAGAAATTTTAAGTGATATACCTCATTGATTCTATGATACTTGTGTTAAAACTTTGAAAAAAAGTATCCATATGACTTTGCAAATGTGTAGTTTGTTAAGAATATCATTTTAGTAAAAAAACTTTTTAAGTAAAATTTCTCTACAGGTGTCTCATACTAGGGCTACACATGAACTATAAAAGTAGAGTTTTTGAAAAGTTTTTGTTCAGAGCAACTTGTCTACAATGTTGGTTTGGACTTTGGAAGGTTGTTTCAGACTAAGGTAAACCAGCCTATGACAGGCAAATCTCCTATGACAGGCTCCTAGAGAACTACCCATTACAGTCTTAAATCAACCCATGACAAACTTTTTCCAATAAATGGGGTTAGAATTGCATTTGATTAATTTGTGGCCATAATCAAAGCCTTGGGAAATGGTCATGAAGTTATTGGTAACTGTCTTAGGACACTTACCCATTTTCAGTGTAAATTGGTAGTAAAAAGTTATTTTGTAATTCTTTCATGTCATGTCCATATTAGGAAATCTTAGAGCCATGTTAGAAAATGTTTTGACTGCATTAGGTGGTTAGATGACCATCATGGAAACACTTTTCTGGTGATTTGGGGTAGTCTACAGACTCTTTAAAGCCAATTGCACAACAGACTTCAAAAATTCATAAAAAATTCATTTTTTGTCCAAAAAATAAAATTTCACTTTCTCTCTGCATTCCTCATGTTTATCTTCATAGAATTTTTTTTTAATTTTTTTTCAAAAATGTGAACATGGCAAATCAGCCATTCTGCCTGTCATAGGTTGGTTTACCTTAGATACAAATGTACCCATACAAAGTTTTTTTTCTTTATTATTGGTATTCATACTGGGTTTTTCTTGCATATGTCACTTATCTTTGATAAACACCATTTTCAAAGGTCTTGAAACTTGTGCTATTGCTAGAATTTACAAACAAGAAAATTTAGCTAAGATTATGAGATGCTCGAATGCCACAATTTAACTTCTTTTGGACTTTTTGAAAGTCCAAAATTAATAATGGTCATTGGGAGAAAAAAAATGATCATCAAGAGATAATCTAAAACATCGGGAGATCAATACAAAACATCGAGAGATCTAAACAAACATCATGAGATCTCCCAATGTTATTTTTTGGAGATCTCTAGATGTTTAGTCTATAACTCATTGAATAGCTCAAAAGTAGTTAAATGTGGCATTCAAAGTCTTCTTCTCTATTAAGTATCAGTGGCATGTGGGTTGGGGGGTGGAGAATGAATCTCGAATGGATAATCATTCAAAGCTTCTTCTACTATAGCTCTAGTGTTTCTGACAGCATGTCGTTGAATTAAATTTGTAGGGACGTCAATACATCAACTCCTTTTTGTCAGAGCTAGTGAAATTTCTCCAAAAAAATGCACTAGACAGTAAGTTTAAATTAGATGCACTATTAACCCCTAAGCATCCAGACTCATCTCCAAAATTGACAATTTCAAAAAAATCATCATAGAGTACTATTTAGAAGAATATTTTAGAATTGAGACGCAAAATAGAAGTTGTAGAGTTTTAGTTTTAGATTCTATCCATACGGTGAGATTCACCAATGCTATCACCAATATTTTCTATAAATTTTGAAAGGGAAAATTCAAAATTCCTTCAAAATTCAATTACAAGCAAAATATGATCATTCTTGAGGTAAATTTTGTTGGAAAGGATTTGAAATGAGGTTCTCTTGACATGGATTTTTTTTGGAATTTTTGAGGTCTTTGAGTCTATGACCTCATTTCTGCAATTCCAAGTTTGAACTAGAGTCAACGCAAGTCAACCACTTCACATACTTCCACATTTGTAATTTTAGAAAAATGTGCGCTCTAGTAACACCAAATCCAACCCTTGGTTAGGACCACAACATCATAAAGTATCTCTAAAAAATTAGGATGACTTTCATCCAAGCTGTAATGAGAAAGAATTCTAATTTTGAATCTATACATTGTCAAGAAATTGGACATCCGAGCGCCCCAGGGTTAACCCGAAAAGAACCATAAGGCCACCATGTGGCTTTTGCACCCGGGATGCTGCATGGGGTTAAGGGAACTGAACTGGGGGCTGGGAACAAAAGGTCCCCCTTTTCCTTAAAAGTTAGAGAACAGTTGCGGGCCAGGAGTATATTGACGAGTATATGCTGGCAAGGACATGACTCAACAGACAAGATAAAATTTATGTAACGTGACAAGCATAATTATTTGTTTCGATGAGGATGTCCCACGACCAGCTTTCAATTTTGGGATAGCTACCACTTACATGTAGTAAGCTTAAGGCCTCTTCCCATTGTTTTTTTCAGTAGGACAAGGTGGATGAAACGTAGGGTTGCTGCAATTGCTATCAAGGTGACCCAAATCCAATGAGTAGCACGCGCGAGTCTATTGGAAGCATGGCTTGCTTGCTGCTGCAAATGCTAATAAGTTAGAGTGGCCAAGTTAGCTTCTACCTCGGGTATAAAACATGGGACCATGGGGGTGTCATGTTCCTTCAAAACCAAACCAATGATCTGCTACCTAGCTAGTGGACCTCATGTACTGCTACTGTACAGTATTCAGTATCCAGCTCACCAGTAAGGTGGGTACCCTCCAATCGGACCCCTTTTTGCTACTACAGTGCCTAGGTATTACTACTAGACTGATCAAATTTTCATTGATTTTCTTAATATTGGCAAGTGAAGGGAGGTTCCAACACACCAAAGAATGGAACATTTGGATACTGTGTGCAAAAGTTAGGAAGGAATAAAGTTTGGTTCTAAAACAGTTCCTTCTACATTAATAGGTACATAATTGATTTTGGAGATGTATAGTGCCCTCTAGAAAGTAAGGTAACCTCCACAAAGTTTTTTCACAAATAGGAAATTGCTCAACCCATTAGTTTATTAAATATAGTTGATAATTTTTTGAGCAAGTGAGTCATTATTACATTCCTAAAAAATATCTGCTTTCCAAAAAAAAACCAATTTTTTTTCAAATCAATTAACCCCTAAAGTCCCAAGGCCATTTTTCTGTCAGAAACCACTCAAAACTGCCATTTTTGTTGCATTCACACACTTAGATTGCCCAAAAAACAATATTGTTTATAACTTTTTCATAACTTGTCCAAATGGAATGAATCAAAGCTTCAAATGAAGACAAAAACATAATCTTTGAGAAAGAAAAAATTAATTTATTTTGAATCTTTGCAATTTTTTTGTGTTGCCCGTCAAGTTCAGTTCTAGGCTTTGTGGTATAACTTTTACTCCCAAGCACCAAAGAAAGAAATAAAAAAATATTTTATAAAGCTAATCAGTTTTTCTATCTTATGAGAAAGTTTCACCAAAAATTGAGGTCATAAGAACCTGCCCAAAATTCACTTTGTCTTGTGAGGGAACAATGGGACTTTAGGGGTTATTATCAACATGCAATATAGTCACAAAGGTTACCTTACTTTCTAGAGGGCATTGTACATAAAGTGAAGATGGTAGTTTAGGGTTAGTGGCACATTTGTGGATGCCTATTTTAGTAGAGGTACACTTATTATTTGACAGAGCTTCACAAGTAGAATGGAAGACATTAAATACCAAGCTATGGCAATGCGTTTCCAAGGTTTACACAGGTACAAAGTTAATATACATATGGGCCTTTTGAACCACGCCTTTTGAGTGTAGATTGGTACTAGAGGACCTCCATTCTACTATTGCTTTGAGACTCCATTTAGTCTAATTTGTTATGTGTAAGTTAGACTAATCGTGGGTCTTAGGATTTAGTCAAATAATCAAGTATGCATTCAACTAAAGTAAAATGTATCTAAATTGTTCATGTTCTAGATGCATTCTTTACCTAGGAACATGTAATACATTTGTGAATATTGTAATATCTATGGCAATCAATGATTAAATAGCTACACTAAAATAATTGCATTGTGTTATTTTAGTGCATGAAGGAAAAATCAGTTCCAGGAGTATATATTGTGTAGGTGCATTGGTTAGCATTAGACTTGCCAAAATAATCATTCAGATTTGTGAAAAAGGTAGTCATTAGACAATCCTCCACCACTCATCAAGGAAGAAAAAACAAAATTGATGAATATTCAAGATGTTTATGTAGTAAACCGAATGAATGTATAAAAAGTTTAGAACTTCAAATAGAATGATAGTGGGGCCAAAAAATTTATGTGCCCAAGATAGAATGGGTGGCAAGCATATCTATGGGATTGGAACTTTGAAAATCGTCCATACAATTCATGCATGCATTTTGAGTATCATTAGTAGAATTTGAAGGGTAGTACCATGCATTGGACGAATACATTGGATGCATGAAAATATGAATGATTACAATGAATGATTGTAAATATAGAGATGTCAACAAATACATGTAGATGAATATACTTTGTGTGAATAATTTTGGATGATTACAATGACTACATACTTATACCATATTATTATATTGTGTTATTATATATTTACATGATTTACATATTTACATATGTACATGTTTGCATGATCCAGATAGCTAGTTAAGACTTTGTTTACAAAGAGGATATGTTTTTGGACCTTGTGTCAAAATTTATAAAATATCTACTTTAAATTGACATCTATAGAACGTAGTCAAATTTACAAGTGTCCTTTATTAATAAATAGGTTTTTTATTTTTTATTTTTTATTTTCTAAAGTTAATAAGGTAATAAAATTCATTTTATAAAAAATATAAAGAATCAAAATTGCTATTTGTCCTTCTTTCATTGATCAATAAATTCAACATTATTTAATTTTACCATCCTCAAAACACCACTATTCTCAAAATTTACAAGAATGCCTCGTGAAGGCATATGATTCTTCAAATGTGAATGAAAAGTTATTCATTGGATGAAAAAGTGAACATCCAAAAGATGAAATCGTGACAATGGGCATGATGTTGTTTTTAATTGAAAGGATTTCTATAATTTGTTGCAAAAAAATAAGATGCACTATAAAGTACTATATATAGATATTATAAGTGAGTGGATAAGATATCCTCATATCTTGCCTTATACTTCTTCTACGATAATAGGGCACCTTGTTTTGATGAAGAATTGGATGAACAAATATGTATATAAGCATATGTGTAAAATATTTGTATATTTATATGCACGCATATATTCACTTTTATATGAATAGGTGAATTCCTTGGATGAGTATTTATTTGTATATCTATATCTATTTATAGGAAACAAAACACTAGGTAGAGCATACATTATGTTTGATACAAATGAATGAAACATAGTTGAATGATCAATTAGATACAATAGATAAAATATTATGATTTTGATTATTTCACACTTGGATGAATGTTATTTCATCCATCATTGATTTTGTTGATGAACTTGATGGTATTTTTATTGGGCAATCCAAGATTTGTATAACACTTTTATTCTTCATTATGTGTTTTCTCAAAAGAGTTAGTCATTTTTCAAATTTCAAATGTGATTAAATGTTCTTTGTTAATGACTTCATCTAGTGTTATTTTCCTTTGCCCTAGCTTTGCATATGTGAGGTTTTTTGGGCACCACACTTGTGCAATCATCATGCACCAAAAATAGACATGCTCATGTGTGAACCAATCTTAAATTAATTTGCATCCTATGAGTACAATTTTAGTAGAACTACATTGATTTTATCCTATTAGTATATATGACACTAATTACAAACAATTATCAATATAAATTAAACCTTATATAATTGAAACTCATAGAAATTTGAAAAAAGAGAATGAGATTTGACTTCTTTTTTGAGGTTTTCAAAAATCAAGAGTATGTTCCATTCCAAGTCATTGTTGTACGTTCTTTGAATAGTGATCAAATTATTGTTGTAGAATTCTTGCTTTATGAGGTTGTCATGAATCAAGAATCTATTCTTTCTAAAATCAACAGTTTATATGTTCTTGAATAATATAAGAGCATCATTGTAAATTTTTTACTTTATCAAATCAACATGGAATAAGAGTTTGTTTTTCTACACATTTGCATAAACCAATAACCATTCTTAAAAATTCCATTATAGAATATTTGACTTCCAAGATGGTTGATAATGAAATCTTGCATCTCAATACTTGTTAGCGTAATCATTGTGAACAATCTCTTGCTTTGAGAATTTATCATACATTTTTTCTTTTTGAAGTCATTATAAATCAAGAATCTCTCAATTTTTCAATCTCGATAGTGTACGCCTTTAATCTATCAATCTTTCAATCTCAATATTTTGGTAACTACCTTGGTCATTGGTGGCTGTGTCCTTGAAGGGTTAAAAACAAAACAAAAATTATCATAAAAATGTGATTTAAAAAAACCAAAACATGGACAATTTCCATTGGAAGGGGAACATAAATGCACTTTAAAAGAAATATCTCACCAAACATAATGATATTTTTTAACATCAAATCTATAAACCACTCAACTCTCCACCATCAACTAGCTCCACTAAGGTAGGAGGTTCTAAAACCGCCCACCTCCTAAAATGTACACTATTTGTACAGGTTGCTTTTTCGTAGCCTTCAATGATGTACAAGCAATGTACATTTGATGGGGTGGGCAATTTTAAAGCCCTATGCCATTTCAACTTCAAAATTTCATAACAAATTTCACAAAGCTCCAAAAAATATGAAACGACATGGGTTAAATGCCAATTCCGCTTGTCTTTCAAGGAAAATTTACCAATTTTTTTTTCAAGAAGATTCACCTCCCCAAAATTCAGCTTCAGCTCTGTAAATGGGCGATTTATGGACCTCCTTGCGCTCAGACACTCTCACAATGGCAACCGACCTCCAGAGTCCAAAGTCCAAAGTCCCAAGTCTAGCATAAATCCAAAGGTCCAGAGTCCCAAGTCCCAAGTCTAGTACCAGTACTAGTCCAAGTGAGTCCCAGAGTCCAAACTCTCCAACATTCTGAAAAGCTCGGACTGGTTCGTTTGGACATGATCACCTCGATCCACGATCTCAAGCTCGTCATGTCCAAAACTCCCCCATCAGTCCGGCCTCCTTCAGCAATCCAAGCAAACATTCGTGCCTTGAAGCACGGGCACGCGGAAATATTCAATGACTAGCTAGCTAGCTGCACAGATTAGGAGCAGCGCAGCACAAACTCCCAAGAGCGAGCGAAAAAACCCACCCGCCCGGCGCCTCTGTCGATCTGTCCATCCACCACAAAAGAATGTGAGAGCCCCAATGAAGGGACCAACAAATCATGGAGATTGAAGAATGAACAGCCCCCTGCCTGCCTGCCTGCCTGCCTTCCATTCCTGCCCGTCCGCCCCGCCCCCAATCGTGGACCCCCACTCCCGGGCCCTCACAGTAAAATCTCCGCATCACTGCACAAATCACAGCGAAGGTACTCTGAAACACAGAGTAAGCCAAACTGGCTGCTGCTACCCATAGGAGGATCGTACCCACCTCCCGGGGGCCAGTCACTCATCCGTCACCGGCACGCACGGCATGCTGGTAATAATGAAAAGGACGACAAGTGAAATCTTGTAGGGTAGCATAGCGACTTTGTTTTCAACCGGAGGATAGAAACCGAGTGTGCGCCAATTGTAAAGTTTTTTTAATAAGAGGCCGAACCCGGCGAGATTTTGCTTTTTCAGATGGTAGACTAGACCTGACAAAGGTTATGAAACAATTGAGTTGGTTGCCCGAGATGGCCACTCAGATCGGTTTGAAATTTTCCGTCCACATGTGGTGGGACATGAAACACGCAGGGGTGTCCGCGTAACCAAGTTCAGTAAACTTCGCGCACAGGGAGTCAGTGAGTGTAACTGAGCCTCCACTCAGTCCTCAGCAGTAATAACTTGGAAACAGACGGAGATGACGGAAGGAGGGTGCGGTAGAAAACCCGCCCATTTGCAACTGTTGAAAGTTGGAATAAAATCGAATAATATCCAAACAACAATAAAGAAAGAAAGTCATCCGGAATCCCAGGTGAGTGTTGTGCGAGTTTGGAACATGCCTGGGCCCCAGACACAAAGAGCAAAGAAATGACGGCACACACAAAAAGAGCTAGAGGGTCGGAGCCTGAGATCTAGAGATTTATAGATCTATAACTTAGAGGGAGAAGCTTCAGGATGCTGCACCAGATTTCGGTGAGAATTCGGGCAGGCGAAGTAAGGCTTATGTACGTACATCCAAAGTTGAATTAAAAGGGCTTCAGGGCCTTCAGGGTTGCAGTTTTCATTGAGAATTCGGGCAGGCTAGATCGAAAGCTTAGATCGAAAGTTGAGAAGGGCTGCAGGGCTGCAATAATAAGTTCAGTTGGCTGGCTAGCTAGCTAAAAGAGCAGGGCCGGGGAGGCGTGTTGGCCGACAAGGCGGCTCCAGCTTTTGGCTGCATCAGCCTAGCTTCCCTGCAACCCCATTTATAATCCACGCCACCCACCTTACATTGGGCCTTCTAATCTTCACCTTCAATCCCAAACCACCGCACTCTCTCAAGCTCTAGCTAGCTCTCGTACACTATCTCACACTATCTCTAGCTCTCTCCCTTTGTTTCTCTTGGGCATCATCTCTCTCATGCAGTTGCTGAATTCTTCACTTGCAAGCACTTGCACGAGTCGATCGAAGCTGATCTCGGTGACGTCTGTGCTGGTGGTGCGCCCAATTTGGATCCCGATCCTAATTCCAGGGTACGTAGGAACGAAGCCTCTCTGCCACATTGTTTAGACTGAAGAGTGCAGCTTGTTGGTTTAATTTTCTGACACGATGTCAGAGTTTGTTGATTTAATTTTCTGACACGATATGTCAGAGTGCGTGGTCAGGATCTATGCTCTCGTGTCTGTCTGTCTGTCTGTCTGTCTGTCAGCTGTTGCGAAGGCGTGTTTGTGGGCACATGAAAAGGATAATTGAGGCTGATTGATCGAATTGGCTGGTTTGCTTCTGGAAGAGACGCTTCGGTAAGTGTGATAAGGTTCAATGTGGTCGATCGGGTAGATGAGAGTTGAACGGCTGGATTCAATTCAAGCGGCTTTCGTTGCGGTTCATGTTTGGTTTGAATTGGACCAAGTCCGTGGTGCCTGTCGTAGTTGCGTCTGTCTATGAGATGTGATTTTCTTGCCGTACTGAGTGTCGTATTTAGTTAAGTTGGGAGAGAGATTTGTGAGATAGCAATTGAGTGATCCTGAGCATTTTTTTTCTTTTTCTTTTCAGAATCTTTGATTTTGATTGTAATGAACAAATGCAGAGACTGATGTCAATGATTTAGCATCAGTCAGCAAGGAAGTTAATGACTTAGATCCCGAACTCCAGAGTTCACATTGAATTGAAGTTTGGTTGTGGAATTTGTCCTAGAAAAGCCCATGTCTGTTTCATTATCGCAGCAGCGAAATCCAACGGCCGGTAGCTTCAGTAGCACTCAACGCGGAGGCACCGCAGGTGACGACGTCGTACGTTACAATTCCCGTGTCTGACATAGTTTCCCTGATCATTAGAACCTCCATGTAGAAGCGCTTTAAGCATCAACCTGTGGTTACCTCACACCTGGCGTCGTCTTAGCCCCCCCTGCCACCCAATATGGGGTCACGCACATCTTGTGCTGCCAGAAAACCTCATCCAATTTGTGCTCAGAGTTCTGACATTTCTGGTTCCAGCCCGATAAGATAGGTGCCGTTCCAGAATCTATGCCGGCCTCAAGCTTCTAGAATATCCACTCATGAAGCTGTCACGGAGTGATCCTTTAGCCCTGAATTCCCTCGCTCTCTTTAAAAAGGCCCGGATTCAGAATATATAGCGACGCGAATCTTGTACTATTCCAGGCATACATTCGATTGCTAGCTCTCGAATATTGTCCGGTTCCGAATCAACTAGTGACGAGTCCCTTCAATTAGAAACCCATCACGATCTGCAGATCACAAGATCGAAAACCACAGATACGGATACGAATCTAGTGTCCCAGACCGCATCTCTTCGATCACCTTCAAACAGTGAAGTTCGATCGGACATCACAACAGTGAAGTTCCTAATAGCTTAGCGAGACTGCTTCGATCTAGCTAGCATACAATATACTCATCTACATCAACAGATCTCTCAGTCAAGACTTCCGCAGCTAGTAGTCCATCGAGAATGTTAGTTGTTGCAGCTACTTAGTCCCTGCTGCGGTCCCCGTTGCGGTGACTTCACTGCACCCTTAGAATGCAAATGAAGAATGAGACGAGACCCTGGAAACAGCATTTTGTCTTGAAAACTAGTGTGGGTTGGATACCTTCGATCAGGTTAGTATGTTCCAACATTTTCTGACTTGGTGGAGTAGAAGGAGTGTAATCGAGTCTAGTGCTTTCCAAGAGTACAATCGTGTACCTTGCTTGTAGGAACACCGTGTTTTCATGATAGCAATACCTCAGACAGTGAGATAGATGTACTAGATAGCTAGCTGGTAACTCCCCGTTCCTTCAATTCCTGATACAATTTCCAGAGACTGGGCTCGATGCTACTCGTACGTGGTCTGGCTAGCTGCAACAGGGCCGGGGTTTGTACAAACTGCCTGCCCCGGATCATGTTGCACCTGACAGACGGCGTCCTCGTCTCAGAAACCGCGTAGCCGCTGTTTTCGTCCTTTCCTGCTGTCTTGTCTGCCCCGGCCCCTTGCATTTCAGTACTTTCTGGTGTCTGGATGAGTGGTCTGTGGGATGCAACGTTTAGTCATCTGCGCGTGGACTTCGGCGACTGGTGGAATAAGCTTACGTTTAGGCGAACACTGTTCCTCCATGATCTCTACAGTGTAAATTCAACAGGGTACTGTTGCCGTGGTCCTGCTACAGAACTCCCCGATCGAAGCTCATGGGTAGAGGGTACCGTCGAGAGGTGAGAACTTGCTGCATCGCTAATCAGTCGATTGCTAGAGAATTTGAGGATTATTTCTAAGTTAGAACCAACCCATCCCGGCCGATTGCAGCTAGTCGTACGTCCAGCTGTCACAATTGGTAGCGCTTCATGTGAAATCGATGTGGCAGATCAGATCTGCGGTCAGTTTAATCCATTTAGGATCCGGGAATCCAGTCGGTTACATGTGTCATCAAGGGTACCCACGTTGCCACTTGCTGAGTCATAGGAAATCTCAGGCCTCAGAGGACATCGATAAAAGAAAAAAGAAAAAAATTAAAAGTTCTGATTTTATCACCTTCCTGCATGCAGTTAGCGCTTTGCAATTGTACTTTAATTTTGCAGTTAGAAGGCGGAGGAGCTTGTTCAATCACTCAGTATCTTTGCAATCAGACCGAACAAACTCAGTCGTCTTGTTCCGAATCACTTGACCCAGTCTTGGAAGACTAGTTAACTTTCTAGTCGTGTACAAGTGTTAGCGGAAATTTTGTATGCTAGGGCACGAGATCGAACACATGTACACCGTCTTTTGATTGCGATATGTATCCGGGCTAGCCTAGCTCTTGTGTACATGTTAGGAGCGTCCTGATTTGGGGCATCGATCGGTTGCTGCTTTCGGCTGATGAATCAGGGATGGGAAAGGGGTACGATCGGTCGATACTGGCTAGTGTTGTTGGAAAATGGGGACACTCACCTAGGCCCGGAGCACCGCAGGAAAGCGGCGACATCATGGACATGATCTCCATGTTAAGGCCTACCTGGGCGCGGTTAATTCCTAACCCTTAATTGGTGTCAGATTCTAAGACGCGTTTCCACTCGCTAGCTTCCACGTTAGTCCACCCCTGCCCCTGCAAAAAGTAGTGCAAAAGGGAGCTCCCAAAAGGAAGCTGCCAAGAGGTTAAAGTTTGTACCTTTAGTTTCGTAACAGGCAGTACCTGGGCAGTGTGTCGCAGGTGAAGTCGAACACAACCTTTGGTCGGTCCCGGCATTCCATGTTAGACTTGGTTGGTCAAACTTTCGTTTTGTTTTTCTATATTAGAACACACCTTTAAATTTTGATATTTTTCTCATGTAGTACAGTAGTAATATATATCCAGAAATGAAATTCATTTTTTCATAATTAAAAACATCAAAATGAAAATTATATGATTTTTAAAAGTAATTTCGTTGGAAAAATCAATTGGAAGCTCCAAGACAGGAACTACTTGGAATTTATTTCAGGTTTGACCCCTCGGGCAGGGTTTACTTTGTCCTTTTTGAGTTTTACGGCTTAAAATACTGGTGGAGTTTCCGGTACCCTCCCAGGAGGCTTCAGTTGCGTCGATCATCTCCCTTTCTGCTGTCTGATAATTGTTTTCACTAATTTTAGACCCACCTCGTGATAAGCTTCATCACTTCTGTTTTCAGTTTCCTGTTTTCTTTTTTACCTGCTGACGCAGCTTGATAGTTGGTAGCAGGCCTGTTCTGTCTGCGCAAGTCCATCCCGTAAATTCTGGCACACACAGTAACTTACTAGTACTGCAGAAAGCTCTCTTATAAACCCCGCTCTTCTTCCAGAACAAGCTTTAGTATTCATTCTCCCGAGCCTCCCGTTTGGTTTGTCTGTACATACCGTGCGGGAAGTCTTGCCGCCGCAGTCATCAATTGCGATTGAATCTCGTGCTGTGACGACCTTAACCGGGAATTCAGTCTGTACCGAAAACAATCGGTAGTTGCAGTAGTTTCTAGAGCCTCGATCAATAGTACAGTCTCAGAGTCTCCACTTTTTTTGTACCATGATAAGAAGGAGCACTCTTTTCTCTGGTTTGTCTCCGATCTTCCTCTTCGATCTCCTTTCGCTTGGACTCACGCTTCTAGCTCTCTCTCATTTGATTTGAAGAATCTGTTTGCGTTTTTGAATACATGTGACACTTAATTTCTTTCAGACGCTGACGGACAGTGCTTGTATCCCTTCAGTGATAGCGATTCAACGAACTTTTCAATTCAAGCGTTTCAAGCGTTAGCGATTGCTCAAGCACGATGAGCCAGTTATCTGCCAAAGTCCCTGTCGGTTTCCGGTTCCACCCCACGGATGAAGAATTGGTGGGGTACTACCTTCCGAAGAAGGTCGGCGCCATGAAGATCGACCTGGACCTCATCCGCGACTTGGATCTCTACAAGCTCGAGCCCTGGGATCTCCAAGGTAAAATCCATATAATTGTCAATTGCTTCCTAAGAAAGAAATCGATTCAATCCTAGAGAACTAGAGAACTAGAGAACTAGAGTTATGTGCACATTATTGCATAAGGGCGTCTTAAGAGTACGTTTACCATGGAGGAAATGAAACGGGGTTTACCAACTCAATTGAACCACTACCAGTTTACCACTTCGGCTGATTAAGTGGTAAACTTCGTTCCATTAACATGCATGATGGTAAACTCTTAAAACTCCCTGGCTCCTGTTGAATTTGCAATAGAATTAATGACCGGAAGAGAAAGAGTGAGTGTTGTG
Organism: Rhytidiadelphus loreus; assembly: GCA_947034895.1. Classification (NCBI taxonomy): domain Eukaryota; kingdom Viridiplantae; phylum Streptophyta; class Bryopsida; order Hypnales; family Hylocomiaceae; genus Rhytidiadelphus; species Rhytidiadelphus loreus. The sequence goes on from OX344762.1 coordinate 67,015,008, forward strand.
TGCACATTACTTGTAAGTGTGCCGCGTTTTTCATTTCAGGGATGTTGAAATTGTGGATATGTGGGATGTAGAGCTGTGTAAGATCCAGGCGGATTCGAACGAGAAGCAGACGGATTACTATTTCTTCAGCCGGAAGGACAAGAAGTACCCGACGGGCAACCGGGCTAACCGGGCCACCACGAAGGGGTTCTGGAAAGCTACGGGACGGGATAAGCCCATCCACACCAAGCTGCAGACGCTCATCGGCATGCGCAAGACGCTGGTGTTCTACCAAGGCCGCGCCCCCCATGGCGTGAAAACCGACTGGATCATGCACGAGTTTCGCCTGGATGATGGCCCTGGTCGCCCTGCTCATGTACACTTCCTTACTCCCTTCAATTTCACCATATCTTACCCCCCACAATTGCATAAAACATTGCATGCTAATTTCAACTACAAACGGAAGTACGTATTCCTGTCAATCTCGAGTATTTTAGAAGCACCTGACTTCCCCCATGGCGAGTAGAGAAGGAAGCTCCATCCTTTAGGTGTTGAAGATGGGACTAAAACCCTTGTTGAAACAGCATTGAATCATCTTGTTTGGACCACCTACTGAAGGTTTAAACACCATGTCAATGTTGAGTTTTTGCTGTTTATATTCAACTTAATGTTTAATCTTTTCAACACAAGGTTTAGTTTTCGCATTATATGGGGAGGGTTTAGGACAGCAGGAGTGCCGTTGGGGAAGTCTCGATTCTCCATCTTCAAGTGCATGCTTTAGATAAGGAGAGTCTACTCATAAGCACATGCAGCCAGCTCACTTTGAATATATCCCGTGTAAAAAATGTGCACAATGTTACTTGGTCCCACACCAATCATGTGACTATGCATCTATTGTGTACATGCTTTGCACCATGATTCATAAGTTATGAGCTGGCTATGAAGCCTCTCCGTCTCCAAAGTGTTAAGATGAAGAGGCTCAAATTAAATCAGAAGATGGCCCAGTCTAAGGTTTCTTCAATTGAATGAGAAAACATGGCTTGAGATGGGGGATACCTGACTAACAAGCACTTGCTAAAAAAAAAAGAGTATTTCACTGTTATGAATACTCTGTAATTAAAGTCACTATATCTAATGCTCCCCACTTTTGGATCCCCTTGCAGGAGGACGGCGGTTGGGTGGTATGCCGCGTGTTCAAGAAGAACAAAAACTTGAAGATGAAGCTGCAAGAGCGCGCTCTCTCCTACGAAGAGCAGATGGGTCTTCTCCCTGAGCCTCTGGGCTCCCCAGACATCCTGTCCAACAACGGCAGCCATCGATTCTCCTTCCCAGATCACACCAACAATTGCAGCAAACCGTTCTCATCCGTGAAGCGCGAGTTTATCAACCTGGACGAATACAACTCCGCAGGGTCCAATTTGACCAACAATTACGCCTTCCATGGCCCGACCTCAGAGCAAATGCGGTCGTATCTCACACGAACCTTGAGCATGAAGCGACCTGAAGATGTGCACCATCACTTCTACATGGGCGGTGCATACGATCCAACCGAAGAAGGGACCAGCTTGGGGACGAGTGGTAGCGACGTGGACGGAGAGTACAACGACGACTCAACGATTTCTGGCCTGGATAACGTCGACTGGAGTGCGTTGTTGCAGGAGCCTACAACGACGACGACAACGACCCCCGCCACGACGAAGAGCACCACGACGGAGCCTTCCGTTGGTGGAGATGTAACTGTGCTCTTGCAGTTGAAGCGTCAAAACTCGGACTTGTTCTCGTCGCTGGATCTCTGGAATTACAGCCAAATCGCCCAGCAGATGTGAAATGGCGGGCGTTCCAACATATAACACCCCAGCCATGGCTAGCACTGGAACTATGGCGAATCTGCAACCATTGAATGGGATTGTGGTTGCAAACAATCATCAGTTGTACATGCATGAAGCTCAATAGACCAGATCATCAAGCTGAATCTCGAGCGAGCGAGGAGACTGAGGGTGCACATGATTGATTGCTGGATCGGTTTGTATAGATGCCACCTGGGGAGGGACGAGATTCTGCACTTACACTTGGTCATGTACCCATGCGCACAATTTTTTTTCTCCGGGGTGCAGGAAAAGTCGAATTTTCCATAAATTCAATCAGCAGATGGGCGAGCTGGCCAACTAATCTCAGAGTCCCTGAAGCACAAGCATAGACAAGAATTCGATCAGCAGGAAGCCATCATGTCATCTAGTGGCATACATGTTGTGTGGAGAGAGGTCACTTGCATATTACCCTTGATAGACAGATCTAGAGAGAGAAAGCGAGAGAGAGATGTTAGAAGAGTCTGTTCTTTTCATGATTGGGGTCGAGTCAGGGTGCTAGGAGTGGCTTGTGATGAAATGTACTCCAGCTAGCACCCGAGTTTACAGACAGAATAATGTTAATAATTTGTACACACAAGAATTTCATTATGGTCCTCGCGACGAGAGCGAGGGATGTTTATTACTGGCACGTTCCACACATTGTGGATATATCATTCTTTCACTTGTATCAATATACATACCAGCATTCAATTGATTTCAACAATGGCTAGCGTCATCTTACTTGAGCCTTCCTCTGTTGTTGCATGCGCTGGATTTGGTGACATGGCTTGTAGTTTTCCGGAGTTTAAAGGAAGTCGGTCGTTAGATTCTTCACTCTGGCATGATATGTGCTGCCGCTCTTCAGATTGTTGATGACTACGGAAGTAGTCATTCTATTTGAGATGATCTCGGAAACCTCTGAACTTTCTTTTCCAGACTCCAATTTGTTCACTCGATCTGGTTTTATGTGAATTCCGTATTGGGATACAGAGGTTGCGGAGGCTGCTGAAAGGTATTCGAGGGTGTGCACATTTGAGTGCAAAATGGTCATTGAAATAAAGTTCATCGAAAGCACTCGGCCTCCACAAGGAAGAAAATGACGGTTTCATTGACTGATAATCGTCACTATGAGCGCTTTTTCCTGGAAGAGCTCTGACTGTCGCATAGCGAATGGTACCGAATCTGAAAAAGCGAACATAAACATGTGTCAGAGTTTTCCAAAATGTTAAGCTATTCTTTATAGGCTTGATGCAATCCAATCCTTCGCATGCTTTGCAAGCATCCTTTGTAACTGCTTTACTTTTTGTACTCGCAAAGCAAGGGAAGGAATTTCAAGACAAACCGAAGTACGATATGGCAGCTTTTCCCATGTTAGCACGTTATCACCAGCGCTGTGCAGGAATAGAATCTTGTCTTTGTCCTGAAATGTTCATCTAACTAGGTGGAAAGATCAACATGCACAGCACTAGTGGATTTCAAAATCGTATAGAAGGCAAAAGGTTCAACCTTTACGTTGAGTGTTAGAATGGGAGGATCAATACGAGGGGACAAAATTGGGGGTACTTTGATACCCCATCTTCTCTCAATGTTATCATTAGAAGAAGATTAGTTTTTCATAGTTGGAAGCATAGAGACGAAGAAGAGTTTTCAGCGTTGAAATCCGTCACCCACCTTTTTGAGGTGGATGGTACAAGTGTGCCATACATAATGAGTTCCATCCATCAAGGAGAACCTTCAACGATGGAAGTGGTTGCTCTGAAACCCACTAAAGTGAGTATAACCCAAAACCAACTATGCACACCCAAAACCAACAGTATGTACTATTGCTGTACATTTGATATCCCTACATGTAGGATTCAGGTACATAGTGGTAGATTTCTTTTTTGGTTGGTTTGGGTATACTTCCCTTACGTTAGCACCAACAGTGGGCCTGCTCGTTTACCAAACATTTGATACAGGAGGCAACTTCCATCAGATTGGAAATGTTCAGTTAAAATGGCAAAGTCTTGTACAATTGTACTAAACTTTAATCTATGCCTGTCAGTCCTAGTTATCAAAGGAAGACCACTTATGCATCCCAGTTTAAGATCGCCAATTTAATTGAAATTGCCATACGTTGTGAATGTGGATCAAGGCCATCATTCAATGAGGGAATTGGAAAACAGAGGGCCTGAGTTCCCACCTTGAACCATCCTCATAAGCGCGTGATGGTGCTCTTGCTCCAGGAACCCCCCTCGCGTTGCTCGTGGTCTTTTGTCACGCTGCCGTGGTCCTCACTCCTTCCTCGTGGGTGCCTGGCAAACGAAACTATTCACCCAGAGTTCAGGAGTCTGGTGTCAGCAATAGTTCCCATGATGTGCGCATGATCCACTTTCATTTTCTACACAATTTCCTGCTTGAGTTTCGTCGAATTCCAGGGACCATAATAAACGGCACCATTCAAGGGGCATAACTTTTTTTAAATAATTTAAATCTAACACAGGGAGTGCAATAATGCCTACTGCGAAACTCCCAGAATTAATCTCCAATTCCACTGACAATACAATTAAGGAGAATATGACTTAACCTTCAAGTACCAATACTGACAGCCCCTGCTTCTCGCCTGCTTGCGACCTACTACTTGTGATTAAGTCTTGAACGCTTTCAGGGTAATCATAGATATAATCACTTTCACCTAGTTACCCAATTGGCTACTCCCAATCAAAGCTACCTCATTCATAAAGCAGATCAATGTCATAGTTCCCTGATTTGTTCTCATCAAAATGCAGAATCCCTCCAACAACGTGATCTTCCAAGACCTGGAAAAGTTCTGTAAATTGCACATTCTACTCTAGCACAAACTCTAGCCCACCTTTACAGTGAAAAGTGGGAGGAGATTCGTCCTGAAGAAACAGAGCAATCCTTAAATTCAGATTCGTGATGAGTTACCAAAGTAGGTTTGCCAGCACCTCTTCAAGGCATTATTCATTAGATTCACCTCAGCTTTTCAACTGAAATGAGGTCAGCACCCCACTCAGTGAATACCAGGATAACTCAAGTGTGTCTCAAAAGGAATCGAAAGAAACTGATGCTTCGGAACTCTCGCCAAAGGAGGAAACGAAACTTGTGGTCGCATAGCAAAAGCGGGTGCCCCATTTCAGATCCTCTTGCTTCGGAGTCACTTCATACTACAGAAACCACTCACCGGAAACGAAGGCTCACTGGATTGATGGAAATTAAAGCAATACAGTACACTCCATACGCCTGGTCGAAAAACATCCATTAGAAAAGAACAAATACTTCAGTTCAATTTAAAAAATAAATAAAAAGATAAGCAGCTATTCACAAGTGTCTTCTGTATCAATAATTGTCATGTCTAAACTTCCATACAATTCTTAGTAGAATCTTCAATACAATCCTGAGTATATTCCTCCTTGATTGAAAAATTCAAAAAATCCTAATTGACAACCTTAGAAGACTCACTCTTTGAAATGATAGCCCCCAACATGCTACTATTACTTTAACCACAAGTTTTATTTCCAATGGGCACCAGAACTTAATACATTTTCAAACCATTGCTTAGTCTCTCCTCCTGGGGTGAAGACAATAAATTCAAAGATACACTTCCTAAAACCAGTAGACAACATCATAAGCAGTTTGCCTGCAAAGGTAAAACGGGACTGATGCGTTTCAAGGAGGGATATTTCACATGCCTGAATATGGTTAATATCCACCCCAATTAGGAGCCACTTTATCCAAATTATGCTCTACCACCCTTGTCAACTCGAGATATGCAGTGATTATGTGGAGTTACATAAAATTGTCTCTAAGCTGCAGCTGGTACAACAAAACCAGGGGCAGACATGAAGCTGTACATATAACATGTGAAGCCATTGACAGTTGATAGAAAGAGGAAAATTGTAATTGAGTACAATACACAACTGAAGTCTTTCACACGTTACAATCTAAGAAGTTCCAAAAAGCAGGCGATTGGTTCCAGAAGCAAACTTCAGTGTTCCTAAACAACTGGAGACGGGTCACATCTCACAGGCACGATCTTAAGCCTCATCCACAGCATATGTTTCCCAGCCATACTCAATAATATCGTGACTAGGAGATCTAATTGGCACAACTGCCCGAGGCACCCAAGTTCAGACTTTGTCGACTGGACGACCTTAAAAATTAACTCCAGAAACCACAATGTCGTAGCAGTCAAGAATGCTATGGCATCCACTTCGGTACCACAGAATCCCCCCCAGCCCTAGGGATAACATGTCTTACACCCACCTGAGATAAACGTGAGGAAACTCGAGCTCTGACAAGGCCTCTCCAGCAGAAACGCAGAAGCCTGCAAATTTAATCCAATTTGATTGTTAGATTCAGACCACTTGAACTGATTGAATAGATCAGACACATCCAAGGAGTCTGTTGCATTCGGGGAACTTGGAAGGTAACTTGCGCAGCTAGTGCACCGAAGGTGTAAGATAGGGGATACTAAACCGTTAGGGACCTGATCCCATATCCTATAATAAGCCCTGTTGCCAACAACACTATTCCTACGCAAGTTGCGGAGATTGTGCCAAAGCTGCCTAACATCCCTTTTCTGCACTATAATTCTATATCCTCCGATAGCCATCTTCCATGTCTGATGGTATGTCGAATCAAATATGCGCAAGGTCAAACCACTGAAAAAAAGCTGAGATTTACACGGCAAGTCTGAGAAAAACTGGAACTGTATTTTCAATCACCTACACAAACTCAGCTGAAAAAGTATCAATCCCCAGTTCAATTGAAAATAGTTGTTAGTTCTTGGTCTGATTAAAAATACTCTGAGAGCATGTTTCTCTCATACTTAAGGGGTTGATAATGACTTAAGACATCTACAACTAGGGACTTCTAAGGGTATGATCTTTCAGTTTCCACGATTCACCAACATGCTGTATGTTGGCCTAAAAAGACAAAGGTACATAGTAGCTCAGAGCTGATAATGCCTAATGGAAGTCCCGTAATAAAACCGTAGAAACATGCCTAACGTATTATCTTAAACCGTAGTTAGTTTGCCAAAAGGAAGAAGAAGGATTGACAGAGCAACGGTACATACCTTTTGGTAGAAAAGACAATGGATTGGATCGCGCATCCCACCAATGTGGCCAAAGCCACGCAGTCAGCACAATCAAGAGAAGGCCAAAATTGTGCAACCACAAAACTTCTACGCTGAAGACATCTTTTAAAACTCGTAACACTTGGAAAATACAAGTAGATTCCACTTGGCATGAAACTGTCTGTATGTAAGGCGTGAAAGGAATTATCAGCCAAATTACATTGCATTTCCAATTGAAACTCAAAGCTCTGGCTAAGTATACAACCAGAGATCAGCGTCGTGTTAGCATATAGAGATCATGTATTATTCTGCTTGAATTGCTTCTCAGGCCTTGGATTGGCTACTTCCACAAACTTGCGTCCTGAAATGCTGAAGCACCAGGAAACATAAAAGGAGTCTAAACAGACCAGAAATTCAGACTCAATGCATACCACTAACACATTGCCTGACGCCATAAGGACAAGTCAAATCACCAGATGTGCGCTAACTCGATATTTCCAGTTCTGAAAAGGAAAGCATCATAAAAGATAGATTTCATCGTCCAGGATCGGCAAATTACATGCTGAAATGGTGGCATATCCCCCGTGAGATAGTCTCTTTCATCAGGCGAGTTCGAGGTAATCTGCTCATTATTGAGTGATACAAGCACTTCATTAGCAAGGTGCCGTCTTATAGTGCTTCCTGTCACGAACTTGCCCCTCCGTCTTGTAACCCAACTGGTTGAGAAGCTTGAACACCAGCGGCTCAGGGCGTTACCACACTGCAGCATAGGCAGCATAGGCCATCCAGCAGCACAAATTGAGAAAAAGATCAAGTATCACGTTCTCGATGCTTACTCCTTTTCTTCTCGTTTTCTTTAATGTCAATGTCTTCCCCTGCTGACCGCTCCCGATGATGCTTGTGCTTACGGATGGATCTGTGAGGTTTGTCCTCGTCTTCATCTCTACGTCGACGCTTTGAGTCACTATGCCGATGCTTCCTTTCACTCTCTCTGGAGGACTGCCTGTGGCCCTCCGTTCGGTGTCTCGACTCCTGATGTCGATCGTGAGCATCCCCAAGCTCGGCATCCCTACTACCACGAGATTGTTCCGTGACATCTTCTGGTTGCCATCTCCCATGCCGTGTCATGCCTTCGTCTTCATACTCCTGGCGTCCAAAAGAATGTTCTTTCCTACGCTTCCGTTCAACCCTCTCTACACCATGGCGTGTGGCGTCAGCGTCTTGTCCATCCCTAGAGGTCTGTCCCTTCGGTTCAAACTCAAAACCTTCGTATCTGGACTCTCTCCGAAACTCCTGGCCTCGCTCCTCCTCCGCATTCTTTCGGTGGTAGCTACGGCTCTCCGCTTCATGATGATGGTTCCCGTCGACTCGGTCCCTGAATTCATCTCTCCCCCGCCTGTGTCGGTCTTCCCGCACCATCTCCCTTCCCTCTCCAGCTTCACTTCCATGGGCTTCAAAAGACGTATTGTCTTTAACATCATCTTCCTCAATAGAATGCACACGATGGTGCTTCAACTCGTTCATGTCGGACCTACCATCGCTTGCGGTACGCTTCCGTTGTGGTGGTGGAGGGACCTGGATGCCCCCCAAAATGAATCAAATTGCAAGCTATGACACAAAAAGTAGCCTGGCAGAAACGATACTACTCGTTAAGTCCAGGGCACATTACTTTGGGGCTGAGATAAGTAACATCGTAACGGTGTATTAACACCTAAAGGACCAAGGATTGGTTAAAAAATGACCAATTTGATTGATCATATTGTGATCAGAAGGGGTTAATTTCATATCACCAGAATCACTGAAGAAAACTGCATATGTTGGCAAATGAAATTGGACTAAGGAAAGTCCCAAATGACCAAATCAAAACTGCTAAAAAACCATAATGGCCTCTTCGTACTTTAGGGGTTCAGACCAAACGCTCAACAATGGGTTCATTGGTCGATCCGAAGGCTTGTCTCTAACAATACTATCAAGAAAATGAATTGAATCGTTAAATATGAGGACCTTCATACCCTTCATCCTCAACCTGGAAGAAAGAAATTCTACAATAAATCAGGTGTTCTAATGTACATAGTGAGACAACCATGAATACCATCGTTAAGGAATCCCTATCTTCAATTGGCAAATACAAGATAATGATTTGATAATAGGATACCTGAAAGCGACTCATATAGCGACCCTCAGGAGGCAGTGGAATTCCCAGTTTTTGAAGTTCTTCGTGAGGTATCGGTGGCCTGCGATGCACATTCCATCGTGGTCATTCCAATTGCTTCGAGCTAATAGTGTTTTATCATGATACTATTCTCGAAAAGCACCAACGATCTCTGGCAGCAAAAGCGAAATGCAGAATCCGCAAGTTCAGCTGGACCGTGCTCTCAAAAACCAGGAGCTCACTGGCGTTGTAGAAACTTAACTGCCAAACATTTCTTATTCACAACCAAGTTGAGAGAGAATAAAGGAAAAGAAGAAGTACAACGGTGCCCTGAAAGGCCGATCACGACCTCCAAATCTCAACTGCCCCGATTCTTTTTTCCCTCCCAAACCTCCCCCTGACCACACAACAGTGAAAGCTCGAATCACTTAGTGCCGTCAATTTAATACCCATCAGTCGATCATCAAATGGCATGCTAGTGACAATATCGACAGCGACCTTTGTCCTAAAGGCAACATGCCTTGAAACAAAACCACACACAAAGCACAATTAGTCTTGAAAACTCAAGAAAAGATTTTTACTGAAATGTTCAAGTCATAGATATACTGACAGAGGCATTTGTTTGATCATGTGCTACACTACATTGTCCAACGATGAACGTAAGTATGTGCTCACCAAGTCGTCGAGGTATCCATCCTGGCATGAGTTGTTGACGATTGTAATCTACAAGAATGCTGACTCCATTCAATTTTAAAAGATGGGCAGCCTGCACTTACAAGCATCAAATACAGACAAGCTCACTATCAAAAAGGTCATAAGAAAAAAATTCAATTTCCAAATGATGCAGATGTTATGGTAATGTAAAAATACTTACCTCATAAGCATGCCTCATGTCTTTCTCTCTCTCGAACTCCACAAATGCATAGCCACAGGATGCGCCCGTCACTGCCACAACCGAGACACGCTGTGAAAATCGAAACCGAGAATATATCAGGGATCTCAGTGGCGTCCAATTTTGCATCTTGAGCTATGTATACATGTGATCAAAGATGAAAATAATGACGCAAAGACTGATATCGAACGACGTTAACTCACCAATGTGACGAACCAGTCGCAGGTTCTTGACCCTGCCAAATTTTGACATAGCCTGCACTCAAGAACACGAAAGAGTTACTCAACGATCTTCTCGTAGAGTTTTGTCGGTAAAGATAACAGGTCTTGCTACTCCGTTGTCTACCCCTTGCAACAAGAACAATACCTCATGAAGCGACTTCTCGTCGGTTTGTGCTGAAAGTCGGCCAACAAAGAGAGAGCAATAGGGGTCTCCTTCAGCTTTCGGATCTCCAAGTGGATCATCTGCAAACCAATCAAATTTCAGAATAGCAATCCAGAAGTTGTCTACTCTCAAAATTGACAAACACTCGAGTGCTAGGGAGTCCGTAAACATAAGGTAGGGGATACTAAGACTTTTAAGAATCCGATTCCTTCCCCTATACTCCCCGTTACCAACAGCAACTCACAGTTGGTTTGGCAAACGATTAGCAGGTTGAGTGTAAGCATGACTTGCCTAAATGTCTATGGCCACTGAGCTCTGGGTGGAAATAGGACTGTCTACTATCTACAACCCCTCACTTTAAAAGTTTGTATCAAAAATTCCTATATAGTGATAAAAATTTGAACTCAAAGAGACATTGCCTCATTTACTGACAGCGATCTCTCCAGTGATCTCTATAGTGATCTCTCAATGACAGCAAACTCCTACATGTTGCTTAAATTGCGTAAAGAGTGTCTCCTACCTTACATTGTCCACAGGTAGCAAGAAGACTTACATAGGCCAGTCGCAGATGCCAAGAGCGCTCGATGAACTCCATTGTCGTGCGCCGTAATGTCAGTCCCGTCAATGCTGCCAGCTTGAATAGGATGGTACGTGGTGGCATAAAATACAGCATTCACTTGGTTGACCATCTTGCTTCTTCGTCTCCAACTCCCGCTCACAAATTGCTTCCCCAAGAACTAATCTCTTTCGTCATCCAATAGTCTACATAAACGTCGCTTGCACAGAAACCCTAAATAATCCCACAAACCCTAATTCTCGGATTCGATCTCCGCAGCCTCCATTCCATCCAATGCGGGGCGATAATTAAAGCTCTTGACAACTAAAACTTTCGAAATCGATATCTGTCAATTATGGGAACCACTACGCGATCTGTAAGAACTCAAGAATTATGGCTAGTGAATGAGAAGCATTCTACAACGGCCTCGAGAGCATTCTTCAAACGGCGTTGCAATGAATAATCTTTCCGAAATTTTTCTTCATAAAATCACAATTTCTAACTCGTTCGACACGACTTGAAGACAATAATTCGGGAAAGTTTGAATTTAGTACAGATTGAGTGATTGTCGAATACATTTGATTGCTGGAAAACATCCAAAGTCGCAAACTGCAATTAGGCTTGCGTCAACGCCAAATCAGTTGGCGTGATCGGCTACGAGTGAAGATCGTGGAATTACAGTGGATGAAAATTAGTGTGTTCAATTGGCTTCATCAATTTAAGTCATTCTATTAGAGCCTGTAACAGTAACTTAGATAAGGTGGAAGTACCCAAAACCGCCACTCCTTTTTTTCCCCGTATTAGGTGGGTGGTCCCAATGATTTAAAAAAAAAAAAATGTTAGCCTCCTTGAGAGAAAACCAACTGAAGTAGTTTCGTAATTTTTCAACTTACGGGGTGAAAGCATGAAATACTTGATGATTTTGTTGCTTTTGGAGGTAGTATGTATAGTATTGCAAGCTTTTGAAGATAAAATAAGGATAATAGTACAACTCTACAAATAATGTATTTCCAAAAATTGAGGCCTAAAGAAAGTTTACCCCAAAAGCAATGTACAAAAGAATTCAATATAAATTTTCAAGAAAATAGACATTTTTTTTTGTTTAAATTGTTAGAAAATATTGAAACAAAAACAAAAACAAAAACAAAAAAAAAACATGATCTACTTTGAACAACTCAATGGAGATGAGATTTCATTGAAGAACTTGGTAAAAGGTATATTTGGATGTTTAGAAATGCACGCACAATAGAGCCTTCTTTGTATCTATGTGGAAGACATGGAATTTATTTTCTTAGAATATCTTTGGCAAATAGATGAAAATCTAGTAAAGTATCACGAAGTTCAAATTTCTAAATGAACATCATTGTTTTGAACTCATTGCAGCACTAAAAGCCCTTGAAACCTAAGCGGTGCAACAAATTAGAGAAATTGAGTAATAAATAATAAAGTCTTTTTAGAAATTACCAAAAAAAAATTGGTTGACTTACGTAATGTATTGTTCACCTCTAGTATAAATTTCAAGTATAACAAGCAAAATCTTTAAAAGTTATATTCAATTTTAAGTTGTGTGTGCAATGTGTGATGCCAAAATAAATACAAACTATATTTTGTGCTTTCACCCTAACAATGTTTTCGTGAATTTTTAAAGTTGAAAGACTAAAGTACCTACTCATAGTACTAGATTTCTTTTAAAGAGCCATCTTCTAAACATGGAATGCTTCAGCTCCCATTGGTTGCCTAAATGAGATCTTGTAGTGGTTTTAGATGAATAAAGGTGGTCATTTAAAATCTAAATATAGATATCACAAAATAAATACAAGAAATATTGGGCGGGTGTAATATACCAAAGTCACACTAATTATAATATCACAAGTTCAAATATCACAATTTTGTACTAATTTCTACATTTGGGGGGGCATAGAAGCACTAATTTTACAAGGGACACTAATTTTGCACCCTAGCTACCATACATTGGAGTTAGATTCATTAGGCCCTATACAAAATCATTTATTTTTTAGTTGAATTTCCATTCATTAACTTGATTTAGAATTTTTGGAATTTCATTTTATAGGATCCAGAATATTTCATGACCTTTAGCAATGCTAATAGCTTTATTAGAATTCAAGGCTTTACTAATACTCTTAGCTTTACCAGTATTCATGGTTCTGGCTTTATGTTTTTTTTAAAGATTAAGATTATTTTCATTAATATTTTCTACATGGTCAATTATGCCATATGATAATTTCATAAATATAGCATCTAAATTTTGAATTTTTTTTATTGAACCTAACCCTAGCATTGTATATAGGATGAAATGATGTCATTTGGCATCTTAAGTATAATTAGTTTAAATATTTAGGAAATAGGGCTTGACCATTCAATCATGGATGGGAGCTTGATATGGGGTGAGTTAAAAAATTATATGATTCTAGATTGAAAATCATTTCAACCGAGAGATACGTAGGAAAACTTATTTCACTACCACAATTATAGTGGATTTTAACACAATTCATTAATAGAAAATTCCTTAAATGTTGTTTCCAATGCTACATGGTCAAGTTCATTGTGGATACTAATTACGTATGTTACAAATGCTAACCAATCATTAAAATTTTGTCTTTTAAGTTACTAGTTTTTCAAAGGCCAACTTGATTGCATAAAAATAACATATTTTAAGTTCACAATGCTAATAGGTAATTACATTATTGCAAATTTGTCTTCTAAGTCACTTGGTTGCTAAATAGACCCCCCCCATGTTATATAAATTTTAGAAAGACTTTTGATTTAAAGTGAAGCAAGATGTAGTAAGGTACTTAGGTTTCTCATCACCAACCAATAGGTTTTGTATTCAAACCCTAGTACTTGCAGTTTCAGATTTTTGGTGGTTAATATTTTCTTTTAAAAATGCTATAAAGACAAGCAAAAATTGATTGAAAAGACATGGTGTAGGAATTCAATAAAGGTATATTAAAGCATATTTTAGGTATAATTTTCCTTTAAAATACCAAGGTTTAAGGCCCCCATGTCTAAGTTCAACTTGTCCAAGTTCAACTGTAAAAGATTGCAAAACTTTGTTGATGAAGTTGTGCAAGGTGGTTGAAACATATTGTGTATGCCCATGTTTTATCCTTGTCCACAGGCTGAACCTACTAAAATCAACTTAAATGGGACTCTTAACCCTTAAAGAACAAGGTAGTGATTGTAAAAATTGTCTCTTTTGGTCCTATGTGAATCATTGGTTTAAAAAAATAAATCCATAAACACTAATTGGAAGTCAAACTACTATTCAAGACATCCCCTTTTACACAAAATTCCAAGAATGAATAGTTGCACTTTTGTCCTACATAAAAAGACTCTATGTCATTCATTGGTCAGAAAACGGCCACAAAGTCCTTTCAGGGTTAAACATGGGCATACACAAAATATGTTTACATTCATCAATATAGATCTTCACTGAACACAAAAGAGATGGCAGGTGTAACAATTCTCTCTCTGGAAGTCACAAAAACATGCTTTTGTACATATTTCTTCATTGCTATGATCCAGAAAGGTTCACATGTGATAAAATGGAACTTACAATGCTTGCAATCACTCCAATGCGTATCAACAACTAAACAGAGTGACAGATGATAATTGTACACATACTCACACGGGGACTTCTCACAAATCTACGAGATGACCTGTCTTCAAGAAAAACACAATGGGATGCCGAAAGTTGCCTCATAAGAAAGTCATAGTCTTACGTCCGAAAAAAACGGTCAGTCTGATAAGACTTGAGCACTTCTTCTTCAAGAGATGATCGCGCCGTTTTGATGTCTACTCCTATCCTCTCCACCAATGCATCTGGAAGCAGTTATTTGAAAAGCAATTAATCAGTTATCGCAGATATTGATTTAGACAAAGATTTGAACCCTACAACCTTTGGAGCAACACCCAAACCATGAGAAGAAACTAACCTAAGGAAGCGAACTTCATTTCAGGTCGGATAAACCCCAGCACTACTATAGCAGCATCCCTGCCAGAGAAGTCGAATTCATAATCGTGTAGGATATGCACTTCCTGCAAAACATCCAGCAGAATAGCATAAGACAATCTGTAAACCCTACATGCCGTTCATGACATATATATCTCATCCATTACATTCAACCACTGCTTTCTTTCATCCGATAGGAAGCTTCTTAGAATGCATATTACATATAGTCAGACTATAATATGACTTGATTTTCTATCAGTGCTATTTTACAGCACTCATGCATTCTCTTAGTTTATGAAAAAACCCAAACCACATATATGTCCATTTTTTTTCTTTGATAATTCTTTTCACTATACCGAGAAATTTTACGACTTTGAACACATTAAATAAGAGATCTTGTGAGCTTTATATACCAAGTTGATAGCTTTACAATTATAGCATATCAAACCAATTTCATATATTAAAAATAAATATCATATTTTCTTAGTGGATTTTTGAAGTTATTTAACAAAGATCTATGAAGATCTTTGTAAGTTTGACTACATGAAAAATTCTTATCATCAAGTTTAACATCTTCTTTGACATCAACTTCAAAAAACTGTGAACATCATATATTTACCTTAACCGCTAAGTACGTACAACGTTTTGAACAATGAGCATTAGTTGTCAGGGAAAGGCTTACACAAGGCACTTCTGAAGGGAAACTTACAACAGTAATCGCATCACCGTCAGCAAAAGTCGGACGATTTCCAATGTTCATGACCATCTTATGAATTCCAGCATCTAGACCTTCTCCTCTTACTTGCACCCATCCAAAGTAGACACCCTTGGGAAGGTCTCGTATTTCCTTTACAAGTTCTTCGGGATTGAGATTTGCTGGTTCCAGGACCCACAAACGTATAAGCCTTACAGAATAGGGGGCATAGTGAAACGCAAGAAGCAAGATGAAGCGAATTGACAAGCTCTGGAACCAGCAGCATTTTTTAAAGGAATGGCACGGTCAGTAATGCTGTGCTCACCGGTGGGAATACCCATTTGCTTGCTTCCACGGCCAAACCCATACACCACCTTCGCCGAGGCATATAGAGGAAAGTCACCGATATCTGCTCTTGAAATAAGAGGCAACATTGTTGTCATGCTGGCAAGCTTAATCGCAATGTATCTTGTAAAAATCTTGAGAAGTGAAGCACTTCAACTAACAGATGTCAGGTTTGAAATGATAAATAAAACGTACCTTCATAGTTGATCTCCTTCTCTGTTTCGCTGAGGGATTCATTGACCTGTAAGGAGCAGCCTGTCAATACAATGTAATTGTAGCCAAAATTTTTAATCTGAAAACGTCTCAAGCAAGAACAGATGAAAACGTAACACATTAACAGGAAATCTTCAACCTTAAAAAACTACCGCCAACCAAAGCTTACCTCAAGAGCAACAAGATATGCTGAGGAATCGCTCTGAAAGCTAACAAAATCCAGTGGCAAATCGTTTATCATGCTTTGCAGTTCCTCAAGTTCGGGAAGATCGCGCAGGAGAATGTGAGGATACAATTCTCGGTATGGTGCTAAAAAGTCGTTCCCATGGCTTTGATTTATCACCACCCTCGCTCCTGCAATTCCTTTCTATAAATTTGAAGTATGAAACAAAGTTGCATTTCAAACCAAATCTAGCCCTCTTCTAAACCAGAACCACGACTCACCCTCTTGCTACATATCAACGTACTGTATCCTCACGAAGGTGGACCTCACTCGACAGTATGCGATGCCAAGCAAAAAGTCGACCGTGACAACTTCCTTGGAAAATAGCAATTCACTCAGTAGAGTAGCAAGCTGACGAATAAATGGAGACATACCCGTCCTACAGCGCCTGATGACAGACTCGAACAAGGAGGAAGCTGAGAAGGCCATGGCAGGCGCGTGACCAAGGAAGACAGCATCATACGTGCCCCAAGAGTGAGGTAGCTTTTCCACATTCCCATGCCAGCAGCGAATTTCATCATCCGACGCCTTGATGCTGGCAAGCTCTAGCAAGGACCAGTGTGCCACCACAATGTCCACTCCCAAGCTCCTCAGAAGTGGTACTAGAGAAACACTTCCTGGCCCCACCAAGACACTGGATCTGAGAGGGGATTACATTCACATCCGTGAAACAAACACGAACCTCAAACTAACCGCAAATCTCTTAAAAGAAACTGCATAACATTATTTGGTCATTGAAGTACTGCACCCTTTCTATCTATAGACGTTCAGATATAGTGCACTGACAAAGCAATGGTGGGAATCCGGACTGGACTTTAGATGGGTGCTTGAAAGTCTAAGGATTCAACGACAAGAGATAACCAAGTTTAAACTTTGACATCCGTTTAAATGCAATTTAGGGTATGCAATCTTTCAGGTATAAGACATCAACTTCAAGTGGTCACCCAAAAGATTCAGATATTCTCAAGAAACTGCTCCTCATAAGCTATGCCAATGACCTAGTTTGGAGGATGGAGCACTCTCTCCTTGATTGCAGCCAGTTAATGAATTATGAATACCTAGCCCAACTTCTACTTCTCACAGTCCTTCGTGTTCTTGCTTGATTCTCCAACCACTCTTTTGTAACCATGTGCATCTATGCTTACATCATACCGCAGTCATATTTTACATCCCACCCTCTCGTTGTATCATTATATAAAGAATGGCAATATGTGCATCACAGATACCCAAGAATCAAGGCATCATGGCTAATTCCAAGGAGTCACACGGCCTCCATAAAGAATGTTGCGTGGAAACAATCTTGAGAACTATGATGAGGCAATTAACACGGAAGTATAACTTTCACAACATCAACCCGTGCATTGTAAAATTGAAATGTGTAAACAAGTACCTAGGCTTACCCTTTTTCCACTGATCCTGCTGCAACGACCTTCTTGATCCAATCCAGCGGGTCCTTCTTAGCCTCAAAAAACTCTCCTGTGTCATCAAAGAAGCTCTCGAGAATCTGGCTATGCTCAACCTGACCTGCTTCGGACGCTGCAGAGAGGGATGTTGAGGATCCACGGACAACGAATTGCGCCTTTCTTTTCTGAAAAAATCGACACACAGCGAGCGACCGAAGAATCAATCAGTATTAGAAAACATCACATCACTACAACGTTTATTCTTTTTACTGTATGAGACACTATGTCGTAGGTTTCATGGTAATTCAAAAACATGTATTTAAGGTAGGAGGTCCATAAAGTGACCAGGCTCTAAAAGCATTCTATAACACTGAGGTACATATTGCTTTCTTCAATGTAGCACTTGCATTCATCAATCTAGCAATACGAGTAATATGATGAACATATCAGGCGGGGACCTCTTTTAGAACCCTACGTGATTTCAACTTCAAAATTCATAAATAATTCCAAGAAATTCCAAGAAGGTTCAAAAAATACAAAACGATGTAAATTCCATTTCTCTTTCAAAGAAAAATTTACTGAAAAACATTTCAAGAAGTAAACTCCCCAAAATTGTGAATCAGCTACTAAATGGTCACTCTATGGACCTCCTACCTACGTGCATATGTGGATGAATAAGACTGGAATTTCCAAAAAAAGATTCATTTCCTGTATGACACTCTGTTTTCGAAATCATAAATGACACTAGAAGCAATACAAGTTGATGACACTCGCAAAAATATGACAAAAGGATGCGCATTTATGAAAAATTCCATTTCCCTCTTGCAGTTTCTAGACAAATCGGCGGTATATTAATCCGCAAATCACAGCACCTCGAATCTCCACATTCCATGAGCAGAATTGAGTAGAGTTTCAAGACAAGTCCACCGCCAACTCTTCATTCTCTTGCAATCCCCCATTCCACCGCACAAAATGCAATCCCCTAAATTTTTTGTCCCTATTGCACACAACCTTCATCTACCGGGGAAATCAATCCAGGAGCAGAAAGTTTTTTCTCGAAAATTCGAACCTGAAGCTCCCGCGGCTGCGCAGTCGTGGTCGTTGGAGATGCGAAGCCATGGCCTGGAAAAAGATACGGTTCGCGCTTCGGGCAGCCCTCACGCAGCTTGAGAGATGAATGTTTGTCTCCCACCGTTGAATTCCACCATCTCCGCTCGTGCAAGTTCAGAATGGAGTTCAGATTGTGTCGGAGACGACACTGCGGGAGGAGCGACGAGGCGGAAAACGGCAATGGCGATGGCAAAAGAAGAAGCGTGAGTCGAGAAGCCATGACCTCAAACACACCCTCATCGGCGGTGACACAACTTATAACTTCAACAAGTAAAGCCACAGGGGTGCTTCCATTGTGAGACTTGGAGGTCCTGCAAAGGTAACTACGAAAGGCCGCAAGTCCAATCACGGCGACAACCTCCCTCACGGAAGTTGAGAAGGTGGAAGATTGGGTAACAGGTTACAGGTTACAGGTTACAGGTTTAGGGTTCAGGGTTTCACTTTCCCCTACAGTGCAGGAAGTGGCTTGCCGAGGACGGAGCGATGAGGAAACATAAAGCAGATTTTGGATGACTTTTGTTTTTCCAATGGATGAATTTTACGAGGTATCCTGCAATCGACCCTAATTCTGCCGCAGAATCGAGCCTCATCAGAATGAATCCGAAATCTACTGACGGTGCTTTCTGTTGTACATTTGTAACACACTACTGTTGTTGAATCCACACAATTTGCACGAGAGTGGGCAGATTTAGAAAATGAAGCTCTCGGGTCGGTGGATGGAACCTTTGATTTTTCAGTGCGAGAGGAGGACTGAGAAAAGGAAATTTGAGTTGAAGAGAAGTGATTTGCATTGAAGAAGTTCGCGTTGAAGAAGTTTTTCATTGGCGAGGGGGATGATGCAGCATGAGCGCTGGTACGCCAAGGTTGCGTTCTTCAGTGCGTCCGCCGGGGCCGCCATGGAGTTTTGCACTGGCTTCTGTAAGTTGCGCAACATTCATCAGATTAACTTACTCTGTTTTCGAGTTTAGGGTTTCGGTGCGATTCGATCTGAAATTCTCAAATGATTTCGATTTCGATTTTTGTTGCGACCACGTTCGTAGCTTATTCGGCTTTCCTTCTTCTTTTTCGTCTTGCATCGTTGAATGTATGGGTGGACTGCGCAGTGAGCGATTTTGGGGGAAGTGGGATTTTAGGGTTTTGGAGTTCAGTACATGGGGCATTGAACACACTGCCGCCGTTTTAATTTTCTTCGCAATGTCGAAATCGCGTTAGATGATTTTAAACATCTTTGACGTTTGAATCTTCTGGAAGAAATTAAATTGTTCGAGAGTCATTTAAATCTATGCATTTGTGATGAACATTCAAACTTTCATTAAAAGAAGTACCCCCTTCCACACACATGCACTATACATAGTTAGTTTCAATTCCCTTTACTGGAGAAGTTGGTCAAACAACAAAGTCTCTTGGAATTCTGTGATCGATATGACTATGTGGTTGACGGTGGATTTTTGTTGGTCGGGTTTGTAGATGAGAAGGTGGGGGATCTAGAGGCACAGCGAAGGGCGGATGAACTGCAGGCTGCGAAGGAGCAACTGGATGCTTCGGCGATGCTCTGGCGGCAGCAGCAGCAGCAATGGCAGACGAATTTTGCCAGTAGGGAAGGTACTACGACACCAGTGGACCCCATTGTAATTCTCCTCTCGCTCGTGCATTGCTTCGGATCTTCAGCTTTCGGTAGGGAAGGTACTACGACCCATCGTAATTCTCCTCTCGCACGTGCATTGCTTCGGATCTTCAGCTTTTGCCATCATGAGACTGTGAATGCCACTTATCACACTGATCTGTGTAACTTCCTGTTGTCCAGCAATCTTAAAATCCCATATTGGCACGCTGAAAGTGAGTGTCATTCTATTACTGATTCTGGACCAGCTGGTAGTAAGGTAGCGAATCCTTTGCTCCCACTTTTAAAACTTTAGCCAACATGTATCAATGTGGCGTTTGGGAGATCGATCACTATAGAGTTCTGGAGAAATCACTTTGGGTACGAGACCCAAACTCTCTTGAGATCATCGAAATAAGTATCATGAGATCTCCAGATGCAGCATCTTGTTGAAGGATTAACCCCTAAAGGACTAAGGCCTTTTTTCTGCCAAAAAACACTCAAAACTGCCATATCTATAGCAAGGAGTGAAAAAAAATTGAAAATTGTTTCTTTTCCATATCTAACCGTAAGATCTTACACCTAAATAGTATGAGAGTGTGTGGAAAAAATTTCAGAATTTTTGACCGCTCAGATTGCAAGATATCTGCGTTTAAAGTGGAATAATAAGTTTTCCAGCATATTGCGGGACTAGATTTTTTGACTTTGAACATTTTTAACTTAAAATTTTTGCACTACAGAGTTTTGAGCTTTAAATCTTTATAGTGAAGAATTAAGTTGAGGATCTAGGTAAAAAAAGAAAATTAAAAAAAAAACTAATTATCATTCTTAAAATAATTGGTAAGTAGAAGTAGGTATGAGATAGAAAGAAAATCTAAAATATTCATATATTTTAGATGGAATTAAAATGCACTAATCTCAATGGTGAGATTGTTCTAGCAAGTAAATCAGACCATGCAAAAAAAAAAAAATTGAAAAATTTGAAAAATTTCATTCAAAAATGAATCTTATAAGTTATTTTTTTCAAGAAGATGCTATAACTACCCGAAAAACAAGAATGTCCATAACTTTCTCATAACATATCCAAATGAAATGAATCAAAACTTTCCAGATAGAAAAAAATATAATCTATGAGAAAAAAAATATTTAAAATTTTTTTATCCATTTTTTTTGGGCTGCCCGGACTGCCCGCCGTCCCCTTGTTTGAGCTTATTTGGTCATAATTATTGTTTCCGGGCACCAATTGTGAAAAAAATTATATTCTCACGAAGCTAATCAGAATTTCTACCTCCAAAAAAAGTTTCAAAAAATTAGGAAAAAATTTCAGCCCGTAGGTACCTACCCGAAAATGCATTTGTCCCCCAAAGGGACAATGGTCCTTTAGGGGTTAACATTCTTCTTATAACTTGTATTCCCTTTCAAGTCAGCATTTGTCCACCAAATTTTCTTTTTTAAAAGACTAGCAAAAACTTTTACAATGTGCTCTTATTTATGAGAGTGGCATTTACAATAATCATTTACAATAATCATTTACAATAATCATTTACAATAATCATTTACAATAATCATTTACAATATTAAAGTTCATTTACACTCATTTCAGTAAGTTCAAGTATACTAGTGAAAATATATATATATATATATATATATATATATATATATATATATATATATATATATATATATATATATATATATATATGCAAAGTGTCCTCCACAATGTACAAAGTACTGTAAGATCTTTGGATGCAGCCTCTTGTTGAAGGATTTGTAAGCTTGAAACTTGTGCTCCCTTTGAAGTCAAAGCTTTTCAACCAAAATTTATGTTGAAAGACCATTTACAAGAATTGAGGTAGAACTACCTATCACCCCCCTGATTTGCAATCTGAATATCTTGGGGCTAATTCCAATAGGGGCACATATTTTTCCAGAGGTGTGTACTTGTTTCACAAATCAAACCCAAGTGGAATTATAATTTTTCAATTAAAACTGTAATTTCTGTGAATTTTTGAAGTAATCAGTCTGGAATTACAAAACTGCCAATAGACTAGAGTAATAAACGTTCCCTAATGAACCCATAACCACCCAAGGCAAGTATAAAATATTCACCATTAATGGAGTGACACATTATCCCTCGTTGTCACAAAAAAACAGATTTTATTTTAAACACTTTAATTTTTGTCATAAGAAGAATGGATTTGGATGTTTTTTGGACAAAGTTAGGTGACGAAATTGGGTTGGTCTACTAATTGAATTGAGAAACGAACGGTAGTGGGCCGGCTTATCTTATTACAATTCGCTCATATTCATCCAAGTACGAATTACAATAATTACTTATAGTAACTATAGTCATTACATTACACTAATTATAATATGCTTGAGAATACTAGTGAAAATAAATGTTGGGTACCCACAACAATATACACGCAGGAAAAGGTATCATGAGATCTTTAGATGTAGCTTCTCATAGAAGGATTTGTGCTTCAAACTTGAGTTTCCTTTTAGATGGTATTTTGTCAACCGAAATCTTCTTGAAAAAACATTGACAATTACAATATTAATGTTCATTTACACTAATTATAATAAGTTCAAGAATACTAGTGGAAATATATGAAGAGTGTCCCCAATAGTATACATATAGAAACTAGCATCATGGGATTTTCTTGGGGATTTTTTAGAAAACTACGTAAGTTAAAAGATAGGGTCCATTTAATTCAAAGGAACCAAATTTTATATAATTTGTAGAATTACTATAGGGTCGATGAAATGATACACACTCTAATATATATAAATTAGGGTATGTCAAAACATCATATAATAGGAATAAATTAGCCTTGACAAATAGAAGCCGTGCAAATTTTTCATAGTATGATGAATAGATGTGGACAAATAATTTCATATGGATGATAAAATGGACATAGTCAAGAAAATCTACAATGAAGGGTGGTCAACTAAAATTGTGTCATGGTACTTGTAGTGTATATATAAAAAAAAATTAAATGTAAATGTAAGACATCAACTAAAAGTGGTAAAATTGTCACATTGTATGAATAGGGAGGTTTACTTTAGTATGTTCAACAAACTAAAAATTGTACAATATGAAGATAGAATTTATAGTCCACTTAAATGTAATCTTTGAATCCATATGTGTTAATCACACTCATGCTGAATGAGATTTTCATGGGATAGTTTCATTAGGAATTCTAAAGTGTTCAATGTTATTAACGCCTAAAGACTATAGGGTGTTTAAGAAGAGGAAAAATCCAAAATTTTCAATTTTGGATGCATTGTCTAAAATAAAAAAATTATTTAAATTTCCAGTTGAATTCAATTGATTATTGTTGGTTTCACAATGTTACCCCATATATAGATGCACTAGATGGAAGAGAAAATTTGTGAAGAAGAATGGGGTCAAGAGAAAATTGGACATTTAAATTTTATATGTAAGATAGCCCCACTTAAAAACTTGCATGAATAAATTTATAAAAACTACAGGGTATTGAAAATATGCCCTTTTTAGCTTTTTATGTAAAAATATGGTCATTTTAAATGCAATAATTAAGGTAAATAGCCCCACATCAATTACCCTCTTAACTAAAGTGTATACCTTAAATTACAAGGAGTGATCTCCTTGAGGGGATTTTTAGATGCAATGTCTTGTAGAAAGTAAAGTCTTCTTCAATAGGCACCCCTAAGAATCAAATTAGCTAGCCACAAAAGACAACGGCTCCATTGGAACTTGACGACTAGGAAGCAAATTGGCCTTGATATAATCCATGACATAAGCGTTTGAATTGAGAAGACCGGTAAGCCAAGGTTTCAAAACTACGAGGAGGAAACAATCTTGTATATCACTAGACCACAACCTCAAGTGAATAACACTATGACGATTGTTCAAGAGGTTCTTTTTTTGGACTATCATCAATGAGAAGAACATTTCCAACAGATAAAGTTTGCATTAAAAATTGTCAAAAGACAATTATAAATTACTTCAAACACACATCTTTATCCTCATATAGAAAATTGAACATAAGAATGAGGAAAATAAATAAATAAACTAGGCCTATAATCATCAATTATATATGCAGTTTTAGAATTTCATACTATTTGCCCATAGACAAGGCAAATATTATGGCCAAATGTACAATAATTGTAATAAAAAGGAATTGTAACAAATAATAGTGATTTGGTTCCTTCAAATCAAATTTTGGATGTTCAATGTTAAAAATTGAATGATCACTACAAAGTTTTACAACATCAAAGGAGTACAACCAAATTTGAATATGATAAACTTATGGAATTTAATTTCTAAGAACAAAAATAAAATATATAATGATTACCAATACATACTATAACATTTATAATATGCACTCAATCCTAGTCCATAACAAACACTTCTTCATTAACATGGAGGACCTTGTTCAAGAGATTGTCCCACTAGTGCCATTGCATTTGCCATAGATTGAAGAGCCCCGACCAAAGCTTGAGAGGTTTCTATATTGGCCTCTATTTTTTTCTCTCTCTTTATGTCTATAAGCTCTTATGCCTCACATCCTATAGTAGACAATATTATTTATATAATTAAAAGTTCATCTTTTAAACATTGAATATGTATTAACTCCTAAAAGACCAACCTTGTGTTTACAACAACATGACTTTGGAGGGCAAGTACATGTGAGCAAAGATTTGACTTATTTAGATTGAATTTTTTTATAAGGTGTGGACAAGTAATATCTTCTATGAGTACTAAATTTCATTTCATTTGAATATACAAGTGAAAAGCTATGAT
Organism: Rhytidiadelphus loreus; assembly: GCA_947034895.1. Taxonomy (NCBI): domain Eukaryota; kingdom Viridiplantae; phylum Streptophyta; class Bryopsida; order Hypnales; family Hylocomiaceae; genus Rhytidiadelphus; species Rhytidiadelphus loreus. The sequence goes on from OX344762.1 coordinate 67,040,248, forward strand.
GCAAAATGTTGTTTGTTTTCAACTCAAGCATCATCAGTAGATTAAAAAAATCACTTTTTTCAAAAATGAAATTGATTTTCTAGATTTATACATACGTGGAAAGCTTTTAATCATTCCCTTTTGGTCAATGAGTCAAAAGATATGAGGAGTTTTAGTTTGTAGATAATTATAGATTCTCTATTCTAAAATAAACTTTGAAGTCCTTTATTTAACTCAATATAACCCATAAAGTTCTTTGTAGAACCCTAAATTGTTTAGAACTCGAAGATTATGCACCATACTTAGAATTCCAGCAAATACATCAAAAAATTGCATCTCTGAATCAACTATTGCTTGAACTACATAACTATAATCATAATCTTTATTATAGAAGTCCCTAGATCTTGCATTACTTGACAATTCAACTTCTATATGAGTGCAATCAATGGCACTGCAAACTTGTGGTATATCCCACACATCTTCAAATTTCCTCTTCACAATCTCTAAGCCATCATTCCTAGGCCACTGCAAGTGATCACTATAAGAAATCCATGTTTTGGGCTATGTTTTACCATTAACACGTGATGTCCAACAAAACATGATGATATCAAAGGAAATCTAGCCCGATAAGGTAGATTTTTGTGAACGTTGCAAAGAATATTAGCACAACACTATAAATCTAAGTTGATGTTATCATTGATGCTAACGTTTTTATTTGACATGATTGAAGACATACATCAGAAAAGTTGGGCTAGATTGTTTTGGTGCCATTTTGACACCAATGGACACATTTTTGACAATGGAGTGTCATTTTATCCATACTGTGTTGGTATGGAGCTTGGCAACAAATTTACTTGATTGCATTTCAATGCACCATCATGGCACCATATTCACATGCCTTGAAATTCCTGATGTATTACTACAAGGAAAACTAGTCCAAGATGACAAGTTTTTGACACGCATTTGTCCAAAATGACAACAGAGCAAAAAATGAATCTGTTCCTGTCAATTGGTTGTAGTTTGTCAATTTCTTGACAATTTTCTGTCAAATTGTATCGCCATTTCAGACAAGGCTTTCTTAGTGTTTTCCCATCCCGAATTTTTAGCAAAAAAACTTTTACTGTACATTCTAGTGTACAGAATGACACACGTTCTATTGCAATAACAGTGTCGGTTTTCAATTTGCCTTTTGTTTCTTTGAATTACAAAATGAATTTCCACTTGGTTTTCATTAGAGAATATGCATGTGTGTCCCGTATTATAGGCTGAAACTGGCAATTGTCAGCCACATTACAAAATATGGATATATAACAATAATATGGATTGATATTGCCATTTCGAAAGTCACTGAACTCAGAGTCATACACTTCCTACACTGCACATCATCCAATGTTGAATTTCAGAGTCTTTTCTTTTTCACACGCCAAAGAAAAAAAGGAAATTATAGCTTCTACTAAATACACTCACATAACCAACTTCATAATATGCTTCAAAACGATAATTTCCTTTTATGATTACAATGAACATACTACTACAACGAATATTTCATACAAAAAAACACTTTCCCTGTGTGGCATCACACTCTGTACTTACTTTCTTCATAAATTGGCTGCAGAACTGGAAACACTTTTCATTACCTTGAAATTGCAGTACTCCTCCGCATTGCAGTATCTTACGCCAATGAAAAGTGTAGCAATTCAGCAACACTCAGCGACTTCCACAATGAACAATACAACTATATGAACGCTATCTCTAAAAAAGTGTTGTTCTAATTCCCTACGCCGATTCTTCCTTCACTCCCCTTTCATCTCCTGCAACATCCCACCGTTCTGAGAAATTGTAGTTCAAAAGCTATATTGGTCAGCAAAAATTTTACAAAACTTCTAAAGATCTCAACCTATCCATTGTACCTCAGAAAGTCACGATGTCGCTCACTTCGAATATTAGACAGTCCTTTTCAACTGAAATTTTGCTTCGTCCTCCTCAGACGCTCCTCACTATTCAGGAAAATACACCTGCATACAACCAAATCAACAGGGATTTGGAATTCAGTCATTTAATCATACAGTCTATGATGAATACATTTAATGATTACAATTGCTTACTTCTTTTCCCTATTTCCACACATGGAGAAATTAAAAAAACTGATCATAAACACAAAGGTAGTCTAGTTCAAGACAGCCTTGCACTTCAAATCACGTTCCTATCAAAATACAACAATTACCCATGTATGCCTTCTTAGCCCGTTAGCTAGATAGAGCGCTCTCACGCCAATGTCATTTCTTCAATCCCGTCCCTTCCTACATAATTGATGAACTGATCAAGGAAGATTTCAATTTTAACATCAATCATAATGGACAGATTCAGACGATTTCTTAAATTAATGAAAGGCTCTACCGTACATACACTGGAACTGTCACTTACATCAACGACAGTTTCCCTTCCACAGAGGTCATCTCTTCTTCTGCTTTGTTAAAATGGTGTGGACATTTTGTTGCATATTTCTTCGCCTTCTTCTCTTCAATTCCTTCACACACTTTTGAAAACCATTGCCAAACTAAAACAGCGGGAGCTTCAAAATTATACGATGCCGACTTCTTGCATTACCGGTCCAGATCCACCGATGTCCTTCGAGAAGACCATGAAGAGAACTTCCTTTCTGTCGTTGGTGAGTTCCTTCTTCGAAACTGAAAATGGTTTTCTTTCCTTCTATATTTTCATGACCAATCTCACTTTCATGGCGGACTTCTGTAGACGATTCCCTCTTGGTTTGTGCGCACACATGGAGACAAGATGAAGCTAGCAGTTCGTCTAGGGTACGGCGGAAGGAGAGCTTCCTACACTGTGCACATGAATGTTACCTTCAGAAATGGAGAACCTCATGTTGCCTTTGGTTCCAGTTGGGGCCACTTTGCACGCTGTCACAACGTTCAGGAAGGGGACCGGCTAAGTTTCAATTTGGTTGGGATGTCCTGCTTCGATGTGGAACATGCTTCCACTGGCTACGCCGCACATTCTTCTTCTCTTCAGGAGGGGGTCGGGAGCAGTGAGACTTGACTGCCGAGGCAATTTCATATCAACATTGTAATGCAGGAGCTCTTTTAATTGTTGAAGTCTACTTCTCCAAAACTGGAAGTTCACACCTGTTTTTGCAAAGGTCAGATACAGCTTGTCCAATCAAACTGATTGACCTGGCACAAAGATTTGTAAGACAGAGTCCTTCACGTAACATACATACGGATATGCATAGTATACTATTGCTTGTTTTTAGAAAATGAAAACGTCCTTTTTTCCTACCGAAGTTCATGGTACTTTTTTTATCACAATGACAGCCTGCGTGTACAGCATGTCCTACAGCATAGAAAGATAAGAGTTGTCACTGATAGGTTCCAGAACAGAAACCGAACATTACGATGTGAATATAGAGAGAAGACGTATGTGCCTTTGTTTTAACCTACGACTATAAGTTGTACACTATAATGAAGAAGACTAAATTACATTACGAAAGCTCTGACTTAGAAGACAACCCCGTCATGTGATTCCTCCTGCAAGGACCTCTGTGGACTTCTTTTCTTCTTGTGAAATCAGTTGTTGCCAAATTACCAGTACAAACTGTGAATGCTACTATATCCTCGCTAAAACTATTCACGTAATTCATTCAGTGCAAAAATCAGAAAAAAAAAAATGTGCACCTTCACACGCCCAAAAGAACCTCCGTTGTCATAGTGTAACGAACCTTGATAGAGGACCTTTACTAAAAGAGAGTCCATGTCCTTTTCCGTACGTCCCTTCCCAGAAAAATGTCTTCCTCCAATTACTTAAGCACTTCACCTCTTCGTTGTCGAAGGCAACACTGAGTCAAATGTACTGCACAAACTTTGTAGAAGTAGGTAGGAAAGCACATCCTCCAAGAGAAAGTCCTACGTAACCAAAAAAGAACAAAATTCAAGTAATTTTCTAGTTAAGGTTGCTGATAACTGCTTCGTAGATATCGCAAGAATACGCGTCCCTTGAATTTTTTTAAATACTCACAATCGTAGTTCTGATTGCTTAAAGTACTTCTCAAACCACTACATCCTCAGATCTGCCTTCCAGTTTCTCTTGTAGACATTATTAAGCAACAGCGAATACTATGTCATCGCATCCCGCCCTCATGCATGGATGCACTTACTAGAAACAACGTCTACATCACAATACATTGTTCGTGGTCTAGGCTTCTTAAAACAACATTTCAGTCCAATCACTAGAACATGAACACTCTAAGCAGAGACTTTTAAAAGAAGTCACAGCCATATCAACCTCATTTGACATGTCATATTCAAAATACTTATACTGAAACAAGAGAAAATGATTTACCTGCAAAAAAACCCAGAAGAATGTCTTCAGAAGTTATTTTCTTCAAATTCATAAATAAATAAAATTCCATTATTATCCATTACTTGACTTCGTTATTTTAGCTTGACTTGAAAAAAAAAAATAATATCTGGTGAATCACTGCTAAGAAAAATTGATAAACTATCTAATTCTCTAATTAAACAGAACTTTCCATATCTCCAAAATACATTGCTATTCATTAAATTTCATTAAGACTTCTAAAACTACAGAATCCACAAATAAATTTTCGAAAACAATCCAATGACAAAGACGTCCCTTTTCTTCACCACCGCATGTCCCCCCCCCAAAAAGAATACAAGAAATTCCATAGCAAAACACGACACTTTGTTCCTAAAATGTCGCTTTTTCAAGAGACAAGGAAGTCACTCGTATGGACGTCATGAATGAGCGGTTTAAATTGAGCAGGCACACGCTGCTAGAATTATCATGCAGCACGTTCCATAAACAAATGGAAAACCATGTTACCCACTACGACAAATTCAAAATGACTGCGGAACTTCATCCTCATCTTTCAATATTCTCATATTGAGGGCAAAGTCAAGACATATAATGATAAAATACACGCTTCTAGGACATATAACATTACAAGACAAACTTCTACAAACCATTTCAACCTGCCTCGAACACTTTGAGTAATACGTATTCTTCGTCCTTTAAAAAGGTAAAACTGTACAATTCGCCATAATCCAAGAAATCAATGACTGCCGTGGTCAACATAAAATAAAAACGGACGACTACTGCATAAAAAATATGAAGACAAAGTTACCTCATTCCTTGGAAGCATATATACCTTCCTCTCTCTGAACTCATCTGTCTCTGAAGGAATATATCCACAAATCCGCGATTTAAGAAAGATTGAAGAAAGCGTCCCACCAGTAAACTTCTGCTACAGACATCCACAATTCAAAAATTTATTACAAGTCCACCATCTTGAACAGAGAAACATGAATATGATGTCTTTGTGGCACATGGAAACATCATAAAACTTAAAGGACTGTTCATTCACTATGTGCAACATAACGCTCGAAATTCCTGGTCAACAAATACAGAGTCTATAAGCAGTGTGTACAAATGACTGAAAATCAAGTGGCATATGAAGTCGGCATTTTACAAAGAATGGTCTGAACTTCACTTCTCCAATTTCTGTCACAGAAAATGGTATTCGACACTGCCCAGACTTCATCTGCCGTCTTCAAAGTTTCATTCTAATTGGTTTTCCTGGACAAAAAATAAATCATCAGTACCTGAAGCGTTGAAAGGATCCACTGAATTCAAGTAAAGTGATATTATCCTATTCTATGGATACTAACTAATTGTACCTCAATAGTATTCCTGGTTCCCAACCTCTCTTCTTCTTATAGAGAGCATGCACACAAGAAGAATACTCCGCACTTGAATTTTCACATAATTAAATTAGTTTGCTAATCATGTACTCAAATCTACGAACATCATAAGTGTATAACGAACCAATCATTCCTAGTACCTTAATTCATGTGCGTGCATTGGAACAAAGCGATTTCAGTGTTGACGACAATGCTTACGACAAAAACATGTCATAACAATCCAAATCAAATTTTTACTCGGACACCCCATTACTGATACTAGTGCCGACCAGACCGAAAAAAACGCAGTGTCTTCTAGAAACTTGCCTCACTATCAAAGGGACCGTCTGAATTGTGTGATGAAGATGACGTAGACGACATAGTGGTGTCACTACTACCATGCTCTCCGGATGCTCCGTCCTCATCGTCATTCACATCCTCCGACTCTACTCTTCGATGACCTGTGCTGGATGCACGATTTCTGAGTCCTCGTCCGCCTCTCCTTCGACCTACACCTCTATTACCCATGTTATTTCTGTAAAGCATTTCTTCTTCCTGTCGTTCATCTTGCTCAAGAGAGTTTTGGTTCTCCTCTCCGTCACTCAAAGATGTGGCTCGCTGAATACGCCGGCCCCGCATGCCACGCAATCCGACTCTAGTATGCCCCCGTTGGTTGTTCATTCTTACAGTGACATTACCCAACTGTCTTCGTCGTCTTCGAATAGGTTCCAGTACAACATTGTGTTCGGTAGCTGCTGATTGAATTTGTTCCTCACCAACTTCTCTCTCAGGTCGCAGGCCATCAAAATCCTCGTCGTCACCCATTTCAAACAATTCAGCCTCCACGGCTTCACTGGCATTGGGCAGCACTCTTCTTCCTCTAACCTCTTTCCTCAGAACTACTCGCCATCCGGGTGCTTCGGTGGCATCAGCATAGAACACTTGTTCACAGTGGACCGGAAATGCAAAACTGTGTTGACAAATTATCCCATACCTCCTTCTGTAGTTGGCTAAGGTGAATCCCCATCTGTCCTTTTTTATCGTTGCATTTTCCCCAACATAGTTTGCTTTAACAAAGTCACAGACAAAAACTACTAAACAATGTCTTCTATAGTTCAATTCTAAAATTTCTTCAATGTGTCCCACATATTCAACATCAGCATTCACCTGGTTGGAATCTCGTATTCCATTTCTGCAGACCTGCTTGAATGTTGCCGCTACTCCACTGTCTGCTGTTCTCATAGCTTTTTCCGAACTTAGAACTCTATAATGGTTGCCGTATGCATACATTCCTTTGTAAGATGACGCTAGCGCTAATGGTCCTCTTGACGTGTCTAAAACATCTGCATCAACAATGACACCGTCTTGTCGCTGCATCCTGACTTTTTTCTGTACCCACTCCGCGAATTCTGGTACTTCCCTTAGTTCCACAGGGTATGTGAAACGATGCCTACGGCCTCCTCTCCGTTGTTGTCGACGATAATTTTCTCTCTCTTGCTGACGCTGCATCACACGTTCAGCGTACCTCCTATATGCCATGTATAGAACACATTTTATTTAGAGTACAGTTCGTTTCACAATTGATGATGTCCAAAATCGAACGACAGAAGGCGAAAGAATTTTGACATCAAGTAATCTACAATATGGCGGAGTGCATCTTCATTATCAAAATACACGAAATTTCAGATGTTCACGAAATCAATTCCTGCCTGGAAACTACTACTGGGCAACTGGCAACTGGCCGTATCACTTTATAAAGCAAAAGCAAGATTCTGAAGTCACTGCGTATCTAAATCTTCCTTTAAATTATGAGACTAATGTATATTCCATGGTAGTCTTCAAATGACATTAAAAAAAAAAATTACATAACATTCTTAAATGACAACTCCATCTCACATAAAGTAATAGGAATTTAAACTTCATTGCATTCATATTTGAAGTGAACCCATTTCCATTAATGCGGAATTACTGAATGCCTTCATCACTTGGTATTTCGTGTGACCTGTCTCATTCTCAGCAACTTGTCAGTCAAATCTCATAATAATTCGACACTCCTACTAGGGTTTAGAAAAGAACGGGAAGGAGATAGATGCACAATGTGAAATTCGTGTACCTCCTGTATGGTTCCATGTGCGTTGTATTGTCTAGCACAAAACCATGGATTAGCTTTTGAAATTCGGGAGTCATTACTCGATCTCGCTTCGTGCCTTCCAGGATTTCATCATACATGGTAGGCTCCTCCTCATCGTCCCATGCACGCTTCGTTGTTGCATTGTATTCGGAGAGGTATTCGTTCATGAATCCTATGGACTCTTCCCTCATGTACCCGTATGCCATACTTCCTTCAGGCTTAGCTTTGTTTTTAACAAAGCCTTTGAGACCCTTCATGAAACGCTCAAATGGATACATTGACCGTGTATGCACCGGACCGCATATGAAAATTTCTTCCACCAAGTGTATTGGGAGGTGCATCATAATGACAAATACAGACGGTGCAAGTTCTTTTTCTAAGGTACAGATTGTTTCTGCAACATCTTGAAGCATCTGCTCTTTCTGATTTACATCAACTACTTTTGCAAAAATTTTACGAAACAATCTACTTACTCGCATTATCGCTCCCACTACTTTTTTGTCACAAATGTTACGCAATGACAACGGCAGTACCTGATGAAGGAGAATATGAAAATCATGCGTTTTCATTCCACGGAGTTTGCCATCATTAATCCTGCTGCCCAAGTTCCCAACATAGTTTGTTGGAAACTTCAAATCCTTTATGGTAGTTAGAAATGCTTGGCGGTCTTCCCGATTTAGAACATAGGGAGCATCAGGCATGAAATAAGTTCGACCATCTGCATTAGCTTGTAAATGTAGATGGTGTCGAATTCCTCGTGCTCGCAGATCTTCTCTTGATTTTGGCCCGTCTGTCTCTCCCATTAAAGTGCGTAACAAAATCTCACAAACGTTTTTTTCACAGTGCATTGGGTCGAGTGTGTGACGAACCGGAAGTTCCTGTGCACCCACCAAAATTGCTTCACAATCAGGAAAATATGTATAATAATAAACCGTTCACTTCTGCTATTTGCAGTACAATTTTCATTAGTTTTTAAAATAATATCATAGTGCGATGCACTAACCACAGAACCCACTTCTTTCTGTCACTACAGAGCAAAGTCAATACAGAAAGTTTCTTCATATGCCATGAATTATGGTATTCTTAGAATTTATTTTTTTAATAGAATGCATCAAAAGTTACAATAACATACCCTACTCAAAGAAAACCCTGGAATACTACTATTCAATGTCCTCTCTTGAATTACTTGATAAACAGAAGGAGCATTTCCATCTGCGGCAAATTACCCCTTCATTTCAATCAGTACTGCCTTTATGTATAGAATGAAGAGAATGCCCAAACTATACAAATTTTGCCATAAAAATTCTAGGTACTACATTTTGTTAGTTACATTATAAGATCTTCACATGTTAGTTTAACTCGACGTTCCTTTCACAACAACAGGACATGAGAACCACATATTACATTATATGAATATAATTCAAGTTCACCGTTGGAATGAAGATGAGGGTCTAAGGGAATTTTTACCTGCCAATATGGTAACTGGAAAAGTATACTTATTCTTTTCACTCCAGTTTTCTTCACTGGATCTGCCTTTGAATTCGGGCATCCACCACACTGTAGAAACGACTCCCTCCATGCACCTCGTTGAACCACTGTGAGACCAGATTGCCGCGGCGGTGCTACATCATGGTTTGTTTGGCCATTGAAAGCTGCACGTGCATCCCTCCACCTGTGATTACGTGCCAACCACCTTCGATGACCAAGGAATACAGTTTTGTCTGCTGCGCTAGAATGCTCTGCAACAGTGCATTCCCCACAAATGGGACAACCGGCATATCCTTTACTGACTTGTCCTGCAATCAAAGTGTAAGCAGGAAAGTCATTTATGGTCCACAGGAGAATACCGCGCATCTTAAATCGACGAGAACGACCTGGTGGTTCGGACATGTCAATTGCTGGAACCCCCATCCATAGTTTCTTCAGCTCTTGCACCAATGGCTGCAAATAAACATCAATTGTATATTCTGATGGAGAGTTTGGTCCCGGAATAATCATAGTCAGTGAAATGAAGAAACGCTTCGTCACAAGATATGGCAGTAAGTTGTAGAATACCATCAGGACAGGCCAGATTGAATGTTTTGAAGACTGTAGACTGTGGGGGTTCACTCCATCAATCGCTAGGCCCATCCGAATATTTCTCGATTCTCTGCCAAAGTCTGGGTAGCGCTCATCCACGAACTTCCATTGTTGGCTGTCAACTACTGACCTCATTTTCTCATCTTCAGAGTGATTATTGGAGTGCCATCTGAAATGTTTAGCAAGGGTAGGACAACGAAACATTCTTCGTAACCTCTTTATCAAGGAAAAGTATCTAAGGACTCGAAGTGGAACTGTGTGAGAGCCTTCTATGTACCTAGACTTCTGACAGTGTGGACAATTATCTAATTCTGCATTGTCCTACCAGTACAATGTTTTACCACAATCACAACAATGAATACTCTCATGGGAAAGGCCTAGCCTCATCAACAGAGTCTTCATCTCGTATGAGTTTTTTGGGCAGTTGTTGTCTGACGGAAGCACATCATGTTTTAAGAATGTGAGAATTTCGTCAAGACAGTGATGGCTGACAGAGAATAATGTGCATAACGACATGAGGATGATGCTGAATTGTAACCTGCTAGTGGTGGACCCATCAAATAGAGGCTCAGTTGATTGCCGAAGTAGTTCCTCCAGAACATTACTGTCATCAGGTTCTTCCTCTTCGGATGACATGTCCTCAAAATTCAGAGTAGCGTCCTCCTCCTCTGAAATTTGATTATGAATTTCGTCCACTCTTGCAAAATAATTTTGGGCCATCTCTTCAAAATTCACTTCTGTGTTGGGAGGGGCAGGCTCAAAGTTTTCATAGTCTTCAGCATCGAGGAACTCCTCGTCATTGTCATTTTCAGGTAGTTCTTCCTCCGAATGAGCATCAGTGTTGGTGGGCTGTGCATGTCGGCCTTCATTCCCCTACAATGATAAGTATATTTTTAATTGACTGGAGACATGTAAGAAGACATACAGAATATTCAAAAATAAGGTGAGTAGGTTGGAAATGCAAATATCGTGACAATGTCAAAATTTGCATTGCAGTGCCCTTCATTATACATCTCCGTCCTTGGTTTGAACCGTTCCATGTGGCAGTGCACATGGAATTAAAGAAGAGCACTTCTACAATTATTCAATAATAAACGTACATGGAGAACCATATAAAACTGAATGTTGTATGATAATTACCAGAAGTGGTTGCTGCAGTTTTCTATCACGGCCATATTTTTTATGGTGACTTTGCACAACATGAACTGACTGTGTTTTAAATCCGTGACACCTTTCGCAACCGCACGGATATCTTTGAATGCCTTGGCGCGCTGCGACTGCCCTTTCGATGTGGTATGCTTGGCCAAGTTCATTTCCCCTCATATTTCTGCAAATGCACGTATAATAAAATGACAATGACATCTCACTTCCTTTTGGGACCCTAGTATGGTTGACGTACCATTTAGTAATAATGCTTAGAATCAATGGACGAGCAGAGTAGTTTCTATGGGGGGGTTTACAGTGTTTCGAATGTTCCCAATTTCTGTTCCGAACTGAGAATGACTTTGTCACTATAATGGGGACAAATAATTATGCAGAGTTTGGGAAAACTCCTCCTTCCAATTGGTAACACTGAACCTCTGTTATGATCGCAAACCACAACAACTCTGGCGAAACTGTTCTTTTTACAAACTGCGTAACATTCTATCTGCCATTACAGTGGTGTAAGTTTGATTGTTTATTGATATTAAGTATTAACATTTCATGAATCTTTGTATTTTGATGTTTGAAGTACTAAAATATGATAAGGGAGAGAGAGTCACCTTCTTTACAATTGTTTTCTCCGCAACTGCTGCAGTTTTTGCAAATATCGTTACAGTGAAGCCAGATGAATGTGCTTCGGAGTCTGCAAAAAAGAGTTCCATGCCACAACTTAGAGACAGTTGAGTATGCCATCGTTTTACAAGGTAGTACACTTTGTTTTCCAACTAATCTTAATAGTGCAATGCTTTGGACATTTCCCTCCAACATTTCAAAAGTGTAATTGAGAAGCAATGCGCATGCACACTGTCGCTGCTTGTATCACTTTTATTTTATAATTTGCAGACCTTGCTTTCCTAAGTTTCAGAATTCTAAAATTCTGTCACTCGACTGATAAGAACTGGATCATAGAAATGTAGAAAGAAGTCCTCAGGAGTAATTCAAGTAATTACAAGAAGAAGGAAACATAACTTTATTGCATACATTGGTAGGCAATGTTCCAGTTATAATTTCTATGAAATGGACTTGAAGACTACGTGAACCCTAAATCAATGGAAACAATGCTGCATGTGGCAGGTTAATAGAAGTTTTAAGCAATTTAAATTTGAAGAACACAGTTACATATGTATCAGTTGTTTTTCAATTGCGATAGAAAATGATAGTGTTACAAAGAAGGAAATACCTTTTTCATTTGAAGTTCCGTCATCTGTAGTGCTTCAGTTCTCATGTCCGTCGTGGCGACAGTGCGTGACTCGCATGCTGTGGTCGATCAGGCGATTGAAGAGAGCGTCTACCGTCATAGAAGTCGTTCAAAAGCATTCAATGATGAGTGAATTACGTTTGAAGACCTACAAAAAGTTCCAAATGCAAAAAAGGAAAACGAAAAATTAGGAAGAAGAAAGAATTTCATGTGTTTTTTGAAAACATCCGTGGAACGAGCTGGAGCAAACTGCAATATCGAAAGGAATAGGAGTGAAAGTTTCCATTACCTCATGCTATTAGGGCGGAAAACTAGAAATGAGATGAAGTGGGGACAACCGACGAAGACAGTCTATCTAGGGTTTGAATTATTTCTGTTAGTAACCTAAAGTTCATGATAGTAGGTACCGATAGACATGACTTCAGTGTTTTATTCAGTCGGCAGTAAGTGTTGTAGCAACGGCTTTACATCATATTGCTTCTCACAGTGTATTTCTGTAAAAACATTCGAGGAATGGAAGGAAGGGAGGTTCCTTGCACGTGGAATGCGACAAGTGACTAGAGAGAAAGGAAGTACAATTCCCATTAACTAAGGAGAGAACTGCAGGTATTTTATGCACTCTACGAAAGAGTTTGGAGATTGTTTATCGAGTTTCATTACGGAAGACTCCGAGGTGGAAGTTTAACGCGACACTGACATTTTCAACAGGAAAGCACAAAGGAAACATTGAACGTCTGCTTACAAGAAACTGTGAGTGTTTACCCATTTTTTTTTTTAACCTAAACTGTAAAAACAGGAAGTTCTTTTTTTTCGTAATGTAGTTTTCGGCATACAGTGCGTGGCAAATAGTGCTTTCTTTTTGCATGTTGCATTTGTCATTTTGCAGTTTTGTTGATGTTCATGACTGCCCCATTGGACAAGCCCTTCTCATGTGTAATAGCTGTACCACTACGAAAGTGCCGAAGAAGCTAAAATCAGAAGGTGCACTTGTACATGATGAGAATGGAAATTAGAAGTGCTGCAGACGTCTTTCAGAAAGTTCGGTAGTCTACATTAATGTTACCTAAATTTGGTATTTCTTTTTAGGGTATGGTATGAGATGTCCTAGGGATACGTGCCTTAAATTCCCAAGTTAATGGGCGGCGCCGCCAAGTTTTCAACGTCAGAAATGTTTCTAAAAGAAGAGTTTTTTGTCGTCTTTGCGGTGCATATTGTGCAGGTATGCCGCTGATGAAGCTCAGTACGCCTACCATGCGAGAAGAACGGTGGTCACTGCGTTTAGTTTGTCTCCTTCTGCGGTGTGGTACGACAAGAACACTGAGAAAGAAACATATGTCAAAGACGTACGCAGAAGAAGACGTGCCAATTCGACCCCATGTGGAAGTACCAACGATGATAACCTGTGTGTCATTTCAAGTAGGTGGACCAAGTTCAAGAGCATGTCGAATTCTTCTGAAACTTAAAACGTGGAGTGCAGAATCTATATTCTCAACAACGACAACGACTTCGAGGAGTAGGACGACGAAAAAATTGCAGATCTACTGCGAAGGAAGGTGAGTAAGAAGAATACATTCTGGTGAGCAATACATATGGACAACCTTTTCAATTTCATAGGAACAGGAACAGAGGAAATTTTTTTTCGTGTCAGTTTAAATGTACTAGTTAGTGTTTTTTTAAATCGCGCAGCACTACCAATTATTGAAATTTTTTTTTCTGTTTGCAACTAGCAGCGAAAAGGAATCAAACGCGACTGAGGTGGGATCGGAGACGTTGAAGGATTTCTTATAAGCTTCTTAGTGACTGAACTTTATAGGCCCAAACAAACAAAATGGAAATGGTGACAGAAGCGGTAAGTTAAAAACAGTCAGTCCTTTGGCTCCTTCCCGTCCTGGTTTTCTAGAGCATGTTCAAGTACAGTAAGAGCCGGAGAAAGAAGTTGATGCATTTGCCGCCTGTATGACTTCCTGAAATGTTGCACATCAATGAGAGCTGGAAGGTCCAGCGAAGCTTTAATGTAGTGTTGTACATTGGTTGGGACATGTAGTCCATTTTCAGTTTGCATTGTTTCAATGCATGGATTCAAGATTCAGAGAATTTAGTTGATGAAGAATGATGTAAAATCGGAGTGTAGTACTAAAATATAGGTCGGTCGTTTTTGAACAATAAAAGTGCATGACAAAGCAGTAATAGATGTCTAGTTCTTTATATGATGTGGAGGTATAATATAAAATTTTATTGAAAAGGGAAGTGTTACATTCAAGATTTTTTTTCGCACTCAGTTTTGGAGAGAGTGGTGATTTATGTGGGTGGATGAGAACTCCGTTGCTTTATTTTTAAGTGAAATATGAAAACGTCAGCAATGACGTTTGTGAGGAATGCGCGCAGTATCACTGACGTACATGGTTGAGAAGAATTAATGTCTGGTGGACAAGACATGAGGTTTTCACAGAATGTATTTGCTAGTTCAATTTAGTGGTTCTGCTAAATTCCTTTATATGATTTATTTTTATTTTTATGTCGTATAATTACATGGGTAAGAGGTATAGGAACTTATATCCCTGTTATTGACAATTGCCAAACGTAAGGTACTGGTGTTTGTAGTACCGTATGAAGCTAGTAGGCATTTGTAGCGGATGATGTCTATTATTCAATGAAGTCCGTTTAGGACAGTGATGTTTAATTAGAATTGTGCATCCTTGCATGGATATTTCGTTGTCGATTTTGTTGTCGACTAAACCAGCATGAAATTATGTGTTCTTTGTGTGGATTAATTGGAAAAAAAATTTGAATTATTGAATTCCATTACAGGGACTGGAAATGTGGTTTTTAGAATCAATGGACAATTTCTAAGAGCTTGTATATGTGACAACAGATGCAAGGTGGAGAAACATCAGCCGCTATCCAGAAGGTAAATAATGTTTTCAACTTAAAGGACTGTTACATTCAATGTCTGGTTTTTTGCACAAAAGTTTGGCTTATGTGGCATTTTCATTTTGTTAAAAGTTGAATACATGATTCTATGTTAGATGGACGGAATGCTAAGGTGTATTAAGCAGACAGCTAATGTCATTGTCATTGTCATAGGGACTGGGAAGCAAAGGAAGTGTTAGGAAGGTGGTGGAGAAATTTGTTCCTTGGAAAAAGCCTACTGCTTCAGAGAAAGGCGAAAATGTTACTTCACCTCAGTCCACGTCCACTGGTAAGGGAAAAAACAAAGGAATGCCTTTGTCTTCCAGTTCAAGGCCTAGGAAGTCGCTTCGTATGTCAATTCCTGCACAGCTTTCCGTAGGAGCGGAAGCTGGAGATGTGCCGACAGGGACCCTCGGAAGACAAAGACGACAGTCTGGAGCATTATCCTGCGTAGGCGAAATTCATGGTGAAAAATCTAGTGCAAGTCCCCAAGGTAAAAAATTAATGCAATGCACATATCATTTTGTGTAAACTTGTGAATTAGTTTCTGAAAAGTAATGATACAGTTGTCAATCTGAATTATTTTTTCTTTCTCTTACCGTAGATTGGATTTCAATAACTGAGGTATGAGGATGGAAATTTTTTTTGGGTCCATGGGCACTGTAATTGTGTTGCTTGGATTACGTTACCGTATGTCTTCTCAGTATCAAAGGAGCAGCAGCAGCAGCTGAATTAGGGGAGAAGAAAATATTATTTTCCGTACTACAGAGGATGAACGTATCGAAGAGGTTTCGGCCGGTTGAACGTTGTCTATGTACATCATTGACTTTTTCCGTGATGTCTTCCCTGTGATTGTTGCGTGTTTTAAGTACAGCATTGTGAAAATGGTCCCAACCAGTTGGGAGATCCGCAAGCGTACCCTACTATATTTAAGGATGGTGATCGCAGTAGATAGTGAGGGTCTTCGAACCTTGGTTGATGCATGTCTAGCAGTGTAGGGGAGTCGTAGAACAGAATTAATAATATTTAAGGTCAATTGAATATTACATGATATACTATACAGAAAGAATGTGAAATTCAAAAGAAATGTATAGAAGTTATAGAAATTGCTACAATGTAGACATGTCATTCAAAAAAAGTCCTAAATGCATTCAGATAAAAATGGATGCTGTCATTGCAAAAGGATAACGGATGTGTTGATCACACATGCAAGATAAGTGTAGAAGATCTCATCGAATGGTAAAAGATTGAGGAAAAGGCCTTCTCCAGAAATGAATGACGGTGAACTGTTGGTTCCTACGTTCGTCTAATGTCTTCATTGTGCAAGATTGCAGGTCGTCCCGTCCTGAAGGCAAGAGATAGAGAAACTCCTACAAGTGGTGCAAGAGACGTTTCCAAAGGCAAGGAGTCTTCAACGACGTCGATGAAGTCGTTACAGTCAGTGCATGTGGAAATTTTCAATCGAAATAGGGAGCGACGATTTTCTATTTTGAAGGGTGTGCGGTCGAGGGAAGGACAAATGGATGAAGAAAGTCCTATTGCCGACGCCTCCAGTTTTCCAAAGGCGGGAAGAAAGTTTGCATCTTCGGAAATTAGACCAGAAGACAAACAGTCACGTCGTGAGAATATTCGAAGGTCTGCAGCAATGGAAGATGGAGACGAAGTAAGACTATTTTTTTTTACCAGTGAATGGATCATGTATAATCGGGTCCTTCCTGTTGTTATTTTCATTGGCAATCATTGATGGTTATTGGTATTATGATATCAATACTTAACTGTCGTTTGTGTAGTTATTTTTGTACCGTACTAACCATTGCAGACGTCGAATTGTTGAGCAGACTTCAAACGAGGAGGATGAAGACAGTAGGCATGAGCCAGTGTACCCTTCACCGTCACGAGTTCAGTCACCGATCCCACCAGTGGACTTCCACAGTACTGACCCCAATGAGAATGACATAGTTGAGAATGAGGACGTTGGAGACGTAGTTGTAGTACATGAACGAGCAATTCATGATGATGCAGACTCAGAAAGGGATGTAGAGTATTTGCTTTATCCAACTGAAGCAGAGAAAAAGAAAGAAAGAAGGCAAGAAAGAGCTTGGTTAGAAAAAGAAGGTGAAAGACGTCGAAAGGAAGGCCTCCCAAGGAATTTTCTTCTAGTGGATGAGCAAACGAAGAAACCGTACAGTGGGGGAGTGGGGGACTGGAGGAAGGAGTTGATGTTGCTATCGTGAGATCTAGACCCAGCGATAGGAAACATTAATAAACAACCAGAAGGTGCAATCGCAGAAATAGCAGAGTGGATTCAGCAAACATGGGAATACAGCTCACCAGTGAAGTTTGAATTCGTGAAGGAAGTCATAGCACGCGGTGTGACGTTGAGGCGTGTGGAACTGTGGAACAAAATTCGTAATGGAGAAGACAAACCGAAGGGAATTTCTGACCGAACATGGCGAACTCTAGAGAGACAACTGGACAACCCAGCATCTATAAGAAAATCAGAAAATTGTCGTAGAGCTAATGCCAGCAGGGTGAACTTTGGGAGAACCGGGCCTTCAGGTGAAGTCGGAGTCAGACGAAGGCTAAGGAGAATTCTACGGAGATCACCGGATCCAGAGGAAGTGAGATTCGAGATGTCACGCGACAAAGGTTTTGGTGGTCGTCACACAATAAAGGAAAACAATTCAAATGTCATGCATGGAAGCGGACGTCGAAGATGTGTAAGTATGGATGTGGAGAGAAGCATGAAGTCAACGGCGAAATTTCAAGAAGACAGTGGCACTGAGAACGAGGATGAAGAATATGCAGGAAATGCCATGGATAATGTGGAAGAATGTGCTGTAGTCGTACCTTCTGGGGAAATTGTTCTCCGAGAAAGAGTAGCTTCCATGTCAAATGAACAAATTTCGCAGCATCCATTTGTATTGAGAATGATGCAAAGGCTGGAAGCACTTGAAGCTAGACAAAATGATCCTTTCGAGGAAGTACGCAGTGAACCCATTTCGGAAGTTCGTCGTGAAAGTGACGAAATTCAGGTAATATGAACTCAACATTGTCCTTAGCAATGATTTAAGAAGGATGAGAATACAGGAAGAGAACTGCATACATTAATTGTTCAATATGACAGGATACTAGAAATATTAATCTGTACAGTTTTGCATGGAATGTTTTCTGTCAAATGGGAAGCTGCGAAGTCGCTCCACTTAACGTGTCAATGTGTGTAGGATGTTGAAGTTGTTGCTCAATTGGAGGAAACTGAAGTCACTCCCACATCGCGGAGGAATTTGAAGACCGCTAGAAGAGTGTGATCAGTTGACAGGGCTCACATTCAGTCGAAGTCCACTGTGGAGCAGAGGTTGGTTTCCTTCTGCTCTTTGCACAGGAATTGTTGTACTTGCCACAGGAGTTGACAAATGAAGAGCCGAAGTGGGTTATTATGTTCAGTTGGAGGTGTAGTACTAGTGTGAGAATATGTAGGCAGTTTAAGGAATTATACTGTGATTGTTTGGATGTGGTGTGCGACCAGTCAGTTGTATGCCATCATAGCGCACAGTGTAAGTTACGTATGTAACCCTTGCATAGGGATTTGTGTAGTTTCAGAAAGTTTTTGCCATCATCTCTGTGTTGTTTACGACATAGGATTTGGAGAGGAGATGACGCAGTGTTCATCGATTCATATATGGAATGTTTTTTATTAGCGTGCTACGTAATGAATAACATGGTTCATTTGATGCTACTACAATTCAATTGTGTTCCAATATTATAATGGAGAAGTGCATGACAAGCACACGTGATTACGAATATATGAAATTGGATAATTAGATGTACTATTTTTGTGATTGCAGTGCGATCATGACTATAAATGAGACAGTTCACCGATTATCTGATGTCCAGATTTTACTTTAGAAGTCTGCAGTTGATCGCATGATAGCACATATGAAGACCAGCAAATTCTCTATGAAAGGGAATCAGCATATATTTAAGAAAGTGGGAGATCAGAAATCGGTGAATACACGTGTCAGTTTGACAAGAGAGCCCCCACCAAAGGAAAAGGGGTTGTAACCACAGAAGTTGACAAAATCTCTGTGGAAATTGCCAGAGTAATTGCCAGAAATTCGTCAAAAACGCGGGTTAAGTGACAGAAATTCGTCAAAAAAGTAGGTTAATTGAGACGTTCCCACTGACAGAGCAATTAACAAGTTTCTGTTAATTTTCTGTCATTTACACCACAGTTTTCCTCGTAGTGTATTGATGTTTGGGGAGGTGTCCAAAAAAATATAAATTGCCACATCAATAAGTTAATTCATTTTGACTACAGGTAAGTAGTAAAAATCACTATGGTCTATGGTAAAATGTTGACCATATGTAAAAAATTTAGGGGAAGGGTAGCTACATGGCATGCTTTGCAAAAAAAGAGATGGTCTTTATACAAAAGGGGCGGTAGGAGGTACAACAATCTATATGGGATATGTAAAGCAAGAATTGTGTTCAATGAAAAATGTTTGAAATAACGACAAGATGTATAATGGTCAAGTTCCCATATTCTAATTATCCCATATCTTTGTCTCACCATGAACAGAGAATGGAAATAAATATGACCTCTCTACCCTTCATTCTCACTTTCAATGAAGAAATTCCTTCATTTTGCCATCAAAAATTCTCTTGATGGTAGATGGTAAGTTTTCTTTAATTCTTGTTGAATTCAACAATTTTGCGTGTTCATTTAATTTATTTTAAATAATTATTTTTGTTGATCTTGCCTTACGGGTAGGGGATGCACCAATTGATGTCTTAAAAAAAGTCTAATTTTATGTCTCTAAAATCCTAAACCCAAAACTAAAACCAAATGCCATGTTAGAAATCAACGGGGTCCAAGTTACAATCCACGTCACTCATTGGATGGATGAAATAATATCCTACATGGCACTTCCCACCTATGTTGTATTTATATGGCAATGACTTGTCTAACACATGGCGCATTTCAGAGAGCTTCAAAGACTACGTTTTCTGCAATGTTAGGAAAAAAAACTAAAATCTTGCATGTTTCTTGTGATTTTTGCATGTTTTCTGACCTTCAATCATAATGGATTTTAGGAGACATCTATGCTTATCACTTACCTCTAGTAGAAAATGATGTCCAGATCAACAGAAAATCATCATCTTTTTGTTAATTTGAGCACTGTATCGACCATTTTCACAATTTTTTGTTGATTTGGCACAAGGTAACAAAATGGTTACAATTTTTTGTTAATTTTGGTAACACAATGTCCAAATGAACAAAACTGTGAACACTATTTTGTTCATATTCACAAGTTTTTGTTGATTTGGCACGAGCAACAAAATGGTCAATTTTTTTTGTTGATTTCAGTAGTCCAATGTCCAAATCAACAACATAATCAACACTTTTTTGTTTATTTAGACTTACAAAATTTTGAAATATTTTTTCGTCATTTGGGCAATGTTTAAATCCCCACGGTTAAATTCTATGTACAATTTTCATTTAATTTAACACTAAATCATTCACATTTCGGTGTTTTTTGAAGTCAGCAGACTTTGGTGGCCGTTTCGGCACAGTAAAATACTTTTTTTGAAGAAACTTTGAACTAATAAAAGTTAGAAAATTAAACTATCTTTCACCTCCAAAAATCCGTTTGAGATTTGGAGTCTTTAATCAAAAGTTATGGACAATATTCAGAGCAGGGTTGAAATGAACTTTTTTTTTGACATTTTTAAACACCCGCTCTGAATATTGTCCATAACTTTTGATTAAAGACTCCAAATCTCAAACGGATTTTTGGAGGTGAAAGATAGTTTAATTTTCTAACTTTTATTAGTTCAAAGTTTTTTCAAAAAAAGTATTTTACTGTGCCTAAACGGCCACCAAAGTCTGTTGTTCTTACCAAAAAAATGAAAAAACAATATAAATGTAATTCTAACTCACTTGTATTCATATGGATTTTGGGGTGGCTCAATGGTTAGAGCCTTGGACCTCAACCGAGAGGTCCAAGGTTCAAACCCCCACGGCGGTGGTCGCCTACATGGTGGTGGTTGCCACGTGGCGCGATGTGATGTTGCCACGTGACAATAGAAAAACAATTTTTTTAAATTAAAAATTATTAAAAAAAAAAAAACTCGACTAAACCATCAAAAACAGTAACAAAAAATCAACACTTTTGTGTTAAATACTGTCCAAGTCAACTCGACCTTTGTAGCAAAAAAAATCAACACTTTTGTGTTGGATTTTTGTTGTTCTGGTCAGTTATTTTCTACTAGTGTACCCATCAAATTGAACGTCTTCTTTTGTTTTTTTCAAATATAAAAAAAACACTTGATTTTCATATAGTCAATGTTGGCACAATAAAACTATGGTCGTTATAAACCTCTTTACAAATTTAGAAATTGTTGCTAGAGACACTCCAAACAATTCTATTATGCTAAGTAGGGAATTGTCGATAGCAAATCTACTCAATAACAATTTGTTTGTTGACATCCAATTTTTGACCTTGAATGCCTTGGAATGATGGAGGTGGGCTGCGATGCATATAATTAGCTAACAACTCACATAAATAATTGAATGTCCTTATAGAAACTCTAAACATTTTACAAAATCTTTTAGGGTCATTGTGCATTAATTAATCACAGTAAAGGGCCTACTAATTCAAGGATCTTGGTTTTATTTACCACAATCTTTATTGAATGTCAATTATGTCTTTAGGTTGTAACTTGAAATCCATCAAAAGATATACAATGTCTTCCTCTTCCATAGAAGAAAGTAATGCACTACATTGAGATAACTTGAACAGAGATGCCATTCAAGGACTTTTTCTCCCTTTGTTGAACTATCTCACTGAAAAGTGATGAACCATTATTCTTTTGCAAAACAACATTAGCAAGAAAATGGATGAGCTAGACCATAAATCTAATAATCCAACACTAGAATTATCCATCATGATGTTTTACTAATAACTCTAATGAAGAATACTAAAAAGAAATGATGCTAGAAACTATCATACATATATATATATATATATAAATTATTATATATATATTTGTTCATAATTAATACATATTTGATGTTTAAAAAATGAACTTCTAAATACAGAAATAATATTGTCTATTATATTTAGGATTTAGGATTCAGAGTTTAGATAACTAATAATATAATATAATAATGGCAATGCAGAAATGAAGGCAATAAAAAAAAAACTTTTTTGTCCTATTTAAGAGAATCTAGTTAATTATCTTCGTAGAGAGTTCATTTATAGAGTGCGTTTGTGGAGCTTCTATTTATTACAATGTGGGTATAAAAGCTTTATTTAAGGAGTAATAAATTTAGCCTATAGTAATATTATTTTATTTTCTAATTTGAAGAAATTTCTTTTCATCTATATTTCTTGTTTTTTTTTTTGCACTTTGGTATAAAAACTCTAAGGGAAGAACCACAAAGGCCACCACTTATATATCGATTTATACTAAAAGTATGGTGATGCTCATTGATTTGTTCAAAAAATAAAGAGAACTTTTGCTCATTTCTATAGAGTTGGGTTTGGGGCTACAATTCCAATAGAAACGACATTACTTTCGAAGGCCAAGTTGGAGTTCTAATCCAGTTTTTGGCCCCACTTCAATTGTTGGCCCTTAGATCCAACAATAGAAATTGGACTTTAGAAGTGTTGGACTACTCTAGTTATCTATGTAGTGTTTGTATTGACCACAATGCCATTTACCACAACAAGATAGAATATATTATTTGCATCACTTTGAGCATTTTTACAATTGTAGGAAGCGTTATTTTTTGGAGGGATAGAGAGATATGCAGAGAGACATTTGGTCAAATGAACCAATTATGTTGAGATCAAATTTTACCACTACATGCAAAGTTCTCATGTATTATCTCAAAGTGGAAGGTTGTAGACCAATAAACAAAACCATCTCCATTCAAATATCAAGTACATGTGGGCATTTTGCAACACAGTTGCTATTATGTGAGCGTAGGATCTTGAGCCTATGAACATAGGAGCCTAGGTTCCTATATTATAGGCACCTTCTATACTTATAGGATGTTTATAATATAGGTGTCTATGTTGTAGTACCTATGTTGTAAGCACCCTCTATGGTTATAGGATATTTATATTATAGGTGTCTATGTTATAAATATGCATGTTATAGACATCACCAATAGTTGTAGAGTACCTATGTGCCAAGGCTCAAGGCTCGTAGGCTCACATTTTTAGGCTCACATACTAGCACCGTTGCATTTCACAAAGGCATGCTTAAACTACTTGTTAATCCTTAAAGGACTTATTAGATGCACTATTCATTATTGAAAAAGATTTTCTATTTGTACCTTCTTGTCCACTCATCTCTCTTCCCTCCTTGCTCAAGGAGAAGTGCCAAAGCTAACTACAATAGGTGAGTCTATGAGATTGGAATGGGTCCAAATGAAAAATCCGCATTTATATTGAATAAAATATTCATTCTTAAGAAAAAAAATTCATTTTTTTGCAATCTTCCTCATCCTTAAGTTTGTAGACATTGAGCTCAATTTTTCAATGAATTTTCCATATCCTACGTGTTGAAATTGCATTTCAGTTATCACAGTTAGGTATTTCTACCTTATGTAACTCGGAAACACAATTAGAACACTCTATGCAAGGGCATAGTACACTAGAAGAAACCCATGTTTTTTGTGACGAGCCTTGATTTTTTCTGACGGATTTTTTTTGATGTCTAAGTTGACATTTAGCTATTTTTAAGTTCTTAATGATGTTCATTAGATCATTTGGATGTCATAAAAAACATAAAACCAACTAAATGTCAACTTAGACATCAAAAAAAATCCGTCAGAAAAAATCAAGGCTCGTCACAAAAAACATGGGTTTCTTCTAGTGGTAACAATTATGGGGAAAGACTCTAAGCTCAAAATCACACTATCTCTTGAAAAGATGCTACCCATCTACTAATGACCTCCCTCTCGCCAAAATTCCTTGCCGTCTGATCTGAAGAAAATAAACTGAAAGTACCCTCGATGCTGTCCAAATCTAAAAATATGCAAAGTCTGAAGCCGTCTAATTTGGAAATGGGAGCCATACGAGAATACAAATGCAAATGCAAATACAAATTACAAGATACAGATATGAATATGGAAATATGGAAATATATCCCATATTGATTGCATCTGAAGTTGAAATTTGAAATTACAAATAATAGTTGGTTGGTTTAGGTTTGGTTTGGATTTGGTTTGGGAATTCAAAAAAATTATATCCTATCCTAATTCCATTAATTAATTAAAGTCTGGAACCTCTAAATCACTATGCGTTCAAAAGACATGTTCACAATAGGGGCTAGAATAGAAAGAAATGGTAATGATATGAATCAATATGAGCCCAAACAAATAAGTTTTAGTATCAATAGCTTATAGGCAAACCACCTAGAAATTGATTGTGGACATGATGACAAAGAATATTTTTTCAACATGTGTAGAGATAGAAATGAAGGGGATTGCCAAAAATTTGGTAATTTTATCACTTGAACTAAAATTACTATGAATTTTGGAAGTCAAAAGTTCGTTTGACCCCATGTCCAATATCTAGAGTCTTCCAATTCTGATCATTCAAGAACTATTTTTCCACTGCCTACTTTCTACTTTCGTGCTCACTACTTTGGAACATGTGTCATGGCATTACTAGTCCCAATCTTGAAAAGGAGAAAAAAATGCATTCCAAGCTTCGATTGGAAATTTATTCTAGCCTTGGTTGGAAATAACCACACCCTATAGGTTGAGAATGGGGCTTTGATAAAGAATGGGTGGTCCTACCTTAGCCCTTGTGTATGCAATTTTTTTTGCCTTGAGCTTCCAATTACAAACTATAAATAATTAGAATTAACACTAAAGTCAATCTTTGATTCATATTTACTAGCCTAGAATTGCTTCAAATTTTAGTCTCCAAAGCAAGGCTAAAATTTTCATCTATATTTATTTCTTAACAAATCCAACAATAGGATCCTATGGGTTAACTTGTTCAAGTACATCCTCTAAAATTTTAGAGTGAAAGTCCCCACCAATTGCAAATTCAAAGTGCCGAAACTTCAAAATGTAATTTTTCCTAGCTCTTCTAGAAGGTGAAGTTTTGTCTTTCAACATTTAAAAAAACCCATATGCCCCATAACTTGTGCATCTTAGTCAATATGTTGAAAAATGGGTTGAGAGTATATGTAAAAAACTTCAACCAATTTTTTTCCATATTCATCTTTAACCCCTCAAGGACCATTGTTCCTTTAGAGGACAAATTGGATTTTGGCCTTTTAGGCAAGTACCTATAGTTTCAATTTTTGTCATGATTTCTTGAAACTTTTTTGGAGGATAGAAGAACTGATTATCTTTGTGGGAATATATGTATTTATTCAATTGTTAGGAACAAAAATTATGCCTAAATAAGCTCACAACAAGGAAGATTAGGTAATAAAAGAAAATTTGAAAAAATTGAATTTTGAATTTTTGAATTTTTTTTCTGATAGATTATAATTTAGTCTACATGGAAATCTTTGATTCATTTCATTTAGATAAGTGATGTGAAAGTTATAGACAATCTTGTTTTTCAAGCAATCTAAGTATCTTATTGAAAAAATAAATTGTAGAATTCATTTCTGAATGCAATTTACAATTTTTCAAAAAAAAATGTTTCACATAGTTTAGTTTGCTTGCTAGAACAATCTCACCATTGGGATTAGTGCATTTTAATTCCATCTTAGAGATATTAATAAATTAGATTTTCCTTCTATCTCATATCTACTCCTACTTAACAATTTTTTTAATAATGAAAATTGAATTTTTTTGAATTTTTTTGTTCTTCATAGATTTTGAACTCAATTTCCTACTATAAAGATTTAAACCTCAAAACTCTGTAATGCCAAAATTTAAGTTAAGAAGGTTCAAAGTCAAATAATCTAATCCCGCAACATGCAAAAAAAACTTATTTTCTTCACTTTAAATGCAAATATCTTACAATTTGAATGTTTTCTAGCAATAAAAAGGCTTTGGTCTTGTAGGTGTTAAATTTTTTTATAAAGTAGAAGGTAGTATTGAATGAAAGAAAAAACTAAAACACTACTAAATTTTATGAGAAAATGAGAATTGTTAATCCCAATGGTGAGAATATTCTTGTAAAAAATTGGATATCTTTTGTTTATTTATTTATTTGAAAAATGTCAATTTGAATTCAAAAAACAACTTTATAATCTATATGTTTTTTCTACCTTCATTGTCAACAAAATAAGACTCCTCATAACTTTCACCTAAATATTTGGAATTAAATGGTTCAAATGTTTTTGAATAGATATCAATCAATACAATACAACTAATTTGTATTTTCTTAGAATATATTTTTAGCTATTCTATTTAACATTGAAATAAAAAATATCCTTATAACTTTTTAAATATTTATAGGAATGACTTGAAATCAAGCTTCACACTTAGATTAGGATGATTAGCATATATACTAAAAATCACATGAAAAATTTCCAAATTATGAAGTCAATAGGGCCTAACCAAGTTCTCAAAAAATCCAAAGTGGGATCTTTAGTCCTTTAGGGGTTAAGAGCGGGTTAAGAGACTATTAAGGGGCATACAATGCAAGGTCCTATGATACATATCTTATTGTAAAAGTCCAACTCACAATTACTATGTTTTCATCAATATGTAATCATTCTCACATTTTCATTTGAATAAAAAAAGAATAGAAAAGACGCTACTATAGTATTCCAAACATTTATCAAATGGAATGATGGAAGTACCTTTTTAGGTCACATTTTCAAGTCCATATTGTCCAATCGTGTGTCTAATTTGGCCCCTAAAATGAGTGAGGAGTTTCACATCTCCCCTAAACTCTCTAAGGTTGGGCTTCTTGCCATGCTCCATTAGTGGACAAAAAAAGTACTAGAAGATAAGAAGAGTTCTACTAATTGTCTTGCCAGAGTGGATGAGCAAAAAAATAGGATTTCATATTTCACTAAAATTAGTGGACAACCCCATTGGTTGAGATTGATAAATCTTGAGGAAATTAATATGAGTGGAATTCTATCATATCCCTTCCCACCCACTAAATACACATGATTGTGCAATTGCTCACTTAGACCTTGTAGCTCCGTTTGTGACTTTTGTCCATGGATGGAGCATGGTAGGAGGCCCTAAGAGTTGTGAAAGTTGTGAAATAAAAAGGTCCAACAAAAGGTTGATTGTCTAAAAGCATCTCTACTAAGGCCATCAAAAGGTCTTTCAATTGTAGACTTGAAAAGTCAAGTGCCTCATTGACTCAATTTCTTATCCTAGAGAACTTGCCTTTTTTCTTCAAGTTTGTAATATTTCCAATTGAAAATGGATTTGCAATTTTGCATGCCTTTAAACACCTAAATGTCCAATTTATTTTTTGAAACTTTTTAAGAAGATGCAGATTTCCAAGAGCTTTGCGGGGATATAATTTTCACTAAAATTCGATTCATGATCTAAAAATTATAAGCATTTAGTTCAAATTTTTCAAGAAGGGGCAAGTTGGGCATGGAAATTTATAGGAATTTCACTTGACTTTTGGAAGAGTAGTAGTTGGGGTAGTGAACCAAGGATCAAAGTTCCTAATGATGGGGACTTTTGGGAACCCTTAACCCCAACTAGTCACCCTAACAACAACTCAATGTTTACTTTGCATGTTGAGAAGCTCCAAGTGCACTTCCCCCATTGCCTTTGTCCATTCATTCATAGCATTTGATACTTCAAAAATAGGGTTGCCTCAACTAGATGAACAAAGGCTTAAAATTGTTTTTATAAGTGATAATAGAGAAGCATAATTAACTTGGAAATTTGGAATTATGTAGCTTCATACTGAAAATCTAAATAGTCAATGTACTCTCTGCTATTAATAGCAATATATAAATCATTAAATTGAACAACAAAATCCAATTTTTTACATATAAATCTAATTCAATGCTTGAAACACTACACTAACTATGAAATGAAAGAGCAAATCAACCATTGCAAAGATCCCATGTAAAATTTTTTAGCAAACTATTTCTTGATAAACTTTACTACAAAAAGTGTTCTCATAGCTCAAAAACCAACTATCAATGTTTGCAAATCATGCTAACCACGGTCTTACTCTTATGAGTGATAGCCCAACAGTTTCCATTTTCCAACAACTGGAAGCTAATGAATTGATGGCATAAGAAAAACATATTAGAGGATAAATATACTTAATATGCCACTATACACAAGAAGTTTACATCCTTTTCATGTACATAAATACTATTCTTCTCAAAAAAGATACATTTCATTCTACTATTCATACATAGCATAAATTATAAAATGTGTCTTTTAGTTTTAAGTATAACATGATGCAATTATTAATATGAACAAATTCTAATGAAGAGAACTACTTGAGGTTCAAAGTTTTTCTAATGGAAGGGATCAAAATTATTTACCTTGTTTCTCCTCCTTTGATTGCAATTTTCATGCCATTTGACACTCTAGTTCATTATTTAACCTTTAAAGGACAAATGGGTGACCTTGGAAATCATCCCTTTTCATTACTGTGTGAATCATTGGCTTAAGAAATAGCAAAAGCACTAATTGAAAGTCAAACTACTATAGAAGACCTCCCCTTCTCACAACAAAATTCCAAGGATGAATAGTTGTACTTCTATCCTACTAGAAGGATTCCATGTCATCCATCGGATGCCAAATGTTTGTGTCAATGTTTAACCCATAAATGACGAGGATGATGTTTTTTGGTTGATGAATGACAAAGAATCTCTCTATGTGGGACAAAAGTGCAACTATTAATCCTCAAAATTTTGTGTGAAAAAAAAATGTCTTCTATAGTTGTTTGACTTCCAATGACTACTTTTGCATTTTTTGAAGCCAACAATTCACATGATTCCAAAACAGTTGATTTCCACTGTGACCAACTCGTCGTTTAAGGATTAAGGGTTAATGAACGAATGAAACTCAATGAATGAATTGATTAATATCATAAGCAGCAACAAAAAAAAGAGCGGAACGCCATAGAAATGGATGATAAACGGTTGGATGAATGAATCTTCAAGTTTCAGTCGGATGCCTGTTTAATTAGGGTTTCGGGAATCAGTTAGCCCTGCCATCCGGATCAGCGTCGTTCTCGTTTTTCATTTCGTGGTCTTCGGAGGAATCCTAGAATTTCGTGAGTATAGTTCTTTGAATGAATTGCAGCTCGTTTTAGTTATTTTGAGCTGAATCCTTTTCCAATTGCTCTGGTTTGTCGTTTTCTTCTTACTCTGCTTTCACTGTTTTAGCTGCGCAGAAAATTGTGGCTGTCGAAGCAATTTGAGAGTCTTCTTCGGGGTTTGTGTGGCACGGGATGACATCATTCGTGCTTGTGCGGCGGTCTCCGATAAATTTATCGTCGGTGCCTTCAGCACTCAAGGTATGGCGATTTTGCTCGGGTTCTGGAAGGTCAAGCTGCCAGTCGCGGAATCCTTCTCGGTAAGTCTTCTGCTGTTTGTAAAGGATGTTCTAGAGTGGCTGCCTTTAATCCTGATACAATTTAATGTTTGTACAGTACCAATGTGTCATTTATATCCTGCATTATATTAAGTGTAGCTATCTCTTGCGGTTCCTCGTTAAAGGTTTTGTAGTTCTCTCTTTGAGCAGAACTAGACTCCGTACTTGTTGGATATGATGAATATGACAATTTCGTGATCATACAGCATTAGTCGACAATGTAGACAGAGCTGGATTGCTGTGGTTGTATCGAAATTAAAATTATCCTTAGAAATGTATACCAAGATTACTGGAAAACTGCATATAATCGTTGTATTCCGTTTTTCGATTTTCTAGTTCAGTAATAATTTGAACGTTTTTTAACGTTTGTGAATCTTTGTATGTATACCTACAGCTTAATAACAGAGTCTTTGAAGATTAGAATCGGAAAAAATTTAGTCCAAGACAATCATAAACGCAATTAAAAATGGAATGAAACGAAAAGATACCGTTTTCAGTCACTCTAATATCATTCTGCGGAAGATGTTTTCCTCTCGTGAGAACATGGTTCTCGTATGTTACTTTGGTGGTCTGTAGTCGTTTCGATGAACCAGTCAGTTAGTTTTCACTTTCTTCAGTAGTTTCTCAAATAGACGGTGGGAATGACGTTGATGGAATGATAGAGCTTACCGATGTGTTTTACTCTATATGAATTTCTTATGAGTCAGTGTTCATTTCATGGTCTTCTTTGTAAGAGTAATTGAGCTTTTTCGTCATGAGAACGAGGTGAATGTTTTATTCGTCTGGTACCTCACGTCGGGGTCGGACCTGCTGGTCGAAGTCAGGCGGGGTCTCGGGAACCAATTATATGCGATTGTTTTCATCATTAAAGGAATTAATCAGAATGGATTATGGAGGCTTCTAGTTGAGAAGTAATCTGGTGTAGTAGTTGGCTCTTATGGTAATCCTGTTCGAGGTCAATAACCTCATGTCATTGACATTTGTCTGGTTGCCTGTTCCAGGTTAAATGTTCGTCATCCTAAGAATCCTCAAGAGGTGAACCAACGGCGGGCTGGACCTCTTTATACAATCTCAGCAGTTTTCAGTAGCAAATCATCAGGTAGTCTGTTTTCTGTTTTGGGAAACTTCTTTGCGAGTTCCTTTGGATATTGCATTCTTGATGACGTTATAAACCCCACCAGGACATTTGATTCAATTCAACATGTATTCTATTTTGTAAAGGGGAGTAGATTTTCGCACCTTGTGCTTCATCCACATATGCCAGAAAGTTTCGTAAAACAGTGATATATTGCGGTTGAAATCCTCCTATTACGAAAAATGGCAGCGCACAACAGGGATATGAAGATCGTTCTTATTAAGTGATAAGTGACAGTTCAGTTGCACCTAACTCATTATACCTTTCAGCTGGACCAGCGGTGTACATGAAGGATGCGAGACTGAATAACGAGTATCTTGGTTCTAAAGACGAGCGGCAAAAGTCGCTAGACGATGAGACAATAGCAGCCATTGTAACTGCAATGGGCGGGCAGGATGGAGCTGTCGCAATCGTGCGTTTATCTGGGACTTCAGCCGTTGAGATTGTTGGCCGCCTGTTTCAACCAGCAAGAAGAGTGAGGCACGAGAGAACATCTCATTCTAACTGTGAGTGGACGCCTGAGAGTCATCGAGTGCAGTATGGAAATATGGTGGACTCTTCTGGATCTTTAGTTGATGAGGTAGACAGACTTGGCGATTTCTCCGAAACCTTTTTTGGGATGAGATTTTGGATTTTTGTAGTCAAGTTCGGAATGTGCTGCAACGTTGCAACCATGAGTGGTCTTGTTTGTGGAATGGACCGGTTATTGAGCTCATGACGAACCTTCAAAAATAATTGCCATGTTCTTATGCAGGTTTTGGTTGTGCCGATGCTGGCACCAAGATCATACACGAGAGAGGATGTTGTGGAGTTGCAGTGTCATGGAGGGGATGTGTGCGTGCGCCGTGTCCTGCAGCTTTGCTTGGAAGCTGGTGCAAGGCTGGCACAACCTGGTCTGTCTACTATATTACCCTTCCGTCTTCCTAAATTCTGTCTTCTCTTCATGCTCTCATCTTGTCTATTGTTTGCGGCAATGAGCAAAGCATGTGTTTTGAATTACCTTGTGTTCTTGCTTTTCCATGTTTTTTTTGGTAAACCTGTAGGGGAATTCACTTTGCGGGCATTCTTGAATGGCCGTCTGGATCTTGCTCAAGCGGAAAGTGTCTC
The DNA here is from genome assembly GCA_947034895.1 of Rhytidiadelphus loreus. Classification (NCBI taxonomy): domain Eukaryota; kingdom Viridiplantae; phylum Streptophyta; class Bryopsida; order Hypnales; family Hylocomiaceae; genus Rhytidiadelphus; species Rhytidiadelphus loreus. Next base: position 67,072,234 of record OX344762.1, read on the forward strand.
ACAACTCGTGGCCGCTAAAACCTCTGTTGCAGCACAATCTGCTCTTGCTGGTATTCAGGTACGAATCTTCATGATTTCTTAATGTTGAATTGGATTTTGTATTTGTTTAGCATGACCTTGTCTTATTGCACTAGGTTTACAAAGTTGAATAATTTATTGCACGGAAGGAACTATTTTTTAATCTTGTTCCATAATGTCATTTTCTTAAGCTTGTGAACTGCCACTGTTCTTTGGTGTTCTAGATGTCTGAATTACATGGTTCACTCTGTATTTTAACCTCGGACTTGGCCGGTCATCATTCAGGGAGGGCTCTCAAGTTTCGTGCAAGCTCTGCGTCTGGAGTGCGTAGATTTGTTGGTGGAGATGGAGGCACGCTTGGACTTTGATGACGAGATGCCCAGTTTAGACACAAGCGCTCTAGTTACCAGGATTGAGACTATGTGCCAGCGCTTACAGCAAGCATTATCCACAGCTGGTCGGGGCCGCTTGTTGCAGTCCGGCTTGCAGGTATGACTTCAAGATCTACATGGCTATCTGATGTCCAATCTACGTGTCTATTCTCCAATGAAATTCTCATCTGATGGTGCAGTTGGCCAGATGTTATGTTCGTTAATGTTTTTCATGAATGAAATGCTTGGGAATGGCGAAGTGGTTGCTTGTATCGTTGATCGATATGATCGTTCCTTCAGGTTGCTATCGTTGGGAGGCCAAATGTCGGCAAGTCCAGTCTTCTGAATGCCTGGAGCCAAGTAGGTGAGACCCCATTCTGTTTGAGTTTGATTTTCTGGCTGCATAAGATCGTTGGTATAAACATCAGCGTCTTGAAAACAGAAATTTTGTATCAACTTTTGTTGTACTGTCGGTTTCTTTGTGTTGCTTTTGTGTTAAATGTGTGGACTTGCCATCGCTCAAAAACTTTCTGGTTAATTGTTCTTTAAAATCTTTTCTTGCAGTTCGTATGGGCTTGTATTGCTCTATTTTTCCTAGAATGTTGGGACCTTTTTGCAGAGTGAAAGGGCAATAGTTACCGATGTTCCTGGCACGACAAGAGACATTGTAGAAGCTCGAATGGTTGTCGGAGGGATTGCTGTCAACCTGCTGGATACGGCTGGCATCCGTGATACAGTTGACGTTGTAGAAAAAATTGGTATGCTTGAATCTCATTGCCTCTTCCTTCATTTACTAGTGGAGTCCCTACGTTGTTGGGAAATTTTTAATGTGAGACCTCTAATTAACTCCGGTGGACTCCACTCTATCTCTATGTATTCCCAAGAATCAGTTACCGCTTCCAGCACCTTACCTCGTCTTGCAAGGTGGTTGTTAATTGACATTTATTTGTTTGGGATGTTCTGACACATATTATAATATTATCTTTTTGTAGAGCATTGAAATTGTTTGGATATGCCGTAAAAGAGTCCCGTGTCTCGCCATTCAAGGAAGTTTTATTTTACAGGAGTTGAAAGATCAGAAGCAGTAGCAAAAGCTGCCGACGTCGTTGTCATGGTCATAAGTGCCAGTGATGGATGGACATCAGCGGACGCGATAATTTTTGAACGCATTTGGGGCACAGAAGGCATTCTTCGACAAAGAAAAGAGCAGTCTGGTGGTGTCCTAGCGGGGCCCATGGCCCCTGCTACAGAAGTTGCATCTATTACCAATGTAGGTGGTTTGGTCTTGCTGGCATGTTTTATCCCACTTATTATCATAACAGGGTTAATTTCTGACGTAGTCTGTGTAATGGACGAGACTATTTGAAATTACGTCTGAAATTAAAGGAGTTAGTATCATTCTTAACATCTTCTGCTCTCACATAAACTAGATTTCATACCTTAAGTCTCCTTTTGACGGATGTTGTTGGGATTGTTTAGGACGTTGAGACCGCGCAGGTCCCCTCTCTCCTGGTTGTAAACAAAGTGGATAGAGCTGCAATTGGATCGGTGGTTTTGCCTCTAGATGTCCAGAACGCATTTTACAAAAGGGTGGCTACTTGTGCAACTCAAGGTGTTGGCTTGCAAGAGCTGGATATGGCCATACTAGACCTCGTTGGCCTCGGGCATGTTTCTAGTGAGGGTCAGCAGTGGGCTGTGAATCAGGTGAGCTCGGAAACTTTGACAACGCTATGATTTGTAATGAAATAGTTGTGCTTGCTATTTTTTAAGAAGTGATGCCTGCGTGTGTACGTCTGGAACATGCGGCGAGTTCGCGGTAATGTTTTTTATATGTATTGCTGACAATTCATCTTTCCTTCTTCAGAGGCAATCTGAGCAGCTCGTGAGAGCAAACGAAGCACTTCAAAGGGTTGTGGAGTCAGTGCAGATGGAGATCCCGCTTGATATGTGGACCATAGATCTTAAAGAGGCTGCCATCGCGCTGGGTGAAATCAGTGGCGATGATGTTTCAGAAGAAGTGTTGTCGAATATTTTTAATCGCTTTTGTATTGGAAAGTAATTTCATGGTTCAGTTGTTTTCTGCCTATTATGTCTTGTTGGCATCTTTTTTTAACCCCTAAAGTCCCATTGTCCCCTCGGGGGACAATTTGGAATTCGGGCAGGTTCCTATAGGTTCCTATGGGCTGAAATTTTACCCTAATTTTTTGAAACTTTTTTTGAAGATAGAAAATCTTATAAGCTTTGTGGGAATATAATTTTTATTCCAATCGGTGCCCGGAAGCAAAAGTTATACTACAAAAAGCCTGAAACTGAACTCGGCGGGCAGCACAAAAAAGATTGCAAAAATTCAAAATAAATTTTCTTAAATTTTTTTTCTCAAAGATAATGTTTTTGTCTACATCTAAAGCTTTGATTCATTCCACTTTGATTAGTGATGTGAAAGTTATGAACAATCTTATTTTTCGGGCAATCTAAGCATCTTTTTGGAAAAAAAACTTGTAGAATTCATCTGAGAATGCAATTTTCAAATTTTTTCAAATTTTTTTTTTTGAAAAGGTTAAATTTGCTTGTTAGAACAATCTCACCGTTGGGATTATTGTATTACAATCCCATCTAAGAGCTATTATCAATTTCGTTTTTCTTTCAATCTTGGACCTACTTCTACTTGACAATTTTTTGAAGTATGAAAATCAAGTTGTTATTTTTTGAATTTTTTTTCCTAGACTCCCAACTCAATTCTTCAACACAATAAATTTTAAATTCAAACTCCACAATGTAATTTTTTTCCACAAATAGAGATCAAAGTCATCTAAAATTGCAGTCCAGTGTTCAAAAAAACTTGTTTTTTCAACTTTGAATGCTCATATCTCTCAATCTTTATGGTCAAACTTCATGAAATTTTTACCACATGATCTGAAACAAGTAAAGTTTAAGATCCTACGGTTCAATTCCAAAAAAAGTTTTTTTTTTTTTTTTTTTGGACTAACGCAGTAGAAATGGCAGTTTTGAGTGGTTTTTGACAGAAAAATGGCCTTGGGACTTTAGGGGTTAAGTTTCTCACTCGGTGATTCTATTCTAATATTTGCTCTATATGTTCCAGGTTTAAATATGAGCACCTAATATAACAACTAAAATATGAGCATGAATGGGGAACGAAGGCATGTTAAATTGTTTGTAAAGGAAGCCATTGGGAAGTTATTGAACAAGTGTCATTTATGTGAATTCATCATTTGGGTGCCTTGTTGTATTCCTTTCAACACAAGTGTGCACTTGATTTATGGGTGACCCCATTCCCAATTATTGGTGTTCTACTAAGATGAATTTTGGAAGTGAATAATTGTTCATTTTTTATCCAAAATTCTCTAATTTCACCTCAACTCATTTTCTCTTCAAATTGCTAAAAAATACACTTTTCTCTTTCATCTAAATTTAAATTAGTTTTAGCTAAATTGAAACATATAGTTGTGTCTCTCTTAAACCTTGAAGGATTTTTGTTCCCTTAGGGGATAGTTATGCTCTCTAAGTTCAAAATCTTGAGCACATGGAGCAAAAAAGAGCAAAAGAATTTGAAATAAATTTGAAAAATTTGTTCTTTCTAGAGTATATTTTTGTTTATGTGTAAAGCTTTGATTAGTGATGTGAAGTTATAGAACATCTTGTATTTTGGGCAGTTGTGAGATAATAAAGTATTGGACTTGTTTTTTAATTCAATTTTTATAATTTTCAAAAAAAATAAAGTTTTAAGATTCAATTGCTAGAATACTCTCACTGTTGGAATAGCATGTTTCAATTCCATCTTGAAATTACTATCAATTTAGTTTTTCCTTCCATCATAGATTTTTGCAAAAAATTTAAGATAACCTTATAACTCTCAAATCTTTCTTCAAATTTTTGCACATTTTCACTTATATCATTGCACAAAATACTCGAACTCTATTGAATTGTTTAAAAACAAAGGTTGCATTTATAGACTCTTGTAGTATTTTAGATGAAAGAAAAGTTATTTGAACAAAACATTGCCCTAAAGCACTCAATTTATCACCTAAAATGAAGACTCCAAAGTGTTTAGAGATTAAGAATGTTCAATTAGTTTTACACAATCTTGGATAACAAGGTGCAATAATCAATATTTAAAATATTTAACCCCTAAAGATCCGAAGAGGTCATCCTTCCAAAATGACCTCAAACCTCTTTTTCTAAAGAAAAAATGTGCAATGTTGTTTAGAAATAAAATTCAAATTTTTTATTGTAGGATCTTGTTCATCACCATCAAATCAATAAAAAAAATTAATTTTCAAAGAATTTGATTATGTAGAGTTTGAAATATTTACAATCCAAGTTCAATGATTGTAAAATACAAACATTTTTTTTCCTTAGGCATAATGACTTTGGGGGCCATATTTCCAAAAAATTCAAAAGAAAAGCTTGCCTTTTTAGAACAAATGAAATTATAAACAATCAAGAACATGCATGCCAATTATCATAACCATTGGAGCAATAGAAGAATTTTTTTAAAGCCTCTTAACCCCTAAATGCTAGAAGCACCAAATTTTGGTGATGATAATACTTTGAAGTTAAATAAAACCTTAACAAGTTACTATTTTAGTAGTTTATATGTTTGAAAATTTCTTTTTGAAGTCCAATTTTAGAGTAAAAAATTTGTTTTAAAAAATGAATGATTATGATTTTCTATATAAGATTTTGTGCAAGGGTGTCCATTGCAAATGTAAATTGATTAGGCTATGCATAAATTGCCCTCTAACCTCATTTTTTTTGGTGACCAATTTATTAGAGGATTGATAGACTTCAAATCACTTTCACAGTTTAAAACCCAAGTGATCAAACATTATAATCTTTCAATCCATAAGTGATGCTGTTGTGTTTTCTTTTCCATATAATCTCTTTTTTGTCTAGTTTGAATTTGTATTATTACAATTCCAAAAAATTCATAAAACTTGTCAAAATGTTGACTATTTGTTCAATTTAAAGCAAATATCAAGAAGCTCAAAAAAAGTTTTGGGTATTTTGGGGCTAATCATTTGTAGTATGTAAGAAAAACTAAAATTTTACGTAACCATGCCCATCAAAAGTATTTGTTGCAACCAATCATCCTTTGTCAATTTACACTATTCATAAAATATTTTTTGTTGGGATGATCTCTCATTAGCTAAGATTTTGTCAAACCAACATTCCATGAAGTGTTTGTTTGAAAATCACTGAAGACGAAATTTTTGTCCAAATCCAGAGTTTTTTCCATCCATGGAAAGCCATAAAAAAATGGGTATTACTTTAAAAACAAAGTTACTTTTTTTGTCTGGGAAGCCTGTCATGGTTGATGACCTAATTCAAGTTTCCGTGGTCAGAGAGAACTTCCGCCGTCGTCTCAACAAATACGAAACACTTGCTTGCATTCCGTGAAGCTTCAGCTGGAAATCGAAGAATGCTATTGAATGCAGTCCGAATAATGCAAGTACTCCAGGAAGCTGCACTCAATGAATTCGTGATGCCGCATGCCTGAAACATCATGTCTTTGCAACTCATTCCATGTAAGCTACGCTAAGTTACGTTAAGCTTTTGTTGTTGCTTTTATGTCTCTCAGTGTTCGTGGATGTGTTCGCGTTTTTAAACACGATCTTGAGCAGACACGACGTTAATCTCTTCGAAGATTTTCTATGATAAAGTTTCGACGGCGATCTTCAAATTTTCTTTTCAAAACGTCTTCCGATTCGAATTCTTGAAGTTTTTGATAGGTTTGGTAGTTTTGGTTATGATGGTGTTTTGTGCCGTTTTGGTTTACTCTTACTGATGGCGGACCGAAGCTGATTGGCGGGACTGGGGAGAGTGTTGTTTAAAAATTTTTTGCCGCCATATTTATGGATTGGAATTTCTTTCAGAATTTTGAGATTCTTTGACTGCTGAGTTTTGTTTTAAGTTTTTGGTGTTTTGTTTGCTTAGTGAAAAGTGTGAGGTTGTATTTGAGGAATTGTGTTGGGCTGTTGTTTTTTCGGTAGTTGAGAATCCGAGATTGGGGGTGGAGCCCGGGGTACTAAGGGGAAGACGAAGCCATGACAGGGAGGGTGGTGAGAGGCAGGAGCAGAGTGCTTCTCTCCGACTCCTCGGACGAAGAGGATGACAACATTGACGTCGTTGTGAAGCACATAGTGGCGGAGGGCAATGTGGCGGCTCCATCGGTGGTTGCTCCGCTTGGCATTGACTCCATGTTCTTAGAGGACGAAATAGAAGATGATGACATCTCGGATGAACCACCTCCTGTGACCATTTTCCCTCTTGCAGAGCCCGTCCGTAGCATTCCTCAAGAGAATAATATGAATAACTTCGAAGGCGGGGGAAGTCCTCTGCATCAGCTACTTCGGAGGCGAGGAATCAACATCCACCCTGAATGGTTAGATTTGTTTGTTCGAGAGATGGAGGGTTCACAGCCAGGGTTTAGCACTTTCGGAGTGGAGAAGCAGGGTGAGCTTGCTTTGGCGCATTTGCTAATCACGGATTTTAATGAAGTTGGCGCAGGATGTTTGCCGAATTCTTTCGAGACTCTTCATGCAATCGAGCTCGCTGGACCGTTTGTTCTTCAGGTAAATCTTCCCGTTTTCTTCGATTTCAAAATTGATGACACTGGTACTGATATTTCGTGAGCAAATCTCACATCTGAATTCGAGAATAGAAAAAGTACATGTAGTAATGTCTGTGGGGGCATGACTAGATGATGAGCCTATTCCGCTGATATCAGATAGAGAGGATAATTATGGGGAAACAATAAACACTATTCTGTCATTAGGTGAGCGCAATGTACTGATAGTATTGTTTTACGAGATTGTGTCTGCTTTCAGGATGTATTGTCCATTTTGTTGTTTGATACTGTTGTGGAATATCCTTTTGTATCAACTTGCTATAGGTTATTCTCAACTCGTAGTCTTGAGGATGAAAGGTCTCAGGTTCTTCGGGATCCTATGTTCACCCTTCTAGGTGGACGAGATAAGTGACATTGGCGCTCCATTGAGAGATAGATACCATGAACGAGGAGCAGGGATAAGCCGGTGCCTAAAGCTTTCTATGACAGACGGTGTGCAACGTGTCATTGGAATCGAGTATCAACCAATCGCTGCTCTTCGGAACCTATTTCCTGCTGGCTTCAAGGTCGGTGGACACAGTTTTCTGTGATCATTTCTTTTGTCTTGCTTGAGTGGCCTTTATCATTTCTTCTGTGGATGTATCTGCAAAATGCGTTACCATTTGTGGAAAATTTGAGTTAGTTGGCGATCGTTTAATCGTTCCGCAAAGAGAGCGCTACCAGATGCTTTTACCAAGTGATCTGGATCTTGTGGTGGATTGCTATTGGGGAAGATTGTAATCTCTTTTCTTCTTTTTTGTGGACATAGGTCTGCGTGAGAAATGTATTTGTTCGACGCGGTGTTCTTCTTCTAAGTTGCGAGAGTGTAGAAATCATAGGAGGCATTGTTCAGCGTCTAGAAGAAGCACGTCTACGTGCAGTGCATGAAGTGAATAAACCGGCTCGGGGTAGTCGGTAAGTTTTATTCTACTCTTCTGCACTTTTCATTGATTGCATATGATGATATGATATATCTATCCATCATCCTAGTGTAATTTTTGTCACACTATTTTTTTGATGTCTTTTACACGCCATCTTATTGGAGGAAGTCCAAATAGGTCGCTCTTTTGCAAAGCATAGTGAAAGTTGACTGCTGAGAATATCGGAAATGGAGCTGTTTCTGATCTTGCCCCTTGCAGCAGAAACCGTAGAGGACAGACGGGGGACAGTTCATTGATTGAAAGGGCAACTGCCGAAGCTTGGCCCAGAAATACAGATGGGGCTAACCCTGCAGCGGCAGTACCTATTCCACCAGATACCCCTAGTGGACACTCTGTTCAACCGTTACAGCCAACTGCAGCAAGTAAGCTACTCCACCAAGATACCTCTATTTCATTCAATGACAAGGTTATGTCCAGCTAGGCTTCCTCTGTCGCATTTTCCAACCATATTCCAGTTATGTCGTCACCATAACTGTGCTGTGTACATAATTGTGAGAGTCTCACTACTTCACAATCAACGGTTGGGCTTGCTGTATCACTTGTCAGTACTTATCCCCTGTCGCAATTGCGCTAACTGATTCATGACGTCTAAATCACCAGAGGCGAGAGTACTGAATGATGTCATTCTTGACTTCGGTGCTTGTTAGTCATCTTTTCTAATGTTCACATGTTATAGGTCTCGTGTTGGTTTGGAAACTTCCATCATTTGTGGTTAGGGTCTGGAAGCTTTGCTACGATGAAATGTCAGATCAAAGAGTATTAGATACTATTTCCCGATATGTAGCCTCCAGCAATGATTTCAGTGCATTAGGGTGCATTATTTATTAACTTGGAGCGCAGTACTAAATTTTGTTGCATAGTTCAGGTATCTTTCAGTCGTTTTCTACTCAGGGTCAGCCACATCGTAGCGTTCAAGCATCACAGTTGCCTGACACCGATGCAAACGTTCGACATGGTTTACATGTCTCACACACCGAGACCAGGTTAAATGCCTCACTGCAACAGGGGACTCCTGCTGTTGTCCCGACACGCTCTGAGACCAGATCAAACGTCCCAGTACAACAAGTAGCTCCTGCCGCTGGCCCGATACGCACTGAGACTCGGTTAAATGTCGCGGTACAGCAATCCACCTCTGCAGTCGGTTCGACAGTTCAAAGCCTTGAGGTCAGGAGGAAGCAAACTACTATACCGTGGGTGCAGACATCTACGAACGATGCAGGGCTTCAGGAAAGCAGTTCTAGAATGCAAACAAAGGCACCTGGGTCTAATAGCACCCAGCAACGGGTGGTAGAGCAGAACACGACGCATGACAGATTTGCTCCACCTTCTGGTATGCCTTTTCAAATTCTTCAGCATGAAATTCCTCTTTCACCTAAGTTATTTTCTTGCCTTACTGTTGATGTCATCATGTTACGAATCGACTGATAGTGCATTCGTGTTTGATTCAAGAGGCTGTTGATCATCATCGTAAAGCTATGGCTTACGTTGCTTTCTAGAGTGCGTTTGAATATCCTCAAGGAATTCCCAAAGATACAAGTGGCCTTTGGTGCGCTAATGCGCTCCTATTTCACCATTTCTGAATTTGCAGCTGACAAAGCGGGGCTTTGAATCTACTACGTTATGAATGTTTTTGCCACTCGAACATTTCACATTTTAAATGCTGCCACCAGATCTTAGCATATACATATACAAGTGACCTTTTAATGTGACCGATTAATTGTCCGTTTTAGTTATAGATCTTGCAACGTTTATAAGTTAGTACTTAATTCTTGTATGCATGTCTCGAGCTATGGCCATTCTAAATTGAAGCTTTTGATATTCATGCAGGTATGCAGACTCCCATGAACTTGGATAGTGATGAAGATGAATTTGAAAATTTACCAGTTCTTCCAAGGAGGCATAATACTCCAGCATTTAGTGAAGAACCTTTCACGTATCTTGCTCTCCTAAAAGAGAAGCTATCTGCTGATCCTGGATATAACGGCGCTGTTGGAAAAATTAAGGTACTTATTTTCAATTCTATCTTGTGCAGCCTATGTCTTGAATTAGCGACTCAGTTCAATCTTTTAAAGCTAGCTTTGTCTATTAATTCTCGTGCATGTTCGAGCTCAACAATCGCCGGGTTTTTACTGTTACGGACTACAATCCTGAAATCTACAACAATGAGACTGGTCTTCTGGTTATTTCTAATTGATACAAGCTGGATTGACGGGACCAATGTCTAATTCGAAACAGTCTGTTGTTGCAACATACTCACTGCAGATCGTGTGTAGGGAGAAAGTCACCACGAACTTCATTACAATTTTAACGAGTCTGAAGGACTGATTCTCAGTGGTTGATTCCAGTGTGTTCTGACAGGCGTGAAAGACTTCCAGTATAAGGATTGTGATGAATTTACACTTATCGTCCATATTGATGACGGCAGCCTTGTAACCGAGGCACTCATCCATCATGATGTGAGAACCGTTGTCTTGTTCTATTTTGTATTAAACTTACATATATGCATTACGAATCTGTCTACAGATCAGAGCATGCTTCTGCTTAAAGCCTCTGCAAGGTCAACTTCAGTTCCTATGGTTTCCTGCTTAGATCATTCAATTTCACGAGCAGGTACTTATTTTGTTACGTGTTACAGGTAGTGCAGAAGATGGTTGGATTTTCCCCTAAAGAAGTGAACAGTTCTCTAGCTAAATCAAATTCTCAGGAATCCCGAGAAATGAAGAGCAATATGAAGCGTTTCCAACTTTTTTTGAAGAAGTTCGAGGTTTGACATCGTTCCTATCTTTGACTGGTATTATGTGATGGATTTAGTCCAAATTCTGGGTTTGTTGGATCTGCAAGCTACTGTGAACTGAACATCATTGTGAGAATGATGTTCTCAACGAAGTAATCACTCTCGTTGCATTTGTGCCTACGGTAGAGCATTGCTTGCTTCACTTTCGAGACTTTAAAGTATGTGTAGAGATCTTTGGTTACAAGAGCCAATTCTTCTGGGCTCAAACTTTTTTTCACTAGGTGAATTTCTTTAAGCAACATCAAATTGGGAGGCTGTATACCATCAGTGACAGTAGACCCCGTTTCCATGCGAAGATCAGCGACCATGGCATCTAGCTAAGTTGTGCTTACACCACTTGCTAAAAAAGCCAACCAAAGTAGATGAGTAGATGAGTTGCTGTTAGTAACTGTGATCAGTATAGGAGACTGCATCTGGTCCCTAATGGTTTTAGTATCCTTTACTTTATCGCCAGTGCTTTATGACCATCGATTGGCTGGCTGGGTGCAGGGCTTGATACATGTGCAATACAAGCAATCGCTTGGTATGCCTGTGATTTCGCACATGGAAGAGGGTGTAACAGATATTGACCTTACTGCGTTGGAGAATCGGGTTGGTAAAGATACCTTGAGACAGCGTGGTCCGAGGATTAAGCCAGAATTTATTGACGTGTCTCCCTAGAACTCATGAATGCAACTACCAGTCTTCTTTGGACCCAAGTTGCTGGAGTGTTGAACAGGTAGACAATTTTGCATGACTACTACACTTCTTTGTGATCATCATGCTGCAGTGTTTGGTTCCATGCTGTTGACTACACTAAAGAAACGCATTGCAGAAAAGAATCATTTACCAATGAAACTCCTGCCATTGGTTGAAGAACTGCGGTACCACGAACGTAATTGTCGAGGGCTGCTTTCCGACAGTCCAAGAGTTCGCACAGGATTGGCCCACAGTTATCATCAAAAGATGTACAATGAAACGCCAGACGGATCGTAGGTGAATTGTGCACGCTTTGTGCAGGCGTACGTAAAACTGGCACAAAATGTCAATGAAAGCTGAAACTTTCAATCAGCTGGTACACCCATGATATCGACCTTTTACTCTGCGGATCTTGGGTGTTGTGTGAGTGGGAGTATTGGCGAGGATTCTTCAAACCAAATGAGCTGGTGAACTCGCGACAAAATGAAGATTGCGACAACACAGCTGTTTGTCATGACCCATGTAGTTCTGTAACATTGTGACAATATGCTCATTGCATGTAAAGAAGTGTAGCCACCGGAAATCCTCGTAATTACTTGGAGTTTTGTACCCTTGTGACAAAATTCCTTTGCTTTTAAAAGAGGCATTAAAAGACAGGCTTGAGTTGGATTGCGACTGTTTGGAGTGAATTTTTTAAGAGAATTCTAATGCAATTAAACATGCATTTCTGGATGACATATGGATAAGTTCTAAACTGTTGAACTTGGAAGTACTGAGTCACAATCCAAAGTCCAGTCTTCCCTTGAACCATGAGTATTGTATTTATAATGTCCCTCATGGAAGCTTCTTTGATTGTGATAGGGCCTATAAGAATTTCATTTTGATACATTACTTATTAGAATGGTAGTTGCATCAAAAACTAGTAGATTTTTCAATCTACAAACAAGGACCCTATGCATGTGTATTTTACCATGGGTAGGATTCATTTTGTAAAGGAGTGGTGATGGAATTGAGGATGTGATATTACATAAGTTGATATTAAAGAGTTTTGGACCATGTCATTTTATTACTTTTACAATAAAGTAAGTTAAGTAATGGTCCCCAATACTTCAAATACTTCAGTGGGCCATCATAATGTTTATTTGATGGTAGAGGGTTAAATGGCATTGATGTTTGATTCAAAGGATTCTTTAGATTTCTAGCAAACTATCTTAACATTTATTTGTTGATTTGATTGACTGGTCCTAAATTTAGAAAAAAGAATGGAGCACACCATAAATATATCCACCACTATCTTGGTGCTAAAGCTAACTTTAATTCCCCATGTGGATGTTTTTCATGAATGATGACTCCAAAGAGGAAAAGGCAACATTTGTGAAGGCTACTGAATGTTATAGTGTCCCTGCATTGTCATTCAAAGTTTGTTGGGACTAAATTGGTAAAACGTGCATAGACCCATGCTAAACCACGTGAGTCAGTGTCCCCTCCCAAAGTCCCAAGTGCATTGTCATGATGCTGAATTGGGTGACTGACAACATTGGGTTGTTCTACCTTATGTCTATTCAGCACTATTTTGCTTGCTCCTAAACCCTCAGAAGCTTAGTACTGCACGTCTCAAGCCTCAGAGCAATCTAGAAAAGTAGAGACTGCATCCCCCTACCAATTATAGGTAATTGTCAGATCACTGTACTGTACATTCAAGCAAATTGAGACTTGTCAATCGCAGTAAGAGGCTTGGCACTTGAAGTTTGAAGATTTCTTAACAACTGTGAGATAATGTGGTTTTGCAAATGATCCTCACAAGCTCAAGATTGTGTCCAGAGAGCTGCAGATTATTCTTAAATGAACAGTTCCAAGAATCCTGAGAGCTTGAGATTGTTGGAGGGTTAACTTAGTCTGGTTACTTCTTGCTGCACTTGTGGCAACCATTCATATGCATGTGCAAAAAAACTAATTACAGTTAATTTCTCTAGAATTATAAATAAATAAAATAAGTGAAACTTAAAAAACAGTAGCTGGAAACACCACCAAAACTCCCAAAGTGAGACTGGAGACACACACACACCATTGTAGGCAGCAGGGCCAAATTACCATTGGCTTTATTTTGTTGAATGTACAAATTAAAGGTCCAGCTGCAAGCTGCTGTAAAGTATGAACTGACAATCCTTGGAAGTCATGATATCCCATAACATAAAAACTACAAAGCTCTCCAATGAGCATGTGTGTCAACTGCATAGGATGTACAGCACCCAAACCTCACGCCTCTTTTCTCAGCAGCTCATTCGTAGAACTTGAAAGTGGAGGCTTGTACAATAATGGCGCGTAAGCCGCCAATGGTCGACACCACCATGAGCAGCACTCCCACAATGATGATGGCCCAGTTCAAGAGCCATGAGAAGCTGAATTTCTTGGGCTTCACAATGCACAGCCAGATGATGCATGGCAACTGCAACCACATATATACGCATCAGTGATTTCGCTACTTCCAAGGGGAGGATCAGTTATTACCGACTGAGTGGGGAAATTTCATTGATAGCTATGATTTTGTGTCAATAGGTCTGACAGAGTTTCTGGTCACGCATATCAAGCAAATTACCGCTAATTGACCTAATGTGTATTGCAAGAAATGGCGTGCCAATACTGTATGCAACAGTTGTTAGAGATAGGCTCTATTGATCAACTTTCCAAATTCATGGGCCAATATAATATATGGCGTTTTGAAAGAGGCTGAGATTGTTTAACTTACAAAGTAGGTGGTGGGAGCGAAGGCAAAGCCGCCGAAGAAGCCCAGCAGAGCTCCAAAGAAGGGGAATGTCATGCCAATGAATGCCGTGAAAGCTGCCAGGCACACCAATCAATCAGAGAGAAAGTCGGTTTCAGATCTCGGCTAGTGATTAGCAAAAACCAAGTGCATTGAGAAACCAAACAATGAGAACGGGTCATAGACTAAAACTAAAACATGTTTCCTTTTAATTGAAGGCAGTGAAGGTTTTAGAGCACTTGGAAAACTGTAGAAATCATACAAAAGTATGTTTAAGATACTCTTGACATTGCCAATGGGAAGTGAAAGAGAACTACAAAATTGAGGCAAAATCACACAACAACGCAACGGGCATTGCATGTAGCGCAGCCTCTATATGCAATGCAACTTGCCATCACGGGAACCTAACGCTGCACCAGAGCTTTAACAAAATTTTGCCCAAATTTTGGGCAAAATCACAAAACAAGGCAGTGGGCAGTGCATATAGTGCACCCTGTACATGCAATGCCAGTTGCCATCCAGTTGCAAACTGTACCCGAATTTTACCAGATCGAATTTGTGCAAAATGAATTCACAACAAACTAGGTGGAACAAAACTCGTCCAATTCCCTCCCTTGCACCCCCAAATATTTAATGAATGACGCACTTCCCCCAAGACAGACAGTCCCACATACCAACATAACTCGAGCGCGTGATGATCCTGAGCTTCCTCGACGGCGTCATCCTCAACCTCTTCACGAGCACAGTCTCCAGCATATCAAACACGGGCATGGCATAGATCTGATAACTCCCGATCACATGCACCACCACCATGAGATTCGCCACCGCCACCAACCAGTCCGGCCTCGCCACATACGTAATAATATTGTCCTCGACCTGGTTTCCATACGCCCAGTACCCGATGATGGCCACAGGGAAGTAGCAGATGGCCACCACCAGATACGCCAGCACCACGCCCTTCCACATGGGCACCTTGGACGGCTTCTCTTTTGTGGAAGGGATGGTGGCTTGAATCTCGAGCACCACGTTGTGGCCGGCGTAGGCGAAGGCGACGGTGCCGAGCGCGTTGAAGGCGCCGAATATGTGGCCGGCCATGGATTGGTTCCTGAGGTGGTAGTTGGCGGTGCCGCCGGGGGCGACGAGGGGAGGGGAGCTGTGGCCGTAGGCGGCGGGAATGGCCCACGCGATGGTGGAGTAGCTGCAAGCACAAAAATGGGGACCAGAAAATAGATACATCCATAAGAATTAATCGAGATCGAATGCGATGATTCAACTAGATGTGGAAAGCTTTGGGTTGCCAAAAACAAGTGAAGACCAGCAGATAAATATCCATATGAATGTGGGATTCATCATCGCAATTCTAGCGACTTTCGACGTTAGTTGTGGCAAGCCTTGGTTTGCAAAAAACTAGCAAGGTCAGGTCTACAAGTAACATTACAAGCTAACTGTTGTTTGCAACAGACTAGCAAATCAAGACTGTCTAGTAATTCTATTCCAAAAGCTGGACTTTTAATTAACTATGTGCACAAGAGCATAGTATTAAGAATGCACGTGGTAGTAGAAAGCTATGACAGTCGGGTTAGTTAGAAAGTAGAATCGGGAACCCCAGCAGAATTTACAGATATCCGGAATCTACATCAGTCCATGGTTTGTTGTTGCTTCTTGTGGGAGTATTTTGAGATCACAAGGCAATTAATCGGCAAATACAAACGTACATGGCTGCATTACTTGAGGTTATATAGGACATGATTGGCAATGCAATGTAGGCTGGTTCGTTCCCATGGGGCAAAATTTGTGTTATGAGTGATAGAGTATGTGATTGTCTCGATCTTACCTTAAGGACATGATGGCGGCTGCGAGCGACACGCCTGCAATGGAGTTGAAATTGGGCAGCTGCGAGAGGACGAAGTGCACTGACGAGAAGATGGCAATCCAAGCGGACGTGTGATTCTGCAAGGGGCAGCTCCCCGTGCACACGATCTGGTAAAACTTCTGCAGCGATTTCCCCCCTGTGACCATGTAGACGATGTCCACGCCCACCTCCACGATCAGTTGCTGGGGCACCACGATCCACAAGCCCATCTTCTCACCAAAAGCCTCCTGCCCGAGCTCATGGTAGCGGTCGAAGCGCTTGCCCGGCACCATCTCGTGCATCTCCACCATTTGCCAAAGCGTGTAGAGAGTGATGAGCCAGGAGATCACCAGAACCGTCACGCCAGGGCCCCTGAATAATAAAAATTCCACAGAAGTTCATGCCAATGCTTTCAGTCAAATCATGCATAGAATCGTCGGCAAATACATATGCATGCTTCTAGAAATTTATCACTGAATTAGTGAACAGGAGAGGAGCTACGCATAACATGGTTTACCAGGTAGCAGAATTACTATGGAAGACGCAAGAATTATACAGGAAGATATGTGATCTCTGTACACATACCCTCCAAACTTTCAAAGCAACCATGACTAAGATACTTGAATATAACACTTCCAATAACCTAAAGGTATCCATGGTTTCTTGAGACTCTAGTGTCTACGGAGTGGGTCTGGTTCCAGAATAAGGTGGACACCCTCCTTATCATTAGAACAATAGTACTTTGATTAGCAATGTCATGGTAATGTGACTTACATATATTGTCATTATATTCTAAACAAGCAAGTACACTACAAGAAACTTAGTTCCTATATAACATTGACTTTTCAAGTAAGATTATCGTATACAAACTTCCTCACATGCACATAGCTTTTGTCAATGTAAAGTCTCCTCCCTAAATTGACCTAGAGCCAATGAAGAGATGCAAGTTCGGAAAAAAATTTGCTGAAATTGAAGTGGTCAACAGAAGACAGACTCCAACTAAGAGTGAAGTCGGTTTTAATTAGGGTAAAGAATCTGTATAGTTGTAGAGTCGATCTTACCAAGTGAGGTACACCATGGCATTGGGCAAGCCCAGCACGCCGGCACCCACCATAGCCGTGACATTGTGGAAAGTGGAGTACCACCATTTGGCGTTCCGGTCGCCGGTCACGGGCAACCAGTCGTCCACGCTCTTCACGGTCTTCTTGTGCCCAGTCTCCTGCAAATGCTCCTGCACACATCCACCATCGCGGAGGGCAAATTAATTAAGTTAATTAGCTACAATAGCTAGTTTCCCACAAGAACAGCATCCATCAACAAAGGGAACTTGATAGAGACAGAAAGCTGAAAAACAGGAAGAGCTAGCTTCAGCAATGTTGTCCTTGCAAAAGAAATTTAGATATCCCGGAAGTTAAGATGCCGTGTGAGGGAGCGTGTCTGTAGAAGGACGAGCTGGAGGCGAGAAGTTGGTGAACAGGACACGGCCGGCACTAGATACTGTCACAGTACAATTCATTGCCGGTGGGCACGTGGGTGCTCTTCAAGAACTCACGGTTGTGCTCGCTGCACACGAGAAATCCGTGCACTAATAGATATTAACTGATGCCCCGGGATAGCTGTATTCCAGGTGGTAGCTTAACGAACAGAAAAAGGTTGGGATTTGGGAAGCGTGGTTGAAGTGCTAACGTAACAGACGATTGAAACGCAGGTCGCAAAGCATTAAGAACTTACGGCGATCGAATTCTTAAATTTCTGCAAGTTTGTGTAGAATCAGAAATGCGAGACACGCCCACTACCGTTGCTGAACTTGAGTAAACACACACACACTCTCACACACACACACACACTCCGATTAACAAGCGAGCGTTCACTTGATTGTTCTGCCGGCCCGAAGAGTCGGTAGCAAACCGAGGATTTTAAAAATTACATTGCGAACCTGCCGCGCCGTTCACATGATAGCAGCCACAGCCCACAAAAGCTAGAACCTAAACTTCAATGAAGTCGTTTCTTAGAAACTAAAGGAGCTGATTTGGAGTCGGTACTGATGGTCACAATCCATTGATCGATTTAAAACCCGAATGTATACATTCAATGTCCACGAGAATCTCTAGCTACTCCATTTTCGGTACCCGGCCCCCACGTGCACGGAAGTTACCTACTCAATCATACAACATTATCAACTGATCCCTAGCCTAATCGCAACCATGGCGTGTAAAAAATATCCTGCACCCTTGTCAGATCTAGCTTACGATTAAGCATGCCGGTTAAGCATGGAAAACGTAGTAATAATTAAAACAGGGACATGGCAGCCGATCGATACCGCAGTAACTTACTTCTGAACTAGCAAAGTGGAAGGCTAACTTCCCCCCAAAACTCTCAAACCAATTGCTTTACAATATTACAAAACAACCCAACTACACTTACAAGATTCAAGCAAACAAGCTCTCTCGCTAATCCCACACACCACAAGCACCGACCCCCAAGCATGCACCCCCCAAGCACCAAAAACTCCACGCAGAGATCGGATCCACTACCTGAAATGCTTCACGTGTGGAAAGGCTAGCATTCGTATTATCTGCCATGGCGCTAGCTCCACAAACATGCGCTCCCACACAAACTGTCTGTAGTTAACGCACACAACCGTCGTCGATCGAGCTGAGCTTCCAACCTGCAGCAACAAAATCGCTTAAAGCAAAGCTATAAAAGCTGAAGTTTGGGCTACCAGGAATTGAAAGTTCGGCGAAGCTAGGAAAGACGACATATGTCAGAAACAGCCACACGCTTCCGACGTCTTTTAATTTTTGGTTTATAGAATAGCCAGCCTAGCTAGCTAGTGATGAATGGAGCAAATCGAGGGGCCTGTCTGCAGAGCCTATCTTTTCGTCTGTACGGAGATCTTGGTGCCGCGTTCGCGGTAGTCGTCGCCGAAGACTTCGAGGCTCACCTTTGCCTCAATCAGTCTTGCTCGCCTTTGGTGGTGAATCTCTTGGTTTGGGTTTGGGTTTGGGTTTGGGTTTGGGTGTTTTATTATGGGATTTTAACTTTGGAACTATAGAATTAGCTGAACCAATCTTTAATGTGAAAATGTGAACTTGAATTTATAACTTAAGTTAGGTTGTTTGTTTTAATGAATTAAGAAAAAAAAAATTAGAGTATTGCTTTTACTTTTATTTTGGTTGTGGCAGCACACTAGTTAAAACTAAAAATAGAAGAGAACAAAAATTGTTGCAATGTAATGTCATATCGTCATGA
This sequence comes from Rhytidiadelphus loreus, assembly GCA_947034895.1. Classification (NCBI taxonomy): domain Eukaryota; kingdom Viridiplantae; phylum Streptophyta; class Bryopsida; order Hypnales; family Hylocomiaceae; genus Rhytidiadelphus; species Rhytidiadelphus loreus. The sequence continues at coordinate 67,091,529 of OX344762.1, forward strand.
TTTTGTCATGTATTTTTTTACTTTCTTTATTTTTGAAATTATTTATCTCAAAAATAACTCCAAAATCCAATATTTTCACACCGTACGTTCAAATGCCACAAAATAGAGTTAGGGCATCCTTCTTTGTAAAGAGCTTTCTAATAGTATGATGGACACAACCAAGGATTGCACGTTTTTGGTGATCTCACCATATTAAGAAACAAACAAAACAAACAATCTAATTTTAAAGTATTTTTTTACTATATAGATTAGAAAGAAACAAAACAAACAATCTAATTGAATACTATACAATCTAATTTAAAAGTATAGTAAAATTAAATTAAAAGTATTTTTTAATTTTTTTAATTCATAAAAACTTCAAAATTCAATATCTTTTTTGCCATGAATCAAAATCACACAAAACAAAGTCTATGCACCCCTCCTCAAGAAGAGTTTTCCAACTGTACCATGAACGCATCCAAAAAATGCATAATTCCAAAGATCTCACTAAAACTAACAAAAAATAAATAAATAAATAAATAAATAGACTAATTTAATGTATAGATAATATAGCCCTATATTATTGATCCTATTTTCATTATGATCCATAGTTTAGGATAATCTAAGATCCAAAAAATAATTCAAAAATTCATAACTTTCACACAATCACACCATATATCCAAACACCACAAAATAAAGTTTGTGCCTCACTTCTCACAGAGAGCTTTCTAATAGGACTATGAATGCAACTAAGGGACACATGGTTCCAAAGATCTCACTATAACAAAATAAATGGCTTAATGTATAGACTAGTATCTATTGCCAGTTTGTCACAATATGATAAAATAAAATAAAAAATAATTTTCTAATTTTTTAATTCATAAAAACTTTGAAATTCAATATCTATTTTACCATGAGTTGAACTGCCACAAAACAAAGTCTGTGCCATTAGAAGAGTTTTGGAGCCATTGGGAGACCTCGAGTTCTCCAACGTTCCCGGACTGTGGGAACGTCGGAGAACCAGCAGTCCGACCTGGCACGGAGACTGCCAAGTCGGACTGCAGTAATGAATGAATTAAAAATAAATAAAATTAATTTTTTAAAAATTAATTTTTTATTTTTTATTTTTTATTTTTTATATTTTTAATTAAATTAATTTTTTTTAGTCAAATTGGCCGGAAGGTCTCCCAAAGGCCTCAATTCCTTTCTAATGATTGAGGGATGACTTTTTGACAATACCAAGTATATAACTAGGGGATGCACAGTTTCGGAGATCTCACCATAACAAACAAATTAATTAATTAATTAAAAAATGTCAAAAAACAAACATTCATTTAACGTATATATGTTTATTAAGTTGCAAGATGTTAGTGAGAAGATGTTTGGATGCTATTAAAATATCATTTGAATGAATGAATCATATGAACATACCAAAAAAAAATTGTAAGAATGAAAATATGATGGATGAAATTGTAATGCAATTTGCATTTAATAAAAGAATATATTCCTTTTGTTCAAAAATAAAGTAAGCAAATCCATTACGGAACTAGTCTAACTAGATGCCCTAATCCTAGATCTAGTTTCATTCCAACGATGCTAGAGTGTGAGTGGGGAACAACGAGCAACGAGCATTGAGCGGCAAGCGTTTAGACTTGAACGCTCATTAAGATCTTTTTTACTAAAAATAGACACATCAGAGTCATAAATAGTGATGTCAGATCCAAAAATAGTAATGTCAAAATTACCAAAATAAAAATTACTAAAAATAAAATTTTCAAAAAATCAATTTATTGCTAAAACATTTTTAATTTAAGGTAGTTATTTAGCACTCAAATGTTGTAGGTAGGGCCAAGAATAATTGCCTAACCTCTCTCACAACATGAAAGGTAGTACAACTAAAGTGATGTACAAATGAATTTCATCCATGTCATCCATTCATTTTTTTGAAATAATTGGAAAATAATTTCAAATACTATGAGAATCAATTAACAAAAAAAAAAAAAAATGTAGCAAATAGCTCATCAGATCTAGGGAGACATTTCTTATTGCTAAAGGACCTTCCTTCTATGAATTTGGGGGTTATTTGAAATGTAATTTAATAGGCAAAAAAAATTCAAAATTATTTTTTGGTAAAAGAATTTTTTTTTTTTTAAATAATTCATTTTTTGGTCAAAATTTGTTTAAACCCATAAAAATAAAATTCATTTTTAAAAAATCAACAAATGGCTCCTAGGATTCGAGGAGCAATTTCTTGTTGCTAGAGACACCTTCCCTCTATTCATTTAGATAATCTTTAAATTTAAATTTAATTTGATTTTTTTTTTTTAATATTTCAAAAAATATTTTTTTAAATTAATAAAATAATTTAGTTCAAAGTTCCTCGGAATCCGAGGAGGTTTTGTTGATCTCCGAAAAGCCTTCTATTAGCGCAAACGGACCTTTTTAAAGGACTTTAAGCCTTTCTATACCCCCAAAACAACTTTTCATGGCATCCAAAATGGGCTCCTCGGAACCAAGGAGGCTTCTCTTGGTAGTTAGCACTAGCAAGGAGAGGCTCCTTAGAATCTGAGGAGCCCTAATTAAATAAATAAAATAAAAATAAATAAATAAAAAATTTGAATTTCTTTTTGAAAACAAAAATTTTGAATTATTTTTTGAAAAAGATAATTGAATTTTTTATAATAGTAGTTTTAATTTTCTCCAAATTAATGTGGGAAAGGTGCCTTTAGCAATGCTCCTCAAATCCAAAGAGCCATCTATATTATTATTTAAAATTTTCTTTTTTCAAAATACAAATTTTCTTTTGAAAAAAATAATTATGAAGTTTTCAATTTTCAATTTCAATTTCAATAAACTCCCACATTAATTAAGGGAGGGTCTTTTGGCAACTTCTTTATATTTAATTAAAGGTACTTGAACATCAATCTTTATCCTAAACAACTAAGTTTTTAATCCCATTCAATATACATTTATCATTTAATGCAATGAACAATAGATGTATTTCATCTATCAAAGCCAACTACAATTATTTTTATTGAAATCCATTTAGCTCCATTTAGCTCCATTCATCATCTTTAAACTCATTTATAACCATAAATGTTTACTCTGAACCACGGATATAGGCATCTTATGGTGAAAAGTTTTCAATTTTTCACAAGATTTTTAAAAATTGGTCACATTTCAACACTCATCGCTCATCGCTCCCTGCTCACACTTTAGCAACCCTGGTTTCATTCTCTTGGATACTAGTGCATTGTATCTGGTGGTCAAGGTTGACAAAAAAAATTCTAAAGAAAGATTAACTTTGAAGGGGAGAATCATTTTACAAAAAAAAAAATGTATATGAATAAATAGGTCTTCCAATTTTAAACAACTATTGAATCACTAATCCCCACTTTCAATTAGTTATTCAACTAAAAACATTGACTCTAACTATTGAATATACTAGCACTTAGCTAAAAAGCAGAGAATGATGTCCATTAAGTATGGAAGCCAACCCAATTGAAATCCCTTATTCTAAATTCAATTTTACTTTTTTGTGTTTTAATGTAATAAAAATTACACCCATTGTAAAATTAGGGTCCAAAGGATTGGAATTGGGCTAAAAAATCAATGAACACCAATATGTGGCTTTTATACTTGGCAAAATAAAATCATTCATTATTCCACAAATTTTTTTTAAACATTATTCCACAATTTGTAGGGACACTTTTGAATTGTCATTGGAATCATGTAGGGAATTAAAAGACCTACATTAAAATCCAAAAGGACAAAATATAGTCCCCTATTGGCTCTACAGTGAAAAGCTATGTGGTTTTGTAATGATTGTAATGTATCTTTTATTTTCAACTATGAGTTGACCTAAATGTGTAAAGTGACTAAAATATGCACATTGATTAAAACTACAAGAAATGTCTAAAGGGTCCACAATGAGCTCATTCCCTTAATCTTCAAACAATATAATTTTTGAAAATACATTGAAAGGTTTGCCAATTTGCTATTTTTGTCTTTAAAAGATTATTAATTATTTGGGGATTTTGGACATAATGTAAAGTATGCTTTTATTTTCTGAAAATTTATGGTATGCTTTTTTTTTTCTAGTTAGAACTTAGAAGTACATTTTTCTAAAGCTTCCTTGACTTTTTAATGTTTTGAGGGTTGTGAATAAGACTCGGATGTTTTCAAAAAAGAATTTTATTTTTTGAAAATGTAAGCGGCATGCTTTCATTTTTCATTGATATATTTTTTACGTTTGTTTAAGATTCCTTAAGCCCTTAATACTTAAGGATTTTGAACAAAACCAAAATGTGTTATTCTAGGGAATGTAGTTTTAAACAAAAACAAGTTTTTGAATGACAGCGGCAGAATAGCCTTCCGCGTTTGCAAGTTCTTGCCACGCCTCGTCAGAATACGGGACCCAAGTAGCATCCTTACAAGGCAGCGGGTACTTCTTCCTGAGCCACATGATCTCGTTCATGACGACCCTGTCGAGCTTCTTATCCCAGCACCAATCGAAGAGTGTCACCTTTCCTGATGATCGGGCCTTTGTACTGTTTTTGATGCTGATGTGGAGGTTGAGGATGTCCCCCACAAGTTCACAGAGGTCGGCATCGCGGAGGCCGAGAGTAGGCGTCAGGTCCGTCTTGGTGATATGTGTCAGTGGTTTCCGATTAATGATGGAATTCGGAATAGTCCCATCGTCGCCCACAAGCTCACCGTTCTCCCAAGCGTCGAACACCTCAGTCCACAGTACCCATGTCCTCTCCTTAACAAAGATGAGTGGCAGCTTTGACGAGACCTTCTCGTCGACGAAGTGCGCCATGACATTCAACTTTGTTGCCTACATAATTCAGTATTTAATGTGTGAGAACATGTCAAAATTGTATCGGCCGGCAGCTGATAGAAAGGATACTTCCATATGAACATTATGAATGTCGCCATGTATCGGCCGGCAGCCGACACAATTGCAATTAAAGAACAACTATATAATTAAATTAAATTCCTATTGATGAAGTAGAGTTTATGATGAATACCTCAAATGCGGCCGTCGGCTTGCCTCCTCTTCGATGTGGCTTCGGGCAACCCGCCTTCACCCATGCCGCCCTCCCCATCTCCGCCACTACAAGAGAAAGGGGTGTTTTAAGTAGTGTCCTAGACATCACGTCTTTTAAGTAATGTCTTTTAAGTAAGGTTTTAAGTAAAATTTTACTAAAAAGACAATCTTTTTAGTAAAACTTTACTTAAAAGACATTACTTAAAAGACGTGATGTCTAGAACACTACTTAAAACACCCCTTTCTCTTGTAGTGCGCACAAGATCGGAACGTCTCCTTTGCCACCTTCTCTACGATGTTCAGATTAAGAGCATTGGATACCCAGACAAGCGTGTTTGGGTCTCTACTAAATACAGGAATGACCTCAAACTCCAAGAGATCAGCTTTTGCTGGCAAGCCATCAGGAAACTGTTCGGCTAGTTCTCGGCAGGCGGTGACGGTATGTTGGCCCCCAATGATATACCGGTTGACATTTGGTGCCTGCCACCACAGCATCGTTATACCACCGATGACAACAGTGGCACCCTCCACCGGGCATTGGTCCATCACCGCGTCCAGTCCTTTGTCTGTGGGTAACGGAGCTCGTTTCAATGGTATGCCGTGTATTTCGGGCTTCTTCCTAATAGACCCATAGCCCTTGTACATGGTTTTAACCTGAAATGACGGAAATCCAGGTAGTGAGAATCACCACTTTAGGGTGTCGGCTGGCAGCTGACACTATTGGTAGGAGGACATTAAATGGAATATGGGGTAGTGGTATAGAAAACAAATGGAGTACCTGACCAAGGCGATCCTTCGCAATCTTTCGGTACTTCAACTCGTTTGGTGCAATGTGAAGCTTGTTCGATGGAATGACTCCAGATAGTTGCCACTTCTGGTATGGGAATGCATGAAGGAGTCCCGTCTCCAGCGCTTGGTAGATGGCATTCACCTCGTTATCCTTTGTCTTCGTCGTCAGGTGATTCCCGTGAACCAGTGCTTCGTCCAGTGTGAGAATAATCACCCGATTCGGATCGTCCTTTCCCTTTGCCTTCCTCCTGGGTTTGCTAGGCGACCCGGCCTCCTGTTCAGTAGATTCATTCGCCGGATCCTGTGATCTTGTCACTTGCTTCCTTGACGCTGGCACCTTCTTCTTCCTTTTCGCCATGTCCTTAGTGACTAGGGCATTCTGTTGATCCCTCTCTGCCTTCATACATTCCCATCCCATAACAAGGTCTTCACTATTGGAAGGGCTGCTCCCCTCAAATGTCATTCCCCTCGCCATGGATTTCTCTCCACATGCTTCCTCCGTGCACTTGTCGACATGCAACTGCACTGCAAAATAGTCCGTGACGCCGTCCGGATTTCCGATTGGGAGTAGGTAGATCATCACCTGGACATCTCCACCAACTGCCATAACTTCCATCACGTTGCCGTGGCTTGGCATCATATAACCCTTCAGTTTGAAGGAGCACGCAATCTCCACTAGCTGGTCCGGGTAATCCCTCCAACACAAGCCCCACTCTTGGATGGCCAGATTTGCTATCCAAGTCGCGCGTGGGGGAAAACCGTCGGCCATTATACTTGAGTTCGGGATCCGCTCGCCGAGAAGTCTGGCCATCAGGGTCGGTTTCCTGCGCACAAAAGTCCAAAACATTCAGCACAACACATACATAGGTATCGGCTACCAGCCGACAGTTTTAAACGGAATTCATTACACATCGAGACAAATGTGTCGGCCGCCAGCCGATACTACCTTGAAGTTCCTAATTCATGCTGCCTAACTACAATTGCTGCCAACCGTTGTATATGGGGAACAGGCTCCAGACTACAGCTGCCCTTACTGTCGGCTGGCAACCGATAACAAGAGCAATGTGTTCGTTCAATTCAAATAACATAGTATACATTCAAACCGGCATATCATCAAAGCATAAACAATTGTATCGGCGGCCAGCCGATACAATGTACGAACCCATACCTGTCACTTTCAGTGGCGGAGGACGCCATCGCCGTTGGCTGCTGTTGCTTATCGGCGGGCCTTCGACACCTGTCGGCTGAAGATAAATCTCCTTGTCTTGAGACGCCACAACGAAGTATCGGCTGCCCACACTGAAGTATCGGCTGCGCACTAAAATCCTCAGGCGGGGCCGCTCCTCCTCAGTCCCTCGATTGCATGTCAGCGACCGGCCGGTGAGAGAGCGAGAGCAAAAGTGGTGGAGAAAAAATGAGGAGAAATGAGAGTAGCTAGGGGAGTATACCCCCCCCTCCCCCACTCAAGTGTCAACTGCCAACGTCGGCGCAATCATGACAGTCTTTTTCCATTCATCCATGGATTTCATCCATTCCTTGCATTCCATCCAAAATCCAGTACACCACTTCCTCCCAAGGACATCAGAGTGACGATCACTCATTGCTCGGAGATGCGTACGTTCCCATTGTCGATCCTCAAGCGTACACCACATCCTCCCAAGGACATCAAAGTGACGAACACTCATTCCAAGGACATGCGTACATTTCCAATGGCGATCCTCAAGTGTACACACCTCTCTCATTTGTAATCACAAAAACTTCAACCTCCTCCGCATTCAAATTTTGAGCGCCAAATTACGTCTCACACCTCCTCACTAAGGTCCAATTCCCAGAGGGTAACCCTCTTTCAGTTTCATTTCCTCCTTGCAGACATAGAGTCACAAATCACACTGTCCCGGGAGCGTGAGGGATGAGGATCAGGATCTGAGCATGAGTCATAGGTGAACTAGAAGAACTGAATACATTCTTGCACCCGCTTGCAGTAGAATGCATTGGATTGCGCATCTGTAGGTTAGGACACACTCACATTAAATGCAGTAGATGTGGATCCAGTCTGTGATGTCTTGGAGCTCCTTATTTTGCACATCCAATTCAATTACATGTCTCAAGTTCGCATGGATCAGGTCTGTTTTCATAATCAGTGCAAACTTCCTCGATCGCTTCATTGTATTTGAAATCTATCTCCCTGATTGATTTACAGCTTTGTGATGTGAATGAGGGTCAGGGTATTGTCCGTACAATCCGTCTTGTCGGTTGCCCGCCCATAAGCTAGGTCGATGAACATGTTGTTTTTCGATTATTATGAAATTTATTTCAAAATAAAATTGATATTCTAGTGACCATCTCTAGATAAAAATCACTTTAGCCAATTTTTGAATGACCTTTGGGATTTTTGTATTGACATATATAGGGTTTAGTGTGCAACCATGGGAGGCCTTTTGAGGCACTATTACTAAAAAAAAAAAGAATTGGAATGGTCTCTTTTGCACTTTGGGGTTTGGATTAGTAGAGAATTTAATGTTGTTTCAATTGAAGAAGTTGAAAAGTAATTTGAGGAAACCAACATTAGAAGAGATTTTAGCTACTTGGGAGATTGTTTCAGGGATGTTTCCATTGCTGGGAATGTACAATCAAAATATAATAATATTAAAAATAATAATAATTTAAAAAATAATTTATTAATAATTTAAAAAATAATTTATTAATAATTTAAAAAATAATTTATTAATAATTTAAAAAATAATTTATTAATAATTTAAAAAATAATTTATTAATAATTTAAAAAATAATTTATTAATAATTTAAAAAATAATTTATTAATAATTTAAAAAATAATTTATTAATAATTTAAAAAATAATTTATTAATAATTTAAAAAATAATTCATTAATAATTTAAAAAATAATTCATTAATAATTTAAAAAATAATTCATTAATAATTTAAAAAATAATTCATTAATAATTTAAAAAATAATTTATTAATAATTTAAAAAATTATTATTATTATTTAAATAAAAAATATATTAAAAAATATATTAAAAAATATATTAAAGAATTATATCTGACGTGGTCGTCTCCTGGCCACATCAGATCAGCATTCCCATAGCGTTCCCGTAGTTCCCGCAGTCTAAGAACTCATAGTCTCTTAAAACGTAGAAATCTCCCCTAAGGCATTGACTTGGTCTTTTCCAAAACAAAACACAATAAGCAATCATTCATGTGTTTGAGTTCGAAAAATTACCCAAGATGAAGTTTTGCCCAAATCAAAAATTTCTTTGGCTATCAAAATACAACTTGTTGAGCTACTAATGGCATGATAATTTTTTAGTTTTTCAAATGTTTGTTCTTTCAATATCTATTTTAGAATGCATTTGAATTTTGATTTTGTATGTTATTATATAAGAATAATTCAAGGGTATAATTGTATACAACCCAATTATATTGATTTATCTTATCTCTAAGTTAAGTTTATGATCCTACCTCCACTACTCCAAGCTAATGACAAAGAAGTGTAAGAGGTTTATTTGTATCTCAAATGGTATTAAAATAATTCTAAACCCCCTTTTGTGGCTCGAGGTTGTAAGGATATGTGAGATCAAACCTCAATTTAGAAAGAAGACAACTCAATGTCTTTAAAATGAATGCAATAATGGCGGCTCAATGTTGTATAGATGCATGGGACTCATATCCACAATTTGCAAAGGCAACAACACCGTGTGACTAGAATGCATATTCATGATTTTTTGTCATTCCAAAAACCCTAAGATGAATCAAAATTCAAATGCAATGTAGAATAAAGAAAGTCCTTACTAAATGAAGGATGGCATTTATGCATTTATAAGATAATTCTATTGATCAATACCATAAAAGAAGCATTCACTCTCTCTTTCAATATATACTAGTACATCCTATTGTACGTCCTATTGCAAAATGAAATGTTGCATCAATGAACTCCTTTGAATTCCCAAATGTGGGTGAAATGTGAGTATGTAACCATCCACATGGCAGGTAACTTTGTGACATGATATATATATAAACTCACTTTTTGTGAAGATTTGTGGATGAATAAATAAGTTTAATATTAAACTCCGAATATCAAATTTGATAAGATATTTTGGATAATGAATGTGCAAGGCCCTTATTTTTTGATATAAGTAAGATCCATAGATAGTTGATTTAAAAAATAGATTCGGAATTCATGGTGTGTTTTGGAAATATGTGACTCAAAACTAAGTTTTTGGAGTTTGACAATTTTAGCATAATTATCTGACTAGACATCTTCATTTTAAGTTTGCATAGTATTGCAAGTTTGCAACTACAGATAAATGAAAACACTAATTTATTCTTTGAGTAAAGGTGCGGAAAAATTAATATCCTCTACTAAATTGTTGTCCCCACAAAATAATTCAATGAACATCATTTTTGTAGAAATTGGTACGATGCAAAAATATTTCAACCAATACTAAATTATATTGCAAATAGTACAACTTTGGTAAGAGAATGTCACACACACTAGTAGAACCAATCAAAGTAGTGTATTATTTTATAGTGGCCATACATATGTACTCTAGCAACTTCAAAGTGCAATGCATTGTCACACTCACGTCCACGAAGAATGTAGGCTCTAGGTTTTCATCATGAACGTTGGATGAAATAATTGGATGATGTTTTCTCTATGATGAAAATGTAACAAATTTTGTGGCAAGAATCCTCATACGGGTGATGACATTGCGTGCTTAATATAATAGATATGCATATGAGAAACCAAAATTACTCATTCAAAGGGTACAAGAATTGATGCATACCAAGACTTGGAAGACTTCTAAGTGCACTCCAATCACTATAAATAACAATCTGCGACCAAGCCCGAAGACCCAGTCAGAGAGAGCTGGCCTTATGGTCGGCGTTTCAGAAGACCAGAGAGCTAATCTTGGATGGTTGAAATTGCAGAGATTTTTTTTTGCACCACAAACAGGCTAATTTGGGGGTGTTAAATTCAAAAAACTTGCTGATTATGGACATAGCAATAATAACTTAACATAGCTCGGTGCATGGGACCATATTAATTTGATTGTTGTTTTGTAATAGAGTTATAATCCTAAAGATCGTCCCCAGTTGTAACAGTAGGTGTAAGAGGAAGGTTTAACTAAGAATAGCACAAAAGAAACATAACACCAAACTCCATCAGACCCCAATTTGGGTGCTCCAAGCAGTTTCGTCCTGTGTTTTTCTCAAACTCCGTCTCATCCTCCCACATTGCACACACTTTAAGATTAACTCTAATATCACACCTAAATCTTACGTTTCCATTCAAGAGTTCACATGAATTAATTGCACTGAGTGAAGTGGTTACTAAAATTGGAACTTTTCATTGAAACGATTTCCATCTCTTTCACATTCCTGTTGCAACAGGGAATAAATAATCATGTTTCCTTTACCAGTCAATTGCTTCAATCCAAGTTTAAAGACAACAACTGCGATCAAAGAATTCGATCACTACTGACATTCAAGTTGAATTGTTATCTCGTATTTTCTCACCTAGCTAGATTGAATGTGAGGGAGGACTGTGATGGATCGACGTACTAATAATTTTGAATGCAATTTGCAGAGGTTGGGATGCTTGCTGAAATCAATCAGGTTGTGATTGAGTGCTCGCAGATTGTGTATTATACTCCGACCATCATGGTGTTGTATTCAAATCATCGATCCACACTCAAACTTGAAAACTTGTGGATCAGTGATGTGCTCGATCATAGAGATCTAACTTGCCTTCAATTCTTGTTTGTACAAGTTGTTGGATGTAGGCCGAATTGAAGAGACTTTGCATTGATCTGACAGGAGCACGTGACGAGGGCTGTTTACTGGAAAAGCAAAGCCACACACACAGAGAGCTTCTCGGAGCGTCGCTGCTTGTTCAAACTCATCGAACTTTCTTAAGTAAGTTGTGAAATCTAGACAAGCAATCCAACCAGAATCATGCTTGTGTAAAGAAAATGAGGCATGGGACAAGCTAGTAGAGTAGTGTGATCGATTCTAATTTGAGATTAATTCAATGTTGTAGTCTGTGAGATGTAATGTCAGATCGATCTTAGTTATTAAGAGATGGATTTAGTTTTAGTGTTTTGAGTTCTGGATGGCGAAGTTAGTCCAGTGCTTGTTGAGATTTGAGAAATGGTGATTGAATCTCTCTGACTTCCTTATATATGATATACAAGAATTTGTTCATGAACATTGTCACTAATACTAGAATTTCTGGCAATACCATTCAACCTTGTGATGCGATTTGAGGTCACAAGATATCATTTGTGCTGTTAATAAATAGTATTTACCTCATTTTTTTTTTATCAAATTCATCATATGTAAAGTAAGAAAGTGTGGTTTGGATGAATGAAAAGTTATGTGGTCACAAAAGTCCTTGGAACCTCTCTATTCATTGTCTAGAATTTCATCATTGGAGGGCTAAGGGGTAGATTTACCATGCATCAGAGTCATTCTTGCATGTGAACCAACTGTTGGCATGGCCCCATTGAAATTGACAATCCCCAAAATTAATTTGACAAACTCAACCCAAGTGCCTCATTACAAGTTTAGACTAGGGTCTTAAGACCCACACTTGGTCTTGTTGTGGGTCTATGTGGTGGTCTTTGAAGTCATGGATTGTACTAGTGAATGTATGTTGATACGTGATAATATATTCTTGGAATGTATATTAATAGCTTATATGTATAGAATTGGGATGCTTTATTTTTTGAAGATCACAAAGTTGATGTTTAGGATCAAATTTGGATTGAACTTCTACTCTTGTAATATATACGTGTGTTAGTACCAAAGGATGGGGATAGGCCTACACATTGACCCATTTGTGGAATGCATTTCCTAACTTTGAAATTGAAGGAAAAAATTTAAGAAAAATTTGTATTTGTCATTAGATGAGTTGTAATGTTTAGCATTAGATGAGATTCAACTATAGTAGAGGGCTGCGAGTTCCCCAGCATTCCCAAACATTGGGAACTCCGCCACCCAGGATGATGATGTTGTTGAGAGTCGACCACATTAGCAAATATTAAAAAAATATTTTTTTAAATATTTTTTATTTTTCATTTTAATATTTTAAAAAAATCAATTATGTTTTTTAATAATAATTTTTTAATTAATTTTTTTTCCAGACAGTTCAGGTTGGTTCCTAACAATGGGAACAGCCTGAAACGGCCCTCCCGAAGGATTGAATCCCATGTAATGTTTCATGTCATGTAGAATATAACCAAACAAATCCAATTAATTTGAAAATTCTTTTGAATATGCAAATTGCAATGAAAAATATTTTTCTTTAAATGATTTAATTTTTTTCACTCATAACACCTTTACAAATAGTAGACAAATGGTTGTATCTTGGCACCAACAATCTTTAGGAAAATTTGTTGGATGTTGCTTATTTTGTAGTTCCAAAAACAAACTGAGCTTTGGAGGAAAACAAGTTGTACACATCTTCATCCTTTTTTATTTCTAATTGTTCATTTACTTCTTTTTTAAGGAAAATGACCAAATTTTATTGTGTGTTAGATTTGACACTTGCACATTTAAAACTATATATAGTATGAATGATTCTTTATTTTTTTTGATAGAGATGGAAACTCATCATTTAAATCAAACTTCTCTACAACTTCATGATGACATATGTATAAGTTTAAAATTGGATGAGTACATCGATGCATGGGCACTTAAATGCTCTCTTTTGAACAAGGTGCCTCCCTTGATGGTCTCCTAGGGGCCAAAAGACCACTATTCTACTAAATTTATGATCTTTTCATAAATTTTGTCTAATTATAATTGATTGATAAAAAATTGATTTAAAAAGTATTTTTTCTATAGGTATTCTTATTTCCAAAATTGTGCTTGAAAAATAAAATTATTGTGTTTTTTAATAGTATGATGTATAAAGACTTTTTTTAATCAATAATAACACATATTAGAATAATCCAATATTTTTACCAAAAATGAAGGTGGGATAAGAAAGGATAGTTTTAAAGTTAAGTTGAAATAGTATTTTGAAAATAGAAATACCAATAAAAAACATACAACATCTATAATTTGGATTCTAATATATACGAATTTGACTAAGGCAAATTCAATGTTATACAGTATATGCTAAAATAATTTTAGGGGTTATTTATGATTACACTCAGACACATTAGTTACATACAGTCAAAATAAAAATCATAGTTTTTTACTTGCAAACAAATAGAAATAATAGTTTTCAAAATACATCATATTTTTTAGAGAAGTTTAGTAATTTCTATGGATTTTCAAAATCAAGAATTTTGAAAGTGTCACACAAATGTTCTTTGAATCATCAAGTCTTGCAAAATATTCAAACCATTATTCACTAAAGGCTTGCTTTACTATACAACCATGATGTGCCATATCTAAATTAAAGGCTTGAATACTCTACAACCATGTTGTGCCATGTGTAAAGTTCAAGTGGTAATATACAAAAGAGATACGGCGCTACAAAAGATCCTTATATTGTAATTGGGAGGTAAACAATTTTACTTACTTCCACAGTTCCACCTTACAACAAACTCAGTTGAGTCAATGTAACTCAAGCTCAAAATAATATCTTTGTTGAAAGTTGTAGAGTTGGTATTTCTCCTCCAGTAGTATGCTTCAAAGTATCAGTGCTAACTATGTCTGAAGTAATGGAGACAGCTACCAGCTTTGACAAATGAAAAATCTGAGCGTAGTCATGCTGGGAAAGGGCGATCTTGTTAAAAACAGCATCAGACAATATCACTGCGGTCGAACCCACTTGCAAATAACTCCTCACCGAATCTGGAGACAAGAAGCAATCGCAAGGAGCTTCAACGAGCTGAACCTTAAACCCTAAACCCAATCCTTACAAACCTCCCCGAACTACTTTAGTGTACTGCAATTTCTACATCCTGCAAGAGCGTGAAGTCTATTCCATTTAAAGTGAAGTATATATTAGAAATTGGAAGGCTGACCAAAGAAATCGAAATTTGCAACTTGGAACTTCTACTGATGGGGACTAGGAACGCTCACCCAAACAAATACCGTTGGAAGCAATGATTGGGATGTTTGGGAACATCTTCTTCAGCATTTCGACGTATTGGAGCCCTCCCATCATAGATACTGGATATAACTGCAAAGAGTGATAGACTTTAGAATGGGATATCTTTCAAAAGTTCAACATAGGTAGCTGAATTATAACAGTAGCTCAAAGTCCGAGGGGGCGGGTAAGTTGATAAGATGAGAATCAGCATCAAATTCCTGAGGTTCTTGAAAGGATGGAAACCACAAAATAGACAAACTAAACCAACAAGTGCATGATCTTCACCTTCACGCACGAGGCTCCCCATCTACGAGCTTGAAGAATCTGCACGAGTAAATACATCTATCAGATATCCACAGCCAAGACGAGCCAAACGTTTTGAGAGTGTATATTGCTGGCATTGCAAGAGGAATGAGCCCTACAAGACATGTTTGCTGTGCATCCAATCGCGTGGGAGTGAGCAAAGTTTCCAGAACTCCACAATCATATCAGAAAAGAAACCTGTTATGGCAAGTCCCATTATCGGCTAGTGAAAGCGAAAAAAACGTATGAAAGAATGGGATGAATCCATCGAACCTCAGATGGAGTCATTGCGCCTGGAATAAAGAGAACATTACTCCGGCTGTGAGCTTGAACAAGTTCCTGCACCAACAACATCAGTCAGATTATGTAGTAAATATGCACATAACCCCAGTGCTGCTAAGCAACTAAGACCTACACATACAAGAACCTAATATTGCACTCTCTAGGCCTGTTTATTGATTGTACCACAACTCTATCGCAGGATAAGATTAAAACCTTATCAGTAACAGGGCTCGCCAAAAACGTTGCCCCAGCTTCTTTGGCTCGTTCTGCATCCTGCCATGTCAAGACTGTTCCAGCCTGCAACCCGGTAAAAAAACGTGGCCAGAAGATTAAGTCTGCAGTGTGCAAGGGCTTGAAGGTGCTGCCGTACAATGACGCACTTGAAAACAAATTGCCATTCCTATAGATGGTTTGTCCATCAACTGTCACAACGAATGCCCCTCCAAAAACGTAATAAGAATGCAAACTTCATTTTTATAATCTCTCACAGTTAAAATACACGCCAAAGTCTCCTCTTTGTAACAATTAATACAATTTGAAGATAAAGTGAGCTGGGAATTATACACACCCCAATGGTTGCTGATGGATACTCACATACAAGTTTCTTGATGATCTGCAAACAAGCGTAATCCTTAAATGATATACTACAGGTTGTTAGCCAAGAACCCATTTTCCAATGCTTGAAAGGAACTTCTGATTAAGCACAAAAAATTTACCATTTAGAAGGAGTAAACTATGAATAAATGGAAATTGGAATATGCGCCCAGCTAGGCTCAGAAATGAACTTGGTTCTGAACCATTGATGGTCGCATCAGTTTTAAAAGCGTCAGGCCAGTTACAAACAAACAAACTAGACGACTGCATATGAATGAACTTGAAACATTAACAATTAAATACAAAAGCCAGTAGATATCATAAACGCCTATAGACTAACGCAAGTGCCAGGGGATCTCAAGCCTGCAAGGCTCCTACGTAGAGCGAAGTGGGGATCGATCTTAGGAACAGGAGCCCTTGTGAGAGACATGGCTTAAAACAAAAGAGTAACGCGTAAAGGACAAGGGCGAACCTGGACAGCCCCGGATGTGGTCATGGTCACCTCCAACTGTAAACCCGGGTCGCGTCATCAAATGTCAGACAGAGAGGAGAAAAGGAAAAAGAAAACAGCCAACCGGAGCTGGAATCCCCAGTCAACATGGGTGCCATTAGACACAACAGAACTCTTATTGCCACAGTGCCAAGCAGCTTCAAAGGTCGGAGAGGGTGTTGGCTCCGTCGGCACTGGAACCAATTTAGAACAAACAGAGTGCACGGAAATTCACAATAGAATGTCACTGAGGCTCTAACATTGCAAAAATCTCGACCAGTGACAAGTAGCCACTCTAACCCGAAACCCGAAATGCTAAAACCCATGCAAGCAATCGACACGAAGAAGCAAGAGTGAGAAGCAAGCAAGCTCTCTGTAACAGGAAGAAAACGAAGGAAGGGCAAGGGAGAGAACCGCCATACCGCTGAAACTCCACCATCAAGGGCAGCACGACCAGCATGAAGAGCAACTCCTTTACTGCACCACCGCAATGCACCATCACCATCCATGCCACATGATATCCATGTTTATCTCAAGGAAGTCTTACAGCACAGACGGATTGCATTACATCGACAAGGAACGGCAGCAGCCCCACATGATCAATTTCCTTACTCTCGAGTGCATCGACATACGATGGATAGTATTCAGGAATTTTTGCATGCGCCCGCACATTCTTCTTCTCTACTGCTGGTGGCAGAATTCAATTATCAAATGCAGAAAGCCAACGAATAAACCTTGAGCAACCAGACTGTAGAAGCTGGCAATCTTCACCGAGTGGCACAGAGGGAGAACAAGCTCATGAGAAGCTACACCAGACAATCACTATACTGTACAAGAAAGAACCGCACAAGAAGTCGGGTGCAGAATGGACTGAACGAGGACACGGAAGCGCTGGAATACCAAGATATGGAATAATGCTGTGAGGAATTGATGACAAGAGAGGAGAAGAATGATGAAAGATGCAATGAAGGAGAGTCAAAGCACCCATGGCGACTGGTGAGGTATTGCAAATGCAGTAGGAAAGCAGGAAGGAAAGAAGGAAAAGTGTAGGACGAAGAGGAGCCCTGTCTTACTTGGCAGAGCGTAGGCATGCAATGACACCGGAACTTTGGATGCGTCCGAACGTGGATTGCCTGGCCAAAAAAGCATCCCGGGCACCATCATCATCATCATCATCTTCATGAGCAGAAGGGGCGCGGGACGAGGAGTCGGTGGCACAAAGAGGCTGGGAAGGGCGGTAGAGCTGGCGTTGGTTAGAGAGTGGCAGCAGGCGGTGAAGAACAACAACAGCAGGAGGGGCATGAAGACGGTGAGGGAAGGCAGACGCAGAGGCATGGAAGCACAAGTCGGCGGCAGCGGCACCAGCCACATTCATGGTAGCAACTTAACTGAGTAGCGTAGTCGTCTGGACCAGCAGATAGAGAGGATGGAGCCTGATCAGCAAGCCCTCTGGGAGGGACCGCACAAGTGCAATGACTGCTACCATAGTTAACCCTGAAACGCTGGCGAGACCGAAAATTGATTTTTGGATGCTTTTATGTACTCAGAACGACTGAAATTTTCATTTTGTCACCCGATTACTGTTACGAAATGACCTGAGGGGAGCACAGTATTCGAGATCTACAGAACCTTCCAGTTCAGTGGGATCGATGCTAGCTGCTCCATATATTTTCGTTTCAGAACAGTTCCAATATGTGCTCCTCCATCCCTCTGGCATTCTCCTCCATGGCAGACTGCAAAGATGGTCAGGGTGGAAATTGCTTTGTCACTCTAGTTATTGAGACTGAGATAGAAGGTGAGCACGTACACATGATCATGGCGAGGATCAAAAGAAAACCTTATTGATCATGAAGACGATTCTTTTTTTGTGATGTTATCTAAAACTACCTGAAGCAGTCTAATTTCAGTGAAAACTAAATTTTCCGCGAAGATGTATGACCGAGCTGAACAGAGAACTAAACTAAACGTCAACCTTGATGCATAGAAATTAGAAATGTGAATCGAAAGAGTTTTCACCTTCTTCATCACACTGGTTGTACTTAAAGTCCGGGAACAGTGCGCTCAGTCTTAATCTGCTGCCCTATCTGCAAGACGCAAAGGCTTTACACCGAGTTGCTAGTGCTGATTGCTTCAGCTGCATTTTCCTTGAATACAGACAAATAAATTGCAATTAATACAAGTGAACCAAAAAAACTTAAACCTGTCCCCAATCTGAATCATCAGCCCAACATTCTCAAACGTCCATAAAAGCCCGCTGTAAATTGAACCATCTTCAAGCGCTTGGTGCCGCAATCGTCATTTTCAGTTCTCTGCTCATTGCGAGAGATGAGCTTCGCATTCTAGAACTCTTTGATAAGAGACCGGTGTCAGGAACCCTAAATCATACAGAGATTCAATCGCAAGAATCCTAAACTCCCAAGACCGACCTGGAAGGTGGCGACAATCTGCTTGGACTTCACTGGGAACCTCCTCGCATCATTAGACGCCATAGCCGGGGCTCAAAAACCTCTCCTTCCTTCAAAATTCTGCGAGGATGGTCCGCTTCACAGAAAACAAACCCTAGAAGAAAGACTCCTAATTCGATCAAGCCCCCTTTCGACAATTGCTCAATTTCACAACGACAAAGAGAGAGAACCTTCTTCAAACTCTTCAAATGACGACGATTCTCACACAATCTGTGCTTGGGATTTAGGGTTTTAGTCTGCTGCTTCACATGGGATTGAGCACAATTGAAGTTGTAATAAAATTCTCGGAAGAAGGTTCCTAAATCAGTTGCCAACCACCAGAGTCTGATCGACTCAGCAAAACAAGACAACTTTCTCTTTCAGAAAGTAAAGAACTTGGAGAACGACTTCAATTCAACAGATGCTTAAAATTGGCCATTGGTAATTTCTCCTTACATATGCCATGATGCTCCCAAAACAAAGTTCTTCACACTACCTCCCACAAAATCGGCGAGGACTCTGCGATTTTTGATGACAAGGACTCTACAATAGAAATCAGTCAAGACAACGAAATAAATTCCGAGCTACAAATCACAGAATAGAAAATTATCTTCTTGCCTGGAATTCGCTTGGAATATTTTTTCATGCGATCGCCCCCGGGGAAGATTGTTCAATCGCTTCAACGCAGTTAGTGGGTCGGATTCATCGCATGCACCCTTGAGAAAAAAAAGTGACGCAGAGACTGACCTGGGAGCGTCATTATCCGATAAACGTTCCCGATAAACGTCCCCAATCATCCCCGATAATCCTGGGAGCTGGGTTCGTTAGACTGGAAGCATGCCTTGCCAGTGAAGGGCATGCTTGACAGGTTTAGGTTCCAGTGCACGCAGAACCAGCCATTCTTCATATTTTCTTGTCTTTTGGGCGGATCCAAAAATTTGTTTGACGCAGTCAACTCTGCTGAAAATTTGCATAATATTTCGTTGTAATTTGGTAGCAAGAGTAATAGTAATAGTGATCAACAATTTTAGAACAAATCTGGATAAATAGTTGCATTCCTTCCTTACGATTCCTGTAGGCTTGTGGCTTGACCAGAATATTTGACAAAATCTGGGGAATTCAGTCCAAAAAAGAAAGTCTGCGTGAGGTTGCTTATGGCTGGGCCGGGCATCTGTTGGAGTGCAGTAATGCACTCGATTTGGTTCCTCCGTTCAAGCTATAGGGACCAGGGCTGGAGCTTCCTGTAAATGCAAGAACTCAGAATATTGGGTCATATCTCCTCTATAAGGGATATTCACAAATTTAATTCCCAACTTACCGTCAGTGCGTACAGATGAATTGGTACGGATATGACCCTCATCACTCAAAATCCAGTTAGTACCTCTTTCCTGGCCTCCACTAATCCACTTCCTATCGGTGTCCTACCAAAATACCACTAAAAGTACCTCCCAAAAGCATGATATACATGATCCTTATGTGCATTCGCACCCAGTTTTTCTACTCCTTCATATTTCCTTTGCTCTCCAGTCAATGGCAGTGTCGTCATCGTCGTCCTCTTCAGAATCATCATCATCGTCAACACCCATGGCAGCCGGGAAAGCCACTACGCTCTCTGCTTTCACCTTTGCCACCCTCTCTTCTTTTGCCTTTCGTAGAATCTCAACTCTCTCCATGAGTGACCTAAAACAAAAGAACATATGAACTATCAGTAACAACCTTGCAACTAAAACGAGCAAAGTATCCTTGAATGAGGAAGAAACTCTTGAATGAGCCGAGGTATTGCTACGAAAACAGGCCATGATAATTGAAAATCATCATGCTAAGTCTTATATACATTAATGCCACTTACATGACTTCAGCTACAATTGATTGCTTACAAATCTCGAGCTGTTTAGTAAATACGTAAGTTAGGAAATAAGTGATACCTTTGCTCGATCCCTTCAAGTTCTTCTCTAATATCTGCTGCTTCTTCCTGACAGAACATTGAGCTTTGAGTCAGAGAAAACTTGCGAGAGAGGTGTTAAAGCAAAACTCTGGTGTGAAGGTAAACTACAGTGGAAGAAAAACGAATAAGAATTGAGTCCTTAAAGCAACAAACCTCATCTTCTTCTTGCTGAACGTCAGCTGCCACCAAGTCCACCTTGATGCTCTTTTGAAACTCTTTATATTCCTCCCTACAACATATGAATTCGATGAGCAATTGGCAAACAAATTGTGACTTGGTATTCAATACACAGGGCAACAATAGATACAGATAGCAGCAATAAAATGCACATGCAAGACATACAAAACCCCATTCATAGGCAATCTACTTGAACAATGGATTTGGATTGAAGATTCTCACTTGATGTCAACTTTGGGAGGTTCTAAGCCTCGTGCCCGGTGATCCGCGTCAACATTGTCAAAGAAACCTTCAGGAACTTTCCCAGATGCAATCTCAGAAGGTGTTGAAGATTTTGCAGGCTGAACAACTCCATTTTGTGTATTTCTGACTACAGGTTCCTGAATAGCTGGAGCACTAGTGGGCGTCTGCTGCTTGCTTGCTTCTGCAAAACACGCAATGTCAATAAATATAATTCAACAAATCCCACTCTCGATCTCCATCTCCCTTGCATCGTAGTGAGTAACGAAATGTGCATGCAGCGTCATATAGATAATCCAAACGAGATATAAAGACCATCACGAGCGTTTACAAAATACTCTTTCAATAAAATCAGTCAATAGTGATCAGAAATAGTTTTATTCAAGTTAAGGGACACCTACCATCCACGCGCACTCGTTTAGCACTTGGAGCAGCAGAATCGTCGAAAAAATCAGCGGGTAGTTTAGAGGTCGGCGCACTTGGTGTGTCAAAGAAGTCTGCTGGTAGTCCGGTGGAACTGGAAACGGGAGCAACTTGTGGACTGGCTTTAGGAGCAGCTGGCAGGGTTGAGTTTATTTTGGGAACAGGTGGAGGTTTTCTAGCATTCACCTGAAATGCACTTCAAGGAATTAGAAAACAAGGAGTTTCAGATTTCAAAATTGACTTCTGCAGAATAAAACCAAGTGGCTATTCACCAAAAAAATTCGAGAGCAGAAGCTCTTTGCAGGTAGTTTCAATAGTCATAAGAGGCGAGTAAAATTGCTACAACATCATCACATATGTCCGCAAGGAACAAACTTCACCACATAAGAAAAGGAACGTTACAACGAAAATCCGAACACCCAGATTGTCAACTATGCCCCCATAAAGTGGTCACAGAAGCCCCAGAAGGTAAATCCGAATCAGCTAGCATCATCCTAAACTCTTCCAAATAAATTACAAACTATGAAAGACATGAAAAAACTCAACCTTCAATGCTCAACTTTCCCACTCAATAATTTGATCCTTTCGGCTGCCGTCACAAGCAATGAACACCCTAAACTGCCAATAAAGAAATCGAAAACTTACAATGCTTGCACGGGTTACAGCTGGGGCGGGCTTGGCAGACTTTGGAAATCGTCTCTTCACCGGTGGCAGTCCCGTCATTGTTCTTGAATCCTCCCAAATTAAACCTATCTCGCAACTGGCCACTGATTTCACAGCAGACACAGTACGTGAAGGTCTGATTCGGCACCTGAGAGTCGAAAGACTTTAGTTTTCGGCAGATGAAACTCCTCGTTTTAGGGTATCGACATTCCACCCTATGTAGAGCTCTGAATCTGCATGTCAGCTCCGTCCTGCTATTGACTTCCCTGCTGCCACAAAGTCTATGGTTGCTGAACACATACGAGCAGGACTGAAGACTGTGAATCAAGCACTTGCAGGTAGCATTCTCTGTTGCACTGGTGCGGGGTTTTGTTGTTCTTCACCTGCACATACGATAGAATACAAATTTTTAGAACAACAAAGTCATTCATATCTATCTGGAACATATTCCATGCCTAAATAATAGCACCGTCAACACAAAACAATGCAGGGAGGGATACAGAGAATACAAAGAGGTGAACATGCCTTCTACATTAAGCACATTTTCTGAAAACGCTACCACCAATGACTGCGTCGCCACGCGCAACAGTAATGTGAGCTAAGAAATGAGGCAACGAAAATGCAGTAGAACCTTTGTCTAAGTAGTGCTGTATAATGATGACATGAATCTCACCATGGCCATGTCAGGGGTCACATTAGAACCAGAAATTCTCTTGTTACTAATCTGCTGCAGAAGCTGATGGCAAACATCGGACACAGAAAACTGATCAAGTTGCGTCCTCATCACACCTGATTGCACAAGAAAGTTGGCCCATGGAGACCAGTGACAATCAACAACAGTGCAATTAGTCAAAAGCATAATGAAAACTGCAGCTGAAAACAGCTGAGGCTTCACCATTCACCGAATGCATCATCAAAATGCTCACAAGTGTCAAAGAATCTGCAATCTTCTTAGGCCGAATCGGAACCCTAAAACAGCAAAAAAATGAACAGGACGAGACAATCACTGAGCAGCTTCAGAAGTCGATGCAAGTGAAAAGTCGTGAGAAAGAGTAGACCGGATTGCAGCTCAAGAAGCGGCAGAAGTGACGATCATCACAATCCAGCTTCACAATCTAGATTCAGAAACCACGAAAATCCAAAAAATTGGCCCAATGTGCCCATGCTCCTAATAAAACCCTAGAAGAGAACAGGGACGACACTAACACAGGGTACTCCAGAACTCGAGATTCAGCTACCATGGACAGACCCACTAATCTACTCGTCTCCATCAAAACTTTACAGAATCGAGCTCAACAGAAGCTCTACTACCAATCTGAAAGTCTTTCTAAACGCAATTGAGTACTAAGCGCGTAGGGTTTGTGATAAGGTTCCACTTAGGGTTCAATCGAAAATTTACGAAAATACGTACCCTCGCCATTGATCAATTCGGTTTTTACAAATACAGTAAGGTCTGCTGATTTACTAGTCTCCCACTTAAGCTAACCAAGAAATGCCCCAAGAGTCGACCCCCAACGAAATCACAAGATCAATCTGCGAGTCTTCCAGATCAAAAAAGGAAGGCAGACACTCACATCGTTCCGAATCCAGTTGTCTCAAAACCACGCCAGTAATTTGGCCCACGCACTCCAGTGCCTTCAAGTCGTCCTCTGTCTTGTCAAAGTGCTTCCTCGCAGTCTTCACATTTTGTCGCACTGAAAACAGTCAAGCCCAAATGCACCAGAAACCTAGCACATGAATGGCAACCTAATGCCGGGTAAACTGGATAACTCAAGATTGCGCAGGCTGGAATCACCTTCTTGTGCTACATGAGCTAGCACCGCTAGTCTGCCCGCACCACTTCGGGATCCGCCATCACGAAGACAGGAAGCTTGCAGTCGAAAATGGCAGGAGCTGTGGTAGTCCGATTAGCAACGACGGCTACGGAGGAGCGATTAGGGTTTCAACACGGGCCCTTCAGTTTACTTGTGCAAGAGCCTTCATACAAGACATGTCCTTGACATGAGGAATTCCAGCTTCTACTTGTCCACACACAAGCCTACCACCACCCTGATTTGCAATCTCAATATCTTGGGGCCAACTCCAAGAGGGAGTGTGTGCATGTTTCATGAATCAAACTCAAGTGGAATTATAATTTTTCAATTAAAATTGTAATTTTTGTAAATTTTTGAATTAGTCTACCCTAAAATAACAAAACCACTTAAGGAGTGGAGTCATAAACATCTTATAAAACAACCCATAATTACCTTTCCATGTATCCAATGTTCATTATTAAAGGATTGACATGTTATCCTTTATTAGCATTAATGCAGTGATTTTGTCAGAAAATGAACAAATTTTGAATGTTTTTTTGGATGGGATCGGGGCCAAAGGTAGAATGATGGAATTGGGCAACAAATGGAATTGGATTGGTCTACCATAGTTAATGCTTGCGGGTTTAAGATAAGCACCCTGAGTAAATGTAGGACGTTTTTATTTACATGGGAATGGAAATCCAATGAGTTTTTTTGTTGAAGCTCATTTAGAAAAATTTACAGAACATTCACAATGACAAAATATATTTCTTTTAAATTTTACTAAGTCTATGCTTAATGTCCTGTGCATTCACACATCAAATGTCACAATTGGTGGTGGGTTGCACAATGAAGAGTTCATCTATTGCATTGCAGAGAATGACATTGCTCACACATTAGTGTACGAGCTATTGCAATCTTTTGGCACTTCTTCTAGCTCTTTCTATTCTCGAATTTGTATTAGCCATTAGAAGGAAAGGTAGGCCATAGGAGGAGTGATTCCTTATGTGAAAATACATGGGCAAAAAGGATTATTCTTGAATGGAATTGGGATCTTGATTTTGAAATATTTGGCTAGCTATCACTAGAAGGAAACTGCATTGAACATTTTCTACAATTTCTGTTTTCCAGCGCAAAATTCTCCGTTGGAAAACAGAGAGTTTTGAGCTAGAAAACAAAAATCGCAGAAAAATGTTAGATTGTTTTTGTGGAGTGCAACACAGTTTCCTTCTAGTGTATGAACTTGTGACATTTTCTTGCAGGGAGTTGTTATGTGGGAAGTCTTAGTAGGAACATTGAGTTGTCACATAAGAAGGCTTAGGAGGAAATTGGAATTGGAATGCTTAATTGTTCTTGTGAAGATCTTTCTTACCAACATCGCCTAGTTCTTTCGTTGTAGAAGATGTTGTTTGGGATGTACTAGCAATATAATGCTAAGGTATTCTATCATGATAGCTCCACACCTGCAATGAATGAGGAGATTGTGACTACCACTCATGCGGAGAAAGGGAGTCAATATCTAAGGATTCCATAATGTGCTTTAGCACTTGCTCATTGACAAAGCAAGGAGACCTTGTTGAGTTCAAACGCCATCTTCCATAAGGCCATATCCCAATTGTTCAAATGAATTTGGTATTTGGTTATAGGTTTGAATATCTTTTCAAATTCAAAGGTCGTTCTTGTGATTTAGGGTTTACAATTCAATCTCTGGTACTATTCTATTGCAACTACCTTAATTTGTTGCATGTAAAAGAATCTACATACCTCAATTTGTTTTGAACCAAGAAGTCCCAAATTAAATTTATATACTGAAGATTAATATGGAACAATCATTGGTAAAAGAAAAAACTTTCAAAAAATTTGTATATTCCATGTTTTGTAAAATAGTAGAATTGATTGAATGTGAAATCATGAACAATTCGTTTCTTCGAATCAACACAAGATTTCGTTAACATACACACTAGTACGCTACAACTTGACATTCTCAATTTGATATTCTCTACAGTTTGAGGTTGTTCATATTCCTTCTTTATACATGCTATTGCTTTGTCTTTTGTAAGTGTTTGAAAGGTCTCTTAGTTGGACTCAACTAGATTGAATTGCCTTGAATCTAATTAAGTCTTTGGTTTGGAATTCTAAGAAGGTTGGATTCCCTTGAGCTTTATGTTTTTAGAAATGGCATGATCTTCCTTCTAACTTAAAATTGCTAAATTTAGACTACGAAATCTTGTTCTAAAATTCACAATAGCTTAGTTGATTCAGTCATAGAAGTACAATTTGGTTTGGAATTAAGACTCTATAAAATATAGTAAAATTGTAAGTTATTTTGGAAACACATAAAAAGATTCATTGCTTGGAAGGCACAACGGACCGACATTTAAACACCCACTAGGACAAAATTGCATCTAGAACCTAGTTGTGTTCCACTTCCATATCAAGGGTGGATAAGAAAGCGTTCACAAGGACCAACTACTATATTGGCATGTGACATACCTATTTTGGTTTTACATTCTTTGGGGGGCTTTATATATATATAAAACTTAACTCAAACTTGAAAAAAATAAAAATCTTGAGTCCTAAGTGACTAATTGGGAGCTCACAACTACCAAGCCCTAACCTAACCAACTCAAGTAAGTATTAGAGGGCCTTGAGGTCTCTTATGGGCCCTAGAGTCTAACTCCTTATGGGCTCTAGTATTTGGCCTAAGGATCTAGTTTCGAACTAGCCCTAAATCTAGAGGTTTTTTGAAACTGGACACTAAGATTTAGTTTGCTAAAGTTTTCTTTAGAGTAGGAAATAATTCTTAAAAGTTTGAATAGACAAATGATAATAAGTTCAAAGACAATAGAGAGAGTGCTAGAGTGGTATTGTGATGCTTGTAGTTTAGAGATGTATGATTCATAGATCAAATGTTCAAGGAAATTTAAAGTTTCTAAATTTTAGGTTCACTAGAAGAAACCCGTGTTTTTAGTGGTGTTTTTAAAGACTTGAAAGTATGTTTTTTTCAATTAAAGGTATGTCAACTCTAATGTCACCTAAAATCTGTTGTAGGCGGCATTTTCACAAACGGCTAAAATCTACTATAACATGCCCTAATGTCTACATGTTTCATAAAAACGGTTGTTGATACCTTGTGTTTTTCACTCTCCAAATGCTTGCCATGTAGATGCCACATGGTAGCCACATCATTTTTTTTTGTTCAGGCAATGTCTTTTTTTACTAATAAAAAAATCATCGTCATAATACAACATGTGATGTGCCTCACTGAAAAACACAAATGGCATTAATTGTATGAAATAATTATTTACAAAAAAATATAATTTTTTAAAAATTCCAAAAAAAATGAACAAGAAAAATTGTCAAATTGTCAAATTCACCAAGTATTTACTATCTACTCAAAAGAATTTTTAATGGCAAAGTTAAGTAATTATTTCATTGGCATTTAGTGAGAATGAAGGGTGGAGAGGTCCCTTTTATACTGAAATTCATCATCCATTCATGACAAAAGATATGGGACAATTCACAAATGAGAACTTGACTACATTATATGTGGATGTTGTTTTAACCCTTGAACAGCCCCGTGGGGTGGGGCGATACGGCACCGTATGTGCAGTCTATGGTTAGGACTGAATTTCACGCAGTGCCTTCTCCGTGTGAAATCGGACATTGAGCTGGTCGGATTGAATTCTTGTATGCCACGAAGAACACACAAATTTTGCGAGGCTCTCATTCATCGAGACTTCGGAGAATTTGACGGAGAAAAGTTGCCAACTGCGGTGCACTGTCTAAGGCATATCCTTTTTTTTCCATAGAAATTGCACAAGTCGAGGGAGTCAAATCGAAACGGTGGCTTGCCTCGCCTAACCACAAGGAACATTCACAAAAAATTACGACTGTCAATTTCGAACAATACGCCGTGGGTGGTGTTCAAGGCACCGTATGCACGGCAAGGCGGGTCACCCGGAGATCAAGTGGGCGCTTCCAGAATACTTCAGTTGAGAACTGCCCCGTCGACTTCCGCGCCGTTAGGGAGACCCAGATTCCAGGACATGCTGGCAATACGGATGCGGATGCGGATGCGGGAAGTGGCGGGAAGTGTCAGCAAATTGATTCCGGGACAAGCGACAGGTATAACCGCTCCCTGTAGCAAAGCGAGCAGTTCTAGACTTCAGTGTCGGAGTTCCAAAACTTTACGCACCACAGAAATTACAATGTCATTCACGTACGTACAACAACGCTAAAATTCAAAACAATTTCGATTCACAATATCGAGGGGTAATCAATGTATGTGACATCACCTTCCTCACAAAGGTTCGACATACATTTGCCTCACGTGCTATCTGCTTCAAGACGAGCTATAAGAAAAGGTGAGCTACACCCCAATGATAATGTATGTGGCACTAGCAACAATTATAAAAAGGGCCCCTACTTGTACTCAAGTATGACCAAGTGCCTAAGCAGAAGCTGTCCAGGAATAAAATTGAAACAAAATCAACCTACACACCACAGGAAGGCCTGAAATTACTTGCCGCACCAAAGGGCTTCACTACCACTACCGAAATTCGATGACCACTACACACAATACCCAGAAATGAAAAGTTGGGGCCATGTACAAGATACTTCGGTCAAATGAAGCGTCATAAATGAGTGTATTGTCTTCCGATCTCAAACGCCCCACCCTTTGCCTTCCGGTCTTCTTCCCTTGTTACCGGCGCACACAATCCAATGCACCCTCCTACACATCGAAGTGGCGCAAATTGGCTTGATACCCGCGTTGAGTGTGAACCGTATGGTAGCACACCCCTTCACATTGAAACATTCCTCTACAGCCAGGGCACATTTGTCGAGTCCTGCAACCACAAACTGCACAAGCACAACGCATGGATGCATGGCTGGAACTAAAGTGCAATCCACCTGCCGCCAAGTTCCTTATCGGGCCTCGTATGTGTCTTGCATTCATCCTGGGCTCGATGAGGTCCACTGCCACAGCGTAGTGCCACATACTCCGTGAATATACAGGAAGTCCCAACGCCCTCCGATCACATGCGTAAAGAATGTAAGAATTCAAAAGCTGTGAATCTAAAACAAACATGAATATCCTATGCCACCACTCGTGGGAGTGGAGTTGGGTGCTATATTCCTGCCGTTACTGATCCACAAGATCCACCCCTCGCATCTCTGCTTAGTACTGGAAGAGAATTGGAGACGTAGAAAAGTCTACCCGCTCCCGCCCCACCCAACATCCGGCATACGTATCTTCTCCGATGGGATCACATGCTGTAGACAACAAAAATACTGGCTTTGAGTCCATCCAGCATATGGTGGCCACCTGACGACTCCGATGCATCTTCAACACCAAGTGACCTCTTTCGGGTAGTTGTGATTTTGCAAAACCGGCAAGGCTTGCTGGAAATCCTTTATGTGTCTTTCTACACGTCCCTGTTGCCCAGAAGTCGCGCCTCAAGAGCGCCATGAAGAGCCCTGGGGACGTAAAAAAATTGTTTGTGATTATCACATGACCGCACCCTTCAAGACCAACAACTGCCGTTAGAACAGCATCTTCACCCACGAACTCACCTTCCACTCGCACATCAGTTGCTCCCAAGTATACTATGATGTTGGAGACGTAGCTGTTGCACAAGTGATAATACATCAGTTTCAAGAAAAGTGAATCCAATGAGGTGAAATGAAAAACATCATAACAACTTGAGATAAATTCCATAGGATACACACACCGGCTCTCTGAATTGGCCAGCGCCCACACCTTCACTCCAAATTTGACGGGTTTTGATTTCATGTATTGCCGGATGTTGCAAAAATGCCCCTTATACGGAATCATGATCTCGTCGACCGTGAGAACGCGCTCGTTGTGGTACAGGCTTTGGGACATGGTTGCAAATGACTCACAAAGCCAACGGACTTTGGCAAGCTTGTCATATATTGGGTCTCCGCGATCAATCACCAACGCTTTATTGTTCACTAAGTGCAAACATTGAATGATGGCCTCAAAGCGTTTCTATGGCATTGCTTCGGAGATCAAGGGACAATTGTAGAATGCCTTCCGGTCCCAATAGCAACGAATGTGGGGGAATTCCTTGAGCCCCATAAGCATGAGAATGCCGAACCATGCAAGCAACTCCTCGCTATCTAGTGGCGTCCAATCTCCACGTCCATTCATTACTGTCAGGTTCAATGTTGAAGGCTGGGCTACATACCTATAACCATTTTGAAGCCACAGACATGAGAACATGTAAAATACACAAGCTTGTCACCACCGGCAGTGAGTGCCCTCCGTGAACAAGGACTCTCATCACCCACATAAAATGTGTGCATTTCAAATTGTTATACCATTCATGTGCTGGTAGTAAGCTATAATATATGTATACCATTCATGTGATGGTAGTAATAGTCCGACATACATATGAGCCTCTACACTACGGTTAGCACTATGGCTAGACGACACTCTACTACAAGGTTGACAAGAAAAAAATTAACTAATGGCTTCTTCGATCCTGGTCAATGAACAGTCACAAGCATAATTCAATCCTGATCAATGCACAGGTGAACTAAAGCCAAGCACAAGCAACTAAAAAACGTGGCAATCACAAAATGGGCATACAATGAGGTCTCACCTGTTCGTTTCGGACACAACCCTTTGTAGGGCATCTTGAGGCCAGTATCGCATGAAATATTCAATTGGTCGATTTGCTACCGTCGACGTGGGGCCGGGTTCAAGTCCGTTGAAGTTATCCGTGTGGTTCAAGAGTGTGATGGTTTGGTCTTGCCACTAGTCATCGGCAAAGATTTTGTCGAATGGCCAGTTGGATACATCTTCATCGATTTCGTATAAACCAGGATCTTTGAGTGGGTCTTCTGTAAAAGAGAGAACCTCAGAGTCAAATTGGCATCCCTCCACAACTTTGTCCTCCATAAAGTCCTCGAAGTCTACTTGCCAATCAGGATCATCGTCCTCATCATGCTCGCCCCTTGTTTCGGAGGGTCTCGCATTGTTTCTTGCCGGATTTTCTTCATTGCAGAACAACCCCCGTTGCGTTTTCCCAAATGTCTTTCTATCAATAGCATCTACTGCGTCACTCACCTACACAGACCGGTTGCCAATGCCCCTATCAAAGTTCACCGTAAACATAGGAGTTCCCGTCACATGGTGATAATATCGGCTGACTACGACGCCCATCACGCCATGTCCAGCGCCTACGAGGCCCGGGTCGAGGTCTAGGATCTCGGGTGCCACCTTGACGTGCACCGTGTCAGCAAATGCACGCTTGTCCAGGAATCCGTGATCAGTTGGGGAGTCTACAGGGGCTGCAACTAGGGAATGCGGTGGACTCACCCTTGGATGAAAATACCAAAGGTTTTCGTATGAAACATTGACTGTCGTTGCCTCCTCCTCATCACCCAGCAAAATTGAGTGCCCTTTGTCAAATTGAACCTCGTCATCTACGTTGAGTAAAGTCGCAGATCTAGTTGCCACCCGAGGCCTTAACACGATGGGGCTGCATTGCCCCGGTAGAATTGCAGAGGGTAGCTACCCTACAGGCGCTACGATAGGTCCTGCCTTTCGAACAGTCTTCTGTCGGATTCGTCCTGGAGCTTCGTGTTGCCCGTCGGCAACGACTCGCTTTCCACGAGCCCTTGCATTACTCGGAATTGGGGTCTGGGCCGCATCTTCCAAGCGCCTGCGCACCCCGCCTTGCCTTCTTCTCGCCCGGCTCACATTCCCACGAAGTGCCTTCTGCAATTGCTTGTGATTGACGATCCTGTTGGGGGGATCTCATGACATTGGTGACGATTGCGGGGTAGGTCCCAAGTGAAGCACGAACAACCCGGACGACCTCTCCTTCATTGGGCTTGTCCGCTCCCAAGTGTAGGGAGGCGTGCCTTGATTCCTCGTTGGCGTCCCTTGACTCGTCGGTGGAGTAGATGGACGATCTTGGCTTCCGAGTGGGGGATCTTCTCCAATCGTTGCCACAAGAGTACACGCTTGCTGATGGAGTATCCCCGACTCTTGCGGTAAGTTGGCCGGCTGAGGCGTCGTGACTTGGTTGGTGGGGACTAAAATCGGAGGAGTGGGATGCGCAGACTCCGCCATGGCTGCCATTCCGCTTGTATTGGAAAGTTGCGGTGGTGCTTCGGTCAGGGAGCCCTTCGGGATGACGGTGGCTATCTGCTCCAATTGGTGTTCCACTACTCGCTTTGTCGCTGCAGACCGTAGTGTCGCCATCCTTGGAAAATGTAGAGTCGGGAAATAACTTCTCGCGGATGACAATGTTGACCTCGGGCCCAAAATCACTGGGGTCGCTCTCCTCTTGCCTACGAGTCCACTTGAGAATGTGCTGGATTTGTCTTCGGAATAGGAATCGAAGCCACAAGTAATCAGGAGTACCTGGTTTCCTGAAGGTGCATGGAGGCAAAGAAATACTTTCCAGCCACTCTACATTCAGGAGAGCAAGGATGCGCTTCGTTTGCCGTGAGGTTGCACCACGCACCGTTGCCCAATTCTTCAGAATGTGCGCCTCTTCTTGTAGGTGGCCAGGTGCATCAGGCATCTGCATTGTGCTCAATTGACGGGTATGCACCACTCGCCCACTTCTCCGAGCACAAGCATGAGAAAGCAACCAATAGATTTGAAAATGGACAAGGCTGCTGTCTTTGCGCACCAAAACCTGCCTTCCACTCCCAGCCATCATCGTGTCTCCCTGTGTCGTGGATGAAAGCGAGAGTTGTAAGCTACCCTAAATCCACTCCCTCAATTTTGGTACAACCACACCACGCTATGATCAACAATGCACCGTGTTGTCTCCTCCAACACTCCGCAATTCCACTCAAAACTGAAACTGGGAAGCTCTTGTTGAAGGAGAATCCAAGGGCACATGTCCCGCTAGAATCCATGCTCTTCCACGTGCTTTTGCCAACGGACACTGCCATGTCTGTGCAGAATATCCAACCAAGTTTCGGGTGGCGTAATGTACGCAACTTTTGCCGTATCGTACCGCAAAATCTGTATGAACTCACACCAGCATTGTTGTAGGCATCGAGAGAAGTTGTGGAAGAGTGCATTGGAAGCGCAATTCCATTCACAACAAGTTTCATTTAACCTTGGAACCCTAAAAACGCCGTGAACTTGTCCTAATACTCAAAATACGATGCCCTACGGCCAGAAAGGGCTTTCGGGCTGTTGTAGGGTTAAACATGAGGATGTTTTTTTCAACATCTACATGTTATTTCCGACATCTAGAGGTTGTTTTAAACATGTGGATGTTTATTTAGACATTCAATTTTGAAAAAAAAATTGCTTTACATATCCCATATGGTTTGTCTTACTTCCTACCACCCCACTTGTATAAAGAGATACTTTTTTCATCCATAGTATACATCCATCAATTTTTATTTTTTTTCAAAGCATGCCACATGGCTACCCTTTCCCAATTTTTTTCACATCCGGTCATCATTTTACATTAGCCTACAATAACTTTCAAAAATTTACCCAAGTAAATCCAAAAACCCTAGTCAATGTGGTACTTTCATGTTTTTTGGAACGTTCTAGTAAGCATCACCATGTTTTATTTGATGTTCAAAAAAACATACATGTCCCTTGTGTCATCCACTTGTTTTTGTTCTAACGTCCCCATGTCTTTTCCAACATTAGCAAAAATTTGCCTCCCATAGGCTTAGAATTTGTGACACATTGATGTCAATGAAAACATGACTCATTTCTTCATAACACCATAGAAAACATGGGGTTCTTATAGTGGTTGTAGGCAAGTAGACAAAGAAAAAGAAAAGAAAAAAAAAGAAAAAAGAAAGAAAAAGGCAAGCTTTATTACATCGCTTCCAATGAAAGATTAAGATCTAAGATGAGAGGGAACAAAGTTTTTACTTAAAGAAAAGCAAGGCTATAATGAGATGTCTAGGGCATTTGACTTTTCTCAAGTTAAAACGTATTGATTTTAGGAAGGTCACACGGAAGGTCAAGTATAATTTGTGACAATTTTTATTTTTTTGACAATATTGACAATGATGATTTATTTATTTTTGAGTTTGTTGAATCAATTACATACATCGTGAACTTTAGTCTTTAGACAAAAAGATTGAAATAAGAAATGCATTATATGGTTGTGAAATATAAATTGAACGCATTGCCCAATTCAACAAATGTTTCAAATGCAAAGACATTAAGATGTAACAGTGGTCCATATTGTAGCCCATACTCTCTCTACAATGGCTAATGCTATCCCATGCTCTCAATTGCAAAAGAAAATTTAAGTATTGTGAGAACCAACATCATTTGTATGTTTGTCAAATTGTTGTTATTTGAAATTCTATAAATGTCAATTCCCTTCAATTTTTGTATACAACTATCTAAAATGATGTATACAAACATGCCAAGGCACAAAAAGTTTTTTTGGATTTTAAAGAAACAATTGGCAAAAGATAAAATAATTTCAAATTATGTTGAACAAAATTCAGTTTTTGACATAGCTAACTTTGAAATTGATTTTTCTTCAAATCACAATTAATTTTTTCTTCAAATTTCCATGGTGACCTGTAGTATGTCGCACACTACAACTTTTGTATATCTGCTTTTTGCACTTTGTCCATTGATGCTTATCGTATGTTTTTTTGAATGAAAACCTTTCAAAATTGTACTCAGTTTCGTTACACCGCCCGTTTAGATGAGGAATGTGAATTCTGGATATTCTTTTCGCACTTGACACGAAGTTAGGGTTTAGGGCTAGGAGGCAGCCGCCAGTGCCGTTGACGCCCGTCTGCGTCGGACATCAGACCTTCTCCCTCGTTTGGCTCTTTTTTGCCACTTTCTACTGCAGCCTAGCTCGCCATATCTTCCCCACCATCTCCTCTTTCCTACATCATCGCCTCCCGTCCGCCGCTGCTCTCTTGTCTCCTCTACTCAAACCTGCAGGCTCCATTCCGTCGCCATGGCCAACGCCGAGGTTACCTTCATCATGATCAAGCCCGATGGCGTGCAGCGGGGCCTCGTATGTTTCTTTCCTATCTACACTTTTGATCTCACTTCCTTTTCTCTAGGGTTAGCTCGTTTGCCGATTCTTTCATTCTCATGCTCTTTTCTCTTTTGTGCAGATTGGCGATATCATCTGTAGGTTTGAGAAGAAAGGCTTCTTCCTCAAAGGTTCGACCTGGGGCCTTCCATTACAGTCTTTGTCTGATCTTTCCACTTTGAGTCTCGAGTGTTTTCTCGGTGGCGTACTTTGAATGAGTGACAAGTCAGTGATAGTATGACCTATGTGCATGATACTCTAGAATAGAATATAATGTGGTTGTAGAGAATCTTTATTGTGTGAGGTTTGAGTGTATCATTGGAGGTGTTCTTTAGTCGTGTACGTGGGGAAGCGTGGTCTCTGCGTTTTAGAGGTTGCTATGATATTCGAAGGGGGATGATGAGAAGTTTAAATTTTCACCGAAAAATGATGTGGACGATTTAACTCGGCTTTCCCTGATCCCTTCACTATTCTGGACTGTCACTTAATTGTGTCTTTCAATGTTCAGTATCCCTAAAGTACTGTTGAAGAATGATGTGGCCAAAAGCTTGTGCTAGATTTTCTTGTTGTCTGTTAACTAAATGACGAGAAGTGCAGTAAAGGGGAGTGATGAGAAGTTTTGATATACCACTGAATAATGATGTGGACGATATAACTCGGCTTTCCCTGATCCCTTTTTTGGACCTTCGAAATGTTTTCCTTGAGGATGCTTTAGGATGACCTGGACTTGCACAGCTAGAGGAGGTGATGAGAAGTTTATAAATGCCACTGAATAATGATGTGGACGATATAACTCGGCTTTCCCTGATCCTTCCGCTTCACGTTGATTTATTACCCGTGGTTGCATATATTATGCTGTTCTTGCTTTGGGGGATGTCATCATATTGACTCAAGAGTCTCTCCACCAGTGGCTACATTGTTTTTTGATCGTAATCTGTTTGCTGCTATGATACAGCCATGAAGATGATCCAGGTTGAGAAGTCCTTCGCTGAGAAGCACTACTCCGACCTCTCCACCAAGCCCTTCTTCGGGTCGTTGGTCGAGTACATCGTTTCTGGACCTGTGGTGGCCATGGTGTGGCAAGGAAAGGGAGCTGTTGCTACCGGGCGTAAGATTATCGGAGCCACCAACCCGGCTGCCTCCGAGCCTGGAACGATCCGTGGAGATTTCTGCATTGAAGTTAGCAGGTATGTCCCGACTCACAGGATTCTGCTGGGTAGTTCTTTTATTTTTTTTGATAATGTGGATTGGCCTCCCATAATGTTACCAATAATGTTACAATAATGTTTCGAGAATGGAGCCATCTTTTTGAAATGATTGTTGCTGTCAGTGTTTGAGTCTCTGTCTCTTGCTCTGTCCAGGAACATCATTCACGGTAGCGACGCTGTTGATAGCGCCCAGAAGGAGATTGCTCTGTGGTTCCCTGAGGGCATCGTCGACTGGCGCAGTGCTAACCACTCATGGATCTACGAGAATTAGATTGCCACAAACTTTTCGGATCGTAGGAACTTAGAATATAGTTTTGACATTATGTGAGTTTGTGACTAGAGTTGCATTGTTTCCTTTCAATGCCGATTTGGCTTATAATATGATATTCTACCGTGAGTCTTTGAGATGTGTTGTGCAAATTGTGTGGAGTTTATTATTTAATTCTAAAATGTCCGGTTGCAAGTTCACCGGGTGGCAGTAATTCGGTGCAAATGACCACAGTCGCGTTCACATTCTGAGTAAAACGAGGATAACCTATTAAATGTTTGTCTCTTGAACGGTTTCGCAAGCTCTTGTTTACTTAAATGCTTGATCATACAAATGGTTGTAGTGCTCCATTGCATTTTAGCACCGCTGTAATCAGCTACAAGTACTTTGGTAGAAGTTTTGCTAAATTTAGCCATGTTTGAGATTTTTGATCAATGTCTACCTCTTAAACAACCCGCAGGGAGAATTGACCCCCTCATTGCCCCAATGAACTTAGGTTTGAAAAAAAAGCCCCCTATGTTGTGCCAATTTTTTTGGTAATTCTTGACTCTTCCTAGAGTAATTTGGGGCCTCTGATTGCAAATATGAATTCAAAATTTCAAAAAAAATTGAGCCTTGCAAATAAAAAATTCCAGGGTTTGCCCTGGAGGGGCAATGAGGGGGTCAATTCACCCTGGCCTTAAACAACGGGCAACGACGATCTTCTCTCTGCCTGACAAACTGAGTGATGCTGTGAATGTCCACACGGTGCACAGTAAATCCTCTACTGCTGAGTAGTTACATTCCTTCACTTTTCTCAACACGCACATTCTGATGCACGGCAGCAAATCGGAAGGTGAAAATGTTCACATGATGTGAGGAATTGGAATTCGTGTGACACTGAGAACTTTCTAAGAGGGCTTGGTTTCTGTAAAACATTTGATAATCGGTATTGCAGATCCTTATGCTGAACCTGAAATTTGAGTCTTAATTGTTTTTTTGAGAAATTTTTCTTGATTTTGCTTCCATTCATATTTTAATGCAGCAAAAGACTTCCACATGAACAAAATAAGATTCAATTGTTATGAATTTCTTTACTAAGCAGGCGGTTTTTGAGTAACATTTGACAATCGACATGACGGATCCTCCTCCTGATCCTGCCCCTGCCGCGGACCCTGCTTCCCCTCCCGTCCCTCCTGTGCATTTTGCACCTGAAGTTGTCCTACCTCCGGACCCGACATCTCCAGAAGTGCGAAGATATCCAAGGGAGTTCGTGAAACTCATCACTTCCTTCGGACTCGAGGTTTGTTGCTCTCTATTTAACAAGTTTCTGTTGCAACGTTCCTTGCGTTCTTCTCAAGAAATAATCTTCCCAGTGATAATCCCAAGAAAATCGACAGGATGAGCCTCTCATCCACTAATTGTTATTGGGATTGTAAATGAAGATTCATTGTAAAGCTACGCGTTCTTCTGGTTTTGCATTGCTCACATTGCACTCTCTTGGCCTGCATAATGTCTCGGAATAGCATCCCTTGTTTGTTTGACTGCAGGGAAGCAGACGAAACAATGTATTGTACATCGCCGATGGGATTCTTATCCACTCTTGTGGCGATATTGTCCACTTTCTGGACCTCAAAACCATGACGTATTCTTTCCAGCCTGTAAGTCGAACTCGTGCAATCGGTTTGTGTGCTCAATGCTTCCTTTCGATCCAGTTTTGCCGTGGTTACTAGAGTCAGCACTCGAAATTAGGAATACACAGTGAAATTAGGGTTACGCAGGTGAAATTAGGGTTTGTGCTTAGAATCTCTTTGGTTCGAGTGATTGTCGCAGAGTGTGGAGGGGAATGGAATTGGATGTGTGGCAGTCCATCCAAAGAGAACGCACTTCTGTGTCTGTGAGAAGGGTGTCTCACCGAATATATACATCTACGAATATCCCTCCATGAATCTTTACAAGGTATCACAATTTTAGTGCTTTTGCATCATCACAATCATGTAATGCTCTGTCGATCTATAATTTTGAACTAGTCTGCTCTTACTCGACCTCATTTTTCTTTTTGATATGCATTTGCTTTCCTATGTGTTTACAAGATTGCAAGTGCTCAGTCTACTTTGTTGTCATCAGCACTAGCTAGGTGGAGGGTGGTGAAACTGATAGGGATTCGGATCCATCTATCCATACAATGGGTTGGACTTCTTAGCAAGTGGTCTAAGCGTGACTTGGCTAAATGTCTATGGTGTACTCTCACTTATAGTGGTCTACAACCTCCTACTTTGAAATTGTAAAAGAGATTCATACATAGTGACAAAAATTCGATCTCAGCACATTCGGCTCTTGTGTCGAAATACCTCTCCACAGTTCTAAAGTTTTCTTCCCTAAACGACACATCTACATATGTTGAAACATGTTTAAGTGACGTTGTATCCTATCACCTCAGAGACGCCAATTGGTTCCATCTCTTCGTGAGTAATGCAGAAACTATCTCCCCAGTTACAGTATCCCTAGAATGGCACCCGGCTGTACTAAACTCAAGGTGCCGAAGTTTCTAATTGCAAGTAACCTAATTGCAGACGCTGGTTGACGGAACGGAGCGATACTTTACAGCTGCCAATTTCAATGCCGATGGATCCCAACTGTCGACAGTAAGCTTCAGTACATGTTCCCCATCTTTTTATTCCTAATGGAATTGTTTATGAGAGCTTAGTGCTGGACGTTGTGGTAGAAATGGTGAAAATATTTTTTGCGTTTGACAATTTCTCGTCTTTGCTACTTATCGGAACACTGGGAATTAAGGATGTAGGTGGGAGCTCACCCAGATTATCTGCTGACGGTGTGGGACTGGGAGAACGAGCTCATGATCTTACGAACCAAGGCATTTTCACAAGAAGTTTTCAAAGTATGACCATCTGCTCATCACCTTTGAATCCACTTCAATTTGCAGGGTTTTTAATAGAATTATACCGTTTCGTGCACCTTTAGACAACTTCATATAGACAATCGTCCTCGTGATTTCATGGGATGGTCTCGATATGGTCATGATGATCATACAGAGACCGGCCCAAGTATCATTTGGTGATGGGGTGGCTTCCATATGATCGCCGTGACCATGCTTACGGAGATCTCATGAATCATGAAGAAAATTCCCTTCTAAATGTTGCCTAAAGTCCTGACATAGTCTAATTTTACTGATAATTGATTGCTCTTGGATTGTGATCTGGGCAATTCATTCCAGACTCTACTTCACTGTGTGCATTAATTTCTCATTGATTCCTAGAGGACGATCTTATTCGTCGAGGGTGTATTTTCTCTCTTGTCGGACCGGAAGAGTATGTTCTAGAAGTTATTGATTGTGAGGTTAATTATTTCGCTTGGTTGGTTTAGGTGGACTTTTCAAGATACTTCAAGGGTCAGCTATTGACATCTGGAGTGGGACATGTCCGATTCTGGAAGATGGCCTCCACATTCACTGGCTTGAAGTTAGAGGTAGGTCGTGACCATTTGGTTCCTCTGATTTTTTTGGAAAGAGCTCGGGGGTTATAAAATTGCCTCATCAACTTGTACCTTGTAACGAGTCTTTATGGTGCTTCTTCAAAATCAGGGTGCCATAGCGAAATTCGGAACCGTTCCAATCAGTGACATTGCTGCTTATTTCGAGCTGAGGAATAGCAAGGTAATGTCTTCTGTGATCATTTCAACTTTGATGATTGCTTTAGAATATTAATTGGAGATTTTGTGGTTCTGATGCTGCTGAATCGACAATAAACTTCTAGCTCAGCTGCTTCTTGCTCGACGATTGGAAAGTCAATGACCTCTGGAAGGAAATCTTCTTGCGCTTACAGTTTGCTGGACAATTACTGGACATGGCAGGTTGTCACAGGTACCGAGATGGGCACCGTTCTCGTCTGGGACGATGGACTCGTCAAATGTCAACTCAAAAGGCCAGGAGGGCCAGAAATTTATTGCCACCAAGGTATGGTTGAGTACTTGGTACTAGATGAGGACGCCCGTACAATGATCACTGCTGCAGCAGATGGATGCATCCGATTTTGGAATCTTGATGTACGTGGTCGTCCTTTTCTCAGACAATTTTCAAGTTTATTAGATCTGTATACATGCCGTTGAACGTCTATCTCTTCAGTTGCTTGAGTTTTGTGAAATTAATGACCGCGATATGAGTTCCCTAAATCAAAGAACATAAATATCTATATCAAACAATGATTTTCCACATTGACTCATCCGCTCATGTGCTGGAAATGTGGTCTTCTTAAGCGTGAAGACTAATGATGTGGAGGAAAGTCCAGGGTGTAGTTTATATGATTATAGTTAGTTCTTAAAGGTGGTGAGAGTGTGTTCTGGACCTTTGGTTTTCTATCAGTGGGAAATATTTTAGCTCTTAATGGCAGTGATCGAGAGTTTGTTTGAGGTTGCAAGGTTGAGATATTATCCAATCCAACGAAATGCACATAATATTATTCAAATTGTATATCTTTTTCAAACCTTACATCGTTCCAAATTTATATAGGAGCTGATTATATGGAGGGATTGGGAAGTGGCTTGAAGCAGCAAATGATGGAGATGACAAACTTGTGTGCGAGATTGTTCCTACCAAAGAGGTGTTAGTGGATCCATTGTGCCAGATCAAGGGTATTCTTGTTGAAAAGGATCACTGGATAATTCAGGTTCTTCTATATGACATGCTTTTCCTACATGATGTTCTACACTACGATGTCTCAAAAGCGTCAATTTCAGGACCATCAGATATTACTGAAGATTTCTGGTAGTGCTTTGGAATGCGCTTCATTCTGAGTGCTTCAAGTGTTCTATTATTTGCTTTCAATCTAAGCTTGTGATTGTGCTTGTACAGGATGAGGGCGGAGCACTCTGGAGATCCGACCTTCCGGATTTCAAAATGACGAAATTTCTAGAATTTCATGCTGGTCCAATTGTAGGGGTTGTATGCTCACCTATCAGTCACGAAATGGCATCGGCTGGATCTGATGGCACAGTAAGTTCCTCACATCGTGGATACTTTCGATTTGCGCTTGAAGTTTCAATGAATGGTGCTTGATAATCAGCGGTAGCGTTCAGGTTCGCTTATACAATTTCAAGGGAAGGACGGAAGAGTTCAAGAGAATATTCAAAGTAGCTTGCACTGTCATTTTGTGGCTTCCTTTGGTAGTAGATCCCAGCGGACAGTCCGTCGTTGTTGGTTTTGCGGATGGCGTCATTCGAGTTTTGCAGAAATCAAAGAAGAAGTGGAGACTGTCTGTTGCCTCCAAACCTCACAAGGTCAGTGTTGAAACTATATGGAGTTTGCTTCGATATTTGACACCAATATTAATTGTAAAACGTAATAATGTTTTAACCACAGCAGTTTGATTTCATGTACAATTGCAAGTCAATTCATTTCTTGTGCGTGATTGATGGCATTATGCAATGGATGACTCGCTTACAACGTTTACATGTCTGATGTGCAGTTGGGTGTGGCAGCTCTAGCTTGCTCGAATGACGGACAAATATTATCCTCTGTCTCCTCAGATGGCAGTATTTTCTATTTCCACTGTCCAGATTCGTTTCGGCCGCTTGGGTAAGATGCTCATAATGTGAGGCTACCAGTAATTACATGCTGATTGACTGGTTTCCTGCTCCTAGAGCCACTAAAGGACCAAGAATTCCAAATTGGGCTCCACTGTTTTTCTTTGCAGTTTTGAGTAGGTCATACTGATGGCGCTATGAACACCACGCAGGTTCATTATGGTTCCAGGTTCGATTACGTGCATGGACTGGTCTCCTAATTCACAAGTACTCCTCGTTGGTTGTTCTAATGGACGGATCTTTGAAGTTTCTCGACCAGGTATTCAAGGCTCAATTTCTCTGTACCCTTTAGTCATTTATGGCATTCATAATCTCCTTTTTTCTTATATTTTGCCATATCCACTCCTGTGTATTACTTCATTCAATTTTTTAGAATTTTTGGCACTGGTTCAGACTTGACAAGGACTTAAGCACAGTTTTTCATGCTGCAGATACCAATAATGATACAGCAAAATCATTCGAACTGAAAGACCTGACTGTGACAGATTTCAGCTTCAAACGGCCTCCTATTCCAAAAAAGA
Organism: Rhytidiadelphus loreus; assembly: GCA_947034895.1. NCBI lineage: Eukaryota > Viridiplantae > Streptophyta > Bryopsida > Hypnales > Hylocomiaceae > Rhytidiadelphus > Rhytidiadelphus loreus. The sequence goes on from OX344762.1 coordinate 67,134,386, forward strand.
TCCCACCTAAGCCTCCAACTCCTCCCCCTCCTCCCCCTCCTCCCAAAGCGGTAAGTTCGCTTGATGTCAAATACATGGAAGCTCTTCGGATTGACATTTCTGGCACTTACTAATGTGTTAGTAGATTTACAGTTTTCGCTGGAAATTTTATGCAATGTTCAATTAGTAGGTTACTACACCTCACTACAATGGACGGAGCTTGCTGTGTCTAGATGGTGAGGAAGCTTCTCATAAGTATTGGTCCTTAGGATGATACGCAGTTTGGAGATTCCATGCATCTGTTGCCAGAGCTCACTATGTTTGAGGAATCTAGAAAATCCGCCTCCATGCTTGCAGGAGGGAGAAGGAGCGAAAGGAGAAGCTCCAAAAGAAGGTGAAGGAGAAGCACCTAAAGAAGGAGAAGCTCCGAAAGAAGGAGAGGCACCTCCAGGAGATCTCCTTGATGAACTTCCGCCTGAGCCCCCACCCAGAATCCCCACACCTCCACCAGAGCCCATTGAGCTGGAAGACCCTCCAGGCACTACGTATCCAATCCGTGCCATTTTTTACTCCGACGGTAATCTCAACAGCTTCTATGTTGCCACTGAGGTCCGTATACTTATCTTCTCTGATAACCTCCATTGTGTGCGAACCTTCTTTTTGTGGTGTGTACAGTCGTGTATCATAAGTCTATTTTCTCTTCCAAACAATTTTGGAAATAAAAACCATTTTATCAATTAGTAGCTCATTTTTGGTGGTGGTATGTAAAGTTCATATGATTGTGATACTACTGTTTTATTATGGCATTTAGTTCTAAAATGAACCTTGCAAACAATCTTACGAATTTTCCACATCGTACTGAGAATGCCACGCTCCATAGCACAACATTTCACCAAGTCACATATGTCTGCTGTACAGGGGTTTGCGGCAGGCTATCTATTCGAATGCCACAGTGGCTCTGTAGAGGCAATGGGTTTTGCTCATTGGAGTAACAAACCAATCAAAACTATTAGGTCAGTTCAAAAATGAGCTTTCTTGAAAGCAATGGTGTGTGAGTTCGTATAATTCATTACTCTTGATCACTCACAGGCTAAGACTTGTTTTAGGATGTCGCACTCACGGAAATACTTCGTGTCCGGCTCTGATGATGGTGTAGTCCGCATTCAAGAAGCTCCCGTTCCTGGCCAACTTTTGGGAAATGCTGATGAGTCGAGATACTGGGAGGTACGTTGCGGTGCTTAAAATTTGAATCATACCTTAATTATGGTTCACATTCCTTTTATCATCTTGACATTCTAGGGAATAGAATGTGGTATCTTAATAAAGTAATTATATTTTTCTTTATGAATAATTCTCCTTCCTTCAAGAAAGTTATCAGTTCTTAAACTTGAACAGAAGATTCCATGAACTGAAGGATAGCTCTCATTCTCGAGTCATTAGATGTTTCAAAGAATTGAGATCCACAGGGACAATGGGTTGGCAGGCTGGTTTACATGATGCCTTTTACGGTGTCGTCACTGGAGTTTGCGTGAGCTTTGACGACCAATATCTGGTAAGTATCTTTTAGATTCAGAGCCATCATTTCAATCCAATACCTGCACTTGCGGAAGATTACTTTAGTTGTGAGTTGTTATTAGACAACAATCTCGCTTCGATTTGATTCTTATCTGGAAACATAAGGTTCAGCAAAGCTAATTGCTTCATTGATCCTGCATTGAGTCACTGTAGTTTCGAAATTCGAATATGAAGTTTAATCGTCTATATTGTCGAACGCATCGGAATGCCCTTGAATTCAGTTCTAATGTTGATCTTTTTGCATGATGCATATTGGGGTCTAAATTAGGGTTTACTTACGTTGAAGACTGAGTATTTATTTTCATAAATGATCTCATCTGATGTACATGATATGATTACTCCATATTTCCAGGCAAGCGTGTCCGCGGATGGAAGCTTCTTCATTCGTTCAATCCATTTTATTGAAGAAGTGGCCACTTCTCCTAAAGCGGAGGCCCGTAAGTTTGAAGATAACTAATCTTTTCTCCTCCGTCGAGCCCAAAAATGATCCATAGCAGTTTTAATGCCTTCATATCATTTGGTCAGGTGTCGGAACTACATTACAGATTTCCTGGAATAACTGGAAGATTTGGAAATACTGAAGTCGGCAAAGAGATCAGTTGTAGAAACAGCCTCCTCCCCCGAAAGCAAATAAAAGTTAGCTACATTAAACCTTGTCAATTGTAAGTCAATTTGAGGTAAATTTCAATGTAAACAATGCCAAATGTAACATGGCTAGGTTTTGTAGAACAGATCTTGGTTGTGAGTTTTCTACTTGTCAGATAAGCAATGTCAGAGGATCATATGCCGAGTATATCAGATGTCATTCTGTTTGATTCGACGTAATGCAGCAAAGGTTCCTGAGAGAGATGCTGAGGATATTCCTGAATACATGTTAAGTATTGAAGAATGGAGGGCCAAAGTAGAGCAGGATGAAATCAATCGGCTTGCTCGTGAGGCGAAGAATAAACTTCTTTCTCAGTTAGAAGTTATTCGGAACAAAGTCACCGCCCTAATAGAGGAAAATAAAACAAGAGAGCGTAACCAGCAGCTGGCGCCGGAGGATTTCGTGATAGATCCTCGTCTTCAGAGGTTGGAAAGAGCTGCATCATCTTGGTTTCAACTATCATTATTGAGAGATTATTGTACTGTACATAGTGAAGAGCCTTCTTTCCATTTAGAGAGCGTCGTATACATATCACTAAGACACTTGTGAAGTTTGTGAATTCACAGCATGCTCGAGGATGAAACTATTGCAGAGGTGGATCAAGCCCGCAAGGAGCTCCAGTGGGATTCTGAAAGAAGGAACGTAGCTCTTCGAAAACTAAGATGGTTTTTCCTTGATCCTCTTGAGGTGAGTCTTCGCAGTTGTCATTTAGAGTAAATTCGATGACTAGAAATGGGCGTCAGCCTGGAAAGTTTTGTATTGCATTATCTTGGATGCGGAACTGGGGTAACATCTTCATCCGCTAGTTTGTGTGCAGCTCCGAGTCGTGATAGATTTGTGAGTACTTACTTAGAGATACATTTCCACTTCTCATCAGAACGCAACTATCCTGGTTCGTTTGCAATTTGCGATTTTACAGAAACTCTTGACATGCCATGTTGAAGATTTCGTTTTGACTCCATCTTAGAAATTTGTTCAATATTTGGTGAATTTTTAATATGCCTTCACGTGATTATAGATATATTGGGTTGCAGGTGGAACATATTGTAATTCATGCCTTCGCCTCAGGATCACAAACCTCAACCTTTCGGGTTACCAAGCTTACAGAAGAATTCCAGGTAGCTTTTCTAATATGCCATCCATTCGGCCGTGGAATCTTTTTGGCAACTGTGGGGCAACGAAGTTGCTTGATGAAAAATTGACTTGATTATGGATGTGTGCAAATTTTGCAAGCATGTGACACTGTTTCAGTTTCCTGTCGCTTAGATGTCATTCTGTCTCGTTCAATTTCCAAAATTCAGAATAATTGTGCATAAGACTTGACGATATGTGGAGTGGTGTTTGCTCCCAAGGCTGCGGTTGAAGTTGCTAGACGTCAGGGATGGATGGGGCGGAAGGTTTCAATTTTTGATGCGAAGCGGAAAGAAACCATGAAAGTAGAGGCGCAGGTAATTCTGCACTCTCATTCTTTCTAAGATTTTTGAAATTACAGTATGAGATGTAATATGCGATGATTCGCCCTTACTGTAGGGCGGTTTAGACCAAGTGGGTGACTGAAAAATCGAACTCATTATGGTGGAGTTTTCAATGTAGTGGGATGATGGAAATCTTTATATGTATAAATGAAGACACATTACACCGACCGTAAATCGACTCGTGTGATTCATGATGCCTGCAGAAGCCGAAGAAGGATAAATTTGAAAGTGCAGATGAACCAGGTATCACAAAGCTAGAATACAGGAGGCGTCTACTGAAACAACGAATAAGAGAGTGGGATGCTTTTCTCCTCACAAAACCTGACTTGGTGAGTCTCATTTTTTAACTGTTGAAAATTTTATGGTCAAGGCCCAGCGTTGCTGAAGCGATGCCTTTTCACTTGCCTGAACTACTGCAAGCAATAGGCTGTGTTTAAAATACTATGCCATCGTTAAGGGAGAAATATAGCAAGATTACCTTCACCCTTTCGTATAACTAAAACTTTTGAAGAGTTTTTAAATGATTTTCTCTTCACTTCAAGAACCATATCTATTGAATTCTGGGATACTAATGGATGGACATTGTGCTTTTTGCTTTGTTGTTTTATCAGAAGTGGGTGTCTGACGAGGATGCTAAAGCACTTGAATGGGCAATAAATAATAAAGGTGATTATAAGTTAAAGACGAATCCTGCATACGTGGTTCCAGATGATCAGTACACGAATGAACTTTTGAAACGAAATGAAATTATTCTTTTTCAAGAAGCTGTTCATGGTGTTAAAATGAATTTCAACGATCAGTTTTTTGCTCTTCGTGATAAGAAAAAAGAAACGCGGGCAACTTTGCTGACGAAGCAAGCCCGGATTGCCGAGATCAACAAATTGCTTGGGTAAGTTCACGTATCTCGCTTTCTAACAAGGATGCAGTAAATCTAAGGTTGAGTATGTGTTCACAGTTGTTGTGATGCATTTGTGTAGTTAAGGCATAGTAATAGTTCTTTGCTTTTTAAGGAATTCTCGAACTCGATTTTGAAGCGCTGAATAGTTTTTATGCAATAGGTTAACAGATCCACTCATTCCTGTGCCTGAACTCAAACTGGAAGAGACCCCAGAAGTCCGAGAAATCGTCACACAAGAGGTGAGCTCTTAGATTCTTGAATAAGCCAACTGAAGATGTGATGATTAACCAGCCAACTAGCTAATGTAACGTCATTAGATTTCCCCATGAGATTTTCAATGTTATGTTATTAGGCATTAGATTCATATAATCTGCATACTGAGTTAATGCTAAGCTAATGTTAGTGTAATGCAGATGGTGTTAATGTTAACGTGATGTTAGTGTCCTTGGCACTAAACCGTTATAACTTTGTAAATCTAATACGGGATCTTTCGAGATGAATCCTTTGCTTTGGAAATTCACTTCAACTTGGTACCACAGATTTACGGTATAAAAGCATTTGACTTTGTCTGTTTCAGTTGTTCAATCTTCTTATATTTTATGTTTACAATCTACGTTCGATTGTGCAGGATCGAGATGTGTACGAAGCAAAGATAGCTGCTGCAATCGCAGCTGCGTTGGCAGCAGAAAGCAAGGTATCTACTTAATACATTCAACGATACTAGTTTTCGTTCGCGAAACATCCTGTGATTTTTTCATGACAGTTCACAGTTAGCAACATCTAGAGTTTTGGCAAGTGAGGACTACGAAGGTTCTCATTGATGGATATTGTTACAGTTGCGAACATTGGATATTGTGACGGAGGTTTTTGATACGGTTTTCATGTCAGCTCATGTCAGGCTAAAGAAGGTGGTGGTTTGGGCGGTATGGGAGCCGGGCCCAAGAAAAAAGAGGAGCCCAAACCTGAAGTGTTCGCGCCTGTTGTTCAAAAAATGGTGCTCAAGACACCGGAGAAACCCAAACCAAATAGAGGTGTCAAGAGGAAAATAGAACCAAAGATAGTTCTCTCGCCGTTGGAGGTAACAAGACATTCATATCTTCTACGGTTTCACATCTTGTGGAACTTTTCATCGTAGCTTTGTTTGATTCAACGCATTCTTCATGAATGATCTTCACAGGAAAAAGAAAAGGAGGCCACGCTAATCAGGCTCCGGTATGAGAAGTCGAAGTTGGAGTCGGAAATGAGAAGGATCATTATGGACTTTGATAATGAATTGGAGAAGTTGCGTCTGGAGAAGTACCGTCTCGAGGTCAACATGAAGTGTGCTGACTTGAAGGTGCTTGTTATGTATCAGGTATGCCACTTTCTATTTTGATTCTTTTGATCAGCGTCAGTTTTTGTTCTCTCTACCCCAGGCATTGGTTTGAAAATGTGGAAAGTTTTGGTATCCAATAAAATGAGACTTGTGTTAATGCAATGGTGCTATATTGGGACCCGTCATTCTAGAGAATTACTCCGTAATTTCTTATTTCCAGAAGAATTGTGACATGCGGTTATAGGAATAGTGATATTTCTTAGAGTGTCAAATAGGATTTTGAGTTTTCATTTTCAATGTTACGAATTTGAAAAAGACGTGTTGGAGCAAGGATTATATGGAAAGAGATACATGATTTTTTATTTTTTTATTTAGGGGTGGAGTGGGGTGGGGGGTAGAGACACTTGCGATTAGCCGCTTGTTTTACTTTTGAAGCGTGCATGTGACTCTTGTATCTCATATTGAGTGTACCCGAGCTCAATTGGAAACAGATGGCTCTGGTTTTCATGTGTCGTATGGGGTTACTATTGACTGGATCAACATCTCTTTCTACGGCACAGGAGCTGAGGGTGCTCCGAAAATTGCAACCTACAGAAGACGCTTTAGACCTACGGCTCAATGAGAAGCTCAATCAGGAGGCAAATATTTTGGTAGGAGCATCTTCTCAGAACGCGTAAAAACTACACGCTCATTGCAATTGTAGTAGTGCAGGTTCAAGATCTCATCTATGGATTTTTTCTAACATTTGATGTTTATTTTGATTCATCTACTGATAGGTGAAACTGGCCGAGCAAGATTTGGTAGTGGATGCTGCCCAAGAACAGTGCGACAGTTTTGTAGAGCAAAGGACTCAGGTGGCTTTTCTGTCTGTGACTTTGATTACATGACCCTCAAAGCTTACCATTTAATTGAAGCTTACATACTAGTGCTGTCTTTGATCTTCATTTAGCAAGAGTGAGGAAGTTTTCTTGATTTATCGACAGATATATTCCAGAAATTTTTATGTTGCAGTCCTGTAGGATCAACCAAAGATTTCTGTTTCTTTTTACAGTGGTTGATTCATTTTTTCATGTGGACTTGCGCTGTGCAGCTTATGGCAACATGGATGGCAACGAACCCTCCACCAGATTTCAATCCTGCGCACGCTGAACTTCACCGAATGTATACTAAAAAAATGAGGCGACCTAAAAAACCAAAGGAAAATCCTGACGACGAATCTGAAGAGTCAGATCTGGACGAACCAGCTGATGATGATGAAGATGAGTATGAGGATGAAGATGTCCGTTTTCTTCGTTCACTCTTTGAAACTAATTGATCACTCCATATTCTTAGACTTAAGTGCCTCATTTTCATCAAAACTTATGTCAAGAAATTCGCGGTTTGTTCGGAAAAGTTCAGAGCTTCTTTGTGGTGCTTCTTTCTGGCTTGTTTGTGTTTTTCCCTATGCCCTTTACTCTAAATTAAGTCTCATCTCGCCCAAGCCCTCATCCTAGACGATTGCTAAACTTTAATATCAAAGGTTTCCCTAACCGCCCTGGTCAAGCTTTCCCTCATGAAGCGGGAGACTTGTCCACTCTCGACCTCTTAAACCTTTTGACTGTATCCACATCAAGAGTCTACACACAGTTTTATGTATTTTTAATTCTTACTTAACTTTGCTTCTGTTGTGGTGCAGTTTGTGGAGTTATGCCCTGAGAATGCGGATCCAGACCTCTACAAGAAGATGGTTGCCTTACGAGATGAACGTTGTAGACTTGATTATGTAATTATTGACCAGGGCAAGGTCGTTGATGGTAATACTCGAACACTCTTGTATGCTTTAGCTATATCTGTGTAGACATAACTCTATGTTAGTAAAACATTCTCTAGTCTCTCAATGTAAGATTTAAAACTAAATGAAGACCATAGAGCAGCATGAGTAACAATCAAAGGAGATTGTTAAGACTCCTGGTTCTGGTTGTTTTTGTAGGTCTTGTGAAGGAAAAGGGAAACATAATAAAGAAGAAAAACGCTATTAGCAGCCAACTCAAAACCGTGCAGGGAGATATTGTCAAATTTCAGACTCTCAAGCAAGCGTCATTGAATAGTGTGGAAGTTGGACTTACGCTAAGAATGAACCAGGTATCCTACTTTGCAGAAGTGGTGTTGGGGACGTGTTTGAACTGTGTCAAGCTCATCACTTTTAACTTTTTTTGTGTTGGGGCGCTATGCAGGTTGAGTATATGGAGAATGGTCAACTGCCTGCAGATCTCTCCGGAGCCCTTGTGTTTACGCTGTCAGAAGAGCAGGGAATGAAGGACAGGATTCAAGCACATATTGAGGAGAAAATTTCCTTGAAGAGACTCCACAAGGATCTTCACAAAATGCATGCCGACCTGCAACGAGACAGACGGTTTGAAGAGAAGAAAACTAAAATGACACAGCAAAAATATGTTGAAAGTCAAATGCTGAAGTTCGGCGAGGTGCCTGTCACCTGCATCTTAACTATATAAGAGATCTCTCCATGAATTATGAAGAAGATGCTCTTCTTGATATTGTCTACAAATTCCTGAAATGGTCTAATTTTACTGAAAAATCTTGTTTTTCCTGAACAGCTTTCATTGACCGTCAGTTCCTCAGTGGGAAAGTTCTGCTGGCACATCCTAATAACCAAGGCCTGTTGCTGTTTGTGTAGACCCTCACGGACGAAACTTTGAACATTATCAGTATTAAGAAAGACCTGGGCACATTAAGAGATAGATTGCGGAACCAGGAGGCTGAGTTCACACGTGAACTTACAGTTTGGCAGCGGAGGACGGAAGCAGCCACAGACCAATTGCGAAGTAAGTGTTCTGACTTTTGAGTATATAGGTCATCTACTAGATACGGGAAATATACACCCTACCCCGAGATCTTTTGACTCAAATTAATTTCTTAACATGAGATGTTGAAATTTTGAAGAACTCCTAACGAAATTACGTTGAAACGTGGGAACTTGTTTTTCGTAGAAAATTAAATATGAGTACACTGGATAGAATTTGTTTGGGCCCCATATGATGAAAGTTGAAACTGAAAGAAAAAAAAATTGAGGCGTTGAATCCCTGGTTAACTAAATTAATATAGCTCGTTAACTCCTATAGTTTCTTTCATGTTTAAAGGCCCAAAACTTCTTCAAAATACTTGTCCCCAAAGCAAGGCTATGATATTCATCAATATTTATTCTCTAGCAAATCCAACTATAGGATCCTTTGATTAACTTGTTTAAGTACAGCATTCCAAAATTTTAGAGTGAATATCCCCAGCAATTGCAAGTTCAATGTGCCTAAACTTCAAAAGGAAAGGGCTAGAAAGACTACATTTTGAAGTTTAGAAAAGAAGCGCTAGAAAATGGATAGAAAAGCTGGAAGTTTTATTCAATCTGTACACATTTGGGTATAAATTGAAATTTTTGGGTACAAATTTGGGTAAACATTGAATAAAAATTTCAAATTATGAAGTCAATAGAGCCTGCCCGAGTTCTCAACAAGTTCAAAGTGCAAAGTGGGCTCCTTGGTCCTTTAGGAGTTAAACAGCTGACCAAAGCTTTCTTTTGCGTACTGTATTTTGAATTTAATAATCTGAAATTTGTGCATCTTGATGGGAATAAATTACTGGTTTCATTTGACAATTGATCTTTTATCAGTGCTGACGAAGGAAAACGCCGCTATCCTCCACATTATCGCTGATATCAAAGAGAAGATGCAAACAATTAATTTTGTAAGACCCTTCATGCCTTGAACATTTTTATCTGCAATTTTTCATTAAACGCAGCACATTCCTATTGTGTGCAGTCACACCAATTAAGGTAATTCCTCAGAACTTAACACAGCGCTGAAGGCGCCTCACTAGTATTTCAATTAAATAGTAATTACTCTGTTATCGACCCTGAAAAATTGGCCCCATTGAGACTTCACAATTGAGAATTGCTATTAACTTGGATCAGTATTGTTGAATTGAACACCAAGCATTTCAACATTTAACACTCTAACATCATGTTGGCATGAACGTTTCCTTTTCTCTTCTTTTTTCTTCTTTTTTCTTCTTTTCCTTCTCCTGGATTCTCTCTGTTAACATTAATTTGTTCTATAGTATTGATTTTCATTAATAGTGTTAGAAGATAGAGATTATGATGTATTCCTGTTGGACATATACTCAGATAAAAGGACAACTCTAACCTAACGGAAGTAGTATTATAGATGAATAGTGATTCAGTTGCCTCCTAGAAGTGTAGATGCTCTTATCATATTACTCCTTTCAGGTTATTGCTCGTATTTGATGACCTATCCTGGTTCTGCATCTACCTCAGTCTTAGCTCTGCTTATGAGAATACTTACCAATCTCTGGATCCCTTGTTCCTCGTCCACAGGACATGAAGTACAGAGCCGGACACACCTACGTGGACCCTCTCCTGGAGAAGCAGAAGGCTGAAGCAGATCAGAAGATTCTCTCCATTGTAAGTAGAACATGACATTCTGAAATGTCTTATGCAGGCAAACAAATTGATTTTGAGTTGGCCACCTTAATGTTTCGTTCTCAATTGCAGCGTACCAGAGTTCAGCAGCCATGGAAGGCCAAGTAAGAAATTTAACACCGAAGATGTTACGATGCTTTGTTTCTCTCCTGCCATGGCAAAAGATTTTAGAAGCCAGGAGTGAGTTTGTCGTATCATCTAGATTGCAATACGCCTTACTGACTGCTTGATCCAATTTCTGTTTGTCAAATGCAGCAAATTACCAAGCAAGATGAAATTATCCAAGAACTGCAGAACGCAATTATTAGAACGAAGACTGTGTTACCAAAGGTTTTTCCCTGCGACTGAATATTCAAGAGCTACCAACCCCAGTGCCTCCAGCTTGTTCGGTTCATTGGTTCAAGCTTTTATATGAAATTGCATCTCCCACCAGGAATGTACTGTGATTTGCCCATTTTAGGATCCTCTCAGAATGAATGGAAACTCGGTATCAGTCGCCCAGTTCAGACTGAAGACTTGGGAGGTGATCCCAAAGATGGTGCATACTTGTAGTGGACAAGTTTGGGATCACTACGGTTATATTCTAAAAAAAGTATATATATCCTAAACCGTATATTCTGAACTGAAGACTTGTCTAGGATCATGTGGTAAGAATTTCATGAAGTTTGACCATACAGATTGGAAGATATTAGCATTCAAAGTTGTAAGAAAAATAAATTTTAACATTGGTCTGCAATTTCAGATAACTTTGATTGCCATATGTGGAAATTTTTTGCACTATGGACCTTGAATTTTTTTTAAATCGTGTTGAAGAGTTGAATTGAAGTTCTAGAAGAAAAAAATTTCAAGAAAAGCACACTTGATTTTCATTCATTAAAAATTGCTAAGTAGAAGTAGGTCCAAGATTGAAAGAAAAACTAAGTTGTTAATAGCTCTAAGATGGGATTGAAAACACAATAATCTCAACAGTGAGATTGTTCCCTAGGATTGTTCTAGCTAGAAAACTTAACCTTGTCAAACAATTTCTTTGAAAAATTGTGAAAATTGCATCCTATCATGTTATTTTTTTTCGATAAGATGCTCAAATTACCCGAAAAACAAGATTGTTCATGACTTTCACATTATTAAGCCAAATTGAATGAATCAAGCTTCACATGTAGACAAAAATATGATCTTTAAGAAGAAGAAAATTTCAAATTTTTGTAAATTTCTTTTTCTGCCCGGTGGCGTGAAAATTATGTTTAAGATGGCATAACTTTTGCTCCTGGTCACAAATTGAAATAAAAATTATATTTCTACAAAGTTAATAAGTTTTCCTATCTTATGAGAAAGTTTCAAAAAGTTTCACTGAAAATTGAGATCATAGGACCCTATCCAAAATTCATTTTATCCCCCAAGAGGACAATGGTCCTATAGGAGTTAATCCCTAACTGCGTCGACGTCCAGAAAGTGGACGATGAACAGAGGCCTTCAAGGCGTTGTTTTATCCAACTAACTTTTCATTCAACCAATGTAACACTTGAATCTTGATAAGACAACTTTCCTTACTGATCAATTTCATGAAATTGCAGTAAATGATATTTCTATAGAAAGATATAAGCAAAAATGTGTCAAAATTAGAAAAAGGATTGAGGCGTTAAGGGGTTAAGAGTCCTAGTTAGTGCAATACAAGTTACAAATGATGCTTTTTTTGGTTAGCTAGCATCTTGAGCTAAGTTACTTTCTATAGCTCACTTCAGTCTAGAGGTTGATTTGAGAGTGGATTGTGCTTGATATTGTGCTTGGTTTGTTCTTATAATGCATGGTCTGTGATGTATGAACTACAATACATTGGGTTAGAGATGTGAAATATGTATTTATTAAGGTATGTACACCTATCAGCTTTGAAATATGCGTGTGGGCATGGTCCTCATTGTTAGATTGCCTTAAAAAAAATTGGGTGTTATTAATTGGAAAGTGAGAGAGGATTCCAATGCATCTTAGTATTTGGTTTTTGAGAACCATTTGAATAAACTTCAAATATTCAAAGTTTTGATTCATGAAGTACCCAAAATCAACCTTAGTCTCTCATATTGAGACCCATATACATTTTAATCAACAATTTGCACGGGTTATGTTTTAGTAATGGCAACAATTAGCATGTGTAGTTACCATATATTGTTTGGGGATGGGACATCAAAGTCTTAAGGTGTGTAATGTAAATTGAAAGAGATTGATTATAGTATTTTTGATTCACCTATTTACTTCAATGCTAATTTTGTAGATGCATTTGAAAGATGTGATGTCAAAGACCATCACCATAGATTTTTTCAAACAAGCCCTTGAGGAAATCGACTAGCATTTTTTTGTCATTTCTAGACTTCCTATCATTGATTCTAATTGCAAATGTATTGAGGTCGTTTAGAAGAAAGATCAATCAAGTAATTGGTGAGAAAGTTGGTGTGAAAATTTATCAATGAGAAGTTTTGGAGGTGTGATTTAGTATTTAGAATTTGCTAAGGAATTTTTCATTATAGACTCTAGGTTATATCTGAGACTCCTAATGACGACATGGAGACTCAATTTTTGCAATCTCTTCAAAGATTTTTCGAAATGTTATATGGAGAGGATGGAGGTGGAAATATTGAAACAACCATTACTAAATTGGAGCCTATAGAAAATGACACTCTTAAAAGGAAATAATATAAAGCTCCTATGAAGAAGCATTCAAGGGTTTCAAAGCATAAACCAAAAAATAAGAAAAAAGGTGGAGCCAAGTCAAAGGGAACTCCAATTGACCTTCCCAAAAGTCCAGATGTAGAAGAGGGTAATAAATGAAGACCAAATTGGAGGAAACATTGGATTGTCAATTTCATTCTTTTGAAGGGGACAATGCATGATAAGTTCATTGGCATAAAAAGCAAGTCCAATTTTCACATAATTTGAAGTTATTTGATTTGTCAAATTCATGTTTGTCTACGGTTTGTGTTTTATTTTGTAAAATAATTGTAAAAATTGTAAAAAAAAAGTTGTTCAAAATGACTTGTGTCCTAAAAAAATTTCAAAAAATCATAACAACTTGGGATTGACATGATAATTTTACCATAACAATTACACTTCAATAGGAATTCAAATTCATAATTATTATTGAAAATAATCATTTACACTTGGAAGCTCTATCATTACCAGATATTAATACCGTGGTATAATCAACCTTGTAATCATCATAAATCTTCTTCCACTTCTTATGGCACATGTCATAAGAAGTTATGGCACACTTTTTTTGGGTGCATAGTCACTAACGTGATTAAAATTAGGACATGTGGCAATAGAGTAAGTGTGTATAATACTCCAATTGCCCACACCTAAAAAATTACAATGACAATGATTTATATTTCATCATTGCCAATTCACCAAAACATCAAAATCTTGCAAGCCTCACAAACAACACTATCAATACTATAGTTGTTACAACCACATTTGGGTGCATAGTGACACTTCTGTCACACTGCACTCGGAATTTTTATTAATTAATTTAAAAAAAATCTAACTCCCCCCCTCCCCGGGTTAAAAAAAGTATTAATTAAAGTTAATTTCCTAATTCTTCATCCCCCCCTCCCCCCTACCTGTAATTTTTTGAACAAAGTTAACATAACAAACAATATGGGACAATAAAAATCTTGTACATCATATCCATATTCATATCCACATTGTACAATATTCCAATATCATGTATCTGTATCCATGTTTTTGTATTGTATTCATACAATATCTATATCCATATTCTGATTCCGTATCCATATCTGTATTTGGATGGATGACTCAGATTAAATCTCAAAGATCAACGGCTTAAGAATTTTTTGAAAAATCAACGACATTCTGGAAGGAGAAGCATTTTTTAAAAAGAAAATCAACGGCCTATTCATTTTTGAGAGAGGGGGGGGCAACTAATGGCAAACTAGATGTGTGTCGGCCACTTTTGGGTGCATAGTCACTCTCTCATCCCATTTCAATTCAAACTTGTATTGCCCTCTACATTGTTTGGAAATGTAAATAATAGAGCAATGAAGGATGCAAAGTGGACTAAAACAAAGATTGTAATAAGCTTTCTATAAGATGGATTCATCTTAAATCAACAACACTACACTTGCATCATACATTTCTTGAAAGGATCATAATGTTGAGAAGAAGACTATTTATGCTCGGGTTCAAATCTCATGTTACCATATTCAAACTTTACTTAACATGTAGTTAATACCATAAGAGAACTAGAGATTGATGAAACCAATACTGTAAATAAATATCATTTTTATAAAAGTTATATGGTTAGATTCTATTCTATTGATAATACATACCCAAAATTTGAAAGTTGGTTAACTTCAGTTCCATTATATCATTGCTACATATATTCTTTAAAGTGATTCAAAATTTTGTTTTTTAGACAAAATGCACACTATGCCAATAAGTGCATTAAAGCTACAATATTGGACAATCCTAAATTCTACATTTATACTTTGATCCACAAAAGTATCTATTATTAGTAGCCTTCATCCAAATATTGGCATATCTAGTAGTTTTTTAGAGGATTTTGGAGATTTCATCAATTTTTTCAAACATTTTTTTACCAAAGTTAAAAGAGCCAAGGTCAAAATTGGGTAAGATTCTAGTACAAATTTACCAAAAAAATTAGCTAAACGTTTCTACTTTGGGCCACTCACAAACCCAATCAACACCTTGCCGCTTCAATTTTAGGATCACCAATGGGTCACACTTCTTAGCCATTAATTATAAGATTATGGTGAGGCTAAAAATAGAACACCAATATTCCCAATGGTCCTATTGTATGGGAAAATATTTAAAGGACACAACATATCAATCCTACCTTGCACTACATTTTCCATCAAACAAGGCCTCATCATCCTAGTCAATGTTATGATAGCAACAACAAATTCAAGTCAAAGTCCTTTGTTCCTTCACAATGAAGGCCCACATCTAAAGAACAAGAAGAAAACGACAAATTAGGTGCCACATCAGCCTTCCCTACAAGCTAACAATTTTAGGGCCCAATAAGCCAAACAGATATTAGGAGCTTTTGGCTTCACAACCCGCTTGGAATTGTAACAAGGCCAAAAAAAAGAATATGTTGCACCCATTTAGTATTGAACCATTGGCAAAGTTCTTAAAATCAAATGGCATGGGCTCTAAAATCCAACTACAAGCAAGACTACAAGCCAACATAATATACCCACTAAATAGAAGAAATGGTATCAAAACTTGTCAAAGAAAACATATCAACAATGAACATTAAACTTTCAAAATCAAAGATCTTAGATACCACTAGTGAATTTAATTTTTTGAATACAATAAGGAGTGAGACTAGACACATTCAACAAATATTACAATACTTCTATTAAAACAAACCAATAAATAATCTATAACTTGCAACAACAATAGAAATTGCAGAAAACTACTTAAATTAATCAAATGGAATACAACTGGTGTACATAGATGAAGCATAAACTACAAATGAAAATTAAGTTGCTACACTAAAAAAAAAGAAATTGCTACAAACAGTTTTAAGAAGGTTGCATAGAATTTAGGTTCTCCAACGTTTGTCATCTCCACTACCCAAAGAATTCCGGCGAGTAAGGGAGACTCCATCATAGCCAACATCCACACTACGAGGCTTTTCTTTGGGAACTCCTGTCTTTGGACTAGGACTCCTTCGATTCTGCACCAAACCATCCACACAAGACAAAAATTCAATCCTACTTTAAACAAAAATCAATAAAAAAAATCAATCCTACTAACTTCTACCTAGAATTGTTAATGAAGTAACACATATGACATTCACAAACAAATAATTTGTGATTAAACAAGAGTGGAAGTATTTATTTGTTTAATATAAAGAATTAATTAATTTGCCCTAGTACTATTGCCTTGAATAGTGCATGCTATTAAATGAACTTACATATGTTTATAACTTCTTAGGATGGAGGAATTTCCTTACCAAAAATATTTGTGACCACTCTTCAATATAAATAACGTTATCTAATACATATACAATGGATGAAAATATTCCTCCATATGTAGATTTATTTCACAACATGCACTAATAGGACAAATTAAAAATGTTGAATACAATTAGTCAAACATCATATGTAACTTTTAGATAACCTCAAAGTGTTCAAATGGCCAAATTTAGAGTCATAGTCTCATCCTCCCTGCTTCCATTGAAAATGCTCTAAATTTCTAAGATCTAGAGGTCTTCTTCTAGTTGGGGAGAAAGATATGTCCTACAATTGACTTCATTGATCATCTTGTCCCTCATCCAAACAACAAACTAATATATAATCTAACCTTGTAAAATAACATTCATAAAAATTCTTGAATCTCTCTAATAATCATCCTACTTAATCATGTTCTCCATACACAACCATTTTTTTACATTCCTACTTTAGTTATTGCTTCTAATTACATTGTGATTGGAAACTCCTTCAAGTGTTGATGGGATGAATTCTGCAATTTTTTATTCAATCATGTTTTTTTTTCATTCTCACCACTTTACAATAAGGTAGTTGCACTTAAGTAGAAGTAGGTATAAGATGGAAGGTAAAATTGACTCCTACATATTCTTGCCAAAAACATACAACCATTAATCTTTAAAGGTTAGACTTAGTTTTACATAAATATAAGTTCAATATTTAAAAAAATTATAGTTTAATTATTTCATATGGCGTCCCAAAAAATGCATTTTAAGAAAATCTAGAATCTTTATTACAAACAAGACCCCTTGAAACATTACAATTGGATAACATGATTGTATTCAAACTTTTGTTTAGACAATTTTAGATGTTGTTAACTTACACTACAATACCTAGTAATAAAAGTTGGCCAAAAAAATTCTAAGAAAAACATTTAATAAAATATTGGAAATTATTTTTGGTATGAGAAACAAAATGAATCTTACTATTTGTAAGTGTTTTCCAAAATCAAATCTCCCACCTTTAATTCATTAATTGGTGGGCAATGCAAATCCTAACTACTAGATATGGGAACTACCACTTTTTCCAAAATAATTTGATACCATAGACACTAAACCCTAAAATCTCAAGACTTGAAAAAATTTACAATTAGATAATAAAAACCTTGATAAACCCTTATTTGGACAATTTTGAGGTATTGTCAACTTCCATTGACCACCAATTCTCCCCAATTTTTGTACCCCTTGCCCATGCTTATATTGATTATAAAAAAATAAATGATAGGGGTTTGTCTTTCTCACTATACCCTTCTTGAAGCCCTAAACCCTAAAACTCCTAACCTTGGAAATTTTTTCCAGTTGGATAACAACCTTCCTCAATCCCTTATTTGGACAATTTTAAGTATGGTTAACTTCCACTAACCATTGGTTCTCCCAATTATTATTTTTAATACAAATAACCCGTGAACTATGTACAACGATCATTAAAAAAAATGGTTGGAGTTCGTATACCCTCATACCCTAAAACCTAAGCGACGAGCCCTAAAACGAGCCCTAAAACCCTAAACCCTAAACCCTAAAAAGAACCCCTGCAAATCCTCACCGTGGTTTTTCCCGAGCCGAACGCAACAGGCGTCTTGCTGGGGGACTGTGCTGCTGCCTTGCCGACCATCCCCTGCGCACCACCTCCAATGGAGTTTCGCTGTTTAAGAGGAGCAGCTGCAGCTGGCGCTTCTGGCGTCTCGGGCGTAGAGGGTCCCTTCGTCTTGGGGCTGCTGGACGATCGGAACTTGGCCTTCGCAGACGCCGTAGCAGCCATGTAGCGGCACGTCTCCCGCTTGCTGGACTCCGGACTCTCAGTATCCTTTCGGGTTTTGGTGCTGTCTCCGTTTTCATGGAGACCATTCTCTGGGATTTCGCCATTTCCAATCTCGCAGATTGGAGCCTCACCATGCGCTGCGTCTTTAGCTCCTGCGGGCGCAGGAAGCAAATCAGGATTCCAGGAATTACAACTCTAAATTGAAAAGAAGGTTCACTGAACAGTGTTCTTGTACAGTGTCACTGGAACAAGTACACGAATTCGTGGTACAGTGAGTAGCTTACAATTCATGGGCAAAGTGTCACTGGAACAAGAATTACACGAATTCGTGGTGCAGTGGCGTAGAATTCATGGGCAAAGAATCACTGAAACAAGAATTACACGAATTCGTGGTTCAAGTGATTGCAATTCACGGGTAAACTTGCATTCAAGATTTTCTACAGTAAAAGTGAGTGGAGCCTTGATTCGTGGGTAGCAAAGGGTCTCCTCTGGGAGTTCAAGAATGTTATGCTCACCTTTTCAATTGGACGTGACTGTCAAAATTGGAAACGAAGTTATGCTCCACGAGAGTTTAGGGTTGTGATTAGAAGCAGCCATTGCATTTGAAATGGGGAGTGAGTTACATACCCGTGCCAGCAGGTTGATGATCATGCACTCCATTTGAAGTAGAGAAACTGTCGCTCGGAGTGGGCGATCCATTAGCGGCTTCAGGGAAGACCAATTGCTCCATAGCCGAGGATAGATCCCCATCAGCTGCATCCAGCTTCACAGACGTTTCGGAAGGGTTTGGTGAAACTGGAATTAGGTCAATTCTTGCAATTGCAGCGTCTTCTGAGGCTGCAGGCGACGGGGTGGTCAAATGGGGGGATGTCGATTTCTTAGAGGAGAATCCTCCGTCTGAGATTTCAAAGGCTTTCGAGAGAGGATTCGAATTGGAAGTCCCATTGCCATTTTCATGGTATTTCAATTTGTTGAGGGTGCGGAAGTCGACTTCTTTCACTGTGGGGTAGTCGGAGGTTCTTCGTGAGCTTCCGGGGATAATTTCGATGTAGTCTTTGGGGTCTAGTTTGGATTCATGGGTTGCAGCTTCCGGTTGGCGGCTTTCCCATGCTTTGGCGTTGGTCCAAAGCTCCAGCCATGCCCACCCCTCATGGGGTTGGTCAGGGTCGCAGTCGATGAAGGAGGAGCTTCGATGCGGGGTGCTTCTCTTTAACTGCAAAACATTCGGGCCGCAGTAGTCTAGTTAGTGAAAGTGACATTTTCCAGAGCCCAATCTTGTTTGAAAAACGAGGTCTGTAATAGATCTGAGGTTCGCCTGGAAATGTCTGCCACTTGAAACTAATAACTGCTTAATACGAACAGACTCAATACGAACTACATATAAAAAGCGATCTAAATCAGTCTGTAACGCTATTAATAAAATCGATAGGCCGTCAACAGAACAGAACCTGATTCAATTGTTCTGCCAACCCTGCAATATTATATATCCTTCCTCTGTTGCATTCAATCAGAAACTGGCCATGAAAGTTGCCAATTCTACCTGCTGAGTTAAGAGATATGCCGTCCGTCGTTTGCGTTTGTTAGCCTCATGTTCAGCTCCACGAGTCTCAGTCTCCATCTCCTGAAATTTTTCTCTTCTTGTATCCTGAACATCGAATGCTCAATACGGTATATTCAGAGTTGAAAATTCATTTTTCTTTCAATGTAATCCGGAATGTATTCTCACTAATGGTATAGATTGAAGGCATATTCTTCGGAGCTAGAGACTCTGATGAGTTAACAAGTGAGAATGGTGGACAGTGTGCAATTTGCATTAAGTATTGAATTATTGCAAGAGGAATGTTTGTACCTTTCGAACTCGAGAACTGAGTCGTTGAATTCGAGAGGTTCGGGTTTTCACGGCTCGACCATCCTTGGACATGCGAACGCGGCGTCCTCGAAACAGGGCTTGCACACGCACTATGGCTTCCATCGTGCGCAACGTGGTGGTGGCTTGTCTGCGCACCAGCTCCCCTCGGACCAACGCTTGCAGCCTGATCAACCCTTTCAAAGCCTGTATCCACCCAGAAAGCAAGGTCAGACTTAACTCTTGATACCTCATTCAATTCCCTCTTTAGTTAGAGCATGTTGATTTTTACATTCTGGTCTTCTGCGCTTTGAATGAATACTGAAACGCTTAGGACTAGGAAACGTGCGAATTTAGCCTCATTATGAGAAATAGCATGGCGAGCTACACCAGTTTTGTTCATTGTCTCATACACCAGTGAGAAGGGGATTGTAAGCCATAGCCCTTTCGTGTCACTTTCATTTCAACATGGCGCAATGCGGCTGAAAAGATTAGAGGATAATTTAGAGTCATAACACCATCCTCCCCACTTTCTTTGCAAGAGTTGTAGGTTTCAAGGTTCGACGACATTGATTTAGTTTGGAGGAGTCAGAGAGGAATGTTCGATAACTGACTCGGGTCAAACGGTCCTCGTGAGTCCGGTTATCTAGTACGAAATCCTTTTCCTCATTCTAAACCCTTAGATCAATCAAAATAGTGCAGATCTGGACATTCTTATTGTGAAGAACATCTTGACAGAAGATCTAATAGTGATCTCGAGTCTCCAGAGCTTCGTCTAGTCCATAAGCAAGCTCATCTTTTATCACTTTAAGAGACGTAATCCTCTTCTGTCATTTTCATTGCCACATCGAGTAATGCAGTTGGAAAGGAGAGTGCTTTCGAGTCATAAACCCACCTTCCCCATTCACTCATTGAGGGAGCCATAGACGGTCTATAATCTAGAGAAGAGGGGGCATCCGAGATGCCATTGTCTGATTATGTAGTACATAACCTCAGAGATTGATCTGTTCATTCATGCTCAATCAAGGGTCCAAAGAATGACACTCTAATGCTAAAGAAGGGCATCCAAGATTATGAGATATATGCCGGTTTGCCATCTTCACAGAAGCACAGAAATTAGGTTCATAACATCGTTACGTACGTACCTTAGGGTTACGGAGGAAGCGTTGCTGAATCCTGATGGCAGCTTCGTCTTCTTTACTCAAAGTGCTGTCACCACCTTCTTCCTGATGTTTCTCGACACCATCGATGTTGCCGTTCCGTGAATGCTGCTGCAGCTTCGTCTCTTCAACCTCCTTGGTCTTCTTGTCAGTCATGGCTGGATCTGTACCCGCTTGATCTGGAGTAGTAGGCAAAGCTTGTGGTGGTGGCCCATGACTTTGCTGCTGAGACTTGTTGTGAGTGACACCTTCAAACGATGGAAGCGGGTGAGGTGTTGGCGCTGCATAGGACACGGGTGGGAAGTCTTGCTTGTTGAGGAGCTTCTCATCAGCGTCACCCTGCTGGCAAAAAATAAACATAAAGTCCTAGTCATTTAGTGTGGATTACGATAGAAAAAATTTAATCTCATAGTCGTATGGCCGCTCAGCCGCATTCATGGTTCTCTACAGCGACTATTGCTCAACCTGTGGAGAGATTTGTTTTGCAGGATGACTGAAAGGTGACAAAATCTTTATGCATCTTGTTGGCAGAGACTCTGAATCTTGGTAAGTGTATTGACTCCTTGAAAGCTAGATGGTTAATGCAAGGTTAACTTGGGTAAGTATATCCAAAAGCGTTTGTACCCCCAATCTACACAAACAGACGATTTCAGCACAGAAATCTTGTTCGATTGTAGATTGGGGACACTTTTGAGTAAACTTACTTTACATGCAAAGTGAAATGAACTCAGGGGAGGCATGTAAAGTGTTATTTGATGGCTCTTAAACTGGAGATTAGTTCTCTAAGTGATATATTTATCAGGTGATTAGGAATGATCCTTATAGTGATCCTTACTGTGTTATTATGGAAACCATACCTTGTTTGTTGGAGAAGGCCTCTCTTTGGATGGGGAGCGAAAGGCCTTCTTCACAGCTTTGAACCACTTGGTGGGCGTGGTAGACTTCCCCATTGCTCTCTCCTTGCAGCTTCAACCTTCAGCCACTTTTCAAGAGCCTGCACAAAGTATGTATCCACCTTAAGTTTTTGGCTTCAGCAGGGGATTATCCAACTGTAATCCGTGCGTCTGATGTTATGTCCTCTACTTTCACATGGCCAAGCAAGCACACTCTCAATGTTATGAGATGTAACCACGTCCAATGCATGCTTCCCTATATAGAAATGGGCTCCACGGGGTTAAGGCGAAGCAGAAACTTACATTTAATCTCGATACGAGAATTGCATATTCTGGACATTCGTAGTCACCGCACGTTAGACTCCACTACCGGAGCGTCAGATAATTTATAGAGCGCTTCAATCCTGCGAAACAATCAAATAATCACTTCACTGCACTGGGTCCCTGCAAAACCCACTCGAAATCCCAGCCTGAGTTCATAGTCTGGAGTGGATATGTAAGAATGCATTTCAAGTTGCGTCTGTACGCTCGTTTTGTTTGCATGATAAACCTCTCCTATTCAAGAGTTTTGCCAAACCCTGATATAAGCTGGCGACACCACATTACCGAGGATTGATAAACCTTAGTTTTCCCCAAGGAAAAATATGTATCCATTGAATCTCTACCAGTTTGAACCCCACCATAGCCAGACAGAGAGACGTCAGAAACCACTATTAAACTAATATGCCATGATGTAGCTTACATACTCACCACGCCAACTCTCGTTCTTGCTCAAGAATCCCCAGTCTCTCCAGATTTAGTTCCCGCTTGACTGTCCAGACTCAGTAGTTGGACGAAATACTTGGTCACTCACTGAATCCGATATCAAAGGAAATAATCCAGTTTGTTACATCCGTGCCCTCGCAGCAAGGTTCACGTCCGCCTGAATGTCACAAGTTAAGCACCCAGATTCATTAACCGAGTTGAATACTACTAAAGGCTATAAGAGATGACGGCATTTAGAATCGTCAAAACGTATTACAGAGCTAAGTTCACCCTCTATCAACATAAAAAAATTGCAACATCACTTCCATAGAATTAACACTATCAACACATGCACCCACTCACGTTGCTCTACACCTGATGAATCCGTTCAAAAGTTCATATATAGCTCGTCACTCCTTCACCTCCTGAACTCAAGCATTTTCAACATACTACAAGACAGACAGAGAAGCTTGACAAGCGCAGGACAAGTGCAGGAAAGAAAGGCCCAAAAGTTTGGGTAAAGCTCCGTCGTACGTTACAATACTCAACACATTCAATCGAAGTCAAGCTAGCTAGCTAGCTACCTTCTCTGCCATCGTTGCAGCAGGAGCTCACCTCTTTCACGCACTTCACCAAAGCATATGATCATACAACTTAATCGTCACTCTCCCAGATTCGAGCTCTTCCAAAACACCGATTACGCCCTTTCGTCCAAGCGGGGGATGATCACGTCCGCGTTAGCAGTACTTTCTAACACTTGAAATCACCGACTGGCAGGTAGATACTTAGATCTGTGGGAGTTGGTGGGATCGTGAGGAACCCCGCCACACCGTCAGCTACCCGGAGTAGGAGCATCTACCGGAAGTGTACATTTTACCCAGTCACTACTGGGGATCGATAGAATCCATATTATGAGCTGCCTGTGTTTATTGATTGCTGTTTAAGGGTAGTTACGTTCCTCCTGCGTATTGTGCTCATAACTCTCTTTCATGTCTGTCTGTCTGTCTGTCTGTCGTTGGCCTGACCTGCTCATACACTTCCAGCTTCAGAGGGATGAGTGATCGAGTGACTGTCTTTTTCCAGACTTTCTCAATTAAAATAATCAAGTGAGTTCGTTGCTTACTACAGTCAGTCTCATCAGAGGTTAATAAGTTACTGTTCTCCGACTGTCTGTCTGGAGGCTAAATAAGTTTAGCTTATCTTATCTTCTTGTAGCTTATAGCTTGAAGTCGGTTTCACCACTCAACCCTTTTCTAATAAAATTCTTATGACACACTGGAACAACTTACAGTGACTGAGCCTTGGGAGACCAATGCCGCAATTGGGAACCTTTTCGCAGGTGTTCAGATCTGGATTTGTGGAAAATCTGTCCAATCAAATGTGTACAAAATAGATTTTGAGGAGATGCAGAAGGCAGAAGGATCAGGATGTGCAATTACTGAGGTATGCGCACATTGAACCATCACTAATTACAACTGGAGCATCTTTACCATTATTAACCCTTAAAGGACAAACAGGTGACCTTGGAAATCATCCTTTTTTTTAAACAAGTGTGTTGAGGAAATACACTGCAAGGGTTTTCCGTCAGGAGGAGAGGCTGATTTCATGCTAGGTAAAGAACCTGCTGCCACCACGTATCAAACCCGCAACCATGCCATTCGGTTTGGGTACCTCACCACCATCACCCGGTAGTTTAGGGTCATCTTAGACCAAGGAAATCATCCCTTTTCATTACCATGTGAATCATTGGCTTAAGAAATAGCGAAAGCACTCATTGCAAGTCAAACTACTAGAGAAGACCTCCCCTTTTCACAACAAAATTTTGAGGATGAATAGTTGCACCTCCGTCCTACTAGAAGGATTCCTTGTCATCTATCAGACGCCAAATGTCCATGTCGACATTTAAGGGTTGAACATAATTACTTTCTTGGATGTTATTGGTAACTATGTGAAAGAGGATTCCAATGCACTTTAGCTTGCATTTATTGGCCACCATATGAATAAGTTATGATTTTCTTTTAAGTATTTTCTCTAGATATATTAGACTTGCATAGGCTCTCATGTTTGAATGTGTACATCTTTTGTAAGGAACATCTAAGATTTTATGTTGCTTTGGGGTCCAAATGAAGGTTTTGCATTTTAGGTAACTTAGTATTGATTATGGGTGTAAGGTAGTTTGTCCATAACAAAAGCACTTGGACTCTGAAAGTGTCTTCCAACACAAAGGTACATTTTGATTTTTCTCATTGCACTGGCCTTGTACAAATAGTGCACATTTTAGGAGATGGATGCTTTTAGCAACCATTTCATTTTATAACTAATTCCACAAAGCTTCTAAAAATATGAAACAACTTGGGTTAGATGCCAATTCAATTTGTCTTTCAAGGAAATTTTATTGAAAAAAATTTCAAGAATATAAACCTCCCCAAATTAATGGTTAGGTCTTAAATGGGCATTTTATGGACCTCCTACATTACATACCTTGCAAAGTGACTATACTTAAATGGTTAGATGGGTTTGCATATACTAATTAACCCCTAAAGGACCAAACTATGTTTTGGGGCAATATAGTGATTTTGGGCAACTCACTACAAACGGAATTTTCATTTTTTTTCATTGAAATTTTTAAACAATATGTGCCTAAGAAGTAGCTTTAAGACGCAACAATTTTCATAACTTTTGGATACATTTAGTATTTTGAATCATACTCTACTTCTTTCTACGTACTATTTTTTCAAGCATTAATATGAAATATTTTTTGTTGAAATTTTTTATGTGTATTCTTAACTTATTTCTTCAACATATCATGAAGAGTATGCATATCATTGAGAATAAAAAGTTGTAGGATCTATACATTTTTGTGTAAAAAGTTTGAAAGATGAAACCTAATCATTTGGGAAGAGTTGAAAATACTTCTTTTTGAAATCCAAGTGTCATGGTCTTGCAATTGGTAAGGTTTCTTATTTTGAATTCTTTGAAGGGTTTACTTGAACAAGTTAACTAAAAGATCCTATGGTTGGGTTTGTCATTGAATAAATATAGATGAAGATTTCAACCTTGCTTTGGATTTGAATACTTTGAAGCAATTTTGGGCTTAAAAACACCAAATTCCTTTAGGTTTAAGTATAATCTAAGTTATAATCTAAGTTTTAGGGTTAAGTATAATCTAAGTTACAAAGTGAATCACTTAGAATAGAGAGTTTTGAGTTTGGTTTGGGTGAACATGAGTCATATTAACCCCTAAACATTCAAACAATGATTTTTGGCAACATAGCGATTTGGGGCAGCTCACTACAGACGGAGTTTTTCTTCTTTTTCTTTGAAAATTTCATATAATATGGGGACAAAGAGTAGCTTAAAGGCCCAACAATTTTCATAACTTTTGACTTCATGGTTCAAAAGTTATTGCATGATATGTAATTTTCAGTGTCTAACGGGCAACCTGGGCAGAAAAAAAAACTTCTTTGAAAATCACTTTTAAAAAAAATAAAAATTTGAAATTGATTCTTTAGATTTTTATATATGTGCTAAGCTTTGAATCATTCCATTTTGATTAATGAGATGAAAGTTATGAAGAATTTTAGTTTGGGTTAATTTGTGGGTAGTTATGGAATCTCTATTCCAAAATAAGCTTTGAAGTCCTTTATTTAACTCTATTTTAAATATTTTTGGAAAAAAAATAAAAACATTAGGTGTATATTGTTTATAACAACATTACAACCATTGGGATTGGCATTTTTCAATTCTATAAATAAATTGTTAACAATTTAGTATTTTTAATCATTCTCTACTTCTTTCTACTTACTATTTTTTTCCTATATGTTGTACAATTCCAAATGATCTAAATTTTTTTTAAGCATGTAGCCAACTTGGCTTGAGGAATGAACCCAAAGAGTAAACACCATTTTGGACATTTTTTCATACAAATGTGACCTTGTGAAGTGTAGCTGCCCGTATTTTTACAGGGCCAAAAAAATGATTTTTGTCACTTCAAACGTTAATATCTTGCAATCTACACGGTGGAAAATTCTGAATTTTTTTCACATCTTCTCTAACTATTTTAATACAAGATCCTACGTTTACATTTGTCTATAAATGTTTTTAATCTAAAATTTGGTGCTTGTAAATGCAAGGGCAGTTTTGGAGCAGTTTTGGTGAAAACATAGTCTCTGACATTTAGGGGTTAATAAAGATAATTCAATTATCAAGATCAATACTAGTTTACAAAGAAATCAAACAAAACCATTGTAAGCCTAATTTTGGAGGGTTTCAAATCTATTGCATTAAAAAGGTAGTTATTTTGAGGATTTAGTCAGTGTGAAGCTCTTTGCAACACAAAAAAAACATCTTTGTATAAGGTGGGTACCCCCAAAATTTATATTGTGTCTAGTTGATAGAAGTACAACTATTCATCTTTGGAATTTAGTTGTGAAAAGGGGAGGTCTTCTATAGTTCTTTGACTTCTAATTAGTGCCTGTGCTATTTCTTAAGCCAATGATTCACACAATAGTGAAAAGGGATGATTTCCAAGGCCACCCCGTCATCCTTTAAGGATTAAACTAGTCAAACTTTTATATTTTCTTGTTGGTAAGTAAAAGGAGGTTCCAACACACCAACAAAAGCAATATTTGGATACATGACATTAGTTGGGATTCAACCCCTTGGGAGGGCCGTTTTAGGTTGGTTTCTGTTGTTGGGAACCAACATGTGTTGTCTGGAAAAAACAATTTAATATTAAAAATATAAAATTTTAAAGAAAATTTTAAAATTTTAAATATTAAAAAAAGAAAATTTTAATGCCTACTGATGTAGCTGTCTCTTGACCACGTCAGCAAGCTAAGTGGCAGAAATCCCAACACATGGGAACAACAGGAAAGTTGCAGTCTTTAACTACAACAGAAACTCATCTAATGTGTAAAAGTTATGAAGGGTCAAAGTTTTTTTGGTAAAGGTTCTAGAATCGTTTCTTCAACATATGCATACATTGTTTTTAAAGATATACAATACACAAAGTGATGATGGCAAGTTTTAAATAAGGTGCAATTTTGGATATACCCATCTTATATAGCTTGTGATTTTTTTGTGTGTCACATTGAACACATTACAAATTTGTAAGACGAGTGAGGTCTATCATAAACAGTTGCAAGCTACAATCATTACTTAATATTTTAATTATTATAATGTTTAAAATATAAAAAATAGTACATGTATATCAAACAATAGGTCAAGGATGTAGGCACTTCCTACTACAATAACATTTGGGTGCTAAAGGATTAACCCCTAAAGGTTTTTGACTACGTTATCACCATTGTAGAAATGATCTAGAACCTTTACCAAACTAGAAACTAGATTGCAAGATATTAGTGTTTGAAGTGACAAAAATCCTTTGGGTGGTCTTGTGAAAAACCAGGCATCTGCACTCATTACATATTATTTCAGGCCTTCGAGAGACCGTTTGAGGGCTATTCCCCTTCATTGTTTCCCCTCGTAGTGAAGGATGGCCAATTGTCACAAAAAAAATTCAAAAAAAATTCAATTCTTCAAATGCAAAAAGAAGTTGAAAAAAAATTTAGAAATGCGCTGGCAGCCTCTCGGCCACGTAGGACCACTGAAGTGTCAGGCTAGCAGTCACGTTCCTTGGATTCTCATAGTAGTAGAACCCGTGGTCTCCCAGAGGTCCAAAAAACCATCTAATGTTACAAGGTCACATTTGTATGAAAAAATGTCCCAAATGGTGGTGCTTTATTGGATTCATTCTTCAAGTCAAGTTGGCTACATGCTTGAAATTTTTTGGATCATTTAGAATTGTACACCATATAGGAAAAAAATAATAAGTAGAAAAAACTAGAGTATGATTCAAAATACTAGAGAATTTAGTTATGGAATTGAAAAATTCCAATCCCAATGGCTATAATGTTGTAATAAACAATTTGCATCCTATGATTTTATTTTATTTTTTAAAATATTGAAAATTAAATTAAATAAAGGACTTCAAAGTTTATTTTAGAGTAGAGAATCTATAACTTCCACAAACTAAAAGTTAACTCTTCATAACTTTCATCTCATTGATCAAAATGGAATTATTCAAAACTGTTTATGTATATATAAATCTAAAAAAACTATTTCAAATTTTTATTTCTTAAGAAAAAGAATTTTTTAAGAATTTTTTTGAATTGCTCAAGTGGCCCACCAAATGCTAAAAATTACATATCATACAATAACTTTTTACCCATGTGGTAAAAAATTATGAAGATTATTGGGCCTTAAGAAAAAACTTGGTGACTACCTTGGTCATGGAGAGCTCCATCCTTCTTGTAATATTGTTGCACATACTAAAAGTTTGTTTGGATGACTTCACCTAAGATTGTAGAATGGAAAAAAATGTTTTGTCATCCAATTTTGTTTTTGAAGTTGCTTGAGTATATTTTCAATGGACAATATTGTAAATTCCTTCATTGTGGTATTACTAACTTTTCTAAAGAAGAATATGCTTAATCCACGGATCACCCATGTAGTGTATTTTGACCATTTCTTGCTATTTACTCTTGATGTGAATTTTAGCCTTCAAAACAATATTTTTTGAATTTGTGTCCAAATAATGAAATGAAGCTTAGTAAGTGCAATTTCTACTCCACTTGAGTTTTTCTAAAAGACTCATAAGTTTCAATATTTTATAGCAATATGAACTTTGGGTCCTATAACCAAGGTTTTCTTATTTTCTAATTTTTGAGTGACATGATAACTTTGGCTTATATCATGATGTTATGCACTCCTACAATATACATCTATGGTAGAAATTTTCAGATTTTTCAAATAACTACAATGTATATTTGATATGTATTTCCTTCATTTTTTTCTTAAAAAATATCCAATCATTTCAGATTTTACAAAAAAAAATTGAAAATTTTATGACTTGTAGCAAACATATGATTTCATCTCTAAAAAATAAATATAGATTTTTTAAATTCATATCTAGTAGTTGCAAAAAGACAACAAACATAGTAATAGACCATGAGGCTTGAAATCAATGATCATAGGCCCATCTTTATGGGGGTTAAGTTACCCACCAACTAAGGTTGTATGTCCTATTCATTCACTCTTATTACGTGCCTTGCACAATTGCTGAGTGTTTGGTGAATTTGATGAATTGTAGTAGACATATGATTTCATCTCTTAAAAATGAATATAATTTTTTTTTCATTCATGTTAGTTGCAAAAAAGCAACAAACAGAGTGATGGACTGTGAAGCTTGAAATCAAATGGAATTAAGTTACCCACCAACTAAGATTGTATGTCCCATTCATTCACTCTTATTACATGCCCCTGGTGAGTGCTGAAAATTTTATGACATATGATTTCATCTTTACAAAATAAATAAATAAAATTCTTTTCATTCATATTTAGTAGTTGCCAAAAGGCATCAAACAGAGTGAGGCTTGAAATCAGTGGTCATAGGCTCGTCCTTCTCGGGTTAAGTTACTCACCAACAACTAAGGTTGTATGTCGCATTCATTTACTCTTATTACATGCCTTGCACAACTGCTGACTACAGTAGTGGCCTGTGCTGAGCTTGTTGTGCTGTTTAATTCAATGTTTTCTACGCACATTGTCAAGAATAAGAATACTTAAATTACTGCAGCCATGATCATCAGCAACAGGGATAGTCAGTCTGCTCCTTCAATCATTGTGTTGTTTTGAACTAATTTCACTCAGACAATTTCATCTTTTTGGCGCATCTATCTGATGCTGTAAGAGCATCTTCACCAACAAACACTGGAATGGTGTACTGTAGTTTTTCAAAACTTGGCGTGTTTCATTTGTTTCAAAAAAAAGAAAAACAACAACTTGGCGGGTCTCCCAAAGCAAAGGAAGGGCATGGCCATCTATGTACCGCGGCCCCACAAGTACACAACAAAAATCCAAATTCCAAGGTTCCAGTGCCTTCTCAGCCCGGATTTCAATGTGTTGACCAAGGTCTGGCTAACGCAGATGGGTCAAACCATGAAGAGGATGACAAGTTGCGTACAAGGTTGGGAGTTGTGAAGGTTGGAGTAGCAAGCACTATCCTATAGAAAGGCTCCCAATAGTAGTCTGAAAAATAAATTGGGAGCTCTTTTATTTTGAACACTTTGAAAATTATATACGATGAATTTTCAAGTGTCGATCATCATCTTAGTCTTGTAACTTTTGTACTGTAGCCTACAACTATAGTAAGATACATTTGTACTACAATAATCCTTCATTGTCACCAATGTTGCGCCATAACCAAATCCTTCTATACAATAGCATTGCCACATAGATACATTTGCTCCACACGGGGGGGGGGGGGGGGGCACACTTATACTTTGGACCCCTCATACTTCCATCCTAAAGTTGTGACAATACTTATGGGTTATTCACCACATGATTCACACCGCCAATGCCAATCCTATCTACATTGAATTCACATAATGCACTATAAGACCACTCCTCCTCTTCACTTGGCAATGCCATTGAAAACATGGTCAAATCCTTATTTTTCTATGAATATTGTGGCATGTCATATGTGCAAGGCATTGCAACTTGTAGTGTAGTGATAAATTTTTGTTGTAGCCTGCATTAAAAAACTAACAAGTCTCCAAATGAATTGGTGGAACAAAAGATATTAGTTGGTTGATATTGCACCTCCGTGGAAATGCTCTAAGGTCAATACCTCCAAACTCACATCCTACCTAAAACCGCCATCAACACTTTGTGTGCATTTCCAAAATCAATATGTATATATGCTGAAAAAATAATTTTAGAACATCTACCAAAAAATACTTTGACCCTTCATAACTTTGGATATCATACCCAAATGTCGCATTCTTTGGTGTGTTGGAACCTCCTTTCATTTGTCAATAAGAAAAGATGAAAATTGGACAAATATAATAATAGTAACAAGGCACAATAGCAAAAAGTGGCGTTTTGGGGGGTGCCCATTGTAAAAAGAAGAGCAAAAATGAGAAATGAGACCTCCAATCTGAGAATTAGAGGGTGCTTATTGTTTTCATTAGATGTATTTTTGGGTCTTTAGAAGACTATGAGTTCCCAAATTGTAAAAATGACGCTACAATAGCAATCTAAGGTGGCAGGGAGACTACCATTTTGGATAATATTAATTAATGAAATTTAAAGTATTAATTTTTTAAAAATAATCAAAAAATATATATTATTATTATTATTTAATGATCTAATTGTCCTGCCATGGCCTATAGTATGGGGAACCAACCCAAAATAGTCTTTTTGAGGCCTAAAAAAACATGTGATGGGTAGAAATCCAAAATTTAAGACATATTAAAATGTTAGATTTAGGAAGGTATGTCAAATTGTGTCAAATTCTTAAAAGTTCACCAATTAAATTTTAAAAAATCACCTCTAAAGCTTAACATGCTTCTTCAACATACATGGATGCATCAAAAGCGCAATGGCCATGAACCTAAGTAAGGAGGATTACAACTCTACTAAGTGAGCTTGGTTACATAATCTAAAATTTCCTTATGGCTAATGAGAAGCAACACTTTTGCTCTCTAAGTGCACAATTTGACTATGGATATTTTATATTTCAATTTGGGTGGTTTAGGCTATTAGAAAAATGATTTTTTCAAGATTTGAACAAAAGATCATATAGCAAAGTAATGAACCTTATATGCAAAAATATGCAAAAGTTGCATATTTGATCTACTTTGCAAAAGAAAGGTTAATCTTTTAAACTTTGTGCATAGTAGAGTGCATTTTTCTTATAGCTTATGCAAATTGATGATGTGTTCAGAAAATCAATCAAGAATCCATGGAAAAAAATTCAAGGAAAAAATATTAAAAAAAAAGAAGTATTTCTAATTGCCTAACCTTTTTGCATCGAGTCATAAGGGACTAAATTTGTAGCCATTAATCTATAGTGGATAGAACTTGCCTACATTTGAGTTCATACTTATACACATCCAATGTCTTATATCATTTTAATCCTAATTATAGAATCTATTCTCCATTTATTGAAAATGAAAATTTAGGCAAGAAGTCAATTTTGAATGAATCTTATTAAAATTTTGACATTCCAATAAAAATCAATAAGATGTCAATGCCTTATTGACATTCCAATAAAATTCAAATTGGATTAGATTTCAAATGCTTTTTAAAATTAACCCCTAAAGAACCAGACTGTATTTTTTGGCTGTATAGAAATTTTGGGCAGGTACCTACGAGCGGAGATTTTCATATTTAGGGCTGAAATTTTAATAGAATGTGGGGGCAAGGAAGATCTTTCATATGTACCAAATTTCGTGACATTTGGAAATACGAGTCAAAAGTTATAGCCTAAAATGTTACTTTTTTTCCCAACCGGGCAGTTTGGGCAGATCAGAAAAAATCACTTTTTTCAGAAACAAAAATTTGGAATTGATTTTCTAGAGTTTTATATACA
The DNA here is from genome assembly GCA_947034895.1 of Rhytidiadelphus loreus. NCBI lineage: Eukaryota > Viridiplantae > Streptophyta > Bryopsida > Hypnales > Hylocomiaceae > Rhytidiadelphus > Rhytidiadelphus loreus. Next base: position 67,167,625 of record OX344762.1, read on the forward strand.
CGAAAAGCTTTGAATCATTCCATTTTGATCAATGAGTCAAAAGTTATGAGGAATTTTTGTTTGCGGGCAGTTTTGGATTTCCTACTCTAAAATAAACTTTGAAATCCTTTATCTTACCCAATTTTCAATATTTTTGGACAAAAATAAAATCGTAGGATGTAGATACATTATAAAAACATTTCAACCATTGGGATTGGAAATTTTCAATTCCATTTTTAAATTGTAAATAATTTAGTATTTTTAATCATTCTCTACTACTACCTACTTACTATTTTTTTCCTATATGTTGTACTATTCCAAATGATCTGAAATTTTTTATGCATGTGGCCAAGTTCTCTAGGAAAACAACTCCAAAGAAGAACCACCATTTAGGTCATTTTTTCATAGAAATGTGAGCTTGTGAAGTGCAGCTGCCCTACTTTTCGCAAGGTCAAAAAAATGATTTTAGTTAATTAGAATGGTTATATCTTTCAATCTACCCGGTGGAAATGTCTGAAATTTTTACCACATGTTTTTGATACAATATAATACAACATCATACGGTTAGATATGTCAAAAAAAAGTTTTTTTTCAAAATTTTGGTAGTTGTACTAGAAATGGCAGTTTTGGAGCGTTTTGGGTGAAAGTATAGTGACGGTCCTTTAAGGGTTAATATTGAAAAAGTCATTACATAACTAGGAGATTTACATGACTTTATAGTTAATTCTACTACTATCTTTGGTGTCAAAATCTTAAATCCAATTGACTTGCCGAAAGTTGTTTTTGTGTGAAGGATCAAGCCTCTACAAATAGACCCTACTTTTAGGTATTCAATTTATTTGAAAATTAAAAATTGGTGTTGATGAATATCATAGTTTATCACCCCCAATTTTTAGTCATTGTCTTTATTGGTTAAGGCACTTAATATGGACTTGGCTTAGTGGCTTTGACCTTAGCACATCTTGAATGAGGCGGTGGTCATGACATTAGATGGGATTCAGCCATCGGGGAGGGTTGTGAGTTCCCCAGTCTGAAACCCGCCGATATCTATCGTTCCCTACCTGTACTGATCTGGCCAAGCGACTGCCAGGTCAGAGTTTTTGAAAAAAATAAAAAAATAAACTTTGTTTTTCATTTTAAGGACTTAAAATTTTTATTTTTTATTTTTTATTTTTTTTGAAAAAAAAAAATCTGCCGTCGCGTTCGATGGGCTTCCCGGGGAATGGAGCTGGGAACGGCGCCAAAACGGCCCTCCAACCCTCCGGAATCCCATCTAATGATTCAAACCCGGGCATTTGCACTATGGTCCACCCAACTATAGCAAAGAGTCAAATGACCTTGTAAGTCATCTAGGGACTTGAAAATTTCTCAAGGAAAGGAACATGTTGGTTTTTTTTATAGGGTCTTCCCTCACAAACGGATGCATCAAAGAATAGAATTATCATTTACTTAGGTCCACAAGGCTTAGATAATTGATCCATCCCCAGCAAACTCTTCTTTCAATACCAACCACTAACCTAATACCACCCAAATGTAGGATACTTGTTGATTTTAGAATGAGAATTTATAACACAAGTACATGCCTTAATTTCACTAATAAGTGAAGTTAAGGCATATTGTACTGTCATAGATTCTCACTCTAGAATCAATGACAACCATACATTTCGGTGGTATTAGGTTAGCGGTTGGTATTGGGTACGCTTACCTTACTAGTTTTACTTTAGAACCCAATCCTCATTTTTCAAAAGTTTTTACACAACTTTAGAAACATCCCATTGCTTAGAGAACGTTGTGCTTGCATGATGTGGATTCAATGTCAGAAGGACAGAGGTTGGGGTACGTTACACAACTACTGTACGTACAACGGGAAGTCAAATGACCTTGTCGTCATATTCGGGACCTAAGAATTTCTCAAGGAAAGGAACATGTTGGTTCTTTACAGAGTCCTCCCTCCTGACAGAGGCATCAAAGATGTCCATGAGGCTCACAATAAGATATCTTAATTGATCCATTCCCAATAGACTCTTCATTCATCATGGTAGTCTTTCAGACCAAAGTTAAACCTTCTTTACTGCTTTTTAATTTACAACCCGAACCTCATTTCATTTTCATTTTCAAAAGATTTAACTTGCACGATTTTAAGAGCGTAGCAAAATACTTTTAGAATTCTGTGCCTGCCTGTGCCCTTGATATTGGGGCAGGCAGCTGCAGGGGAGCAGAAGGCAGCCATGTGAGTCTGTGACACCCCGTCTGCAGCTCCATCATAAGCCCCCGGGAAACAGACAGACTGCGCACAAATCGTATTAAAAGTGGAAATCAGGGCGGAGCTGAACCGCAGCCCATGCCATCATCGGGGGGCAGTTATGATACAACATGGCCGGGAGATTAGAGTCAAAAGGAGGACTGACTCTCTCGTGGCGAAAAGAAAAAGAGAGACCGCCATTTTTTTAACGCAAGGCTTGAGAAAGTTTGCCATGTTTTAGATACCATATGTGACGGTCAGATTTGGCATAAATTAAGTCAATTTTTGTAAAAAAAAAAGTGCCATGTGTCATCTTGTGATTGGTGTGAGGTGATGTGGATTCACTACAAGAAAATGAGGGCATATACAACTTGTCCACTATGACTTCACCTATAAAAATGACTACAAAACGATTGTTTTGCAATCATTTAGCAGTCCTTTTTGTTGGTGAAGTCATAGTGGACAAGTCGTATATATGCCTTCATTTTCTTATAATGATTTGTGATAGTATGACATGGAGATTCTATTTCAAATGGAATATCTTTGCTTTAGAAATTAGATGCTTATGTACGGTACTCTATTGGATCCTAGATTTCACATTAGTTTGTCATTGGTCTAGAACTTAGCATTATGTCTTGTAAACCTCTTAAATCTAGAGTACAACTTGGTATTATGTCTTGTAATACTATCAACTTCTTGGTTCTTGAAGGGTTATCTAGTCCATAACTTGACATTAAGATAGGACCACGGAGATTTTTTTTTCTTCTAGCAAGTATTATTGTGTAGGCAATAGAACAAAGAAAAATTGCAACTAAATTTGGGTGAAATCCAAGAATACCATCCAATTATAATTTACAAAAGTTATAATATGTAGTAGCCAACAATCCACAAGTTGAATAGTATACATTGAGTATCTACTTTTCCTCTCGATTTTTAGAACTTGCTTTTGGAAATATACTTGGATTTGAGTGATCCTACCATAGCATGATTTAGATCAAGTATATAGTAACTTTACAAGCTTTTTCTGTTTGCATTTTGCAAAGACAAAAAATGGCACTTCCACACAATGTTCAAGAATTTTTCAAAACTATCCCAATAAATTGCCTCCTCTCCTTTATCAAAATCTCCCAATTCATTTCCAAATTCTCATTGGCCACTTTCCTTCAACTTCAAATTTGCAAAGGCTACAACCCTCTTCTTTAAAAGATATGGCTAGTTTTCAAACTAAACTTCAAATTTCATTACATCAAGCAGACACAAATGACATAATGGGAACTAACAATCAATCGTGACCAATCCTAAAGCCATATCCACCCCTGCCTTGTCCAAGCACTCCAAGCCCTTCAATGACCAATCCGAAAGTGATACCTACCTTGTCCAAGAACACACCTGCCTTTCTTTAGCAAACCGGATATTAGCCTTGGGATTCGAAATGACAAGCGGCTAAATTTTTTGACAATTTCATGAAAGCGGTGGCTACATATCCACCTTTTATCACACAATGAAGGCATACAATCCATGGTAACTCTACACATTTACAGAATAAGACCTTCCCTATTAACACTCTCCATATCATCACTCGGAACTTCGAGAGGCATGAACGGAGAATCGTGTCCCAATGTGTCGGTGATGATCTGTGCAACATGGACAAGAATCTCTTGTTGAATTTTGTAGAAGACCGCACCTCCCTGCACGAGCACATTCAAATGACAATGGAATCAACCAATTTGGATCCATTCACAAGGAAAAAATGAAAACGTTTTCACTCAAAATGAAGGTAACTGCAACTGCTGCAGCACCTAATTGTGACTCCTTTCTAAAATCGATCCCTACAGATTCTTGAAATAAAAATGTGCAGCCTCTACTCATGAGAGAGCTTAGTAAGAGTCGCTTCTAAAAACTTAAAAAAAAAAGAAATTCATGGTTTAGGAACATTGCTTACCATGGATTTGACCAAACAATGCAGAGCAATTTCAGGGCCATCTTTTTCCATGGACTTCAAGTAGCAGACGGGAGTGGCCTTCACGATTTCAACCCCAGGATGGGTAATCAAGTATTTCTGAACCTTCAATGTGATGTCAGTCACCAAGAAGATATGCCTATTGTTCAACTGAAAGGAGGCTTCCAGCACCTTAAACTTCGCCCTGGAAAAGTTCGTGATGACCTGCACATTATTGAATTTATAATCTTAAGAAAAGAGAGGCAAAAGATGTGAGAGCATAACTCAAAGATCATAGATTAAATTACTGTGGTGAGTCTCAACCACACATTACGTTACAGTACAAAATTTATTGGGCAAATGAACGAATCAAATGTGCAGTAAATGTTTTAAATTGCATACAAAAACTTCTGTGCAGCAACTCACCTGACTGGTGAATGTTTGATTAGGGACCAGCACAGGAACACCGTCAAACCCCTGCACATGGGTTTGCATAAATCCAATGTCCTGCACATGCCCTGAAACATCACCTGCCTGCACCCACAAAACCCCAAGTGGCTTATCAGTACTTACCAATTGGCTTATCAGAACTTTTTTATATGGAAACTCTATTTGTCAGTTAAGAGGATAAGTACTTAAAACATTAGAGATGAATCTCCTATTGACTGACCCCTTTTACCGACAACAACTCATCTCTTTCCAAAACATTCGGTTTGCATTCAATTTGCACAAAGTTGGTGTAAGCATGACTTGGCTAATAATAATAATGTGTATGAGCACTCAATCTTTGAATGAATGTTTGCCATCCTGTCAATAGTGGTCTACAACCTCCCACACTGAATGATTGCATAAGAAATCATCCTACATTTGAGTGAGAAAATTTTGATCTCAAGAGAGTTTGGCCTTGTGACATGCATAATCAACATTGATCAAAATGTGACACCTACATTTGGACCAAAAAGCAATACAAAAACCTAGATAAGATTACACAAGATGTACACAATCAAAGCACGAGAGTCTATATGAGAGCCTGGTGTTGGTTTTTGGTACAACTAGAGACACAATACTTTGCAAATCCATAACTTATTCATTTAGTGTCCAAATAATGCATGCTAAAGTGAGTTGGAATCCTCTTTTAGTAGCCAATAAGATTCACAAATAATAATTTATGTTTAAAAAATAGTAACTATACTATTTGGTGTCAATTATGGGTGACCCAAAGTGATCGCTCCAGTGATCTCCTAACATATGTGGGTAAAAACGCTTAAATTGACAGAGAGTATTCTGTACCTTAGGAACTTCTGAAACCCCAAACTAATATGATCCACTACTTGGTTAGTGGCGATTGAAAAAGTTAAGATATCAAGTCTTGGTTTCCATTTTCAAGCTACTCAAAACACACGAGGTTTTTTACCTTAATCTTTTCGCCGATAACAAACGGCCGGGTAAGGAAGAGAGACGCGCCACCGAACATGTTTCCCACCACCTCCTTGGCAGCCAAACCCACCGCTAGACCTGAAATTCAAATCCAACGCCAGATAATCCCTCAAAAACCAAGGTTACATGGTTCGACACTGACCAATATTGTGTGAAAAAAAAATTTCTGATGGACGGTATCATCGCAATCAGCGAAGAACATTGCAAAGGTTGATAAAAGAAAGAAATCAATTTGGACAAAAGAAAGTCCCCAGTTGACTTCCTTAAAAAACTGCTTTCAAAACAGGCTAAAAAAAATAGTGAGGACTTGTGGTCTAATTGCTACAACTGTAGCATGAAATAGAGCTCATGTAACTAAGAGAAAACGTTATGTGAATTGCATACCAGAGACTCCACCGACAGCAAGAAGTGAACCGAGTGCCAAGCCCAAGACCTCAGCAATGCACGACGCTGCAAGGCCATACATTGCCAGTGACACTATTTTGTCGATTGCAAATACTCGGCTCTGCAAATCACAGTTCCACAAATTTCAAGTCAATGAAACTCTATCTAGAACTTGTCTTCATACCATCGGAACTGATAACAAAACGCTGTGAATACTAGAATGTAATAGCTAGATGACTTTCATAGTCACTGTATCGAGAAAATAGAGTGCTACACTGGTTTTGCAGTCCACAAAATCCTCAGAGAAGTAGGCTATTGCGCTAATTCTGGAATCACTATTGTGAGCACATATTCAAAAGATCTATACTAGAGAAAAGGACTAAATAACCTTCAACAGCCCGAAGGCTTGAAAAAACGTTATATTGCGAAGTTCTACTCTTGAATCAAGAACGTCCAAGACTACATCTTTTGGCTGATCAAATGGCTCACATTTGTAATGAATTATAGCTCTTTTTCCCTCTCGACCAAAGAAAACATGACTGAAACCTCTATTATGTATCTGACAAGATCGAATTGAAAACCACAACTACAACCCACCCGGCAAAAAAAAACTAGCGGCATCAAACAAATTAGTTATAACAAAAGCCTTGCCAATTACATACGCAGTTAGATTTTCTAGAATACCTACAGAAGGCAAGGTTTCTACTACACGTTTCCGTTAGATCACAATAATTCAAAAGATTGTAGAGTAGATCTGTGAAGAGATCTTTCGTTTTTGAAGAGATTTCAATCCACAGAAATTGGTTCCTCCACACAGTAATTTTACCAGAAAAGTGGAGTACAGGTAAGGAACAAGCTTTTATATTTCATTACAGGGACAGAGAAATTACTCCATCTGCAGGTTTCTGTCGGATGAGGTCTTCAACATAAAGTCGTTTCCAACGAAAAAAGAACCAACAGATCGTACAGACAACCGAGACTGCTCGTATCTTGTGAATGACATCAGGGGTGATCATGGCTTGCATCTTCCACAACACGGATGTCACCCGCAACCTGTTTTTTGTTTCCACCACAACAGGAAACAACAGCAGGAAATATGAAGAACATTATAAATGAGTCACGAGGATGAACTTAATTAAACAAATGAAGGGAAGGGAAGATTTTTGGATAGTAGAGATACCCTTTTAGGTGCAACTCTAGTTTTCATGTGGGGTTCAATCAATCTAAGATGGTGGGATGTACTCTATCTCTTATATTAGATTCAAATCGTGTCACAATTTCATCGACCACGTTTTCATCTGCACAATTCTAGTTTGATGATTCAATACACTTACTTATAGGAAGTCAAAGGAAAAAACACAACATGAAAACTAGAGTTGAACTAAAAAGGATAGTTCAAGTATGTACTTACAGTCTTGTGCTAGCCCATACAATGATCAAACTGCAAATAGGCAATTGAGCAGCTTGGAATGGTGATTCTTCATAAGCAGCGTTGTCAATTGGCGCACCTTTCCTTTGCTTGCGAGTGAATACTCTGAATCTCCAAATGCCCCATTCCCAATTTGTCAAAAGAGTTGTGTAATGAGTACTAACTCTTTGAAGTCAATTGTAGGATCTTAAGTGAAATAGACTCTTTGTTTACACCAACCACTTATTGGTTGGAGTTCCTCTCTCTCTCTTGTGTTATGAGAAATTGTTGGGCTTGAGTAACTGGAAATATGGTAAGAAGAGAAATGTGCTAGAATGGCCTCTCTCCAAAATGATGATCCCATAGTATTCATATATGATGGCATGGTTCTTCTCACCTCAACTCTTCCTCTCAAAATGTCACTTTCCATTCAAAGAAATCATTAATATTCTCAACGGTAAAGCCTTTTCAATTAATGATTACATAATCTTCTCATCCACTAATACAAGTTTTGGATGAGAGTTTATTATGTCTTGTTTCTTTTCCAATATACACTTATAGAAAACATATGAACCCGCAAGGAATGACAAGCCAAGTTGCACGTGGAAATGATTTTTGACAAAATAAAATAAAAAGTAGGACCTTGGGGTGTATGACAAAGACGTGCAAATTTCATGGGGATCAAAGTTTTAAAGGGAAATTGGAGACATACCCGTAGAGTAGACGACAAAATGTATCAACCTTTTGGTACACAAGAAAGGCCATCCCAAACACAAGGAATTCACGCACAACTAATGTAGCCTGTTGCACAACGATACCCAATTAGAACATGGAGAAAAATCCCTTGCAATAAAGTTTCTACGTTCTTTCAAGGATGCAAAAAAATGTTTTTCTTGGAGTTCCCAATGGCATTAGTGCCACCTTAGATTGCACCAGTCAAAGTAACAAGCATTAAGACAACATGAGATTCCATAGAAATGGTTGCTTTATTCATATTACATTGTATTATTCAACGCCAAATATACACTAGTCCAAGCAATAAGAATGAACAATGTGCTTACATGGCTCCACTATGATGTACTAAGACTATTTGAGATAACAAAGGTTTTCAAACTACCTCTTTGAGCACTTGTTATCTCAATGCATCACAAAGTGCCATAAATGCAATGAATTATTTCACACTTATTATCTCATCCCTAGATGCACATGACATTGACTCAAATTTTAGCCTTATTGTTTTGCCTTCCACAATCTATAATCGACATTAGATAATCTTTCAAGTTTTCAGCTATTTGTATTCTATTTACATATTCAACATGGTCTCAAGTCCAGGAACTTGTGATCTTTTTGCTAGAATCAAAAGAGACTCTCATAAAAGCAACATTAAAAATTGTCATTTATTAAAGATTCTTTAAATTTCTTCAACAATTTATTTAGCATATACCCAATGTCCAATAACATCTTGTTTACATATTTAATAACATAATTGACTATTTTTTACACATTGATTATACAAGTATATAGGAAGCAACTAATCTAATAACCCTTTAATGCCTAAATCCATTTTTGGAACTCTTCACATGTTTTCTTGTATCTTTGAATGAGTATTACTTACTTCAAGTCATCAAACTAGTCATAAAGGAATGTCTTTTAAAGATTCAAGTACTACTTTGGATGCATGAGAAGTAATTTATGCAAAACTTACCTCTGAAGCACTCTCTTCATCATCCAAATTATGGACTTCAAAGCACTTAGGGATTAACCAAAATGAACCAAACAACCTAAATATATTTTCTTCTGCCTCCCAAAAGCAAGTGACACCTGCTTACTAAATAGGTTACAACTGCTTTTAAGCATAAGTAAGAAACACTGAGGCAATCCTCGTATCCTGCAAAACAACAGCCTAGGAAACAGAGATGGTTTAGGGTTTGGCAAGGACTTACAAGGGCTTCACTTTTCTGTAGGCTTGATTGAATGTTAACAGGTAGAAAATCCAGAGGATCCCAATTCTCCGGGATGTAATTGGCAAACGGTTTCTGAATCTGGTGGAAAATGTAATTGCTCACATTATCCAAGAAATGGTCACCTACTTGGCAGCTTTTCTCCACAGCAACCTTGGTTGGTTTGGCAGCAGCTCGGGCCACCCCACCGCTTGTGTGCCTTTTGGTGCCAGGCTTTGTAGGCCATGATAGCTTCGGTAAGCTTGTGCCTGAGAAGCTAGAAACAGACTGCAAGAAAAACTCTCACATGAGTAAGTAATTGGTATATAATACTCTCTAGGAAGAAGCTCCAAACACATTAGGTCTAACTATTAGGTTATGGAAGAATCGAAGAACAATCACTGGCTCCTCGGGACTATCTTAATTACCTTTGACGCAGGACTCCTATTTGCAAATGTCATAGACTATTCTAGAATTGGAATGCAGTAAGCCAATTGCAACCCACAAGGAAGGGCATGACACAAGACACTGTTAAGATTTAGTAGAAATCATAAAGATTATTGCAAGCACCCGTCAGAACCTTAGCTTTCTCCTACTTCTAGTCTTCACCCTAACACACACGCAAAAATAATCAAGGTTTGACAAGCCCTAGAAACAAATTCTTTCGCAAAAACGAAGCCCGTTGACAAGAAATCGCATCGTCAACCCTAAAGTAAAGGAATTCAAAAACTTACTCTACATTGGAAAAGGCTCTTCAAAGGAACGGTAGGCCCCCGAGTGGCCGAAAGCGCAGTCGAAGCTTGAAGCAAAGCCGCCATGGCCACCATTCACCACACCCAAGCCAGCTACAAAACGAGCTTCATCCCTGCACTGTATTGGCAAACAACAGCTCAGACACAGCTCAGACACAATTCAACACAAACCCACTGTCTCGTCAAATACTTGAGAATCAAAGAAAAGAAATCTTCATGAAATTCATACACACAATCTACCCATGAGCCCTAAATTACACCAATGAGCTCTTCACGGATTTCCAGCTGTGCCTTATCCCATGAAACACTGCAAGAATTCACCTTTGAACCCTAACTACGGCACTAGAGCCTCAAGTTCACACACAATTCAAATTTCGAAATCGTTTCACCAGAAACTGCTCCCAAATTCTCCGATCCAACCCTATTGCATCAATGTGTACGCCCTGAGGACAGACCCAGTGGAAGCAAACACTGCAAAAAATCAACTTTAAACCTAACGAAGACACTATATCTCAAGTCCCCCTCCGCCCCCCGCCAATTCAAATTTCGAAATCGCTTCAACAGAAACTGCTCCCAAATCCTCCAATCCAAGCCTATTGCATCAATGTGTACATCCTGAAGACGAAGCAGATCAAAGACAGTCGAGCCTCTAGTCCCCCCTCCGCCTAGTTCAAATTTCCAAATCGTTTCAGCAGAACTTATCCACACAGTCTCAAATTCAACCCCATTGCATCAATCAATGTGTAACTTACACTCCAAAGATAGACCCAGTTGAAGCAAGGTGAGAGGCGCACTACTTGCTCTTCGTTCTTTCGAGTGGTGAAACCACGCTTGTGTGAGCTTCAATGTCGCAATTTTGAGCTTGTTTTCGGGCGTTCCTTGGCTTGTCGAGAAGCCCGTGGGGAGGATTGCAACAGATGGCGAATTGGAAGTGGCAAACTGGGGAGATGGGAGATTCGGATCACAGGCGATTTGTTTAGAAGCTGGTACTGATATTCTACTGTAACGACTGTCCATCATTGCTGAAAGACTAGTAGGATGACATTCCAGTTGTGTCGCACATGGAAAACATGGGAAGGCATCCAGGCATACCGCGCTAGAAGTTAGATTTCATAGCTAGCACGGCATGCCGCCAAACTTGGCCTGCCACCTGACCCCCAGTGAGTGTTCGGGATATTCTTTGCGTTTTACCAGCTATTTTCCATGGAATGATTCCCATGTTCAAGTACTGAGTCCGGTAATTTTTTCTATTTTTTACTCTAAATAGAAATTTTATAGATTTTTCACCAATGTTTTGTCAATGTTTTCAAATTGCAACAAGTTTTTTTTCCATCCCCATCAGTGGCTTCCTTGTCCCTATCTCCATGTGGATGAAGGAGAGCAAAGATGGGGATAGGGAAGACAAGTGTCCACTAGTTCTTCCCTAAATTTTCAACTTATTGCTAAATACAAGTAGGGAGAAGTCAAATTGAAACTACAAAATAGTAACAAGGTCAAATGAATAGTATTCCCATGAATCAGTGAAGCACAACTCGTGTTGGAAGGGTGAAAAGTGGTTTGGAGATTACTGCATTTGAGTTTCCTATCCATCATCTCCTGTATGGGGAATTTGGACCTCCCTTCCCTAAATTTCTAGGGATAGGGAATGCTAGTGGATTTTTTTCTTTCCTATCTGGATGAAACTCATCCAAATAGAAATACAAGAGCCTCTTGGTGGGGATGCTCTAAGTCTGTTTTTTTCTTTTCTTTTCTTTTACTCTAATTAAAATAGAAGTTTTATAGATTTTTCATTAGTTTTTTTGTTAAGTGTTTTCAAATTGCAACAAGGTTTTCTTCCAATTCCACCGGCTAACATTGAACTACCTTCATTTTTTCTAAGCTAAGTTTGACTAGGGGTAAACGTCTATGGTGTGGTGGAATTGGAAATGAATTTCTAAACTTTTCAAAGTTGAGAATGTCTTTGTTGAGTTTCACTTGTATATGAATATGGAGAATTATATTTTAGGAATAGGTTTACCTTGTTGGAAAATAGTTTTGTGGAAGTTAAAAACTTAATTGCCTCCTTTGCTTTGCATAGATCTCCTCTAGTTTGCAAGTCAACAATTTTGATTCTCCTCCTTGAAGTATTGCACACTTAAATATGGTGAATTTTTGAATTCTTTTTGTCTTTTCAAAAAAGTTTGGTTGATTTTTACCTCAAGTTTTTACACATGTCCGTCTACTCTAAGTTAGGGGAAAACTTCTATATTGTATTGGAATTGAAAATGAAATTCTAAGTTTCCAAAGTCAAAATTGTCTTATGATGCTTTCATTTCTAAATTAAAAGCCCGCCCCCAAAGCTAAATGCCTAGTTACATCACTTGATGAAATGTTACAACATCTACATCTCATACATCAAAATGTACCTAGTATTGAAGAAATATTTCCTAAACAAAAAATACTTTGGTCCCTCATAACTTTTGTACATAATATCAAAATGTTGTTTCTTTTGGTGCTTTGAAATTTAAAAAAAAATTCATTTACTACCCAAAAAATATAATAATTTAATTAGTCTAATAATAAAAACTATACACAATAGAAAAAATGACAATGTTAGGTGTCTCTACCTTTATGTGAGTAGAGAGAATCTGCATTTTAGAAGTTTGTAGCTTTGCCTAGTTGTCTATGCACTATTTTGAAGATGAATAGTAGCATTGGGAAGAGTTGCAAAATAACAACAATATGCAAATTTTTGCCATGTCAATGAGCATATTTTGGTAGGACCATACATTTATTCAACTCACTTTCTATCCCCCAATTACAAGAGAAATGGCTATTTCTCACCCTTTATATTGCGGCTATTTATTGGACTGCCTCGTATTGCACAATATAACTGCAGCAGGCCCAATAGTGTGGGTTTACGTGCCATGGTCTGACAACGGCAGCCAACGGTTCCTCTACCCGTGGGTGCCTGCCCAAAAAAAATTCCAGTGTTATGCTGCCACTGTTTTGCTCGCCTGCCATGTAAAATTTAGTGACGGGTTAAAGATCCTAAGTTTTCTATATTCCATAAGGTTTGTCTCCCCTACTACCACCCCACTAGTATAAATAGCTTATCTTCTAGTGTAAAAAATAAAAATAAAAGGCTTCTAAAGCCATTTAATTTATTGATAAATGTGGTGTGTTACAATGTATGGTGTATTTTCAGTGTTTGTATGGGTGGTTAGGGAGTGTTTTCGCACTCCCTAAGCGGATGGACCTCTGATAATGGAGGCCGAATTAGTGTTCCTAGCACCATTCCTCCAAAAGAGTTTGGAGTTGAATGGGTCCGGCACACACAATTATACATTTTTTTGGGGTTAGGGAGTGCGAAAGCAATCCCTAACTGGATGGACCCCTGATAATGAAGGCCCAATTAGTATTTCCTAAAACCATTTCCCTCAAAAGAGTTTGGAGTTGAATGGGTCCGGCACACCAATTATACATTTTTTTTGGCTTAGGAAGTGCTTTTGCACTCTGTAACCGGATGGACCCCTAATAATGGAGGCCCAATTCCTAAACCCTTAAACCATTTGCCCCAAAGAGTTTGGAGTTCAATGGGTTTAAATTTCTTATAATTTTGATGAAGTTCTATATTTTTTTAATTCACATTTATATTGTTCATCTCCTAAACCATACAATAAAATCTAGTTATTTTCCTTTTATTATTGGTGTTTCATTGTATGTCTTCTTCTTTGAAGTCCTAATTTCTTTTTCTTTTTACCTTTTTCAACATTGAAAATGTCGGTTTCTGGAGGGTTCACGATATGATTTCCTTTCTTAGGTAGGGAACTATGGTTTACTTGAAGAAAATGTCACTTGTGTTCGATGTTCAATTCTTGTGAACTCCCTAAACCCCTAGAGGGGAAGGCCTGAAGTCTACCGCCACCACGAAACACTGGGGGGGAACACAGAGGCATGCGTGGCATGGGACATACCCATGCATGCAGCGTGACATGGCCCATGTCCATGCATGCAGTGTCGCATGGCCATGCATGCGATAAGTCAGGCCGTTTCTTTTCTAGAACATGTCGGAACACAACAGACGAAACACTGAAGTTTTCCCCGAGCAGACCCTGTCAGGTAGGAAAAAACAGTGTGTGGATGTGTTGTGCTAGGCATTGAATGCAACCAGCACGTGGAAGAGGGGCCAGTAGGGCCAGCAGATGGCAGGCTGTGGTAGCAGGGGGCCAGAATAATAAATAGCCGCAATAAAAAGGGTGAGAAATAGTGCTCCCCAATTACAAGAATGGATTAAAAAGTCAAATCACTAGAGATATTTCAAGGCAACTATACTTAATTGTGTTTGAACAAGCTATTGAGGACTAATTAATTTCCTATTTTTTTATTGGATCTTAATGGAAGTCAAAAGAGTCATTAGTACAAATCTATCATCACTATTGACTTTGTATTAGTTTCAATCTAATACCATTTCAGTCCATAGTGGATTTGTACTAGACAAGTAGGTATTTTAGATTCCCTTTCTATACAATATTTGGATTGAGTAAAATAAGAATTTTTAAAGTGTTGAAAATAGGTGTACCTTAAGGCAACTTTAGGCTCTCATTAATAGAGGCATACATTTTAATCAAAGATATGTAGGGTTTAATTTCAGGAAGGGTTTTTAAGTAGGTGCACAATTACCTTAAATATCACAGCAACTGTATTTTTCAACTCATAACATCTTCCTATCTTTACAATCGCAGCCAGGGCCACTGTTGTACAGATCCTTCAGCTCGTAAGAATTTCAATATGAGACTAGCGAGGCATGCAGTCCCACAAATCCAAAGTCACGTATGACAAGCCAAGAGTTAACCCCTAAATGCCCAAGGCACCAAAATATGGTGTTTGCAAAACTTTGAAGTTAAATAAATCCTAGCCAATTTGCTATTTTTAGTAGTTTATATTTTTTAAATGTTCTTCTTGAAGTCTAGTTTTGCCTCCAAAAGTCCAATCTTGAAAATAAATGACAATGATTTTTCTATAAGAGATTTTGTGCATGGGTACCATGTGCAATCTTGACTTTCCATAGTGTTAAGAGCTCTTGGAAATGAGCCTCAAATACACTAGATCTTGGAGAAAAATCACATTCTAAATTCATTTAAAAAAGTTGTAGAGTGAATTTTGAAAAGTCGTAAATTGATTTGGGTTCTTCAAGTTAGGCCCATTAACCTCATATTTTTTTGGTCATCAACTTTTTAGATTTAACTTGCAAAAAAGACTTCAATTCCTTTTTGCAATTTTAGCACCCTCATAATCAAACGTTATAATCTTTCACTTGATAAGTGATATTGTTGTGCTTTCTTTTCCTATGCGATCTCTAACAAGTCTAGTTTGAATTTGTACGGTTACAATTTCAGAAAAATCGAAACATCTTATCAAAATGTTGGCATTTTGTTCAATTTTGAGCAGTTTTCAGGAAGCTGAAAACATGCCTTGGGCATTTAGGGGTTAATAGATTAAACCAGATGTGCACATTCGACGTTTCATGCCAGGGCAACTCAGGCTTTGGAGACGAACTAGAACATAGTGTTATGTAAATCTGCTAATTGGAAAAACAAAACACTGTAAGAAGACTGTCTGCAAGGTTCTGATTGATCTTTGGCATGAATCTCCAATTACGAGCTCTTGGGCTAACCCGAAATTGGCATGACAAGCATTTGAGAAACAAGCAGCGACGGGAGTCTCTGTCCCTACAGTACTGGCTCACATTACTCGCTTTTCGAGTAAGGTCGAACTCAAACTTTCACACATGTAGCGTCTTTCAATGAAAAGCCCCCTCCCCTTTGGTCCAGGGCCAACAAACTGCAGTTTGAAGAATTCCAGATAAATCTCAGGATTCAAACTAATATTGGTGCAAACAGATCACATCTAGACTCTCTACATTTACCAGAAATGGGAGTTTTCCAAGCTTCGTGTGACCCCGCCTTCAACTCAGATTCAGTTGCGTAGAGACCACCACACCTCCGATCACAGACCCCAGAAGCAACCCCGGCATGAGTGGTCCGCCAGCACGATACATAGGCCCTACAATCGGCAGCTTCTTCGCAGCCAGATCTGCAATAAGAACAGCCAGGCTTCCTAATGGTACATACAATGCAAGGCGGTGTCGAGCAGTAGTCAAGCCCATGTCTCTAAACAAAACGATGGCAAACACTCTGAACTCGTCGATATCTAACGCCTTCTGCCCGCCTCGGAAGAAGCGCTCCTTCTTGACGGTGCTGTCCACTTGAAGCTGGCTCGGGGGTTGGGGAAGCCATCGGTCCTTGTACCGAGAGAGGACGTCGTCTTTTTCAGTTTCTATCTTGTGATAAATCCGTCTCGATGCATCAAGGAGTTGGTAAATTTGGAGGCCAGGAAACGAATGCTGGGCCAGGATCATGCATTCCTCAAAACTCGCGTGGAGGGCTGTTTGAAAGGCGGAGGAGGTTGAGAGAATCTCTTCTATTCTCTTGGATGGCGACTGCCCCATTGTTATGTACAAGCTGTTGAATCGGCCTGGTTGTGCAGGGAGGACTCAAGTTCACTGCATCTGCAAGAACATGCACCCTAAAATTTATAGCTTAGCATTTTGTCGCCATCTCATTTCACACACACTAAGGTATGTACACCTGTACTCAACACTGACCCAAATAGTACAACTACATTTGGACCAAAAAGCAACACAAGAACCTAGATATTGATGGCACAAGATGTACACAATCAAAACTTGAGAGTCTATGAGAGTGTAGTGTGGTTTTTGGTATCCTTAGTGACAATACTTTGCAAAGTCATACTTGTTCATACAATGTCCAAATAATGCATGCAATGAAATCTTCTTCTAGTTGCCAATAAGATCCAATAAAAATCATTTATGATTAATAGTATTAACAATGCTTAGTTGTAATTGGTGACAATTATAAGTGTGCATACCTCAAAGTATTTGCACACAAACGAAACAAATTTGCAGATTCTCTACTCTCAGGAGTGGTACGGAGAAAAAAATTATAGTAATGAAGCAAATCCAAGAGTGGGATCGCAAAATTTAGAAACTTCAATGAATAAACTTTGAATTTTCATAGTTGACAGCTTAATTGGACACCACGGAAGCATCAAATGGTTCCACACTCATTGATCACTTCTGGAAACTTGTTTTGATTTTAGAGACTGTGAATTTCAAGACTAGCACAAAAACTAAGTGTAGAGAAATGAACACTGCCACATTTGGGCAGGATTACCTTTGTTTATGCAAGTCTGGCTAATCTCAAATCTAGAGCACCAAAAGAATCTGGGGCACTAAAAAGATTGAAGAACTGTCCCCCCACTTTTAAAGCAATGTATCCCATTATCAAGTACGCATTCACTGTCAAATGACGCCAAGACGCCAAGTAAGGATTGGATGAAAAGTAGTAAACATTCTAAAGTGAGCCATACCTGCCTTTACAAACGTAACATGAGCTCAAGATTGTGCACCCAAAAATTTCCAGATTCCTTCCCTTGTCTCACTGTTCATTGATTCCGCTGGTGTTCAGGAAACATAATTCATACTACAATGTCTCAATGAAGATTACATATCAATGCCAACAATGCATAAACCTCTGCAAAAAAATTCAAGACTCAATCGACTATAATCCAGCACAATCCAAAACAAATCAATGCAATTCGACGCAATTAACGCATTACAGTGCAGTTTGAAGGAAACCGAATGCCCTAAACACCACTGAAAGCACACAATGCAGCAGAGTCCATGTCCAATGAAAACCCTAGTTGGAAGTCCAACTCAAATTCGGTAAAATTCAAACCCAATACTCGTGTAAAAATCAATGTATGTCAATGAATGCGCAAAAATCCTCGAAAAAAAATTGAAACGCCAGGCAATCAGGCCACCGCACATCGCAAAGTAAACAGCGTAAGATTGGATTGAGTTCGGAATCACGCACCAGGGGAAATTCAGTCCGTAAAGCACAAATCCAACTTGAATATTTTCCACAGCAGTGGGATTACAATTGAGGATGAGAATTGAGGGCCTGAATTTCAGAAATTTCCATGGTCGCATTGTGCGAGAGCCATCGCCACAATCGAAAGCAGCACGGCTAGCAGAGATAAAGAGACAAATGGAATTTCTCGATGACTGGTTCCGCAGGTAAGATAGAGTACAGCAGTCGGAGCTCTGGAGGAGATATTCCAACTCAGCATATTCCAGGTGCCAGATCAGCCAATTGAACATTGGACGAAGCATTTAGGCTATGTTTTTAATATTAAATTAATATTAAATGCAAACTGTGTCACAAATTTCATTTGTGACATTCTTTTTTGCACTTTTATTCATTTTATTTGTTCTTCCTAAATCCTAATGACATCCAAACATCTTTTCAATGAAACTTTGCTTATCAATGAAATTTTTTTAGTATTGTTGCATTGTAACAAGTTCTATTCTATATAAAATAGTGAAATTAGGTTGCTTTAACAATTAGGTTTTCTTACCCAAAAAAGTTATCTCATGACTCATTGTATGTCCATGTGGAGGTGCATGCTACTTTTTAAACCAAGCCTTGAACTGGTACACCAACCCATGCCATGTTACAAACAAGGTTCTGGATTTATGAAAATTATTGCATCCTTATACAATAATAATAAATATTTAGACAGTGTAATATGTTGAGAAATTAGTGAGGGGCAATCTAATTTTACTATTCAATGTAGTGATCTCTTTTATCCAATACACTACAAGAGAAAGGAGTGTTTTAAGTATAGTCCTAGAGATAACATTTTAAGTAATGACCTTTTCAAGAGATTTTTAGTAAGAATTTACAATATATTTGTGTCTTTCTAGTATTTAACCCCTAATGATTTAATGGAGGTGTACTTTCAAAATGGGCCCAAACTGCTCATTTTTTCTTGGGATTAGATAGAATGTAATTGTAGGATCTTGAAGTTCACATTCAAGGTGAGCACCTAAAAAAATTACAAATTATTTGATAGCACAAATTTAGTTGATATTTAAGTTTGAAGTTTTATTTGGATCAATGAAAAAATAAGGCATCACACTTTGAAGGAACATAATTTACTAAAAATATTTTGAAATTAATCTTTTTTGTGCTTAGTGAAAGATAAGAGAAATGAAATGTACATGTAAAATATCACAACATTCCAAGCATTTTTTGATTCATAGTGGAGCTTGCAATGCACAATGGTCACTTAAATGAAAATAGTGTATAAGAAAATTAAACAAGAATGGGACATTTATCTTATCCTCAAACTCCTTAAATTTGCCCTTTTGACTTTTTGAGGTGGGCAAGTATCATATTGGTTGGCTAACTTTTTAGTCCACGCCCAAATCAACCACCCCAACCACTAAACTTTAAAAAATTCCATGAGACAAAGTTTAAATCAGAATTTGATGAAACTACTACCATTGGATTCATAATGTAGTTTAATCACTAAATGTTTATTTAAATTTTGAAAATGGAAAGATAAAACAAAAGAGGGACAACCTCTAGAAAATGTATGCTTGGGTCATTAGGGGTTAATAATTGAAAGGCTATCCATTTAGTTAGTAATTCTAGAACATGAATTTGCCATAGTTTCCTCCAAATTTTTGATGACAACTTCCTCTAATTTGGATTGTCAAAAAATAATAAGTAAAATAACAACTTCTCCAAAAAATTGTTGTCAAAAATAGTATCTTTTAATTCTTTAGGGAGTTGTTACAATCATATGATCATCATTCGGATCATCAAATACTTGATTTCATTTCAACTTCATCACTTCTAACCAAATTAAGAACTATAGAGTTCAAATTTTCAATGTAAACCTACAATAAAATATTTAAATATATAGATATATCTTTTTTATACTCTAAAAGTGAGAAGAAATTAATTATCAATCAACTTGTATCAAATCTATATGCCTTGGGTTACTATTTTATCTATATTCCTTCAAATTTGATCAAATTTATTGCTAAATTTTCCATTTCCATTTTGACATATGCCATCTAGGTTTTAAATACTTCAATCTTAATGATGGTTTGATATGATTTTGAATTGACTAGCTTCTCACATGTGCAAGAAGTTTTGCTAGTTGCAAGTATAAGTGAAATTACCACATATTTTTCATGAGAAAATGTTGCTCGTTTTTGTGAAGAATAAGTTATTCTTTGCATTTTGAAGCCTACATCTAAAAATCAAAACATTGTGTACAAGATTGTAACTCTGATTTTAATCCACATGCATTACATATATTTCATTTTGTCTAATAGAATAGTGTTAAAGAAACAAATTTGAAGTCACAATTGAGCATTTCCACAAAAAAAAATTAGATTACCATAGAAACAAATAGAAATGAACAACTTGAGTAGGTTGAATATTTTTAAATTTGTGAATGGCATGTGTGACAATTCAACCTAACTAAGTTATATATGCCCAAGCAATTATTTTGCATCCTTCCAAATATGTATATCATGGTTTCATGAAGAATATTCTTTCTTTGTTCCATTAATTCCATTGATACATTACAAAAAATTCATAATCTTCTACCATGAACACTACTTGAATGAACCCTAGTGGGTGGATAGTCTACCATAAGTGTTCAAGATTTTTTTGAGTTTTACTAGCTATCTTTCTTTAATTTCCATATTGAATTGTTTTTTCAAGTATTGAATTGAATTTAGTCAAAATAGAAATTTTATAGATTTCTTCACAAATTTTTTCCCATGTTTTCAAATTGCAAACAATTTTTCCCCAATTCAACCGACTAACAATGAACTAATCGGTGGTTCTCCCTGACCATGTAGGTTATGCAGTAGACCCCAAAATGTCTCTTATGAGTACATGCTGGCGAAAAAAAAGGAAAGCATAAGAAACAGCATAATTTATGTTACCGAGTAAGATCCTGCGATTATGGAGAGAAGAATGTTGATAGCGAGCCCCTGAAACCCTAAAGCCTGTTTCCAGAGCATCGTAGTTCATTCAATTCTTTAGAAACGATGCTGAGATTGCGAGCTCTGCCGCTGCTATGGCGGAGCTCTACATCTCCGTCCTCGTCCCGTCGGTGTCTTCCTTTGAGCAACCTGCCTTTTCCGCAGGAGGAGGAGCTTCCTGGTACGGCTTCTCAACGATTTGACCTACATTTACTTTTTTTCTTTTTTTTCTTTTTTACACTACTCGCTACTCGCAATCGTGTTAACATTCGAAATGTATCCCCTTCTCGCTGAATGTTACAAGCCTTGGATACGTTTTTGGAATGATGTGTGATTTTGTTTCTGGTACAGGGCTTCAGAATTTGGTGGTGACGGCTTCAGGGGCGGACAGACCCGGCATTGTAGCTCGATTGAGCAAACGGGTGCTCGATTGCGGTGGGAATGTGGAAGTCAGCAGAATGTCGAGATTAGCTGGCGAGTTCTCCATTTTGATGCAGGTCTCCTTTGACGTTTCGTAAGTCCCGTCCCTGAATACAGAATTTTATATCTTTACTTTGACTTTCAGGTGAATGCACCTATTTCGAACGCTTTAAAGAATTAGTATGCTTGTGCGTAAAAATGAAGATGAAGATTTTGAGTCCGATTGAATTTTCTATTGATCTTCAAAGTTCACTGTGTATGGTACTAGAATCCAGCATTTGAACTTTATATTTCAAGATTTTGTGTATTGTTGGGAATAGGCGCACCAACCGTGTGCGGACGATCTAGGATTCGTTGAGTTATACATTGACTGATAACAGTGATGTGTTGTATGTCAATTGCATACTTTCAACTAGTTGCTACTCATGCAGTAGTATGGGTGTTGATGTGAGGGTTCTATCTTAGGGCGAGAATAGAGCAACCATCGTATGTTTTAGTGAAGACCTTATTCACTGCGTATGATGACGGATAGTTGCATCTTAATTTTTTGAACTTGATATTTTAGGTCCCGAGTCTCGTGAGTAGTATTGTCTCAAAGACATGAACGGGTTTGTACAGAACGGCAAGGAAAGCCGAGCAGTTGCGAAACTCTCTTCTGCAAATTGAAGGTCTCCAGGTCTGGTTTGTCACCAGAGCAGTTCCTTGAAATGAATTCTAGGACCGACTTGTATGTGGCGTCAATTCGTTTTTCTGTGATTTTTTAATATAGTTGCTGATTTATTTGGGTCGTCCTCTTTCTTGTTTCTGAGATTCTATTCAATTCTTCTCAGGTCAATACCAGATGGACTTCTGACGATCGTCTGAAACAAACACGGCCTCTACACAAGTTTCGGAAGATAATTTTGCGCGGTGTTGATAATCCTGGTATGTCCAATAATTCTTAGACCTGCTTGGAAGAGTTCATCATTTAGCCTTTAGTTCCAATTTAGAATTGAACCTCAAAGGTGGAAAATTAGCCGGTCGCATGATACTGATGTCCACGGAGGTTTCTCTGTATGACAACACATGTTCACGTGTGATCGGTCAGTATGATCACCTACATCGAGCAGTGTACACTTCATCATCTGACCTTGATTTTCTTGGGTGCTGGTACGAATCGTATGCTCACATTGTTCCTTGGTTATAGGTTCTGGATTTTCCTGTTGTTGTAAGTGCCTATTTTCTTGTATGTTTACTTCACTACAACTAGTTTATTAGAATTTGATTATAGGTGACAAATTGATTAAACGCATGACTGACGTCGACAGGGACGTAAGTCTCTGCGTAGGGGGTATACATATGAATCGGTCAGTCTGATCACCTGTTTGTGGAGCTGTGTACGCTTCATAATCCTGAATCTAGTCCATTTAATTTGGGTTTTGGTATAGCTTGCATACTTACAGTGCCCTAATGTAGAATTTCTGGCCTATATTTTCTGGTGCCACATTGGATACCGTACTTTAAGGTGGATATGCAATTGAGTTCTTGCAGGTCTCGTTTATAACCTGACTGAGTATCTATCATCGCATGGTATCAACATTGAGAGTCTTGAAACTTACACCCAAGAGGTTCGTATTCTGATTACTATTTCCTCTTGCTTCTTCTTCTGGAGTCTAAGAATCTCTCTTGGATTTGATTTGAAATTAATCCTCTTTTTCCTGAATTGTGGGGATTCAGGCACCATCTGGGACACTTTTTATGATGGAAGGCGTGATTGCAATGCCAGTAGGATTATCTACTGCAACATTCATTCACAACCTGGACACCCTACAAGCAACACTTGGCGCAGAAATCAACATTTCTGACCTGCCTAATCCTGCTCATAAGTTCGCTCCCTCTTTTCAAGCTTCGACTTGAGTCAGAATCGTACGGAGTGATCATGTTTTTCTAGGGTGGTAGTTTTCGTTGTTTTGTATTGTACAGCAGCAAGAAGAGCCTTGCTTAGAGCCCTGTGACTTTGATGTTTTCCTGCTTTCAACCTTTCTGTTGAAAGTCTGTAATTATTTGCCTCATTAAATCACCGTTCAAATCAACGTGGATTTCTTCGAGCAATGTGCGTTCGAGGATATCTCCTTGCGACCATCCTTTTGTAACTTGCTGTTTGTTCCATGCTTGTGTGCAGTACTTCAGTTCCACCACCCTTCTATTCCTGGTTTTGGTCCTCCTCGTTGCATCTGTTTCTATACATCCATTGATTATTTCGTGGAAGCAACTGGTCGGTCTTCATCGAAATCTCCCACAATCTGGGCCTAGATAAATATTTTTGGTGCCCCCCGTTGCTTCTCTATGTATGAATTTCTGTCAAGTGTCGTTTGTGAAAGAGAAGTACACAGCTATTGGGAACCACAGAACATTTGCGTAATATTTGCTGCAACTTTCGTCACTTGGCATGGGCGCGAGTCCATTACTATATCCTCACTCTTGTCGGTCAAGCCGATGGTACGTATATTTGTTGTGTACAATGTTTTGAGCGTACTCAGACTCTGAATTAACGTACCTTCCGATTGAGAGCAAGTGCCTGGCCGCCTGCTACTCCAAATCTTCTCATTCCGAATACCTAAGTAGTTTTTTACCAGATGTTGATCTTCATTAACAGAATGGGCGTGATTTTCCAATTGGTACAGAATCCGTTGTCAAAATGGATTCAACAACCAAGCTGTATGTACCGCTCAATTACTGTGAAGGTGCCCGTGTCTCTGGGTTGCGAGTTCATGAGCCGTAGGATCTGAATTGGACGATCGGGATGGTAGCGGAGTACTGATCGGAGGTTATTGCACACCCGTCACGTGTTACGTTCCTTACCCTCTTCTCTGATTTCTCCTCGATCACGCTAGTCAGCCCCTTGCAGCTGGCTCTAATTACGGAGTATCAGCTAACTAATACCTTGATCTGTGAGTCATGTATATGGAAAATTATAGGTATTTAGTGGATGTGTGACATCTTGAGGATGTACAATTCTCTGGCGGCTATTTTAAAGGTTAGTATGTGTGGTTGGTACGGTGACTTTGAGAGAGACATTTCGCACTGCACAAGTTGGTGGACGTCACAGATGAATGTGACATTAGTACCCTTGATGCAGTCCTATCCATCATTACCGTTTGATGTTATCAAGGCCAGGAGAGTGTACGCAGCTTCTCAGAACGTCTACACTATCATTTACACTCTGAATTGACCTTGATTTGTCAGAGGGTGGAGAACCCAGACGAGAAGTTCTTTTCTTTCCTTTTCTTTCATGTCTCTCATTTGCGCGGGCTAGTATGCATGTTGGACTCTCGTTGGTGAGCATGTACTCAAGAGAATGCTGCGATATTTCCACTTAAAACCGAACGAGGTCGCCGTCCATTCTTTGCTACTGTACTCTAGTATGCATCAATAGCTATCTGTGTCTTGTTCTCCTTCTCAAAGACTCAGTTCTATGCAGATCTATGCAGATCAAACTGTTCATATGCATGATTTCGGTGCTAATTATTGCTGTAGTGCTTTTTATCATAGAACTACCGAATAGTTAGCTATCGTGGAGACAGTTTTGGGCTTCATTATAATAGGTGGTCTCTCCAGGAATGTAGGCAGCCAGCACTGTACACCTAAGCTTCATGGATCCCGTGGAGTATACGGGCTCCATTGAGCTTCTTAGAAACTTCAATCTCTTCTGATATTGATAAGCTCCTAACAACATTGTTCTTGTTCTCAGCGGTCTTCGGTCTTTCGGTTTAAGACGTTGTTGTGACTGGTATGGGAGCCTCACATTGGTTTTCGATGCAAAACTTGGATTTGAACTTGAAATTTGAGACCCTGCCATTGACGTTGGACACGGGAAGAGATATTAGCTTTGAAATATGACTAGATACCATTAAACGAGACTGTATTCTAGAATACGCCAAGGTGCAGGAAGAGACTTATTTTTCCATTAGTTGGTCTAACTGGGGATCCTCCCACAATTTGTTGGAGAGAGCTGTGCTCAGAGTACTGATTATGGGGGCTCTGGGTCATGAAGCTCAGATGTATTCCAGCTCAGCCTTTAGCTTTCACTTTCATCGACAAGGTTCATGAAGCAATATGCGGGGGATATCTTTTAGTATTTTAAATATTTTGTAGCATTCTTTTGACATTAACGTTACCACAATGTTTTCTCTTCTTTCCAGGTAGCATTGTTGAAAAGCGACAATGAGGGGGTATCTAGTGCTTTTCATGTTACTACATGCGGTCACTGCCCTGCCCCTGCCGGATTATCCTTGCAGCGAAAACATTATGAAGCGCGGGGAGAATCATAAGTTCGACCCATGTTCAAACACAAGCGCATTCTCAAAACTCTCGTCGTGTCTGGATTTCGTGGATGACAGCCAAGCTCTACCGTCTGCCGAATGTTGTAGCAGTGTCCACGTTACTTGGCTCCAGTTTCCAGCTTGCTTTTGCAGAGTCACTTTCTTTGAACACGGTTTTGGAGGAAACTCTTCGTCCAGATTTCGTGCGCGGCCGCTGCTGTGTAACCTCACCACCGACCTGTGCAACCTCTGCCCGACATACTTGTTCCCGCATCAATATGGTAGTAAGCACTTTTCCAAACACTTGTAAAAAAAGACATATGAATAGGTTTGTGTGATTGTTATGCACTGTTCTTCGATGCACTCTAGATTTTCAATGCAAGTATTCAGAGCTAGCAGAAATTTGACAGGTTCTAGTTTGGGTACTGTACACATCATCTGACATATCCTTCGTAGACAAAGCATACTATATCTCCAACTTTTATGTCCAGAACTTGGCCCACGCTCAAAGCGAACGGCAACTCTGGTGACTGTTATCATAGGCGCTACAGTTGCTCTTCTCGCGTGCCTCTCGTTAATGCACTGGAGAAAGAGAATTTTCTCCAAGGCCTACGAGAATGATGAGAACTTCCAGCATTTCAAAGGTTAGTACCACCTCCTGCTATCACCAGTTTCCCTTTTTTGAATACTCGGCGTGTAGCGTGTAGCATGTATTTGAAGTGTTCGTTGCATATACAAAAAGTAAACGGCACTCATGCGTAGACTGTTTCTTGTTGGTGCACACCCCTAAATAGCTTCACATTTATATGGATGCAACGGAAATAGGGCGAAACCCGTCCATGAATCCGCTGCTGCATGCGAAGACATTAAGAACTGATGGAACAGATCAAGTGTTTGATGCAGATATTGAGAACATGGAAGGGAAGCCCACAATCTTTCCTTACAGTGTTCTGAGGACTGCCACAAAGAATTTTGATCGCAACTGCAAGCTAGGGGAGGGCGGGTTTGGTTCAGTATTCAAGGTACCAGCACAGTTGTTTGCTTATCATTTAATCAGTTTCTAATCCTCGTCAGGATTAAACCGCTAGACGGAACATGATTGATACCAGCTAAATAAAGGAAAAAAATGCATGACTCTATTCTAAGAGAGTTTAGCCAAGAAGCTGATGTTCGTCAACACCTCGCAAATTCTAGCAATACATGTCGATCGATGTGACATGCAGTTATTTGAGGTCTCATCATGTGCCATCGTCTTCATTTTGCGACAGGGAGTGCTTCCGGATGGGATGGAGGTGGCTGTCAAGCAGCTATCAGCCAAATCGCAACAAGGAAATGCTGAATTCCTTAATGAAGTTACGCTTATCACAAGCGTTCAACACCGCAATCTCGTCAAGCTTCAAGGTTGTTGCCTGAAAGGCGAGGAACGTCTTCTTGTGTACGAGTACCTCGAGAATAGAAGTCTATACCAAGCCTTGTTCAGTGAGTAAAAAAATTTCCCCTGCTTTCTTCCTTGGATTTGTTGACTTGTCGTCAATGCTTAACATCATTTGAAATTTGCTTTCAGGTTTAAGCTATTTGCAGACCAAGGTTATGTGAAAGAAACTAATGTCTCTAGAGATTTATAGAATTATTTCTGATGTATGATCCCTCAGTCTGGAGATTTGGCACTTCACGGCTTTCCTTTCCCACAATGCAGATACCCCAATGCCACACTTCATGGATTGGAGAACAAGGATGAAGATTCTTGAAGGCACAGCACGAGGTCTGGCATACTTGCATGAAGGATGCCAAACACGTATCGTACATCGCGACATCAAAGCCAGCAACATCCTCCTGGACAAAGATCTCAACCCCAAAATTGCAGACTTTGGCTTGGCTCGCATCTTTTCTGAGAATGACACCCATGTCAGCACCCGTGTTGCTGGAACTGCGTGCGTTCATCTACCTAAGCCTTGTCTTTTACAAAATCGTTAAATAAAACCAAGTTCTTTGTCCACAATTTCTCATATTGACTGCTTGTGCAGCGGATACTTGGCACCGGAATACGCAATGCGAGGGCAGTTGACGGAGAAAGCGGATGTGTTCAGCTTTGGCATTGTTGCACTGGAGCTTGTCAGTGGTCGTCCTAACCTCGACTTTCATCTCCAAACCCATGCCGTCTATCTCCTTGACTGGGTACGCCTCATTCACTTAAGACCCAGATTATTATATAAGAGGGTGGCTGAGTTCAGGGTTTCTAGACTGAGGATCTCTTTCTAAAACACTTGGGCAGACCTCCAAGTTTAGAAAGATAGTTCAGGCATTCCAATAGAGTCTCTCAGGATCTGATGGTCCATTCACACACTTGGTGTAAGGAATGATGTTAGCATCAGGAAGTTAAAAATGAATTTCGGTACACCTTTGGACAAGATGCACTTGCTAGTATCACTCCAAATACCAAGTGTGCTTGATATTGAGAATGGAACAAATTTTAAGAGTTCGAAGTCCTGATTCTGAGGCAATCAAATCTCTCTCTTGTTCGCTAGTCATAAGCTGGTTACAACCTTAACCCTTCTGCTCAATGTCATCTCTTTGATCAAAGACGTAAATGTTAAGAGTTCAGAAAGGTGACTTAGTTAGCATTCTGTCCTACGACCTTCGAAGGTTATCTAGTCCAGAACGGCCCAAAGTATGGAATTTCCCTCCCAAACACAGCCAAATTTTTCTTACCATTTCGTTGTCTGCATGGACATCAGGCATGGCAACTGTACGAAGAAAACAAGCTAATCGACCTGCTGGATCCAACCATCAGTTGGTGCAACGATAGCATAGAGAAGGCCATCTGCGTCATTGAAATGGCTCTTCTGTGCACGCACTCCCGTGCACCCTTGCGACCCACCATGACGAGTGTGGTGTCCATGCTCACAGGAGGCAGTGAGGTGTTGATCCCAAAGCTGTCCAGGTTTGATGTTCGAGATTATGCAGACTTGGGATTCAAATTTTCAGACTCGGGAAAGAAAAGTGCGCAAGAAACTTTGAACTGCAATAGCGTCACTGATAGCAGTAATGTCAGCATACTTGAGCCTAGATAGAACAAGGCTTGTGGAGTGTCAATGATCAAATTTTGCTCTGGTAACTGTGATTTGGCAAGACCTCTATAATTTCTGAAATTTTCCCTTGATTTTTCCCTTGATTTTGAAATGGTTGTCCAATGTCGAATTTGAATTTTCTTATGTCTATTCAAGGTGCCTTGGGATGCACTTCCTATGATACAAGTTTCAAGTCCTAATTATATACTATTCAAAAGTTAGAAATACATTTGGAGGGCCAATATGCAGGTCGGACTGAGGATGTCTTAGAGCTTTGAACTAGACGTGCACGGCAGACTCTCCGTGTTGTGACCTTGTGGGGTATGAACGATGAAGTATAAATGTTTGTGCTATTGATTGAGGCTCGTTGATTGACACGATAAGTCATGGGAAGTACAACTTAACCTTAATTTCTTAGGGATTAAGTTATTGTGTAAGCTACACACTAATTTGTATTTGATCTGGGGCTGTGTGGATATTTAGGTATTCTTTCATTTTCTGTAATATTGTACGTTATTTGAAATGGCCGCTTCCGGGATTTTCAATCTGGATATCAATGCCATTTATGAATTTTCAATCTGGAAGTTGCAGGATTTTCAATCATGACATCAATGTCTTTTGTGAGCAATCTGGAGCGTGGAAACATGTAATTGGGATGGGATAAGTCTTGATGAACTCTTGCCACCGAATGCCTTCATATGCAAAAGGAATTGAGATTGCATATTCTAATGCAGAAGGAATGGAAATTGCATACAAGTCCCTGAGCTTGGGAATCGATCAACCACCTCAAAACCTTCTGGCCATGGAACAGACTAGTCTTGGCAATGGCAGATTTGTCCAACAAAAACGAATTCCACTCACAGAGTTCCAGATCTGCGCTGCGCGACTTCACTGTTTCTTTCCACATCTGGGTTTAGGGGTTAGGAGCCCAAAAGCTTGCCTATGAAACACCAGCGCAGAACAGAGTTCCCTCTGATTTACAATTTCCGGAACTGAAAGCTTGATCACGATTCGACCTCCTGGCATTCAGGTCTAGCTGATTCTGTCACAGGAATCGGAGTGGAGAGTAGCACAGACGGGATCGTCTTCACTCTTGCCTTGAAAGCTCAAGATGGCGCAGTAGATCTCCTTGTACACGTCGTCGGGCGGCGGAACCGAAGACACCTACACATGCGCAACAATTCCATTGAATCCTCTCGAAGAATTCTCTTTTGGTTATGGCAGTTGCATTTGACATTGGTAAGGAATGTGATTGTTCGTGATCGGCCATGGTTTAGGATTACCTTCACCACAAGGCCGGGCTGCAGGTTGTCGTAGAATTGTACTACAGGGAGCGACTCGCGCAGGAACGTGTCGAAGCGCTTCAGAATGGTGGCCCTGTTGTCGTCGCTGCGTCCGCTCGTCTCGCCTCGCTTCAGCAACCTCTTCTCCATCTCCTCTTTCGGGCACTCCAGAAACACCACGAGCCGGGGCCTCCCGACCTGGCGCTGATCACGCGTCATTCCTCAGATGCATTTTTTTACGAGAAAATTTGGTTAGTCAGTGGAATCATCCGCTGCTGCTGAGTGCGTTACCTTCGTCTCGAAGATCTGCGCTTGTTCAACGGCGCGCGGAAATCCATCGATGAGGTATCCTTTGGCTGTTCTCTTGCCCTCCTTCATGGCTTGCTTGATGAGCTTCAGAGTCACCTCCACGGGAACCAATTTCCCGTCCTTCATCAATTGCTCGCACTCGCGCCCGATCTCGGTCCCTTTCTTGACCTCGTCGCGCAGCAAGTCGCCGGCGGAGAGGTGCAAGTACCCGAAGTCTCGCACGATTCGGTCGCATTGCGTTCCTTTCCCCGATCCCGGGCCACCTACATACACTCACGGCAGATCGATTAGGGTTTCAAGCAATCTGTGTGAGATTGATATTCTCTCTAGTTCGATTAGGGCTTCAAGCAATCTGAGAGAGATTGAATTCTCTCTAGTTCGATTGGGGATTCAAGCGAGCTGAGAGACATTGAATTTTCTGTAGGCGCGAAGTGTTACACACCTAAGACGAAGATGATGGGCCTGCTTTTGGGATGGCGATGGTTGTGGTGACAGATTTTCTTGTGTCCCATTGGGATTGACGACTCGTTCACGATGTAAACGCCGCAAGTAATCCAGACGAGTACTGTGCTCACTCACGTCGCCAGACCTCCACCAACCTTCACCACATGAGAGTCACATTAAATCTTGCCGCTTATTGTTATGCAACTTGAGCTCGCACACTCTAACCATGGACGCTCATGGAATTCACCACTTCGACAGCATTTGCATTGCTTCACATGAGAGCTGCAATTAAGCTCCGTGCTTTGGATACTCACCAGGGCAAGTAAATGGTACAACCTCATGTACACCGCTCCATCGGTCACCGCATGCTCGTTCTACTGCTTTGCAAAATCACCAAGGCGATGCGTCTCAGCTGCAATTCCTCATGATTTGATCACATTTCAGTTCAATTGATTTGGAATGGCGAGCTTGATGTCGTAGTTTCAAACTTGTGCTCACAACCTGCAGAGCTCAGCTTTTATTAATCCGACTCTGCAACACGGCCTGTGGTGAGCTACAGCAGCTTCGGTTGCATTGCATTGCCGTCTTTTGGCCTCAATGGATGTGACTTTTCACAGCCCAGAGTTGCAGTGCTTATAGCTATAGAACATTGGATGTTGCTTGAAATCCTCGGTGTGTTTTCAGAAGTCACCAGAGACAGGAAGATGTGTCGTGGGAAGATATTCCATCTTCTACCAAGCAAGCAGGGCCGTTAACAGCATTGAGGGTTAGGGTTTTAGAGTTCCAGTTGATGGCAGAGAAGAAAGGATTGTTTGGGCAATCTCGTCATGCTCTTAGAAACAGCATTATAGGGCTGTCTTAGTTACCGAAGAAGGCAATTACATATAATTGTGTTCCAAAACCTTATGAAATATATTGTTGTCCCCAAAATTGAGAACAATCCTGTAGATTGCAGAGCAGGAATCCGATTTTATGCCAGCCTTAGGTTCAGGTTTTCTTCTTCGAGAGCATGGTGTTTCTCTCCTACATGCTACATATTTTCTCATTTTTGATCGTGATTTTTACCTCATGTTTTCATGCTTGTGCAGAATTTCCTTTTCGGGCATTCAATTCGTACCCAAACGACACCAAAAACTCAGTTCACTTGTATCAAATGGAAGCATTTGGGACACACCAAAGATCAGTTAGCGCATTCGGTTCAGAAGGTAAAACTCTAACCTCTACACTGACTGATTTATTCTATAATTAGTGCATGCGACACTAAGTTGCCAAAGTCACTGTTTTAAACTTGTGCACACTGGCTGTAGTGTGGAGTCTGTCCTCAAGCCAGAGTTGACCATGTAGTGAATGAAACTTTAGAGAGAAATTTGGGAATCATGGCAGCACAGTCGGCATGTGGAGGAGGATCGTAGATTTTATTTAATGCAATCGAGCATTTGTCGCATACGCTTGTAATATACTCTTCCTCAAATTGGAAGCACAATTCTCATGTTGGAAGGTGGGCATCTCCAAAACCGACACTTTTTGCTACTGTGCTTAGTTTCTATTATTAGACTGGCTAATTTTTCATATTTTCTTGTTGGCAAGTGAAAGGAGGTTCCAATGAACCAAAGAACATGACATTTGGATACCATATGCAAAAGTTATGAAGGGTCAAATTATTTTTTGGTAGAAGTTCTAAAATCGTTTGTTCCACATAGGCACATATTGATTTTGCAGTTGTAAAGTACATAGTGGTTTTGTGTTAGTGGCACATTTGGAGGTGTCTGTCCACTTTAATTCCATAACTTTAGTATAATACTAATTTATCTTCTCAACAAAGATTCAAAATTAGTGTTAGTACGGAAGAAATTGTGGAAATTATTACAATCCATGACTTTTTTTTAGCTTACACTATATTATATCCTTTACTTGTAGTGTGAGTTTGATTAATCAGTTTCTTGTGCTCTTTTCAAGTCTTTGAATTTTTGAATTTCAAATTGAATCCTCCGAAAACATCTCCCTTCAAAAAAAACTTTTTTGGAAAATTTATGATTGCAATAGAGTAAACTACAAAACCTCTAATCATAATTTTGACTCTTTCTAATGTATATGCACTCATGATTGTTACTTATACAATTCATCAAAAACTTACCAGAAATTTGAATGAAAGGAATAATGTAGTTTATTAGCAATTAGAAGAAAAGGCATGCTAAAGTAGAAGCCTGAAGAGAATATCCTCCCCCAAGTAGAGAGATATTCTCTTCTAAAATTCATCGTAGTCAATAAAGAACCAATAATTTATAGTAGAATTTTCCAACCAAAAATCACATTAAGGGAGATTTTAGGTCCTTGGGAGGTTGTTTCAAGGTTGTTCCCATTGTCGGGACCATCCATATACACTCAAAATATAATAATAAAATAAATAAATAAATAAATAAATAAATTTAAAAAATATATATATATATATATATATATATATATATATATATATATATATATATATATATTTAAAAAATTAAGTTTAATTTTTTTTTAAATAAAAAATATATTAGTTAATTATATTTGACGTGGCAATCGCCTGGCCACATCAGAGCAGCATTCCCGGAGTTCCCACATTCCGTGAACTCACGTCTCCAGAAACACATAAATCTCTTCTAATGCGAAAATGTTCATCTAATTAAAAAAACACAACATGCATCTAAGTAGTGTATTTCCATGATGTTACATGTTCAATGACTTCTTTCAATAG
The DNA here is from genome assembly GCA_947034895.1 of Rhytidiadelphus loreus. Taxonomy (NCBI): domain Eukaryota; kingdom Viridiplantae; phylum Streptophyta; class Bryopsida; order Hypnales; family Hylocomiaceae; genus Rhytidiadelphus; species Rhytidiadelphus loreus. The sequence goes on from OX344762.1 coordinate 67,201,177, forward strand.
CTTCTTGAAGATTCACACCGAGCCTTCAATCCTTTCTTGTTCATGCTTGGTTTCTTTCTTTCTTTTTCTTTTTCTTTTTTTAATAGATGAACCTCCACTTCCGAATGATTGTGAATGATTATTTCTCTTCATTATTTCTTTCACCCATGCATGCATTCTAGGGGGGGGGGGGTCGCTCAACAACCAAAAGAAAAAAAACTATGGCTTGAGTTGCTCCCTTATCCTATTGAGTCAAAGGAATCCTGGCGCATTGGAGGGACTGGAATGGGGCCAGCATGTGATTGGGGCCTACAACTATCTCATCAATTTGGAACACTTTGCTCAAACTTACCATTTCCTGGGTATGGCTGGCATTCCCTTATATTTAATAGTTTATTGGTGGCTCTCCACGGAATGGGAGGAGGCTTTGTATTCATTGACAATTATTAACCCCTAAAGGATTGAGGCATATTTTGGGCAGAAATTGTCAAAAACTGTCACTTTTTAGGGCTCTGAGAAAAAAATAAAAACAAAAATATTTTTTTTGAAATTCAATTGTATAAGTTTGTATTAAACTACAATGGGAATGTGTGGGAGGAATTTTAGGAACCGTTTTGATTGGACAGATTGAAAGATTATAATGTTTGAAGTTAGAAGAAAAAGTATTCATTCTTCCAACAGACCGACTTTAATTCCTTGTAGAATGAGAGTTTCACACTACACATGATTGTTGTTTTTTGTGACATTTATGTCCTACATTGTGTTGGTTTACATACTTGCCAAATTTCAAAAATAGAGGAGTTTTGCACGTGTTGCTAAAGTTGCATGCATTGCCTAAAAAGTTAAAGAGAATATAACTTTTGATTTAGACCCCCGATTGGAAAAAAAAAATGATATTCATACCAAAGGGGTACATGGTTACACCTTGTGTCAAAAATTTGTGAACATCTAACCAAAATTGACTTCGTGCACAACTACCAAAATTTCTTGTGTACATTGAATGATCACTTAGTCATTTAGAGCAAGTTAAGGGTAGGAGGTCTACAAAGTGCTTGGGCTCTAAAATCATCCACCTCATGAAATGTAAACTATATGTACACTTTTCTTTCCCATTGTACCGACAATGTACAAATAGTGTACATTTCATGAGGTGGATGCTTCTAGTAATCATAGTGTTTCCACTTCAAAGATTCATAACTAATTTCTCAAAGCTCCAAAAAAATAATGAAACAACTTAGGTTAGATGCCAATTCTATTTGTCTTTAGACAAGGGAATTTTACTGAAAAATATTTCAAAAAAATCTAACCTCCCCAAATTAATTTCCAGCTTTTAAATGGGCGCTTTTGGGACCTCCTACCTTACACGAATTTGTCCTAATGATTAATGTTGAGAAACAAAATTGCATTTGGGAATAATTTTTTAACAAGGGAATAATATTTTGTATCCCTTGTTTGTATACTAGTGTTATTCATGTTGAAGAATCATTACAAATATCTTTAATAAAAATATCATTTCCTAATAAAAATTACAACTATACATAAGTTTATTTCATTATAAGCACTAATAGGACAAACCAATGTAGTTATTTTAGACTTATCCAAATCTCAATCTCTTTTTCATTTGCATCCCCTATCTACCTTTATGATAATGGAAATTCGACAATAGTTACAAATGAACATGTTCATCTATTAAATAGTCAATTCAAACTCATAATCATGGGAAAATTACTAATCCATATTTGAGATGAAATATTATTTCAAGTAAAAATGAAAAGAACAATTGAATTGTACCAATTATGTATAATTAAATAGTAACATAAAATTTCAAGTTCCCATTTTTTTGACTCAAATTTCTTTTGAAGACAATATTTAGGATTTTTGGCCTCCCATATTATATCTTCATAGATAGAAGAGGCAATTGTGAATATTTGATTTTGGATATGTTTACCTTACATATATTTTTGGTATATATACCTAAAAGTTGCAATCAAAACTAAACAATTTAACGACAAGAACCATGCTCATACAATTGGAAAATGTAGGATTAATCCTAGAATGATGCTATGGACACTAAGTGTCCAATTGATGATGGAGAATCCTTCTATCAAGGACAAAAGTGCAAGATGTTCATCCTTGGAATTTTTTGTGAAAAGGAAGGTCTTGCAAAGTGGTTTGACCTCCAATGAGTTTTTTTAAGCAAATGATTCACATAGTACAAAACATGTTGATTTCTATGGTGACTAGCCCATTTTTGGGGGGTCAAGGAGATGACTCCAAAGACAAGTTAATCCCTAAATGCACGAGGCACCAAAATCTAGCGTTTGAAAAACTTTGAAGTTAAATAAAACCTAACCAAGTTGCTATTTTTAGTAGTTTATATTTCTGAAAAGGTCTTCTTGAAGTCTAGTTTTAGCATCAAAAATCTGATCTTGAAAATAAATGATAGTGATTTTTCTATTCAAGATTTTGTGCAAAGGTACCCATTGCAATCTTGACTTCCCGTAGTGTTGAGAGCTCTTGGAAATGAGCCTCAAGTACAGTGAATCTTGGAGAAAAAATCACATTCAAAATTCATTAAAAAAAATTATAGAGTAGATTTTAAGAAGTCATAAATTGACTAGGGTTATACATGTTAGATTCTTTAACCTCATATGTTTTTGGTCACCAACTTTTTAGATTTGACTTGTGAAAAGAAGATTGACAGACTTCACAAACTTCACATCACTTTTGCAATTTTAACACCCTCATGGTCAAACATTATAATTTTTCACTCTATAAGTGATATTGTTGTGTTTTCTTTTCCTATGAGATCTCTAACATGTCTAGGTTACAATTTTTAAAAATTGATACAACTTATCAAAATGTTGGCATTTTATTCAATTTAGAGCAAATTCCAAGAAGCTCAAAGTAGGCCTTCAGAATTTAGGGGTTAAGCTCAAAAACAAAGTTAACCTTCAAAACTGCCACAGAATACTACTATACACTGTAAACTACCGGTAATTTCTTTGCACTTTCAACATGCCATTTGGTTTGAGTTTGTTATGTCATCGAGAAACAAAATAATTTGATCCCAAGGATCTACTTTATCATTTGATGCCCAAATATGTTTACTTACATTTATTAACAAGTACATTGTTTACTTCAATTTCATCTAATTGGTAATAATTGCAGGCTTCCTTTTTAAAGATTATAACATTACTTTAGAACCATCATAGAAGTGAGGCCATGGTCTCATTCAAACTTCAAGAAATACGCACTTGATTTACACCAAATATCAAGCAAGCACAAGTCAGGGACTGAGTGGACGCTACAACAAGCGAGGAAAAAGTCTGCACTCAACCTCGTGAAAAAACGCCACATGGTTCCCCACAACTTGACATGCAATCAGATTTGTTACGCAGCAGATTCTCAGGATATACTGGGATTTGGCAGTTACTGAGTTTGCAAACCGATGACCCTTGAACAGTACATAAGTGGTTCCCTAACGAAATCAATCTACAATGATGTACAAAATCCAACAAAACGATCCTTGCATTGCTGCACTGCGCAGGATCAAAACAAAGTTCCACAAAAGAATCAGAACAGCTATCAAAAAACTGGATCATTCACGGCATGTGCGCATTACAATATTTTACATTTCAAGGCAACTGCCAATTTTATTTCAAAAGATCCACACAGAAGCGGTTAGCAAATTGCCAACAACACCTTCTCCCAGTTGCTTGTATAAACAACACTCCCACTGGGATGTGTCATTCAGACTTCGGCCTGCAAGATGCGCTAAAAGCTGCACCAGACATTCGGATCCTCACGAAACCCTCCCACTGGAATGTGTCATTCAGACCTCGACCTGCAAGATGCGCTAAAAGCTGCACCGAACATTCGGATCCTCACGAAACCCTCCCACTGGGATGAGTCGTTCAGACCTCGACCTGCAAGATGCGCTAAAAACTGCACCAAACATTCGGATCCTCACAACTTCTAACTTCTATAAACATTCTTCCTCGTGGATACGGAGAAGAGTACAACCAAATCTACTTTTTTCTGTAAACTCCAAAACAACGCTGTCTCGAGAGAAAGTCTCAAAAGACGAGGAACACCAAAAAACCCACAAGATTCAAGCCTCAAGGATGAACGTAAAGCTGCCACTGCAACCGTTTATTCTAACCGCGCTATGTACACAAGTCTTCTCGGAGAAGATCGATGTCTTCTGGAGCCAAGACTCCAAAATGCAGAGACCAACTCCAAACGACTTCAGACTTAAATCTGTTCCTTGCCCTTGGGATCCTTGTACATCTGGACAAGCTCCTTGACAACACGTTTCACGCTACCATTGTTCTTGAACATGAGGCGACGGTTCATGTCAGTGTCATAAAATCCCTGCATTAAAGAACACCAATATAGATGAGAAAATAGTTCCTTGCGAACATCGAAGAATACTCATAAAAAGATATGGAGCAAGCTCAAGGGGTTAAAATTAATGTGTTCCAGTCGTACCATTTCCTCTAGCTCTTCAAGCATGGGATCCCACTCAGCTGCCATAACCAGGTCGTCCACAGTGCGCTGCACATCGTACTCATTCTTCTCGAGTAATTCCTGGTTCAAGTCTCTCTGCTTGAAACCCATCGATTCAAGAGCTCCCAATATCATCTCCACAGAGTCCAGCTGGGCCGCTTTCCTAGAATCCTCCTTGTCGGATTCAGCTGCTGCTTCATCGTCCACTATGACTGCCGCTTGCGGAGCAGCAATATCCTCAGCTTGATCCGGAGTAACCACCGGAATTTCAGTAACAGTCGGCATGTTCACCATGGAGAAGTTCCCAAGTTCACTGTTCTCCACAGCCGTGCTATCCTCCTGCGTTTTTCCAGCATCAACGACAACGGCATCCAGAGAAAGAGCTTCCATGTTGATCTCTGGGTACTGCACCGTTTCAGTTTCTTTCGCAGCTGGTTCCGGATCTACAATGTGAACATCGGCAGCAGGAAATGGATCTGCAACCTGCTGCTGCACAGTCGTATCATCCTCCATTGGCTGAGGTACAATCGTCACTGGTGTTCGTACGCCCTCCTCGGCCTCCTGCTCCGGCATTTCAACATCCTCTTGGGATGATGCCAATAAAGACTCCATCATTTGTGGGGATTGTTCATCGGTGGGAACAACCTGAATTAAGACCCAAACGCGGTGACCAAACTTCTGACCAGAGGGTGATACCAAACGCCAGTGTGAAACATAGCGCCCTGGTTTCTCAGGAGCTACAAGATCAACAGAAACCTCTGCTTCGGAATCTGGATTCAAACCTTCTTCCGGCAATTCAAGAGTAACAGCTAGGGTAGATCCCAACTCGTCACCTCCAACATGGATCAACTGAGTCGACTTGGGCCACGCACAAGTGCCACTGTTGCGCAGTCGCCAGATTTTGGTGAATGCAGCACCGGGTGCAAATTCCGTTCCGTCAAAAATAGTCACGTCTTGCACAAACCGAGCATCCAACTTCCCAAAAGCAGCCACACCAGCACCCGCCGCACAACGAGAGTCGTTCTTCCCGGCGTAAGGACCATGAAACCCGTGAGGACCATGAAACCCATGAGGGCCATGATGGCCGTGAGGACCACCATGCATGTGGGGGCCGCGCATGCCATAAGACGGCCTTCCATTATAGTAAGAAGACATAGCAGGGCACCTCATACGTCCACCTGAAAACTGTGAATTGAAGTGACGAGGGCGCCAGAGTGGCCTCTCGATCTTTGTGTAATCGTCCATCGACCCAGATTTTTGGAAACAGTTCTCGCACAGATCATAATCGTGCTTCCTGCAAAAGTGAAACTAGGTTACTAATCATCGTACTTATCACTTGAATAGTGATGACATTACACATTATGTAATCATAGAAAATGAAAAGAACTGCCCCAATTATTCCATAATAAGGAAACGCGAAAGATTCAAAAGTGCTTACTTGATAGATTTGTAACGAATACCAACAATAGGTACCATGTGGCACACATCACACTGGACACCTCGATGCTGTACTGGATCCTTGGACTCGTCGGAAGCCACAGGAGTGGCCTGTTCAGGAGCAGCAGCAGGAGCAGAAGATTCGGGAGCACCCCAGTGGAAAGGTGGAAGTGAGAAGGGCGGGAAGGGAGGAAACTCCGGAAACGCCGTATGGGCAGGGGGAATTAATTGAAGGCTTGCCGGACGAAAAGAGTGACCAGGATGTTGGTGGTGACCAGATGCAGCCTGTTCCTCCCTCTGTGCACTTGGCTGAGAAGTAGTTTCTCCTGCCTGGGCAGAAGAAGCCAATCTCATAATCGCTTCCTTCACTTCGGACATCATCATCGAGGGAGCTCCCTTGATCAGAGGCTCACACGCCTGCAAGAACTGTTGCGCTGTATCCTGTGACATCTTTAAACTGTTACCGACGATTTTCCTCAGGTCAGACAGGTCCGGCTGAGTCGAATTCCGGTCGCCAAATTTAGGTCCAGGTCCATGCCCATGTCCATGCCCGTGTCCATGCCCGTGTCCGTGTCCATGTCCCCACCGACCACCGTGACGGCCATGATGTGCGGGACGTTGTGGCTCTTGCTCCACCGCTGTCACCGTCAACCGAAGAGGATTGATCCCCTGGAAAACCAAAGCGTCATGGAGATCATGATCGCCCGCCATGGTCACAACATCGTTCTCCTTGTCGGTGTAGGTAATAACAAGGTCGGATGTTGCAGAAATCTTAAAAGCTTGACGGATGATCTCCTCAAGCTGGATAAAGGTCATGTCGGGTCCGTTGCCGAGCAAGGACGCCTCCACATTCACACGGCGCAGGACATCGCCGTACTTGATCTGGCAGCACAATTAACCAAAAACAATCGATAACATCAGGTTTTCCCCAAATCACAGAAAAAAGCTCCTACTTCCACAGTTACAGCACATGTTCCTCCTGACATGCAGTGCGATATGTCCTAAGCCATATAAAACCCGATCACACCAAACAACTATTAACCACACAAAAAACTCCACTCAACTCCACACAATAATCCAAAATCCGCTATTAACCTCGCTTTTCAAAGCAATAATTCTACAAAAAAGCGTAATTCATCACGCCTTAAAGATCCTCACAAAGAACGCACACAATTAACCTAACTTGAGCTGATTGTACACAATTGACCCTACACACCCCTTCCAACCTTTCAAGAAACCCCGAAACAACAAACAAAACTCAACAAAACTCACCTTAAGAACGTAGGCCGCCATGGCGCCTGAAAATTCTCCTTAAAATTCTCTCAAACGTCGTAGTAGCTACCACAAACGCCAAGAAAATACTCCTCCGAACTTCGAAATCCGCCTTGCAACCAAATTCACACGCCAATTCCGCAATCAACCGGTCGCTCCACGTTCCAGTAATCCGAGGAAACACAAAGCCAACACGCCGAACTCGCAGAAAAACCGAACTGTAGGCTACACCGCTCCAATTATCGGCTGAAAGTCTAAATTAGGGACAGAAAACGCCCGTGGAAACGAAGACACCGCTTCAATTACCACACGACCCGGCCGCGAACAAATCGCAACCAAAAAAGAAAAGGAAAAAAAGAAGACAGAAACACCTATGCAAAGGCGCTCTTGATTGATCTCTACTTGTAATAGTGCACAGAGAAGACGCGGCTTCAATTGCACGAAAACTAACGGCGGCAATAACAACAACTAAGAGTATAAGTGCGTTCCTGTGATCCGCACAGATTGCAAAGGAAAAAAGAAGAAGGTGGAAGTGAAGTGAAATGGGGCCTGTTCTTTATAGTGACGACGCCATAGCCACCTTTCCAGACGTGCCGTCCACTCCAGGCTTGCCTGAGGTGCCAGGCCACCGACCCCGTCGTTTCCGAGGCAAGGGGGCCGTCCGTCCGTCTAGAAAGTTCCGCCGCTCGTTGGACGCCGCTCCAAGGCGGTGTTGAGTGAGGGGCACGGCTCGGGGGCGACCGGCGGTCGGAGGAGGGTTGGCGAAGAAACTTCTGTTGCTATTATACTACTTTTTTAAGGAGAACTGTAAGTGAGAGGCAGTGATTGGACGAGGGCAGTTGTTGTTGCTTTGGATCATACGGAGTGTTTCTATGTGGTCACTAAGCTTAGCACTCACTAGTAGAAAGCTGGTCTTGGAGCCCTAGTGAGAGCACCCATTAGGAAAATTTTCAGGCCTACAGTGGGTTGCGAGTTTTTTTTTATAGCAGTGCAATTCCAGTGAAAAAGTTATCAAGTTTCTTTTTTGTTTCTTTTCTAATCTGACGGGGCACTATTAGTGCCACATCTAATTGGCTATTTCAAAAATACTTTTTTTCTCAAAAAATAAATATACATTATTTTATTTCCCTATATTTGCATTGCAGCTGAATTTCTAACGGCCTTCTAGATTTTTTGTATTGAAAGCTTAGCGTTAGAGGAGCCTTTTGAATAGAAAAAATGTGGATTTCAAAGTATTCTTCTTCTTTTCAGCATCTACTGAAATTCATTTTGCAACCTTAATTAAATATTGGGCATGAAATATTAGGCACAACCCTAATAATCAAGTACAATAATAAATAAAAGTACCCTTGAGCATTGGGTATAAAGCAAAAATTAGAAGAAAAAAAATTAACTAGGGCTTTGCGTTGTTGTCAATGATTGTGTTTTAAGGAAGAGATATCAATTTTTATTTTTATTTTAAAAAAAAGTGTTGGTGCCAATGAAGGAAGAGACATTGCAAACATACCAACGCACTGATTTATTTTTTTCTTGATGTTGATGTCAATGCTAATCAAAGTTTCATATTTCAATCTAGGTAAACCTTCTTTGATACAAATATTGTGGACAAGTTTTTTTACTCCTATAGGACCAAGGGTACTTTTCAAGGAAAATGATGAAAAATTGTCATTTTTAGTGCATTGCCTCAAATTTAAAATATATGAGTATAATACTTTTAAATTTAAAAAAAATTGAGTCCATTTGACTATGTAGATCAAAAGATCATAATGTTTGAAGGGAGAATAAAAACATTTTTTCATTTTTGTGAAACTACATTAGCAAACTTTGAGCCCTCTTTGAATAAATTTTTTGATGTTGATGAATTTGCCTCTCTTTTCACCATTGAGTTTAAAATCCTACTTAGGTACACATATACAAAATTTTAAAAGCAAATATGGAGTCTAGCCAAAGATGTTAAGTGAATTGGCAATACACTAGTAATTTTTGTGATGATTTCTTGTGGAATGAGAATTTTTTAATTTGAAATTCCAATGGTAAAAATTTGGAGACAAACATTTGGAATATGTGGGAAAATTTTCAAGAACTTTAAAGCTTGTGAAGTTAAAAAGAAATGTTTTTTTGAAACCTGTTTGGTAATGTTTGTAGAGTTTGACGCCTCTTAGAAAAAGATTTGTGCTAAAATTATTTTTTCTTCTTACAATTACATACTATATCATATTAGATACCTATATGCCAAATTTCAAAAGTAGATGGGAAATTTAGCAATAGATGCCAAAATTGCCCAAATTGCCCCAAAAATTTCAAGTAGCATAACTTTTGATCCATACATACAATCATAAATTCTTTTAAATTCTTATAAAGGGGGTGAATTTTCCCAACTTATGTAAATGTTTTGAGAACATCTGTTAAAAATTGATTTTGTATGACCCTACTCGAGTTTTTAAGTGTCTTTTAGGGTTTAAGCACTTCATGTATAGTTTCATGCATAATTTCTTTTAAGATACAAAACTAAAACTGAAATAGAATAAAAATTTAAGTTAACTTAAAAGTAAAATAGAAACGAAAGAAAATAAAAATGAAAGAAAATTATTTTAATTTTAATTTTTTATGAAATCACAAAATACTACCAAATTTTATTTATATTGCTTTATTTTGGATGAATGTACACTCTTTGGGATGATTAAATAAAATTTCATCCATATATTCTAAGATTTTATTCATTTCCATGGATGTAAATAGCTTCCTCACTACAATGAAGATGATTTTTTGCAATGCCTATAATAAATGAAAAAAAAACTATATTCAACATGTATCCATTAAAAAAAGATCACATGCATGTATGATAAAATACTACTTAAAGTAGCTTAGTTTTCTTCTAATTTCAAGATAAACAAGACGTAGTGGCATATCAAATTGTTAACAAATTGGCCCCAAGAACATACACCAAGAATTGAAATGCTAACTCACATTTCACTTTATCAAATTTCCTTCATGCTTGCAAGTATGTGTTGTGCCATTGCCACAATATAAATAAAATTAAAATTAAAATAATTTTCTAATTTTTAATTTCATAAAAACTTTGAAATTCAATATCTTTCCTCGGTATCTTTCATATTGTATGTCCAAACACTATAAAATAATGTTTGTGCACCCCTCCTCGCACAGAGTTTTTGAATGGTCTCCAAAACACAATCGGGGGATGCACAGTTATAGAAGTATAGTAGCAACAAAACAAACAACCTCATTTAATTTTTCATTCTCAAATTTTACTCTACACAATAGGAAAATCCCTTCTTATATGCCTTTCTCATGGCTTGTAAGGAGCAAAGACAATGCAACAGTTGTGACCACCAAATTTAAATGAATTTTACATACCTGCATAATACCAAAATACAATAGATTACAAGTGAGACATATAAGTTAGTAGTAGTCACTCATAGTAATTGTATGCTAGCTCCAGTCCATAGGCAACATCAATTGTAGCTACTATCAAATTAATATTTGAACCCCTAGAGTCCCAAGGACTTTTTTTCAATCCCAAACCACTCAAAATTGTCATTTCTATAATTCCAAAGAGCAAAAAATATTAAAAATTGTTTTTTCTGCATATCTCAGTGTAGGATAATATACTAGACTAGTGTAAGAATGTAAGAATGTTAAATAGAAGTAGATTCAAGATTGAAGGGAAAACTAAATCATTACCGGTAATAGCTCTAAAATGAAATTGAAATACACTAATTTCAACGGTGAGATTGTTCTAATAAGAGATCTTGACCTTGTAAAGTTTTTTTGGTTGGACAAAATACAAAAATTGAGATAAAAAAATTCTATGAGTTATTTTTTCAAGAAAATGCATTGATTGCTCGAAAAACAAGATTGTCCATAATTTTCACATCACTAGTCTCAAAGGGATGAATAAAAGATTCCCATCTAAACAAAAACAATCTATGAGAAAAAAAATGTAATTTTCAGTTTTTGTCATGAGTCCTACTAGCCAAACTAAAATTTGGGCTTATTGTGCCATAACTTTTGTTTCTAAGCACCAAATGGAAAATTGCCACTTTTTAAAGCAATGAGAAAAAATGATTTTTTATTTTATTTTATTTCAAAATTCAACCATACAAATCTATATTAGACTCCTATGGGAGTGTGTGGAAAAAAATTCAGAAACTTTGACTACATAAATTGAAAGATTATAACGTTTGAAGTTAGAAGAATTTTCTTTTCCAACCTTATTTGACAGGGCCAATAGCCTTTAACTCCTCCTAGAGTGAGATTTTTACACTACACATGATTTTCTTTTGATGTTTGCATCTTGTATCATGTAAGTTACATACCTACCAAATTTTAGAAGTAAAGGAGGAGTTTTGCAAAAGTTGCCCGAAGCTACTTGGGCTGTCAAAAAAGTTTAGGGCAACATAACTTTTGATCCAAGCACTTGATTGGAAAAATAAAAAATTTCCATTGAGGAGGTACATTGAAGAAAGTAAAATTTACCTTTGTGTCATGATCGCTTTTAGAACACAATCACTTTTAATCAAAATGTACTAATAGAGAGAATATAAAGCATGCCCTACACATTCAAAGAATAGAAATTTATTTTGGTAATTACAATATTTGAATGTTAGCTTCCAAATTATGGATCATATCTTAGCTTAGCTTGACTACTAAGGAAAGATTTAAGAGCATTTACAATGCACCAAGGTTCCAAGACGGTAATGGCATATAAGAGAGGCAACTCCAAAAAATACTCCCCAATGCAATCGGTATTGGTCCCTCTTTATTCTTGGGTCCATCATTATCCTTCCCAAACCTATAGTAGAAAATTTGCAAAATATGAAGGGCCAACAAGTTGGTGCACTATAGAAATAGTCATTATAGGTAGAACCTTTCTTATTGCATCCTCTCTTTGTGCATAACTTGTAATAATGGAGTTCGTAGGTGGGGCCAACTTGAAGGACATTCTTTGAAAAGTAGTGTTGGAAGTTGACATTTGTTAGGTTTCATTCATTTCACCTCTTTGACATGTATAAATCTAGTGCATAAACCTCTCCTAGTACATAGTTTCAACACCATGAACTAAAAGAAGTTCTATCTGTATTGTCATACCTTTTCAAGGATTGTTCTGTGTGCCAATAAATTTGGCCTTCCCTTGTTTGATTGAAAAGTATTTTTTAAATGTAAAATCTTTTCCTCTTCTTTTTCTATTGTAATTCAGAAAAGTTATTTTGAAGTTTGGACTACCTGTTTTGCATTGGATCAAATTGTTCTCAAAAGAACCCGGCAATGTGCAAGCCTTGTTTTCTGCCCCAACATTTGTCATTTAAAGAAGGTGGCTCAAAAAACGACCCTTTAAGGACTTTTGGGCCTTTTTTTGATGGACTTCAAATGCTTGTAAATATGTACCCTTATTTTTCACTTGAAGAAGAATTGATGCAGAATTTAACACAAGTGGTTTCATATTTTCCAGAGCATTTACAAATTACTTATAAATTTCCAAAAAAATCTACGGTAGACACCTATTCTTGATCTTAGTTAGGCCTTGCAAAACCCACTTGACCCAAAACAAACACTACTGCATTCAAAAAGTATTACACAAGGTTCCCAAATGCAACCTTTACTAAACTTAAATGGACCCTACATTCTTTTAATATTTGTAAGAAGGCAATTGGGCAATCAATTCTCATTTAGAAAAATTAAGTGAACACATCTTGGCTTTTGAAATGGACCCTTCTTGTCTCTTATTCCACCCATTCACAAAGTATGAAGCAATATATGACAAGTCTCAATTATGCTCTCATATTGTTGGCAGTCCATTTTAGAACACTAAGTGTCCATTTCAGGGCTCCCTACCATTACAAAAAATCTGAACCTTGCAAAGGGCTGCAAATGTTTGAAGTAGAGAAAAAATTAATTAATTTCTTTTTTTAAGTTAATATTTTTTTAAATATTAAAAAAAAAGTCACTATTCCAACGTGGCTTTGACATGGCACCGATAATGCCATGTCAGATCGGGGGATCCCTAATTGCACTGAAATTGCACAAGGGGCTGCAAAGCTGGCAGCCCTTTGTAGGATTCAGATTTTTTTGGCAATGAGAACTGTTTGAAGAAGAGAGTTGCTTTTTCAGCCACCTACCTTCCAGGGCTGATTTACAGAGCATGCATTGCGGATGCTCTAAACATCTGTACCAAACAGAGCTAAGAAACATGTCTGCAGTTGCATATAATGACCGAATCGAAATCAAAGATACTCTGTCAGTCTGTCCCCAACATTGGTTTCGTGCTCCTTCTTGACATTGGCACTGTGAGTGTTGAATGTGGCTGACAGACAGAGTCACGTGGAAGTAGATTGAAGTTGGCGCGGTGGCGCAGGCAGTCGATGGCCAGCAGCGCCGAATGGAACCCATGTTGGTGACAATCGATGGCGTACGGGATGAAGAACGGAGTGAATGATGTGCTTCATCAGTTGTGATCCTTCTCCAACCAACGTTTGTACGGCATTGATCGGAGAACACTGTGAGGCCCTCCATGCTTGTGCCTATCAACATGCCCACCGACATCGTCAATGGAAACACAAGCAGTGAGTGAGAAATTAAAGACGGAGTTGGAATCAGTCCCATGGAAGTTGGAATCCCATCTCATCACGTGCTTGTTGATTTTGCATTGGAAGAAGATTTAGTTTGCAGATTGATTTCGTGCCTTGCGCGTTTCATTGAATTTTCCAAGCAGCAAGTTTTGTGGCAAAAAATTACATGGGTTATTTAAGATTCAGTTGTTAACTTTCTGTATTTGAAGAAGTCGTTGCAGGTTTGGTCCTTGCCTTTTTGTTCAAATTTCGAGGAGTATTTTATGGGTCGAAAGATTATGGTAGCCGACCCATACCTGATCACTTAAGCAATTACGCATATTTGGAGCACAGGTTTTCTGAGTGCTAAATTTTCCTCTTGTACAGAAATAGTATTTGGAAGGATTGCATATTTTTCCAGAATTTTATTACAAAAAATGTAATTACTATGATTTTTTTAGTGAAAGATTCTGTTCAACCTACAATGGTGATGTAGGCTATTGCAAAGTCGACCAAGGGCTGATTGCAATATTCACAGCATTGCAACCAATCATAACGTGCCAGAATTGCTCCCTGAACTCTGCGAACTAAAACAGCCTATGGTTGGGATTCCAACAGTCTATTGGCCAGGAATAGGAGGGTGATCAGGTATGGGTCGGCTACCATAACCGCTTATCAAAGTTCACTTGTGTACTACGCATTTGAGGAGACGTTCCAAATTTAGTTCATGCGTTTTATTTCAATTCTCAAGTTTAGTTTGGTCCCTGAGTTTTATTTGATTCTCAGTATTTGAACATTTATGAAGAAAAAATCATATACTTAATATCAAAGATTTAGTTATGGTTCCATTGGAGGAAAGCTTTTCAGATGCGGTCCCTCAGTTTTACTCAATTCTCCAGTAGTTGAACTTTTTATCTCATTATTATACACTTTACAAGGTTTGCATCGAAAGAAAACTTTGCAGGTTCAGTGTTTTATTCAATTCTCAAGTAGTTGAAGGTGGTTGTGTCCAAAAAATATACGCTTAATATCAAGATTCAGAGTCTCTGCCAACTGTGTGGTGTTATTTGTCATGTAGTACATCTTTCATCAGGCAAAGCTAAAATTCTCCAATATTGTGAAGAAGAGTTTTAAGTGCCAAAATGACTCAAATTTCTTCTAAGGTTTTGTAATGAGATTCAAATCACACTTATCAAGATGTAAAGTCTTTACTACCAAAGTATGCTTTTCTTCTATCATTTTCTAAAAGCAAAGTTTTCTAGTTTAAGTTTACAAAATACTAGAAAGCATCAGCCCAAATGACTGAAATTTCTTCTAATGTTTTGTGAATTTTGAGATTATCAAGATCATTCAAAGCGATTGCCAACAAGGTAATTTTTGTCTCACCCGTAATCAAGCAAAATCTGTTCAAGCATTGTCCAACGGTGAATGAGAATCTTGGGAGTCAAATTGATGACTCTTAAAAGTTTCTTCTTCTTCGTCTTGTGAATCCCGAGATTTTTGAATTACAATCAGTTTCAAAGACTTATGAGGAGCTTCCTCTGATGCAAATGCTCTCCCCCGAGGGCACCGTCTTTGAGAACTTTCTTCTCATTGACCAAGCAACAGCAAAGAAGTGACGATCATTCTTAGCTTCCCGTCAATGTACCTTCCACGACTACCTCCCCTGATCTGCTCCGCAAATTTGGTCGGAACCTTGGAGATGTCGAGCCGATCAATAATGTCAAATGAATGCCACTCATGCTTTCCAGTAGCTTTTCATTGAACACATTCACATCATGCATTTCTGAACACAGACACGAGACCCATGACTGTAACATGTCACCATTCTCTTCTTCTTCGGGTTCATTTCTCTCGTGGGCGACGTCGCCGCAGTAGCAGAGCAACACATTCTGGAGACTCTGTCCTTCGATCCCATTCACCACTTCACAAGGGTGATAAGGGCGACAGTGAGACTCTCAATTACTTCCACAATAGAAAAGCACTTCAATCAGACACATAATCTCATAAACCCAACACTTGAAATGCAATTGCTTAAATCTCAAAATTAAACACAACAGCTTTTTCAGGTGAAGAGAGTTGGGGGAAACCTCACTCTTTCTTGGCGATTACAAGATTCTTCAATGAGTCGAGGGTAGGATTCTTAGTATTCCACTCATCTCCTTCCAATTGCCTTTCTCTAATGAGTTATCTCTAATGAGTTAGAGGGAATGAGGACTCCCTATTGTGACTCCCCAATGTACAACAACACTTGGGCTTTTTGATGATACTCGTAGGGCACTGTCTTCTTTCGGTGCACAACGTATGGGATTTCCTAGATGTGCACGGATTGTGATTGGACATGCGAGTTCCAAGGCCTGTACAACCCTAAAATAGGAGGCCCTTTTGGCCATGTGCGCCTATAGAAGAAATCCTCCTTGCTCACAACCATCATAACATCCTTAAACGGTTATATGAAGGCCCCTTATAACCTAGAGTGAATCCAAGTATCTAGAAGCCCATCTAGAAGAGGGCAAGGTGAGATTGACTCTCTTCCGTAGCTCATAGAAAGGACGATTCCTTTTTTGTTAACCTTTTATTCTTGGGATGACCCAAATGATTGATGAGAAAATAAAGTGACGTGGACTTTTTTCGGATGGGTGAACAACCCCTTGCTTGCCCTCTTGAAGTTTGATTCTTGGGGTGCATGCAAAAAAAAGACTCCCTATTTTGTGCTTGATTAATTTATCTTTTATACCTACCCTACTAGTTTGTATTTTTTGATTGCAAATATGAATTCAAAATTTTCAAATTTTATCGTGTGTGGTTATAAAAAACTTCAACATTTTTCTTCGAAAACAAGTGAGGGGGGTAATTCACCTTGGCCCCTTTTTTCTATGGCTCATAAAAAGGACAAGTCTTTTATGTCACCATTTATTCTCAAGATGTTGATAGTATTTCCAAGACCTATTGTTTTGGAAACGGAGATTTTGCGTTGGAAAACACAAAATCGCAGAAAAATGTCAGATTGGTTTTGTTGACATTAACGCAGTTTTCTTCTAGTGTTAGTTAGTAGGATAGAAATACAACTATTCATCTTCAAAATTTTGTTGTGAAAAGGGGAGGTCTTCTACAATAGTTTGAATGCTTTTGCTATTTCTTAAGCTAATGATTTGCATGGTAATGAAAAGGGATGATTTCCAAGGTCACCCATTCATCCTTTAAGGGTTGAAAGGCATTGCCTCCATTATCAAGGTAGTCACCTAAAATACTTGGATTATTGAACCAATAGATGCATTCTTTGATTCTACAATGAACAATCAAGCTATCCATCAACCACTTTTGGACCTAAAGTGTCATTTAAGGATTAAAGAATACTAGTAAGCCCTTTGTTGTTGCCATGATATAATAAAATACAAATACAAATAATTTTCTAATTCATAAAAACTTTAAAATTCAATAACTTTCAAACTACAAGTCCCAAACCCACAAAGCAATTGAAAACCCATACATCCCTTCTCATTGAGGGCTTTCCAATGGTACCAAGAACCCAACCAAGG
Organism: Rhytidiadelphus loreus; assembly: GCA_947034895.1. Classification (NCBI taxonomy): domain Eukaryota; kingdom Viridiplantae; phylum Streptophyta; class Bryopsida; order Hypnales; family Hylocomiaceae; genus Rhytidiadelphus; species Rhytidiadelphus loreus. The sequence goes on from OX344762.1 coordinate 67,218,482, forward strand.
GACACATGGTTCCAAAGATCTCACCATGACAAACAAAATAAAAAAATAAAAAAAGACAATGAAAATTTGAAGGCATATAATTTATGAAATTGTTTGAAATTTTTTTACAAGAAAGTTGCAAAATCATCAAAGATTTTTTTTTAAATCAATGTTTTAAAATCAATGTACAAAATATACAAAATAAGGTCATCATAGTCCAAGCTTTTGGTTTTGAAAATAAGATATGTTTATATTGTGAGACTTGGAAACTCTATATAAGTTAACTTTACCCAAAACCAACAAACTTAGAAAACCAACACCATGTACCAGACTCCTGCATTCAGGTACATCAAATTTTCAATTACTGCACAGACTGCCAGCTTTAGGGGCACTGTAAAATATGGGGTACACCTTATGAGCAAGCATTTGGATTTGGGATACAGGATTTGGGATTCAAATTTGGAAAGAAATAGAGAAGATTTGCAAGAGAAATTGCAAGCTCTGACAACCCCTCGTGTCTTACAAAACTGCAGATATAATTGGTGTACATAAACATAAAAAATACGTCATGAAAAATGTTGGAGTCGGCAACCTCAGTAGGAGTGAACAATGACATGAACTCCACGTTAGTGGGAAGCGGAGTTCTACAGGCACATTCGACCCTACCCAAAATGCGACACCTACATTTGAATCAAAAAGTGTCACTTTTTCCTAGATATTGATTATATAAGATGTACACAATCTGAAATTGAAAGTGCATGAGAGTCTACTATTGTTTTTTTGTACACCTAGAGACAATACTTTGAAAATTCGAAACCTATCCATCTAGTGTCCAAATAATGCTTGGAATCCTCTTTCAGTTGCCAACCAGGCCTAATAAAAAAGAATTATGTTTAATAATAGTAAATATGCTCAGTTGGAATTAGGGTCGATTGTGGGTGTACATACCTTAAGCGGTGTACAGTTCCAGGTGACAGTTGTCATAAGAACTCTCAACTATACATGCGTTTCCTGTGACTTTGTCTATTGGTAATCGACCCACTATGCCGTTGACTTGGTACCTCTTTATTCCGAGAAATGACTCAATCTGCAAACTCTAGTGCAAATTGGAGAATGGATCGTCATAAACAAAGGAGTAAGTCAGAGAACGTAGTTTGTTCCTCGTATTTTCTACTGAGTTACGTCACGGTAAGGTTGAGAGTCGCAACACAGCCTTACTGCGAGAAAAATGAGTACTGAATTATCATTAGGAAATAAAAAGGAGTTGTGAAAGTGAAGTATGATATTCAATAAGAAAAGGATCTGTACACTAACAAAAATGATGAGCTGTTTTGATTTTCAAGTGTCGAATCGAGCATCATCGAAGACCCATGGCTCATGCTGATACAACTCCCTCCCATTCATGCGTACTCGGCCAGCAGCAATGTCTTCCATGCGCTTCCGTGCAGCCTCTGTAGCTTTGGCTTCTGCTTCTGCGTCCTGCAGGTAAAAGCATCAACTCTGATCAGCTTCAAATTATTCACATAAGAAAATGTAAGAAGTAGATATACCTCAATTACCTTAACTACTTTCCTTCATCCAGAAACATTCAAATTGTCAAGATAGTTCAAATATTTTAAGCTTTCAGTATTGACGGAGTACACGTGAATGGTCCTGTGAGATGGTTTTAACGGAATGCAACAACCATGCAGGCATCTTCATGCTCGCAGGTTCGAGGACCACGAGCCACAGTGCCGGAATTGAAACGCCCACGCATGTTCTGTGAACCAAGCCATCGGTTCTAAAAGGTCTTTTTGGCAACTACTCAATAACCAAGCCAGAAAACCTCTATCACAACAACCAAAACGCAAACCAAACTTTAATCACCCAGTCCCATGAAAATTACTTCTCAAGTCAACCAAACCAGCAGGAAAACCAATGCGAGGCACCGTCACAACCATCTGCCGCACCATCAGTGATACTGACCAATTCCGTTTCAGAAAGAGGATAAACGCATATGCGAGGGCATACTTTTACGAAAAATAAATCTCTGTTGAAATCGCCAGATTGTGGATGAAAATAGAATTAGAGACATACGATATGTACGAATGTACGAATGTGATATTTTCTATCCAATATGTGGATGAATGCTGAAATTTGGAGCACCACCAAAGCCTGATCCACAGGACGACCTTCGATATTCACAGTTGAAGCTGAGTACTGCACAAACCTCTTGGTAGCACTTTCAATCTAAATAATTTAGTGTCGTAGTTTATTCTATATCTCACGAGTTTCGAAAACCCTAACAGGTTGCAAAAATTTGCTCTGCGCTAATTATAGGGTAGAAATTTAGAGTAAAACCTGTTTCTTTTGGCAATTGAACAATTCCGAGTTCCTTGCGACATATCTAAGAGGAATAAAAGGAGATAAATAAACTCAATTTCAGGCTTCAGAATCAGGTTTCAAAACCCGGCACTTCAAAAATTCACAAAGAAACCTGCGTCCCAATTCTAACAGCTTCATTGAAAATCTCGGCAACGAAATTGGAAAAGGAGCTCTGAACCCTGAAAACAAAGAGAAACTGGGAGCGCACTGCCAAACCTTCTGCTGCTTCCATCGTTGAAACTCCGCGTAGCTCAATTGCGGCGGCACCACCGTGGCAGCATTATTTTCCTCAGCGCCCTCCTCCGGAACGCCCATGCTTGCACGCTGGAAGCAAAGCAAAGATGCGAAAACTTCGAAGACTGATATTGAATTCCCCAAACCCTAAAATTGAGTCCCCAAATCCTAAATTGGAATCACAAAAGCTCAGACGACGATGCGACAAGTTTGATAAAACTCTTCGCTAGTCAATTCAGACTGAGCTTTACGAAAATCAAGGTCGCTTCCGCGGCGATAGAGGCCTTTTCTTGTCCAGATAATAAATATTTAAAAAATAAATGAATTATTTTGGACTCTATCACTAAAATAGCTAACAAAAATTTATCAAATTCCTAGATCTTGAGGAGCATTCTTCTTTTCTACAATTTCCTTGAAAGTCATTCATTGAACACTTTTATACTCAACGTCTTTATTAGGTTAAGATAATTTCACCTATAATGAACATTATATAATTTGTTGACTTAAATAAATGGGACACATCTAAGACTTATTTCATTCAAAATCTAAAATTTGGATGCCATTATATTTTGTGCACAATAGTGGTCTATTGTACTACACCTAGTGGTCAAGGTTGGCATTCTATACCAAATAAGTATTCAAAGTCATGAAGGTATGCGGACGTTGTGTAATTCTTGCTATTCAAATGAATTACAAATAGAATCCAAGATGAACACACTCTTAATTCATAAAAGTAGACTAGAATTCTTCTTCTTTTCTTCTATTCAAAGTATGATTAGGCAAATGCTTACTAATAAAAAAGAAGATTAGTCTTTTCCTCATTCGAATTCTAAAAATTTAAATAATAATGTCCCTTGTTCTTCCAAAGTTAAAGTATTGTCATTTGTAGTCCAACACCCTAATCTTGAGAATTGGAGAATTGAGCATTTGTTTTGGATGTGGATTCAAATATCTAGGAAATAGCATTTTAGTGTGACCTATTTGTAAAATCAACTATTGTAGATTCTTGTCTAAAATGTGTTGCTTCTAAATAAGAGAGCCAACTAGGATCAATGTTGGATAAGCCTACATAGTAAATAACACTATAAAATTCATAGTTTATTTGTATGGCATCCAAAAATTTCTTGCAAATTGCAATGAGAACTGAAAATTATTTTTAATTGTTAACAAAGCTAAACAAAAAATAAGACAACTTAATGATGTTGACCATGCTCAAAATTCTTATTTAGATGATTTTAGTCTAGTTAACTTATAAGACTACAAGAAAATCAAGATAGAAATACAAACAAGATATGTAAATGTTTTTATTGTGTACTAGATCATATATATATAGAGAGAGATACACAAATTTTGTATTCGTAAGCTTTACATTGGTTTGTGTATAGCTTACACAATGTAAAAGAGATATTCTAGGCAATGTGAGAAATCTATAATTTGGTATTGAGAAAATAAGACATAGTTGTGAAAAGGATGAAAGATAACTATCCTAGGATATTCTTGATAATTATGTATATGCATTTATAGTATTATTGTATAAGTGTCCAAGATTCAAGTTCTTTTTTCTTCCTTTTTGTCTTTTCTAAAATTAAAAAATCTTATTTCATTCCTATTTCATTCTTTATTACTTCCATTTAGAGTTTTATACCATTGAATTGCTTTTGGTCAAATGTTTTGCATTGACAACCTAAATTAAGTTGACTTTGAAGTCCTATTTTAGATAAAAGGTAGAAATAGGTATATGAAGCAAAAAGGAAGGTCTTCAAAGGGGGTCTCAAATAAGGTCTTAACCCCTAAAGTCCTAAAGTCCCTATGGAGGACTCTTGAGATTTAGGATAGTTTTATAGTATGATTTCAATTTTTTATATGATTTTTTGAAACTTTTTTTGAAGATAGGAAATCAAATTAGCTTTCTACAAATATAATTTTTATTTCAATCAATGATTGAGAGCAAAAGTTATGCCACCCTAAGTCTAAAAAGCAACTTGAGGGGTAGCCCCAAAATACCTCAAAAAATTGAATTTTTAAAATTTTAAAATTTTTCTTCAAAGATTATATTTTTTGTCTACATGTGAAGCTTGGTTTCATTCTATTTCGACCAATGATGAGAAAATTATGGACAATCTTGTTTTGGGGGCAATTTAAACATCTTTTTGAAAAAATAACTTATAAAATTCATTTTTGAATGCAATTTTTACAATTTTTCAAAAAAAATGATTAGAAAAGGTTAAGATTTTCTGCTAAAACAATCTCACTATTGGAATTATTGTGTTTTATTTCCATCTTAGAGCTATTAACAGATTAGTTTTTCCTTCAATCTTGAACCTACTTCTACTTAATAATTTTTTAATGAGTGAAAATTGAGTGTTTGTTGAGTTATTTTCCCACCTTCTCAACTCAATTCATCAACATAAAAAAAAATTAGAAAATCAAAATTAATACTACAAAAATTTGAAGTTAAGAAGATATAAAGTCTAAGAATCTAGTCAAACGAGGTGTAAAAAAACTTGTTTTCTTCACTTTAAATGCAAATATCTTGCAATCTACATAGTCAAAGTTTATGAAATTTCTTCCACATATTTTTATACTGGTCTAGTACAAGATTTCATAATTAAATATGCAAATAAAAACAATTTTAAAATGGTTTTGCTCTTTGGAATAGAAATGACAGTTTTGAGTGTTTTTTGATAGAGAAAAGACCTTGGGACTTTAGGGGTTAAAGTAAGAAGAAACGTTTTATAACAATGACCATTATAATCTAAATTGGCAAGTACAAATACCTAGGCAAGTTGCTGATCTTCACATACATTTTTTCACTCACAAATAACTTGTACTAGAGCCAAATGCAAGAGGAATCATAGTTTTCCAATAGAAAAATAAAATTTCTGTGATTTTAAGGTGATTTGAGGCTAGCCTTTTTCATTGACACATGCTTCAAAGGTTCTCTAGAATTTATTCCTCCAAATATTTCCATCCAATGACACCCAATGTTTTTCCTATTCACCTTTTTTTGGTAATGACTAATATAGTGGAAACACCTAAAAACATCAAAATAAGCAATTTAACATAGTTGAAAGCAATTTTTAGTGGGGGTAATATTTTTCTCCTATTAGCAAATGAAAATAATGAATTTACCAAAAAACAATATATTTTTTGGACCAATCATGTAAGCTCCATAATTTTTCAAAGTGGAAAATGTATAGACCACTCAAACCCACTCTAGACTTGCTTATCATTGATCTAAATAAGTGCCACTCATTACTTGGAAGAAGTCCCTAAAGGACATGTTGTGACCTTTAAATCATGCCAAAATTGATTACAATCTATCCCCATGTGGTACAAAAGCAACTGCTAAGTAACTAGAGGCTATTTGAATTGACTTCATTATGACTTAGTATTGCGTGGCCAACTTGGTTCAATTTTAATGTGTTTGGTGTTTGTGCAAAGCTCAACTACTATCTTTGTGGTCCTTTCCTAAATGCGCTCAATGTCTCTCACTATAGTCCATTATATCACCATTGCCTTAAGGCTGTTGTAAGCAATCTTCTCCCCTTGCATCATTTCTATGCTCATTTATAAGGGTGATAGGCTTGTGATAGGGTGTTGTCGTTTGGTATTGTTGCTTCTTTGTGAACTTGGAGCATCAACTTCGTTGCCTAGGGGATGTATTTTCTTAGGGTTTGGCCATTGTAAAGTCAACATTAAGGAGTCAATGTAAAGCGTGATTGCATATTGACATTTGATAGAAACTGCTTCTTTTGACTAAATGTACAAAAGGAAAACTCTTTTCAAATCTATTCTTTTTAATCTATTTATATGGTTATTGGAACATGCATTCACTTTATGACAGAGATCTTAAGTGGTGTGTGGAGGACCAAAGATACTAGTAAGGCAAATTAAACAAGCATAGATTTTGTATGAATAGAGGCCTGTGGTGTACTTAAGGGCATTAGTTTTGGAATTGTGGGATTGAAGTTTAGGGTGGATTTTAGGCTTCATTGTATTGTTTCATTCAAAGGATGTATATTGATTACATAAAATTATAGAGAAGCATATGTAACTTTTAACTCATAAGTATTTTGATACCAAGTTCATTTGCATTTATGTTGAGGTAAGATCTTTATTTGAGTATCGTTAACAACCATGATTCTTTGTTAGGACATAGAAGATTAGGAAAGAACATGATATGTTCTCTTTAGAGAAAACCAATAGGCCTAAACAAATAGGAAGCAATAGATTTTTAAATGTTGTGAATCAAGGCTCTACTATTTTTGAGTCATAATTATTTTGATACCAAATTCATCCATTAGAAGAGATTTCAGCGTTCCAAAAAACTGTGAGTTCCCGGACTACGTTGTTCTGACATGGCCAGGCAACTGCCACATCAAATATAATTAATTAATATATATTTAATTAAACTTTTTAATAATATTTTTTAAATTATTATTATTATTATTATTATTATTATTTTAATATTAGTATATTCTAACTCTAACAGTCAAGGGAACAATCTTGAAATAGTCTCCCAAGGACCTAAAATCTCCCTTAATGATTTCTTCTAGTCTTTATAAATGGAGATACTAGTCTTAGTACGATCCTTTAGCCTACTATGCACCCAAAAGAGGCAATCACACATTTGGTTTGCCATGAGTTGCCCTCCCCCTCTTCCAAAAATGAATAGGCCGTTGATTTTTTTTAAATGCTTCCCCCTCCAAATTGCCGTTGATTTCTCAAAAAATTTAAGCTGTTGATCTTTGAGATTGAATCTAAGCCATCCATCAAAATACAAATACGATACGGATACGATACCAAAAGACAGATACAAATACTTGATATTGGAATATTGTACAATACGGATATGGATACAACACGGATATGATACACAATATATAGATATGGGATACGGATACGGGATACGGGATACAAGATTTTCATTGTCCCATATTGTTTGTCATATTAACCTCATTCAAAAAATTACAAGGAGGGGGAGGGGGGATGAAAAATTAAGAAATTAATTTTAATTGAATTTCTTTTTTAAACCCAAGGTGGCTGGAGGGGAGTTTAAAATTAATTAATTAAAATTTTGAGTGCATAGCGACAGAAGTGTCACTATGCACCCAAAAGTGGTTGTAACAGCCACAATACAATACATATGATTCTTATTTTTGGAATGATTCAAGTAGCTTATGGAATATATTAAGTATGCAATCAATTGATAGCATTGCGAAGAGACTTCTAATATTTCTTGTAGCTTAATGTAGGTCATTTTATTGATATTAGTAACAAATGTTGGATTTAGGTCTTCACAATTATGAATGTTGAGATGGCCCAAGTACTAAATTTTTTTTAAGGTCCTCTTTAAAATATAGGATTTTTTGTTAGATTGTTTATATTATTTTGTTTTCTACATATTGTTATATAATTGAATGAACTAAAGTGGTTGTATGTGTCTTTTCTAAGAAGGTAGTGACACAATTTTCACTACAAAGGTAAGGGAGTTTAGTTTCATAAATTTGTAAATCTTAGTGATGTGCTATTAATGAACTATGTTGGACACCTAGTATCTTACTCAATCTGCTTTAACCTTGACTTTAACAATGTTGAACAAGTAGGAGTGTGTCTCTTACTACAATCAATATTAGGAATAACAATTTAATTAATAAAATGAAATTAGATTTGTGTCCCTCGCAAGTGCTTTGCTATGTTACTCAATTTGTGTTTTTTTGTGTATATAGTTAAGAATGAGTATCATTGTTATATTTCAAAGGAGCAAAAACTTCATAATTATAGCTAATGTTCTTTTTCTTTATGTGATGTGTTCTACACTTTTAAAACTATGCATCTTTTTGAAAAGATCGGAAGAAGATGAATGTATTATAATTGAGGAAACAACAAGAAATTTTGCAAGGGTGCACCTAAAAAGCGTCTTTTCAAGGTGCAACAATGTGCTTTCTCTTTTGTTTCCTCTCTCCATGTTTTTTTTTGTCTTTGTTCTTTTTTCCTCTTCTCAATTGCCATGTCCCTTTCAAATATTCGTTGCTAAAACTCCTCTTAAGTAAGAATGATTGATTTTGCCCAATCTAGGTGTGATTGTTGACACTACTAGAAAACCATGACCAAATCAATAGAAAATCAATTGATTTTTGTTGTTTGACGCACTCTAAAGATTGTTTTTGTTAATTTGAATAGTACAATGACCAAATCAATAGAATTTTAGGAAATTTAGAATCATTTTAAATCTTTTAGACTCTTTTAGAAACACATTAATGCTGAATAATTAGTTAACTTTTAACCTCGCTTTTAACCCTTAAAGAATGAACTAGTGACAGTGGAAATCATCTCTTTTGATACCATGGGAATCATTGGCTTAAAAAAATGCAAAGCACTCATTGGAAGCCAAACTATTATAGAAGACTTTCCCTTTTCACAATAAAATTCCAAAGATGAATAGTTGCACTTCTGTGCTATACAAAAAGATTCTCTGTCATTCATTGAACACAAAACGTTCGCAATGTTGTTTATGGATTAAGGCCTTGAGGCATGATTTTAAGCTATTTTCTACTTTGGGGCAAGCCTTTCAAGTGCAATATTTGTTGAATATGATTCTTGTGAAATTTTTATTAAAGGTGTGTTTCACTACTAACTCAATGCCTAAATTTTTTTTTAACCAAATTCAAGTTGCAATTAAATTTATGATTTAGAAGTTCATTTTTTTTAGTAACAAGAAATTTTGGGCAACCATGACAATTAGATCCAATGGGTTTGAAATTTTTTATACATACTTTCAACAAGATTGTTAACATAATTCCAAAAGTTGAAAGGCATACAAGCACATGATTTTGACTTAGAAACGTTTAAAATAAGTTTTTCACTTTTTGGCAATGTTTAAAACACTACAATTGTACAATGTAAATATTTTCTTTTAACTTAATCATTCACAATTTGGTGTTTTTTAAACTCAACAGACTTTAGCAACCATATTGGTATAGTAGAATAATTTTTTTCAAAAACTTTAATCTTAGAAAAGTTTGAAAATCAAGCTAAATTTCATCTCCAAAATCTGTTTGAGATTTTGAGACTTTCATAAAAAAATTATGGACAAAGTTCAAAGAGGGGTTGGAAGAGACATTTTCTTTGACATTTTTAAACATACTCTTTGAATTTTGTTCATAACTTTTGATCAGAGGCTCAAAATCTCAAAAGGATTTTAGGAGATGAAATTTAAATTAAATTTTGAACTTCTTTTAGTTCAATTTTTTTTGAAAAAGTTATTTCTAATATGCCTAAATGGCTGCTAGAGTCTGCCGAGTTGAATGACCAAGAAACTTCAAATACATAAGTAAAATAAAATCTTTATATTTTACAGAGAATTGCATGGTGGTGTGATGGTTGGGGATTAAGCCCTTTACCCATCAGGAACCAAGTTCAAATCTAGTAGGTGACCACTATGGATGGCAGTCATGGTGGGCCTTCATAAAAAATTTGATTTTATCACTATCTAGAAATTCTAAGTAGGAATTTTTATTTTTTCCTTTTTTTTATTTGGCCAAAACAACAAAAGAAATCAACAATTTTCAGTTGAATTTTGTTCAAAACAACGCATTTAAAACAATAAATGTGATCAATAGATTTCATTATCTTCATTTAATTTTGTAACTTTTATTTGAATATAGTAGTGAATTGTCTCATCTTGCACTTCTTGTGGCATTCCTTCTTCAAATATCTTAAAAGTGTCTTTGTACAACTCCTCTTGCACAATTGAATCTTTTTGTCGGAATAGCTTAAATGGTGTTATTTTATCAATCATTAATAGTCTCGTTAATAGTATATTTATTTAGAGGTATGATCCCTATGCATTCAAATCCTTTTCGTATATTTGCTTTAGTTAGAGTTTTTAACAATCCTAAAAATACTCATCATACCATGAGTCGTACCAATAGTTTCTTGTTGATAGCCTTGTTTTATTGTTTGCATTGAGTTCACCAATCATTATATATATGCTTTAAAAGCATTCTTAAAAAGTTTAAATATCCACACACGTAGTGGTTATAATGTGTGACTTATGTGGGAAGGTAGGGCAACCATATCCAAATTCATCTCTTGTAAATCTTTAAATCACATTCAATGTGATATGGGAGTTGTGGCCATTTAAGAATAAAAGATGGCACACCTCATGTAATATTCCTCCTCTTTTTTCTACACATATTTTGAAATGTGCTAACTAAGTGTAGAAAAGAGTAAAAGTCATCCATACTTTAAGTTGCATTTGCATGTATGCATGTACTCTCTTCACATCCCTTCATATAATTCTCCCAAAATCGTTTGCCTTTAAAGATATACAAATTAGGAATGTATGTTCCTTTAGCATTTATACATACTAACACATAGTACTACTCTCTTTCATCAAGGATAATGAAGTGAACACACCTAGTTTTTGTACGTACAACAACTTTGATTCTTCTGTTCAATTTTAGCTTCTTCGATCTTTTGAGCTTGACAAACTGTTTTGTCACAATTTTAAATGTGATTTAGAAGATAGTTATGTAAAGTGGTAAGTCTCTTCAAATTCTCATAAATGTTGCCACGTTCTCTAAACACATTCTTTTTGCTCATGCTACTTTACGTGGTTGTGATACTTTTAAGGAGAAATTCCGGGAGAAATTCGAATACTTTTTCTTGAATCACTTAACCCATCTTCTACCTAGTATGCCTTTCTCATCTCATAGTGTGAAACAACTTTCAGTGATTTTCGTAACATTCATGTGCATGTTCAACATATTGATAGGGTGCCTTAAGTCAACCAACTTGAAGCACCACTTGAACAACTTGTCTTCTTCTTTTGACAAAATGGTTGAAGCTTTGTACTTACAACTTTTAATATAGTCATAAACGTGATTTTGAAAAGATGTATGAGCTTCAACATTGTCAACCATTTTTTGATGCTCTCTAAATCTTCATACCATTGTTTATTGCTTAGAGAGTTGTATATAAATGTTCATAAAGTCATGCACCATTCTTCTTTACTTTTGTAATCTTCTTTCTTGAATGTCCTTTTTTTTTATAGAAATGTCATGATTGATGTCTTATTCTTCATATACATTATTGATGTTTTCAAGCAAAGTGGGTTGTTGTAAACGCAGTAGGTATCTTGATCATGTATTTGGTTGTTGACCTTTTCTCTTTACAGATACAATATGAAATTGATATCAATCCCATTACGATATACCAATAGATGTACCTTGGGTTTCACTATAACAACCTTTTGTTTTTTGGTGTCTCATTGTAGACATAGATCTTGCCACATCAATCTTAACACGATTTTTTGGGCATTCACGTAGACATTTATAAACACCGTAGACAATGATTACATGTCAATTTTTGATGTTTAAAAAAACATGAATTTCTTTTAGTGTTTTGATGGAACTCCAACAACATTCTTGTGTAATTGATTTCTCGATTGATTTGAACCTCTTTTTTTGTGCTACCTCATTGATGTATTATTTCTACCCTTTTCTTTCATTCTACTTGGATGTTGTTGGTTTTTCTTTTCTACTATAAATGTATCTTGTTTCTGAAGGGCTAGTCTTCTTTCAAAGTGCTCGCTCTGTCTTAGAGGGTTGAATCTTCCATTTATGAAATGCCTTGGTCCTTGGTAGCTCATTTGTTTAGAAAAAAAAATATTAGTTGCAACTCCAATTTTATTGTCACTACTGGCATGGCTATTGTCTTTTATTTTATCTCATATTTCTTTTTTCTACTTTGATTCGTACCTAAACCTTTGAAAATCTCCCTTTTAGCTATCATGTTTACAATTGAAGAATACTTATAGGCCAAAGAAGATTTTAAATACTCACAAAAAATGAAACTCCTACCACAGTGAGTCCAAAAGATGCAGCCATGCCATTTTCTCCCCCCCCCTCCTCCAAAAATTGACAACCATTGATTTTAAAAATAAAAAAATCTCCACCCCCCTCTAATGCCGTTGATTTTGAATATCAAATATGGAATATGGAATATAGATACGGGTACTATACAAAAGAAGGATACGTATATGAATAAGGATGGATTTATCCCATATTGATTAGGTTGGGCCAAGTCACTCTCAAATTACAAATAGGGAGGAGCTAGTTAGAGTTAGAGTTAGAGTTAGGATTAGGGTTTTGGTGAGTTGTGCCCTTTTTTGTACCCCTTTTGAAAAAATTAACAACAAATGGGATGTTGCAACATGGCCCCCTGGCTTTTGAAAATCCACTTTTGTTTTGGTTAGAAATCGCATTTCCTCACACAATGTACTCAAAAGACATAGTAATTGCACTAACATTAATTGCATACTATGTTTCTATTGAAACAAAGCTAAATAATTAAGTGCAAGAACTACTTTCACTAATGTAGAGCATTTTTAGTACAAATCATTGAATTCTCATACTTATAGTAAAAAAGTTGAACAAGCAAACTTCATTTCAAAAGGAGTGAATTGATGCAAGTGAATTTATTTGTAGTTGAAGAAAGGCGCTTAAAATTGACCTTCATTATTCATTTATTGCATTTAATTATCAACAAATCAATTTAATGATGGCTCTAACATTTTTGTATTGTGCCCCATATATGACTTGAAATTCTCCTTCATTGTACAACAAACATCAATTGATGGTTTTAGTGACAATCTATTATTAACTTTAAGTACTTTCAATAGGTGCAACAAAAGATATAGGGATAGTTTTAAGTGTTTCTACATCATATATAATACAAATCAAGGTATTTCAAACCGTGTCACTTATGGTAACAAATTGGAGTACATCATATACTATACAATGAAAAGAAAAGTACCTCACTTCTTCATAATGGTGGATTCGGGATCATCAAGAAGTAAGATATTTTTCTTAAATATTATCACTACCAAATTATATATCACTATTTAACACCTTGCTTATATATAAGTAAATTGGGCCATATTGGTGTGCATCTAGCTTGGTAGAAGGTGGGTTTTCAAAAGTGGATCAACCAACAAGCAAATCTTGGGTTTTCACAAAAAGTAGTCAAGAAAGTAACATTGAGAATCTTTTCTTTGAAGCCTCTCTTGTGCCTCCACTACTCCTATTCTTGTGCCTATTGCTAGTGAGTAATCATGTGAGGAAAACGACAGGGAGAAAGACAGGCTTGATAAAATAGCAATTCTCATGTGGAACAGAGAAATCAGGATACTGACAATTTCACAATCAATGGACCCGAACTCCAAAGAAACCTCTGAGATCTGTACGCTGTATGCAACTACAATCTACAGTTTAGTTTTGTGAAATAGGGTTGTCACAGTTCAGAATTTCAAGCACACAACTCTGACTCCGGCCCATTGCAATTCTGAGCCCCATAAATCCCGTCTCAAAGTTCTCATCTCAAAGAGCTAGGCCTCTTGTAGAACTTTCAAATCGCCTCGCCCAAATTGCCCCCATTCTCGGAGCACAAATCTTGAGCTCTGACACCCCATAATGAAGCTCCAGGACTATGCAAAGTGCCTCTTTCTCTTGGGCCACACTCGCTTACCAAGAACAGGTGCAGTGACAGCCTTCTCTTGCTGCAGGCTTCTGGACTTCGGTGACCCATGCGAACCTCCAGCACTTGCCTTCTTGTTCACTCGGTGCGTAACTTCAAACTGCCCACAAGACAGCTCCATACCGGCCTTGAGACTGATCCACACCTTCAGGGACTGGCCGAGCTGCACAATCCGCTTCTTCTTCCAAGACTTGAGAAACTCCAACATGGAGGGCTCCACACGGAGCAGAACCTGAGGCCATGTGGAGGCATCGGAGCTCCGCTGCTCCTCCACATCTGGATGCTCCGCCAGGAGGCGCCGAATGGCCCGTTCAATCTTGGACAGAGTTGTTTCAAGAGCCTCCACATGCCCGGTTCCTTTACAACTGGAGCATGGAGAATGGATAGTCAAGGTTACACTGGACCGAACACGCTTGCGAGTCATTTCCATGAGACCAAATTCGGATATCTCAGAGATGCTAACTTTGGAACGGTCCCTTTGGATTGCCTTCCGCATCTCTTCATGCACCAACCTTTCATCCTCAGCAAAATGCATGTCAATGAAGTCCACAACGATGATACCTCCTATGTCGCGCAGCCGAATCTCCGAAGCAATCTGCTTAGCAGCAGCCAAGTTAACCTCGAGAATTGCTTCTCGTTGCCTCGTGGTGTGTCCAAGCATGCCTGCGCCACCATTGACGTCAATAGATACTAAAGCTTCCGTCTCCTGCATTACAAGGTATCCTCCACTGGGAAGCTCCACCCGTTCGCTGGAGAATTTGTCGAGGTCAACCTCAACATTGAACTTATCAAAGATGGGCACTTTCCCACTGTAAAGGACCACCCGACTCATCAGATGTGGAGCCACTTCTTGCAGATAGTTAATCACTTCTTGGTAACTTTGAGATGAATCCACAACTAGTCTCGAGATTTTCTCTGTGAAAAGGTCGCGTATGATTGTTAATGTCTGCCCCATTTCTCGATGCAAGAGTACGGGAACGGCAGCTTCCTCTTCCCTCTCGAGAGCCAATGCAGCAGAGGCTGCCTTCTCAGTGATCTCTTTCCATGTGTCTATCAGGCGTGTGAGGTCTCTTTCTAACTCTTCTTGTTCATGACCAATAGCCTCGGTCCGGACCGTGATGCCTAAGTCTTGAGGTCGCAATGATTGAGCTAACAGCTTCAACCTTCGTCTCTCAGGCCCTGTCACCAACAGATACGTTTTCTGAAAAGGGTCTCAACCCTTCCCAAACTACAAGAAAAATAGCGACCTCGTTTGACACAGCACATATAAAAAGCAGGAATGTCTTCGGTGTTCACACGCCCGTCAACCTCTAACCCCAAATGAAACAAAGATTCATTCTTTTAAATGACCAGTTTGATCGATCATACTGTGAAAAAAATAGGATTTAAATGGGTTTATATTATACATCGCTAGAATAAAAAAAGAACATTGCACGTGTAGGTGAGATAATAAATAAAGCCAAACAGTAGAGAGCCCCCATGTGACCTACTCAAAACTGCTAAACAAAAACATGAGGTTCAATTTGTGCACTTCGGGGTTAAGTAACGTCAATTCTTTTGTTTATTAGAACCAGAACAGGAAGGAAGCTAGTAAAGAACAGATTTTTTTTGTACCCCTTGCCTTTACACATGACAACATTAAAACGTATGTTCAGATTACGGGTAACTGAGATCAAATATGTTCACTCTTCATCTCTATTGCATTGTACTATACAAGACAAAGCCTACCAAGGAGAGGAGATGCGAAGCATACCTGTGATACGAGCAGAGACTCCTACTGTATTTCCTCGTGGTATAAGAACCCAGAACCGTCCTGCCAGAGTAGGAAAGGCGGTGAGCCGGGGTCCCTTTTTCCCCATCGCTTCCTTCTTCACTTGCACTATGATAGGCATTCCTACTTCCACATTCCGCCATTTGCTAAATTTACGACCAAAGTTAACAGTTATTGGACCACCATGCTTGTGTGGCCTCCAAGCTTTTGGTACTGTTTTCAGTTCCTCTTTTTGTTCCTGCAGATCGTAATTCTCAGCCTCTTCGGCAACTCCATCTGCTTCGATATTTCTCAAAAGTTCATGGTGACTCCCCTCGTCTTCATCTTCATCGTCCTCTTCTTCAATGAAGTCCATATCCTCT
This sequence comes from Rhytidiadelphus loreus, assembly GCA_947034895.1. Classification (NCBI taxonomy): domain Eukaryota; kingdom Viridiplantae; phylum Streptophyta; class Bryopsida; order Hypnales; family Hylocomiaceae; genus Rhytidiadelphus; species Rhytidiadelphus loreus. The sequence continues at coordinate 67,234,736 of OX344762.1, forward strand.
TCAGACATACCTAGATCCTCGTCCTCCAGCGAAGCTCCATTATCTGAGTTGTTAGAAGAAGCGTTCTCAGATGCGTAAATAGGTGGAAATGTGTAAGGATACTGATTCCGTGCTATGTCCAGAAGTGCAACTCGTGAGCCGCCAATGTCGACAAACACCCCAGACATTCCAGGTAACAGCTGCTTCACCCTTCCCAAATAGATATTGCCCACTTGCACTTTTGTGTTGACAGGCTCAATGGAGAACTCCACAAGTTTTTTGTTCTCCAGGATAGCCATCCGTTGCATGGTACACTCAGAGGTGTTTATCAAAATTTCAACCTCTACCTCAGGCTCTTTCTTCAGGTCCCCAGTGTCTTGACTTGACGAGAACACTCTTCTGGGCTCCTCACTGGTTGCAGGAACCTCATTCACTTCCTGCTTTGCTGCGAAACGGACGTCTCCTGACAATTCCTGCTCTGCTTCTGCGGCTATCATGGACTCCAACAGCCACGGCTCCTCGGTAGGCTTTCCCAAGGAGAGCATTTTTTTCTTCAACCACTCATCATACGACTCTTGGGGTAACTTTTGGGCTGGCTGTACCTGTAATCCAACATGGAAAATTAGCCGGCGTGGGAGAAATGAAGTTATTTCATCAGATAAAAACAATAGCAAACACTATGAGATTGATCATTGGACCAGAAGAACAACAGCTGGAGAAGAAAACCCATCCCTAAATCTGATCTACAAACCCAGATGTGTCGCAATTGGCAGGGCTTGTACCAAAAACTGCCTCAAATGGTGTTAAAATTGCCAGAGTCTCACACAGCTAGGTTCTCTACAAGCGCAAAGAGAAGAGTTAGACAGAGAATTGACGGAAGCCGTTATCATTCACCTTAGCAATGCGTCGTCCGGACTTCTTAAAGCCATCTCGCCGACGAATCACAGCATCTCCTCTATTAAGAACATCCATATTTGCTTCGGTGACCTCTATTCTCTGCTCTACAGTTTCAATTATTTCCGCACTCGTTTCTGCTGGTTCCTGAACATCGATTACCTCTCCATACTGAGGCACGGGTTCCTGTGACACTGCAAAATTTGAACATGTCATTCACCCCAAGAATAAACACGGGTCTGATATTCAATCTCTTCCAGGTGATAATATTTTCCAATGAGCTAATCATTACAATAGATTAACCCCCAAACGTCATAGCCAGCCCCGCAGGCTGGATTTTCAGTGTAATTTCAAAAATGTGACGTCTAAGGGATAAGAGCATGCATCAAGAGAAGAGTGTGGATAAGTCTACAGAAGAATGAGGAAGACAGGGACGTATTTTCAGCAAAATTGTTAACACCCCCATGCTACATCTGCAATTTAGGGGTAACTGTCTCGCGACCTCCCTAACATGCAAAATCTTAACCTAGTGACTTCACTGGGAACAGCATACTCAGACAGAAACATGCCAGTATATAGGGCAACCACAAATTGCAACTCGAAAGAGATCATAAGGTTACAAGATGAGCCAAAACCTTTTGAGCGAGTTTGAAACCCTTCTCTGCGCTCTGCAATATCTTGAAAGGACATAGTAGCTTGAGATTTCGATTGAATCTCGTCCCACCACTGGGGTCCCCAAGTAGGAGCCGGAAACTGTACTCTAGTGCCAGCAGCAACCTCTTCTACCCCTTCTGTCTGGGTGCCCTCCCAAAGAATGCCAGCTTCCGGAGTGTCACCTGCACCACCATTCATACTAGAAGCTATTGAGAATATATTGCTCATTGGTGCTGCAGCGCTTCCAGACGGTATATCACTACCTTCACTAACCTGCTTAACAGCATCTCCTGGTCGTCTTCTCCTTCTCCTTCTCGTTTTGGGAGGAGATGATTCCTCAGATCCTGGAGAGTGTAAAACTGAGTCTCCAAGATTGCTATTGACAGCCACATCCTTTACAGAATCACTGCCTGCTGTATCCTCTAGCAATACAGATTGAGCTACAGCTACCTTATCTAGAATACCTTCATCTGGATCCGCAACAGCTACAAGTTCTTTCCTTGCTTTCCTTAACCTCTTCGTCTTCACTTCAACGTCAGAGATATGAGTGTCTGGTTCCGCTGGAGTAAGTCCATGTCCATGTCCCTCGTGTGCAATCTCTTCAGAAATTGTACCTCCCTCATGAACCTCCACACTTCCGTTAAGACTTGACACAGAAGTCTCTCGCACCCTAATTTGTAATTCTTCATCTTCTGAAAGCTTTAAATTGCCATCCAGCTTCCCTCTTCTCTTTCTTGGTCGAACACTCTTCTTACTTCTGTCAGGCTCAACTATGGAGTCGCTGCTCTCCCTGGGTTGCTCTTCTGAAATCCCCAATCTATGCATGTGCTCATCTTCACTAATTGCAGAAGAACTCGACGAAATGCCTTCTGTCTTCAAATTCCTAAAATCAACACTTGCATCTTCAGTAGTCACTTTGCTCTCAGTTGGTTGATCCACAGCAGCAGTCTTCTTCTTCCTTCTCGATCGACTAACGGAAGGGGCGGAATGTTTCTCAGGAGATTCTACTTCGCTATGACTACTCTCCTGTGCCACTTCTGTGTCTTCAACTTGCAAATGCTTCGAAATTGTATTGCTTTTAGACTTTTCCGCTCCACCTTTTTTAGCTGCACTACGCCGTCGCCTTCGGGCCCCAGGCTTCGCATTTGATAAATCCTCCGAGGACTCTTCATTAGAACTCACCTCCTCAGTGTTCTCCACTATCTGCAGCAATAAATTCAGTCCTTTTAATACCGGTATGACCAGCACAGCTCCCGTCAAAGTGGCTCTAGTGTAGAGCTGTTGTAATGTACAGTGAGCATGTCAATGTAACATTACAGAGGTGCTTATACTCAAACGATTCCTCGCCATCATACTTACCTTGAACTCTGTCATTCAACTTCCTGCTAATTTAGATGCTTTAAACTGTCACATTCATATCTTTGCTAATTTAATAGGCTTGAACTCAGTCTCATTTATGTTTCTTTGCAAATACTAGAGAGTGTGATACCAAGTCTAGAGTGAGTTTTGAAATCTGGAGGTCTGTTCCCAAGGATCTGTCGTAGTATGCGAATTCTCATATTATGAAAAATGCCATATAAAAGACGTCTCAGTGCACCTCTTTCTGATTCCCGGGCAAATCCTCCACTTCTAATACCTTCTTCTTCCTCCCCATGCCGCTACTCCTTTTCGGAGGGATCTCCGCCTCGGACATTTGATCAAGACCAGGTTCAGCTCCAAGTACCTCCTCCACGGGCTTCTTCCCTCGCCTCCTCGACTTCGGAGAAACCTTCATCGTCGTCGTCGTCGATGTCTCCTCCAGCGCTCGAACAACGCCATATCCACAGCATCGCTCCGCCAAAATTCCTCCCCAAAGGATTCGCACGCCAGTGTGCCTACACGGACGGGACAAGGAGGGCGTCCAACAGAGAGAGCGGGATCCCGTTGCCCTCAGTCCACCCGGCGGGAAAACGGCGACGACAGACGGGAGAGACGTCGACCCGGCCATGGACTGAGGAAATGCAGCGGCAGCTGGCTGTATCGGCCATACCCTCGCCAGCTCTCTCTCTCTCTCTCTCAATCTCTCTCTTCCCTTGCCAATCCTCCTCTTCCTACACCTTCCTCTACCACCATAGCTCGAAGTCCTCGCAACAGAAAAAACAATGACCTAAGCACCGAATCTGCATCCGGGAAGCTCAATTTGCACTCCTTCGAAAGGAGAAAACACTCACGGATCTGAATTCGGGGGAAACAGAAGCTGCAGAATGGCTGGAAATGGCTTAACACGGATGCGAGAGGGAATTATTGTGGAAGAGGAGAGAATTTGACAGAGGATTAGGGTTTAGGGGTTTTGGATCAGATAGTCGAAGTGAAGAGGGGTCTTTTTTCGATTTGGATATGTGGGGCCTTGCCACCAAGGTCTTGGCTTATCGCTCTCTGCCACTTGTCCTCCCCTGGTGCCTTCCTAGACTTACTGGCCAGTTACGAAGGGCCGGGTGAATTGACCCCCTCATTGCCCCTCCAGGGCAAACCCTGGAATTTCTTATTTTTCAGGCTTAATTTTTTTTTGAAATTCTGAATTCATATTTGCAATCAGAGGACCCAAATTGCTCTTAGGAGGTGCAAGAATTACCAAAAAACTAGCACAACATAGGGGGATTTTTTTTCAAACTTAAGTTGACCGGGGCAATGAGGGGGTCAATTCTCCTTGCGCCCTCATTGCCCCGCAGTTTACCGCTGGGTAAAATACTGGAATTTTTTTATTTGCAACACATGATAAAATTTGGAAATTTTGAATTCATATTTGCACTCAAGAATCCCATAAGTAGAAGAGAGTGGTGAAGAAATACAAGAATATGTGGTACTTTTTTACATTTACCCTTGGCTAGGGCAATAAGGGGGTCAATTCTCCCTAATCGTTAAAAGTACTTCTAAGAGCTCATGGATGCATAGCGTGATCTTTTTTTCTACCACAATGCAAATGTCGAATTTGAAAAATGTGGAACCATAACATGTGTCCTTGTGTATAATGGACTAGGTAATTACAAAGTAGGCCAAATTATAAAAATAATCATTGGTTAGGACCTACTAAGTCGCCAATAGTGAAGTTGGTACTGACCTATGATTGTTTTTGATGACTTGGCCTACTTTGTGATTTCCAAACATAATCTCAATGTAGGAAAGTTGAACCATTTGACTTCTTTGATTGCTTAACTAATCAAAATATGCCACAATAATGGCTCAACTCTCTTGCATTTAGATTATGTTAGGTGGATTTGCACTCACTAAGTTAATATCGGTTGGTAGTAGTAGAGATTTATCTCAAATAATCAAATTTCTCTCATTGGTAGACCAATGAAATTTCTACTTCATACCCACCCTATTGAAAATTTGTACCAGCTCATAGTGAGCATTATTAATCGTAATCTATTTCTCCTTAACCAATCAAAAGATGCCATGATGGCAAAACTTTCCAACATTGAGATTCTAACCTTGTTAGGGATGGTAACCTAACATTAGAAAAAATTTGATCCCTCTGGATGGTTGTTTGACTTTTGATAGATGTACAAATCCAAAAGAAAAAAATTATTTTAAAAATAAATAAAATTAGTCCTCACTCCTACATGGCATACCATATGATAACATAGGCCAAAAAATATATTTTTTAAATTATTTTTTTATTTTTTGAAAATTTATTTTTCAATAATTACACATTTTCATGCAATCTATTGGCCCTAAACAAGGTTCAAATTTCCATTTCCACTAATGACCTTATTTAGGTCACCTAGACAATTTTTTTTAGTTTCAATATTGGAAGCACCTCCCCAAAACAAGTGATTGCAACACACTGCTTCATGTGTGAAATCCAATCTTATACTGCAATTCAACTTGGTTGAAGGTAGAGATTGGAATTTATCTTTGTAATCTTTGATGAATAGGATACCTAGTTTTGTTAGCTTCTAAGACTGATAAGATCTTGTTAGTTGAACTAGACAGCCATTGAATGGGTTGCACTCAAACTTCATAGAATCTTATGTAGGGTCTCTTTAGTTAGAATATTGATGTGCATCTTGTTGTTCTTTTTGTCCATGGATATTCTTGTGGTTACAATGGGAATCAAGGAATTTGTCTCATGAGTGGTCTCTTCCATTCCTTACTATGACTATGACACAATAAGATGCCATCTCTTTCAATATTACGTTAATCTTATGTAGGGGAATGCTACTATATGATCATGGAGTGTGGAGCTTAGAACATAAAGCTCACAATTGGTGAGCCTAGAGCTTGTTTTAGAGGTTATTATTTAAAACATAGATATCCTTGAAAGGTGTAAGTAGATATTCTATAACTATTGAAGGTACCCTATAACATAAGACACCTTATAGATAATGTTATATGTACATCCTATAATCCTCGAAGGTGGTCTATGTTCCTTGCTCTATACTCATATACTAGCTTTGCTAATCTTATGTGTTTACTTATGCTAATAGAGTACTTAGGATTAGGTGGCAAGGGTTGCTATTTGTATCAAAAGTATTTAGGATTACATAGATTGAGTACTTAAAAAGATGACAATTTGCAACATTGCAAGAGGGTTCCACAAGGTGATGGGGCAACTTCGACTTGCATTGTTCCATTATTCCTCTAATTGTGTTTTTTTCAGATTTAGATGTGTAAATGTGAATGACCTAGGATTGCTTTGGTGGAATTATGTTGGCGTTGAGTGTTGACCTAAGTGTTATAAATGTTGATTATTATGAAAGACATAATCTAATAAAATTGGTTTGGTGACTGTTTGATGAGATAACTATATAAGGTAACGATAACAAGCCAACTTTGGAGCAATCTAATGTAGGCCAAAAAATTCTTGTGAAGTACATTTCACAAGATACATGTACATCTGAAGAATTTTTGGACATGCATTAGGTTGCTCCAAAGTTGGCTTTTCATAGGCTAAGTTACCTTACTCCTAATGGCTGACAAACAATGCACTAAAAATAAAAACTATATTGTGGACTATGTGGCAAATTATGTTTGTTATACTAAACCACTAGTAAATGCAAATGTCTACTCAAGCAAAAACTAGTGCATAAAATAAATCTAATAGCAAAGTAGTGTAGCCAAATATAGTCTCTATTGACATAGAAATAGTGACTGTTCTCGCGGCTACTATAAATGCCACAAGAATGAGTTGCTTACGATTGTCCATTGGAAACCAATCCAATCTAATTGATGCTCCATGGTCTAGTTGTCTGAACAAAACCTAAATGTCACACAAATGAGTTGCTTAAAATCATCACTTGGAGACCAATACAGTCTAATCAATGCTCCTTAGTTTAGTCATCCAAACAAAAATTAAGTGGATAAAGGACTTATTGACCAACTCGTATATCATAGTTGGTAGCATTTGTGATAGCATATTTAAAAAAAAATGAGAAATATAAATAGACTTTCTTTCTACATGAAATATCAAATGAAGTTTACTGGAAAATTTCGTTAAAATGGCAATATTTCATACACCATTTTTCCATTCATTTCTAAGATGTCTAATTATAGATTTTAAACTACAAAGTCTAAATGTAAAAGTCCCAAATTTGTCGAATACTTCTATGGGCAATTCGTTAAATTGGCAGTATTCCATATGCCATTTTCAAACCACCCGGTTTAAACTATAAAAGTGACATCTAGATTTGGTGTAGATTTTAGAAATCTTCAACATATGTAGATTTTGAAAATCGAGGACTGGTATAGATTTCAAATTGTATGGTTTGAACCATAGACATTAGTCAGAGAAAAAATGAGGCCTCCGAAGTGTCGTGTCACTCCGTATCGCTAACAGTAAGTGTCGTAAACTACATGTACTACCACATGCACACATGCCCACATGCAAATCCACACTACAACAAGGCATGAATGAAGAACCATTCAATAAATAAGCTTCCCAAATATTCCAAGGTTGCTTCTACTTTGTCTCAATTGGATTAGTCTTGCAAAACGAGATGAATCAAGGAATAACACTAGTAAAGATTCATTAGGAAAAAAATGAACCCCAAAAGAGGCCGCGAGTTTTCTTACTAATTTTAATACTAATTGCATGAGTATGAAAATAGCCACATCCTCATTAGAACGATCACGTAGGATTGCATGTGGCCACTTGTGGCCACTTGTCATCTTAAAATTTGTGAAAGGCGTGTGCTCCATCTCTCATGATGGAGCCATCATGAATCACGATTTCCTTGAAAGATTGAGTATCTCCATTTCAAATTTTTGTGCTTTCTTTTTCTTGGCTTGCATAAGACTCTTCATCCCCCCAATTCTTGTGCCTTCTTCTTCTTGGCTTGCATGAGACTCTCCATCCACCAAAATTTTGAAGCGCTTCAATGTGCGGCAAGTGTGGCTTTGCAATGCAATTTTGGAGACCGGGCCGGGCCATTTCTACACAGCTGACGCACAAAGAGCGCACATGAATTCAATCAAGTACGTAGTCTATAGCTATTTTCCACCTTCAAAAATTGAGATATAAAAAAAAAACCATTTGAATCTTTTGAAATCTACCTCTCATAGCTTCAAATGCGTTTTCTACTTGTTTTTTGAGTTTTCAATTAGGAAGTGAAGCTCTTTATGTACATATGGAGTGGTAGGATGTAGAACAAACCATGTGGGATATGTTAATTTGACTTCACTATGAGTTCTCAAGCTTCTACTAATTCCAATTAACATATCCCACATGGATTGTTCTACTTCCTACCATCCCATATCTATATATTGCATTTCTCTTCCAACAACTAAATTCAAAACAAAATAATAAATTCGTTCAATTCTATTTTTGGACTACGATAAAATGCTTGTTAATGTTACATTTGTCAATAAAAATATAATAAAAATGTATTCTATTACATATGTGTTTGGCGAGGTAGTAGGGGCAGGGTTTAGGCGAGGCAGCAGAGGGACTACAGCAGGGGAACTGGTGCCAGCTTCGCGCCAAAATCGACCTCCAGCTTTTCCAGGTCGACCTCCAACGAGGATCCACATCGACTTCCAACAAGGATGGAACACTTTTGCCCCCAAATTGTGAACCGTTGATTTCTAAGATCGTGGAGATGGATTGCGTAATCTTGAGCCCATCATGACAAATATGTGAGCCCATCATGCAATCTTGGCTCAATTAGTGAGTTGAGAAGGTCATTGCCATTCAAATTTTTGCATTGTGTAGCAGCCTCTTTTGGGGTTCATTTTTTTCCTAATGGGTATAACAACCAACCATCATTACTTCCGTGCTCCAATTCCAATCAACTCATAAAACTACACACATATGTAAGACTTGAAGAGAGTGAAGGAGCAAAGGGGCGGCCTAGGGTTACAACCACCCCAAAGGAGCCCCCAAATAGCTCCGTTCACACCTCCTTCAGTCTCAAAACACTAATATAGGCCCCCAATGGCCAATACGTGGCCATTTGGACAATACTAAGCCTACAACATGCTCTACTGAGCCTACCAACCACTTGCCATTGAATAACATGACAGCTGTCGTGTCACTCCGTATCGCTAACAGTAAGTGTCGTAAACTACATGTACTACTACATACACACATGCCCACATGCAAATCCACACTACAACAAGGCATGAATGAAGAACCATTCAATTGCCCCCCTAGCTGAGTAAAGCGCCCTCGCAACTCAGCTAGCAACAGAAGTCCAATAAAATAAACTCCCCTACACTCACTATGTAATCAACATGTTGAAGAAGATAGATGAAAGGCCTCCATCCATTGTTGAGCTTGAATCAATCATAAGTGAAGGGGTAAGCTGGGTACAATTGAGCCCCATCCTCAATCGCTTCCAACATTGTAGTTGGACTCCACAAAATCTCCATCCAAGCTTCAATATCAAGAACCACCACTCATACTCCAACATTAAATGTTACAAAACGACTACATCTTCCGTCAATGAGAAAAGTAATCAGCAACTACTTGAAAAAGTAGTACTAGCTAATCACTTTCTACAACGGGGACAAGTCCAATGTCCAATAGGAAGAGTAATCAATGGCGGTTGAAGACATGCCATGTGCCAATCTCGTTGACATGAATCACACAATAACATTGTTGCAGCACCCTTGCTTTCACCACATACAAAACATTTAAATCCAGGTGGAACCACTGCCAACTCTGGATCCACAGTCCCTTCAATTGGCAAATGACAAGGAGCGCAGTTCTTTGTATTGTCTCTGGACTCTTGTCCATCCTTTCCCTCCAAAAGAAGAACTCCACTAGGCAAAATTGCCTTGACCCTCAAAATGGTCTGCCCTGCCCGTACATCCAAGGTTGTTGGTGCCTCACGTTGTAAATACATGTAATCTCCAACCTTGAACCGTCGAAATTGAGGCCTATAAGCCCCACTTCTAATGCGCACATATCTGAGAGTATCTCTGTGTTGTGCTATTGCCAAATTCTCCATAGCCATTGGCATGGCCCTTTGGAAATACTCAGCTCGATCCTGTAGCACTTGTGCCCAAACTCCTGGGTCATCCAAGTCTACAACTGGATCTAATTTCTCCCTTGCGGCCGATGGTAACATTGGCTCTCTGCCATACAATAGCTGATAAGGGCTATAAGATGCAAGAGATGCCTGTCGACTGAAACAATAACCCATCGCTATCCATGGCAACTTCAAATCCCAATCTCGGTGATTGCTTGCCAACAATCCGTACTTGCGCAAACCGCGCTTAACTGTCTGAACCACCCTCTCTGCTAATCCATCATCCTCTAGGTGGTTTCTTGATGTTGTACGGTGATCAATAAGAGCTTTAGTACAAAGCTCTTCAAATGCCCCTAGAAACTCTCTTCCTTGGTCTGTTAACACCTCAGCTAGAGCTCCAAATCTAGCCAACACGCGATCAAGGAAGGCCGCTGCTGCTAATTCCGCGGAATTTTGTGGTAGTGCCACCAACTCAATCCACTTGCTGAAATGTTCTACCATCACAAGTACATACTTAGCACCTCGTGATGTAGTCATCAATGGCCCGGCAAAATCAAGACTCCACCTATAGCCCAAACCTATGATTGGCAAAGGATGTAATTGGGGAGTTAGAGTGTTGAAGCTTGATCTAACCCGATCACAAACTTCACACCTCCCCACATAGGTTGCTATCTCTTGTCGCATGCCCATCCACCAATACAAACCACGTAACATAGAATATGTACGAAACACTCCAAAATGGCCCAACTCTTCATGAACTTGACGTATTAATTGAAGACGTTGGTTAGGCCTAGGAACAACCTTCCTTGTTCCATCTGGCCATCTACGAAATATAAGACCACCCTTCCAATAAAACCTAGCCAAACGATGGACTATCCGGTCTCTTTCTTGAGATGTAGTATTAGGCAAAAACTCCCCATGTTGAAGACGATGTAGAACCCCTTGGTCTTTCCACACATCAGTGGTAACTTGAGGTCCTCTTTCATCCAAGTCCTCATCAACAACATCCAATTGAGTATCTCCTAAATCTTGGCTGGATCTTCCCTCCATCCAAGCCAAATAAGATGAAGCATGCCATCCTGGCACTGCCTCTTGATCACATGTGTCATGCCAGCGGGCACCAGTCAAATCTTCCTTCAAGGAACTTGGATTGCGGCTCAAGCCATCAGCATCCAAGTTTTGCAAGCCTGCCTTGTGGACTACTTCAAAATCGTACTCTTGTAGTAGTAAGGCCCACCTAACAAGCTTCCCTGTGAGTTTATCAGACTCCATCAACCATTTCAAAGGTTGATGATCAGTCACAAGTGTAAAGTTTTGGCCATAAAGGTATAGACGGAAATGTGCAACTGCCCACACTACAGCTAAACATTCCCCCTCATAAGATGAATACTTGGCCTCTGCATCATTGTTGCTTTGTGAAGCATACGCAATGACATACTCCTTACCATCATCATCCTTCTGAGTCAACACAACTCCAATTCCCAACATACTCGAATTTGTGTGGAGTTGGAAAGGCCGTCGAGCATCAGGCCTCCTCAACATTGGTGTTGAACCAAGTGCTCCTTTCAAAGCCTCAAATGCCTTCTCTTGATCAGGACCCCATATCCATTCTTGATCAGCTCGAGTCAATCGAGTCAATGGTTTAGCCAAGAGACTGAATCCACGAACAAATCGTCTATAATAGTTTGCCAGTCCCATAAAGGCTCTCAACCTTGATACATCTCTAGGAATTGGAATCCTTTTCAATGCTTCCACCTTCGCCTCTTGTACTCCTAAGCCTCCTGGTGTAATCATATGTTCCAAATAAGGCAGCTGATCATGGAAGAATTTACATTTTCCGTGATGTAGGCGAAGACCCCAAGCTTGCAGCCTCTCAAAGACTTGTTGCAAGTGTTTTACATGCTCCTCCGGTGTATCACTAAAAATAATCACATCATCTATGTAACACCAAGCAAATGGCAACCCCTTCAAGACTTGATCCATAACACGTTGAAATTCTGCCGGGGCATTTTTCAAGCCAAAAGGTAAGAACTCCCAATGGAAAAGCATATCTCTTCCATCTTCATCTACTCCCCAAAATGCCGTCTTCACCCTGTCTTCTAATCTCAATGGCAGTTGATGATATCCTGACCTCAAGTCCAAAGTACTAAAGACTCTTGCTTTTCCAACTGCATCAAATAACTCCTCAGGTGTTGGCATAGGATATCGGTTTGATTTTGTTTTCTTGTTAACAGGACGGTAATCTCCACACATCCGTTTCTCCGTCCAATTTCCAAGAACATCTTTCTTTGCTGGCATCACCGTGGCATATGCATACTCTCCATCTGAGAGTTCTACCAATCCGGCGTCCAAAAGTTCTTTGCACCTCAATTTGACCCCGTCCCTTTCTGAAAGGTTGAGTCTATACGGGCGTCTAAATACTGGATGATCATCTTCTAGTTGAATTCTTACAGGCTTGCCTTTATAACCCTCCAAGTCAGTGAGTTTAAAAGCAAAGCAAGCCCTATACGAGCGAATGAATGCTCGCACCTTTCGTGCCTCTGCACCAATGAGTCCCATGCCTATATCCATCTCCCAATCTTTGTCAATTGGCAAGATTATTTCTTTCTTTTGAGACCCCTTCGGTGGTGCTGGCACTACCTTTGGTTGCTAGTTGGAAGAGCTTGCACCATTGTCCTTCTCTAAGACAATAGATGCATCTTCACCTTCTTTCATTTCAACTAAGCCATTTCCACTAGCATCACAAACCACATCATTTGTAGAGTGCAGGGTTGTCTATCCGGACGTGACGTTGGCTTTTTACGTCCGGACGCGTCCGAGCCCGTCACCGATACTGACGGGACCATCTGCGGCGCGGATGAAGTCTGTCCAGTCTGCGACGGCGTCGGGCCGTCTCTTGGACGGTCATTCCATCGCCGAATGGACATCCGTCTCTTGGACGGTCATTCCATCGCCGAATGGACATCCGTCTCTTGGACGGAGAGCCCATCCGTCCCCTGGACGAAGAGCCCGTCTTTGGATGAAGAGGTCGTCTTCTAGACGGAATTCTTGTCTCTAGGACGGTAATCCGTCCCCTAGACGCGAATCCGTCCTCTGAACGGGAAACCGTCCACAGGACGGGAATCCGTCCCGTCCCCTGGATCGGAATATCGTTGGACGGGACAGTCGCCGCTTGGACGGTTTAGGGTGCGGGGCTGCGGGTTTAGGGTCCACCCCATCAGCCGGATGTCCGTCTAGCTGGGTATAGGGTTTAGGGTTTTAGGGTTTTAGGGAGGGCTTCAAGGTGTATATTAAGGACTTCCGCCTATTCAAGATTACTTTCCCTTGCTGATTTTGCCTTTCATGTCTTGGTTGGAGTACAACCATTGCGGTAGAGCGAAGTCCAAGAAGAGTGTGTTGTGGTGGCACTTGTTGTGAGAGCAACAAGTGTTGTTGCCACATCACATTTCAAACAGAATACTAATCTTTTTTTTGGTGCAGGGGCAGGTAGAGGAGGACAGATAAGAGCAATGGGTGGAGGAAGATCACAGTGGGAACCTTAGTACACACTACGGCCAGATGGAAAAGTTGCTTGCAAGTTTTGCGAAACTTTGCTAAGCTATCGAAAGGATCGGTTGCTTTTCCATTTGGGATACAGACGAAACGACACCGTCTAGGGAGTGAGGGCGTGCACTAAAGTCAATGTAGCCGTGAAGGTAATGTTTTGGAATTGTGGAGGACATATACCTACGGACACTTTGCATGGACCTGGACGCGACGTGGAAGTGACATCACCATCAACGATACTACCAAGTGTAGTACGTGGCGAGCAACAAGTTCATGCTTCAATCTCAGCAAATGATGGAGGAGAAAACACTGGGGGGCAAAGCTCTCAAGTACGATAATCGGAGGCGCCCATTCCTAATTTGACCCACAGTCGATCGATGAGGCAATTGTCTGTACAAGATGGAATGAACGCATCAAACAAGCAAGTACTAGACAAGAAGTGGGCTAAGTTTTTCTATGAAGCCAATATACCATTCAATGTAGTGAGGCATCCTGCTTTTCTGGATGCAGTGAAATCAACATCGGAATCGAGAGTTGGCTACAAACCTCCAGCGTACCATGCACTTCGTACAAAGCTCATAAAATCTACAAAAGATGAAGTGGCAGCAATTGTAGCAAAGAAGACAAGGGCACCAATCCACAAGTATGGCGTTACAATATGCTCTGATGGATGGGATAATGTGACACATCGACCATTGATGAATGTCATGTTGGCATGTACAAGTGGAGAGGTATTTCTTGGATCGATAGACACAACAGGTGAATGCAAAGATGCTACTTACGTGGCTAATTGCATGGGTGATTACATTGACGGGGTAGGGGCACAGAATGTGGTACAAGTTTGTACAAACAATGCAACAAACATGTTGGCTGTTGGCGCTCTATTAATTCGTAGATTTCCACACATATATTTTCAAGGGTGTTCAGCACATGCACTTGACCTTCTACTTGAAGATTGGGGAAAACAAGATTGGATTACAAGTATGGTCAAGAAAGCCAAGTCAATTGTGAAATACATTCGAACACATCACATGCCACTTGCAATCTTTTGACGACATTCTCCTAATCACGTTTTGAAAAATCCCGTTCAAACACGCTTTGCAACCATGTTTCTCATGATCGAACGTTTGGTGGAGGTGAGGGAAGCGGTAGAATCAACAGTCCACAATCCACAGTGGAATGAGTACACGCGGAGATTGGCATCCAGTGAAAAGCAAAGAAAAGCTAATGATGTGCGACGATATGTGCGAACGGATGAATTTTGGAGGAGATGTTTAAACTTTGTGCACATAGTGGAGCCCGTGTTGATTGCTCTTCGAGAGTTTGATGGAAAGCACCCGTGCTTGGACAAGGCATGGCTTGTGATGAAAAAGGTGGAAAAGCATGTTTTATCTTTGAGGGATCCACCATTTTCATTAGAGCCACGGTATGCAATTTCCGCCATCGATGATTTCTACAAGCGTTGGGACATGCTGAGGATGGATTTGCATTACGCCGGGGCTCTATTGAATCCCTTTTTACTTGACGAAGTCTTGCTAATGGATGATGATGAGGCAAGAGAAGCCATATTGAGAGTTCTGCGCAAATTGGCGGTTGGAGATCAAGCATTTGCGTCAGCTTTGTCTGAGTACCAAGCATTTAGAGATCGGCGAGGCATTTTCAGTGGACTCCCTGATGTAAACACCTTGAATTTGCAGCCTCACGAATGGTGGGACCTTCTCGGAGCCGGTGCTCGTACACTTGCACCGATTGCCAAAAAGATCCTCGCACAAGTGTGTTCTGCATCGTCATGTGAACGCAATTGGAGCATGTATTCGTTTGTCCACAACAAATCACGCAATAGATTGACATCTGAGCGTGCTGAGGAATTGGTTTACATTTATACCAATCCCAAGACTCTAAGAGAAAGGGCTGCAGCAAATCCGATAAGGTGGTACACTGAAAACATGATGTCAGAGGATTCCATGACAGATGAATCTGATGGTCTAGACCGTGGTTCGGTTCGCTCTGATCTAGATGATGACGATTCAGATGATAGTTCCAATGACGATGACGAGCCACCGTTTGATAGATTTGGTGGGTTTGGAGGAGTGCGTCCTCTAATTGATGCATCCGTATTTGACTTTGAAGAGGGGGATAATAACAACAATGCCTCCGAGGGACATCACGGAAGTCCACCACGAATGCCACAAACGTGGAATGCTGGGCCAAGTGGGGGCAATACAAATGAGGACGTTGTGGCACCGAGACCACTAAGTCCAGACCCTATGGATGTACAAATTGATGCCACAATAGACAGAGATGGGGTTGACGTTGGAAGAGGACGTGAAGAAGAAGTAGTAGTACCACCATCCTTGCCCATGAGGACCACTCGTAGAGAAGGGCCCCCTCAAGGTGGAGAAGCACATATGCCCCCTCCAAATCGAGTCTCGATTGCACAACGGCAGATGCCAGTATTGGAAAATCTACAAATCCAAAGTTCATCAAGGCCGTCTAGTTCCGAAGTTCGTCCACACGAACCAACTTCGTCGGTAGGTACACGATTGGCTGGTATGGTGTCACAACATGTGACTAGAAATACGAATTCATTGCGGCCACCTGTACATGCCAATAATCGAGGGAAGCGTCCCCGACCACAAGGTACTACCAGTGAACGTGTGAATACTAGAGCACGTAGAAGGCTGAAGAGGGAAGAAGTGGCTTCCCAACCATTTTTAAGAGAAGTTCAAACGGGAGGGCCCAATACAGATGGCATTATGGACGCAACGGGCCAACGACCTCTTCGGACGTTGTCTTCTATAGCTCGACCACAACGAAACCGGAATGATGAGGCCTCCAGCGAAAGTGATAGTGCACCATCCAATCATTCCAATGATGATGGTGCATCCATCGGTGGTACTATAGGTGAAGATGGTGAGGTTCCAGGAGATAGTGATTACAGGGGGCCGGTGCCTCGACAAGGTCCACTCGAAGAAATTGGTGGTAATGAACCAATAGTACAAGAAGCAAATGCAAATACTTCTGTGCGCATTCTTAGGCATGGAAGACGTTGAATGTTTTTGAAATGACAATAGGGTCTTCACATTTTCAAATGCAAATTTTTTAGAGGCTCAATACCTTGCATATTGAAATCAGCATTAATATGAAATATGACTCAGGTTCCTTTCATTCTCATGGAACTATTTACCCCTAAAGTCCCAAAGTCATTACACAAAAAGGGACGCAAAACTGTTTTTTCTCTTGCATTTGCCTCAACATGTGGAAAAAAATGTTTTTTACAACATCTAACCGTAAGATCTTGTACTTCACATGT
Organism: Rhytidiadelphus loreus; assembly: GCA_947034895.1. Classification (NCBI taxonomy): domain Eukaryota; kingdom Viridiplantae; phylum Streptophyta; class Bryopsida; order Hypnales; family Hylocomiaceae; genus Rhytidiadelphus; species Rhytidiadelphus loreus. The sequence goes on from OX344762.1 coordinate 67,251,575, forward strand.
TTTTTATCACGTGGAAAAAATTTCATGAAGTTTGACCGAATAGATTGAAAGATATTAGCATTCAAACTTGGAAGAACTAGTTTTCTGAATGCGGGCTTTGCAATTTCAAATTAACTTTCACTACGATTTATGGAAAATTAGGCCTCTGGAGTTTGGAGCAATATTGTTTTTGAATTTTTTTTTGTGAATATGAAAGAATCGAGGTCTAAATTTGAAAGAGTTATTGCAATTGAAAACTCCATGTGTTAAAATCCAAATAACACAATCTGACAGTCTGGTGTTTTTTTCATGTATGTTTTCTTTTTTTCAAATTTAATTTAAATTAAAATTCCAAAACTATGATTTTCATTCATTCCTTCGTTTATGACTTTATGGTAAGAGTTTCCGGTTATTCTGATACATATTCTAATTGATAAAATTTGATTTCCACGTTTAGCTTTATAAAATCACAATAAATTCATTTTTCCATTAATTTTGCTGAAAAAAAAAAAAAAAATTTAAAATAAATTCTTACGAGTGGGGAGAAATATTAAAATATTATGCTGATTTTCAATAAAAATATAAATTTGGTTTGATAGTGAAATTTGACTTCAAGCCCGTCTTTGTGGTTGTTTATTAGTTTCGGGTGTGAAAACTAAAATAACCAATTGAAAATTGGTTCGACTAGAAATCTCTATTGATATTTGGACCTCTTCTAAAAAACTAAAAATTTAGAATCTCGTGAGTTGTTTTTTCTATTTTTACTTATTTATGGCACGAAGTGCAACAAAAATGATGACAATTACAATTGTGCACAAAACTAATTGGAATTTCTTATAATGATGTACAATTCAGAGTTTTTAGTACTAAAGATATAAGATTTTTGTTTAAACTCAATTTAAATGATAAAGTTAGGAAAGACAATAAGTTCTTTACAACTCAATGTTTTGGTAAAATACTTTATATCTTTATATAAACCAAAATGAGTACAAAATGCATTGAAGCCACAAAGTGTGCTACATTGCTACGTATGTCCTCAAGCCTACATTATAATAACCGCATGTGCTAAGTAAACACTAACTTTGCAACTATATGGTAATACACTATTATCTAATCTTCATTGCGCGCCTGCTCTTCTTGAAGGTCTTGTTCTTTGCGAGCCTCGCGATAGCAATCCACAGCTGGTGTCCAAAACGTTGGAGCACCACTTAGACGTTGCACGACGTATGTCACCGAGCGTCGTTGTAGTGGCTCTACCTTGCACAATTCACCCAACATGGTTTGAAATGCACCAAATGCCGTATGGTCCGGAATCATCTCTAGATTTCCGCGATCTTTTTTCCATACCTTCATAGCCAATTTGCCTATGGAGTATCCATCTGTGTGTATACTAACACACGGTGGCTTAACCCTGCGAGTAGGAGATGATGAAGTTCCTGTCTCTCCAGTCAAGTACATCAACTCAAGAGCCACCCACCAACGTTGCGCTTGGGTTGCCTGCAACTTCCTTGGACAATTGAATTGGTAAAGAGAAGGGGTTTCTTCGTTGATGCGGCTACCCATTCCCCAATCACATAGACCAATCCACACGGTTCTGCCATCATCATTCGGAAAATGAAGCATAATGTTCTCCGGTGTGATGTCGTTGTGCAATACAGAGCATTGTTGCATTGCATCCACAATGCAAATCATTGCCCACGCAAGTTCAGTGCGCTTGCGTCTATATGCCATGAGGCGTTTCATGGCTTGCATTGTTTGTGGAGTTGCATCGTAAGCCACCTCTCCAATTTCATCTGGATCTCGGTTCTTCTCATCCAGTGTAAACATGGTGCCGAGAGTACCGCCATTCCACCACTGCGAATAACACTCCATGGTCATATCATTTATAGCAAAGAATTTGATGACCCCTGGATGCTCGCATGGACATACCAATGCCTCGATGGACAACTTCTCCCTGGACTTCTTCAATTCATCCACGCGCAAAGCTGACTTCCCAGCTAATTCCATATTCTCCGGAATATGTTTTGAATTTTGAACACATACTTTGCGCACCCTCCCGTGCCCCCCTTGTTTGCTATGGCCAGACAAAAGAACCACCACCACTCCGCGTTCAAGAAAAACCACTCCTCCTGCAGCCTGTTGACCAAAGGCCAAATTTTGACTTCGTTGAAACCACGGAGCGGAACGGATGTTGTTTGAAGACAGTCCACGCATTGCTTCATGCCACCAATACACCTTCTTGTGCAACAAATTCAATGCTTGTTGTCTGGGCACTACACTCTTCTGAAAGCCTTTTATTTTTTCCGCAACTTGGGCAAGGTTGAAGATACACATTTGCACTTGTGACTCCAACCAATGATCGAAGCATTCTTTCGTGCGGTCTTCATGCCACTCATCCGCGCTCATTGTTGTCCAAAACATGTGGTGGAACTTTTGTTTTATGACATCCACTCCCTGTAATCCGTGCGAGACGTATGTTGTGTTCAACTGCGAAATCGAATACTGCTCAAAAAAATCCAACGCCACTTCATGCAATTTTCGCATTGCACCCTTGCTTGGCCACTTCTTCGGATTTGTAGACTTGTGCCTCCTTCGGGTTTTTTTTCCCCTTCGAAGACTCTCCGCCCCCCCCAACAGCTGTGGCCCCTTCTGCAGCTACGGACCCTTCAGCAACTACGGCCTCTGGTGATTTTGCATCCGGGTCCATCATCGGTGCATTTCCAATACCTGTGTACCAATCATCAACTTTTCTCTTTGAGAAATCTCGACCAGCCATCGTGACAGTAACAAGTAACAAATAATCAAAATGATAGGAATTAGGAATTCGGCTTCCACAAAGTGAAAAACCGCCCCCCTTATTCCTCAAACCAGCCTCTACCCAGCACCCGCGCTCGCAAGCAAGGACTGCAACCAATCCAAGACAAGAGAGCACCGTTAGAGCAGGAGAGACTGTGGCGAAAGTACCCTAAAAATAGTCTTTATATACCCATTTCACGTCGACGGAAAGGCCGTCGAGAGGACGGACAGGGCGTCCAGAGGACGGGAAGGCCGTCCAGGGGGACAAGCCGTCCAGCCCACGGACCAGCCATCGAGAGGACGGACGGCCGTGCAGGGGCTGAGACCATCCAGCCTAAACCCTGGGCATCCAGAGGACGGGAAGGCCGTCCCCCCCCACGGACCAACTGTCCAGCGGGCCAGGCCGTCCAGAGGACGTGAAGACTTTCGAGAGACGGCACAGGTCATCGAGAGGATAGGAAGAATCTCGAGAGACGAAAAGCCCGTCGAGAGGACGGACAGGCTGTCGAGAGGAAGGGAAGGCCGTCGAGAGGGCGGGAAGGTCATCGAGCGGGACGTTCGAACAAGTGGAATTCATTTCTAATCCTTGTTCCACGAATTTTTCATTTATGTGGTTCGGCACTCTCGGACTTGTCAGGACAGGTGTCCTTCCTCTCAATCGGGCATTAGTCTACGGGGGCGGGTAGTTTAGGAGTGCTAACTTAATGTATTTATTTGTTTCAATTAGAGGACAAATAAATACCAGGGATGACATTCAAATGCTGAAAACGAGGTTTACTGCTCATTTAGAATGGAATTCTATTTTGTTGCACGTAAATAATGGGAGATACATAGAAAAAAATCACCAAAGGTCAAATTGAAAACTTCTTAATGTCGGTCCTTTAATGTTCTATTTGGATGTTCATGTTAACATCTGATTCATTCTATTGATTCTAATTGCACCCATTTTCACGAAAGTCGTTGGCATTGGGCAATGTTTTTATTCCCAAAACCTCAAAATCTCGCAATCCCTTAAAATAATTTATAATCTGTAGGGCTCAAATTTGAATTCAAATGAATTTTATCAATTATACGTAGAACAATTTCACCTTTGGAATTATTGTATTTTGATTCCATCCTTCCTTGCATGTAAGTGCACATGACAATTTAGTATTTTGTTGAATTTTAAACCCTATCTATACTAGTATACTCAATTCAAAGTCTCAATCGTACAAACATTCAATAATTTACTGAGAACGGATCAAATATACAAAGACCAAGACAAAAACAACCCTCTAAATGCTCTAGTTAAAGGTAGTAAGATTAATACTCTAAAATGGTTAATTATCAAATAAGTGAAAGACCTCCTAAACAACATATGTCATATGCATATCATTGATTCATGTAAAACATTGTTTCTTCTTTCCATTCATACATTACATAAAAAAAATGTAGCCCTATACATCTATACTTAAGAATGTTTTACCTTTTACAGATATTGTTATGCCATTTTTTGGTGTCTTCAATATGTTTTCTAAAACTTTAAATCATTAATCTATTTTTTTCCAATTCAAACTTCAAAGACTACATCTTGATTGAGTTTTGCACTTGTAATGCCAACTACCGAAATGAAGGACATGTTTCGTAGTATCCGGTCCAACCTAGGTTTTGAAGTAAATCCTATAGGCTTATACCCTAAACCCTAAACCCTAGACCCTAGACGTTGTTGCAATTTTAAGAGAATTTGATGTTCAAGTTTATGTAACTATGACAAATAAGAGAGGATTGGTGTAAGTCCGTAAGATAAAGGAAAAAAAAGGACGAATGGATTCTAATGTTCCATGTAGTCTTCCACACAAAGGGAAACTCTAAAACAATAACATAATAACATATGGCATTTGCCTTTTATTTTTATTCTCAAAATCAAAATGCAACATTGTATGGGAGTACGCAATATCTACATTAACAGAAATAATAGACAATAGTAATTATATAGAGTAGAAATTTTCAAAATTTCCGTAATGGGTAGGGAATAGGAAGCCTAAAACCAGAAATAGGAATTAGAGGCTTTACGGAAAACCTTAAACTGTAATTAGGGTTACAGTCGGATCCGGAAACCCTATCCGGAAACCCTAACCCTAATCCGGAAACCGGAAAGTTCCGGCCGAGTAGACCCTAGGGCCTAGTCTGGCTAGGGAACTTGCAAGAACGCCGGGCCGAAAAGCTACTTTACCCCCGCTGTTTTCTTCATTCTCCCTCTTTCTCCGTGTGATTATCGCGATGGCGCTTAGTGAGTGAAAGTGTGGTGAGATAGGAACGCGTTAAGGAGAGAAGGGGAGGCCGGTGCCGATCGCACCGGAAAGTAGAACGGAAGATTAGCGGAAACTTAACAGACACTTAGCGGAAGTGAGTCGGAAGTGAGGATAGAGTATGTCTGTAGTCATGGCAGGACCTAGTGTGCTACGGAAGTCAGGGATCATGGCCCGGATGATCAATCCGGAAATCCCTGAGAATCCGGAACACCACCGGATGCTGGAGGACGACTTGACGGATATGGGGTGTCTAGGGTTTCTGAAAAGACCCTGGAGTATCCGGAGCGAGGAGATGATAGACGAACTAGTCTATGGCGCTCCGAATCAATACCATCTAACCGCTAGGGGTCGTCCAAAGTCCTGGACAGCAGAGATATGGGCCGGAGTCTATTTCGCGTCCTCTAGAGGATCCGGATGGGCCGGGCGGACAGAGAAATTCGCCGCGGATAGATTCCGGAACCACTAGTAGAAAATTCAGCGTCCAACTTCACAAAAAAGTGTTGATTCGGACAAAATAGTTTGTGTTGATTTGGACCTGTTGATTTGGACAAAATTCTAGCTAAAACTTGTTGATTTGGACAAAAATTGCAACTAAAACTTGTTGATTTTTTTTCAATTTTTTAATTTTGAAAAAAAAAAATTTAAAAACTGCCATGCAAGCGCCACGCGGGCAGCGCCTAGGTGGCACCGCCACGCGGGCAGCACCTAGGTGGCACCCCACACGGGCGGGGTGCAATGGGGTTTGAACCTTGCACCCCTTGGCTAGGGGTGCAAGGTCTTATCCATTGCACCATGTGGAAAATTTCATGACCATAATTGGAAAAAAAAGTTATTTATTTCGGTTTTCAAATTTTGGTCATTTTTGGTTCAATTCAGCAGACTTTGGAGGCTAATTTCTCATAGTATAGTACCTTTTTTTTTTAAACTTCAAACTAGTAAAATTTGTAAGATCAATTAAACTTTCATCTCCAAAAATCCGTTTGTGATTTTGAGTTTTCAGTAAAAAGTTATGAGCAAAATTCAGAGAGGGTTTAGAATGAAATTATTTTTTGATATTTACAAACACTCTCTCTGAATTTTGCCCATAACTTTTTATTGAAGACTCAAAATCACAAACGGATTTTTGGAGATGAAAGTTTAATTGATCTTACAACTTTTACTAGTTTGAAGTTTTTTGAAAAAAAAGACTGTACTATGCAAAAACAGCCTCCAAAGTCTGCTGAATTGAAAAAAGACTGAATTGTGAGTTAAGTAGTTAATAGAAAATATTTCTATTGCTTATACAATGTCAAACTTGGTGGTTTAAAAATTTTCCACATGAAATTTTAGTGTTAAAAACTTCAATTCAATTAAAGATATTTTAATTATTTGGCAAACATTTTACTAGGAGGTGGTTTGGACACAATTCCTATTCAAGTTTTTTGTAATGTAGAACATACAATTTGAATAGCTCTAAATTAGAATTTGGAAATTGCTCATCTAGAATTTAAATATTTAAAAAATTTTGTGTTCAAGAATTGTGTTGAAAGTTTAGAATTAAATTTTGTTTTTTTTAAAACACTCTTGATTTTCATTTTTTTAAAAATTATTAAGTAGAAGCAAGTTCAAGATTGAAAGAAAAACTAAAGCATTAATAGCTCTAAAATGGAATTGAAATACAATAATGTCAACAGTGAGATTGTTCTAAATAGGAAACTTAAAGTTGTTAAACATTTTTTTTTGAAAAATTGTGAGAATTGCATCCAAAATTGCATCCAATAAGTTATTTTTTGAAGAAGATGTTCAAATTGCCCGTTTGGACACAAAATTGTTTTTAACTTTCATAGTACTAATCAAATGGAATGAATAAAAGCTTCACATGTAGACAAAAATATGGTTTTCAAGAAGGAAAAAATTAAAAAATTAATTTCAAATTTCTGTACATTTCTTATTCTGCCTAGTGACGTGAAATTTATGGTTAAGATGCCATAACTTTTGCTCCCAAGCACCAACTGAAATAAAATCTATATTACCACGTAGCTAATAAGTTTTTCTATCTTATGAGGAGGTTTCAAAAAGTTTAACTAAAAATTAAGATCATACAAACTTGCCCGAAATCCATTTTGTCCACCGAGGGGACAATGGTCCTTTAGGGGTCAGAAAAATTAAAATTAAAATTTAAACCTCTGAAGAACAAAGTAGAATTTTTTGACAATATTTCTAGTGTTTTTATTCATGTATTTAGAAATTGAATTCCCTTTTTTTTCCTTTAAAATTTTACACAACATGTGGTGAAGGGATAGTTTGAAGGACTCACAATTTTTATAACTTTTGATTACATCATGAGAAAGTTATTGTATGATGTATAGATTTTCTAGATATGTATGCATGTTAGCCAAGTAGATTTGAATGTATTTTTCAAATAAATAGGAATTTCAAATTAGTTTCTAAAATATTAATCTTGTGAGAATTTTTGGATTGTTCTATATAGATTAGGGAGGTGAAACTCATGAAGAATTTCAATTTCCAATTTAAAGTAGAAATTGCACTGTATAGTAAATTTTAAGTTTCTTTATTGAATGCAATTTCAAATATATATTTTTTAAATTTCAAAAATAGGATGCAAATTTTTGACTACAACATGTACATTAGTACATTACAACCATTAGGTTTGGAAATCTTTAGTTTCATTACTAGAATTCTTTTCATTGAATGTTGTAAATCAATCTCTATTTATATCCACTTATTATTTTCTCCAAGCATGAATATAAAATATTTTTTGTTGCAATTTTTAATATAGATTCTTTAACATATTTTTTTAGCATATGATGGAAAATTACAAATTGTAGAATTGATATGTATCTAAATTTTTCAAATAAAATTTTGGAAAAATGAAATATAATCATTTGGTATGAATGAAACATTATTTTTTTTAAATCCAAGCATCTTGATGTTGCAATTGGTGAAGTTTTTTATTTTACAATTTCAAGATGGAAAATAGGTCAAAATAAATATAAGTTAGATCATTTAGTTAAATCTATTGAAAAAATAAATATAAATGAAGATTTAAGCCTTCTTTGAAGACTAATATTTAGAAGCAATTACGGGCCTTTCATATGTTAAAAACCTTGATACAAACAAAGTTGAATTACATTATGAATTTAATTAGAACTTCAATCAAATTCAAAATATAATTGAAAATAAAATACGATTTGAACTCTAAATTCATAATTTTTGAAAAATTCTTAAAGATTTCAAAAACATTCCACAAACAATCCAAAAACAACTCCAAAAACAACCTCAAAAAATCCAAATCCTCCCCCCTCCCCACACCTCCTCAAACCTCCCCAAATCAATCCAAAAACAACTCCAAAATCAACCTCAAAACAACCTCCAAATCAACCCCCCAAACAACCCCCAAATCAATCTCAAACAACCCCAAAACAACCCCCCAAACAACCCTCAAACAACCTCCAAAACAACCCCCAAACAACTCCCAAACAACTCCCAAACAACCCCCAAACAACCCCCCAAACAACCCCCAAACAACCCCCAAACAACCCCCCAAACAACCCCCCAAACAACCCCCCAAACAAGCCCCCAAACAAGCCCCCAAACAACTCCCAAACGACCCCAAAATAACCCCCAAAACAACCCCCAAAACAACCCCCAAAACAACCCCAAAACAACCTCAAAACAACCCCAAAACAACCCCAAAACAACCTCAAAACAACCCCCAAAACAACCTCAAAACAACCCTAAAACAACCCTAAAACAACCCCAACACAACCCTAAAACATTGAACAAAAACATGTTGATTTGGTTGTTGCACTATTCACATGAACAAAAATTTGTTAAACCATCTTGTTAACTTGTGCTCAAATCAACAAAAATTTGTTAACCATTGTGTTAGCTTGGGCTCAAATCAACAAAAAAATGTAAAAACGGTCAATGCAGTATTCAAATCAACAAGTTTTTGATGATTTTCTGTTGATTTGGACACAATTTTTTACTATTGAACCCGGCGGATCCGAAGGAGGGATACACTGCATCCGACTGCCGGAACCCTAGGGACCAGAGACTCTTAGAGTTTCTGAGCCCCATCCTGTATCCGGAAAAGCCCAGCCGGATTACAGTAACGTTGGTGAACACAGTATTTGGAGCCTTAGGGGAAAGGGGGAAACCGGCCCCTAGACCAGTTAGTTGGGGGCTCATTATCTAGTCGATAGTGGATAAGCTTTCCGGAAACCTGGTGGGAAAGAAATCTAGTCCCATCAGTCCGTACCTCCTCCACTTGTATCACAAGCAGGAGGTACTCAGTAGTCCGGAAGATATCATCTACCGGCAGGAAGATAGCCTACTCCGATACGGTCTGCCTCCGGATTCGGATCCGACGGATGAAGAGCCGGAAGAGGACGTGAAGCCGGAACTGGAGCATGACTCACCGGAGAGGCACGACTCACGCCGGAAAAGCACGGACCCGGATTCAAGAGGGAAGAACCAACTTCCGGATCCTGTTCCATCCCGGAACACTGATCCGGAACTGGATATCTTCGAGTCGACAATCTCCTGGCTGCGGAGTCAGAAGACTGCCAATGACCGGATGGCAACCCTGATCCGGAGAGTCTGCACACTACTGAAGGTAGCGGACGAAACGGAGATCGTAGAGGCGATCAAGAGCAAACCGGACCCGGAGATGATCCGTCTGTTGGAGGGACGGATCCGGGCAGTAGAGGCGGAACGCGACCATCTTCAAAACCGCGCAACGTGGGCGGAAAGGGAGATGCACACCGCCAACAAACGAGCGACGGATGCGACGGAGCTGGTCCGGAAGTTGAGAGATCTCATCGAACCGCCAGCGGATATCATCACCAGATCCGCGCTCTGGAACAACCAGATGACCCGGGAAGGCCACATTTCCGGAACCAAGGTTGTGAAGATATTGGTAGAGTTCGAGGCGCGGATTGAGGTCGCCTTGAAGGAAATGCGGCACTTGGTGGGCCACTTCGATCCACTCAACGGATTGGAGGAGTTTCCGGAGATACTCGGAGGTGAGTTTCCGGAGACAACTCAGCTGAACTTGGGAGAACGATCATCGGCTCAGCAACCCGGAAGATCCTCGAGGCAGAAGGATATTACGGATGGGAGGAGGATTCCGGATCCGGTTCTAATGCCCCGGACTACCTCAGTGAACCTCTTTCCACCTATTCAGGATCCCGCTACAGACGTAACGGCGATGACGGAGGATCCGGTTGGGATTCAAAATCCGGCCCGGACCCATCCGGAGGAGTTCACCCACGAGCAGCAAGAGACTCCTCCGCGGCCGCCACCGTCGACCCCGATTGAGTTCATTGACCTGGAGAAGAAGAAGGCTACCCGGCGGAAGAACAGCAGCGATCCGGTGGAGGTTCTCGAGTCGGAGGAAGAGGAGGCAGTAACGAATTCGTCTTCCGAGTCGGAGTATGCGGAGACGGATCCGGGTCCGCCAAAGACCCGATCCGCAACCAAGTCCACCCTGACGAAGCAGATCCGGCCGAAGGCGTCGACCCGGATTTCGAAGGGCGGATCGTCAGTGAAGAAGGCGCGGAAGGATAAATGACTAGGTTGTGTAGTTGGATTGTTAATTTTAGTATTTTGTCTTCATCACGGGTTTTCCGGATGTGGGACCCACTGATCCGGAATGCTAAGTAGTTCCGGATTTCTAGGAATTTAACGGCTTTCCATTTTTCCCGGAACGGTCACTTGGCCGTTGTCCGGATTTTCAGCTGGCCGTTGGCCGCTTTTTCTTTGGACCGTTTTGGTCGTGTTGTTTTGGTTTTTAAGGGCGGGTCGGTTTGTGGCCTGTCATTCCATTTTGTGTCATTCAATCTGAGCACCCAAGAATAAACACCTTGGGAATCATTATCTTGCGTATCGTGTCTTGATTACTTGTGTGTGGATGTATCCGGGAGAGTGTGCAAGGTAGGAATCCGGATTGGTTGTTATCCGGATCCGGCTGAAGGTGTCTTGCAGAATAGTTTAGATTGAACTTGAGGAGCTGCGCGTGGTGCCTTTAAATCGCTGGAACGGTGATCCGGTGGGATCCGGTAGTGGTTAGGGAGCTAATCCGGAACTCATGAGTAGTTTCGTGCAGAAGTCAGCAGCCGCCAAGAGGAACATTCACAAACCATCGAAAGGTCTGCCAACCTCAAGAGCGGTCGACAGCTAGGAAGTAAGTCCTTTAGTTCCGGATTCCAACTATCCGTGGTTGTTTTGCGGTTGAGTCTAGTTTACGAGTGAGGAGCTGTGCGTGGTGCCTTTAAATCGCTGGAACGGTGATCCGGTGGGATCCGGTAGTGGTCAGGGAACTCGGGAGGAGTCCCGTGCGGAAGTTGGCAACCGCCTAGTGGAATATTCCCAAACCACCGGAAGGTCTGCCAACCTCAGGAGTAGGTGAAAGCTTGATCCGGAAAATAACTGAGTGTCGTTGTAGTAAGGGCGGGTGTGGGTGTAACTCTGCGTGACCTACCTTCCGGGTGGCCACCCGGGATGTTGTGAGAGGGACCATCTTTTTCTCCTTACCGGACTGAGAACTTTAAGGACGGATAGTTGTTTGTTGTTTAGGAGTTGATATGCGTGTTACTTGAGTGGTGATGTTCCCCACCCCTCGGAAAAGAGCAAGTGAGGACCCTCTGAGGGTAAAACAGAGGTACCAAAAAACGGTGTGACGGATAGTGAGAGTAGGAATCCGGATCAAGGAGGATCCGGATTTGATTCCGGAAGACAGTATTTCCGGAACTTGGGTTTGTGTTGTGCCAGATCCTACTGCGGATTGTCATTTCTGGGTAGATCCGTAGTTCCGGACACTTATCTACCGCGACAACATCTGGAATTCCCTAGGACGATAACTCGTGTCATCTTAACGCTTTTGTGGTGTTGAAGATACCTACGCCTAGACTGCGCGTACGACACATTGAGTACATGAACTTGACATTTTTGTGGTGTCTATATTTTTTTTATGGCTTCTAAATTATAATGCAACTAGCGGTGAATTACTATAGTTTTTCTTATGGATTGTTTATTAATTGTTTATGTAGTATCGTATGTTAGCCACTAAACTGACTGAAGTCGCAAGGCCTCTTTTGAGTCTTTTCCATACTAAATCTGAATAAATTGCCATTTCTAATTTTCTATAGCAAAGAATTAAAAAAAAAAATGAATGTGTTTAGGCCTCTAAGGTGTACCTTTGCTTGTAGCATGTAGGATCTCATACTAGAGTACTAGACTAGTGTTCAATTGATCGGAAGAAATTTCACAAACTTGACCTATGTAGAATTGTAGATTGCAAGATATTTACAATAAACTTCACCCTCTGAACACCCAACGGCATCATTTAGTGCCAATTTAATGGCAATTCAATCACTTCAATGACATGGAAAGAAGTTGGAAGCGTTCATTTCATTTTCTTGGGACCTGCCATGTTGAGTTACAAAGTGTATCCAATTGATTTTGTAGTCTTTCCAATATTTGCCTCCAAGTAATTCCGAGTTTAGAAAAAATAAAAATAAAAAAATATGCTCCTTTAGTGTATTTTAGGAAGTTGTTGCTCCTTACTCTAAATCTAAGATTTCTCCCCAAAATTGATATTTTGGGAGTTTGAGTCTAACTATCAAACAAAAGGTCCTTTTCTCTAGTTCCTATTTTATGTAAAATCCCCCAACACAACCCTAAATTGAAATTTCATTATTGCGATTTGAACTTCGAATGTGTTTTTAATGTCTACTACATTGAGTACAAAACAAATATATCATGAAATGGAAATTAAGTTTACACTATGATGAATTCTAATGTCATTGTCCTTGTGATATATACACATGGTGAAAAATTGAAAATCTGAAAAATACTTTTCTATTTAATGTGATTTTGTCAAAACTTCCACCCTGAACCAATTTAAAAAAAAAAAAAAATTTATATATTGTGAAGGGCCGTCCAAAGGACGGAAAGGCCGTCCCAGACCACGAACAAGCCGTCGCGAGGATGGGCAGGTCGTTCCCGACCAGGGACAGGCCGTCGAGGATACGGGCAGACCGTCCTCCTAGACGGGCAGGCCATCTAGGGGATGGAAAGCCCATCTAGGACCACATCCAGGCCGTCGAGGGGACGAAAATCCCGTCCCCTCCCACATCCAGGCCGTCGAGGGGACGGAAAGGCCGTCGAGGGGACGGAATGCCCGACCTCTCCCACACCCAGGCCGTCGAGGGGACGGAAAGCCCGTCCCCTCCCACATCCAGGCCGTCGAGGGGACGGGCAGCCCGTCTAGAGGACGGAAAGGCCGCCCGTCGAACTCTCGGGCGGTTGTGTAATCATTCCCCGAACCCGTTGACGGCGTTCCGACCCGAGGCCGGACGTCCGTGGACGGATCGGCCGTCCATTCCAGGGCTGTCCCCCGCCGTGGACGGTCTGGATTTGGGGGGGGACGGGCTGATTAGGTGTTAATTACCCTTGCTAACCGGGTCGGTAATTGGGGGGTATAAGTGACATTTTTTCACATTTGCCCTTGTTTCCTCTTTTGAATTGCACTGTCCTAGCTTGAGAAAGCTTCGCATTGCAATTTGAGGGGAAGTGTTATACATTTGACATTGTTTTGCCACATTTCAGTTGCCTTCACGCAACAGAAGGCAAAGCAAATTGTCATTGTATTCGCATACAGTATCGTGTGTGTCATTGTGCAGGTATCAAGAATGGATGCAGTGGATGTAGCAGGAGGTTCGGGACCTAAAGGTGAGGGAAGCGGTAGAAAGAAGAGAGGAAATAGAGCAACTTTGGATTGGGGCACACTTAATGCCCCAGCGATTATGGCACACCCTGGGTGGTTGGAGGCAGAATCACCATGGACAAGAGCGACATGTCGGCGGTTTATAGATTGGGCCCACATCAACCGCCATTGGCCACACGACCGGTACGAGGTGCACGTGAAATGTGGCGTGGTGAATATTGACCAGTGCACCCATCCGCACTTCAAGAAGAGGATTGTGGGAGTACGCATTATCTACATTAACAGAAATAATAGACAATAGTAATTATATAGACTAGAAATTTTCAAAATTTCCGTAATGGGTAGGGAATAGGAAGCCTAAAACCAGAAATAGGAATTAGAGGCTTTACGGAAAACCTTAAACTGTAATTAGGGTTACAGTCGGATCCGGAAACCCTATCCAGAAACCCTAATCCTAATCCGGAAAGTTCCGGCCAAGTAGACCCTAGGGCCTAGTCCGGCTAGGGAACTCGCGGGAACGCTAGGCCGAAAAGCTACTTAACCCCTGCTGTTTTCTTCATTCTTCCTCTTTCTCCGCATGATTATCGCGATGGCGCTTAGTGAGTGAAAGTGTCGTGAGATAGGAACGCGTTTGGGAGAAAAGGGGAGGCCGGTGCCGATCGCACCGGAAAGTAGAACGGAAGATTAGCGGAAACTTAGCGGATCAGGCGACGGAAACTTAGCGGAAGTGAGTCGGAAGTGAGGATAGAGTATGGCAATAGTTATGGCAGGGCCCAGTGTACGGAAGTCAGGGATCACGGCCCGGATGATCAATCCGGAAATCCCTGAGAATCCGGAACACCACCACCAACTGGAGGATGACTTGACGGATATGGGGTGCCTGGGGTTTCTGAAGAGACCCTGGAGTATCCGGAGCAAGGAGATGATAGACGAGCTAGTCTATGGCGCTCCGAATCAGTACCACCTAACCGTTAGAGGTCGTCCAAAGTCCTGGACAGCAGAGGTATGGGCTGGAGTCTATTTCGCATCCTCTAGAGGATCCGGATGGGCCGGGCGGACAGAGAAATTCGCCGCGGATAGATTCCGGAACCCGGCGGATCCAAAGGAGGGATACACTACATTCGACTGCCGGAATCCTAGGGACCAGAGACTCTTAGAGTTTCTGAGCCCCATCCTATATCCGGAAAAGCCCAGCCGGATTACAGTAACACTGGCAAACACGGTATTCGGGGCCTTAGGAGAAAGGGGGAAACCGGCCCCTAGACCAGTTAGCTGGGGGCTCATCATCCAGTCTATAGTAGATAAGCTTTCCGGAAACCTGGTGGGAAAGAAATCCAGTCCCATCAGTCCGTACCTCCTCCACTTGTATCACAAGCAGGAGGTACTCAGTAGTCCGGAAGATATCATCTACCGGCAGGGAGATAGTCTACTCCGATACGGACTGCCTCCGGATTCGGATCCGACAGATGAGGAGCTGGAAGAGGATGTGAAGCCGGAACTGGAGCATGACTCACCGGAGAAGCACGAATCACGCCGGAAGAACACGGACCCGGATTCAAGAGGGAAGAATCAGCTTCCGGATCCTGTTCCAATCCGGAACACTGATCCGGATCCGGATATCTTCGAGTCGACAATCACCTGGCTGCGGAGTCAGAAGACTACCAACGACCGGATGGCAACCCTGATCCGGAGAGTCTGCACAGTACTAAAAGTAGCGGACGAGACGGAGATCGTGGAGGCGATCAAGAGCAGACCGGATCCGAAGATGATCCGCCTGCTGGAGGGACGGATCCGGGCAGTAGAGGCGAAACGCGACCATCTTCAAGACCGCGCAACGTGGGCGGAAAGGGAGATGCACACCGCCAACAAACGAGCGACGGATGCGACGGAGCTGGTCCGGAAGCTGAGAGATCTCATCGACCCGCCAGCGGATATCATCACCAGATCTGCGCTCTGGAACAACCAGATGACCCGGGAAGGCCACATTTCCGGAACCAAGGTTGTGAAGATATTGGTAGAGTTCGAGGCGCGGATTGAGGTCGCCTTGAAGGAAATGCGGCACTTGGTGGGCCACTTCGATCCACTCAGCGGATTGGAGGAGTTTCCGGAAATACCCGGAGGTGAGTTACCGGAGACAATTCAGCTGAACTTGGGAGAACGATCGTCAGCCCAGCAACCCGGAAGATCCTCGGGGCAGAAGGATATTACGGATGGGAGGAGGATTCCGGATCCGGTTCTAACGCCCCGGACTACCTCAGTAAACCTCTTCCCACCGATTCAGGATCCCACTGCTGACGTGACGGCGATGACGGTGGATCCGGTTGGGATTCAAAATCCGGCCCGGACCCATCCGGAGGAGTTCACCCACATGCAGCAGGAGACTCCTCCGCGGCCGCCACCATCGACTCCCATCGAGTTCATTGATCTGGAGAAGAAGAAGGCTACCCGGCGGAAGAACAGCAGCGATCCGGTGGAGGTTCTCGAGTCGGAGGAAGAGGAGGCAGTAACGAATTCGTCTTCCGAGTCAAAGTATGTGGAGACGGATCCGGGTCCGCCAAGGACCCGATCCGCAACCAAGTCCACCCTGACGAAGCAGATCCGGCCGAAGGCGTCGACCCGGATTTCGAAGGGCGGATCGTCAGCGAAGAAGGCGCGGAAGGGTAAATGACTAGGTTACGTAGTTGGATTGTTAGTTTTAGTATTTTGTCTTCATCACAGGCAGGGTTATCTTGTCTGACATATTTTTGGGTTTAGGCGTCGTGTATGACGTCTGACGTCGCGTGTCGCGTGTCACGAAGTGTCGAGTTTACTTGACATCGCGTCGCGGAGGGGTAAAAAATTTTACCCCATGGTGAATAGATTTTGCCTACGTGGCAGGGCTTGAGAATTGACGTGGACAGCCAGCGTGGGCGACTGCGGGTGTGGGCGCGTGCAGGTCTGCCTTGGGCGACCTCAGGTGGAAAAATTGAGGCGACTACGGGTGGAGGGGCGACTGCGGGTCTGGGGCGCTAGGGCGACTTCGGGTGAAGGGGCGACCGCGGGTGGAAAAAATAGAGGCGACTGCGGATTTAGGCTTGAAGGCGACTGCGGGTGAGTGGGCGACTGCGGGTCAGGGGCTTTAGGGTGACTTCGGGTGAAGGGGCGACCGCGGCTTCGGGTACTGAGGGCGACCGCGGGTCCGACAGGTAGGGGTGACTGCGGGTTACAGGGCGACTGCGGGTCGGAGCAGTAGACAGCGACCGCGTGTTCCAGGGCGACCGTAGGTTCAGTTTAGGATTTGAGTTTGGCATATTCAGTTTTTGAAGTAACACGTCACATAGGTGTTTTATAAGCGCAAAATTAGGTGCTACATTATATTGGGGTTTACAATTTACAAGTGCAAATAATAGAGCCCATGAAATGTAAATTGGACAAACTTCTCTAATCCCAAAAATTCACCCAGTATAAGGCCACAATAATAATGTCAACAACAATTATATTAATTAGTCATCGATATTGCTTTGAGGCGGACTTCAAATGTAGCCATACTTGCATTGCACTTTTATAACCTCGTTGCAGTCATCACCTAACTGCCTACCAATTAGAACTAATACCTAAGTGTGATTGACACATTATAAATTGCGTGAGAGAACAAAACTCAATATAATCAATTATACAATGCATAGGATAGGTGTAGTAAGATGGTTGTTCAAATATCTCATAAGGATTGGGTGTGACAGCATGAGCTCCCATATAACTTTCATCATGTGCTTCATCAAGCACCGTGAAGGTGTAGTTGGGAACTAATTGTCACAATTAATTGTCATAGCTATTTCCCAGCTGATTTCATGATTTTGTTCAAATTTTATTTATCTGTACATTCATAGGTATCCAAACAATAAAACTTGTTTCATATTAATTAAAAGTGTAGCCACCATATTTACAAACAAAGGGATTAAATCAAGGGCATACATTTGTACATTTTCAATATTTGAGGATTTCAAACTTGTGAACCAAGAATAACAAGCCACAACATTTATGGGTATATATTTTATTGGGGAGGTCACATTTATGGGTATATATTTTTTGGGAGAGGTCACATATGTAAACCATTAAAGTATTGGGCACTAATCAATTAAACATTCATATACCGTGGACTGTTTAGCAAAATATGATCATCCATCTGAGATAAACAATCCATGCATTGTTTAGCAAAATCATAGTATAGAAATGTAAAATGAAGTTCTTTGTCAAGCACATTGCTATTTCACATGTCTAGCATGACTTTAGTACTATTATCTTCATAAATAACTTATTTCTTTTTATGATCCCAACTCAAAAATCAAAATAGGGTCTTATGCCATGGTACAAGGCTGCCGTTTGATGCACTACAACAATGTCTCTAGTCACGAACGATTTGCCCGTGGCACAAGGTTGTCCAAGTTTGCGCGAGCTTGGTTTAACCTATTATTGGTCTGCTCAAAGATATCCGTGGTGTTGATTTGAACGCTCAGAGATTGTGTAAATGCACGTTCCGTCCCGTGCTCATCATCCTAAGGTGGAATTGTCATTAGTACATATGATATTCACAGAATAGGGTACAAACAATACTAACCTAGCAAGTATATTAACTCGTGTTGTAGTATTGCACTAACCTTAATGAGTTGTAACAACAAACATCCATTCTCAGACTCGGAAAGTTTCTCGACATCCTCAAATTCTTCTAATAAAGCCCTGCATCTCCCGGCCCCCCATATCAATGAATATTAAAACATAACAACTACATATGGGTATTTTTAGCATATAATCTTATAATACAAGTTCTATACTAGAACAACCGAACCTGAGGTTTGTGCAATCTTTTCCTTGCCGAACCCACACATATTCTTCCATCATGGCCCACCCCTCCCTAATGGCCTCATCAAATTTGGCTCCCCAAACAATATCGCGTGTCTTTTGTATCAAACACATCACTCGTCCTGCAGCAAATAAGCACTAATAGTGAGATGAAATGTCCACCACTAACTATCCAACTAGAAATGTTCATTAATACATGTTCATTTCATTATTCAAGGATTCAAATCACCTATACAAAATGAAGGGCAATATTTTACTCACCCATTTTGTTGGCTTGGAAATGGCCTTTGGACTCATTGCATTGGCCATAATGAGCAAAGCAATACAATTTGTAGCCTTTCCAAAAGTCCTTAATCCTATTTCAAAGATCACAAATCAATTCCAATAGAATAGTTATTGTCATGGTGATTCTCCCACCTATTAAAAAGACATTGTCTACAATACAAGTGGATGACAATAAGGAAGTCAAAGGCAAACTAAACAAATTTTTACCGGAAATATTCATGGTCGAGAATAATTATGACTTCCTCTGAGCACTTGCTAAATTGAACACCTGCCATTAAGCCTGTAAGGAGCCAAATAACTAATCATTAGCAATGCAAGAAGATTAAATTTGAATAGGCTACATAACAATTGAGGCCCCCTACGTTACTATAACACCCAAAAATGAAAGAGAATCAATGAAGAACCAAATGAATCATTTTCATTTGAATTGCTACTTGTTTTAAATGTGAATTTAGTGTACCCTTTTTCGGTGACTTCACACCCATTTGTGTGTGCATCCTTATTATTCAACAACTTTGCCACAATGAATGCAATTGCCGTTTCAAGGCCCTCTACATCAAATGGCTTTGATATTCTCACTATCCTAAACTAATGGAAAAGATTTTGGGTTCATTGAAGTATACAAGAAGTGTCTGTTGTATTGTTGGCTGTTTGTGGGAAACCAAAAAAACCACGAGACCTCCACAACATTGGGCCCACATTCAGCCACTACAAGATAGGTGAACTACAAGGCGCAGTTATGAAAATTATGGACCACAAGCTGGAACAGCCCATGAAATACCCACGGTCGCCAGGGACGCATGCGCTAACCCTAACACGGATACTAGGGCGACAGCGCATGGGGCGACTGCGCATGGGGCGACCGCGGGTCCGGTCCAAGGATCCCTCGCGTCTTTCAAGGGCGACCTCGGGTGAGGGCGACCACGGGTGAGGGCGACCTCGGGTCAGGGCGACCTCGGGTCCTCG
Source organism: Rhytidiadelphus loreus (assembly GCA_947034895.1). NCBI lineage: Eukaryota > Viridiplantae > Streptophyta > Bryopsida > Hypnales > Hylocomiaceae > Rhytidiadelphus > Rhytidiadelphus loreus. The sequence goes on from OX344762.1 coordinate 67,271,462, forward strand.
AGGGGGAAACACATTTCAAAATCCCCCCTCCATCAAGGCGACTGCGCATAGGGGGCGACTGCAGGTCAAGGAGAAAATGCAAACTCCTTGACCCGCAGTCGCCCCCTACGCGCAGTCGCCCATATGGAAGGGGAGGGAGACACCAAATACTTTTCCGCCCTCTATCAGGGCGACTACGCGTAGGGGGCGACTGCGGGTCAAGGTGGGAGCAACCTAACTATTTCAAAATGCAATCTCCCCCCTTCCATCAGGGCGACTGCGCGTAGGGGGCGACTGTAGGTCAAGGTGGGAGACACTAGAAATTTCGAAAATGCAATCTCCCCCCTTCCATCAGGGCGACTGCGCGTAGGAGGCGACTGTAGGTCAAGGTGGGAGACACCAAAAATTTCGAAAATGCAATCTCCCCCCTTCCATCAGGGCGACTGCGCGTAGGGGGCGACTGCAGGTCAAGGTGGGAGACACCAAAAATTTCGAAAATGCAATCTCCCCCCTTCCATTAGGGCGACTGCGCGTAGGGGGCGACTACAGGTCAAGGTGGGAGACACCAGAAATTTCGAAAATGCAATCTCCCCCCTTCCATCAGGGCGACTGCGCGTAGGGGGCGACTGTAGGTCAAGGTGGGAGACACCAAAAATTTCGAAAATGCAATCTCCCCCCTTCCATCAGGGCGACTGCGCGTAGGGGGCGACTGCGGGTCCCCAGATCACTTCCAAAATCAGACCTGGGGTTCTAGGGCGACTGCGGGTATGGGCATGTTTCACAAGATTAATTTTTTTTTTGGGACCCCTCTCCCTTATTGTTTCTAATTCCCTTTAATCATATGTTACTTCCTCCATTTTGTTTACAAATTCAACAAGACAAACAAATCCTAGGTTTTGCATTAGCTCTCCAACACTCCTTTGGCAAGAAGTTCCAAATGAAAGTTTTATGTACATTCTAATAGTGGGGAGGTGTAATTAGATTTATTTGGGCATGATTAGATTTATTTGGGCATGTTTCACGAGATGGTGTTTTTTTTTTGGACCTCTCCCTTATTGTTTCTAATTCCCTTTAATCATATGTTACTTCCTCCATTTTGTTTACAAATTCAACAAGACAAAAAAGACATGATTCTGTTTTAGGTCTAAAACACTACATCTCATGTAGGATGTGTAAGTATTTTATGTAGGTTTAAGGATTTGATTCTAGATAAAAGTTGTATTATTGTTTTCCAAGGTCTAGGGTCTAGGGTTTAGGGTTTGGGAAACCCTTTACATTGTGAGAATAATTCTTCCATTGCCTTGCTATGTCTTTGATATGAACTGACACCTAACATTTATTACCAATTTTGGATGTGAGATAAGGAAAAATCAATTAGAATATGCTGCAGATGCTAATTAGTGTTGGGTCAGATTGGTTTAGGGTTTAGGGCGACCTCGGGTCAGGGGCGACCGCGGATCATCGACGAAGCAAAAAACACATTTGAATCAGGGCGACTGCGCGTAGGGGGCGACTGCAGGTCAAGGAGGGAGACTAATTTTCTGGAAAATGCAAACTCAATCTCCAGTGGGGCGACTGCACGTAGGGGGCGACTGCGGGTCGAAGAGACTTCTTTGTGGGCGACTACATGTGCAAGTTTCGGGATGGTTTAGTTGGTACCCGCGGTCGCCCACGATCCACAGTCGCCCTTGATGCGCAGTCGCCCATTTCCGCGCTCCAAAAACGCGCAGTCGCCCATTCCCGCTGTCTTCAGACCCGCAGTCGCCCCTCCTCAAACCCGAAGTCGGATCGGGCGGTCCCGCGGTCGCCCACCCAAGAACACTTGCGCACCCGCGATCGCCCACCGAAGAACACTTCCTGAACCCGCGGTCTCCCTGCCAAACCCGCAGTCGCCCACCCGCGGTCTCCCTCAGAAATCCGTAGTCGCCCACCCGCAGTCGCCCTCGTCCACCCGCAATCGCCCACCCTTAGTCGCCCCTACCCGCACTCTCCTACCCGTACGCGCCCTCCAGTTTGCCAAGTGGATGCCATGTGGCATCCACTTGGAGGGGGGTAATTTCCTGTAAAGTCAAAGGTAAATTTGACTTTTCGTGACGTCGCGCGACGTCTGTCTGTCGCGCTGTCGCAGCGAACAACCCTGATCACGGGTTTTCCGGATGTGGGACCCGCTGATCCGGAATACTAAGTAGTTCCGGATTTCTAGGAATTTAACGGCTTTCCATTTTTCCCGGAACGGTCACTTGGCCGTTGTCCGGATTTTCAGCTGGCCGTTGGCCGCTTTTTCTTTGGACCGTTTTGGTCGTGTTGTTTTGGTTTTTAAGGGCGGGTCGGTTTGTGGCCTGTCATTCCATTTTGTGTCATTCAATCTGAGCACCCAAGAATAAACACCTTGGGAATCATTATCTTGCGTATCGTGTCTTGATTACTTGTGTGTGGATGTATCCGGGAGAGTGTGCAAGGTAGGAATCCGGATTGGTTGTTATCCGGATCCGGCTGAAGGTGTCTTGCAGAATAGTTTAGATTGAACTTGAGGAGCTGCGCGTGGTGCCTTTAAATCGCTGGAACGGTGATCCGGTGGGATCCGGTAGTGGTTAGGGAGCTAATCCGGAACTCATGAGTAGTTTCGTGCAGAAGTCAGCAGCCGCCAAGAGGAACATTCACAAACCATCGAAAGGTCTGCCAACCTCAAGAGCGGTCGACAGCTAGGAAGTAAGTCCTTTAGTTCCGGATTCCAACTATCCGTGGTTGTTTTGCGGTTGAGTCTAGTTTACGAGTGAGGAGCTGTGCGTGGTGCCTTTAAATCGCTGGAACGGTGATCCGGTGGGATCCGGTAGTGGTCAGGGAGCTAGTCCGGGAACTCGGGAGGAGTCCCGTGCGGAAGTCGGCAACCGCCTAGTGGAATATTCCCAAACCACCGGAAGGTCTGCCAACCTCAGGAGTAGGTGAAAGCTTGATCCGGAAAATAACTGAGTGTCGTTGTAGTAAGGGCGGGTGTGGGTGTAACTCTGCGTGACCTACCTTCCGGGTGGCCACCCGGGATGTTGTGAGAGGGACCATCTTTTTCTCCTTACCGGACTGAGAACTTTAAGGACGGATAGTTGTTTGTTGTTTAGGAGTTGATATGCGTGTTACTTGAGTGGTGATGTTCTCCACCCCTCGGAAAGAGCAAGTGAGGACCCTTTGAGGGTAAAACAGAGGTACCAAAAAACGGTGTGACGGATAGTGAGAGTAGAAATCCGGATCAAGGTGGATCCGGATTAGATTCCGGAATACAGTATTTCCGGAACTTGGTTTTGTGTTGTGCCGGATCCTATTGCGGATTGTCATTTCCGGATAGATCCATAGTTCCGGAAGCTTATCTACCGCGACAACATCTGGAATTCCTTGGGACGATAACTCGTGTCATCTTAACGCTTTTGTAGTGTTAAAGATACCTACGCCTAGACTGCGCGTACGACAAGGATGATTAAAGTGTCATTGGTACTTTGGGGTTCAAGATCGAAGAAGGACGGGACACTTTCATGGTGCCAAATGGCATATGCAGAGGTTTTTCTTGGCAAGGATGTGGATTGGAGAAGCTTTTTGGGCAAACAGCGGGATAACAAGTTTCCAAATAGAACTCGCCACATTCCAACAAATTCTGCCGTGCCACTGGACAATGCACCAATTTCTGCCGTGCCATTGGTTGGTATTCAAAATGTGCAAATGGATGTGGTTCCACCCGTGGAGCAGCCAAGGACGAAGTTGATGGAAGTAGAAGTTGGTCAGAGCAGCGGTGCAAATGTCAACCAACAAAATGTGATTGGTGGAGCCCAAGCTGACAGTGAAGAACTAATTCGCTTGCGCCAATTAGTACAAACACTGCAAGCGGAAAAAGAAGAAGCGCTACGACTTCATGCAGCAGTGTTTGAAGTTCAAAGTGCAAGGATGCGGGCCCTTGTAGATGAAAACGTGCGCCTCATCGCACGTGAAGCAGAGCTTGTAGAGCGCAATAGGCGGTTCAGCACAGACTCAGTTCCACCACTCGATGTTGTAGTGGAACGTGCTACATACGGGGCAGACGAAGACAGAGCAGGCCCGAGCAATACACCTGAGTTTGTGGTACGACCACGACCCATTTTTCCAAGTGTAGAAAGTGCCACGTTGGATATTATGCGTGCACGTGCTGAGCGGGCTGAAGCAGAGGTTGGAAGTACTCGCACAAGCATGGAAGAATTAACAAGCGCCATGCGTGCTTTGGAACTCCGTGCCAACAACGCTGAGGCAGATGTGGCAGTGTTGACTGCAGCTCGAACTGACATGGAACAGACCATGACCGCAATGAGTGCTCAAAACATGCGGTTGGTCCAGAATCCTCAGAAGGAACAGATGTTGCTTCAAATGTGCAACATGAAGTTGACATGCAGCATGGCGCTAAACAAGGCTGAGCAAATGCAGCGTGAAGTGAGGAGAGTGGCTGCGGAATTCAATGATGGCGGTCAACGTTATTTTGGCTTGACCTCATGGCCTCGGGTGGAAGAAATGTTCACCGATGATTTGCCAGTGTTCGCCGAGAATTCAAGCATCGATTGGAATTCCCGTGCAGACTTGGAATTCCAATACAATATCAAGCGCCAACGGTACGGGCCACCCAACCGCGATGGCATTACACCACTAGTGTGGCCGTCCGTTCCAGCTTTTGTATAAGATGGAACAACATGTATAATTTGCCAAGAACCGTTTGGCCTAGAAGGTGGATGGAATCTTGGTACATGTGGCCATCTATACCACCCCGGGTGTCTCATTCCTCATGTGGGAGTACGCATTATCTACATTGACAGAAATAGAAGACAATAGTAATTATATAGAATAGAAATTTTCAAAATTTCCGTAATGAGTAGGGAATAGGAAGCCTAAAACCGGAAATAGAAATTAGAGGCTTTACGGAAAACCTTAAACTGTAATTAGGGTTACAGTCGGATCCGGAAACCCTAACCCTAATCCGGAAACCGGAAAGTTCCGGCCGAGTAGGCCCTAGGGCCTAGTCCGGCTACGGAACTTGCGGGAACGCCAGGCCGAAAAGCTACTTAACCCCCGCTGTTTGCTTCATTCTCCCTCTTTCTCCGCATGATTATCGCGATGGCGCTTAGTGAGTGAAAGTGTCGTGAGATAGGAACGCGTTAAGGAGAGAAGGGGAGGCCGGTGCCGATTGCATCGGAAAGTAGAACGGAAACTTAGCGGATCAGGCGACGGAAACTTAACGGAAGATTAGCGGAAACTTAGCGGAAGTGAGTCGGAAGTGAGGATAGAGTATGGCAGTAGTTATGGTAGGACCCAGTGTACGGAAATCAGGGATCACGGCCCGGATGATCAATCCGGAAATCCCTGACAATCCGGAACACCACCACCAACTGGAGGATGACCTGACGGATATGGGGTGCCTGGGGTTTCTGAAGAGACCCTGGAGTATCCGGAGCAAGGAGATGATAGACGAGTTAGTCTATGGCGCTTCGAATCAGTACCACCTAACTGTTAGAGGTCATCCAAAGTCCTGGACAGCAGAGATATGGGCCGGAGTCTATTTTGCATCCTCTAGAGGATCCGGATGGGCCGGGCGGACAGAGAAGTTCGCCGCGGATAGATTCCGGAACCCGGCGAATCCAAAGGAGGGATACACTACATCCGACTGCCGGAATCCTAGGGACCAGAGACTCTTAGAGTTTCTGAGCTCCATCTTGTATCCGGAAAAGCCCAGCCGGATTACAGTAACACTGGCAAACACGGTATTCGGAGCCTTAGGGGAAAGAGGGAAACCGGCCCCTAGACCAGTTAGCTGGGGGCTCATTATCCAGTCGATAGTGGATAAGCTTTCCGGAAACCTGGTGGGAAAGAAATCCAGTCCCATCAGTCCGTACCTCCTCCACTTGTATCACAAGCAGGAGGTACTCAGTAGTCCGGAAGATATCATCTACCGGCAGGGAAATAGCCTTCTCCGATACGGCCTACCTCCGGATTCGGATCCGGCGGATGAGGAGCCAAAAGAGGACGTGAAACCGGAACTGGAGCATGACTTACCGGAGAAGCACGAATCACGCCGGAAGAGCACGGACCCGGATTCAAGAGGAAAGAATCAGCTTCCGGATCCTGTTCCATCCCGGAACATTGATCCGGAACTGGATATCTTCGAGTCGACGATCTCCTGGCTGCGGAGTTAGAGGACTGCCAACGAACGGATGGCCACCTTGATCCGGAGAGTCTGCACGGTGTTGAAGGTAGCAGACGAGACGGAGATCGTGGAGGCGATCAAGAGCAAACCGGACCCGGAGATGATCCGCCTGTTGGAGGGACGGATCCGGGCAGTAGAGGCGGAGCGCGACCATCTTCAAAACCGCGCAACGTGGGCGGAGAGGGAGATGCACACCGCCAACAAACGAGCGACGGATGCGACAGAGCTGGTCCGGAAGTTGAGAGACCTGATCGACCCGCCAGCAGATATCATCACCAGATCCGCGCTCTGGAACAACCAGATGACCCGGGAAGGCCACATTTCCGGAACCAAGGTTGTGAAGATATTGGTAGAGTTCGAGGCGCGGATTGAGGTCGCCTTGAAGGAAATGCGGCACTTGGTGGGCCACTTCGATCCACTCAGCGGATTGGAGGAGTTTCCGGAGATACCCGGAGGTGAGTTACCGAAGACAACTCAGTTGAACTTGGGAGAACGATCGTCTGCCCAGCAACCCGGAAGATCCTCGGGGCAGAAGAATATTACGGATGGGAGGAGGATTCCGGATCCGGTTCTAACGCCCCGGACTACCTCAGTAAACCTCTTCCCACCGATTCAGGATCCCACTGCTGACGTGACGGCGATGACGGTGGATCCGGTTGGGATTCAAAATCCGGCCCGGACCCATCCGGAGGAGTTCACCCACATGCAGAAGGAGACTCCTCCGCGGCCGCCACCATCGACTCCCATCGAGTTCATTGATCTGGAGAAGAAGAAGGCTACCCGGCGGAAGAACAGCAGCGATCCGGTGGAGGTTCTCGAGTCGGAGGAAGAGGAGGCAGTAACGAATTCGTCTTCCGAGTCAGAGTATGCGGAGACAGATCCGGGTCCGCCAAGGACCCGATCCGCAACCAAGTCCACCCCGACGAAGCAGATCCGGCCGAAGGCGTCGACCCGGATTACGAAGGGCGGAACGTCAGCGAAGAAGGCGCGGAAGGGTAAATGACTAGGTTGCGTAGTTGGATTGTTAGCTTTAGTATTTTGTCTTCATCGCGGGTTTTTCGGATGTGGGACCCACTGATCCGGAATGCTAAGTAGTTCCGGATTTCTAGGAATTTAACGGCTTTCCATTTTTCCCGGAACGGTCACTTGGCCGTTGTCCGGATTTTCAGCTGGCCGTTGGCCGCTTTTTCTTTGGACCGTTTTGGTCGTGTTGTTTTGGTTTTTAAGGGGGGCCGGCTTGTGGCCTGTCATTCCATTTTGTGTCATTCAATCTGAGCACCCAAGAATAAACACCTTGGGAATCATTATCTTGCGTATCGCGTCTTGATTACTTGTGTGGGGGTGTATCCGGGAGAGTGTGCAAGGTAGGAATCCGAATTGGTTGTTATCTAGATCCGGCTAAAGGTGTCTTGCAGAATAGTTTAGATTGAACTTGAGGAGTTGCGCGCGGTGCCTTTAAATTGCTGGAACGGTGATCCGGTGGGATCCGGTAGTGGTTAGGGAGCTAATCCGGAACTCATGAGTAGTTTCGTGCAGAAGTCAGCAGCCGCCAAGAGGAACATTCACAAACCATCGAAAGGTCTGCCAACCTCAAGAGCGGTCGACAGCTAGGAAGTAAGTCCTTTAGTTCCGGATTCCAACTATCCGTGGTTGTTTTGCGGTTGAGTCTAGTTTACGAGTGAGGAGCTGTGCGTGGTGCCTTTAAATCGCTGGAACGGTGATCCGGTGGGATCCGGTAGTGGTCAGGGAGCTAGTCCGGGAACTCGGGAGGAGTCCCGTGCGGAAGTCGGCAACCGCCTAGTGGAATATTCCCAAACCACCGGAAGGTCTGCCAACCTCAGGAGTAGGTGAAAGCTTGATCCGGAAAATAACTGAGTGTCGTTGTAGTAAGGGCGGGTGTGGGTGTAACTCTGCGTGACCTACCTTCCGGGTGGCCACCTGGAACGTTGTGAGAGGGACCATCTTTCCTCCTTACCGGACTGAGAACTTTGAGGACGGATAGTTGTTTGTTGTTTAGGAGTTGATATGTATGTTACTTGAGTGGTGATGTTCCCCACCCCTCGGAAAGAGCAAGTGAGGACCCTCTAAGGGTAAAACAGAGGTACCAAAAACCGGTGTGACGGATAGTGAGATTAGGAATTCAGATCAGGGAGGATCCGGATTTGATTCCGGAAGATAGTATTTCTGGAACTTGGTTTTGTGTTGTTCCGGATCCTACTGCGGATTGTCATTTCCGGGTAGATCCATAGTTCCGGAAGCTTATCTACCGCGACAACATCTGGAATTCCCTGGGACGATAACTCGTGTCATCTTAACGCTTTTGTGGTGTTAAAGATACCTACGCCTACACTGCGCGTACGACACCTCACATGGTCACTAGAAAGAGATGTGCGCAATGTAGAGCTCCATTTCATGCACGACTGTACAAAACGTTTGGCCTTCAAGACCACATGCCTGCAGCGTACGAGTACAATGAAGAAAATTTACCGGGCCTCGGTAATAGAATACATTGGGGTTCAGACGTGACATGGCTTTGGAAGTGGGGCCACGACAACCGACACCTCCCGGCAGGAACGGTCGCTGAGATACATTGGCAGAGTGATGCCCAAGTGACAGAGGTGATCAGGAGGGTGTTTGGAGAGGGTGATCCAGGGCGTCGACTATATTTTGGTCAGATTGCGGGTGGACATTGGGACCAAGACCGCTCCATTTTTGTGTGTGCGCCACATCCACAGCGCATCATGTTTAACTCTCAAGGCGTGCCAGTCGGATTTGAGGGTGAACTGAGTTTTGAGGAACAAATGACGTACATTGAAGACAATACCTTCCATGAGCCAGCTCTCGTGAGTGCCATTTATTCCCACTTACATAATAGATACGACATCGACGCATTTCAGCTATTGACGACTTTGCAATCGCGACGAGAATTGCAACAATTTTTGAGAAACAGCATAGCACGAGGCGTTGTAATCGAAGAAGTAGAATAGATAGTTTTGGACTAGATTGTGTATAACTAGATAGATGTATAGAATTAAATACCAGAAGTTGTACAAAGCAAACATATGTAATTATATAAAGCCTTTATTAGTTTACTATGTACTTCAGCGGATTTATAAAGTATGTACATTTATCGTTTTCTTTCCACCTTGTGTATTGTTGCTTCGCCTTTGTCTATTTTTGTAATCTATTGTACCTTTTTGTAATAGTATAGAAGAAGCTTGTATGCTTAGATGGTAGGTAAAAGAATGTTCTATCTTTATTTTGGGTGTTGCCCTAAAGTCCGAAGTCCATTTTTTGGCCCAAACCACCCTAAACCACCCCTTTTGCTATGTTCACCTATGAATTAAATTTTCCAATTTTTTTTTGAATCGAACCAAAGGATCTTGTTCTGCACTTGTCTTAGATGACGTGACCATAAATTTGTGATGTTTGACCGTATGGATTGAAAGTTATTAGCATTCGAAGTGAAAGCTCCAAATCTATTTAAAGAAGTGGCTAGGATTGCCCGCTCAATAGAAAAATCCATAACTTTTCCATTCCTAATCCAAATGGGATGAATGAAAGCCTCCCATTTAAAAGAAAATATAATGCAACTAGAAAAAAATATACAAATTTGTATTTCATTTTATTGTGGATTTTTTTGTCTACCTGGAGTCCTGGACCGCCCAGTGTCTCGATCTCCCCTGTTTGAGGTTATTCTGTTCTTGTGGCCTATCCCTAACCCCTTGCTCCTAGGCACCGATTGGAATAGAAATTGTATTATGAATAAACTCATAAGTTTATCTATCATTCTATAATTCTATTTTATCATTCTTATGAAAAAGTTTTCAAAAGTTTGAGTAAAAAATTAGATCATGGGCGCCTATCGAAAATCCATTTTGTCCCTTGCAGCAAGGACAATGAGAGTATGTTACGTTAGGGTCTAAGAAATAAAAACAATGGAAATTCTTTACCAAAGCCTAAAATAATAAACAAAAATCTCTATTGCTTCATATTTGATGAAATCTCCTTTAAGTCTTTAGAATTAAACCCTAAATAATTCACGTTTTGTAACTTCTTTTCTATTAGTTATTTAGTTTGAATCTTTTTTTAGTTGGACACATGATTGACTACTCCTTCATTTTTTTTTAAAATCCAAAGTTTACAAATTAAAGTATTTAACATTTTTCATTTTCTCTCAAATGGCATTATGGCATTATTGAACAAAATGTCAACATTTTTGATTAGGAGACTAGGTGTATCAATTTGCAAAAAAATTTAACCGTATAAATTCAAACAAGACATGTTAGCAATCTCATAGGTTGCTAAAACACAACAATATCACTTATAGAGTAAAAGATTATAATGTTTGAACATGAGGGTGTTAAAACTACAAAAATGATGTGAAGTCTTCCAATCCTCTTTTCAGTTTTCACAAGTAAAATTAAAAAAAATTTAGACCCAAAAAACATGAGGTTAAATTGCCTAACATGTATAACCCCATACAATTTATGGCTTTTAAAAGTATACTCCATATTTTTCTTTTAATTAAATTTCAAATTTGAATGTGATGTTTTCTCCAAGATCTTGTTGTGTTTTCGAGGCACATTTCCAAAAATGGGCAATTTCGTTAAAATGGCGGTATTCCATGTGCCATTTGTACATGGAAGTTTGGCGAGGTGCGATTTCTGAAACAGAGGGGTGTGGATTTCTTTGTAGGACTTGTAAGGAAGAAAGTGCCTTGAATTTTATATAGTTGTCAGAGTTTTGCATGAATACTTCCTAGTGTGGGCGCGGGAGATGTCGACCTCTAGAATGGAAGGAAAGCAAACATTGGATTACATTTTGGTTAGGAGTCATGATGTGCAGAAGTTTTAGAAAATCTTTAGATTTGCATTGTTGAAGATCATGAGGACCGCAAAGATTGAATTTGGAGTAGGGCCTGGAAGAACTTGTGCGGGAACTTGATTTTTTCACTTAAAAAAATTGGAGGGTACAAATGTCGATGAACATGCAAATGAGCACAATTTCTTGCATCTTTTGCCACTCTACTGACTTCTACAATGCACGGGAGCATTGTAAGCAACAAATTTTTTTTTACCAAGAGCCCTCCGCCCTAAAAAAAAAATCAAGAGCCTTGCTGTTCGTCCTCTGCAATTCGACGTAAATGATCCACTGCAAATTGCACTTGCTGACGGGGGGCAATGAAATTGTTCCCATCATTCTTCTTTGGTTTCCACGATGCCATAATACTGTCTGTAGAAATGTAGTCAGCCTTCTCGGCCGTACGATCAACCCTCCATCTGAAATTGGTCTTCGTGTCCCAGCCTGCGTACAATCGTTGAGGGTCCTTCGACGCTCTGCATGGGGTGTGCCATTGCACCAAAACTTCACGAAAGTGCTCCGCCGTTGGATCAAATTGCGGATTTTCAACTGCCCTAGCAAGCCACACGGGCTCTTCACAATCCAATCCGGGCCTCACAAAGAGGTAGAACCCCTCGCGGACATCGGTGACCACGTTGTATGTTGGTGGTGGCCTCCCCTCCAGAGTGCCAATGTAAGGATCATCCATGTCAACCTCCTCCCGCGTCCTACCATCTTGCATTAAATCCGTCGTAAGATCCCCGGGTTGTCGAGTTCGAGGCCAAAATCCATGCCTCAATTCATTGGATTGAGGAAGATCTTCTTCGGCGCCACTGCCCAAGGCATTTCTCACTCCGGTCCAATACATGATCAAGTGTGCAAGTCGGGCCTTGTACTCCAGTGGAGCGTTGTCTTGAGATATGTCCGTCCAATGTTGGATGTATCCATCGAGTCCACGCAAAATCTCTGCTTCGTTGGTCATTTTCTTTGGAGCTATGCACGGCGGATCACCTTGGGGAAGGATCGGTTTGTGCTTTGCATCTTCCTTCCATAACTTCAAGCCCGCTTTGGGCAACCACGGGATGTTTGTACATGCCAGTTTGTATTGCATGATTGGCGAGCCCTTGTCATCCATGAAGAATTTGTATTGCCTTCCGTTGGAGTGGCCCACGAGTTGCTGCTTCTTCATCCCAATAAACGGTTTGACGTAAGCTTTGAAATCGGGCACTTCTTCTACCAGGTGGGGAATGAAAGGAACTTGCTCCATTTTCATGTACGACTCCATCAACGACGGCAAAGTAGGATGGTCCTTTTCGCGGAGTTGTTGACTCCACCGACCGAATGACGCATCCATATCGTCGTGCGTGTGTCCCACAATCATGAAGGATACCACCACTTCTTTCACAATCCGCCTAGCCACCAAGAGGGACCAAAAACAAAAGACGTATCTGTTCTTGTTTTCCCTCCAGGAGTTGTCCATTTGAATGTGTAACACCGGTGGCAATGGTGTGGATTCGATAGGTGGAAACGGAATCTCTCCCAACGCATCCACATAGATATCGCTACCATTCAGCAACGCCCAATACAATTGCGTGCTACCGGATCCGCGAAACAATGATCATGAAGACCTTGCAGGGGGGTCCTCCAAATCTCGCAACAACTTCGCCACCGATCCCACTATGAAGTTGCTGTCGCTTTTAAAGACATCCAAATTGTAGTGTGCGTACTTGCCATCCCCGTGTCCGTGTGCAAAAATTCCTGACACCTTCACGGGTAACTTCATGAATCCATCTAGTGCCTTTGTTTTCCTTGCCAATGCAGGACATGCTGTTTTTGAATGGTCCATCTTGTCGTGCATGATGGATAGCAGTTGCTTCGGTCGTAATCTGGACAACTGCCTACTACGGTAGTAGGCATGCCGACACGCTTCCTGCAAGAACAAGTGCTTCTCAAAACGCCTTTGGATGCGACCATAGTCCTCTGACCCAAGTGCAAAAGATGCCCTCAATTGTTTCAAGTTGTCGCAAATGCTACATCTCGCAAACGAGTCACCTCTTCCTTTGATGACATAATCCGGAAAATGTTTTGTACGTATTTTACTAAAGCATGATTGCGACAAAGGGGACAGTCCGAGTTCCTCGTTCGCCTGCAAACAAAGCCGACCAGACAACCAGTAAAGTAAGTGACTTGTGCCTGAAATATGTTCCCACATTATTCCTTTTCCGAGAAATGGATGGAAAATGTAACATAGGGAGTTACATATTTCCCGAAATCTCTATGAATTACTTCAGGACTTCTTTACACTTCGACGGTTCTAGGTCCCTACCTTCAATAGACATGAACGGACCATACATTCTTCTATCATTTGATCGATAGCAAGTGACCAAGAGCTGTCTTTCATACTCAATGGAAACCCATGTGTGATGCTGAGTGCATGTCCCATTCCTACCTCATTCACACTCGCCAAGAACTGCTTCCATTCCGTACCCGATGGAAGAACTTTTAAGCCCACCCTTTCGCCGGTAGGCAACGTGCGAGACAAATGGGGCATGTGGTCGGCCGCTGCTTCCAGTAATGAGCGCAAAGTCTCGATGCCCTGAACAGTGGCACTCCTCAATTTCGTCCTCTTCAGGTTGCCATGAGGACCACCTCTGACGCCGAAATCTGCCCTAGCCTTGTATCTTTGAAACGTGCGGAGAGGGATGTTGTGAAGAATCCGCCAAGTACGTAGACAAATGTCTATGCCCTCCACGGTGACAAGCTTCTTCCCCCTTCCAACTTCTTCATGAAACGCTCTGTGCACGTCCAGATTTTTGCTAGACTTGACTTTAAATGACTGCATGTGCATTTCCGTGCGAAGCATACGGATCGTCGAAGGACGAAACTTCCAAATGCACTCCATGTCGCAGCAGAGTTCTGTGAAAACCTCTGCGATAGATTCATAGGACACCATCTGTGTCCTCCGATCCACCAATGCGGCAGCACGGGTTCTCCTATCGTAGCGGTACTTCTGAACGCCTGTCCTTTTCCGATTTCCCTGTAGCTCTTCATCCATAGCAACTCGTTTACGAGCCAACGACGCTAGCGTGCGAGCTTAGAGCGGCGAGCTTGTGAGCTGCGAGCATGGAGCTTATGAGCGTGGAGCCTTGACAAATTTTTTTCTTTAACTTTTTACTAAAAATTTCAATTTTTTTTTTTTTTTTTTTTTTTGGAAAACTTACTATTTTTAGGGTTTACATGGACCTATGACCGCGGTGCCTATTACCGTGTATTCAAGATTTTTTTCCCTGGGTTTAGGGTTTGCTTCTTCCAATAGTTTGGCAACTTCAATTTGTGATATGTAATTCAGCATTTAGTACAAGAACTACAATTCTCATGTTTTTCTACTTACAAATTATTTAAAGAATTTAACATTATATGTCAAGTAAATAACACTCACAAAAACAAAGGTGAGTATTGCCTAACTTCCACAAATGTATCCCTACATCAACATTGATTTAATGATTGACTATAACTTAGACAGTATGTCCACTACTTCAACTGTGGGACGGTTTAGTACAATTCAAAACCGTGGCTACAAAATTCAAATTCAGAGTATCTGTTGCAATAATACTTGAACCTCATGAAGAGACCATAACTCATGCCCAAAAATTTATCAACCATGTTTTCTTGCCTTTCCAAAACAGAAAAACTGAAATGCAAAACAAACTCAAAAGTGAAGAAAAACATGAATGACTTAGCGATGGAATGTAAATAGAATTAAAAAAAAAATATAGAATCTAAATTTGAAAATGCATTGGAAAAACAACAAGAAATTGAAAAGCTAGATGGGAAGACAACATATGAAAATTGAATTGTAAAAATGTAAACTAATACAACACAATTGAAGTACACAAGGCAATGTAGCCATGGCTACTCTGAAATTGAAATGATCCCAGCTTTAACTAGAAGCAGTTTCAACTCGTTGAAGCTATAACTTGGTGCATGAATAAATTTGTCCTCATGGATGTCCATCTTGCAAAAGTACCTGAACAAGTAATACAAGTGCTTGCAATTTACGTATTGTTGATGGCCTCCAATGGCTGAAATAGCCATTGTTGTAAAGTCCGGGCATGTGCATGAAGGGTACATTCCCACAGTAATTCGATACACATTTTTGTTATAATCTAATCCAGTCTGCAGTGACACAATTGCACCTAGTCCCGGGAAAGGCAGCAATGTCACTCCCAAAATTTCTCCTTTCACATTTGCAGCACTCTCCCACTTGTTACGTTGTTCTATAGTTGGTGCGTTTGCAATTCGTCTTATGGTGCGATTGTTTCGAACCGTTGGATACACACTTGCATCTGCTGGAGGTGGCTGATCATAGAAAACACTCTTGAATACGTTAGATAGATTGAAGAGTTGACGTGGTGATAGTACAGGACGTTCCTGGAGATGAAATCCAGCATGTTGCAATAATAAAGTCTCATCCCGGCTCAAGTCAGTTCCAATCAAAACAGGCCAAATCTCAGGTACCTGTGGCCAATCTAGAACCCATTTGCGCTTGCTCCCTTTCACGCATCGTTCGATATCGTCTCCACAGAACCAGAAGTCAACCACCACCTCTCGCTTACTTCCATAATCTTCTTTTCTCCCGCGATATGTGGGAGCAGGGGTTCCCTTTTGTCCCCTTGCAATTTTAGCAGTACACTTCACATTTGAACCCCGTTGTTGAACAAAACATTTTGCATTTGATTTCTGGTTGATTCTAGCTATGTGCCACTTCGAAGTGTCGCAATCACTTTCAAAAGCAACCGCCACATGTCTAGTAGTGTTTACTTCAGGTAGTTTACCTTTGTCCCCAGAAGAATCAACTGAAGCCGTGGTGGACCTCGTTTGAACACGAGGTTGGGAGAAGTTGACTTTATCCGGTCTATGTGAGTCTCCAGCATCGCCAATTGGTACATCCAACTTCCTCTTTGTGCTTCCAAAAATTTCTTCTCCTTCCAAATGAGGTATACGACTTCCAACACCTTCACTTCCAGGTAATGAATTCAGAGCCTCCGCTATCTTTTTAGGGTCTCCGCTTTGTCTTGCAGCTCTCAACTTCAACTCCCCCTTCGAAGGACCAGATCCAGATGCATGTCCCTTCAAGTATGCACGATAATTTGTCATTTGCATCCATGCACGAATACTGTCATCGCAAGTGGCGTCGAACAAATTGTTTCCGCGGTTTCCAGACATTTGAAGCCACTTGTTATGCACTGTTTCTGACAAGTTGCACGATGGCATATCCGCCATCTCCTCCAAACTTAAATCCTACAAATGCATTCATAAAAAAATTTCAGTACTCACATTCAATATCACAAGTCACAAACCAAACCAGATTTTTTTTAAATCTTAATATGTCATTTCACATAATATTCAAATCATTTCAAGGAAATGAAAAAACATCAAAATAGAATATAAATCTTAAATTCTACAAAATACCATTGTACAAAATAGCAAATTTCACGGTAACTTTCAGCCATCAGTCCTCCATAAAAAAAAAATTTGAATAATTTTTTTTTTCCCATTCCACGAACCAATATCAGGGGTACTGAGAAGCAACCCAAAAACCTTAGTCGGGTCCGACGGAGGTTTTGGAGAGGCCTTCTAGTACCCCCATTTCTGGTTCCATTGCGACAAAATAAAAATATTTGAATATTTTTTTCAAATCATTGGTACTTCTAAATTATCTGCTAAAACTAAAAAATGCTTATTTGAAGGAAGAATGAAAGAAAGCAATTCTCCAAATCCAATTTCAAGATGAAAATAATTTTTTTTTTAAAAATGTACTCACCATTTGCATGAACCCTCCCCACTGCCGGTAACGAAAATGCCAAAAGGCTAGCCAATGGTCTAAGTGATGAAGTGCATCTTCATTGGCAGCTCCAGATGACAACCACCATGACCGAATTGCCAAGTATCGTATCTCCGCTTGTTCCATAGTTTTTGCATCTTTATATTGCTTGCATAGCATATTGTGTTGCGACTGGAATGCTTCCTTGATGAATTTTTGAGTGTGTTTTTGCAGAGAGGTAGTCCAATGTAGCAGACATGTTCTTTCACGATTTTCCATCTTCTCATTTGGCAGACCGCTGCCGTAAACAATACGCACCGCATTCCAATTAGCCATAGCGCTATTTGCCATGAATCCCTTGAAGTTCGGGTGATCCAAACCATGTCGTGACATCACAATATTCAAAGAACTCCAGAATTGCACTTGGATCTCTGTATCTTCGGATTGCATATCGCATGTTGCAATTGTCATCACTTTCTTGTATTGAGGATCATACACATGGCAAGCCATCGTGGTCCACTCATTCACGCGCTTAACGTGGTCAAACATCATCCACCCATTTTGAAGATCACCTCCAGGTTGCATGCGCGTCACCAAGTCAACTCCACTTCTAGGTCCCTCCGTGAGCATCTTAAAAATGTAAACCTTCTCTTTGCCTTGGCTTGGGAAGACACTGTCATGTATGAACTCGAACTTTGACTCCTTTTTCATAGTCATGATATTGTCAATGACTCCTCCTCGATTGTTTGACCGAAATGAAGAGATTACATTCCGTATGTTTGGACTGCTCAAGTATTCAAACCGATCCATAACCTCGTTTAGTTCTTCGCCCCTCAACATCTCTTTCTCTCCCTCTCCACTATGAAATAGATAGTTAGTCAGAAAGTCCTTGCTAGCAGAGAGTGCAATCGCAGAGTTTGTAGCCTTTGGCGTCTTAGCCACTTGCTCCGCAATTATTTCACAAATCTTCTCCGTAGAATCTCTATACATGCCCTTCGCTACCGGATGAGTATGATTTCCGAAATGAATAGCGGCCCTACTCATTTTTGGATTGTCGGAATAGCAGTAGTAAATTCTACCACAGCATGTACTAAGGCATGTAGGGGTAACCTTGCAAATTTTGCAAAGAAGAATACAATCTTTTGGGGGACTCTCTCCTACTACAAAAGGAAAAGTTGTATAACCAGTCCACTCTGTTTCATTGCGTTTCCCAACCCTCTTCAAGTAATCACACTCTGTATTCAAACAAGCAAGATGACCAGCACAATAAGATTTACGAAACCTCAAGTTGTCGGAGTTGTGAATGTTCGTTGTCACCAACTTGCACCATGGATGTCCATCATATCGCTTGTCCATTCCCTCCAAGTTCCTAGCTGCCGATGAAGACGAAGATGAACCACACGGAGGCAACTCGAAGATGACATTTCCGTCAAAAACTGGTGGAAGATATTGCACGCGGTGGTGTTTCATACTGCTCAGATCCATTGTGGACAATTCGTTCCTAGAACGATGCATACTGGCTAGTCCCTTCAACCTATCCATTATGCTCACTTGGTGGACTACATTTGGATGCAAGGGAGGGCGAGACAACAAAGACTGGCTAGGGCTATTCGACAAGGTACCAGAGAATGATTTCAAAACCTTGATTTCATTTGACGACTCTGGTACACAGCATGCTTGCTTATGAAGTGTCAAATCAGGGGACTCTCCTTCCGATTCGCTTGACAATTCTATGATAGGATCTAGTTTCTCAACTTTCACTGTTCGAAGAATCGCACTATTACGTAGGACTGGAAACACTACTGCAGGTGGACTTCCTGATATTGAGTGAGTGACATACGGCATATCCACTGTAGATGGATCTGATTGTCGACTACGAATCTCTGTTGAAGCGGATAGCATAGACAAAGGCAACCCATAAGCTCTATAGTTTCCAACTGCAAGGTACCAACAGTGTCCTCCTTCTTCTATTGACTTCACTACCGGAACTAACTGCTGCAACTCTCCTGATTCAGACTTCCTTTCTTCTTCGACATAGATGGATGACTCAATGAACTTGAACCGAACATGAAGTAGATGGCTTGTCACTCTAGTTCGATCTCCATCATCTACTGGAAACACAAGTGGAACATCATGACCATCTACACGAATGCAAGCCATCCTTAACAACAAACACTCAAGAAGATTGAAAACAAAGAATTAAGCCCAGCGCACCACTTGATGGAGAGTTCAACTTCTTCAAGCACTCAGATTACATGGTACCTCTATCAACTCTAGAAGAAGGGAAAAAAAGATGGAATGGAGTCTTTCTTCATTTCCCATCACTTCATAGAGCAGCTATTATGCCACATGCCAAGCCCTCTATTAGTAGAGCCATTTATAAATGAATTACATGCATAGTGAGGCTATGTTAGGAACATTGTAAATGACCAGTGCGGCTGTGTCAAGAATATTGTAAACGCCTAGTGCGGCTTTGACAGGCATATTGTAAATGCCGATTGCGGCTGTGTCAGGCATATTCTAAAAACCCATATTTAACTAATTATGGACAAATCCATAGTCCAGAATTCAATCAACTGTCCGCCAATAAAGTGGAATTCAATGATTTTTGTGCAACAATCATCATACAGAACAGCCCGTAGTATATACGAAACGAAAAATAACATGATATATTGAGAATGACAGATTACATAGTTGAGGACCACAAGGCGTGGCACAGTGTCGGATGCCAGCCGATAGTCCACATGAACTAGCTAAGATGAATGATTTGACTATCAGAGCAGGGTAAGACAACCTCCATGCTGCTGAAAGCACAAGCCACATTACATTTGCCTCACACTAACTAGATCAGCTACAGACGAATCTACGAGGAGTATCAACTGGCAGCCGATATCTCAGAACGTGATGCGGCCCCGAAAGTAGGATGTGAAAGTAAGTAATGTGTTGATGACAATCCATTTGATTTTGGAGGAACAGTTGATGAAGGCAATAAAGTTGATGACGGCGATGAAGGTATATACTGTGCACCTCAGCGGACGATAGCAGTGTATCGGCTGGCAGCCCATATATCAACAAGAAGTCTCTACCCGAATATCCCATCCCAATTTGGATGCCCGTATTTCATGGCGTGTGCCACTTCATAGTGTAATTGTCCCGGTCTTTTGGTGACTTTGACATATTCCGAAACTGAATCATGCTCGTACATGGGATATATGAATGGAATGATGTCCGTTGAAATATTTGGAATGACTCTACTAGCATTTGGGAAGTTGAGATGCCCCTGAAATGCCAGGGGAATATAGCACGCGGTATCCGGTGTTCTCCGTAGTGAAATCGGGCAGACGTCAACCATGAGCACTTGGTCAAATGAACAAATTTCCTTGGACGGTCCCTTTGCAAGCAGTGTTGATATCATTTTGTAGCACCAAGGAAAATTCTGCCTATCTACACAGTATTCTCTCCCATATACAAATGACAGCTTTTGAATGACATCTTTCGAGAGCAAGTGAGTAAGCAGCGGCCGCAGTTCATGCATTGGCATTTTCGACCAAATCCCGACGTGAAACTTTTCAAACAACGTAGAAAACATTCCGACGAGCCCTGGACGTCTAACGATGTTTCGGTGAGGGTCCCACTTATCCACCTCGATATTCGGGTCGACAAAACAAAGCAATCCCGTGACGCAGAGCACCACACACTTTTTGAATGTATGGGGTTGCCCATTGGTGGACTCCTGAACAGAACAGAAATGTGATGACTCAAGATTATGTGGTAATTACAAGGGAGCTGAGAAGCGGCATGCAAGGTATCGGCTGGCGGCCGATACGTAGGGTTTTTGATAAATGATAAATCAGTAAGCAATGATTCCCCCCGAAATCTAGGCAAGAGAAGTGAGTATGAGTGTGCGAGTTTGTAAAAGAAAAGATGGCCATGCCCAGCCATATATGGCAGAGCGCGCTTTTGCTCTGGAAGCAATCAAACGCTTCCTTAAAAAGTGAAAGGGTAAAGCAAAGAACTGTAAACAAGCGCTGTAGAAGACCAGATGCAATCGATGAGTCTCCACTAAACAAGCCTTGCTACAGTTAATGCCACATTCCCGCTAGAGTCCCAAGCTAGAATCATTTGCGGACCGTCTGGGAGACTGAGTCATTACATGCAGCCTAGTCAGTTTAGTGGAGATTCAGCGACTACATCCAAGAATTCCATAACTGTTGATTACAGTGATCGTGCTAGAACATTCAAACTCTCGAAGGAAACATTTGAATGCTTCGAGAGCGAAACGACTATCCGTCTTATATAGCTGGACAGGCGTCGGTAAATGCCTTTATTACACGTAATTGCTTAGCAAAAAAATCCATACAAAAGTTTTTAAACATATGGTACAAGTCCTACGCTATATGTACAAGACATTTATACAATTTCTAATAATAGTGTCGGCTGGCAGCCAATACAGTAAGCGCCCTCCAGCGACAAGTTGACTAGCATCCGCATCATTTCGTTCCCATGGCCAGTAGCTCTTCCTCTGAGTAGGGCACCTCAAATCCCTTCTTACAGTCTGCCGTGACTTCAATGCACATATTATATTGAGTCGACCCCGGCATGCATCGCGGAAGACCGACTTCCGAATTCCGCTCGCAGTACTCGGGAACCGAGAGCCCAGAAGACAGCAACCCCTCCAGAAACGGGATTATCGTTTGCTGGAGGAAGGGGAGTCTGGGAGCCTTCAATTTCGCCTCCGAGTACATTGTACAAGGAGGTGGATGAACTGCACTATATGGCAAATTCAGAATGTTCCTATAAGGAATATGATCGATGATCAATGAATTCTGAATGGAGGCACCACTGTTGAACAGTGTCGGGGAGGCCAAGAGACGTGCAAGACGCTTCAAGAAAATTGGTCTACCAGGATTCGTCGGATTCCGGTATGTGCTAAGGTCACATGACTCTTGCCCGAAGGCAAGAAAGCTATCTCCAATCTCCGGCACCTTCCATTTAATATTGTCTAGACGATGCTTGAGAGTGTCCAACACCAAATCCGACCAATAGACAATGGTGATGTCCTGACTCATACAAAATCTCAGAAATTGTTGAAGTCCTGGACGATCTCTGACCTGAGACCTTTGATGCGAACCCTTTCCCTTCAAAATGAGTGGCTTGAAGAACATAATGGTTCTCTGGACCTCAATGAAAAGAAACAATTTCGAAGACCCTACCTGTGGAGCATCAAGAATTGAATGGTGTGCTCTGATGTCCGTAGCCGGTTTGTCACACTCGTCTCCTCCTTGAGACACGGTCTTCTCTGAGGACTCAGATGGTGGAGCATGAGAATCTGCAATGAGAGATGACGTATATAATGCCTTAGATGCAATACAATGAGTGGATTCGAACAAGAAAATTCTATTGTATCGGCTGGCAGCCGACACACTACATAAATAGTCTATTCTGCATAGTTGAAGGCTCACAGTGACAAGTCCCAAAGAACAAGTCGGAGCCAGGTAACACTAAGTTAAATGACCTACTCTAGTTACTCCTCAAATATTAGGACACATATCTCTGACCTACGACGAACCTCTAGACCGCGTTTGCATGGATGCTCCCTGATGAACGGGAGATAGCAGTTTGTTGGGGAAGTCGTGCTCTGGCATGTTCTCCAAAGGCACGACACTGTCTACCTCCACCTCCGTGCGTTTCCGTTTCCCCTTGGACCGGCCAGTGCGACGAGAGTCCAAAGAAGGCGAAGTCCCGTCCGGTCTGTTTCCTTTGCTCCTACCCCGTCGCGACCCGCCAGCGGACGCAGCTGGATGTGTCGGCTGGCCGCCGATATCAACGGTAGACTCTGGCGGGTTCTCGACGGCTCTTGCTGGTTTGGACCCCTGGCGTTCTGATTGAGCTCTTAGGATCTCCTCAGATGGCGGGGGATTATGTAAATCAACGACCATGGCATCCAAAGTTCCATCATCGCCAACTCCACCTTCTTCAGTTTCTCCAACATCGCACGGTACAGTGTCACGAACTACTTGGCGACTATGAGCGGGATCAATGGGCGACATGATATTGCTGTTTGTTGGTGCCAACTCCCGTTGAGCTGTACGAGTGGGCGATGAAGGTTCGGTTGGTGTAGGATCCCAACGTCGGTTACCTCGCGGCTTGCGAAGCAGTGTTTGCACGATGGAGTCTTCACTGGACGAGTCGCCGCGCAGGACAATCGAATGTGATGTGGTTGGTTGATTAATCCGAAGGCGGACCCTCGAGGGTGGATCATCAGAGCCGACAATAATCTATGGTGGATGCACGGATTCTGAATCAGTGGGGGGACGTGGAGTGAAGGAGGGAGTCGACTGAGCCCCCAGCCCCAATCCTCCAGCAGTGCGAACCTCCAGTAATGCAGGGGCCCGCAGAGGAGCAAAGACATGAGCAGCGGAAACAAGGTTCATTCCCTTGACGCGCTCATTAGCTTTCGCTACGCCATCCTCCTCAAGAACAAACTCCAGAACGGGGCAACCATTCCTCTGAAAACACGGAGCATTGCAGTCAGATAGGATTTGTATCGGCTGCCAGTCGACACAAATGGATGTATACGAAGAAAACATTAAACTCCCAGTGTACTATTAACAGCACATGACTTACCAGAGCGATTTCGGTAACGTTTCCACCTCCCCAAATATTGATGACGGTGGCGTCCTTGGATTTGAGAGTCGGCTTCATGAATAGCTCTAGGAGCCTATGGCCAACGCCGCATAATCCTCCGTTCCAGTCGACCTCGCCATCGACATCTTGGTTGTACCACTCAAGGGGCTTCTGGATTCCAGTGAACTTCTTGAATACCCCTTGCATACTGCCTCTGTCCTCCGGCTTGGGGTAGATCAGAGATAGTGTGACCATTGGCTTCGCCTCCAGCTCGGCCTTGAGAAATCCCCCGCGAGGAGATGGTTGGTAGTACACCGTTTGGAAATACCAGGACGACATAGATGAATAGGAGGCGGCCGCCATGGAATCCCTGAATCGAGAGTTGCCTATGAAGAGCATTGGCAGAGGAATGTAGAAGTCGGAATCATCGTCCAGTTCCGAGGGAGCCTCTGCCACAATTGCTAATTCCAGGAAATTTTCTTTATTCACATGCAAAGGTTCCCCACTCTCGTTGTACCCAAATAGCACGAAGAACTTCCGGTCCCCAGGTTGGAGGCCCAAAGACTCAGAGCCGCCACGAACTGCATCCATCACGCTGGATATAGTCTCTCCAAGGCGGCACTCGTACTTGAGGTCTGACCCACTCCCCCGGATCGGATCCACAACAACAGTGGCGTAGCTCTTCAACATTGTGTAGAATACCCCAGGCGCCTTGCCATCCGTAGACTTATCCGTCGTGGGATGCATGGGGTTGGCTCGCCCGTTCAACTAGTTGCTGCCGTCTGTGAATTTCTTGACGTCCTTCCACACATTCCGAACGACAGCGGCAGAATAGCCTTCCGCGTTTGCAAGTTCTTGCCACGCCTCGTCAGAATACGGGACCCAAGTAGCATCCTTACAAGGCAGCGGGTACTTCTTCCTGAGCCACATGATCTCGTTCATGACGACCCTGTCGAGCTTCTTATCCCGGCACCAATCGAAGAGTGTCTCCTTTCCTGATGATCGGGCCTTTGCACTGTTCTTGATGCTGACGCGGAGGTTGAAGATGTCCCCCACAAGTTCACAGAGGTCGGCATCGCGGAGGTCAAGAGTAGGCGTCAGGTCCGTCTTGGTGATATGTGTCAGTGGTTTTCGATTGACGATGGAATTCGGAATAGTCCCATCGTCTCCCACAAGCTCACCGTTCTCCCAAGCGTCGAACACTTCAGTCCACAATACCCATGTCCTCTCCTTAACAAAGATGAGTGGCAGCTTTGATGAGACCTTCTCGTCGACAAAGTGCGCCATGACATTCAACTTTGTTGCCTACATTATTCAGTATTTAATGTGTGAGAACATGTCAAAATTGTATCGGCCGGCAGCCGATAGAAAAGATACTTCCATATGAACATTATGAATGTTGCCCTGTATCGGCGGGCAGCCGATACAATTGCAATTAACGAATGATTATATAATTAAATTAAATTCCTATTCATGAAGCACAGTTTATGATGAATACCTCAAATGCGGCCGTCGGCTTGCCTCCTCCGCGATGTGGCTCCGGGCAACCCGCCTTCACCCATGCCGCCCTCCCCATCTCCGCGCAGGATCGGAACGTCTCCTTTGCCACCTTCTCCGCGATGTTCAGATTAAGAGCATTGGATACCCGGACAAGCGTGTTTGGGTCTCTACTAAATACCGGAATGACCTCAAACTCCAAGAGATCAGCCTTTGCCGACGAACCATCAAGAAACTGTTCGGCTAGTTCTCGGCAGGCGGTGACGGTATGTTGGCCCCCAATGATATACCAGTTGACATTTGGTGCCTGCCACCACGGCATCGTTATACCACCGATGACAACAGTGGCACCCTCCACCGGGCATTGGTCCATCACTGCGTCCAGTCCTTTGTCTGTAGGTAACGGAGCTCGTTTCAATGGAATGCCGTGTATTTTGGGCTTCTTCCTAATAGACCCATAGCCCTTGTACATGGTTTTAACCTGCAATGACGGAAATCCAGGTAGTGAGAATCACCACTTTAGGGTGTCGGCTGGCAGCCGACACTATTGGTAGGAGGACATTAAATGGAATATGGGGTAGTGGCATAGAAAACAAATGGAATACCTGACCAAGGCGATCCTTCGCAATCTTGCGGGGACTTTGAGCAAGTGCATATTCAACATTGTATGAGATCCGTGCCAAGTTTATATCATGAGTGGATCTGTTGGCATTGATTTGGATGCAAATCCGATCGAAGCGTTCACACGGAATGGAAGCTCTGGGAGACTGACGTTGCAGAAGGGAGTAGTCGTTGCTCTCACCCTCAAAGGACTCTATTACGCGGGGCGGGCCGTTGTAGAGAGGGTAGTGAACCGCGAACCCTACCTTGTGCGTGTTCATGTACTTGATGTTCCAGATAACCTTGACATGAATATTCCGTTTCCCGAGGGGAACTTGGTCTTCCTTCAACATTGCGCGAGGAAGTCAATCGTGTGGGAGGCAAGTAATGTTTATCCCTACGCAGAGCCAGAAGGATCTAGTTGCGGTGGTGTCGGCCGGCAGCCGATACAACTGAACATGGATGAAAAACCCATACAACAATTCCTGTCTCTCACTATCAATATGGAGGTCGCTCTTCTGCTGACTGTGGGCACCGGCCTGCAATATGCAGGTGTTGGCATAATTGTTGAATGCTCTCCGAAGGGGTTCTGGGAAGGCTTCCGAGTTCCACACAGTTTCTTCCTAGTTGTTAGACTTCTACATGTTGTCGATGATTTCAAGGATCACAATGCCTACTGCGAGATTCCACATTTTGTGATACTGAAGGATTGTGTTGGATACAGAATACTCTGGTCTGGTTACAAGGTCAGGCCTATCAATCCATGTAATTTGTCTCCCACTCCTATCGGCGGCCAGCCGACAGGACCGGGAGTAACTCATTTGACGCGACCTTCTCTGGATGGTAACTGCGAAAGTGGAGGGAGCTCTTCCGATGTCCTGGCCGAATTTCGAGAGGCGGCACAACAACGGATTCCTGCCAATGCATCAGACGAAGATGAACAGGATGATAGGCGGTACTCATCCGGCGATGACAGCCGCGGGT
Source organism: Rhytidiadelphus loreus (assembly GCA_947034895.1). NCBI lineage: Eukaryota > Viridiplantae > Streptophyta > Bryopsida > Hypnales > Hylocomiaceae > Rhytidiadelphus > Rhytidiadelphus loreus. The sequence continues at coordinate 67,298,020 of OX344762.1, forward strand.
CTGCTGACAATCTCCCCAATGTTCATGGATTCAGTACCTCTAGTGATGGTGCATCTGAACCTAGTGCTGGTGATAGCATCGTTGATGCGGACGTGTTTATTGGGACTAGTGGAAGTGGAAACCTCAACTATACCTCTGATCCTCCATCTAGTCACTCAGGTCTTCCATTCCCTGATAGACCACTTTGGAGAAATCAATATTGTGAACTTTTGAATGACGACTTCTCATTCTTCGGTAGAGCGATGATCCAGGTCTGCCTTCCCGACGAGGCATGCGACGACGGCGTCCTCGGAGATGCAGACGTGGGTGTCATGTTCGTATCTGACCATGAGGCACTACAAATGACTACCATGCGCTGGAGGCTGTCCCACACAAGATTAGAAGGGGGCAGGCTGCTCTCTGAAATTGTCACCTTGTGCTCGGAGGCTGCTGAGTTGATTGAGTCTGACGACGGAGGATTGCAGGGAGTGCCCAAGAATCCATACCGGTCCGTGCGTCGAAGAGTGCTGCCCAAGGATCGCGGGGGCTTATCCAAACTGCAAATAAAAACGTCAGACCTTGACATACGAAAGGTCAGCTCACAAAACTGTTGCAAGCACAAATGTTGCCAGACGTTTCCCTGGGAGGATACGAGAACACTACGTCGAAAGTTCTATGCTTGCACATTCGAGGCAAGAAGGGAGATGGCATATGCAGTTCAGAGTCAACTTCATGCAGGTGTTATTCCAGGGAAGAAATTTGTTACTCTCGCAAATGTAGACGTCTGCGAAAACGCCTGGTATATTATACACGGGGTCTCCAAGTCGGCATACCATGTCTACAAGGCCGCGGCCGTTGGAGGATCTGTCAGCGGGTCTCATGGAAACGCGGGGACACGGCGACCACGTCCGCATACTATTCAGGCTCAAGCAACTCTCACGACGATTATCAATGAGAATGCTGACCAGATGCCAAATGAGTTTAGACTGGTGGGAAATAATCGCGTGGATAATCTCAAGGTTCTCCCCTCTGCAATGAACTGGGATCACATGCGCGAGCAGGTCAATTATATAAGTATCCATTATCCTCCACTCCTGTGCATTCCGTTGTAGCTTCTGTCGGCTGCCAGCCGACACAACACTAGAAGTCCGAATTGTCATCCTCCAGAATCGCGACACCTTGCGGGTCAGTGATAGTTCAATTGCCTCTTTAATTTCCGGACAATCCCGATCTATCGGCTGCCAGCCGATACATATGATTCTCTCGTCATGGAATCCCTTGCAATTGGGTTTGTCTTGTAGGTCAATGGAGTCTGCAATATGAAGCCGGTCTCACAATCTGCCATCAGCCGCCTCCAAAAAACTCATTTCAAAAACGTCGAGGTCAAGGCGGTAGGAAGCAATTTCTCCAAATGCACAGAATGTGACTTCCTGGTCGAGTTCATTGCAAAGTATCCCAAAGGTTGTGATGAGTGGCAGGCCCTAATGGATGACAGAGAATGACATCTCAATTACCAGCGCGCTTGCAGAAATGTGTATGGTGGATGGAGATCACAATCTATTCAGAATCCATCAGAGTTCCTCTGCATTATTCAGGACAAGATGGACACCACAAAGACCGCGATTCCGAGGATGCAGCGCATTACCAAGGCCACCGCCGGGCTGGGACAAATACCAATATCGTGTACTGGCATGCTCACGCATGGCCATGGCGATGGCGCATATGCACATTACTCCACATCACTGTGGCCTAGGGATTCCAATTTCACTATATCGTCGCTATGTAGGGTTCTTCGAGCTCTGGAGCTGTCGCCTGTTCGGGAATCCAAGATCCTCTTCTCCACTCCTCCTCAAAACACCTTCTTTGAAGCTCTACTTCACGGAAAATCAAGATGCAACTCATCCATTCCTCCGACCTCTGATAAAATCACAAACACTCCAAGACCAGGACGGCCACATGTTCCACTCCTAAGGAAGTTGTTCTTGCAACTCGACAATTCCGCAAAGGACAATAAGAATCGGTTTCTCATGGCATTCTGCTCATTACTCACTGCCAGGCGCATCTTTAAGGAAGTAACTGTTGGCTTCCTTATTGTTGGTCATACGCACGAAGACATTGACGCGCACTTCAGTTATCTGTCCAAGCTAATCAAGAGAAAGAACACTTACGTTCTTGCAGATCTAATGAAGGCGTTCATGGATTCGCAGAAGACTGTAGCCTTCATCCCGGAGTTCGTTCAGGAGGTGGCGGACTTCAAATCCTACCTAAAGGGATTCCATCATGATGGGGTCAACAAGATCGTGGGACTCGGGGATAAGCATCTCTTCAAATTCTACGTAGAAGAGTCGGGAAATGATCAAGGATGGCCGGTCATGAGGTACAAAAAAAGGACAACGGATTCTTCGTGGCTTCCTCCTGGACCAGCGGTGAAAATGTGGACAGCTAACGCTTCAGGGGGACCGGCACTTCCACAGGGGGATCCTCGACCTGTTCTGTTCAAGGCACTCTGGGGTAACGTCCACATAAATCCCAGGAAACGGAACGTAGACAAAGAAGTGGCCAGGGCAAGCGAATGCAATGAGAAACAATGCTTCATCAAAAATGGAATAGCGAAGTACATCGAATTCTGGAAATCGGGAATGGCCAGAAACAAGCGATACGCAGAGGAAATGGTAGGTTGTGTGTCATATTGGAAAAGAATTCTGTCGGAGATTAGTAAGCCGCTGCCCGCAACACCCACATTGCTGTAGGAAGGATTCTGGCCGATGTCTGACTAGACAAGAGATCACGGATCCGCATGTCGCGATGAGGGGGCGGATCCTAATAATCCGACTGACACGACTCCGGAGGACGACTTGGAACCTTCTCCATACTGCGGGTCTGCGAAGGATAGGCCGAGGTTGACCTTTAATCCATTCAGGGATGTTCTGCTTGGAGATTTTGTTCTCTGCCGACCATGCCACAACAATTATCTGCCGGTTTGGCTGGGGCGGGTACTAGAGTATGTGGACATGACTCCTAGGCCATCGTATGGAAACTTCAAGCTAGAATGGTGGACTCCAGTGAAAGCCAAGAGGGAAGGAAAGGCCGTTGTGGCGAGGGAGTGTTGGACCCGTAGATGGCATAAGGAACTCTGTCTTCCACAGGTAGTTCATGTCAACATTGTCTTGTACTCGCACCGCATGCCCTCGCATGCGAAGAATGGACCGCCAACATCTCATGTTATTCCGGAAGCCTCATTTATTGCTGCAATTGCTAATCTGGAGGCTGCCGGGGAAGCTATTGACAAAGATGTTGATGAAGAGGGAGATGACTAATGCCACGTCTCTTCTGTGTGCTATCGGCTGCCCGCCGATAAACCCCTGATATGTTCGATGAATGCTTACCACAGTGCTGGTCGGGTCAGAACCAACAATCAGGAGGTGGTGTCGGCTGCCAGCCGATAGGAGTGACACTGCTCAGTATTGATAGCACCGTTCTGTCACCAGGAAAATCTTGTTTTCATGGGCTCTACCCAGATGTCCAGTTCACTTCTTCTCAATTTCGGTCAGGAGGAGACTAGCCTCATGTCTGCAATCTCCTTATTCTACGCAATTGCTTTTGCCTTTACTATCGGCTGCCCGCCGACACAAATTGCGCATCTGAATAATGCAACATTAGCTTAGACATTTTTAGACGTTCTCATATCCGGTCTGCCTCTATTGCTGGAATTGCATAGAATTTGTACATGTCAATTTTGAATTTAAATGAAGCTCCGCTGCGCGGCATTTTGAAAATGTTTCTATTCTTTATGCTACCAAACATGCTCACTTCTCATGCTCTAGGATGGGGATTGCACTGTTTTGTAATGTCTACGTACGAGACTCTGGACCCTCTTATCGGCTGCCAGCTGATACATGTAAAGAGGCTGGAGTTTTCTTGTGTTTAGGATTTGCATAGGAAATGATAGGATTTGTACTATGGATATGCCTTTCCTGGGGTTCCACGGTTATAGGTACCGCTTCTAATATCACAAGGTTGCATTTGTAACTCATTAATTTTAATACTTCCAAGTCCATTAAAATCAAATTGTCTGACATTAATCCATTTTGAGCAAACCAATGGAGCAGGATATAAAATGTGTTGGTGGGCCGCCGACACTTTTCCATCGTTGTTTTCAGTTTCTTCACATTTTCAAGGTCATTGTGCACTATCAATTTGTCCATATTTGGTGTAATTGTCCATAATTAGTTAAATATGGGTTTAAAGGGTTGGTGCGACTGTGTCAGGCATATTGTAAATGCCTAGTGCGGCTGTGACAGGAATGTTGTAAATGCCTACTGCGCCTGTGTTAGGAATATTCATAATGCCTAGTGCAACTTTGACAGGCATATAGTAAATTCCAATTGCGGCTGTGTCAGGCATATTCAAAATGGCTAGTACAACTTTATCAGGCATATTTTAAATGTCTAGTGCGGTTGTGTCAGGAATGTTGTCAAAGCATTTGGTGACTCTAAGAATTAAATAGAACATGGCTTTACTAAAAAGATAATAGACCAAAATAAAACACTGAATACATATTCATTATAGATTGTATCAGAAAGGTAGAGGTCATTGTCAGAGTGCTATTTTTATTACCTTTATTTTGAAAATTGACTGCGCATTGAAGCCATTGCCAATTTTAATACTTCTAAATTTTTTTTGGACATAATTGTCAACAACCTAGTATAGGATAACGCGTTCTAAGCGAAATTTACACGGTTTCTAGAGAGATATAAGGTCAGTCCATGTGTTCAAACAACAATGTCTTTGATGCTTTGCGAGATGATTAGCATTCGTATTTCACTGTGATAGTTTTAATACACTATGTTATGTACTCATGCTTGGAAGTAGTCATCACTTTTCTTTTGTAGTACCAAAGCTCTCTAACAGGCGGAAGAGGCGTTTTTCTTTATATTTCTCATCTCCTAAGGCAATCAAGAGGTCTAGGATGAATTGTGGAAAGAGAGCTCTGTCTAAGAGAAGTCAGTCACCATCGGCCGAACTGCGGAAAGTCCTTCATTTTGAAGATGGAGGAACAAGCACTGATGAAAATGTTCAAGTGCAGAACTTAGATTCAGTGCAAGAGATGGCGGAGTACAGAGGTAGTGGACGAAATGTTTCAACGAAAGGATTTTCACATGTGAGTTATTTTTCATATGAAACTTATACTTTCATTTATCATACTTTCTTGAGCTTCCTTTGAAATTTGAAATTGGACTAGGTCATCAGATTAGGCTTCATTAATTGCACTTATACGAATGTATTCATGTAATCTTCATCAATATATGTGTACATGAACTTGCTTTTCACAATAATCAAACAACGTCTTCAAATGATTAGTGAACTTGTCATTATTAGGAATCTTCTACATACACCTTCATAATTTGAGTGTGTGACACTGTTTTCTAAACCCTATTGTGCCATACACAGAAATTATTAAGAATAGTACCATGCAGTACTTCATAGTTGGATTGCTGTTGTGGCATTTCTTATGATGTATTACATATGTAATTTGAATTGTATTTTTTCATGATTGATTATGCATTAATAAATTTGATTCTTTAGAAAGTAATCAAAATAATAGTGTCAAAAGAGATGCTAAATTGAATCTGTAACTTCTATATCAATAACATTAACTACCTCAGGGAAGTCTAATGACACTTCAGACATACCTTGTTAGATGACAATAATATCCACAAAAATGCATAGAACAAATATTTAATTAAGTTGTAAGAAATTAATATTATAACACAAAGTATAATAATGTCAGTAGAATTGTAAACTAAGTGCATTCTTAGGTTCCAAAAATCTCATAAAACTAATATTCATTATAATGTACTACCTTGAAGGTGGTTATTAAGATTACTTAAGGATGATTGTACATTTCAATAGCAAAAGAAAAGTACATAGATGGTAAGAAACTTATCTTTCGTTCACTTTAATGGGTCATTATATATTGTAATTAACACTATAATTAATAAAATGCTATTAAAAGGATTACAAAGATAAAACACCGTCATATATAATAATTGATTTGATGCATTGAGAAATTTGTATTTAATCCATATTTTAAATATGATTTTAAAATTTTTATCCCTGACAAATGTTATATAGATGATTTATAAAAGTAATATGAAGTCTATATTATCTTGATAATGTTGAATTTTTTCTATTCTTTTGCAATGTACTAAGTTTAAATTTAAGAGCTAAATCATTTTGAATAATATTTAACAAATAATAGTGACTACTAATTTATGTGCATTTCAATTATTTGGTTCATATACTTGACTATTATGAATGTCTTAAGGTTTCCTAAATTACACCCTTGGGGATGTCAATGAACATAACATGAATGTTTAATTAATATGTTAAAGATAAAAAAATCCATCTTCTGTAAGTGTATAGTTCCGTAGGCAAATTTTTTTGATTAATCTTGATCTTCTTAACTTTGCATTTCCAAGGTCTACACTTCTAGGATTCATCTAGAGTTGCCCACGTCAAATGAAATTTACGTAGGCAAAATATGAAAATAACATTGTATATGGATGAATTCCGCTACAACTTCATAGTTACCTAGTAAACTTTATTTATCATATTAGAAAATATCAACTTGTCATTCAAGCATTTCAATGTGTGTGGCATTAGGTACCACTTGTTGTAGACTTAGAAAACCTAAACATACTAATTAAATATCTAAATCCTTACATCCTCCAGAATTTAATGAAAGTTAGTTAACAATTTCGATCGTCTTGATTCATAGGAAAGTGCAGATTCCTTTCTTCATCTTCAATGCACCAGCTGCAATCAATTTAAATCGACCAATAAATTCATAAATCTTAAAGATAATTTGGCCAATTTCTTGCTATTCTGAGAGCACAACTTATTCCGCACCTTGCTGTCACATCGCTATGGAATGTGAACCGCCATGCACGTATCCATCTGTACCTTCATTTTGTAGGACTAGAATATATGCTCCATGCTGCCGATGAAACTACTGCATGGAATTACATCTATTTCTCAGTTGAAGCCGATAGAATTTATGCTCCATGTTGCTTGTGTATTTTCTTGTGCGAATTACTTCTATTTATCAGTTGCAGCCAATAGAATTTATGCTCCATGATGCCGGTGAAACTCCTGGTCGATTTACTTCTATTTCTTAGTTGTAGCCGATTTGGGACGATTTCAATCTCCCATGCAGCCACTCGATATCCCTTTTGCCGCCAGAATTCAGGGTTACCTTTCTACATGCATCCACCCGATAACTTCTTGCCGCCAGAACTCAGAGTTTACCTTTCAACATGATGGCCGGCTCCTTCTGGGTCACCTTCCGAAGAGCTTGCCGTCTTAGCCACTTGCCCACCGGACCTGTAGCCTCCGGCGACAGCTGTGCTCCCAAATTTTCAGGGAAGAATTTGGCGGGCTGCAGAAGTGGCCTTGTAGCCTACGTCGACAGCTTTTCTCCCAGATTTTCAGGGAGGATTTCGGCGGGCTGAAGAACTTCCCTCTGGGACGGCGGTTCGGTTGATCTTCAGGAAACTAGGGACTTCTAGAAAACTATAATATACTGCGAGAGAGGGAACAAACTTCACACATTGCATTCTCTTGCTTGCCAACATTTGTTTTCCATTCTAGATCTACTAACCATCCTAGCCACTTCAAATGTCCACACAGCGAGAAGGCGAAATGATGTCAACCCGACTTACCAGGAGTCGTCGAATGCGTGAGGAATCTCAGCAAAGTGGTGAAGACAACTCACCTGACCAGGAGCAACAAACAGCACAGTCTCAGGTATGAGGGGTCTGAATTTCGTTTGTGAGTCATTCGTTGCTGCATTATTCAAGATTTTCTGGATTTTTGAACCAAGAAGTTTACTGTTTAGACTGTCCATTTTCAGTTGACAATTTTCCTGGTGATGCTTGCTTGGGAAATCAATCCCTGTGTCAATCATCGGTTTTCAAGAATCTCGTGTGAGTCATCAGTTTTTTGGATCTCGTGATAGGAACCTGACTCTCAGTCGACAGTAGTCTGAGTTAATGTAGTTTCAAATAAGGTTCGGTATGAGGATGTTGATTTCGAATTTTGTATCATTAGAATAGTGCCGAATAGTGCCGGAACTGTCTGATCCATTAGTAGATACTAAACTGTCTGATCCATTAGCATTTCCTAACATGTGCAAGGACTGAATCGACCGACAATGCTGATGTCTTCATCCGGTATGCAGATTATGTGTTCGCTAGCAGATACTAAACTGTCTAATCCATTAGCATTTCCTAACATGTGCCCGGACTGAACCGACCGACAATGTTGATGTCTTCATCGGGTATGCAGATTATGTGTTCACTAGCAGATACTAAACTGTCTGATCCATTAGCATTTCCTAACATGTGCCCGGACTGAACCGACCGACAATGTTGATGTCTTCATCGGGTATGCAGATTATGTGTTCGCTAGCAGATACTAAACTGTCTGATCCATTAGCATTTCCTAACATGTGCCCGGACTGAACCGACCGACAATGCTGATGTCTTCATCAAGTATGCAGATTATGTGTTCGCAAAATTCTGAATTTTGATCGCCGTAGGTAAAGTAGTTTAGACTTGTGCCGAATATCATCCCGTCTGACCCGTTGGTGAATGTCTCAGAAAACGAAACTTCTGTTGTCGCCTTCACAGGTTGATCGAATGAAGCCTGTCGATGTCATTTTTGCTTGAACTGAGAATCAGTTGTCTATAGTAATGACAAGAATGCGATAAAAAATATTGAAATGTAATGTCTTGTATCTCAACAGTTGACCGATATTGGGGGTACCGGCTGCTTCCCGGGAAACCGACGTCGGGTCCGACGGACGTTTTCAGTGAAGCTGTTGGTACCCCCAATATCGGTCAACTGAAGAGGAACAATCTTCCCCTTTGGGCAAAGAGATTATTTTTACGTAAAGATTTACCCGATTTCTGATATTTGCTTCAAAGTCGATGCAGCATCTGGAAATTGTAACCGGCCGACGCAGATTTTCATCATCCTCTGCCCTGTCCATGGTGCTCCTGAGATCAGCAGATCGACAGTCGGGTTTTAAGTGCTAAATTTACCGATTCGGTATACAGATCTTAGACGATAATTCTGAGAAATATTTAATTTTCATTGGAACTTCTTATGCGAACTGACTTACAAGATCTTTGATTTGCTGGTCTTCTAAATTTGGATTTGCCGCCCTTTCCTGCTCTGCCGACTCTCCCAGGCAATCACCGTGACTTTTAAAGAATCTGAAGGTTCATCAAGAAAAACTCTAAAGCGAATGGAATTTTTCAAATTTTTTTTTTGTATATACCCACGAATGACCGATTTTCGGGGTACTGGGAGCTTCCGCCAAAAACCCCGTCGGGTCCGACGAAGGTTTTCGTGGAAGCTCCCGGTACCCCGAAAATCAGTCATGGTTTGAAGGACGTAGTTTGTCCAACTCTTTTCTGTCCTGGATTTTTGAGCTCCTTTCTCGCCGCAGGTCCTTGGACGCAGTAGCCTTAAAAAACGGCTGATGGTAGAGAGGGTTGAGGTAAGTGTCAGAATAGCCGAATATGATATTTTTGCGCGTCAGTTATTAAGCTTATTGAAATTATCATTTCATAACTGATTAGGGCGATGACCCCTGAGATTTGGGCGATCATTAATGATATTCTTATTTCCCTTAATGATATTCTTATTTCCCTTAATGATTCGTTAATGACATTATGTTTCCGAGCCCCCGCAGGTATAGCTGTTTAGAGGCTCGTCATAACTGATCCTTTGGATGGCAGTTTCTTCTTTTGTTGATAAATCTTGGTTCAAAAACGTGGTAGTGCAGTTGTTTTTTAGTTCAATTTAGGCGATATTTAGTAGTTGATAAGAGATATTTTTAAATGCTTTGAGAGATGGGAGTTATATGAGCTGTGAATGATCTAAGAAGGTCGATGAGTTCCTTATCGTTAAAGTTTAATTTCACATTGTAATGATGCGTAAAGGATGATGTGCACATTTAAATGATAAGCCAAAATTTTGATTGAAATTAACAATTCAATATTATTTAGGTTTATTCAATAGTCTTTATAAGTAAGTATCCTTTGTTGTCATCTATGACCATAAATGAGAGTAGGACCTAAAATCTTAAAAATTAATAGAGTTCCTTCTCTAGAAATAGACCAATATCAGGGGTAGTGTGAAGATCCCCTTAAACCTCAGTTGGGTCCGACGTAGGTTACCGAGGGACTTCATACTACCCCTGAAATCGGTCAATTCCTAGGGATTTTTGAACATCAAGATATTATGCTAGACTCTTTTAACAATTAGATTTCTTTTAAGGTCTAATGATTAGGTGTTATGAAATATAATGGAACCCCTGAAATCGGTCAATTCCTAGGGATTTTTGAACATCAAGATATTATGCTAGACTATTCTAACAATTACATTTCTTTTAAGGTCTAATGATTAGGTGTTATGAAATATAATGGAACCCTTGAAATTGGTCAATTCCTAGGGATTTTTGAACATCAAGATATTATGCTAGACTATTCTAACAATTACATTTCTTTTAAGATCTAATGATTAGGTGTTATGAAAGATAATGGAACGCAATGTCATTGGTTCTATTAGACCAACTTTGTGGGCTATCATTTGGTTAAGATATGGAAGCAAGAGAATTCATAACCTTGAAATTATATTCTAATACTTATAGGGATAAAATTGTGCTTACTATATGTGAAGTTCTTTGTAAATTATGCATTTTTTTTCCAAGGAATGATTTAATGGTGGAGGCTAGAGAATAATTATTTATGCTTTTTCAAATTACTTTTGTGAAGATAATTACGATTTAAGTTCAAAAACACTTCATTTCCATGTGCAGTTTGTTCTCATAAAATTTTGAAGTTCATTTAATTGAGAGAAATATTTAAAGTTGGCTTCCTATTTATCCTTCAATGCTTGAAGGATTTAGGTGAAGAAGTTTTAAAATCCTAAGAGGTCAATTTGATTTGACTAAACATCATTGTGAGTGAATGACTTTTAGAATGATTAAATTTGACTATATTCAGTTTTCAGAGGACATCTATGGTATGAATCTTTAGTAATCATGTAAGGTGTTTGAAGTTTGACAAAATTATGAATAATGATGCATTAAAGGATGATACATTTTTGGAGGTCTATTTTGCAATTGCAACTGCTTATTTGTTTTAAGTAGGTGCATTTTTAGTTATAAATCATGAAATGAATAGAAAGATACATTAACTTATATATTTTCATGTGCACTAACATAATTATTGAATTATTAGTATTGATGGATATGGAACACATATAGTCCTTTCAATATTAGCATTCTAGTTGTAATACAATTGTATTGTCTTTGCTCTATGTTAAAAATGATAAGATTCATTTTCCAATGGTTTTGGTCACTCTCATTAACGGACACATGTGTTTATTCTTGAAGGCCAAGAATGCAAAGAATGTTAACATAAATGATATAAATTTTGCAGATGGAAGTTACAGGTGGAAAAAGTGTTGAGGCTTCATCATCGATGGTGGCACCCGCAGAGGAGGAAGTTGTTGAGGGCGTGGAGAAAACAATCCCTGGGACTCCTAAAGTGCAAGCGGAGGATACATGCAATGAGTCTTTGCCACTCGATGAGCCAGACGTGGTAAGTCTAGGTGATATTTTGGACGCATGCGATCGTGCCGTAGATCAATTTGAGGTACCCATGCTTAGTCATTTTAGTGTCTCCAAGAATAGGAAGAGAAGGCTACCTGTATTTTCTGATGAGAGCTCTGAAACTGAGTATAGCTCCAAAGAAGAGTGTAGCTCGGCCTCAAGGTCATCAGATTCAATTTCAAGCCCATGGGGTCCGAAATCCTGCCAATGCGTTTGTAGTGCTCCTATGCATAGGCATGATGTGGTTTTGATCCACCTAGGTTCGGACTCAGAGGGTAGTGTTGACATTGATTGAATGTAAATAGAATATCTATTCTATGTGATCTTTCATTCCACCTATCTGATGAATTCATACACTATTGTTGTATGATTTATGTTTATTTGAATGCCACATGATAATATGGACATGTTGTTATTGCAATGTCATACATGTTATTTTCTTTCAAACTTGTAGTATATAATTTTCTTTACTTTTCATTTGATTTAAAACTGACATTTTAAAACATTGTTTGAATTTGCAGGTGGAGGAGTCACCTATCATTTTGTCTCAGATCGAACAACAACAAGATACACCTGGGACTGAAGAGACACAACAACCAGAGATAGGAGCTGAAGATGAAGGAGATTATGAGGTGGAGGACATTGACGATGATGAAGAGGAGAAAGAGTTGCTCGAGGATGAACTCCGGCGATTGCAAAAGGTCGACTCTGTAGCCACCATTGCAAGTTTAAGAATAAAACCCGAGAAACACTCAAGACTTCGAATTCCACTTTGTAGACTCATACTAATGCCCATGGTAAGGCCAACACTGTCTTCTGACTTATTGAAACTTGAGCAAGAGTTTGTTCATGGCTACCGTGAGGGAGCGGCAGTGTTCTATGTCTCTACTACAAATGAGGCTGGAGAGAGTACTGAGTTCACGGAGGACGAGGTCAATCGTTGGGACCCGTGGTGGAAGCAAGCAAATGAAGATTTCAACATGTTTGTAGAATCAATCCCCGAGCTGAGGTTTATGAAGAACCTCAAGTTTTTTGTGTGCGATGGCAATCACCGTCGCATTGCATGGATGAGTCATATTACACGGCGTTATCCTGTTGACCCAAATTGGCACATCTCGGTGGACTGCATCATTCTTGAAACAAAAGGCAGAATCGAATTGGTCATGCAAGTCATGCATGACATTAATAAGTGAGTTTCCTTCATTAGAGTGTAAATTGAATTGTGCATTGTTTTCAAAATTTTGATCTTTGTGGATTGCTTTTTTTTAAGAGACTAGATTGCCTAAATGATATGATTTTGTTACAGGTCAACTGAAGATTCTCATGTGAAGACAAACTTGGTGCACACACTCTACCGCGTTCAAAAGTATGGACGACTGCCATTGGCCAAATTTATGGAGATGCTTAGACCTTCTGAGAGGAAGCGGTGTGGTAGCCAAATTGGGAGGAAGACGTGGTACTCTATGCCTGTCGACGTCTTTACAGCTTTCAATTTCAGGGTGAGGACTAAATTTAATAATTATAATTTATTTGGTTCATTTGTACTTGTGTGGCTTTATTGATGTACTTCGATTTTGAAGATAATTTGAATTTGATTTATTTTTACAATGCCACAGCAAGAGATATCTCACGCGGCGGATAGCGCTGCACGAAAATATAATGAGATCACACCATTCGAAGAGAAGAGTGACCAGGGGATTGCAAATGCCATGAGGTCTGGAGCAAAGGAGAAGTCGACCAAGCTGTATGTGAAGATGGGAAAGTTATTATCTGTGGCAAATCCGGCACTAGGTCCAGAATTTCTTGAAGAGGTAATTGTTGTGTATGATTTTGCATTTGTATTTAGTTTATTTCATTTGAAATAATCTTTTTATCAGTTCAATTACTAATTTCATTTTGTAGGTTGAGAAACACTGGACTTGCAATGAGGTCCCGGAGATGACACTCGAGAAGCTACAAATGGTGGCAACATGTAACGCGACATCCAGCCAGAAGCTGAAGTACTTGAGATGGTGGAATTCATCCATGCCTTCTCGAGAGGCACGAAAGTTTCCACCACGGCCAGTTTCTGAAGAGAAATTGTTGCCCTTCCTCCACAAGTGTGTGTGGTGGTCTGGGGTAAGTTTTAGGATGTTGAAATTTGATATGTCATATGTCATGTCTTCATTTTAGAAGTTCACGTACTGCTCATGTCTATTGATTGTTACATATGTTTTGTAACTATGTCAATATGAATTTCTCGAATACTCTTGCAGATTGAAGATGCCGCTCAAGAGTACTTTGAGAACGTGGTGAGGAAGGACAACCTACAAATCAACATGGATGTCCCACTTGAGCCAGAGTCACTTGCACAATACATTGAAGGATGGAGGAGAAAAATATGGGAGCAAGGATTTGGGCCGTTCTTGAAAGGGGCAAATTCTTTCAAGAAGTCTGACTCCTTTTCAAATTATGATGGATCAGACCTTGCCGTGCGAAGAGTGCTTTTTCGGTGAGTTAAATTGGATTGTCCATCATTTAATATCTTTGTTATGAAAGATTTGAAGGCGTAGTGATTTTCTGTTCATGTGAAGTTTAATTAATTTTCAAGTAATGACTTCAATTATAATCATGATGTAAGTCATGTAACCAAAAGTAGGGATACCATGAGGTACTCCTAAAACCTCCGTCGGGTTCGACGAAGGTTTCTGGAGTACCTCACGGTACTCCTACTTTTGGTTATCCCAAATATTTTACAGAATTTTTAATTTTTTTTTCTCATTTTTTTTCATTGTCTACAATAATTTTTATATTTTTCTGAGGTCCGTGCTATGATGTTGTCATATGATTTAGAATGCTAGAGTTAGTAGAATAATGTAATTTAGATTTTCTATTGAGAATAGTTTAATATTAGTAAATGACCAAGTCTTGGTTGCTTTCTTGGTGCATTGAAGAGAGGAAATAAATAAATGAGAATGGACCTGAAGTAGGAGTACTATTAAGACATAAAAGAACATTTGATTTTTTTTAATATATTCTAGTTCATTGTAATGCCATTTACTTATTGTTATTCTTTGAAATGGTTGACTAATTTTGATGTGCTAGTTTTATAATTTGAATGCACAATGGAATAGTTCTTTTGCACATGGGAATTGACTATTTTCAGCATGTTTGTTCATTTGTCAGATACTTCAAACTTGAGCTTGTACCAAAGAAAGCATTATTACGAGAGGATCTTCCACCTTTCTTGTCCTCATGGTTGGATCGAAGTTCCCCAGAGTGTATGTATACAGCGGCCCACCTTCGAACATTTACCACTGCAAATCTTACTGGAGGAGGGTGGTATTTGGATTGCCCCGTGACATTCACTCATCCAACGGAGGTTGGACTTCGGAAATCATTTGACGGCCTCGATGTTATTGATTTAGAGGTTCCGGAGTTTGCCGATCTTTTTGACGTTCAGAAAAAGAGAGCTATCGCACGTAGAATGGTTGCTGATAAGAAGAAAGAGGGCAAGGAACAAGAGATTAGGGCAAACAAGGAGAAGAAGGAAGTTGAGCGTTTGGCAAAGTTGGCAGAGAAGGAGAAGGATGCTGAGAAGGAGGGAAAGGGAAAAGGCAAAGGAAAGAAGAAGGTTGAAGGAACTGATCAAGTTCCGGTATCTTCAACAGTGGACCAAGGCTCTCAAATGCAATCAGGCTCACGTAGTGGAGTGAAGAGGAAGGCCGTTTTACCGGAGCTCACTGAGGAAATGCTTACGCAAGGCACTGAAGTCATCGTCATTGGCGATGATGATGAGGTGAACTCGTCAGATTCGATCCTCAACGTCTCCATCACTGATGTGATGGACAATGAGGATAAAGAAGGGAGGACATGCTACAAAGATATCATGGACTTTGTAGAAAAGGTGAATGTCCATGTTTTGAATGTTCAAGTTCATTATTTGTATTGCATGTCATGATTGTAATATATACTAATTGTTGTTTTTTGGCATGATATTTGTTTGTAGTTGTCAACTGAGAAAGTTCAAAAGAACGGTGGTGAAGTGACTTGTCAACCTGGAGTTGATCTAATTTTTTTTGACTGCCACGAAAATCTACCTGTCCCAGGGGTTTCGTTTCCAACAGATGTTGTGCCAAAGTGGAACGCTGATAAAGAGTATGAGGGAATTCAAGAAGCTTTTCATTTTGCAGAGAAACATTTACAAGACCATGGGTGTATTGTGATATTTCACTCATGGAGTGCTAACGTGAAGGGCGTCATTGCTGGACTATGTGAGGTGTATCCAATTCTGAAGAAAAAAGAGTGGTTAGGCATTAATCGTGTGCACTTGACTTCGGGCGTGGACCCCTCAAACACGGTATACTTCATTTATTTCGTTTTCATTTAAGTGACATCATGTTTAATGTACTATGTTATTCATTTCTGATGTGTTTTTTTATTTAATTCTTGTAGACGCTAAAGTTTGGGATCACACTCTTGGTGAAAGACCTCGATCGGGGAGGTAAATCGAAATTCAGTTTCCATCAAACACAATCGATGAAGAAAGCAAAAATTGACCTCAAACGTGATGATACCTTAATCAACTATATCACGGAAGATACAATGTTGATGAATGACCGTGTACCATGGCGTGGTCCTCGTGAGAAGGACGCAAGATTATTGCAGTTTCTCATTGAAGGGACAACAATTGAAGGGGATTTGGTTTTTGACTGCACTACTGCTACTGGTAAGTTTTAAATTCAATGATTCTTTATTGAAAACCTACTTCATGTACAAATGTTTCAATTGATAAATTGCATATTGTTTTTATCAGGTGCATCGATTACGGCATGTCGTGGAACCGGACGCCACATTGTAGCTTTGGAGGAGGACAAAGATATCTTCAAAGATGTTTTATTTCCCATGCAAAGGACCAATCCAATTGTGGTGACGACGTATAACTCTGTCAAGGTTGCAGCGTCTCAAGATCCGGATGCAATGAACATCGTGGTTCACAAATTTGCTCGGAAGACTAAATCCAATAAGTAAGTTTTCAGAGATCTTAATTGAATATAAGCATACAATTATATATGTTTCTTGATTGTAATATGCTTTACTGTGTTTTTGCAGCCGTAAGGGGGTGATGTCAAAAGATTCAATGATGCAGAATCAAATGCTTCTTCTTAGCCCAGAGAGGTCTTTTGATCTGCCAATTTATGCAGAGCAATTGGCATCGGCATTTGTGGACTTTGGTTGTTCTAAAAGAAAAAAGCGTAGGGATACTTATGCTTTGAATGTTTTAGAATTCTTAGATGTTAGTGCTTCTAAGGGTGGAGAGACTTCTGAGTCATCTACCAACGAGGATTCCACAAATGAGTCTACTATGACTTAGATTCACGTGATTGACATATCTCGTGAGTTATTGTATCGAGTGTTGATTTTTTAAATGAGTGGATTTGTGTGTTTTATGGCTAAACCATTTTGAGCATTACATATTTTGATTTATAGTTCTGCTACTTGTTATA
Source organism: Rhytidiadelphus loreus (assembly GCA_947034895.1). NCBI lineage: Eukaryota > Viridiplantae > Streptophyta > Bryopsida > Hypnales > Hylocomiaceae > Rhytidiadelphus > Rhytidiadelphus loreus. The sequence continues at coordinate 67,315,174 of OX344762.1, forward strand.
TCAATCATCATCACATATAATTGCATGTTACAACTGAAAATTGTTAAAAACTTTTGTAGGTGACTTTAATTTTGTTATAATTAATTGATATTTTTTAAATAAAAAAAATACTCACATCCATGGTGATAGGTCCTTCATACATTTTTTTCCAAAAAAAATTTTCCACTCATGGGCTCACAGGTTCACAAGCTCGCACGCTAGCAACCCTGGTTTACGAGCATGGTCGTACATACTAACATACCCATTTCGCCCGTGATAAAACACTTGGCGCATAAACCAACGCAGACACATGTCCCCAGCATTGGGGTCCCCATTCCGAACTTCCAGTACAACAATGCCCACGTCGTCCTTACCCAACCTGTTCCTCCCATCAATGCAAGCGTTTGGGTCGGCAGTGATGATGATCACTTCCGCGAAGTCCGAGCCGTCCGCGTGTCGTGCGAGTAGGGCCTTACCAGACCATCCGTCGCGGGCAATGCCTTCGCAATCCGGAATGGGACTAGTGTCCTCGTCCTCCGCGGCCACTGCCTCCAAGTCCACATCCTCCTCTTCACATTCTTTGAAACCCTGAGCGTCGAAGGATTCACAAATGACATTTGCACAATGTAAGCGAAACGAAACGAAGACTTGCGAACGACAGAAAAATCAAGATGGGCTCGATAAAAAAACGCTGCACCTCGTCGCCGTCGGATTCGCTAGAAGAAGTCATACGCCACAACGAAGATTCCTGCAATGGAATCGCGTGGAAGATATACTCAGGGCTTTTGATAGGATGGTCGCGGTCATAGAATGAAATGTCAAAGAATTGGCAGGGGCCCACAGCTTGTACGAAGTAATTGCCGATGCGTGGCTGCCAGACGCGAAGGCAAATTAGATGACGTATAGGCACGAATCAAGTCTCTTGAAGAAACAATTCAAATCTCGGTATTCCATAAGGACAAAGATAAAAAAAAAAGTTTCATGTACATAACTACTGAGCGAAATGTCAGACAGTCAAGGGTACAGGCCAGAAAAATATGGTGACTGCCAATGCAAGAAGAAATAAACCGATTCAACAGATCAGAGCGCCCGCCATGAACACAACTAGACTCGGTCGTGTCACACAAGATAAACAGGATCAATGCTTGAAGTGCCCACTCACAATTGTTTCCAAGAAAGCTGTCGGGTCTCTGGTCTCTCCAATTCAGTTCAGAGCGCCCTCTCAGAACTGGATCCAGGTTACCGATTGGCGAGACCATGGCTAGGGAAATCCACATCAGAGCGGGCGCTCTGAACTGAATCGGACCGAAACCTGACTAAGTCCACGTCTACGAAAAAAAGGTTTACGGCGCCCGCTCTGAACTGGGTCCTTACAGAATGGCGAGACCATGGCCACGGAAATCCAAATCAGGGTGGGCGCTTTGAACTGAATCGGACCGAAAACTGACTAAGTTCACATCTGCGAAAAATAGGTTTAGGGCGCCCGCTCTGAACTGGGTCCTTACAGATTGGCGAGACCGTGGCCACGGAAATCCAAATCAGGGTGGGCGCTCTGAACTGAATCGGACCGAAAACTGACTAAGTCCACGTCTGTGAAAAATAGGTTTAGGGCGCCCGCTCTGAATTGGGTCCTTACAGATTGGCGAGACCGTGACCACGGAAATCCAAATCAGGGTGGGCGCTCTGAATTAAATCGGACCAAAAACTGACTAAGTCCACGTCTGCGAAAAATAGGTTTAGGGCGCCCACTCTGAACTGGGTCCTTACAGATTGGCGAGACCGTGGCCACGGAAATCCAAATCAGGGTGGGCGCTCTGAACTAAATCGGACCGAAAACTGACTAAGTCCACGTCTACGAAAGAAAGGTTTAGGGCGCCCGCCCTGAACTCATTGCTGGCATAGTGTGGACCTCACGATTAAGTTCAGAGCGCCCGCTCTGAATTGAAAAAGGCACCAATCACGAACGCGACTTTGGAGGCATCAAAAAGGTTCAGAGCGGGCGCACTGATCCATTCTGACGCCCCAAGTGGAAGACAATACTAATATTGAAACCCGTCAGGGCACCCCCACTGACCTATGCGGGGCCCAACCACTCCGGTCATTCACTATGGTCATGAGCACATGTGCAGCTTCGGGATAAATAACAAGTGAATGAACTATACTATCAAGAATGTTTTTGGATTTCGAGACACCATCTTCACACGTCGATGATGCACGCTCCAATGAAGCTCATAAACAATCGGGGGAACTACACAATTTGTATGCATGAATTCAACTATTGTGAATGCAGGAATCCAATTCTTAGGCTACACTGATCATGAGTTCAAGGAAAGCACGAAAAGGAATTGCGCTCATCACATGAATTCGGATTCCGAGAATTCATAATTCTAGGAAAAGGAAATCTTAGCTGTCCACTACGTAGTACTACTAGCCATTTGCGATTCAATCACTCGGGAATTGCAATTCGCGAAGACGCTATAGGCAAGCGCAATCAAGGAATCATTCAAACAATGGACCTCTAAATGAACGACTTCTACACATGTACCAAGACTAAACCCTAATCGGTCTCAATGCACGGACGCGACATGAAATGCATGGAGTGAAAATCAATGGAAGCGTACCTCCAATTATCAAGGTCCGATTCGGTGGAGGTCCACCAACAGCAAAAATTCGAACTTCCCAACTTGCTACGCGCAAAGCTGCAAGACATGAAATTCACCACAATAAAGCGCAAATAGACGAGGCCGTCGAAAATCGAAAATCAAACATCGAGACTTTCAAGAGGAAAACAATCGAAATGAAAAGCACCTTTCACTTCCAAGGTGATGAAGGAAGCTGAGCAAACGGAATGGAGAGGTCGACGGGTCGAACGCGAAGGCTGAGAAATCACCGTACACTTCAGTGGAGAACTGCCAAAGGTTGCTTCGCAACTTCTGTGTGTCTCCCAAAAAAAATGCAGGAATACACTTTGACACCGGAAAACCTAAAACCGCCGATAATATGCGACGAAGAGGAAAGAGGACGCCAACCTCACACTGGAAGTGAAAGGTAGTTAATGCGATTTTAACGTATTTTTAATTGTAAGTTGGAACTAATAAGGTGGAAGCACCCCAAATCAACAGTTTAAAGAATTCAGCATATTTGGAGACAACATTTCAGGAAATTAACATTTTCGTGGTGTTCAAAAAAATGAAGAGGTTTCTGGGACTTTCAAAGTTTCAGTCCTCTAGACCACTGGAACCGTCCTGAACGTGGACCCAAATCTGAATTCTGACAAATTCAGCACTTACCCAATCACAGTGAAGAGAGGAGAAAGCGTTATGACACTTGTCAAAGACCATTCAATAAAAGCCCAGGGATGGTTTGATGTCCATCTAGGAACAGGGATTAGGTACAGGTGTCATATTGGGTGCTCCCACCTTAACCCCTAACTGCCTCATCGACCATATATGGTCGATCTGAAATTTCAGGCTCATTTTGAAGTGGGCAGTTCAATTCGTTTGCCCGTTTTAAAATTGTTTTTGGGCAGTTTTTAGGGTTAACTATTCAAAACTTTCATTTTTCACTGAAAAAGGTACATATTTGAGTGTTGAGAGGTCTCCAAAGCCATTTATGTCCGTTAATGGAAGAGTAAAGCTTGCTAATTTTACTTCATTTTTCAACTTTCAGCAATTTCACTTGATTTGAGATCTAAAAACTTTCACTTATTCATTTGCTTTGAAAATGGTCCCAATCGAAAGAGTGAAGTGTTTTCATGATTTTCACCATTGAAAATTTAAACAAGCAAGTGTTGATTTGGAGTTATTTGTGAATTATACTTATTAAAAAAATTGCATCTCAACAATTGCAAGGTGGATTGTGTAATGAGTTTAATAGCTTTTCAAGTGATATTAAGTTTTTTGAAAGGGTATTTTAGTGTGCTAACACAATTTGTAGTTGTTCATGTTACTTCTAATCCCAAAAAGCTTTTATGTGCAAATTTCTGAAACATTGTGGAGAGGGACAACATATTAAAAATAGAAAATGTACATTTCTCTTATTATAATCTCACAACTCTTATGGAATTTTGCACTCAAAATTGGTGTGCATACTAATAAGCAAGCTCTTTAAACATCCGTACGGTTAGATTTTGAAAATAGATCATTTTGTTTCAATGGAGATAACTATAAGCCCATGTTCTTTTTTCATGGGAAAAACACACTTGAAAAGGCTTAGGCACTTAGGGGTTAACCCTGGAGCGCTCCGACGTCCATTTTTTGGACGATGTACAGACTGAAATTTAGTTTTTTTTCTCATCACTGTTTGGATGAAAGTCATCTAATTTGTGGTGATACTTTGTCAAGTTTTTGTCCTATCTAATGGTTGGATTTGGTGTTACTAGAGTTCATATTTTTCTTAAATTATAAATGTGAAAGTTTATCAAGCCAAAAATTGCATTGATTTTTGTTCAAAACTGAGTTTGCAAGATTGAGGTCATAGATTTTAAGAACAAAAAAATTTCAAAAAATCACCCCATGAAGAGAACCTCATCTGGAATCCATTCCAACAAGTTTTACTCAAAAAATGATAATAGTCTGCTTGTAATTGAATTCAGAAGATATTTTGAATTTTTTTTTCCAAAATTTTGCAAAAAATATTGATGGTAGCATAGGTGAATCTAACCGCGGAGATGGAATCTGAAATTCATAATCTACAACTTTTATTTGTATATCATGTCCAAAATATTCTTCCAAATAGTACTTTATAATGATTTTTCCCAAGTAGCCAATTATGGAGATGGATCCAGATGTTCTAGGGTTAAATTGAATTGATATGTATTTTGCATGATTTAGAAAGCGTCATGAACAGTTGAAGTTGTCATTTGATCCATTCACTGTAGTTTCTATATTCTTTACAGCTACAGTCTACGTGCGTAATGAGCGACAGATGCACTTTTGGCTTATAAAATCGCCAAAATTTCATTTTCACTGCGAAAATTCTGAAAAACACACGGAATAAGAGCTCCTCTTCTTCCTCTAGCCATGAAAGTAAAATTACATACTTTTGGTTTCACTGGCTTCTCAAAACAGGCCTATCTAATAGATAGTATATAAAAAATCTATAATTATGTAATAAAAAATCTATATATAAAGTTTAGAGTTTGCCAAAGGTGTACTCAATTTAATGAATACATGCAATTCTGATGGCAATTGGACTATATTGTGGTCCTATAACAAATTATCAAAGTAAAAAATAGGATTAGCATAAATTAGTACTACTAGATTCTTGTATATGAATGCTATATATTCTAATAGTGTCAAAAGTCAAATTGAATGTTCTAGCATAAAGCCACCTCATTTCATTAACTAGTATAGTACTAACTAGGTTTACTAAAATTCGTTAGAAAACCTGACCTCATTTGGACATGACAAAGGTAGGACTTGACAAATACAATGACAAACCTCGAATTTTTCCAATGGGATTCGATTTTGCAGCCGCGAGTACACCTTGTCAGTCCTTATTTTAGGCAAAAGGAATTATAGATGTCACTTGCCAGGGACTCATGCTTCCGCAACTACTGCAGAAATATATAACAATTGAGATAATTGAAATAGATACCTTTGAACAGTGACATGGGTCAGTCCACCGATGTTTTTTGGAGGATTGAATTTGATGGAAATTTGAGAAATTTAGATGGATTTGCGAATGGAACTTTGCATTGTACTTTACAGCTAATATGGGATTTAAATTGGATAAAGGGACGGTGTTCTTACATTCTTTCTTAAAGTAGAGCTTCCACCATTATAAAACTTCGAGTAGACAGATTTGTTAATAATTATACTGTTCTGCTACTTTTAGTTACAGGTTATAGGTTGATATAGGTTTTGTACTGTGGGGTTAAGGGCTTTGAGTTCGTGGCAACTGTAAGGTCTACGCTTAAGTGGTAAGGTTGTTCAAGGAAATTAAGTTCAAATCTAATTATAGAGTACTAGAAATACAATCACCTTGTAGATTAGCAAAGCACAAAATTGAAGTGCAACTTGAAAATATTATTCACCAAAGTCCCAGGATCATTTGTCCAGCCAAAAAACACTATAGAATGCAATTTCTATAACAAGGACCAAAATTGTAATATACACATATCTATCCGTGGGAACTTCTATTAGACTATTATAAGATTGACTGTGTGGAATAGATTTCACCTTGTTCAACTTCCTCAGAACTTAACTTATAACCTTTGCTCTATTGGTTTTGACTTTCTAATCTTTTGTGATAAGGATAATTATAAGTTAATGATGTACTAAAAATTATAAAAAAACAAATGAATGTTTCTACTCATTAAAAAAAAATTCAATAGAATTGAGATTCAAGAAATAGATTCAAGAAAAATGTTTGTGTTTTACGGTAGAATTGAAATACACCAATGTCTATTGTGAGGTTGTTGGAGCTTCAAAACTTGACCATGTGAACAACTTTCTTTTTCCAAATATAAAAATGGAGGTGAGAAAAAAATCCTAAAAAAATCCTAAAAAAATAATATTGTTCATAATTTTCATAATTTTCATGAAATAGATATGAATGGAATAAATCATAGATTCCCATGTACATATTAATAACTAAGTTACTAAATATTATGTGTACAATGTAGAAATTAAAGTAGAAATTCATTTAGAAAAATAATGTAATATATTGAGACTCGAGGTCCCGGTCCAATGACCATATTGTCTCCCAAAGGGAAAATGGTACTTTATGGGTTAATGTGTACAAACACTTTTAACATGACATTGTATCGTTCTTCATTGTCTATAGAGCTTCCTTGGTCCTGTATGAGTTCATTATCAGTAATCCGACTTGTTGTGCATTATCCCATTTTTGTTAAATTTGGACTTCTAGAACCTTTTGGTCTTCTAAGCCTTCTATATTTAAAAGAGTTAAAATTAAGTAACCCCTAAAGGATCTGACTGTGTTTTTTGGTTGTATAGAAATTTTGGGTAGGTGCCTTCGAGTGGAAATTTTCATATTTGGGGCGAGAAGATCTTTTATACGCACCAAACTTCATTACATTTGGAAAGACAAATCAAAAGTTATAGCCTAATAGGTTACTTTCTATCATAACTGGGTAGTTTGGGCACATCAGAAAAAATCACTTTTTTCATATATAGAAATTTGATTCTCTAGAGTTTCATATATTGGACAAGCTTTGGATCATGACATTAAGATCAATGAGTCAAAAGTTATGAGGATTTTTTGTTTGGGGGCAATTTTGGATTTCCTACTTAATACTCTAAAATAAACTTTGAAATCCTTTATCTTACCCCATTTTCAATATTTTGGGACAAGAATAAAATCGTAGGATGTAGATACATTATTAAAACTTTTAGACCATTGGGGTTGGAAATTTTCAATTCCATATTGAAATTGTAAATAATACAGTATTTTTAATCATTCTCTACTACTTATTAGTTTTTTCCTATATGTTGTACTATTCCAAAGTATCTGAATTCTTCAAGCATGTGGCCAACTTGTCTAAGAAAACAAATCTAAGGAAGCACCACCATTTACGTCATTTTATTATTAAAAATGTGAGCTTGTGAAATGCAATTGCCCTTCTTTTCTTAGGGATCCGGTAAAAAAAAAGATGTTAGTTCATTTGAATGCTTATATCTTGCAATCCACCTGGTCGAAATGTTTGAAATTGCCACCACATGATTTTGATAGTACACAATACAAGATCCTATGGTAAAATATGTCCCAAAAAAAAAAACCAAAATTTTGGTACTTGTACTAGACATGGCGGTTTTGGAGCGTTTCTGGTGAATATATAGTGAATGTCCTTTAAGGGTTAATGAGCATCTCAAATCTCGGTAATTTTTTTAAACCTTTCACTAAAAATAATTATGACAAGGAACTATATATAATGAAATCCAAAGAGATGAGGGGGAAGCAACATAATTTGGAGAAGATGTTAATGTATAGGACATGTAGAATTTATGATCAAATTAAATTTTGAACCACTATAATAATCAATTTTAAGGTGGTGCTCAGAAATCATGTTCAGTTAAAACCCTGTATATAATTTAGACCATTGCACTTCCCAAAACTGTATAAATGGCTGTGACAATGAAGTGGAAAATAATACTTATGTCATAATCGTACGGAAGATGTATAATCCAAGACCAAATTTTATTTAATACCTTCTTATTTTTGGTTTTGGACATACAATTTGAAAACCATGAGTCAAACTCTATAGTTTATAGTAAGTTTGAAAACCATGAGTTGAACTCTATAGTTTACAGCTTGAAAACCATGAGTCAAACTCTATAGAATTCCTTAAAGCGTGAGATTATAGGATGACTATGAATGCTCCATTGCTTTTACATTATGAATCCTATTGATAGAATGGTACCAATGAATGCCTTCAATCATTGGAATGTACAACAATAATGCTCTTATTTGAAGCCATTCATGCTTGTAATCATGCCTTAGGATGCCGAGAGGTGCATTAAGCGAGTTTTCAAGCCTCAAAAAGGCCGTTTCATCCCAATTCTATGAAGATTGTTCTGTTGCCCATAATATTTAATAATTTTAAAATTTTTAAGAAATTAAAGAAATTCTAAGAAATTCAAATATTTAAAGGAATACAAAAATTTAAAGAAATTTAAAGAAATTTAAAGAAATTTTAAAATTTTAAAATTAATTAATTTTTTTAAAATTTTAAGAAATTAAAGAAATTTTAAGAAATTTTAAAAATTTAAAGAATTCAAAAATTTAAAGAATTCAGAAATTTTAAAAATTTCAGAAATTTCAGAAATTCATAAATTAAAGTTTAGAAATTTTAAAATTTTAGAAATTCAAAAATTCAAAAATTCAATTTGCAATTTATAATTTTTATTTATATGCTTTTATTTAAAAATAATAATTAAAGAATATGTTGCCGATGAGGTCATCTCCCAACCACATCAGCATGTTGATTTGGCAGCATGGGAGTGCTTGGGAACGTTGTAATAACTCAGAGTCTTCTGCAGGGCTGAAATCTCTTCTAATGGACATGATGTCTATCTATGTTTTATGCAATTCAGTAGCTTTTCCAATTGAAGTGGCTGATTATATTTAATTTTGCTATTTTTGAACTAGTTTAAAATATCTCTTGAGAATTTGAATTTTTTTTGGGTATCCATGTACTATATGAAAATGATGAGCCATGTTTGATAGTACCCTAAACCGAAATTTCCAACGTCTCAAAATTTGTGGGACAATGAACATGAAAATAATATATATAATTTGTAAATGCATGTTAAGAACAATCCTGTAGACTTCATGACCAAATGAAATGTAACCACCTATTATTTATTTCCTTGGAAATATTCATAAAAACTTATGGCAGAATATGTTTTGTTTTGTTTTTCTAAAATGGCAGTCTAGGTAGATTAAAAAAAATCTCTTCATTCGAAAAGATTTCAGTTTAAAAATTGTTTTCTATATTTGTATATTTTTGGAGAATATTGAATCAGTCTATTTTTATGATTGAGTCAAAATTCATGAGGATTTTTTTGTTTGGCTTTGTTGGTTTTGCATTCAATAGTCTAAAGTAAACTTTGAAGTCTTTTATCTTACTCAATTAATTTTTGGTACGTGTCTTTTTGGTACTTGTTAATATAAAAATGACGGTGTTTTAGAGGTTAATAGGGTCAATAGAAGACAAAGTAAAGATTCCCTCGGACTACTAATGCAGTATATTAAAAAATTAGAATTGATTGTGACTTTTGTTGCCATGTGCAAGCATTCTCTTCCAATAATGTTTCACTCCAACTGCATAGGCAACTTTATTGAATAAAGCACGTGTTCTTTTTAGTTACCGCGAAGGTAGACTCTTGAAATTGTATCATTTATGTAATTCTTCCTTAGAATTTGTTATTACATCCACGGTCAATTTCTCTTTTTGTGGGTGAATTGGAGTGACACATCCTCCCACATGTATTGCATTGAATTTCGTATAGTGTTTAGCTTGAGTCAAAGATAAAAAATACAATTATAAAGAAAGAGTAGCATACCAAAATTAACATATAGTTACGATAAAACCTAATTTACATTTATCGTCGATTTCATTCAAGTTCCCATAATAAAAAATCTATATGTAGAGTGAAAAGTTCACTTTCAGTGTATTCCATTTACTGAAAAATCTTATCCTTTAATTTCTATAGGAGTCATCACAACTAATACTAAATAGTGTGATTCATTATTTATTTCACTATTCAAATAGCATTTTCACGTCCAATATGATTATGTGGTTTAAAATTTGTAAATCATGAAAACATTCAACTAGTATTTATTAAATTAAGCCAAATTTCATGTGCATTCATATGCGTGTGATGAAAGTGTGATCACCATAAATTTGTATAAAAGGACACAACTGGAGAAAACTAAATATTTCTATCGAGATAGCAAAACGGATTTGTTTCACGGGAATATATATTATTTTCAATTGGTGCCCAGGAACAAAAGTGATGCCCAAATAAGCTCAAAACAAGGGAGAGGGGGCAACAAATTTTTGTATTGCAAGAATTACAATTCGGAATTTTTTTGGTCCTTATACATTATATTTTTTTGGACATTAAAGTACAAGGCAAGGTTGTTGCCCACATTTTGTTAATTTCACGTACAAGGTCATTTAATGTGACCACCAATTGCATCTTTTTTTGGGAGTCGTTAGTTTAGGAATAATTGCAACTTGCACCACGTGTTTTCCATTTCTTTATACTGGAACTCTATGACTTCGTATTTTGTAGCCCCTAAAGGACCATTGTCCCTTCGGGGGACAAATGCGTTTTCGGGCAGGTACCTACGGGCTGAAATTTTCTCCTAATTTTTTGAAATTTTTTTTGCACGTCGAAAAGTTGATTAGCTTTGTGGGAATATAATTTTTTTCAAAATCGGTGCCTAGGAACAATAGTTATGACCAAATAAGCTCAAACGAGGGGACGGCGGGTAGCTCAGGCAGCCGGAAAAAATGGACAAAAATTTGAATTTTTTTTTTAATATTATTTTTTCTCATAGATTATATTTTTTTGTAGCTGGAAAGCTTTGATTCATTTCATTTGGATATGTGATGAGAAAGTTATGGACATTCTTGTTTTTTGGGCGATTAGAGCATCTTCATTGTTGAAAAAAATTACTTGTAGGACTCATTTATGAATGCAATATCTCAAATTTTTAATTTTTTTTTTTTTTTTGCATGGTTTGATTTACTTGCTAGAACAATCTCACCATAGGGATTAGTGCATTTGAATTCCATGTGAAATATAAGAATATTTCAGATTTTCCTTCTATCTCGTACCTACTTCTACTTAACAATTTTTTTAAGAATGATAATTAATGTTTTTTTGAACCTTTTTTTTTATGTAGACTCTCAACTCAATTTTCCACTATAAAGATTTAAAGCTCAAACTCTGTAGTGCAAAAATTTTAAGTTTAAAATGTTCAAAGTCAAAAAATTTAGTCCCGCAATGTGCTGAAAAACTTGTTTTTCCTACTTTAAACGCAGATATCTTTCAATCTAAGCGGGCAAAAATTCTGAAATTTTTGCCACACACTCTCATACTAGTAAAGTGTAAGATCCTACGGTTAGATATGAAAAAATAACGGTTTTTCAATTTTTTTACTCCTTGCCATAGATATGGCAGTTTTGAGTGTTATTAGGTAGAAAAAAGGGCTTTGTCCTTTAGGGGTTAAATTTGACTTGTGAGAAGAAGGTTAAAAGTTTTTTGCAGTTTTAACACCCTCACGGTCAAACATTATAATCTTTCACTGTCTAAGTGTTGTTGTTTTCTTTACTTTTCCTATGAGATCTCCAACATGAGGTCAAGTTGAAATTCCTACGGTTACAATTTTACGGAATTTATACAACTTAATATGGAGATGTTGGCATTTTGGTTAATTTATAGGAAATTCCAAGTTAATCAAAATGGGCCGCAAGCTTGGATCCGGGTATAGGTCGGGTATAGAGTGTCCGGGTATAGGCTGTCCAAGTACCAGGAGGGCCGGTCATCAATCTGGGCTAGTTGCGTGAGACCACACATAGGGTTTGGTGCTCCCGAAGAAGCGTTTTGTTTGTTTTTTCACAGTCTTGCGCCGGGCTCGTGATTTGGCAGTTCTTCAGTGCCATTCGTTTGTTTTGAGATTCCGCCTTGGGGGAGTTCGTGTGTTTAGGGTTCAATCACGCTGTTTGGATCAGAGAGAGCGGTCTTGGAGAATTTCAATTTCTTGTGGGAGAGTCGAAGGTGCGGTAGTGCTACAGCAGGGTTTTGCGATTGATTCTCCAAGTTAGTTCCAGTTTCGGCGATTGAGGGTCCGCTTTTCCTGTGCGCGTGAAAGTGCGGCGCTGTGAATGTTCAGGGTTGAAGGGAGCAACAGTCTACACTGCGGAGTTGTTTCGATCATTCAATCAACCACGGTGCTTCTTGTGGAGGGTTTAAGGTGCAATCGATTCTTCCAGTTCTTTCTAGTTTCTGGAATGTAGTGCCAGAAATTTCTGTTTGCGTGATGGTTTAGCATGTGAGACTTTTGGACTAAAGGGCGGAGCGAGAGTTCACACTGCGGAGTTTAGTTTTGATCATTGAATCAATTGCGGTGTTTGCATCTTTCAGGGTTCACCGTGCTTGAGTTTGTGTTTGGAGGGTTTTACTTTCTTCTGTGAGAGTTCGCGTGGAAGTGCAGCATCGAACTGATTTTGCGCGGAGGGTTTACAAGTTGTAAATATACGGTGAGTTCATCTTTTCTTCAGTCTTAGGATCTGCTCAGGTTTTCGCTAAGCTTGGATTTCCAATATGTGATGGTCTGTCTGTGCCTGGGTTTGCTTAGGATTTGACAGAGCTTGGATTTCTGATGTTTTTTTTGTTTGCTGCATTGATGAAATTGTCTGGAACTCTATAATTTTGATTTTAGGGTTTACTATTGTTGTCTTAGGGTTTGGAATGTCTGTATTTGCTTTGGTTTGCTCAGGGTCTCATTGAACTCTACATTCAGTGCCAGGAATTCCTATGCGCATGAAATTTTAGTGTGAGTGTTCGGCGTGAGTTGTAAATATATCGGGAGTTTATCATTTCTTCAATCCTCTGGTTAGCTTAGGATTCGGCTAAGCGGGAGCCAGGGTTTGTACAGCACTTGTGTTTCTAAACTATGAGGGATTTGTTTCATGAATGTAGGTCTGGATTTGGTGAACCTCGAACGAAGGCATTACCGTGAGTGCATTACTATTGGCATTGCTGCAGTTCTGGTGCAGGGGTGAAATCTGTAGCTTGGAGAAAGCAGGATTTGCAAATTGCAGCGACTTCAGTGATACCAGGTACATTTGTTACCCCTTCAGATTGAGCATAGAACGACATAGAAATCGCACTAGGACTATGGGTGCCTGTAACCGCGCACCTTCAAAGCCGCATATAATACTTTGGAGCGCCCACCCTAAACCTTCCCAAGCCTTCTTGGGTGCTTGGAGGATTAGAGCGGGCGCTCTGAACCATTCCAAGCCCGGGAAGATCAGAGCGCCCGCTCTAATCCTCAGAATGCTGTTTTGAATGAAAGAGAGCGACGTGAATTGTACCTAGTCGGGGAGGATCAGAGCGCCCACTCTGAACCTGCCCAAGCGATGATGGGTGCATGGAGAATCAGAGCGGGCGCTCTAAACCATTCCAAATCCTGGAGGATCAGAGCGCCCGCTCTGATCCTCTCGGAATGCTGCTTTGAACGAAAGTGAAATTATTTAATCATTCCTAGTTGGGGAGGATCAGAGCGCCCGCTCTAATCCTCTCAGAATGTTGTTTGATTGAAAGAGAAATTGTTGAATTCTACGTAGCCGGGGAGGACCAGAGCGCCCGCCCTGAACCTCTGAGAATGCAGATTTGAATGAGAGAGAGATTATAGAATCACACGTTGTCGGGATGAATCAGAGCGCCCGCTCTGATCCTCTAAGAATGCTGTTTGATTGAAAGAGAGATTGTTGAATTCTACGTAGCCGAGGAGGACTAGAGCGCCCGCCCTGAACCTCTGAGAATGCAGATTTGAATGAGAGAGAGATTATAGAATCACACGTTGTCGGGATGAATCAGAGCGCCCGTTCTGATCCTCTCAGAATGCTGTTTGATTGAAAGAGAAATTGTTGAATTCTACGTAGCCGGGGAGGACCAGAGCGCCCGCCCTGAACCTCTGAGAATGCACATTTGAACGAGAGAGAGATTATAGAATCACACGTTGTCGGGATGAATCAGAGCGCCCGTTCTGATCCTCTCAGAATGCTGTTTGATTGAAAGAGAGATTGTTGAATTCTACGTAGCCGGGGAGGACCAGAGCGCCCGCCCTAAACCTCTGAGAATGCACATTTGAACGAGAGAGAGATTATAGAATCATACGTTGTTGGGATGAATCAGAGCGCCCGCTCTGATCCTCTCAGAATGCTGCATTGACCGAAAGTGAGATTGCTGTATCAAACGTAGTCGTGGAGGATCAGAGCGCCCGCTCTAATCCTCAGAATATTGTTTTGGATGAAATAGAGCGCACTGAATTTGACATAGTAGGAGAGGTTCAGAGCGCTCGCCCTGAATCTACCAGATCGATCTTCGGTGCTTCGAGGATCAAAGCAAGAGCTCTATACCAATCCTAATCCTGCAGGATCAGAGCGCCCGCTCTGATCCTCTCAGAATGCTACATTGAACGAAAGACAGACTGTTGTATCAAACGTAGTCGGGGAGGATCAGAGCGCCCGCCCTGAACCTACCATAGCGACAATCGGTGGTGGGAGGATCACTGCAGGCGCAATGAACCAACTCAAATCCTAGAGGATCAGAGCGCCCGCGCACATCCTCTCAGAAGCCTGTTTCGAATCAAAGACTTAATTAATTACTCGTCGTGGGAGAGGATCGAGCTCCCGCACTGGACCTACCAGAGCAAGCCTTTCAGCTTTGAAGATCAGAGTGCGCTCTGAAACAATCAAAGGAGTGCAGGATCAGAGCGCCCGCTTTGATCCTCCAAACACCCTACAGGCTAGAGCGCTCAGTTAGGTTCAGAGCAGACGCTCTAGACAGAATAGGTCCAGCAGATTCAAAACAGGTTTAGAGCGCCCGCTCTAAACCAAACAGGTCGAGCATATTCAAAACTGGTTTAGAGTGGGCGTCCTAAACCTCACCAAAAGGAAATAACACGAAGTGGTTCAGAGTGGGCGCTCTGATTCAGTCGAAGAGATAAATGACCGCATTGTATATAGTGAAGTATCACTTTTGTAGGGATAGGATAGAAGGGAAATCAGATCCTCATTAGTACCGGATAAACAAGGGGAGGATCAGAGCGCCTGCTCTGAACCTCCTTCGCGGAGTCTAGCTGAACTTCACTCCGCTTACCGAGGGTGCATTCGATTACCAGAGATGAATTAGACATAGATCATGGTAAACCCTCCATAGTAATGGCCCTAGACCCCAACTCAGTTTAATGAAATATTGCTGGTGATTATTAATTCATCTCCCATGAAGGATATACTCGAGAGAGATTCAGAGCGCCCGCTCTGATCTTACCCGTGAAGATAAATGACGAATCATGAAGAGCAGGCCCATAGTCTAACCAAGTAGAATAGACTGGAATTCAGTCTCCAAGCAAATGATGAATCAAGTAAAGCCCCTCGGTCGAAAACTACTTCATAATTAGTAGTACCGCCACAGCTATATATCCAAGTGCGGATTAGAGCGCACGGTCTGATTTGTACCTGTGTCTGTGCACAGTGCAATGGAGTCCTTCCTCGACAGTACGCCACACCTCACCGGGTACATCAAACCAATTGCGTCAGAGAGAGTGCACGAGTCCTGGATGGCACTCGTCGAAGGGAAAACTCCTCTGGAGTTTGTCGCATCCAAGGCCCTGTGGACCGTAGAGATGAGCTACCTCAAGGGCTCCCCCGTATTTTGTTTAGAACTAGGCTTCACGAGTAACGGTGACCCCAGATGGAAAACATTCAGGGAACTCGTAGTCATCAATGTGAATGTGCTGCGCGAGGCCATTCTGGTAGATGTAGTGAACACTTCGAACAACGCATTCGGAGTGCTAGCCATTAGGGTAGAAGATGAGATGACGTTTTGTCACGAACGCATCCTGAAAAATTACGAGCAAGTTCCCCATATATTCCAAACCTTGATGCTCGACATCAAAGGTAGAGTAGAAGCTCATTTAGACAATTTTGTAGCAATTGGTCAGGCAGTAAAATCATTTCTCACCAATGCAAACAGTCTACAGGCTGCGGTAACAGTCGAACTCCAGTCCAAGCAGAAGCAAATAAATAAAATGGACTCGCAAGGTCGACAGCAGAAGAAATCCAAGAAGGGAGGAGCATCGAGCTCCAACGCAACCACGCGGGCCAGACCGTCGGCCGCATCGGCCCTGGCTGGAGCCTCTAACGTGGCGCAAACTCGACCCCGTACTTCTCCCGCGTTAGAGGTAACCGAGACGGGCGCGAACATCCCAGCCCAACCGGCATCTCGAACTGGTGACACACCAACCGTCCCGGAGGCACAGAGGGACCCAATCATCCCTCCGCAGCCTACCGATGAATCTGCGGGGCGTTCCGGACTGAGGTCGCGAGAAAAGAAAAAAGCCACGAGGAAGAGGAATCCTCAACCCGAGGTCGCGGCCGGATCATCGCAAGATGCGGCGAGGATGGTCAGGCAACGGCGGGCAGATGCTGAGTTGCCCAGCTCCTCACAGCAAAGCGATCTGCCGGACAATATTGACGTCTCCGAGGAGGTCGCGCAGAAGCACGCGATCAAGAAGGTGAATGGGAAATGGTTGGACAACCCAGACACCGTGCCTTACGATCCCGACGCCGTTCCGGATAAGCTGTTCGTGGATCTTGTCTTGAAGAGGGAGGCCAAGCGATCAGAGGAAGAAGAGGCGAGGAAGCGACTGAAGGCCGAGGCTGTGGCGAATAAGAAGTTCAAAGAACTGTCCAAGTACATGTACATATTCGGGCGGGGGACATTCTTTGAGCTCGAAGTCGACGACATGATTCAGGCGGACGAGAAGTCGGGTATGATCTTCCGACCCCTGGAGAAGAAGGGTGTGATGGCCGTGCTTGATCGAATGGTGAAGGTCAACTTCACCAAGCAAATCCTGACTGTGATGCCGGATACGGAGGCTAGGCCAACATGTTGGGTGGACTGCGTCAAGTCCTTTCCGCTGAAGATCATCAACGGCCAGCACACCTGGAAAGCGGCCAAGGAAATCATCTCGGGAGAGGCATCGGTCGACGACGAGGCGCTGAAGAAGAAGGTGCGCAAGTGGACATGCGAGGTCGTATGGTCTGACAACAAGAATCACTTGCACGCGTTGTCGTGCAAGTGTAACGACGGGAACGTGACAGGTCCTTATTTGTCGTCGCTGCCGGCTACAATCCAGCACTGTCGCTATCTGTGGGACAATGCTCGAAGGCCGGCGCAATAGCAGAAGAACCTGAGGAAGGAAGAACAAGGCGAAGAATTTGCTCGCTACGAGGTAGGCATTTTAGTCGATCCATTCTGCCCATTCATTTCATGTTGAATCTATGTCTGGAAGTCCGAAGATCAGAGCGGGCGCTCTGAATCGATTTGGTTAGGATACTGTCCATGCATAGGAAACTGCCCTCCCCTAGATGGAGGAATTAGGACAGGCAGGATCAGAGCGCCCGCTCTGATCCGCTGAACCTTAGTCGGTCTACACGGATCCAACTTCCGAGTTCAACTCAAATGTGTTAATTTTCTTGCAGGAATTTCGTGTCAAAGCCGAGCAGAGTTTCGAATCGACTGGTCTTCTTAAGCCGTCGGGAAACTCCCAACGCATCTACGACCTGGACCAGATGGGGGAGCGGAAGGTGATCATGGCTTCGGAGGAGACGTGGGCCGCATGGCAGAAGGTTTTCCAAGGTCATGAGTCGGGGTCGCTTCACGACATTGACTCCGGGGGACCCTTCAACGAAGCGACGACCAAGGAGGGGAACGTGAAGTTGTACAAGTTCCTCCCCATCACGAGCAACATGATGAAGAACCTGCACGGCCTCGATGACGCGGCGGTGGGTGAGCTTGCTCGGAAAATCCTCGATATACCGTCGAAGGTCTACCTCAACAAGAAGCCCAATTCGTGGACTTCGGCCATTCCCATCGCCATGTGGTGCACGAACAGAAAGTACAAGAACGTGCTGGCGAGGGAGTTGGCAGACAGGGGCAAGTCGAGCGGCATGATATCGGCAAGCGAAGTCATCAACGCAGCCGGAGACATTGAACCGCAAGCGTGGCAGGACTTCAAGACGCAGTTGCGCATCAACGGCTTCCACACGTGGTACCTCCAGACCATCGATCCGGAGTACCTAAAGTCGGAGGTGCGCTCAGGAAAGAAGAGCGTCCTACCGTCCGATGAGCTCCTTGCCGCCTTCGACCGTGTGATGGTCAACTATGAACGCTGTGAGTATGTGCGGAGGTATTCGCGGGCCTCAATGTGCCGTTGGCTTCGAGCCGGAAGCAGGTTCGACCCAACGCTGTACGTCTACAAGAGGGAGAACTGGGTCCCCCAGCGCGCCGTAGACGGACCCGCTAACCTCAAGTACTGCGAGGTGGGCATCATCGATTTCCACCAGTTTCCGGGTGTGGAGACCATGGAGGTCAATTCTGCCAACAAGAAAATCCTCGAGGAGGTGGAGGTGGTGTCGCAGTCCGTCATGTCCTCGTCGGTCCACACATGGATGCTAATCTTCTTTTCGAAGCGGGCGGCTGATGTGGACAAAGCTGTGAAGGAACTGTTTCCTGATTACAACATGCGGCGGGAGTGCAAGTACGTATGTCGGGCGGGGGAACCTACGTACAAGGAGAAGAACAAGGTCTCCGTGATGTACCTGCAGAGGTCCCGGTGGAGGTGGGTCAACTCGAGTGTGGTGAACACGAACGACGAGGTGCCCTCGCTGTTTGTTGAGGAGGACGAGGACCTGACCAATGAGGGAACCATCTACATGAATCGAGAGGTCTGTCGTCACGACAATCCGAGGACCTTGTCGAAGTATGAGCTCCGATATGAGGTGTATCTGCGCTTCATCGACAAGTTCTGCAGGGATCAAGGAACCGTCATGTTGGTCTTCGCTGGTGCGAAGCTAATTTCGGCGTGCACGGTGAGCACCTGACCACGCTGTGTTTTCATAGTTCTTCTGATGTACATCTCGATGTAGCAGGCGTTAGACATTGTAATATCAGTAATGACTAAATCCTTTGAATGCCCGCAGATGTTGTCGCGTAACTCTGTCACTCTGATCATCTCCACTCAGAAGGCCCTCCTGCGTCAATCCCAGCATAATCGCAAAGGCGCGGAGATGTGGCCGGATATTCTAGTCCCCGGCTGGACATTGCGTTACGGCTATGTCACCCCGACACCGGCGAGAGCCACCCGACCGGAGCTGGACGAGGAGCCGAATCCTACCGTCGAGGAAGCGAAAGCGGACGAGGCCCTCAACATCGTGGACGCCGACCACGTTGAAATCGAGCACCCCGACATCAACGCGGACGAACAGGAAGGAGATGAACACAGTGAGCAGACCGGGAATCGGCAAGACGAGGAAGGCGTCCAGGGAAACCGGGAGCCGTCGTTGGATCGTGCTAACAGCGATGCGACCGAGCAATCAGAGCAGCCTGACCGGAGCGGGCAGCCGAGGCCGGACTCTCACCATGATGATCCAGAGGATCCAATTCCTCCGGCGTCGCCATCTCACTCCACTCCTGCAGCAGATCAGACCGCCCGCTTTGATCCCATCCCACCTCCATCTTCTCAGTCTCAAGTTGGAGCAGATCAGAGCGGGCGCTGTGATTCCATTCCTCCTCCGTCTTCTCCTTCTCAGACCGGAGCAGATCAGAGCGGACGAACTGATTCCAGTCCACACCAATCCTAGTATGATCCTCTATCTCCTGCCCAACCACCTCGACCATCTCAGCCACTTGGGAGCTCCCGCTCAGGACTGGTCCACTCCCGCTTGCCTGCTTCCCTCTCCCCGCAGTCCTGGCGTCGACCTCCGCCATCCCAACAGGTTCAGGGCGGGCGCTCTGATGTGCGAGTTCACTTGTTTCGCGTTCCTGCTTCCCGTACTCCATCGATCGGAACCGCGAGCTCTCATCAGCTGGAATTGGTGACGCCATCCACTCCACCCAGGATGCAGATAGAGGACCTGCAGATAGAGGACCTGCAGATAGAGTTGGGTCTGCTAAGGTCACGACTCTCTGAAGAGCAGCAAAACGAGATGGAGAAAGTGAGGCTTGATCTGATTCACACCCCCGCCACGCCCTCCGAGAAGACGATGAAAGAGAGGATCCAGGAGTCGCGGACCATCGTCAAGGACTTGAAGTCCCTCCGTCCCGCGTCCGCTTTTAGAGAGGAAGTGAGCGTGACGACATTGACGCTTGTGCAGGTCGCCGTCGACGCTCTTGAGTTGGAGATCCCTGAACCCAGCCCTAAAGAGCAAGCGATGTGCGCCCATGCTACGGCAACCGCGAGGGAACTGTCGAGAGTTAAGAATTCCCGGGAGAGCCCGATCGAACTCGACGACATGGATGAATTGGACCTCGAGACGCGCTTGTCCAATTCGGCCAAGCTGAGGCAGGAGTATGACGAGACTGTCAGGGTCGCCCTAGCTG
Organism: Rhytidiadelphus loreus; assembly: GCA_947034895.1. Taxonomy (NCBI): domain Eukaryota; kingdom Viridiplantae; phylum Streptophyta; class Bryopsida; order Hypnales; family Hylocomiaceae; genus Rhytidiadelphus; species Rhytidiadelphus loreus. The sequence continues at coordinate 67,335,804 of OX344762.1, forward strand.
CATCATCATCGAACGCGGGGACTGTACCTGAGGTCGGGGGGAGTTCGGCCGCGGCGACTGCGGAGACGAAGCCGGATGTCAAGGTCGGGATCAATGTCGCATTTGCGGAGAGAATTGCCGAACAGGTCGTGAAGGTGTGGACGCTTTGTGAGGGCATTACGCCGGGGCCTTGAGTTCGTCCAAATCCCGGCGAGTCCACGGGGCTGTGGGTCCGTAGTCATAGGGGCTCTCCTTGTCTTCGCTAGGATTTCAGTGGTCATGTTCATGGAGCGTAGACGTGGGCTTAGGATGTGAAAATCTCTTCTATGAGAGTGGGTCCGTTTGTAAAACATTGTTATATTTGTAATATATTGGATGTGTTGTTGACAAACATAAATTGCTCAGTCTCTGGTGACTGCATTCCATTTCGCAATACGTTTTTCTTTTCAATTGATTATGTGCAATCTAGTTACGTTCTTTTGATTTTGGGTTCAGGGTGACAAAGCTTTTGTACTGGGCGACGCGTCTGCAATGTCCCCACCTGTTCCGGTTGCTCCACGTCGTCGATCGTTGTCCCCTCGCCGGAAGGAAACCGTCGCCATCCCCATGGAAGTCGACACTCCCGATGCCATTGGACGAGCAGTGCCTGTGGTCCAGGTTGCCACCCCCACGGATGTAAGAAAGGTGAGGCTCCATTTCCCTCCAACTGTCTTACCTAGCTTGTCTGTATTGGGCATGCGCGTCCGTTAGAAATAGCACGTCCGATTGAATTAGCACGTCGATGAGGAAGACTTCTCGGCACATCTCCATTAGCACGCATGTCTGTTATTCTGGATCGATGTCATTCATTTTGAAGTCCACTTTGAGCATGGGGTTTCGCATCCGCAGGCCTCGCAGCCGCCCGACGAGCCGCCCCCTCCCGTCGCCCTTCCCCCCTTCAGTTATTTCCTGATCCTGGAGGTAGAGGGGGTGTTGTGTCGAACCCAGCACGTTCAACGAGTCCTGCACAATCCCGTGCCCCTAGGAGAGGCCCCTTCGGAGGAGGAATACAACCTGAGTAGACGCCACATCTTCGGCGAGTACACCCTCTACTGCCGTCCGCACATGCACCAGTTCTTGAAAAACTTGGACGAGAAGTTCCACTTATCCGTATGGACCAGACTGCCCGTCGCAATCGCCAAACCGGTGGTGGATTTCCTCTTCCGCGGCATGGAGTGCCTGAAATCCTTGCGCGTGCTGGCCCTCGAGGAGTGTATCTCCATAGTCGAGAGACGGCCGGCGAATGCGTGTAGGTGCAAGCCTCCGCCGTATGTTCCGGACGCACCTTGCCCCGCGCACCCCGTCCACGTCTCGCCCGATCCCGATCTCGAGGAGAACATTTACATTCAGTTCCCCGATCATCCCGAGGGGCAGCTGCGGCTGAAAGTCCTGCACAAGGGCGTCTGGAACAAAGATAGGTTCAGGGCGCCGAATTTCAGGGCAAATTCCACCAACACCTTGCTCATCGATTGCTCGCCCGAGAGCACCATCCTCAATCCGCTCTACAACGCCATTTTCCCCTTGTCCTATGCCGACAGCGAACACGACAGAATCCTGTTGGGGACGTTGACCTCGTATCTCTGCGACTTGCTAGATTCCGGTCTTAGCTTGTCGCAATACCTGTCCAGTAACCCCTTCTGTTGGGCCCCCGATGTTCCGATGAGGCAGACGAAGCTCGGACTCAGAGTGCACACGTGTGCTTCATGGCAAGACGGGTCCTTCTTGCTAGAGTATCCCGATGTCGTGAAAAAGTACACTAGGCACGGGAACGATCATTTCATCCCCCGAAGATCTCCAAGAGAGAATAAAGGGAAGAAAATGACATGATGCCCACTCGTGTACCGATGCTTGTGCAGGGCCGTCACTGCGTTTCCGCGCCGGGAGGGCCCTCCGGCGACGGCCCGCAACAGGAGACGAGCCACTCTAAGCGACGGCGGACGCGGATGATGGAGGAAGTGGGCTCTTGCTCCGGCTCCGTCGCCCCAGAGGAGGAAGGCGTCGACGTCACATCGGCGGGATTGTAAATGAGGTTGTCGACGACTACGTGTATCGTAAAGT